>CM074517.1:48102207-49561791 GCA_037379345.1 Perna viridis
GTAAATAGCCACTCATGCAGTGTTATTATGTAGTTGAGGAGAAACAGTAACACATGATTTGTATATTTGCCCCATCCCGATGTGATGATTCTGTTTTCAGCGTAACATACTATGAGACTCAATGATTTTATTTTTTTTTTAAATTTTATACAAGTTTGATTCAAGTTAAACGATATTTTACAGATCGGGAAACAGAAAATGATTAACTGCCTTAAGCTTTATAAAATGTAGAAGTTACAGGGCTAAGTGCGCGACTGCACCAATTCGAAACGACCTAACGAATTGTTACATCGGGCACTGAAGATGAATTAATATATATACCGCCTTAATTTGTAGCTTCCAAACCAAAAAAAAAAAATACATACAACATTTTTCTGGATGATTATAGAACGCAAAACTGTAAAGTATAAATACTACATGTATGATATGGCGATATAGTATATATAATTGACAAAAACACACCACAACAGATTGACATTTAAGAGAAGAGAAATAAATTATTCTTGTATGCCTCTTTGACCAGATTTACCTCCAAATCTTGTTACTACAGGCTAGAAACCACTAATTCCACATCCCATAAGCTTCTATGCAAATTTCACAATATTCAATGGCTTCTCTGGACTTTACCTTAACTGTAACCTGCAGAGGACTATATATCAGCATGATTCTACATATGACAGCTCACAATCCCCAGAATGGCATGTGGGGTTAGCAGACTTGCAGTGCAGTACTGGTCACTGGAAGTCAAGTGTCTATAAATAGCATGGGAAATCCCAGTGTTTTCACAAGATAGGGGTATATTTAGAAATCATTGTGGAGATTAGGCTTCACATCACAAGAAGCAAAGTGCACCTATAAAATGTACAGAAATGTTTTTCCTTTCAGAAACTGTTTAAATTTTTTAAATAAGATGAGAACTTTTTTCACAGCAGTATGAGGAACAGGGGTAATTTCTGAGTAGGACTATTTTTGCGTGCGTTCCAAATGCTCATTGGTTGAATTGGTGGTCTGTAACCTAAAGGGTCACTTTCTGTCTTAGAAAAAATAAATAACTATACAAGTATCTTCCTATACACATACTGAATGCATTTGCACAGTTTCAGTGAAATGTGACAAGCACTTTTTAAAATATTTGATTTTTAAATATAGGGTATCCAAGTTGTGCGAGCAAAAAAGTGACAATATTCTACCATACTTAAATGCATTAGATTTGCAAAGAAATTTTTCTGACTTTTCAAATAAAAATAATCAATCATGACTTGTTTTTTAACAATGTTAATAAAGAGATAGCCTTTAAAAGTAATCATTTTCTGAAAAAATTGGTCTATTTTTAAAAATTAATGTCTGACATGCCTCCCCCTTTTTCCTGATCACATGTCAAGAAACCTTAAATCTTCAAATTTTTATAAAAGGTGATATCTTTGGCTTTAAATTTGTAAATAGTGTTTTCACATTAAAACATGTCCAGTAAAGGGCACCTAAAGCAAAAAAAAGTACTCAAAAATGGATTTTCCATGTTGCCATAGGGAAATGCTTATATGTCCTTAACAGCAGTAATGAAAGTGAGTTTTTCCTCATTTCTAACCAAATGTTTGCTCAAATTTACACAAAACTTGATTTCAAGTGCTGATTACCACCATATTTAGGTAAACATAGCCCTCAAAGTTTAATATTTGATATTTTTACTAAATTTTCTACACTTTTCACAAAATAAGACATAAAAATCAGCCAAAAAGACCAATTTACATAATTTGGATCTATAACTTAAAAAAAAATGCATATTATGCAGGATTTTTGTAGTGTATTCCTCTCATAGCAAAGTTTACAAGATCTTCAAGTAGTTTAAAGCTATTCCAAGAAACTTTTCATTTTGCCATGGCTTTAGCTTAAGGCTAGAAATTACTAATTCCACTTCCCATAGCCTTCTATGCAAATTTCACAATATTCAATGGCTTCTTTGGACTTTACCTTAACTGTAACCTGCAGAGGACTATATATCAGCATGATTCTACATATGTCAGCTCACAATCCTCAGAATGGCATGTGGGGTTAGCAGACTTGCAGTGCAGTACTGGTCACTGGAAGTCAAGTGTCTATAAATAGCATGGGAAATCCAAGTGTTTTCACAAGATAGGGGTATATTTAGAAATCATTGTGGAGATTAGGCTTCACATCACAAGAAGCAAAGTGCACCTATAAAATGTACAGAAATGTTTTTCCTTTCAGAAACTGTTTAAATTTTTTAAATAAGATGAGAACTTTTTTCACAGCAATATGAGGAACAGGGGTAATTTCTGAGTAGGACTATTTTTGTATGCATTCCAAATGCTCATTGGTTGAATTGGTGGTCTGTAACCTAAAGGGTCACTTTCTGTCTTAGAAAAAATAAATAACTATACAAGTATCTTCCTATACACATACTGAATGCATTTGCAGTTTCAGTGAAATGTGACAAGCACTTTTTAAAATATCTGATTTTTAAATATAGGGTAACCAAGTTGTGCGAGCAAAAAAGTGACAATATTCTACCATACTTAAATGCATTAAAGATTTGCAAAGAAATTTTTCTGACTTTTCAAATAAAAATAATCAATCATGACTTGTTTTTTAACAATATTAATAAAGAGATAGCCTTTAAAAGTAATCATTTTCTGAAAAATTGGTCTATTTTTAAAAATTAATGTCTGACATGCCTCCCCCTTTTTCTTGAACACATGTCAAAAACCCTAAATCTTTAAATTGTCATAAAAGGTGATATCTTTGGCTTTAAATTTGTAAATACAGTGTTTTCACATTAAAACATGTCCAATAAAGGGCACCTAAAGCAAAAAAAAGTACTCAAAAATGGATTTTCCATGTTGCCATAGGGAAATGCTTATATGTCCTTAACAGCAGTAATGAAAGTGAGTTTTTCCTCATTTCTAACCAAATTTTTGTTCAAATTTACACAAAACTTGATTTCAAGTGCTGATTACCACCATATTTAGGTAAACATAGCCCTCAAAGTTTAATATTTGATATTTTTACTAAATTTTCTACACTTTTCACAAAATAAGACATAAAAATCAGCCAAAAAGACCAATTTACATAATTTGGATCTATAACTTAAAAAAATGCATATTATGCAGGATTTTTGTAGTGTATTCCTCTCATAGCAAAGTTTACAAGATCTTCAAGTAGTTTAAAGCTATTCCAAGAAACTTTTCATTTTGCCATGGCTTTAGCTTAAGGCTAGAAATTACTAATTCCACTTCCCATAGGCTTCTATGCAAATTTCACAATATTCAATGGCTTCTTTGGACTTTACCTTAACTGTAACCTGCAGAGGACTATATATCAGCATGATTCTACATATGTCAGCTCACAATCCTCAGAATGGCATGTGGAGTTAGCAGACTTGCAGTGCAGTACTGGTCACTGGAAGTCAAGTGTCTATAAATAGCATGGGAAATCCCAGTGTTTTCACAAGATAGGGGTATATTTAGAAATCATTGTGGAGATTAGGCTTCACATCACAAGAAGCAAAGTGCACCTATAAAATGTACAGAAATGTTTTTCCTTTCAGAAACTGTTTAAATTTTTTAAATAAGATGAGACTTTTTTCACAGCAATATGAGGAACAGAGGTAATTTCTGAGTAGGACTATTTTTGTGTGCATTCCAAATGCTCATTGGTTGAATTGGTGGTCTGTAACCTAAAGGGTCACCTTCTGTCTTAGAAAAAATAAATAACTATACAAGTATCTTCCTATACACATACTGAATGCATTTGCAGTTTCAGTGAAATGTGACAAGCACTTTTTAAAATATCTGATTTTTAAATATAGGGTAACCAAGTTGTGCGAGCAAAAAAGTGACAATATTCTACCATACTTAAATGCATTAAAGATTTGCAAAGAAATTTTTCTGACTTTTCAAATAAAAATAATCAATCATGACTTGTTTTTTAACAATATTAATAAAGAGATAGCCTTTAAAAGTAATCATTTTCTGAAAAATTGGTCTATTTTTAAAAATTAATGTCTGACATGCCTCCCCCTTTTTCTTGAACACATGTCAAAAAACCTTAAATCTTCAAATTTTTATAAAAGGTGATATCTTTGGCTTTAAATTTGTAAATAGTGTTTTCACATTAAAACATGTCCAGTAAAGGGCACCTAAAGCAAAAAAAAGTACTCAAAAATGGATTTTCCATGTTGCCATAGGGAAATGCTTATATGTCCTTAACAGCAGTAATAAAAGTGAGTTTTTCCTCATTTCTAACCAAATTTTTGCTCAAATTTACACAAAACTTGATTTCAAGTGCTGATTACCACCATATTTAGGTAAACATAGCCCTCAAAGTTTAATATTTGATATTTTTACTAAATTTTCTACACTTTTCACAAAATAAGACATAAAAATCAGCCAAAAAGACCAATTTACATAATTTGGATCTATAACTTAAAAAAAAAATGCATATTATGCAGGATTTTTGTAGTGTATTCCTCTCATAGCAAAGTTTACAAGATCTTCAAGTAGTTTAAAGCTATTCCAAGAAACTTTTCATTTTGCCATGGCTTTAGCTTAAGGCTAGAAATTACTAATTCCACTTCCCATAGCCTTCTATGCAAATTTCACAATATTCAATGGCTTCTTTGGACTTTACCTTAACTGTAACCTGCAGAGGACTATATATCAGCATGATTCTACATATGTCAGCTCACAATCCTCAGAATGGCATGTGGGGTTAGCAGACTTGCAGTGCAGTACTGGTCACTGGAAGTCAAGTGTCTATAAATAGCATGGGAAATCCAAGTGTTTTCACAAGATAGGGGTATATTTAGAAATCATTGTGGAGATTAGGCTTCACATCACAAGAAGCAAAGTGCACCTATAAAATGTACAGAAATGTTTTTCCTTTCAGAAACTGTTTAAATTTTTTAAATAAGATGAGAACTTTTTTCACAGCAATATGAGCAACAGGGGTAATTTCTGAGTAGGACTATTTTTGTGTGCATTCCAATGCTCATTGGTTGAATTGGTGGTCTGTAACCTAAAGGGTCACCTTCTGTCTTAGAAAAAATAAATAACTATACAAGTATCTTCCTATACACATACTGAATGCATTTGCAGTTTCAGTGAAATGTGACAAGCACTTTTTAAAATATCTGATTTTTAAATATAGGGTAACCAAGTTGTGCGAGCAAAAAAGTGACAATATTCTACCATACTTAAATGCATTAAAGATTTGCAAAGAAATTTTTCTGACTTTTCAAATAAAAATAATCAATCATGACTTGTTTTTTAACAATATTAATAAAGAGATAGCCTTTAAAAGTAATCATTTTCTGAAAAATTGGTCTATTTTTAAAAATTAATGTCTGACATGCCTCCCCCTTTTTCTTGAACACATGTCAAAAACCCTAAATCTTTAAATTTTCATAAAAGGTGATATCTTTGGCTTTAAATTTGTAAATACAGTGTTTTCACATTAAAACATGTCCAATAAAGGGTACATAAAGCAAAAAAATGTACTCAAAAATGGATTTTCCATGTTGCCATAGGGAAATGCTTATATGTCCTTAACAGCAGTAATGAAAGTGAGTTTTTCCTCATTTCTAACCAAATTTTTGCTCAAATTTACACAAAACTTGATTTCAAGTGCTGATTACCACCATATTTAGGTAAACATAGCCCTCAAAGTTTAATATTTGATATTTTTACTAAATTTTCTACACTTTTCACAAAATAAGACATAAAAATCAGCCAAAAAGACCAATTTACATAATTTGGATCTATAACTTAAAAAAATGCATATTATGCAGGATTTTTGTAGTGTATTCCTCTCATAGCAAAGTTTACAAGATCTTCAAGTAGTTTAAAGCTATTCCAAGAAACTTTTCATTTTGCCATGGCTTTAGCTTAAGGCTAGAAATTACTAATTCCACTTCCCATAGGCTTCTATGCAAATTTCACAATATTCAATGGCTTCTTTGGACTTTACCTTAACTGTAACCTGCAGAGGACTATATATCAGCATGATTCTACATATGTCAGCTCACAATCCTCAGAATGGCATGTGGAGTTAGCAGACTTGCAGTGCAGTACTGGTCACTGGAAGTCAAGTGTCTATAAATAGCATGGGAAATCCCAAAGTTTTCACAAGATAGGGGTATATTTAGAAATCATTGTGGAGATTAGGCTTCACATCACAAGAAGCAAAGTGCACCTATAAAATGTACAGAAATGTTTTTCCTTTCAGAAACTGTTTAAATTTTTTAAATAAGATGAGAACTTTTTTCACAGCAATATGAGGAACAGGGGTAATTTCTGAGTAGGACTATTTTTGTGTGCGTTCCAAATGCTCATTGGTTGAATTGGTGGTCTGTAACCTAAAGGGTCACTTTCTGTCTTAGAAAAAATAAATAACTATACAAGTATCTTCCTATACACATACTGAATGCATTTGCAGTTTCAGTGAAATGTGACAAGCACTTTTTAAAATATCTGATTTTTAAATATAGGGTAACCAAGTTGTGCGAGCAAAAAAGTGACAATATTCTACCATACTTAAATGCATTAAAGATTTGCAAAGAAATTTTTCTGACTTTTCAAATAAAAATAATCAATCATGACTTGTTTTTTAACAATATTAATAAAGAGATAGCCTTTAAAAGTAATCATTTTCTGAAAAATTGGTCTATTTTTAAAAATTAATGTCTGACATGCCTCCCCCTTTTTCTTGAACACATGTCAAAAACCCTAAATCTTTAAATTTTCATAAAAGGTGATATCTTTGGCTTTAAATTTGTAAATACAGTGTTTTCACATTAAAACATGTCCAGTAAAGGGCACCTAAAGCAAAAAAAAGTACTCAAAAATGGATTTTCCATGTTGCCATAGGGAAATGCTTATATGTCCTTAACAGCAGTAATGAAAGTGAGTTTTTCCTCATTTCTAACCAAATTTTTGCTCAAATTTACACAAAACTTGATTTCAAGTGCTGATTACCACCATATTTAGGTAAACATAGCCCTCAAAGTTTAATATTTGATATTTTTACTAAATTTTCTACACTTTTCACAAAATAAGACATAAAAATCAGCCAAAAAGACCAATTTACATAATTTGGACCTATAACTTAAAAAAATGCATATTATGCAGGATTTTTGTAGTGTATTCCTCTCATAGCAAAGTTTACAAGATCTTCAAGTAGTTTAAAGCTATTCCAAGAAACTTTTCATTTTGCCATGGCTTTAGCTTATGGCTAGAAATTACTAATTCCACTTCCCATAGGCTTCTATGCAAATTTCACAATATTCAATGGCTTCTTTGGACTTTACCTTAACTGTAACCTGCAGAGGACTATATATCAGCATGATTCTACATATGTCAGCTCACAATCCTCAGAATGGCATGTGGAGTTAGCAGACTTGCAGTGCAGTACTGGTCACCGGAAGTCAAGTGTCTATAAATAGCATGGGAAATCCCAGTGTTTTCACAAGATAGGGGTATATTTAGAAATCATTGTGGAGATTAGGCTTCACATCACAAGAAGCAAAGTGCACCTATAAAATGTACAGAAATGTTTTTCCTTTCAGATACTGTTTAAATTTTTTAAATAAGATGAGAACTTTTTTCACAGCACTATGAGGAACAGGGGTAATTTCTGAGTAGGACTATTTTTGCGTGCGTTCCAAATGCTCATTGGTTGAATGGGAGGTCTGTAACCTACATATGTCTAACAAATTGCATAAAACATATCACTAAGGTGTAATTGTTTTTTACTTTATTCAACATATGCTAATTGAACATGCATATTACTTTGTTTATTTCTTTTTTAAACAAAATAAATTTTCTCTTTTGCTTTCGTTTAAAATGAAGATGATATAAAGTGTTTTAATATAAAAAATGGAACAATTTTGAGTTTATTAAAGGGAGATAATTTTATTTTTTCTAGCAGGCTCTACAGTGCGTATGTACCCTCATCCTTTTTAATCTTTAATTGGCTAACAAATATAGAAAATTCAACACGACTATAATATGTATTTATTAATATGCTTTAATATATAGGGTAAAGTGCTGCAGTAAATTTAATGACGTGTTACTCAATAATACAAAATAACATCAACAGTGATGCATAATATAATGAAGGTGAAATCTTAAACGCTCCCGAAGAAACATATGAATTCAAACACCATTCCTTTCATAATTTTTATCAGTACTGTTATTATTAACTTCAAAAATGGTAAAATTTGTTATGATACATGGTTTGTATTGTTGTTATGCATTTTCCTATTGTCCGGCTTTGGTTAGGAACTGTGGGTAGTCATGGTTCTTGGAGTCTTGGAGTCGAATTGTCCGATATTGATAAGCTGATTACGTCATTTTCGTAAACATTTGGCTGCAACGTTTTGACCATCCCTATCTTGGAAAAAGCTAAGATTCGATTTGTATTTTAGATTTGTATATTTAGATTGAAGTGGTTCTAAATTGCATTTACCGAGTATACAAGAATGAAGATGCCATGATGCTATTTTTAAGCTCCCTATTTTACAAGCACACACCGGATATTCATGACCAACTGAGGTTTTTTAACGTCCTAGACCACCCTGGCCATAAATATTTTGAACCCAGTTGATGATAAAATATTTAAGATCTTAGGAGCGTATTACTTCTCAATCACCAAATCTTTAAGCAAAACCAAAACAGCTTAGCAGGGCGCAGACAGATATAAATGCAGTGTCCAACCCAGAATGACTGGGGCAAGGTGGACACTACATTGAAGCTTATACCAATCCAATCAAAAAGTGTTCAAAAACTTTATAATTCCGACTTCGACAATACTTTCATTTGACATGATGAAATCAGTGAATAATTTCATATGTCAAAAAAACCTACATATTTAATTTTGTAAGACAATATGGACCTGTCAACAATTATTATGATCATCAAAGAATACCTAGAATTTTTGGTAAAAAGTATACCTGTAGGTCATTTTACTGAGTGAAAATTCTAGCGTGCATCATTTAAAATATTTAGGAAAGATATATTTTTTCATTTACAAGCATCCAGCCATAGACATCTTTCTTCATTCACATCGAAACACGATGCCGCCCAATCTTCCCGTAACATTTAATCGAGATCAAAAATCTTTAAAGACACACGTCATTGCCGGAAATATGGAACAGGCTTTCTGACATCTAAATTGTTAACGCTACAAGTTCCACCCCCCCAAAGAGGAAAAAAAGAAAAACAGTCGTTACCTATCTTTATGGTAAACAAAATAATGGTCCAATTTAAAAGAGATCATTTATACTTATACTCAAGTCAATGTCCATAAACCTAATGTCTACAGCGATGACAACAACGAAGACTCAACGACGACACCATAATACTATTTTATGACTGTCGATTATTTTTCGAATGCAAAATTATTAGGTTAAGCAAATAAAGAACAATGCGTATGAAACATAACCAACTGTTTAGTAAAACACAATATGCTGCTTAATCAATATTATATTCATTCATATCGCTTTCAAATTGAGTTTATGACTTAGGTTTATTTTGTAATGTTAGAACTGACCATCATTAATATGGATTAAAATTTTGATCTGATCTGAAAGAAAGAATATAGTTTAGCTAGATCCTTTAATCTCAGTTTCCGCTATATAGATGACGTATTATCTTTAAACAATCCTAACTTCAGGTATTTAATACATCGCATCTACCCAAAAGAACTTGAGAAAAAGGATACTACAGACACTGTGATGTCAGCAGAGGGCGCTTACCCTATCGGTGCACCTGGTCCATGCTCCCAGTTTTTAGTGGAGTCCGAGTTGCTCATTTAATTTTGTTACTTTGTATGTATGATTTTAGTTACTTTACGTTCTTTGTTGTGTATGTCTGTTTTCAATGTCTGGTCTTTGTCCCTGGATTACGTTCTTTTGATTACCGCTATAACCTTGGTTCCTTTGATTACTCTTGAATCAATGATTAGTGACCTGCCAGGCTAAACATTTTTTAATAAGTTGCACAATGCATTTAAGTTAGATAGATTACATTATATGATTTCAAACAATCACATCAAATGTGAATATATAAATCTAATATTTGAATAAGTTTTTCTATAAATGAATAGCTAGAAAAAGTAATTTCATTTACAGCTGCGGCTTTACACAATTCTAAATCCGATATTTGAATATGATGATCTACGTGCAATAAAAAATTTGCGTACATAAGGTTCATATTTTTTTTTAATTTGGGGGGGGGGGGATACTTACCCAAATCCGGATGTAAGGCTGAAAAGCAGACATCTGTCTATTACTCGTTGTTCTTCTTTTTTCATGGAACAATAAAAGAAAATTACGCATCATCACCAAGATCATTTGGCAGAGCGTTTCATGAAAAGAGATTTTGAATTAGTACAGATTGAGAGGGCAGATCTTATACTTGTTTATACTCTAAACTGTTATTTTTTTTTACCGATCCGATCCCAGCTATTCATACCATAAATAATAAGTATAAAAAGACAAACACAAAACAATAGCATTATAAGAGTAATCAAGGGAACCAAGGTTATAGCGGTAATCAAAAGAATGTAATCCAGGGACAAAAACCAGACATGGAAAACAGACATACACAACAGATAACATAATTTAACTAAAATCATACATACAAAGTAACAAAAGCAGATGAGCAAGTCGGACTCCACTAAAAACTGTGAGAATGGACCAGGTGCAACGGTAGGGTAAGCGTTCTCTTCTTTTCTAGAAACACCCGCCGAGTTGCTATGTATGTCAAATCTTTGGAACCATTGTCGAAGTGCACCAAGTGATTTCATGTTTATATTTTTAGAAGAATCCAGCAAGTTATCCCTCTTTAGTGTCTAGTACACAGAAGACAGAAACAATGACAAACAAATCTGAGCTCATTGAATATTAATGGAAGTCATTTGAGGTTACGTTAATAAGCCAAACATATATATCAATATATTTTTATACAACACAAAATCTGTACCATTTGGCAGGCTATCGAATGAAAATTTAAATTTGAAATTTCAACTTCAGATGAAGTGACAGGTAGGATGTTTTCTTAAATAAAGACAGTGCAGTTCATCTCATTTATTTAAAGTGAGTAAATACCTGGGCCATTGATACTCGATAAGTTTGAGTTTATATTTCAAATGAATATTTGTTACCGATAAAAGGTGATTAAGCGCACTGCCCTATTGGATCACGTCCAGACAGTATGCATCGATTCAAATATATGATATGGAATTGTGGTATTATCTCACTTTTTATGAATAAAGGTCCATTACTCGAAATGTAAATTTTGAATTTAGTTATAAATGTTTTCCAATAGCAAGGCTTGATACGGTCGCAGATACACAGTAGAAATATTTGGCATAAACTCTGTCATAATAAATAAGAGGTATTTATGGGCAAGGGCGTTTATAAGGTATGACGGTCCCATGCATGGATACACGGACGCAAGAACAATTATATTTCTAAATCCATGTGTCGCGTTTGGGGACAAAATGTCATTAATGTTGTTCAGAAACTAAAAGATGTCTTGATCAACATTAACACTTTCTCTTTATTTTTGATAAGGATCAAGTCAACGAAAGGAAACCACTATTTTGACAAAGAATGTCGTGACTGTAAAACTAACGTTATGGTCAGAAACAACAGTGACCTAGCTAGGATTTGAAAATAGAGTGGCGCACTTTAACTTGTTTTTTTTTTTCAACCAAAGTGGAATATTGGATTTTTTTTAAGAATTAAGTTTCCATTAAGTCAGAAATATTTTTTGCTTTTCTTGCATGTTTGTATTCTTATGGCATACCTTCCAACTTTTGAAAATAAAGTTTTACTGCAGTTTATATGCATGACACCCATATTGTATTAAAAGACCTATCTCAGTTGACCAAATGCTTTGTGGAAACATATACATGAATTTTTTTTAATAGAAGTGATTAAGCCTCAAATGAATAGCTTAAGTTGAAAATTTCCCTCATTTTCTTTAGTACACAATTTCTATAATACAAGAATGATGTGTAAACGAAATTTTACATCGCTTTTTTATCTTTATAGTCGAAATATTTCATTACTCTAGCAGAACCGCAGCATTCTATGACCCTTTAGAGGTGATTAAGGGCATGTGTTTCTATATTTATGACATCTTATGAAGTAAAATGTTTCATGAAAAGCAATAAATGTTCAATATTACTCCAAATAAATTTTAAAATCATATTAAATTAAGCGGAATATCATTTCCTATAACTAATGTAATTATAACTTTTGAAAAATGTCCTGTACTTTTGAAGATATAGGAAATTTTCAAGATAATTGAAAATGGAAGGGAGGTAACTGACATTTTGAATAAACAAGCAACAGATTTTTAACAATATTCCACAATGATGTATACATATACTTACTGTGGTCACTTGGTTTATCGGTACTTGAATTGTATAACATATTAAACACCTCAACAAGACCTTTCTCCTTTTTTCCCTGCAGAACAGATACAGAGTTTAAAATTATTTTTTACATCTTTTTTGTGTAAGTGTAAGTTTCTTTTCAAGGTTCTAAATTAATTAAAAACAAACCTTCACCACAAATTGTAAGAACGATCACCAGAAACTATTATTTGTTTTTATTTCTTACTTCCACAAAGAACATGACGACATACTTTACATTTCTTGTTTTTACTATTACTGCATGGATGTTCAAAAATGGACATACATGTAGAACTTGAATCTAATGCGTAACCACTTTATTGCAGCTCTTCATCATTACAAAAGTATAGGTTAGTCACAGTATGATTGATAAAATTATCTTAAAAAAGCTTTCGTTGATAAAATAGTCATTTTAATGAATTTCTTTCAGAAGGTATTTAAAATTGCTAGTATGATCCAGTATACAATTGGCATTTATTTATAAGTGGCGCTGTTATTGTCTGCCAAGTATGATCTTATGTTAAAATAAACTAGATATTTTTTCTTATATAGAAAAAAAAAACTGCAGTTAATAAAGCGTAAACTCGACAGAGATTAAGTGTAGGTTGGCAGGTTCACGTATGTTTATTCGCAGACTTAAACCAAACCGACCTGCCCTTACCCTACCTAAAACTATATCAAAGTTGTTAATATTGCATAATTTGATCTAAAGATTGAAATACCTCTTTAATATGGTTATAAACTTTGGGAAATTGAAAAGAGATTGTCAAATCAAAATTTTTACAGGTACAAAGAAGAAGCGAATAAGTAGCAAACAGATTAATAAAGAGTAATTAAGAAGGAACCAACTTCATTAACCTTAGAAAACCATGTATATGGGTGTGTGTGTGTGTGTGAAATTGTCTTTATAATATGAAGAAATGATGAATGGCAAGAACAGTAGTAAGCATGAAAAACTTACGCTGTTTAAAGTATGGCTATTAGCCCAACGTAAAGAGTCCGTCAACTTTTCTTTTTCCCTTTCATCCATTAACTGTGTGTTTTCAACAACTTCCATTATATTTTTAGTTGCTTTATCGATTGTATTTCTGAATCCTAAATAGTCTTCGACCGTCACTGTTTCAGTATCTTTCCATATGCTAACAGGTTCGGCTATCCTCATTAGTTTATATAACAAGTCATCTTCATCTTCAAGCGAGTCTATATCGATGTTTGCCTTCGGTTTAAATAAACAGCAACAGTTGCCATTGCAGGAAGAAAAAATATTCAGGTTTCTTACTTTTTCAAAAAGAAAGTTCCAGTCTTTCAATGAATGAAAACTCTTTGAACTTCTTAGATAATTGTCTTGACATTTACAGCATTTTTCATCCACAAAGGCATGGTAAAGTTGGTGCTTGTATAATTTCAAAAAACTTTTAAAATCATTTCTGCACATTCTTGATAATGCATATTTTGATAGACGGGGTACATTGAATACTAAGCACTTTAATAGTGAAATATCACAACTATCAATGCTTAGACATGAATTTGCTATGAAACGCTTTGAACATTCATTTGGAACTTGGCAAGTACACTGGTTGTTGTCTGTAAAAAGTCGCTTCCAATGCGTTTCCGAAATATGTTTCTTATAAGTACTTAAATTGCATTCACAACAAGAAAGTTGTTTCTTCCTTTTATGGCAAAGATTGTGCCTTTCAGTTTCCAAAATTTCAGTTATTGATTTGCCATTAGATACACAAAATTCGGTTATTACTTTTTTTAAAGACTCCACAGTGTTTACCATTACTAGTCGATTGAAACTTTTCACAGTTTTCTTGTCCATTCTCAAATAATTTGATAAGCAACCTACAAATACCAGACAAAACTAACATTTAAGTATTTATGGGAGGCTTCAACCCAAAGATAGTCTACAATTCCTGTTAGTTTTGGGTATCATTTCTTTCCATTTTACGTCTTACTATTATTTTTTTTATGTGAGGTTACTTATACACTGAATAAACAAGAAGCCATTTTAACGCTTCATTTGAATTGCAAAGAAAATGTCTACAATGTAAAGTAGGAACAGAGTATTCAAACTTGATATTGTTATTACTCCCATCGCGATTAAAGGTTTTGAAGATTCTGACTAGAATAAAAATGGTCAAAGCTAAATAATTTGCAGTAAAACAAAAGAAATATGCAATTTAGCAAAGTTAACGCAATACTTGTTTCCGATTACTTTTAAACCCTTCATAAGCCACAATCTTATCTGTACCTAAAACAACCCAACATTGTGTGGTATGGGAACACAAATAGTACAATTTCATACATTTTTACTTCATTTATTGCTCAGAATCAACGAAATATTAACTTCCTGCTGATTTGGTCCAAAAATCATTTATGGATATGATAATCACCCCTTAAAGAAATTAAACCATGACAATACTTTTTTGTATAGGTTTTCCTCATCACTAAAGACCGTGTGATGACATAAGTTGTTTGAATGTTCGTTGTTTGGCTATTGGTAGATGTCATTTTCATGGCGCAGATGGATACTCCGTAACGATCCACGAGTTCATGATGACGACCATAAAACTTTTGTAGTAATGACTTCAATCTTGTAGCAACATAACCCTGTTTCAGAAGCCTATTTGTTAGAATTCTAGCGCGATACAAAAAGTCTGCGTAGTCTCGACAAGCTCTGGCATAACGTACGAGTTGTGATATGAACACTCCATACGCAGGTGCTGAAGAGATGTGGAATAGATGTTGCCACAGATGAAAGGAATGTTGACAATTCTTAATGAAAAGTCATCACGTTTGTCGTAAAGTTTGGTAAATAGTTTTCCTTTACTATCGATTTCTAAGTGTAGGTCAAGATATGAGGCTGATTTTACAGTGTCTGTAGTATCCTTTATCTCAAGTTCTTTGGAGTAGATGCGACGTATCAAATCCTCAAAATTAGGATTGTTTAAAGATAATACGTCATCTATATAGCGGAAACTGAGATTTAAGGATCTAGCCAAACGATATTTTTTCTTAATGATCAGACCAGCTATAAAGTCAGCAATCAATACACTTTTAAATCCTGCGATTGTTTAACTAAAAAAAAACAAGTACAATACATGGTTTGGTCCTTTCAAGACTCCAACTCCTAAACAGTTCAAGACAAAACCACAAAAATCAGTCCTAGTCTGACCTTTGCAGCATTTTGTAACGCCCCTCAATATGAATAACAACCACTAACTTTTTTTGTTGTAACCTTGTAGTAAAGACTCTATGTTCTATTTTTTTTTGTAATAGCGGCCATGTTTTTGCCGGATTAAAAACCCCCACATCAGTTCTATGCAGGATATCCAAAGGACCATTCATACAAGAAGTGTCAGAGGAGATTTTTGAAAGATCTCATCATGTTGAATACTTTTATCTAGTAAAAATTTGGCTAAACTTAACGATTGTGGAGTTATGCGAAAACCTACTGTCTGGTCCTATTTCTATTTTTAGTAATGACGGTCATGTTTATCGACGGATCAAAAATTCGTTCTATGCAGGATACCATACCCGAAGAAACATGTATGGGAGGTTTGGTTTCAATGGGTCAAGTAGTGTCAGAGGAGAAGATTTTCGAAAGAAATAATTTTAAAAAGAGCAACAAAATGTCAAAAAAGGCAATAATCTAAGTCTCACTAACCACTTCTGGGTCAAATGGCCCTATGTGGTACCAACAACACATTGAACATCGATCTTTGTATTGTAAGTGCATTATTTGTGAGTATTTAGTATCATATTTGTAATTTACTACAAAAGTGTATGAATACTGTTTACATGTGTGAGTAATTTGCCTCCATGTTGTTAGTTAGCAGAAAAGGTAAAAATGTGGAGTTTCTGTATTATTCATTCAAGTAAATTTTGTGAAGAATTTGTACGGTCATCGTACCGTTAGAATTAAGATTTTGGAAGTCTTATTGTCCAAGCTTCGCAATGGTATGCAACTAAAAGATGTTTAACATGTTAAGTAATTGAAACATCAGAAGTGGTTAGTGAGACCTGCATTGATTGAAACGTAAATTTGACAACACATAGATCTCATCATGCTAAACACTTTTATCCTAAGTAAGAATTTGTCTTAAACTAACGGTTTTGGAGAAAAAACATTGTCTGACCACTATATTCTATTTTTAATAACGCTATATTTTCAGATGGATCATAAATCTAAACAAAGCTTTTGTGCAAGATACCCTAAGAAACCTCAGTGCAGAGTTTCATATAATATCGCTCAGTAGTTTTCAGGAAGATTTTTTAAATTGTTAACGACAACGACGACGGACGCCAAATGATGGCAACAGCTCGCATGACCTTTGGCCAAGAGAGCTAAATATAAGTGAAATCAAGAGAAACAAGTAACCAGAGGCTCACGTGAGCCTGTATCGCTCACCTGGTTTAATTACTTGCTAAATATTTCATATAATTTTGCGTAAATTTACAAGGAATTTTCCTTAGATGAAGATTTTCTTGCAATTTAAAGCATTGGTAAACAGGAATTATTGCACGGGACAGGTTGGAAAGGGGACATAATGCATAGTTTGCAACCCCAACATACTAAACTCCGGAACCAGGCCTTTAAAAATGCAGAAATTGCCATTGTTTTGCGGAATCCATGAAATTTCTGCAAAACACAGCGTTTCTTAGCCTCCAATATGATTACTTTGCTAAAAAACTAATCTTATTAAACTAGGCATTTCACATCCAGTTTTGTAAGGAAATATAGTTTACAAGGCACATAAATGCAAACAATGTCCATCAAATCTTAAGAATTATTTAAATAGACTGATTCATAAAGGATATAAATTCGACATTGTTGTCAGATCATTAAATCTTGTCTTTGTAGGAAAAAATATTGATACTCTTATTAGATCATTACATTATAACTTAATCATTCATATTTTAGCATTTTAGTCATTGCACAACTTCTTGCTAGACCAACATAGTCTATGATGTTGCAGTTCTAAATCCTTTGGAAGTTTTGTAACTGATATTTTTTGTGTTGGGAGGCTTGAAGATTTGTCATCCTTATTTGTGTCCTGAGCTTGCTTTCAGTAACTGCGAGCATTCATTGTTTATACCTCATTTGTTTGTCTTCTATGTTATTGTTAATAATTGTTGAGGTACTTTTCTAATGAATTGGATGTATTTCAGGTTGATTTTTACTGTGTGTCTAACTTTGTATTTATTTTAGCCTTTGACCGTATAGAGGGGGAGGGTTTGGATCCAACAAAACTAGTTTAACCCCGCTGCATATTGTTTGCGCCTGTCCCAAGGCAGGAAATATAGTCACTGGCATGTAGTTGTCTTTTTTTAAAACATTTTAGTTTCTTACCATAAATGATAAACTGATATAGTATTGAGGAAGGGCCGGACCTTTTTCGGGATGCTGGGATCAGAGGTTTTTAAGCTCAGGATTTCGGGATTTCTGAGAATTAAGCCCGGGATTTCGGGAAATAAATCCACCGGGAATCGGGATTTTAGCAGTTTTTAAGTTCCTTTGTTGTTCGGGATTTCGGGATTTAGAAAAAATAAAGTCGGGATTCCGGGATCAGACCCCCTCCAGCCCCCCCCCCCTCAGTATTGTGTTCACTGATTTATCCACTTTGTTTTTATTGGGGCAATTTAGAGCTTGCTACATGGAGGAAATTTCCCACTTGTTGAAGATCATGTGGCGACCTCTAGATGTATATTTTCTCGAGCGGAAACTTTGGTTAAGTTAAGATCCACAGTGGCAGCCATTTTGAAATGGCAAAAGAATCACAAGCTTTCATCTGCTCATGCCAACGATCATTTGTTTCCAGTTTTGTTTCATTTGGTCAAGCGGTTTCCGAGAAAAAGATTTTTACATGTTTTTCTCATAGGGTCCAATGTTAAAGTAAGATCCTCGGTGGCGGCCATTTTGAATTTCCGATCGGCACCAAAATCACAAACTTACATCCCTTCATAAAAGTGAACATTTGTGTCAAGTTTTGTTTAATTTGGTCAAGCGGTTTCCGAGAAGAAGATTTTTACATGTTTTTCCCATAGGGTCCAATGTTAAACTAAGATCCTCGGTGGCGGCCATCTTGAATTTCTGATCGCCACCAAAATCACAAACTTTCATCCCCTCATATCAGTGAACATTTAATAGTGTCAAGTTTTGTTTAATTTGGTCAAGTGGTTTCCGAGAAGAAGATGTTTACATGTTTATCCCATAGGGTCCAATGTTAAACTAAGATCCTCGGTGGCGGCCATTTTGAATTTCCGATTGGCACCAAAATCACAAACTTTCATTCGCTCATATCAGTGAACATTTGTGTCAAGTTTTGTTTAATTTGGTCAAGTGGTTTCCGAGAAGAAGATTTTTACATGTTTCTCCCATAGGGTCCAATGTTAAACTAAGATCCTCGGTGGCGGCCATCTTGAATTTCCGATCGGCACCAAAATCACAAACTTTCATCCCCTCATACCAGTGAACATTTGTGTCAAGTTTGGTTTTATTTGGCCCTGTGGTTTCAGAGAAGAAGATTGAAATGTAAAAGTTTACGGACGGACGACGGACGACGGACGGACGGACGACGGACGCCAAGTGATGGCAAAAGCTCACATGGCCTTTGGCCAAGTGAGCTAAAAACATACATCAACATTAAGTACAGTCCCTGTAAAGAATAAACTTCCCACTTGCCCTATAACCCATTGCCACATTCCCCATAGCCCATCCCTCATTCCCCCATTGCTCTATCCCCAATTGCATCGACTTAGTTCCTATTGTCCAATATCTATTCACCATTCCGAATAGAAAAAAGTAAAGTAGATGTTTTATCAAACACACAGAATGCATTAGTAGCCGGAAAGCCAGCGACCAATTATATACCTCCGCCCGTTACTCTAAATGTTTTTCGTCCAAGGAAAGACAATGAAAATTCCATCAGAGGGTGTGAAAATCGTTAAGCATTATGTACGGTTTTTTACATCGGGTACTTCGAGAAAATCGTACTAATTTGAATAAATTTAGTTGATCCGAGAGTTTAAAGAAGAAAAAGTGAAAGGGAATGATTTTTTTCATGTGAAAACAAAATTTGAACCTTTAGATTTTGGTCGTTCATAAAATACTAATGTTGAATTCAGAGTGTTGCATTGCTTTCACTTTCGGTACCAAAATATGGCGGGAATTTCCAGGGCCTATAAATACCTGACACAATCAAATCCCATTGGTTATTTGTGAAATAATTGACCAATGATGTATTAAGACATTTCCCTTTCGAATGATACCTAAATAAAACCGTCACTCGATTCCCATGTTACAAAAATAGACATTTGTTTTGAGATATCAGTCTTGTATTACATATTCCTGAGCGGGTGTACGTCAAAACATGGAGGCTAAAAAATATAGTGCCCTTCCTTTTTGCCTTTTCCTGTTTTTGTTTCTTGGCAAATGAATATCATTTTTCACCAAAAGTACAGGGTAAATATCAAGCTATGACACAAAAAACTTGTTTTTGAAGAAAGACAGTATTTTCATGAAAAATAATGCTTCAGAAAAGGGGTCTATTTTATGTTCTCAAAATAGAAGTGAAAGTAGAAAAAGTCTATTTTTAGTTTGACCTGTCCTGGTGTACCAAAGTTCGTGCCTTTTTTTTTCTAAAATGGACCTAAAATTGTTTTTTGACATTTCCTCAATTGCAAAACATGGTTAAAAGTAAGATTGAAACTCCTTGTCTATTTTTTAAAATTTAAGGTATACTATAAGAAGCCTATGGGGCAAACAATACAAGACTGAGACCTTAACCCTAGTCCAGGACGCCATTACCGGCTGATGATGAGGCAGAGGAGATACTGGTGTAGTTTAATTGAATGTATTTTTCATTTATAAAGTAAATTATTATGCATTTTCTTTATTTGTTTCTAATATATTATTTATTTCGAATCTGCCGTAAACAAAATTCTGAAATTTTGCCGGATTCACTGCCTTACTTGTCACACAGGTTTTCAATCAGAGCTAAGTAAATTTGCGCTGAAACGCAGATGATGGCAATGCATGATGAAGTCATTTAATAGTAAATGTTCATTGTATGTTAGCATTTACCTGTATAGATTTGGGACGGGGGATCCAAGGAAAGGCGTGCAGGGCGTATACTCCCCTCCGTAGATTATAAAGTGGGGGACTTGTTTTATTTTGCATAAAATATAGCTTTTTCTCAAATTCTACCCTCGGAAAATTCCTTCCCTCACTATGCTGGGGATTTAATTCTGGATTGAAACCTCTGCATAAGGTCTAAGGTGTCGCAATACTTTAGAAGTTTGAGTCCACCAGCTATGTATATTTTGACTAGCCCCACACAAAGCATGATATGTTTTTTTTATTTGAAAAATGTGTAAAGTAAATAAAGAGTATACTAATGTATACAAACTAGTCCCTGGATAAAATCAAAATAATAAATAAAAACAGCAAAGCAGGTGGAAGCAAAAATATGATTTTCACACACATATACTCTCCCCCTCTCTCTCTCACACACACACACACACACACACACACACACGCACACACACAAATATCAATCAATTTCATTCCTCTACTAAAATATCACAACATCTAAAAGCAGAATCATAGATGCAGATGAAGAGATTAGAATTTTTTACCAATCTAGTAATCAGAATGTATTGTAGACAAAAACACCCACCAAAAGAAAATAAATATAAATATAACAGGTACAGGATTCAACCATTTCTAAATTTTTATCATTTACTTTGTTAAACCTCCACTTTGAAAATTATATTATATTCTTAAAGAAACATTTGTTTAAAAATTTCGGAAAGCAAACCACACCATTTTCCTCATCCAAAGAAAATACTACATTCAATATGTTTTAAGTATCTGGCAGAAATAATACACATCTGTCACTTCCATGCTGTTCAGTAATGATCTTGTGTGATTTACAAGTATGTGTAAATATTATAGTAAATACAGACCACAGGCTTCCGTGTGACAATTTGATTTATGGAGCAAGATTTATAAATCACACTGCTGAATTAATTACTTAATACATTTTTACATATACAGAAAGTTCTTGCTATATACCACTGGTGCTTTCATTTTTCCAATCCTGTATTCATACAGCAATCAAAGCCTATGCATATTATAAATGAGAGAAAGGGGGGTTAAGTTTCTAATTAGTATCAGTATAAATGATTGAATACTACTAAGACCTATTACAGTTTGAATTTTTGGCTATAATGTGATGGAAATTTCCCTCGGTGTCTGTGGATAAATAAAGTGTTTGTTGCTGTTTGAAAATGCACTGCTTATTGTATTTCTTCTCTGGTTAATTAACTAGAAGAGGTGTAAATTAAGAAAACATTTTCTAGACCTACAACTCTTTAACATTCTATTTTATTGTTGAAAATTCCCTACTCTCCATTCATTAATAAATGATCTTGACTATTTTGACCTTGATAATTACAAAAAAAATTATTAATTTCTCAGACCATCTAACGTGGAATCCAAAAAAAGCTTTCCTATTTTTAGAAACACTTCTCTATAATTAACTATTATTTCATTCGATAAGTCCGAAACGTTCCTAAGTTATGACGTCTACGGACAAGTCAATGACGTGAAGGTAGATCAGAAAAGCCTGACACAATTGCATCCTATAGATTTGTATCTCTTCTCATGTGGTTATTTAATATTTTATATGAATTTTTCATCACATTAACCACATAAATGCCCCTCATTCTATTTGTGAACGACACGTTTCGTGATTTAATTGAAACACCTCCCAACTCTCTACATGACGTTGGATTTCTTCAAAATAATATCAGAAATAAGTTCCGTTTGTAATGTAAAAAGAGTAAGTAAAATATTAATTATCCAGGAAGATACAGATACCATTGATTATTTTTTGAAACACGAGAAGTAGGTGAAATTACGGTTTTTAATCATACCATTGAAACGATGAAAATGACGTCGATTTCGGACTTGAAATCACGTGACTTGGGACTTTAGAAAGAACTCTCCTGTGTCACTGGTTTCCCGACTGTAGGATGCAAAAAATTTGTGCAATCAATATTGATTTTAGAATCTCGCCGCCGAATCCGAGAATTACCGAAATCATGCGATATTTGCTTTGTTTACATGAGAAATAATCATACAAAATATTCCTAAAACTATAAAAACATATATAAATTGTGAATTAATTTAATTTCTACAATAATTCTTAAAAATGGAAACAAATTCAATTTCAAATGTAAAAGAAAAAACTATTGATAAAACTTGAAAACTTGAAACTAATTATTTGATTGAGAGGAACAATGGCATCGTCCATCCGAACAGATTAAATAAACTTACCACTAGTAAAAAAAAAACATTCATTTTTAGTGTTAAGGTGTAAAAGGATTGAAATACTTTTAAATAAATTTAAATTAATCTTTAAGTGTTATTTTCATAATCAGATACATTTTGCTTTGATTCTGTTAAGAACAATGTATTTACTACGGTTGATAAAGATTTTGTCATAGAAGAGAGAAAATTTCAAAAGGAGGTAATCAATAATCACAAATAAAAAAAAACGTTGTAATAACATTTGGAGTTACGACGCTTTGACCACGAAACTATAATGATGCACATAAAAAATCTCTTATCATCAATTTTATAAAACTGCATTAATTATGGTAAAGCAGTCCTTTTTTAAACAGGAAAGATATCAAAAAGAGGTGTTTATAACCAACCAAAAGTGATACACGCACCACCCACCAAGAAGCAGACTCGATCATACTACTTAATTTAAATAAAATTTTCAAGAATTTTGAAATATTTAGAAAGCTTCACTCATCTAACTGTAGTATAAATAAGGAAAAACATGTGAATTTCATGGTATAATCTCACGCAAATGGTATTTTCTTGGATTTAAGACAAAAGTGGTAATTCGGTCACGAGTTATACCTTCTCATCACATTGCCAATAGGAACCACTTAAAGTTAATGGCCAATTAAATACCTTTAATCATTTGTAACACTCTACTAGGCAAACTTTAATAACACAGACAAGGAATAGTTTGACCGCTTTGACCGACGGGACATTTTTGTTGGCCAAGTACCATACAAACATGATGCACTTTTCAGATTGTCTCCATCTATATAGGTTTTTCCTATACATGTAGATACAAGAATGACAAATCAGTGTTAGGGGAGATAACTCAAGGTGTGTTTACATGTTATTTCCCCACAAGTCCGTAACGCATAGTCCTAGTGATTTAGATTTACAGTCTGAAGTGTCTTAACAATGTGACGCATACTCTTCTTGCCAAATCCGTTTTAAGAAGTTACGGAAAAAGATAATAATAGATAATAATAATCAAAAGAGTTACAGTAAGGTCCTCCCCATGTGGGGAAAGACCTTAATAATAGCCTTATATTATTGTTTAAAAAGTTAAAATTGTCAAAATAAGCATCATGTGTGTGGCTGTGACATATTAATTTCAGTCCAATTTCTAAAAAAAATGTCATATTTCTGCAAATTGTAAGGATGCGAACAATTTCAATTTCAATAATGGCCCAAAATTATTATTGGAAATATTAAAAATGGCAATATTTCTATCCGGTTGGTGGTTGCAACTCATATTTCAGTTGAAAATCTTCAAAATGATATATTTTTGCAAAGTGTATGTGCTTGAACACTTTTAATGTACCTATTAGTCTAAAATTATTGTAAAAGAATGTAAAAAGTGTCAATTTCAGTATTATGTTGATGGTTGTATTGCATATATTTCAATTTAAGTCTAATTTCTCAAAAATGACATATTGTTGCAGACTATAAGGGTGCGAACAATTTAAAATTCAATAATGGTACAAAATTATTGCTTAAAATATTAAACGCAAATGTATGGGGAGATAACTGAAAGCCCGTTAAAGAGTGAATAATCCGCAAGTCCGTATCGGATAGTCTTAATGATGTAGATCTATAGTTTGAACACCGTTACAATGTGTCGCATATTTTCCTCGCCAAATCAATTTTAAGAATTTACAGGAGAATAATAATGATGATAAGTACATTGTACTTTCTAAAAAAAGATAGCCGACGAAGTAAAATTTTAATTCTAAGTTTCTACTTTGTTCAAGGAAATAACAAAAGGCACGCAATTTCAAATTTTCGATACCGTTATTTGAACTTTTTACGAAATAAATTGGTGTTTTTTCCACAAAGTCCCCAAAATCGCCATTTTCAAGATGAGCATACATAATGACATATCAAACGATCCAGAAAAGTCTAAATATTGACTGGAAGCAGATAGAGTATACTTTCTAGTTATCTATCAATTACCACATTTGCGGAAATTGCCAAAAACCGTTTATTATCAAATAACTTTAACCTTAGTTCCATCAATTACAGTTTTCGAAGAATTTGAATAACAATGCTCAATGTAACTTGTCAAGGTCACCGTAGGTCATCGAGTGATACACTTTGGGAAACATCATACGTTACCTAAGGTGAATGGTGAAAGTCTTATGTTTCTACGGTTTGTACGTTTTCAAAATAAAAAAATAACGGACACTGATTTCGGTTAAATATAAATAACTCACCTTTAAAAAAGTTAAGTTTGATCGCTTTGACCGAAGGGACATTTTTGTTGGCCAAGTACAAGACAAACATTTTGCCCTTCTCTATCTACACAAGTTTTTTTTACTAAAGATGCAAGAACGTTAAATCTGCGTTAGGGGAGATAACCCAGGGTGCGTTAAAACGTCATATCCCCCGCAAGTCTGTAACGCATAGTTCTAGTGATATAAATATGTAACACAAAGTGTCGTAACAATGTGTCGCATACTCTCCTTGCCAAATCCATTTTAAGAAATTACGGTAGAAAAATAATAACGATACAAAAAATACAGTAAGGTCTTCCTACTGTGCGGGAATGACCTTTATAGATAATACTTAAGTTATTTCTTGGACATCAGTCTGACCATTAAGGTATAGAATATTGTAAAACAATATCATTATCGACAGTCCTTAGCATTCACAGAAGTTATATAGAAGTCTATGAAATGCTTGTTTCAGTTCCTTTTTTACCCTTAGTTCTAAAACGGTTGGAGCTATTACCCCCAAAATCAAAACCAATCTTTTTTTGTAGTTCGCAACTGTGTTATAAAATTCTATAAACATCAACCAATTATACTTAAGTTATGGCAAGAAAACCAAGTGTCTGCGGACGATGACAACGGTGGTAAGGACTAACACAGCGTCATACCAATATACGACCGCAAACAATTTGCGGTCGTACAATTATACCTTTGATTAACTTCCAAAAAATTGTATTAAATACAATATTTCTAAAATAGTTTGCAGTATCAAACTATAAAAAAAAAGTATCAAGATACCTATTTAATGCACATAGAGCCATTTCTAATTCTTCACTTACCTATTACTTGTGAATAATTCTCACTATTCTCATCAATGTGTTCAAAATGAGGGGGTATCAGTTCATATATTGCCTGTTGTAAAAAAAACTATTGATAAATCATCTGTTTTCCATCTAATATATTCAGGTTCTAAAATTTGTCTTTTTTAAAGGGATTATTCTACTTTGCTGACACAGCTTTTTTGTTCATGTAGACGGAAGCGGGATGTTTAGAATATGTACATAACATTTAATTAAAAATGTATTTGAATCAGCATATCATTAGTCAATGTAATTTTAGTTTTGTATTTGTATTTTTTTACGGTTTACATGAATCAATCTAAAATTAAGGTCAAACGAAATGATCATTCGATTGACTTTGATAGTAGAAATAACTGCTTTGTTTTAAAATTCAATGCTCCCCTTACACTCTGCTCAATTGCTTTCAATGTCCAGGCAAATTGCTTTTTGCATACACGATAAGAATCTTCATAATTACGAATAGAAGGAATATGAACAATATAATTACAAAATAAAACCAGAAGACCTGTTTGTCACAGAAGCCCACGCGTCATTTCTTTAAAGTGACTTGTTTTGTAAATCAAATGTGCCTGTAAGACACTATTGATGCCCCCGATCGCTAGATTTGCCAAATCAATAACATGTACATTTTTGTATGAAGACATGGTTTGCGGATTCGGAAATCCTTCCAATACTTGTAATAGTCATGATCTTTTGGTTCAGCTCAATCCTTCCAAGACTTGAAATGACAAACTGTACCAGTACTGTAACTCAAAAACTTTGGGGATCAATTTGAGGATCAGAATTTCCTAAATATATGCATATCTACATATTGTATTCTGGCAATGTAGTGTCATTAATATCTGTTCGGTAGTGTCTGACTAGTTGCGATGAGAAAAAGAGGGCTGATGGACGATATTTTAGATATAGTTAAACAAATGTACTTGAAGATAGCCGGACAAGTCATGATTCATAAATTTCTGACTTAATGTAACTATCACCAATTTCCGTACTATTTCACGAAAATTAAAATCTTTTGGCCCTACACACAACTTCATCATGTGTAAAAATATCCTGAAAATATTTTAGATGTAGTTCAAAAACTGTACGAGGGGACAGCTGTACAAGCGATGATCCATATATTTATGAGTAAAATGACTTATTGTAACTATCACCAATTTTCATAACATTCCGTGAAAATTAAAATCCTATGACCTTACACACCATCATTATGTGTAGAAACATCCTGCAAAAAATATCAAAGATGTAGTTCAAAAACTCCAGGGTGAGAAAGCCGGACAAGCCACATAGCCCAATTACTGATAAAAAAGACAAAGTCTAATTATCACTAATTTCCGTAATATTTCATGAAAATCAAAATAACTCCTTTGACCCTGCATACCTTCATTAGAAATATCCTGTAAAATATTTTAGATGTTGTTCAACAACTGTAATCCGTACGGACGGACAAATGGATAAACAGACGGCACGACGGGCAGGGGTAAATTAATATGCCCCGACCGTTTGTCGCGGGGGTATAAAAATATTTATAGATTCTTGTCAACAAATATTAAACTTTGAATACTGATTGTAGTGAAGAGCAGCTTACTTCTTTATCTAAGACATGACACGTATCTTTTCTCACAACGTAACAAGGTGACCGTAAAAGAATTTTGGCGTTATTGATATGAACTTATTTTTGCCGATAATGACTGTCTTTATACCTGAAAAGTATGTATACAGCTTTGTTCAAACTCTTTGTCGGACACTGTACCATCAACAGACATTGTTACAACATTCCTTGTGAATTTTATTCTAGCTAGCATTTCACTAATACTTCTGTCTGTTTCAAAAGGCTGACGATCAGGTATATTCAAAGATGTAAGCGAGTTCAGAAGACATATCATAAGTCTTATGTCAAATTTGCTTGATGATACTGATGAATGTAATTCTCCTATATAATGAAAAAATACCAAATTTAGTCTTCAAAGTTTCGATTTAACAAATTAATATTGTTTTGTCAACATTAGTTAACTAGAAAGACCAAGTACGGCTCTGTGATCGGTATATTCCTTGGAATAATTCTGTGTAATAGGTCACAAACGGGATAAGTTATCGCATATTTGCCCCGTAAATAATGTTTCAAATCGTAGCATGTGCCCTCAAGCATATGCTAGTTGTTTATGTTCCTTAGTTACATGTACAATAAATAAATGTATGTAAGCATTTCATTTTTTAAATAAAATCTTAAAAGCATTTCAATTATACAGGAAAAGTTGGTCATTTCATATCATTAATGTCTTGATATTTTTTTGAAATACCCTCTCTCGGCTTACCTTGAATGGAAGGCCACAATAAATTGTTTTGTTCTGGACAAAATGTAATCGATAATCTGTTTTTCATCCGTTTCTTATTACGATTAAGCTGCTCTGCTAGTGTTTGTTCATTCAGTTTGGAGTTAAATACTATCCTAACAACAGGGCATGCAACTCGATATATTATATAAACTAAGATCAGATAGTTCAGTTCTTCTTTTGAAAAGATACCTGAAATAAAGAAAATAACCAGCCTTATTTTTTTCGATAGGTATTTGTCTGCTGCTTGTAAATGGTTGTTTATTTTTCCACCAGGGTATATATTGAAAAAAAAATTCCCTGAATAAAGTGTAATATCAAATACCGACAAAAATTATCGCTATATACCCCCAGTTTGCAAGTGTAAGTGTAAAAATACCGAAGCGAAATTCAAATACGTCAAAATCTCTAAACATGAACTGAACATGAAAACAGGAAACAAAGAGGATTAAGAGCGAACAAAAAATATTATAATGAAAACTGAAGATAAGGAAAACAAGACGTCACACAAAACACTCAAGTACTAGCATTTAACTCAGGTGCTCTGGAAGAGTAAGCATGTTCTGCGGCATCTATCATATTGCTAGCGAGAAGGATCCGGTAATGGTCTAGAAACAATGATGTAACTTCCCGACAAAACACAAAATCAAAACGTACACGGTTTTTATGATTCACTTTGTCTAGTCATAGACTACGTGGTATGTAAGCAGTATTGAATTTCGTCTTATGTAAATTAACATTAACAATAGACGCGTAGTCTGGACTTTCCTGTTATAAATGTTTTGTAGTCTTCACATTTTACCTTAACCTTCCACTATTCACAAAATCTGCTGGTTTTTAAAATGGCTTTTTCAAGATTTAGACATGCTTAAAGTTTCATATCCAAAACCTTAATGAACAATTCCCGCAGTTTAATATTGATATGTTTACACTTTTGTGTGGATTTTCTTCCTTCGGCTTGAGGACTTACACATGTACATATATGTTTAATAACAAGATTACAGATTAGCCGAATAAAATTTAAATTCCCACATTTTCAAACGTAGTATTTTCATTAGATAGAAAATAATGGTTTAAAGCAATGATTTAAATATCTATAGAAAAAACACAGATGGGTAATAAAAAAATTAAGATTTGGACTTTTTCATGCTACTGAATATCAGGACAAACCTAACTGGTCTTTATTTACACACTGTAAAAGTAATTGTAAAGAAATCACTTCACCCATCCTGTAATCGGTTTGTACTTTTGATTATAAGAAATCGAAAATAAAGTACATTCGATTACTTACAAATGTAATCAATTAAAAACCATTAAGATCATCCCATGTCTGCAAGGTGGTACAAAATTGCCCAGAGATTAAGTTACACAGAAACCAGAATACTTTGGGGTTTTTTTTATCCCTATCTCTCCTTAATTCTTTTGATTATGTTCATAAACAAACACAGTATGATTTTTGTGGAATTGAACTTTCTGATATTTTTTTCGAAGTCGTATAAATTGATTTTGAGTTAATGTGATATCATTTTGTTATTCACTCACACTCAAGCACATTTCTAAATTATATTAGAACATTGTTTATAATGTGACTTTTTGTAAAGTAAATGCTGTATATAAGGCATACTTGCTGCGAAATTGCTTAAAAAAACGTTTTAAAGGCACAAGAAGGGTATCTTAAGACACTGTTAGATTTTAAACACCAAACAAACACCCAAATAAAACTGAAATATACCCCTTAATTATAAGGGAAAAAGAACACCCCCAGTATCTTGCAAAGGCTAAAATACATGAACAGATAAAATTTTATATTGATTCATTTCCATAAATCAGTGAACAAACGATAAAAAATAGTCACAAATTGAGAAGGAATTTAAATCGACATCTACTTAAAAGGAAAACATTCAAAACCAATGTTTATCAAAATCAAGCACATACTAGTCAATCCCTTTAAAAACTCGACCCTACTCACACAAAACTTAAGTTTAATGCTGTACCCATGAATTCGCCATTTCCCTTTTTTACTGAAAGATTTTAAAGCTTGAAGAACGTTGTTTCACGTACACTTTACATCAATGAACCTTACTAGAATATTTACAACATTCAACACATGTTACTATAAGAATACATATACTCATACATTATGGTAAAACGAATACTTTAAATTTTGACTTCTGATAGCAATTCTTATTTCTTACCTTCATTTTGATAGACAAAATCCCTAACAGCTGGACAAATTGGTATTTGGGTGGGTACCAGAAATACGATTGCTACCACTAAAATTAAGATACCATAAATTACTTGAATAACTGTATTTACTCTGGTGAATAATTTGCTACTTATACTGTTGTATACAACTGAGATACGCTAATCTCATTGTGATACCCGTGTCATTCTATGACAGAACCTCACCACTGTTTTTTTTTGTTTTTTTTTAAATCAAATATGTTTGTCATGGAAAATGTTTAAAAAGTATAAAATGTATATGTATAAGAACTACAACTATTATACATTGTGAACATACAAAACGCATGCTTATCCTATTGGTGCACCTGGTCTATGCTCCAGTTTTAGTGGAGTCGGGATAAAGCAGAGGACACTTACCCTACTGGTGCACCTGGTCCATGCTCCCAGTTTGTAGTGGAGTCCGAGTTGCTCATTTGCTTTTGTTACTTTGTATGTATGCTTTTAGTTACTTTATGTTCTTTGTTGTGTATGTCTGTTTTCCATGTCTGGTCTTTGTCCCTGGACTACATTCTTTTGATTACCGCTATAACCTTGGTTCCATTGATTACTCTCTCATTTACTTTTGGTTCTTTGCACGTGTATTTTTAGTTATTTCATTTCTTCTTTTCGTGAGTCTCTTTCTACTGTCTAGTCGTTATTCCTGGACTATATTAGTTTGACTACCGTTCGAAACCTGGTTCCCTTGTTTTAACTTTACACATATAACAGTACTGTTAAATATGTTGAATGTTTTGAAACACAATTAATAAAACAGTTTAAAAAAGTCAAGATTATCAGCGAAATATCCGAAACAATGAGTTATAACTTACGAATGACAAGTACAGTCACAACTCCAACAAATATCATACAATTCCGTTTATTCGATATAACTGTGAAAAGAAGTTATACAATCATAAGGACTATGCTATAATCATTAAAGAAATTTAAAACTCTTACACCGATTTAAAGAAAGCTGGGTCATTCAAATGCTATAAAATGCGAAAGGCTATTAAACTGCACAACACACAGGACAGCATACATGTAAATATCTTTCATAAAAAAGCAAATTGTTTCAAACTACGTTTGGTGAAATATTTACATGGTTGAAGCATGTGGCTTATATTTAAGAATTGTAAAAACGACTATAAACTAATTATTGAGATTTTATATTGTTTGAGATATCTTTTGGAAACGTTAACATTGAAGTTTGCAAACATTCTTTTGATTACCGCTATAACCTTGGTTCCCTTGATTACTCTTGCAAAAAAATCCTTTTGATGAAACAAATAGAATTTATACTAAATAACAGAGCCACAAACTGGTACCAAGCGTTTAAATATGGGTGAAAGACATTTCAGAGAAGTATAACTCGTCAACTGAGTACTCGACAATACACAAACATTACACACGTATAGATTTGAGTCTAGCTCGTTTCAGTGAAATCTTATCCCTCCATATTCGTAATTTTTGAAAGTGAAGTAACCTTTCCGATAATACCATTCTTAATATTAGTTAAGTATAGACTATGGTAAGTGCTATAATCATATTTCAAACATTGTGCGTTATTAATTGAATTTCTAAAGGTTGAAATTCATACCTTACTAATGAGGGTCTCTTACCTATATTCCCTTTCCAGAAAAAGGACAGTTGCCCTGTTTTAGGTTCTTTGTAACTGGTATTTTCTATCCACTGAGACTGACCTTTACCAGATGAGCTACAAAATGGAAATTAGGTACCGGAAACCAATTTTTAGATTCATTCACAAAATGCAATACTTCGCAGAGCGGAGCTTCACACGCCCACAGAAGTTGAACCCTAAATAATTGGGATAAATAGGGACACAACACTAAAGGTTTAAACATCTATTTACTCATATTATGATGTTTGCCAATTTTTTTTGTAACGTTAATCATGTGTATTTTTTATTCAAGTTTAACAGCTGCATGGTAGATTTAGTTTTATCATTTACATCAAGATTAAAGGAATGAAAGTCCTGACTTTTTGTACTAAAAGGATTGTTCTGTAAATGAGCTATCACCGTCACATATATTTAGTCTTTCTTCCTATTCAGTCTTTCTTTCCCTCCTGTGCCATTTAATTGTACATCGCCCTTGGAGTCAAAACAGGATCATGAAAACAACTACATTAACTTTTTGTCAGTGTGGAAAAATGATTTCTTTAACATAATCCAATTAGATTCAAGATTGGGAAGCGGTAACAATTTCACTTCAGGTTTAAAAGAGACGTGATACAAATTTTTTTATTTTTTTTTTATTTTTGGTTTATTTGATTTATTACACCTAATATATAAAATCTAAACGCGCCTTGTAGTCACTTACGTCGTTCAAATGAATATAAGTTGATTCAAAATTGACGAAAACTAGCGTAAATCAAAAGAATGTAATCCAGGGACGAAGACCAGTCATGGAAAACAGACAAACACAACAAATAACATAAAATAACTAAAATAATACATACAAAATATAAGAGTAATTAAAGTAATTAAAGTAAATGAGCAACTTGGTTTTTGTGCCATAACTTGAGTATTAGGTGGTCGATTTTTAGAGGTTTCGGCCCAAGAAAGAAAGGTAGGTATTGTTTTGGGGTTATAGATTCAATCGTTTTAGAATAAAGGGCCTAAAAGCGGCATTAAGCATTTCATAAAATTCATCCATACAACGCCAGTAAAACCTTTATAGTGTTTATTTTTTTTATTCTACAATATTCAATACCACAATGGTTAGACTTGTATTACTTTTGGGGTAAAGACTTGAACTTTAGAAATTAAGTGCCAGAAACATTCATTTTCGTCATCATGGGCTCGTCGGTCGTTGAAGGTGTATCCATTTGCACCGTGAAAACTAATTTGTTCAACGTGTCATACATATGTAGCTTTCCTTTCCTCTATTGTCTACCCCGGACTTGACTGCTTATGAACAACTCGTGTGTTCCTAGAAAAGCTGAGGACGCTTACCCTACCGGTGCACCTGGTCCATGTTCCCAGTTTTTAGTTAAGTCCGACTTGCTCAGCATTAACTTTCATTACTTTATTACTTTGTATGCATTATTTTAGTTTTTAAACTTGTTAATATTTCTCATTAGAATGACTGTTATCAATATTTCTATGAATTATACATACTTCTCCATCTGTGACTTGTTCATAGCTGTCTTTTCTGTAAATTAGATTAGAATAGAACTGTTTTTGTCCAAAGAAAAGAATTTTGTAGAACAAAAATAAAAGTATATGCATAAATAATTATGTAAAATAGTTTTAAGCCTGTAAGACTACTGCTTGTTCACTGAAAAGAAGATTAAGAAAAGAACTCTAATGAAAATGAAATCAAGCTAGTTTTAAAGCTCATACCTATAATATCAACGAATTTTCCTGGATAAAAACAAGAACAGTCCTCTTTTACAGGAAGGCAAATTTGATCCCCTGATTTGTTTGCCACATAATCAAATCCATTATAAGTATCACAGGTGCAGGTTCGATCATCCAACCAAGATCCATTAGAAGAAACTATCTGTCCAAAATCATTGCAAAATGACTTCTCATATACACATTTACTGGCCTCTGTTGTTGAAAATTTAAAAGGTTGAAAACGCTCTTCGTCACAGCGTGCCCTGGAAAAGTCCTTAACAAAGACCTTTTTATTACCTAAAATCATTAATTAAATATACACATGTAGTGGTAACAAAATTTACTAAGAAAAGTACTAAGTAAATTTAATTTTGTCCAGTTGGCAATTTTAGTTTGGTCAATAGATTAAATTTATATAATATAACTACAATTACCTCTGCTTTTTTATACAACAAAATTTCGTTATCATCGAGTGAAGTATGTGACAAGTTTCGCTTGTCATTTATTGGCACATTAAAATGCAAAACGTACGCATCCAACAGCAATAGCTCACATTGTGTTCATCTATCCAGTATACAGTTAACTGATTCCTTTATTATCAGTTTTATATCAATTGTTCATGCATATTCATGAAATGACATAAGTTTGCTCAATTATGTGCACATGTACTCAAAACAGTTTTCAACTTTATCTTAATATGCAAATATTCCGAGAAAATTTAAAAAAAAGACCCTGAAACTCCGGCATGTGATAACATAAATATTGAAAAATATATTATACATTAAGTATCTACCTTTGCCTTCTGCTTTTGGTCCTTCACAGCCCTCCTTATAGTGATATCGTACATTGTTATAAAGACAAAAGTATGCGTCAGTGCCTTTACATTTACTTGTTGCTCTCAATTCCCATTCTTTGTTTTCGGGGCATTTCAAGTCATATGTTATCGTTGCTCTCCAGAGGCTCTAAAAAGGAGAAAACATTTAATGAAGAAGCATAGTAGAGCTATCTGATTTCGAGCAAGTAATGTATATATGATATTTATTAGATGTGACATGTATCGTTTATGTTGTTAACTTTATCCCGCACCCTACATAACAGCACGTAGATGGGATATCCGGTACTACCATACATTGTGAGCTAAATTACAGTAACAAACCTAGATTGAATATACAAGGAGGAATCAACTATATTGCGAATGCTATATTTTGTATAACCTGGCTGGCCGGATGGCCAATGGTGTTCGATTTACGGCTTGCGGTGGTGCCGTAGATGTCATAGCGCTACATGTTGGAGTCCCGCAGAGGGAACACCAAAAAAATATTGTTTTGAAAATCTGGCAGCTCTAACATCGTTAGAAGTTTTCAGACCCTTATATTATATAGTAATCTATATATGCATTTAAAAAAACTTCCAATTATTAAGAAGTTTTTAGACTTTAATTGGATTGCAAACACCAATAGATACAGATGGTATGTTATTTTTTAAAGTTAATGAGACATATACTAAATCAAACAACACACAATGAAGGTAATAAGGGAGTTTCTTTTTATGAGCAACTCGACGGGTGTTTCTAGAAAGGCAGAGAACACATATCCGTCCGGTGCATCTGATACATGCTCCCAATTTTTAGTGGAGTCCAGTGTGCTTACTTTTCTTACTTTGTATGTATTGTTTTGGTTAATTTATGTTTTTTGTTGTGTGTGTATGTTTTCCATGTCTGGTCTTTGTTACTTGATTTCCGCTAGAATCTTGGTTACTTTGATTACTCTAAAGGGTCAACATCTCGATACTAATAAACGCAATGGCCGTAAGGGGAATCATGAGGGTTGCATACATACCGGAAAAGAGATTGATAGTTAAAGTAAGAGGGTCATACAACATAAACGTCATTTTTACATAAGAGTAAATCATTTTTTAATGTAAAAAATAACAATAATGCAAAATTTACCAGTGGCAAGCAGGACCTGACTACTACTGTTATGTAAAATGAAAGAACGCGCACGCGGAGGCCGGTTTGCAATTGAGATTCTCATCAACTGAAGTAAAACATTTGGGCCACTTTTGACTTAATGATGTCAGGCGTTTCACTGAAAAGGATATTACAGTAGAGTATTTTAGGACACTAAGTGCAAGGGCGTATATATCCTACAATATCTAAGCGATCACACTTACCTGGTAAAATGCGCAACTATATTTTGTGTCCTTACCACATACAAAGTTTTGTGAAGATCAAATCGGTATTTGACAGGGGTTGTGATGACAAGAGATTCATTTACATACATCAAGCTTTTTGTCGGAAGATAAGAAAATGCTTCCTTCTGGTCTCTCCGGGACCCAATTCCTAAACGGATCAAAGCCTCCCCCAAAGGCAAGTCCAGTCTGTCCTTTGTGGTATGGAATAAAATGGTGCCATATCATAGGCATTTATATGCATCAAGTAATAACTTAATTCTTATGGAGTTTTACAGTTAAATTCAGTGAAATATTTGTTTTTGGTGTCTCTTGTTTAGGATCTAATTCCACAAAGGTTGATGGCATAAACCAAAAATCAATACTGATCTCCCTTTTCTCGCTATAAAGTTTCATAAAGATCAGCAAACTAATATTCAAGTTATTGCATGAAAACCAAGATCGAGTCTTCCGATGATGACAATACAAACTAGTACATGCATACCAATACACGATCGCAATTTTTTGCGGTCGAATAAAATATATATTTCTATCATCCTTATATTTATCACAAGAAATAAAATAAATTGATGTGTCACATCCTGTGAGCATGCAATGGAATTTCTCACACAAAATATTTCTAAACAAATCATAAAGGTTAAATAAAGATCCTAATTTCCTTTGGTACATCTCCCTAACATCGAAATGAGTTGGAACCTTAATTACTGGATACAATTTACTATGTCATGTCATCTACCGGACCTGCCTTTATCTATATGCACATCGTTTAATAGTTATTTTCCGCAGCCATTTTCAGTTGACAGCAACTTCTGTTAATACCGTTAGTTAAACCGCAGTGGACGATAGCTATTGAATTCGTTCTTTCATAAGCATCATAACATACCATAATAAACGATAGGTAGACAAACATTATACAGCAAATCTGCTCCATACTGCTCAGCTATTATGTTGTCCTTAAATATAAAATGAAGCAGAACGTCATAGCTGTAAATCTTGCATAAAATATAATAAACGTGTTCCTAATTCTAATGGTGGAGGTAAATGAACAGTGGAGATCAAACTGATAAGTCCATTGACTTGTGCCAATACCGACAGAAGCTACTTGCATTCCAATCACAAGACCACAGAGACACTTCTATTCCATGGTATATGCCATAGTTAAAATATGACTATTTCAAGTGTTTATGTTTCACTAGCACTGTACCAATCAGGGAAAAACTACCGGACAAAACAATGGAAGAGTCTACAATCGAGGATTTCTAGACACCTCTTATGTAGAGGATAGAACGCTTGTGTACTGCACCAAATGTACAGTTTGCAAAATTGCAGATAAATTAAAAGATCTTAACACATGTAGTGTAGTAGATGTGCATATTACAGATGCAGCATTATATACGGATAGCAGTGAGTAATGTTCCCAGTGTAGTAAATGTTTATTATTTACATGCAAAATAAACGAGTAATCAAGGGAACAAAGATGCTAGCGGAAATCAAAAGAATGTAATCCCAGGACAAAGGCCAGACATGGGAAACAGACAAACACAACAAAGGACATAAAATAAACACAACAATACATACAAAGTAACAAAGGCAAATGAGCAACTCGGACTCTAAAAGCTTGGAGCATGGACCAGGTGCACCGGTAGAGTAAGCGTTCTCTGCTTTTCTAGAAACACTCGCCGAGTTGATCATAAAAAGTCAAGTCCTGGGTATACAAAAGAGAAAAGGAAAACAATGACACGTTGAACAAATCAGTTTTCTTGGCGCAGATGGATACACCGTAACGATCCACGAGTTCATGATGACGACCACAAAACTTTTGTAGTAATGACTTCAATCTTGTAGCAACATAACCCTGTTCCAGAAGCCTATTTGTCAGAGTTCTAGCGCGATACAAAAAGATTGCGTAGTTTCGGCAAGCTCTGGCATAAGGTATGAGTTGTGATATGAACACTCAATCGCAGGTGCTGAAGCGATGTTGCCACAGATGAAAGGAAAGTTGACAATTTTGAATGAAAAGTCATAACGTTTGTCGTAAAGTTTTGTCAATAGTTTTCCTTTACCATCGATTTCTAAGTGTAGGTCAAGATATCAGGCTGACTTTACAGTGTCGGTAGTATCCTTTATCTCAAGTTCTTTGGAGTAAATACGATGTATCAAATCCTCACATTAGTCTTGTTTAAAGATAATACGTCATCTATATAGTGAAAACTGAGATTAAAGGATCTAGCTAAACGATATTATTTCTTTTGGATCAGATCAGCTATAATGCCAGCCTCATAAGAGTGAAGGAATAGGTCAGCAAGTGGAGGAGCATAATCAAGTGGAGGAGCATAATGCGTTCCCATTGGAATGCCGACCATTTGTTGAAAAACACGTCCTGCTCCCAGTTTTTAGTGGAGTCCGAGTTGCTCATTTACGTTTGTTGCTTTGTATGTATGATTTTGGTTGCTTTATGTTCTTTGTTTTGTGTGTCTGTTTTCCATGTCTGGTCTTTGTCACTGGATTGCATTCTTTTGATTACCGCTATAACCTTGGTTCCCTTGATTACTCTTCCACAATTTCTTCTTTGGACAGTCTGGTAGCAGTACGAGTCTTATTGCTGCTATTATTTTCTACGTCTACCTCTGATAATAAACATTGGATGTAAAACGTTTTGAAAACAAAAACAATGTTGTTTTGGGCTTTGTCTGCTGGTACGACAAAATATTTTTCATGTATAATAGGCAATATTTTTGCTATATTGGGGTCTTTGAAAACTGATGTAGCATTGGCACTCATTGGCCTACCTAAAACTTTCATTCGTATCAAAATTAAAGACCTCGCGGCCTTTAATCACTCTGACAGAGAATCAATGTCTTGTTCTCGTTTTGTCCATTTTCTTGCGTAGTCCTCCACGGCATACATAAGAACTTTAAAGTTGCAATTCCAATTTATGGGGCGCGGTTCACGGTACTTGGGACCTTTAGAAAGGATATTACGCAGAGATTCGTTTTCGATGATGGACAAATCTCCCGTAACGACGTGACCGGAAGGACCATATTTGAATGGAGAGCTTTTGCAAGAACAGTCAGGTGGTTCAGCTTATAAGTCCTCAATCTCGAGGTTCTGCAATAGCCTTTTCTATTGAAAATTTTGGATGCAATGGGTGAAGTATAGGAATTAATAGGATATAATTGGTATGGATTTGTCTTTGAAATATGGGGGAATTTTGTTGGTAACATTTTTGTGATGTGGAATGTTAGCCAAATTAATTGCATCTATACCTTTGTTGACAAACGGTAGTGGAAGAAATGATCGGTTTTTTTTCATCTTGACTTTTCATACAAACTGGTTTAAAGAGTCTGTGGAAACCAATATCTAGAATGATGACAACAAGTCTCTATAATGATGAGGTAGGGTCAGAAACAGGAGTGTCTAGACTTGTTTTGTAAAGGGAGTGTAGTAGAGTGAGAGGCATAGAATAGAGTTTGGTTCTAATGTAATGAAGTCCAAGAGGTTTTTGTATGAAAGGAAGGAGACCATCTGTTGAGACATCATGTAACTTAGGTGACGTATAGTGGCGATGGCCATGACTCCTTTCCCGTCTTGGAGTTTTGTCATATAAATTCACATTTATGCTATTGTTATATTGGCTTGAAAGGTTTCCTATACTTTTGATGTTGTTAGTGCATCCGTATAAGGTTTTGCAGTACCTAGTCTGCGTATCCAGTACTCCTCCTTCCCTACGATAGTTTTTACTTAGAACGGGACTGTTCGTAGGATGGTAAATTATTTCTAAAATACGAACTTTCATAGAGAGGATTGAATGATCTTGTTGATTAAAATGTTAATAAACTGTTTGGGAGCTGGTGGCTGGGGTCTTTAAAAAAATGTTCCAAATTTTAGAAAAGGAAACAATTTTTTACTCATTCATCGAAAATTAAAACACTTCCCCCATTATATAACAAAGCAGATTTTCAAATAAATTTGATATCGCTTACTGCTTTTAGTATTACGAGTCTTGCGCAGACGGTCCATGTATGGTACAGCTCACGATGCTCGCTAATATACGCATTGTCTACTCCATATTAGAAATGCTCTGGACTGCATGCCGTACAAACGAAAAGTATTGGAACTGCCGTAGCAGTACCTGCCGTTCTAGGCGCTACGCCCTTGCTCATGCACACACTGATATTACACGCTTATTGTATACATACAAGTTAAAGCGCCGTACAGTTCACCATAATTCGTAACAACTGATCAGAACTCTTTATGTACAAAATAATTGTAAAGCACATTTTAATCGCTTTACATGCCAACTACATCATCTAAATTGATAAGGAAAAGGGTGTTAAAATATCTTAAAGCCAATGCAATAACGAGGCATCTAAAGCTTCTATACTCGTACTGAAGGGGGCACTCGAATACTTCATTGAAAGGGGCTGCCGGTGGTATTCTGTAACCCCACTCTATTAATATATTTTGCTTTTGAAATATTGACTATTTTATATATGATGTCAGAATAAAGAGACCTTATCTTATGTACAAATTTAAATTATTTATTGGTATAAAATCCAGATAATAGGATTACAACAAGTTACAATACAGGACAAGTACAAAACACATAATACATATTCATGTATATATGTAAGACTCGGAACCGCGATGGGACGCGGAGGTACGATGGTAGTACGCCGAAGTGCAGTTATGATCACGCTGATCTGCGATGGTTAGACATGATTATTTTCTGCCAATAGCAACGCATAAATGCGTTGGCCACTACGAGGAGGTGCGGTTTTGTTTAGTACTTCGCTGAAATGTTTTGACTATCATGTAGATTTTTTCCGTTGATACCACAAATATACGATTATCTTGAAATTCTACCGATATGATGTTAGTCTACATGCAATCAGAAAAAAACTGCTTTCAATTCGTTCGTGCTTCCAACTATCGATTATAAAAACAAATTTAATAATTTTTTTCCATTTTTTCCTACACCCAGTTGAAAATTGAATAAAACTGGCAGTCTCTTAGAAGGACGAGAACTCTTTAACCCTTACTATCCCAATGAGCCTATAAATAGGCTTTTCATACCCCCGTATTTTGCCAAGAGCCTATATATATGCTTAGCAACTGTTGTCTACACATTCAATAAGTCGATCGTTCAGCAATAATGTCATTGACGTCACAGGTCTGAACGTGATGATGTGCGGGGTGTTTCACAGGGTAAACTGTATATATTAAAACAGAACCAAAATAATTCCTCGCAAGATTTGTTCTTATTTGTATCCGTCGTTATTTATTGATCAAATATTCACATATTATTTACTTCTCTTTGTTTTTACCTTTTCTGCAATCTCCTTATATCAACCTGCTCTTCATATATTTCGTACAGGGAAAAAATCGAAAAACTTGTAAAAGAAATAACAAAAAAAAAGCAAAACAGAAAAAAAAAACATATAAATGATAAATTTTTAACTACATTTTTTATACTTTATACAAACAGATAATTTTAACGATAAGTTATGTAAATGTATTTATTATTGATAAAATTGCAAATATTGCACAACGATTTTACTCAGAGTTGACATCAATTGCACGGAACATTTTGTCAGCTGAACATATGATTATGAGATTATGAAAATTAATCTTCTCACATGTACTAGCGCCCAGTATTCACAAATTAGGAAAAATAGGTTATTGACACGAATGTAATTTATTTATTTATTGAGGTTTTACGAATTTTTTTGAGGATTCCTTTCATAATAAGCTTAATTCATAAAGTTCAAGATCAAAAACGAGATTCTGAGAGAATTGTACTATGCAAGATTCATCCCCTCCCGCTAATACGAAATAAAATATAAAATCAATACAAGTGACTTTGTCAATGTAGATTATTAACTTTAATTTATAATTGCTAACACAAACAGACAATTTAACCAAACACAAAATAGCAAGCTACATCATATAGAAAGAAAAAGAAACTGCTTCTATTTTTCGAGCTTTGGAATGCAGAAGGTGTCATTTTATGCATAGTCCCATTAGTTTGGATAAATGAAAGTAATGAGTAAATTCTCTCATAGCATTTGTCATAAAAATAAAAGTAGGTCGAATTCAAATAATTAGGTTGTTTATCTTTAACGTACGAACGTTTTTACTTCTGTTTGGTTTTTTTTTAACTACTTATTTAAGGAGAATGGATATGAAATTCAACTTCTTCTTAGACATTTTAATAGCTTATTATATCTATTTCAAATAAATATCATTATAAATACAGCGGCTTGTTAAATCTTTCTGCGTGCTAACTATGGCTTTAAGTATTGAAAATGTGGTAAATAAGATATGTTTAGAAAATCGACAAGTGAAATGTCTAATTATATAATTTTTACGTTTTTTTTTGTTTTTGTTTTTGTTTTTTGTTTTGTTTTTTTTTCACTTTCCTATTTTTGGGTACATTTTTATGTACGTAAGTACGTCAATGCGTATATGTACTATGTTGATAACTTGACAGTATAAAATATATTCGAAAACACCGAAGTGATGAATATTTAATGTCTATTTCTTTCTGCGTTCGATCACCCCGCCGTTGTGCCCTTCCTTGTGACGTAAGGTTATTGATGACGTCATAAGCAGGACAGTTGAATTTGAATCTCCAAATTTTTCATTGGCAAATTAAATGAAAAGCTTTAGCACTCAAAGGGTTAATGTTAAAATATTTCTTGACTAGCTTAGCTATAGAATGGTTGTGGATAGCTTTAAGACTTCTGTATTAGGGTATAAACTACATGTACTACATAAAAACCTGATCAATAGACCTGTAAAATCTGCAAATACAAATGTAATGTAATTATCGTTTTTCAAAAAAATAATCAATGATATCTGTAGCTTCCTGGACAATTCATATTTTTACTTACTCTTTATACATTACGGACGGAAACGTATTTCTTATATTATTTTGAAGAAATCCAACGTCATGTAGAGAGTTGGGAGGTGTTACGCGTCGATTAAATCATGAAATTTGTCGTTCACAACTCGAGTGATGGGCATTTATGTGATTCAGTCAGGTGATGACAAATTCATATAAAATATTAAGAAGCTGTCTTTGTAAGAGTCATGCAAAATCTGAAAAATGTGATACACCCCAAAAAAGGCTATCATAATATATATTTATTTTTGTAATTAAGTTGTTTTATGGATCTATACTATGAAATGTGTAATTATTCATTCAAATCTGCCTGCTCTTAGGAGATAATCGACATTGGAAATCCAGTAGATTCTATTGTATTTCAGCGTCATTTACAGAGTTATCTTCCCTAAATTTTGAAATCTACAGTGCGTTCTATATAATTTTTATCTCCTAAGAGCACAGGTTATATGAAAATCCACATGCTAATTTCTGTTTACTATGACATTTCAAACAAAATATCAAAAATAAAAATATGTAGGCTTTTTACCTATGAATCACATTTTGCATGATCCTTAGCTGGAGTGCTACTTAAATATCATGCCAAGACATACAAATATATATGATGTAATTGTGTCAGGCTTTTCTTACCTACCATCACCTCAGCGACTTACCCACAGACGTCGTAACTTAGTTACGTTCGGAACGTTTCGAATTTATCGAATGAAAAAATAGTTAATTCTAGAGAAGTGTTTCTAAAAATAGGAAAGTTATTTTTGGATTCCTCATTAGATGGTTTGAGAAATTAATATATATAAAAACATATTGAATGTAGTATTTTTTTCCTTGAATAAGGAAAATTGTGTGGTATGCTTTCCTATTTTTTTAAACAAATATTTCTTGAAGAATATATAAATAGAATTTTCAAAAGGGGGGTTTAACAAAGTAAATGATAAAAATCTAGAAATGGTTGAATTCTGTACCTGTTTTATTTATATTTCATTTTCTTTTGGTCGAAGTTTTACTCTTCAATACATTCTGATTACTAGATTGGTAAAACATTGTGATCACATCTGAATTAATGTTTGATCATTATTATCATTATTTACAGCATGCATTTATTCTACAAATACGAAAATAATTACAGCAGGTGATAAGACAAGGTTGTTTTTACTATCCATATAATTCGTAATGTAAACTTTATTGACGTAACATACAATTATGTTTGTGTCCCCCACCTATTCACATATTTGCAAGGTGGAAAATGATACCTATTCCAGGGGCATGTCTTATCACCTTAAAAATAGATCGTGCTCCCCACCCCCCGAGTTTCTGTATTATTTGAAACCCCGCCCGAGTATCCAATCGCTATTGTAAGTTTTTTTCACCCACCTTTTGTTGACAATACCATTTCAGTAATTAACTTTCCAACAATGGCGGATAAAGGAAGTGAATTGCTTACTCCATATAAAAATCTATATTTAATCTTTTAATGTAAACAATATTTATTCATGAAAATATACAAAATATATAATATATTTACATAAATTAACAATTAGGATTCAGAAACAAGCTCAAAGCTTTTATAAATCTGATTCCCATAAAGATAAACATACAAAAAGTAAACACAAGTATGACAGCATGCTCTGATTGTTTCGTAGGACAAATATATAGTATTAAATGTCATAATTTATAATCATTATGATTAAACAATAAGTAGTGAAGTGTAAATAATAAAAGATATTTAAAGTTAAATGATGAAATTGAATTACATGTCCTTATCTCAGGTTGAAGCGAATTCCAGAGTTTGGTAGATGATGGTAGGAAATAGCCCGCATAAAGACTGGTTCTAGTGTTTATATTTAATATATGGTCCGTCTGTCGAGTATTATGCTCGTGTCTACTACCGACACAGTTGGGCACTAAATTAACAAGATATTGTGGGACTGTATTGTTGACCATTTTATGAAAATATAGTAATTTGTGTCTCTTAAGTTTCGTCATAGAGTTTTAGACCGTTCATTTCTAGTGAAGAGTGAATAGGTTTATTTACTTTACGAGACACAATCATTGTTTCAGTTTTTTGTGGATTGAATTTCACTAGCCAATCTTGAGACCATTTATATATTATTTTTTTTTTACATATAAATATTTATACTTGTGTTTACCAACTACGCTTATTGTGTGTTAGTATGACATAGGCAACTATAATTACATATGTTCTCAACTGGTAATTGAAATAATTAATTGAATTACAAATTTTAAATGTTTCAATCGTTCAAAGTGATAGCATGCCCACTGGGAAAACACTCGGATCGGGAGGGGGCGGTGGGTACACTCTTATACTTCTTTGATAAGAGGTGCCGCTCGGATTCTGTAACCCCACCCTATTCATATATTTTTCTTTTGAAAATATTTTAATATATGTTGTCAGAATAAGATACCTAATCACATATATGCAAATACAAATATTTTTTATTGGCTCCAACACAATAACAATAGTTGGTTCAGGCCCAAACACATATAGATAAATTATTACTAGGGTGGGGTTTCAGAATCCAAGTGGCACCTCATATCAAAGGGAAGTATTGAAGTGCCTGTGACGTCAACCATTTTTAATGATTTACCACTTGAAGTTTGATTAATACATTTAAATTATAAGGAATGGCTGTTATAGTTTTTCGGTCTATTTGAGAAAAAAAAACCCAATGCCCGTGGTGCACATTTGAAAATAACCTGCTACATATAGTTGCCTTTTAAATTCATATAAAAAAACATGGCCGCCGTTACTAAAAATATAAGAGGAAAGAAGGCAGTTTTTTGCAAATAACCCAAAACCGTTGCCTTAAGCAAATTTCTGGCAGAGGATAATACTGTTCAGCATCATGAGATCATGATACGGATCTAAGCCGAAATTTTCAAAACGGTTCGTCAACTGATGTAGAAGTTACTGCCCCTAAAACAGTTTTTTGGGGCATTTTTTCCATGAAGAAATTTGAAAATTTTCTCAAAAACCATTGCACATAATTCCATGATTTGTTCCTTAAGGTATCCCACACAAAATGACTCTTAGGATTTTTGATTCGTGAAAAAAACATGGCCGCCGTTAGTGAAAATAGAACATAGGGGTCAGAAGGCAGATTTTTGCAAATAACTCAAAAACTGTGGCCTGTAGCGAAATTCTGGCAGAGGATAATATCGTTCAGCATCATGAGACGGACCTTAGCCGAATTTTTTTCAGAACCATTCATAGACTGATGTAGGATTTGCAGTCCCTTAAACAGCATTGTGCAGAAAGAACATGAAAATAAAACGGTTACAATAAGAAAGTGTAAATGATTGAAAGAATACAGACTATTATCGCACATACAGAATAAATATATTGATGTATACAAATAAATTATTCTCTAAATGTATAATAGTAATTTATAATGGTTCGACAGACAGAGTCTCAAATGTGAAGTCCTTTGTTCTTTATATATATATGCTATTCGTATGCTAACATCTACATGGGTAAATTAGAAAATCAAATAATCTCAACATCTTTATCGAAACCCTTCTCTTGGTTTCGATTCATCGATGATGTTGACATGAAATGGACTGAGTCTAAACACAATTTAGACAATTTTATCACACATGCCAATAATGTTCATCCATCAATCAAATTCATCCATGAAATTTCTGACACTAAAATAACATTTTTCGATACTACTACGTTTGTAAAAGACGGGGAAATGTCCATGGATCTTCACAGCAAACCAATACTTATCTCCCAATAGTTGTCATCCAAAACATTGTACTAAAAGCATCCCATACAGTCAGGCACTTCGAATTTGGCGTATTTGTTCTTCTGACGATACCACCAACAAACGTCTAGATGAACTCCGTGGTCATTTGTTATCGCGTGGCTATAAATCAACAGATATAGATCGGGGATTTGAACGTGCTAACAAAGTCAGCCGTAAAGATCTCCTCGAGTACAAACCTAAGAAAAAGAACAAAAGGGTCCCTTTTGTACTTACGTACCATCCAGCCTTTGGGAAACTCTCGCAGTTACTGCATTCGAATTGGAAAGACATTCAAAAACATCCCAAGCTCTCCAAGCTCTTTCCGGGGGCCCCGGTCCTGGCATTCCGTAGACCGAGGAGCCTAAAAGATGCCATAGTAAGGGCAGAGATTTCATCTCAGTCTAAACAAAATACAACGGGTCAGTGTCGACCATGTGGAGATAAGAGATGTAAGACCTGTACCCAGATGCTGCACACCAAAACTTTTAAAAGCTACTGCACGGGAAAGGAATTTGCCATTTTTTGCGACGTAACTTGCAAAACCGAAAATACCATATACCTTCTCCAGTGCCGATGTGGTATGCAGTACATTGGCGAAACAGAACAACCTTTCAACAGGCGTATGAATGGTCATCGCAGTGACTACAAATGCAAACCAGACCTCCCTCTGAGTCGCCATCTTAGATCTGCCGGACACACCCAGGAGGATCTCATCAACATTGTTGTGACGATCATAGAACATAATAAAAACTGGTCAAAATGTAAACGAGTATCTCGGGAAAGCTTTTGGGTGAAAAAATTGCAAACAACCTCTCCAGATGGAATTAACGAGAAAAAATAATTCATTTTTTCAGGTCTTGGATCTAAGGCTGGTACAGCACTACTTGCTATACATCAATACGCCGTACTACTATATTTGAACTTTTTATTTTTTTAAATTGTCTTCCACAGTTAATTGTAACTTTAATAAAAGACCCTCTTTGTTATTTTCATTCAGGCTCCTAATCAGTTGCTTATGTGAGCCTTTGATAAAGGTACAATCACCTACAGCGCACGCTATTCAGCTTCTGGATCTGTTTTGATCTTGAACTTTGTGAGTTTTCTGCTTGTTAAGTTTTGTGAGTTTTATGCTCGTATAGTTATATGGGTTTTATGCTGAGGAAGGATATCTGTTATCCGAAATATTCAATTTAAATTTTACCATCTTCTGGTGATGTTAAACATATTTAGACGTTTATATAGACTATTCAATTTAAATTTTACCATCTTCTGGTGATGTTAAACATATTCAGACGTTTATAAATAAACGTCTAAATATGTTTAACATCACCAGAAGATGGTAAAATAAACGTCTAAATATGTTTAACATCACCAGAAGATGGTAAAATTTAAATTGAATATTTCGAATATATATATATAATCGTCTACATAAAAGTCAACAATCACTTTTACGGGGTGATGATCGTTATAAAAATGACGCGGAACATAACAAAAAATTAAATGTCTAAATATGTTGAACATCACCAAATGATGGTAAAATTTACATTGAATATTTACATTTGTAGTCACTGCGATGACCCTTCATGCGCCTGTTGAAATGTTATTCTGTTTCCTCAACGTACTGCATACCACATGGGCACTGGAAAAGGTATATGGTGTTTTCGGTTTGCAAGTCAGGTTGCAAAAAATGACAAATTTCTTTCCAGTGCAGTAGTTTTTAAACGTTTGTGCGTGCAGTATCTGGGTACAGGTCTTGCATGTACGTACATCTTTTATCTACACATGGTTGATACTAACCCGTTTCGGCTGAGATGAAATCTATGCTCTTACAAGGGCATCTCGTAGATTCCTAGGTCTACGGAATGCCAGAACCGGTGCCCCAGGAAAGAGTTTGGAGAGCTTAGGATGTTTTTGAATGGCTTCTCAATTCGTATGAAGTAGCTGCGAGAGTTTCCCAAAGGCTGGATGCTAAATAAGCACAAAAGGAACCCTTTTGTTCTTTTTCTTGGGTTTTTATTCGAGGGGATCATTACGGCTGATGTTGTTAGCACGTTCAAATTTCCGATCTACGTCTTCTGATTTGTACCTACGCGATAACAACTGACCACGGAGTTCATCTAGACGTTTGTTGATGGTATCGTCAGATGAGCAAATGCGCCGAATTCGATGTGCCTGGCTGTATGGTATGCTTTTAGTATAATGTTTTGGATGACAGCTATTGGGAGACAAGTATTAGTGACTATCAGTTGGTTTGCTGTGAAGATCCATTGACATTTCACCGTCTCGTACACACGTGTAGTATCGAAAAATGTGATTTTAGAGTAATAAATTTCATGGGCGAATTTGATTGATGGATGAGCGTTGTTGGCATGAGTGATAAAAGTGTCTAAATTTTGTTTAGACTCAGTCCATTTCATGCACGGCAGGACCGCTTGGTACCAATGTTAAATTAGAACTGTCATGACAAATACTTAAACTACAAGTAAGCTATTGAGCACAGCTATGACACATAACCGTTGAAAATTTACTTGTACATTCATGCAATTCATGAACCGTTTATACTGGCAAAGTAATTCTTTTGGTAACTACGGGTCATTGTTTACAATTTTATTTGGGCTATGTTCAGAAATGTGAAACTGAATACGAACGAGATGTTGGAAATTTCAAAATATATACAAGAAACTCGAGCAACAGGATTTTATACGCACGAAAATGCGTAACATATATTTTGCATATAAACTTTGCAAAATCGAATAAACGTAGGGACATTTATGTATATATTTCTTTCATGATAGAGAAGGCAGTCTTGAATAAACATTGTTAGATATATTGGACTGTTCTTATCATTTCATTTCATTTCATTAGACAAATACACAGGGCCATGATTTCTTTACCAGACAGACAAACAAAATGACTTTTGATTTTCCGACATTCAAAATAAGGATCAGGAGAGAGTTACAAGCTTTATTTGCGCTTAATATTGTTAGATGGCATTATGGAGTAAAAAGCGAGGTAACAATTATTACAAACAAAATTATTGTTACACAGCGGGTTACTGGTTTATATACACTAAGGTAGTAATCGTTTAATTTTTAGGGGGTTAGGATAAAATTTTCTATCATGCTTTTTATTTTTTGCTACTTATTTAATATAGAAAAGAAACGATAGTAACAGAAAATATTAGGACAATAAAAAACCTGCCTTTTTATTTCTTGAAAATTTCATTTCTGTCCGTTTATTTTAAATATAATGAGTGTGGACACAGACTGGTATTGCCCGAGGGGCAAGTATGGAGGCAGACTGGTGTTGCCCGAAGAGCAAATTTGAACATACATACGTTTTGTCTTGAACGTGTTTGCATCGTCTAGAAAAATTGAATTATGCACATGTTGATAAATATCCATTAACATGTGTTACTAAAATCTAAATGGGGGACAAATTCCACAATGGATTGCCGTAAGACAAGTCATATACATATTACAATGCTTCTTCCTTGAAGGTGTACTTGCATGGATGTGTTAAACTTGCTATGTCATGTTAAGGATTGGCCATTTCACTTTATATAGGTTAGCTTGATAAAATTCTGGACTCTATGTTTGTTTTAGATTAACAGTGTGTTGTCTGTCAGTTACATGGATGGTCTTTATTTTTTAAATGGTAGGGAGCATATAGTAAAAATCAAATAAGAGCATTTCTATAGTAGTTAATAAAGTCATAATATGGAGTAGGCATTGCCTAAATCAGCGAGCACCGAGAGCTTTACCACACGTGTACTGTCTGTGTGAGATTCGTCAAAATAATAAAAACATTACAAAAATGAAAAAAGGTGGGGGGTCGGACGAAATTTTTTTTTTTCGCAAGTGCAATATTTCTATTTAAATTTCAAAGGCAAGCGAAATCAATATTTTATTTGAAAATCTGTTTTGTTAAATAATGGGGATTTTTTTTCGATGAGTGAACAAGGAGCTAATTTTTAACTGCTTGAAACGAGTTACTATGAAATATTTTTCCCCAAAAATTCCAACACCATTCCTCTTTTCGATCCTTCGCCTTTTAAATAGTCGATAGCTATGTAACACTGCGCCATACTTTACAATTTTTATCAAAAGCGTCTCTAGCAACATCCTTTTCAGTTTTAGTCGGTAAGATCTATTTGTACAGATACCGGAAATATAATAATTCTCCACGAATGGTGGGAATATTTTACACACATATCATGTGACGTAAACAAAATGCAGACGCAACTGACAGATACAAACAAGAAAATAATTGCCTTTCCTATCTTAGAAAAGCTATGCTTCGATTTGAATAATACAATGGTAGTTATATTTTTTCCAAGGCGGGTTAGGTTGTTGACAACAGCAACCGTTACAGTGGAATAGCGGAGATATATGGCAAGCCAAAATGGACAAAAATGCATATTTATAATTCAATTATAAATATTTATAAATCATTTATTAATATTTATCATTGAATTGTAAATATTAATAAATATGGCAATTATAAATATTTATAAATGAATTATAAATATTAATAAATGAATTATAAATATTAATAAATGCATTATAGAGATTAATAAATCAATTATAAATATTTATAATTCAATCCAAAGTTGACAAAAATGCCTTTTTATAAATATTTATAAATGAATTATAAATATTTATAATTTTCTTGGATTTATAAATATTTATAATTCAATTATAAATATTTATAATTGTCTTGGATGTATAAATATTTATAATTCAATTATAAATATTTATAAAAGATTTATAAATATAAAGAAGGAATAATAAATATCTATAAATGAATTATAAATATTTATAAATAACTTCATTAAATATCATCATTATAAATATTTATAAATGAATTATAAATATTAATATATGAATTATAATTGAATTACAAATATTTATAGATATTTATAAATAGGCATTTTTGTCCATTTTGGCTTGCCATAGAGGTACATGTAGGTACATCCATGTTTCCGGAAGTTTTTTGCAACATCACATTCACTTCTTTAAATAAGATAAAAAAAGGTAAAGACCTGAAAACAATCAGAAATTATTAATTTATTTTTACTGAAACGTAATCTTAACCTATATTTTTTTATTTATTTGATTGAAGGAAATGATGAATTTTCTCCGTAAGGACAGTCATTTTTTGTTACTTCCGGGACATGGCTGTTTTTTCGTTTATTACAGCCGGTGGAAACAGGAGTTCGGAATTCTCGGACTTTTACGTGACTTTTGAACTAAAATCAGACTTCCGAACAGTATTTTGTGAAAACCATGCTGTCACATTGGGGGGGTCGTCTGAATTTGAGTTTCGTGTACTCACATATGGACATATATTCCACCAAAAAGTAAGTGACACATTAAGGTGAATACAAATGAACCTGAAAATCGTAGTTTGAGATAATTCCAAACCTTCTACAAAAAACACCGAACTATTTAAAATTTTCTCCATTGTGTTTTTTTATCAGCAGCTTGCTTATGAACTTCGGCGTATTTGTCGCTAAATTAATGTTTTATTTGAGTATATTTTTTCATTTCGAACATGACAGTTTGTTTTTATTTCAATTGTTTGTTATATTTTCTTGTTTTTATATTTTTATATATCAAAAAATTGATTAGCAAAACGAACGAACATTAATGATATGCATTCATTAATGTTTACAGTGCCGCCATGATGAAAATACAAATATTTTATTTTGCTCGAACACAGTTACAATAATGAAGAACTATGATAAATAACGTTAGTGTTTATCATATACCATGTATTTGTTAATTATAATTTGTCTAAATCATGTGCTGTAGTCTAAGTAAATGTGTGCAGTATAAATTACAGGAGATATGGTACACAAGAAACTTTCTTAAGCCTTACATGTGTACTGACTACTGTATACATGTTCCATAGTCCATACAAACATTTTTATAAAGACATGAAGAGTTGTCGTTGAGTCAATGACTGTTGATTTTCATTTAAATGAGACAGTCTATGATACAAACTTGTTGAACATGATGAGGGTAACACAAACGAAACCTTACAAGAATCTGTTATTTGTGTATACAGTACCCCATATTTCATTTTTGAGAACAAAAATAAATTCACGTACAAGGTCAAGGAAACTCCAGTGAAACAAGTACTGCTGAATAGTTGACCAATAGCAATCAAAAACAATATTTAATGTTCCTTGGTATTGTACATGTAAGTCATATGAGAACATTTCATACATAACTTGAAGAAAACCACATGAATTATATGATTTGGAAATTAATCTAAACGTTAACATATACATTTGTATGACCTTGTATATGACACAATTTTCAATTTTTTAAGAAGTTTATCGTGCTATTTTTTTTTACTTTTTTAATAGATCCATAAATACAAGCTGTTGACTTACATTGTATATCAGTAACTAAGGATAATGAACTAGTTTTATCAGTCATCAGATTTCTTTTGCACAGTATGTTGTCATGAACATGTACAATTATACCATAGTCATCACAGTATGATAAAAGTCTATCCATGTAGTTGATTTTCAGTATCTCTTTCCATATTAAAAGGAAATATTTTTTGATATTTTCCAGAAAATTTTGGATGCAGCGGTCATGTTCACCTACCAATGATACAAGTTACCAGACAAATCATACATAACAGGAAGCTCTCTTCAAATGAAGTATGATAATAGATTGTGTAGGTATTTGAGGTTCAGTATACAATATTTTTATGCCTTTTAAAAAAAAAAAAAAAATTAATATTGATTTGGGGTGTTCCAAAGGTAGGACCCACCTCTTTTGTTGGGAAATGTTGGAAGTAATGTGGAAAATTTTTGCAAAAATGAGGAAATTATTAGCTTGGATCCCCACTTTCAAAGTCTTTTGATTGTTCAGTAGAAACTCTCATTAGTCAATTTATTTTAGAAATGTATTTGTATTATTTCAACATGTGTAATGTAGATAGATCCCATATGTGTTTATCACTTAAAATGTAGCACTACAGTTCCCATGACACTTAAATGAAGGTTGTAACATAGACATAATATTTTAGCATAATGGGATGGTTTGTTTGAAGAAAAAAAAACATCCAATGATCCATATAATGTAGGGTTTACTTAAATAGAGGTCTACTTCAATACAGGATTCATGAATCACAATAACTTTGAATATGAGTATTATGTATATTTATTACTGATTTTTATACTTCCAGGTCATCCTTGGCATATATATGACTGAAAAGAATTCATACATGTATAATTTAGATGATCTTCAATGCTGTTCAAATCTCTGCTTGCACTGTAATGAAAGCTGATATGAAGCTGAAGTTTGAAAATAAATATTTTTAAAATCATATTTCTTATTCATATGTACAAGGTTTAAATGTGTTGTGCTTCAAAAGTAAAAGTCACTTTCATACATGTATACAATAACAGCCATGTATACTTCTTGACAGTACCATCCTGGAATACAACCTAGAATCCCTTGCACTGCAAGCTGTAACTCTATCAACTGAGCTAAAAAATTACTTCATTGTTTTCTGTAGATTAGGTTGGTTATGGTCTTTTGTAAATAGTTTTACTTTATTTATTTTTGGGCCTTTTTATAGATTGCTTAATGGTATGTGGTTTGCCCATTATTGATATCCATGTGGTGATTTCACTTGTAGAAGCTTAATCGTTACTTGCTTTGTTTTTTGAATGACTATCTCATTGGCAAACATAAATGGTACATGTATTTAAGTTTTTCTACTTATGACCAGTGAGTGCTAAATCTTTCACTACTTCTCGAACAAGTAATTTTGTGTAACAACTATTTGGCTAAGCAACTTGATTCTGTGAGGTAGCACTATGAAACCGCCTCAAAATGTCATAATAGTAGAGTAGTATAAAGCAGGATCATTTCATACAGTAAAACATTCTTGTCCTGAAATGCAAGAAATTATTGCAGTATGCATTGAAACCACAACCAATCAATGAAAAAAAAACAAGTTCCATGGGTAAATAGAATAAAATATAAACATTCACAGACATTAAACATTTTGAAAAAGAAGAGATTTATTGTTGAATTTTGAGCTAATCATAATCATGCCATGTACTTGTACCTATAATTTACATTGAATTGATCTGAATTCATGGTTTCCTTGTATAAACTCTACAAGACTGGTAAATTGTGATTTTTTTTTGTTCACAAGTTAAGAGAGATAATCATACCATAAGCTCATGATGCACCTGTTTAATAGGACATCTTGTCGAATGATAATTATTAGTCAACTGTGCATGTAATACCTGTTCATTGATCAGAGGGGGTTGGCACATCTCTTTTTTACCAGAAAATTAGTCATTTTCATGTGTAAAATTGACAAAACATGGAAAATAATGTGTTAGCATCACCATCACTTTGGCTTGCACCCCTCCTTTTCAAAGTGTCTGGAGCCGTCCCTGTTCACTAATCTGTAAATAGCTTTCATCATATTTTGCTTTAACCGTCTAGCATGAAACAAGTTGCCTGTTTTGAAACTATTTTAATATTCTCCATTAAAGCAATATAGAAATAAATAAAAAAACAATACAATGCTTAGGTAGCAAACCATATTATACTCCAGCAATGCTAAAGGTTGTCTGGCAAGCTATTTTCTGACTTGGTGCCATCCTAGGGTATAGAGGAACGGAATTCCAACCTCTTACGTTGTAGGAGTAACAGGGACGGATCCAGGATTTTAGATAGGGGCGCACAGTAAAAATTCTGCCGAGCGGAGCAAGGTGACACAAATTTTGAGGTTAAATTTTTGAAACATTATAGAGTGGGTTCAATGTTGATATCTTTTGTGGTAAAATTAGCGAGAAATTTTAAGTTTCAACTTGAAACCGCCTAAATCTACCCATGACAACCCATGCTTTGCAAATTTTAGGGGGCGCACTCCCCCACCAGAATACGCCTCCGAGTAACCATGTTGATTTTTATTAGTGGGGTCGGGGCTAGGATCACATTTGAAATAGAAAGGCAGGACAATGATATATGATTTTATATAAATACAAAGATGCAATAGGCGAAAAAAAGGTTCTGGTTTGAATATTACATAAAAAGATCCGGGACACAAAATTTGACTATATAGCCCCCTTTTTCCCCTTACGATTCAAATGGATATAGGAATGTATCATTATTTACCTGGGAGGGGGGACTGGTCATTTTGAAATCATATAAAATTTTCTTGACCCCCCATGATATTCTCTTATCCCCCGTAAAAACATTTTTTTTAAATGTGATACCCCCTCTATTAAACATGCGTATGGAGTTTTCGTATACATGTAACAACTACTACATTATGCCAGAGCTTGTCGAAACTACGCAGAGTTTTTGTATCGCGCTAGAATTCTAACAAATAAACTTCTGGAACAAGGCTGTGTTGCTACAAGATTGAAGTCATCCCTAAAGAAGTTTTATGTTATGGTCGTCATCCTGAAATCGTGGATCGCTATGGTGTATCCATCTGCGCCATGAGAACTGAATTGTTCAACGTTTTATGGTTTTCCTTTCCTCTTTCGTCTACCCCGGACTTGTCTTTTTATGAACAACGGGGTGTATCTAGAAAAGCAGAGGACGCTTACCCTACTGGCGCACCTGGTCCATGCTCCAAGTTTATAGTGGAGTCGTAGTTGCTCATTTGCTTTTGTTAATTTGTATATTTTATTTTAACAAAATTTCATGTTCTTTGTACGTCTGTTTTCCATGTCTGGCCTTTGTCCCTGGATAACATTCTTCTTATTACCGTTATAACCGTAGTTCCCTTCATTACTCTTTGAAGCAAAAGCAGTTGAGATGTTAAAGAATTCTTACAATAAAAAATTCAAGTCTTCAATTCCAAAACTTGATACTTTGGAAAAGTCTTATCAAAATCAAGCAGAATCAGACACAACTCTTGAGATTCAAGATATTGGTAAGGAAATTGAATCGTCAGCAGATAAGTCGGACCAATTTGATTTAATAACTGTAAATGTTTTAGGTCCTGATGGTTATGTTGATATGTGAACTTGATTTTACCAGAGATCATGCATGTGACAATGAAATAAAATGTTAATGGTGGTAAAATATGTTTTAATTTGACTGGTGTAATGCTCTGCTTAACTTAAAATTTTGATCCCCCTTGAAATCCATGTGCAAAAAAATGACCCCCCTCTTTGAAGTTGTAAAACAACTGAACCCCCTTTTCCACTTACAGAAAAAAATGACCCCCTGGATGTATGTACTTGGTATGTTTAAATTTTCAAATAAATGTCTACGGTTTGAATATTATTTGTAAATCATTATATAAAGGATTCCGAATCTAGAGGTTTAACCTTAAAAAAAGCTGTTATGCACGTGGCTAATTACAATATTCGTTATGTTTCGGCTAAGTTTACAGCCAATGAAATGAACATCTCGTTAGCGAGAACACAGCGTTACTTTATATATTTATCGGGCATTTTTAAAGAACCCAAAGCTTTTCCGAGAGGAAATAATCGCCATTTTCTTGCAGCATGTTTCTCTGTTTCCTTCCCCTTTCCCTATGATATCCCCTGGTTAATATCACTGCATGAAATGGTGCATTTAATTTGAAATGAAGTGAACATTTTAAGTACATTAAAATGCAGTGGAAAATTTCTAATTTACTTTTCATTTAAACCAAATTTATTTTGACAATTAATTTCCCAGATTATATCCTAGTTCAAAACGCAAAATTAAATTTGAATAAACTTAAACTTAAATTAAATTGCTTTTAAAGTAATAGCGAAAGCTATATTTTTATATAGCCTAGCTGGCCGAGTGGTCTAGGGCGCTGGACATTGTGCAGGCGGTGTTGCCATAGATGTCAGCGGTACGAGTTCGAGTCCAGCGGAGGGAACGACTAAAAATTTGCATCGCAAATTTGACAGTTCTAACATCGTTGGGAATTTTTCAGACCTTTCTATACGTTTACATATCTTCCCTGTATCAATTTGATCCGATGGAGCAGTGTAGCGAATAGAGTCGTCACATTCTGAGTGATTGATTGATTGTTGGGGTTTACCATCCGAGCAGCAATATTTCAGCTATATTCAGACAATGAACATGAAATGGATGATAAAATGAACATGCATGATGATGAAATGAAAAAAACGGATGGAACATAGGGATAATAGGGTCGACAAATTTAGATAGCCACTAGAAGAAGGGAGGGATGGATACCTCCTGTGGCGGAGCGCAAAGGTTCCTACTCCTATCGAATACCACAGCAGGGTTCTTTAACGTGCAAGGGATATGGCATCTTTCCCAACACGGTGCACCACTATGGTTTGCGGTCAGGTTTGCCGTGTTATAGCCTGACAAGCCCAGCATGTAACACGCCAGGGGTACCCCATTCCACCACCTGGGGCACACATCCCAGTTGCTCTGTGGGCAGAGCGCCTAGCCGCCGGCTATGTTTCTGAGCACTATTCTGAGACGTTTATTATATATATATATATATATATATATATATGAACATTTTTGTTTCATAACAAATGTATGCTTACCTGAGTATATGATGTCGTCAATCAGAATGGTTTAGTGTTAAACTCGTTTGTACAGTCAATATGGAAACTATTTCTTTTTAATTACAGGTATGTATGCTAATTCTTACATTTTCACATCAAGTCGTGGTCGTGACATGAAGCAGGTAAAGTGTACGCAGTTCAAGGTTGTCCCTGGTGGAACTTAAAATAAGCTTTGCGACTTCAGCGATTTAAATATAGAGTTCATCCTAGAATAGTTTATTTTCTTGCTGGGATTCCAGATGTATGTACTTTAAATCGTGATCGTGCGAAGCAATATGAGGAATCGAATCTTGACTTAGAGAAAGATCATGTGTTACATATTAAGTATAGTGTTTCTGAAGTTGAGACACGGATGAGAGATATAGGATGTAAAGTTGTTTTCGGTACAAGTTTTCTAAAGTGGAATAACCATAGGAAAAATATTCGAGAAACTGCTTATCTAAAGCATGAGGAAGAACATTCTCTGATGCTAGAGAAGTTTAATTCCATACTCCATGAAGTAAATTCTTATATCATTTATAAGAATTGGAAATACAGTTTCGTATCTCCATTCTTACACTCGTATGTTCATAAGAAAAAATGGGCAGAAAACACGTTATGTATATTCACGTTTGATTGATGGAGTACATCCAATTTCCGATTTTGCTGCTGCTCGGTCAGGTCATTTAAAAACCACGATATGTGTAAATGCTTAGAAATTTTTATTTTGTTTCCTTGATGTAATCGTGAATTCAGGGGACTTAATTTTTATTTTTGAGGGGCAAATGTCACCTTATGTTTAATTTTCATTACGTATTATCATATCATACATCATACCCATCATGACGTATTACCGACTTTTTATATTGTCGTATGCATATCACTTACTAACATTGCACGCTTGGCGCGAAATTATTTTAGTGAATTATGCGCACCCAGGCATAGCTCGATTGGGCATTCTATATTTCATTAACTGCCAGATAGCCTAACCTAGCTGACGCTATAGTGCCGAAGCAATATATTTACAGGTATAGTGAATTTGCAATTTTTTCTAAAGTTTACTAAACATTTTATTTATAATTTAGTGTTTTGGTTTAGGAAGCCCAAGACTTCACATTTGGAGATTATTATTTTGGCTCTCTCATTTTACTTTTTTTTTATAATGTGCTTTTGCCTAGCTTCAAAGCTTACAGTTGTAGAGCTCTAGACTCTCAGCAGTGATATCCTTTGCCTTTTTTATTAATATAACAGAATCTCTGATTTAACAGTTGTCGCCCTTTTGAGAAATGACATTCTTTGTTTTTTGGTATTGTTTTGCGTTTTTGTTGTTATTTTTTTGTGTCTATTTGTTTGATTGTTTTTGTTTTTATTTGTTTGTTTTAAGTGAAGTCATTACAGGTTTGTCGAGTTTTCTGCCAACATCACGGTATCATCTGCATAGAAGATAATGAAGAATTTGTAATTGGATAATCGAGTTTATATTCGATTTCTGCGCTTGTATTGGTCAATCTATTTAGATTAATCTTCTAAATCTTTCAGAAATAACGAAAGGACATGATTTTCACTTTGTCTAAGCGTCAGATTGACACGTGATTAATTCTCCCTCGAATGATATACATGACTTTATATTAAGATACATATTACAACCAATATTGTAAATATTACCATTTCTATTGGATTAAGACATGAAGTAGAGCATTCCTTGACATAATGTCAAATCTCGAACAAATGACAATCTAAAGTCGAGTAACGTTTTCGGAAGCCGAACTGGTTTGGTTTCGTCTGAAAATTATACTCGGCGTCACATAAATAACATACGGTTAAAATTTGAATAAAAATATTTTCAACGACTTTATTGACACCTACCGTCGTTTAAATTGTCTCAAATGACTTGCTCATTCGTTTAGCCAAACGGCTTCTCCCTAAACATTGAATCGTTAAATTCATGTCCGATTTTAATTTTCGGTGCCAATATTTACATTGTAAAAAGTCGGCCATGTTTACAGTGATCGGATTGCTAGGAGATGTTGTTTACGTTTAAATGGTTTGTCCAAAAACCGAAGAACCCAGAATACATTTCGGCGTTAGTTCGGAAATTTCGGATTTAGTCTACGCAAACAACGTACAATGCCGAGAAGTTGATCAAGCAGACGAACTCCAGTTTTTATTATCCAAACTGAGAAGAATATCATAGTGTGAGAAAATGGTTAATAGGAGGAGAAATTTTGAGGTAGAGAATCTCCAAATTAATACAATATTGATGATATTCCGGTAACAGAGTGACTGGCAATACAGCGTTTCCAAATCAAGCACAAATCAAAACAATGTCAATGAATCAAAACAGAGAGCCTTATCAGACAACTTGGTCTTAAGAATCACAGGCATTAATATCAAATCAATATGCAAATTCCCCCCTTTTTAAATAAGACTGTTAAATATTGACAATACAAGTACACACATTGCAGAACTTGTCATATTTTAAAAGACAGACCTGTATGAAATCTTTTCAAACAAGTTACAACACATTGTATAGCCTGAAAATGATATTTCATTATCATGTATGTATCATGTCACTAAATCTATAAAGTACAACTTCTAGTACAGTAAGGAGAAAACTATTTTATTCTGAGTTGGGGGGGGGGGTGCAGTTTTTTATTTTATTCTGAGTTGGGGGGGGGTGCAGTTTTTGGAAATGAAAATTATGGCCCTTAGATGGAAATAAATATTCTGGCCTAAAACCTCCTATGCTGAAAATAAATATATTTTATGACCTCAGTCAAGTTAGTTCATATACAGAAAAGGTATTAAATAATTCATTGCACAATATGGCAGAAAATGACCTGCAAAATTTCAAGAATAAATATTCTGTGTCCACAAAATTCGCAAGCGCCCTCAGAAGCAAATGATCACCCCATAACCCATTAAGTAAGTATTGATACATACCTGTAACTCATAATGCTATGCAGTGATTGAATCTTAGCTTGCAAATATCATTCTAATAACTAACCTTTATGTTTTGTCCAATCATCAGATAGATAATAAATTAAGAGCAAGCATAGGTTTAAAAGAGAATCTGATAAGCATGCCCTATATCATAAATGCTGCTCATGTCAAATATTGAGCCAGGCACTTTCTTTTTGTTTGGAATATGAGTTCTTATATTAGTTATTATAACTTTACATACTCCCGTAATGATAGAGTGTAGCCACTCATTTTATGTTTCTTCTTTGCATAATAAAATTTCCAATGGATATTAATATAAACTGTACCTAGTTTCAATTTTAATTCTAATTCTTAAATGTCAGACCCCTTATACTAGAAAAGTCATGTTAACTAAAAATGGTGAAAATCACTCAACTCCCACCCCAGGTCAGCCAACATACACCATTTTTCTTGATCAACCATGGTTAATTTGTAAAGCAACAATCCACAGAAATACAAAAGTCTAAATATAAATTTCTTGCAACGTCATAAACATGTTTGAATTTCTCACTAACAGTCAAATTTCACCACCAAATATCTTCATTATACATGTGTAACATACATAATAAAAACCTCAAACTGTGGGTCTATAATGAACATTTCAATCTTTACTCTATGTGGTGAATATAGAAACAATCATTTCATATTTTAATCAAAGAAACCCATATAAATCCTTGAAGAGAGGTTTCACATAGTGCAGTTTGATTTATCCACATACATGTAGTAACAATTCAATTCAAATTTGGCCAAGATCGAATTTTCTATCTTGTCTTTTTTTTTTTTGTAGAAAACTATATGTCTTGCTCTAAAAAATATGAATACAAACATATATACAAGATATAGTAAGACAATGATAGATACTACCTCCTTATTTCTTGCAAACTTAAATTCTGCTTTTTCATTTCAAATTTTATCCTTACTGCCCTCTTTTATAAACTAAGATGTATAAAATGTACTTCTTATTCATACCTTTTTGAAAAGCCAAGGGAAGGCCAGGATTTATAATTATTATTCTTTAATTACTATATCATGTCCTATAGGGGTGGTGAATTGACCTATATTGGGAATAAAAGGCCAGAGAAGATGCTACACCACTAAGGGAACAACAATTTGAAATTTATGGGAGGAGTGGACTTTGAAAACTTTTTCTACTTTTTTTGGTAACTATCTGTTATAAAATCTTGGTGAAAATATGTTGACCCGTATTGGAGTTATTGACTTTTTTTAGACATTTTTGCTGTTGTTTTATATTTTTTTTTGAAAAATCTTTTCCTTAAAAGATACAATACAGAATTCAAAAAAAGTTTGTATTTTTGTTTTTTAGGGTATCCTAAACAAAATTACTATTTGAATTTTTGATTGTTAAAAAACATTCACATAATTACTAAAAAAAGAACAGAAGGGTTGGACAGGCAAAAATTTGGTCAGGTGAGCAATTGATGCTCCTGGGAGCCTGTTGTTTTTCTTGCTACTTCAATCCTGACTTTTTCTTTGAAATCTGTTCCTAGCCCCACCCCCATTAAATACAAATACTTTATTGGCAACAGTCACAAAAGAAATATGGTTATGACCCAGTTACAACATATACATGTATGAAATAAAAACATTAATAACATTTTTTTTTACAAATGGACATGAAAAAACATGTTAAATCAAATATAAATTGGTATTTCTCTTAAGGATTGATTTCATGTATTCTGTCTCATGAAACAGTTTTAGAATATGGGGTTGAAAGGTGTCATTTTGAATCTGGTCAAATATGTACCTTAAGGGATAAAAAATTGCAATTGCACAGTCGCCTATACCTGCTAGATTTTGAGATGGGTTACCCAATTTTTATGAATTATATTAAGCCTGAATATATAGAATTCATACTTGACTTAATTATTCAATGTTTGAACTTTGTGGTTGTGTCAAGCTGTGCCCTGCAAAGCATTTCAATCCCTACAAAAATGAAGTACATGTACATGTACAATGTATTTATATTTTTTTTAATATAGAAAGAAGTTTTTTTTGAAGTGCAATACTGTACTCAGGTATTTTATGGAGCAAATCGTTATTTAAACTAACGTAAATTATATTTTTCAGGTTTTGGATATTGTGAAAAATATGTTGAAGTTTTTTCAAATGGAACAAAGATTAAAAAGAGCATGGTGTATTAAAAGCCCTGTTAGTCGTATTTCTAGAGCAACAGGTAATAACGACACAGGTCAATTTCAAATTTAGAAAGTTTATGTGATTCATACATAGTTGGAAATTAATGTTTATATAGTACAATATTGCCTCGATCTAGCAAGGAATATTTAAGTTATTATACCCCCTGCAAATAAAGTTATGGGGTATAAAAGAAATCACCCTGACTGCAACGACCATGCCCGCACTACAGCAAGCCTTGAAAGAGAAAGATATTGTTGTTTCAGTATCTACTGTGGCAAGAACAGTGAAACAACTGGGTTTCCGGTAATTTTATACACTACTTATGTTTACAATAAGACAGTAACATACTGACACATTAGCTGTAAAAAAGTACATGTAGTGCATCTATAAATACAAACCAGATATTTGATTTTAATTCTGATAGGTTTATAAAAATCATATAACCAAGTTTGTCATTTAGTTGATCATAATGCATGATCCAAAGATAAAATCTGTATATGAAATAGTACTTTGCAAGATTTGTAGTTCTTGATCTTTTTTAAAAATAAAAAGGGGGGGTTCAAGGCTTTTATTTTCTCATTCTTTTTTGGGCAAGGTTTTGCACAGATGTAAAAATTTTTCAATGTTTAATCATGGCAAGTTATACATGTACTTATCAAAATTTTATTTTCTTTGTCAGGTTCTACAAGAATGCATCTGAACGGAGATTCATTACAGAGCGTCCTGACATTGTGCAGTGGCGTCATACATACCTTCGCAAGATACGTAAGTTTAGGCAACAAGGCCGCAATATCGTATACTTGGATGAGTCTTGGCTGAATACAAATCATGTGATCAAGGGAGATTGGCTGGATGTTCCCAGTACCTCTATGTCAGTTTTTGAGCCACACTGTAAAGGCAGTTCTCGTAAAATACCTACGGGGAAAGGTACCAGATTGATAATACTTGATGCTGGTTACAAAGGTCAAGGCCTCATCCCTGGGTGTGGTCTGAACTTTGAATCTAAAACCAATAGTCAGGATTATCATGACGAGATGAATAAGGAGCACTTTACAGAGTGGTTCAAAGACACCCTCCTCCCAAGATTGCCCCCTCAGTCTGTGGTCGTAATGGACAATGCTCCGTATCACAGCCACTTGGATCCTGAATTTAGGGTGCCAACAAAAAGTGCCAAAAAGTCAGACATCTCGGCATGGCTGGAAAAGAACAATGTCCGTTACGATAAGAAAATGAACAAGGCTGAGTTAAGTGATCTTGTAAGTCAAAACAAGCCTCGTCCAAAGTATGTGATTGACGGCATTGCATCAGCTCATGGCCATGAGGTTTTAAGATTACCTCCTTATCATTGTGAGCTCAATCCAATCGAAATGGTTTGGTCTAACTTGAAAGGCTTTGTAGCTAGTAGAAATACTACCTGCAAAAAATCAGATTGTATAAAGCTTTTCAAGGAGGCCAAGTCCCATTTTGATGGTCAGACCTGGGACAGATATGAGAGTCACGTGATAAGGGAGTATGAGGAAAAGCTCTGGCAGATGGATGGACTCAGAGATGAGGACGTGCCACGCGTGGCTTTTACTGTTACGGACGATTCTGACACTGATGACAGCCAGAGGACTATTCCTTACTGTGTTTCAGAGGGGGAGGGCGATGACTTAGAAAATGACGATGACCTAGACGATATCTCTGATTTCATTGATCCAGCTGGTGAGGTTTTGTGCAACACCTGTGGCAATGCCGAGCCACCTAAGTCCATTCGGAAGGACAAACACATTGACTGGTTTCATTGTGATATGTGTGATCGGTGGGTGCATAACAGATGTAGCACAAAACCTGCCCTTGCAAGGAATGTATGTCTTCGGTGCTTCTCCATTCTTAACCACCGGGACCTCAGTCAACCACTGATTTTGCCACCAGAAGATATGGAACAATAATATCTTTCTTAAATTCAATAACCATGTTTTGTAAATGTACAAGATTATTTAGATTTAATTTATCAATTGATCAAAATACTTATTTTCATATCTTAAGCAATCTAAAAATAGCAATTTTTTATTCTATTTATTGCTTGAAAATAACAGTAATAATTTGGCACTAAGATAATCATGAATTAAAACTTTTTTTACATGTACATGTATGTATGACATGTGTTATTAAACCTCAAAGGCTCTTGTAGAGTGGACATGCTTGCAACTTTTGATTTGTGTACAACTCAACATGATTTTCCTCAGCACACATTTGTCTAATCTTCGGCTACTGCTTGAAAAGGGAAGATTTTTGGACAGTTGGTTTGATGAATACATTAGCCCATCTTGCACATAAGATTGAATTGTGATAAAAGCAAAATCTGTGATACAATTTCAACATCTGTGATAACTTTTCCTGTTAATAATTGAAATCGTGTTATTTGTTATAATTTAAATTTATTATATATACTATCATGTTTCATTGAATATATTGATAACCCTAATGTTTACAATGTTGTTTGATTCCTTGATAGTTTAAGGTACTACAGTTGATATAGATTTTATATTTACTAGAGGATTAATATATACATTTGTATGATAGCATTGAATTTGATTTGTTTACAATGCACAATTACTTAATATTGTTATTGGAATGAACTTGTACATGAACCTTATCATGCTGATATTGGAATTGTTAAATTATATTATAGTTGTTACATGTTGTGAAACTTATAATATACTATTTTTTTCTCTCCATGTCTTGACTCTTTGATTGAAAATTTGCAAGGTGTCCGCGAATAAAATAATGAATTAGATGTGTACAAAACTCAGGTGAATTTTAGTAAGCCTCATACTAAAATTGCATGTAAACCCTTTTTCTCAACCTACTTGTTTGTACCCAACAAAATGTCTCTACCCTCCTCTCCAAAGAAAAACAAAACTGATCTTTCTGCAATTGTTTTTGTCTGTTGAACACATATATTTGAAAACTTGAAATTGTGAAATGTGTAATACATATTTCCTATCTAAATAACAACAACAAAATGAGTCAAGGACAGTCACAACCGCACAAGAATAACAAGTATTACTTTGTCAAGGACTGGTATAATTAAATCAAACATTCAGAAATGTTAATTTGTAGACTTAAGCTGACAGAATAATGTGGCCATATTTTACTATTATATGTACTTGTAGAAAATGTGGAGTCAAATATTTGTCAATATTGTGTTTAATGGAGTTGCAAAATTATACATGTATGCATTAACAATGTACCATTTAATACACATCAATTCTCTACAGCACATAGTAGTGAATTTAGAATTCATACTGACAGAAGTAATTACATACAAGTCCAAGATCTGGTTTCTTACAACACAAAAAGTTCTATTTACCGAATTATCAAAGTACTTAAAAGCATTCTGATTTATCACAATATAGTTAGAAACTTGGTTAAAAAGTACACAGGTGAAAAGAAAATATGGACAGACTGTTGCAGTGAGTTTTGGTATATCTCGACAGTTCTATATTGAATCAAACACATATTAACTAACTTGAATAGAGTTGCTGTTGGGAATACACCTGTGTACCGAGATGGTGTACATTTTGTACTTCTATATAGTCCAATCCAAGGAAGATTACTGTGTAATAAATTTACATTTCCATGACCTTTTCAGTTGTGAATTCATTACACAATACAATACAGTGATAATGACAATAATGCGAGAGATTACTCAACGTCTCCTTAAGATTAAAATCCCTCAAAGTGCCTGTGTCCCTACAAATTCAAAGTGCCCTGATAAGGATTGTTATGAAGTATTCAGGGACTCTATATTGCTATCAGTATTGTACATGTATGTACATGCACATTGTATATACATTTATTGTCCCTGTCACATGTAAACATGTTTTTATATATTTTTTTTCTATCGTGGAAGCTTTTGCAAGGAATGCCATGTGTCATATACAAATTCCGCACTGTAAACTGTAAACTCTCCGGCTCTCGTGCTTAATGATCGAGTAATAACTCGATCACAATGTTTTAAATCCGACAAAAATACGTTGCATGTGAGTTGGTAACAAAAGAAAAATGTCTGAACCCAGGAGTCCTGGCTGTCTTACTTTAAATCCAGTTTAAAATTGCCTTAAATCGTAAATGATGCACAGAAACAATGTAAACTGACATGTCTAACTACTTAAAACCAGAACAGCATTGTGTAAAAGTGTCCAGCATATCAGCTTTTGTTTACATACAAAATGGCGGGAATTAATACGATTGTCACCGGAGATCTACGGGAACTTACGAACTTCCGTTGTAAACAATTCGTCCCGTAGAAACCAACATGGCGGATATTAGTATAGGATTTCCCCGTAAGGATTTGTTACGCATGATTAAGCTAATAAGCGACTTGTTTAGGGAGAAGCCGTTTGGCTAAACGAATGAGCAAGTCATTTAAGACAATTTAAACGACGGTAGGTGTCAATAAAGTCGTAGAAAATATTTTTATTCAAATTTTAACCGTATGTTATTTATGTGACGCCGAGTATAGGTACGTCTTATGTTTGATATTGCGGTAAATAATTTATTATGATGTTGTTTTCTTTTATAATAAATCGCACGGAGTTAGAAATGGTCGCATTCGATTCGGGGGTGGGGTGGGGGGGGGAGATGGGTCAGATTCATTGATTTACTGTTGGGGTTTAACGCCCGAGCAGCAATTTTTCAGCTATATTCTGACAATGAACATTAAATGGACGACACAATGAACATGAAATATTGATGAAATGTAAAACTGGATGGGACACAAAGATAAAATGGGTCGAAAAAGTTTGTCGAAATTGGCCACCATTGCCAATACTTACGACCTAAGATGGCGAATGAGGAAATGAATTTTGAAATGTGATCCCTGACCCCTCCTCCCTCGCCGTGTCAATTGCAACCATTCATAACTTCGTGCTATCTTAAATGGCGAATAAGGAAATAAATGTTTAAATGATATCTCTATCCCACCCCCACCCCCGCCGTGTCAATTGCAACCATTCCAAACTCTGTGCTACTTTAAATTGCGAATTAAGGATATGAATGTTGAAATGAGATCTCAGATACTCACCCTCCCCGTATTAATTGCACAATTCCAACCTCTGTGTGACCATTAATGACGAATAAGGGTATGAATGTTGGAATGAGATGTGTGACCTCTCCCGAGTCGATTACGACAATTCCCAATTCTGTGCGACCTTAAATGATGTATAAGAAAATGAATGTTGAAATGAGAATTCTGACCCCTCCCGAGGCGATTACGACCATTCACAATTACTTGCGACCTTAACTGGCGAATCATAGAAATGAATGTTGAAATGGAAATCTGATCCCTTCCGAGTTGAATGCAGTTATTCCCAAATCTGTGTTACCGTAAATGACAAATACGGAAATGAATGTTGAAATAAGATCTCTGATTCTCACCCTCCCCGTGTCAATTGCAATTATTACAAACTCTGTGCTACCTTATATGGCGAATAAGGAAATGGATTTTGAAATGTGATCCCTGACCCCTCCCGAGTCGATTACGACCATTCCCAACTGTGCGACCTTATTGATGAATAGGGGTATGAATGTTGAAATGACATTTCTGACCCCTCCCGAGTCGATTATGACCATTCCCAACTCTGTGCGACCTTAAATGACGAATAAGGAGATGAATGTTGAAATGAGATCTCTGACCTCTCCCGAGTCGATTACAGTGTACGACCGTTCCTCACTCTGTGCGACTAAAAATGGCGAATAAGAAATTGAATGTTGAAATGAGATTTCTGACTCCGCTTGATTCAATTGCGACTATTCCCAACTCTGTGCGACCTAAAATGGTGAATAAGGAAATGAATGTTTAAATGAGATCTCTGATCCTTCCCGAGTCGATTGCGACCATTTCAAACTCGTGTGATCTAAAATGGCGAATAAGGAAATAAATGTTGAAATGAGATATCTGACCCCTCCCGAGTCGATTGCGATTATACCCAACGTGTGCGACCTATATAAAAATAAGGAAATGAATGATTGTTGAAAAGAAAAAGGAGAGAACTTGAGCTGCGTAACTATTGTTCACCTTTTATTGATAGATGGAAGCATGTAGCGACGAAATTCAGCACATTGGGTAACTACTAGTGATGAAAACACCGGACGTATTTGAGCCAATTGAAACATACCAGCGACTTCTAATTAAGATAATATTGTCAGTAAGAAATATGATTGAAATATTTTCAAAATTCTTCCTACAACGTGGAAATTAGGTTTGATTCTCATTTGCATTTACGAAGTGTACAAAAATGAAACTGACACGATGCTGTTTTTAAGCTCCCGATTTTACATGCACAAATCATCATATTGATGATTTCTCTAGCCATAAGTATACTGTTGATAATATAACCATTTACGTTCCCTTCAGGAGAGTATAATTAGACACTAGCTTAAATTGTGACAGCCAAATCTATTGTCCTGCAATGAATTTACTGGGTTTCATGAACCATCTTAAGTTGTGTATATTCTAAAATTCTTTAATACTCAAATACATATAAATGATTTGTTAAATTTAATGACCAAACAAGGACCTACAACATAAGCATCCATTCATATTAGAAAACAAATCCTGCACTACAAAAAATGAAATGATATCCGTTACAAGCATTTGTTATGCCCTTGTAGTAGTATTTGTAAATACGCTTTGTTATTGATTATTATATAGTTCTTAAAGGAATCAAAAGACCGCTTTGCATTACGTTGGGTTCTTATTAAAAGAAATGCACTCACGCAAACAAAAATAAATATTATGTAGTTCAATGACGTTTTGTAAAATGTAAAAGGCTTTGCCTAATTCGAAATTTTTAAACATAGAATCGAAAGTACCGATAGCTTACGATTAGCTCATGACGTCACTAAGTCGGTTGGTTACTATCAGACGATCTTTCTAATTTTGAAAAAAAAATTTATTAATTTCTTCTCCTTTTTTTGGGGGGGGATTTAACGTAAAAGTCGACTTCTAGAGCACACATTGCTTAAATTTTCTAAAATGAGAAATTAAGCTAGAATATGATTTTTTTTAGGCCAACAACTTTTCAGACAAAATTTCAATGCAGTTCCGGATTTCCCAAGTAAAAAGGTTTATGCTGCAGATCAACGGGTAAACAAAAAATCTTCACTAAATATTTCGTTGGTTTGTTTTTCTCATTAAGATGATAAAAAAAATAAAAAATGCCATGCTTTCAGTTGTACCAAAACCATTTAGAGAAAGGTTTAAAGAAGTGTTTTCTTGTCATTCCGGACCCAGCAAAAATTGCTTATAAAAGATAACTATGCATCCCGGGCAATGCAAGGTATGGATCACGAATTTGAAGAATGGAAGATTGAAATTCGGAAAATTTAATCAATTAATACATTGTACCATTTATTTTTAGCATAACAAATAAATTAACAGTCTACTAATTACTATTATCAATACGACTAAAGTCAAGTGATTTGGACCTTTTCCCACCTTGAACTTTTCCTACATACTTTAGAGAGTCATCATGTCCACAAGATCTGGACAAGTAAGAGCTATCCTTTATGCTTAACTTAGCATGACCAAGATGTGAATGTCCAAGAACATTAAGGTTAATTGTGTTTAAAACATTATACGGATTACTTGAATAGTTTGTCTTAATGAGTTTCTGATACGAGTTGTAGAACTTTTCGGTATTTTCGGTTGACTCATCATTGCCAATATGAACATCGACTTGATAGGATTTTGAATTGTAAGCACACGTACCGGATTGGAGATAACTAGTCTTATTTGTTTTGTTGCTTTGGTCACTCCTCGAGCTTGGAGAACTGCTTATAACCTCTAAATAATCATTGTTTGGTACATCTTGAAGTTGAAGATTCACCATGGTTCTTTCATCCACGACTTCATAATCTCGATCACTGGTGTCTGAGTTGACAACATTTTCTTGTGTCATATTAAGACCTACATTTTGTCCCTGGATGATTGTAACTCTTTTCTTTACTGACATTTTGTATTTGTAAAACACGATTCCCAAACATACCAGAAGGACAAGTACTATTCCCGAAAAAGCGTAATAAGCCACCATATTCACTTGGTTGAGGTTATCTGTAAACATAATATATTGTCGTTATTCTTTTCTTATTTCTTCGAAAATGGTCCAGTGTTGTAAATATCAATGACATAATTTCAGATCTCAAGACAGTTAAACTGGTACATGACATTAGTTTTGTAAATTTCTGTGATCCTATAGCAAACAAAGTCAAATTAGTATGTGCCCTCATTTACTTTATGACTTTTCCCAACTGAAGACAAATACATAACGGTGTTTTAAGGTTAAATTAATGAAATAAGTTTCAAAATTTGAAGTGATAAAGTTTGTTTGTGAGTAATTATTGATTTTGGTAAATAGTTCTTTGGGCCGATGTGACAGCTGATTTACTGATTATAACGTAATAGCATGCAAATGCTATTTAATCACCACAGGTTTATTCACGCTGCAATGGAAGACGGAGGTTTAGCGCGCTGTGAAATCTAGATTGAATCAACCATTTCATTTGAAATGCCTGTACCAAGTCAGGACCATTGTGGTACAGTGTGTTCCGGTGATGTAGTATCTGTTTTGATAGATTTATCTTAGACTTGACTTGACTTAATTATGGATAGAATTAGTGTTCTGTAATGATGTATAAGATGAAAAAAGAAAGTATCGTCTATCACTATTCTTTTTTTTTTTATTCATTGGAAGCTTGAGCTTGTATTACTAAGGTGTTGTTTTATTTTATCATAGACTATCAAAACAGTAAAAGAGGTTATATAAGAATCCCCTGTATATCTCTATGTGTGATTTTCTGTTTGTCTGTCCGTTTGTCTTTCCATGTTTCTTTTAGGTGGAAAGCCGCTCGGGGATTTTTTGATTGATGGAAAACTCATTTTAAATGTAAACATGCAAAAGAGAATATAGTTATTGTCCGCCTAAAAATTTAATATAAGGGTTTTGTTTGAGCTTGGTTCACAATATTTTTAGACATCATTACGATCTTTCGAGGTTTTTGACAGAGGACACACTTTATAGGAAAAAAATAACCCGCATTTTAGTCCTGTTAAAGACGAAAGGTTCCTAAATAGTTCGCATTACTATGTATTTATATGTACAGTGTTCTCTTGAATAAGTAATATTTACCATTAGATTTGGTCAACACAGTATTTATAGAAGTTTGTAGATTTTCTTGACTCGAAGTCGTTGCTATTGTAGACACTACAATGTATGATGTTTTATTATAATAAATGTAATATAAAACAACTTACTATAGAGTGAAAAATAAAACAAAGTCCAGCACAAGTTCAATTATTGTAAATATATGTCAATGACAAGAAGTTAAGACTTTTGCGTTTTTTTTATTTGTCAACTGGTTCTTAAACGGAACAGATATATATATTGATTTTTATACTTGTTTTATTAAAGATCTGAACTATGAATTTGTTTTTGTATTTTTGTTAAGGTGTTTCATTTTTCCATTATCAACATGATTACTGTTTCATACGACTTGTTTTTAACAGCTCTTCGAGTACGTTTTATTTAAGATTTGACTCTAGAATTAATGGAAATATTGTGATCATGGCATGATATTGCCCACTTAAAAAAAAAAACTGGTTACTTAAATTTCTTGAAATATGTTACCTCTTTCCGATGAGTGCCTAATGAAGGTATTTTCTGTAGTGAGTTTGAATGATTCAGTTGACTGTGCGTAACTTGTATAGTAGCTTGAAGACAACGTTTGGATTCGGTAGGTAGTAACGTCAATACAGCCATGTATATGGTGACATCTGTCAGTTACAAGTACAATTCAGAGGAACAATCGTTTAAACAAAATTCAACGTCGAAAGAACAACAACAATTTAACAAAAACTGAATTACAAAGGCACGTTGATAACAGAAAAGAAAAACCCTGATTTTACCAACAACAAGATAAATCCTAGTCCTATCAATGAAATAAAATATTGTTCTTAATATTTCTATAGTTCTTTAAGCGGATAAGGTAAATGACATTGATATTCCCTTTATCGCTCTAATCTCTTTAAATGAAAAAGAGAGTCTACTGGTTGGTGCACCTATCTTAGTAACTTACAGTTGATTTTCCGAACATTTACAATCACCGCGACATTTATCTCCAAACGTGTTCTTTTTACAAGGTGCACATATCTTTCCAAAATCTGTAGTAAACCCAGAGGCACAGCCTAGAGAGAATATATGTACCCAAGATATAATAAATGTCGTATGTAGTCCAGTAAACGCATAACTGACATAGACAATAATGTTATACAAAGTAAAAATTTACAGAGTTTTAACCTCAATTACTCCTAACAACTGATGTAAAAAAAGGGGTAATCACAAAATGACGAAATTGATACACTCAAAACTTAAAATTATATAGTCCATGAAATAAATGGCAATATATAGTCAAAAGTTGGAAACAATCGCAATGGTCTTGACTTTGAACAGGTATTTCTGATGGAAATGCTTAGTTCCCAGATGACAGTCATTATGAAAAGTGAAACCAAAATTAAAACTGAAGACTAAAGATGAAAACATCAATAATTTATTAAAAGTATAAACAATTTAGTCATAGTGGGAGTCGTCAACAAAACAAGGGGAATTAATTAAGCATTAGTTTTATTTATCTAGGAATCTGTTATATTTATGTTTTAAAAACATAAGTTGAATATTGGTTAGCACTGATTGTAGTGGCAACGAATATCCGATTGATCTGACTGATATATCAATAGATTCAACTTTTTCACCAGGATTAGACATCGAAGTCAGCCTCATATTTTGATCTGCACTTAGAGATCGATGACAAAGGATAACTATTAACCAAACTTAACGACAAACTTGAAAACTTTTCATTCAGAATTGTCCTTTCATTTGTGGCAACATTCCGTCAGCACACGCGTATGTAGTTTTCATATCACAACTCATACGTTATACCAGAGCTTGCCATAACTACGCAGAAATTTTTTTTTATCGCGCTAGACTTCTAAGTCCGAGTTGCACATTTATTATTTTTACTTTTATGTATTATTTAAGATACTTTATGTTCTTTGTCGTTTTTGTCTGTTCTGCACGGCTGGTCTTTGTCCCTGGATTACATTCTTTTGATTTCCGCTAGAATCTTGGTTTCGTTGATTACTGTTACAATACAAAACATACCAGTTTTAGATATTGTAAATTTCGATGTGCTGTATACGTGTTTCAAGGAATAACCTCTTATCAGCATCATTAAAATCAAATACAAAGGAAGATCAAAATAATAGTAGTATACAAGAAACATGATGATGTAAGTCTTTGTGCACTACCAGTAAATGTTTGATATCCATAACAATTATCAAGACAAGCAAAGTAACCATAATATCTCTGACTGAATATCACGTTGAACATACATTTTGCTTATTTTCTCACAAATGTTGTAATTTGTTAAAATACTTACGATAACATTGTCCATTTCTCTCTTCGAAGTCAGCACAACAAGCATAAGCTCTGTAATTTAATGTATCCACTAAATATAAAAGCCTGGTAGTTAACGTTGTACTTGTTGTTCGATAACTTCTGATATGCCTTTTATGTGCATTTTTGTTTTATTTTTCAGACTACTACTACCATGAAAACAAATTTAACAAAATATTGATAATCATTCTCCAGACAAGAGAAATTTATACGGTAAGCGGTTAAAACAGTCTGGTAAATACGTAAAGGAAACAAAGAACAAACCTATGAACACAATATATAGGGTTAAAAGGTAATAAGATTGGGGCTATGTCGAATAAATTGAGATGCATAAATCTAATTTATGTACACTGCGTAAACTCACCCAGTCTTTGTAAAGCAGGTCTTGTTTACTGGCTGAAAAAGATTCACATTCATCATTCACTATTCTTTATGCATTTATTTTCTAATTATTTAATTCAAGGAAATAATAGCATGGTGTTATATTCCCCCGGATGTAATCAATTGACAAACCAAGTATTTTCATTCCGATGTCTATAAGGACGGAACCGCCACACTCTTGCTTTATTGCGTATTCTACACGGACGATTATTAGTTCGACCAATGGCATATTCATTCAAAGGAAACACTGCATCATTTATGTACTTTACATCTATACCATATGCATGAGAAATTATAGAAATTATATCTTTTCCATATATAATTTTACTTTTTGTTCAATTATGTTTATAAATCGCACGTTGAACCAGGGATTGAATTGTAAAAGGTAAGAGTATTGATCAAAGCATAAGAAAACGGCATATAAAGCATCTGTGTTATGGTTTTCATTCATTAATATTTATTTTGGGAATATCGTCATAAGTAGAAGTGTATGTTCCACGTGTTTGCTCGTGTAATATATACGCTAAAAAGGGTTTAATTACAGGTTTGTCATTCAGTAACCCCCTAATTGTATATCAAAGCTTTTTCGTCTTTGTCGTTGTCCCTGAAGTCTTGGCGGTAATATTACATTTGAACTAGTTACACTGAAATTAAATTGTACGCTAACGTTTGGTAGCGTTCTGTTGTATGTGTCCATGCACTTATGATGATTTCAGTTTTATACTTCAAAATATATTTAAAACATTTTTCTAAGCAGTTCTGGTTTAAGGAACTTTAATACTTTAATACATTTATTGAAATATACTATTAACAGTTTCAAAAGGAAGGAAACTTTAAGTTGAACCCAGAATTTTTGCCGTGGAGAAACTTCTTGGTTTTTTTTTTACATTTATACAATGGCGATTGAGCCTTTTGTTCGGACGTTCAACATGTTAGATCTGTTTGGTTGTTTATTTATGTTTATATTTATACAGTGACTATGGAACAGCGGCCCTTTGCTCGGACTTTCAGCGTGTTAGTTCTATTTGTTTATTTCTGTTTATATTTATACAGTAGCGATGGAACACCGACCTGTTGTTCGGATTTTCAGCGTGTTAGTTCTGTTTGTTTCCGTAAGTTATAAAGGTGCAGTTAAATTTTAAATGCCAAAGCATTTACACAAGAACCATTAGGAACACGTTTTCTTTTCGTAACTTTTGAAAAGAAAATATTATTAAAAATGTCATTTTTATAAGGCACGATTTACATTATATATTAAATAATTTAAATTTCTTTCATTTCGATAAAACTCCTTTTCTAGTTCGGAGCATTTTTTTACTGAAGGCCGTAAATCAATAACAATAAAAAATGTTAATGAAGTTTATTATTTTCTTTGACTTTAATTGTATTTACATAAGAATCATATCTGGATTAATAGATAAATTATGCTGTACAACATGAATAGGGGTTCCACTGCCAAGGTTTGTTATATTGATATGATATTTTCCGTTTTCTTTTCTGCTTATTGTTTACGAATTGTGTTTCTTTCTCTGTAGCATGTTCACGTGGATACACTTCTGAAAGTGGCTCAAAGTGCAGACCGTGTTCTATGAGTATGTTTGGTGACAGATGTCGTTCTCAATGTAACTGCATGATATACCAAAGGTAAAGTTTTTACAACATAACGTACACATTTAATCAAAAAGGTTGGAACGATAGATGGAAGTATATGCTTTGATCAAAAAATGTATCCAAAATGACTTCACTCAACGAACGAGCAACAAAATACAAACAAATAATAATAAAGGACACACAGAGAAAAGATAACAAAACTCCCTCGTGAATAAATATAACACAGAAGGAAGAGGAGTTTGATCGTAAAAGGTCGTGACATATGTAATGTGAATTCCTTGTCGTTGAAGTTTTTTAAATGGCACCAATAAAAAGAGAAGTTTGAGAAAACATCGGGTCATACTGATGGTCTTCTCATTAGCTAAAGTAAAACCAAGGAGTATTCATAATTATTTCAAATCAAGACCAATGAAACAGGTAAAAAATATCGGTTACAAAACAAAAGTGTTAAAAAATGACAATTGATAGACATCAGAATCCAAGCACATGACCAAACTTTAACACAGGAAACAGACACGATCTAAATACATAATGTAGCGGACATAATGGAATATAATGTCATATGAAAACTGAAGAAGAAATGTAAAAAAAATGGATATGGCGGAGAGACAACAACACCAACAGAATGAAAAATGTCAACCCAAGGCATGAGATCACACACACAACTAAAGCATCAGCAATATGAACTCCCAAAATTTGCAACAAAAGCAGAATTAAAAACACGAAAACATGGTGAAATATAGAAACATAAGATGAATGACATAGCTTTGTTTGATATCTTAATATCTGATTTGCCAGTTTGGGGATATTAGTCTTAATTTATGGGTTTTAGTTAAACCACTCAAAGGGAAGTAACTCTATACAAACATTTTTAGACATTCCAGAGCATTTTATCAATGTTCGATTTTTTTTTGTCTGTATCTCTTAAAACCATTCGGATGATTGTGATTATTGTATAACACAAAGTTCTTCAATGTTTAACGTAAATTTATCATTTAAAAAATAAGTATCATAGATAAGTATAGTTTTCTCCTACACTAATATGCCTAACTTTATTAAACTTATTAAACTATTCTCTCAAAAACTGAAAAAAACATTCTTAAAACGGTCTCAATACGAAGGTTTTCGAGTACTGAGAAGATACTTTAATTCGTGGATAACAATTTTCGTGGATTTGGAATAACTCACTTATTTGTTGGTTTTTTGTTGGTAACCAAGGGAACAAAGATTTTAGCAGAAATAAAAAGAATGTAATCCAGGGACAACGACTAGAAATGGAAAACAGACAAAGACAACAAAGAACATAAAATAACCACAATAATACATACAAAGTAACAATAGTAAATGAGCAACTCAGATTCCACTAAAAACTGTGATCATGGATCAGGCGAACAGGTAGGGTTAGCGTCCTCTGCTTTTCTAGAAACACCCACCGAGTTGCTCATAAAGAGTCAAGTCCAATGTAGACAAAGGAGGTAGGGAAAACGATGACATGTTGAACAAAATAGTTTTCATGGTGTAGATGGGTACATGGTTTAAACATATGCAACCTACAAATCAATGAAAAAAATCTTTCCGTTTGAAACCAAATGAGGCGGTTTGTCCTACCCATGAAAACCACGAAAATTGGCACTAATACTTGAATAACTTCTGTTATGCAAAATGAAATCAGGAGTACCAGTTTGTCCTGTTATACAGTACTTTCTTTTGTGGGGTTCAGCCAAAAACCACAAAACGAAGACTAATGACCACAAACTGGCAAATGGGTCATCAAGAAATATTAAAGATTGACGGAAAGATATATATTTCGTTACAGATGTCACCATGTCATTGGTTGCATTAACGAGAACATATCAACATCAATCCATCAAGGTTTGTGATTCTACCAGTCAGAACATTGGTGTTATTTGAGTGTATATCGCAAATTGCAATGACACCAAGCCTACACACAAATTCCTTTAAAATAATGCGATAAGTCCAACCACGATGTCATCAAATCATTACACTGGAGCTTAACCTATTGAGGACAGTTCTAGATAAAGGGTAATTACAAAATTAATGAACTGATTATCTCTATACAATAGTCAAAAGGAATGGCCAACACAACAAAAAGCAATATCATTGCAAAAACCAGGTAGTTGGAAGCTACAGCACTTTCTAATGAATATGGTGGGCTTAACATGTTACTTCGCGTACTTAACTTATTTGCCTCATTTCAAATGATTTTTTTACAGTCACACCAAATCAAACCGAGTGGAATGAGACGTTTTCTACACCATTTCCAGTGAAACCGAACAATGGTATTCTGAGCAATTCTATTTTGTTTACTTTATAGCTATTTCATGTTCTTCGCTGTTTGTATCTATTTTCTGTATCTTGTCATTATCATTAGACTTTGTTAGTTTGATTAACTTCTTAATCTAATTCCTTTGATCATGATTTTTCTTTCAACAAAGAACACACTTTGATAAATATAAAACGAATTTTAATTCGTTCAATTACTTTTTGATTACAAATAAAAGGTCTGTAGTCTTTGTAATCCAAACAAAGCCAAAACTGTTGTTCTGGTAGATTTGTTGGCGGTATACACAGTAGATTCCAAAAATGAATTACAAATTCTACTCAGATTCCTTATAGTATGTCTTGGCTTTACAATGGTACCAAGAAAGTTGCGGTTACATGTGCATTTAGGGTTTAGGGATAAACAATGAAAAAAATATAACCCTACCCGCCGAAAAATTGCTTAAATTGACATATTTTTCAATATCAAAACCCCTAGAGTATTTATGCTTCAGTAAAAAATGGCTTATTTGGTATTTTCTATTTAGCATTATCACAATTTAGACTTCTGGGCTTCTTATGATTAATTTTGGCAGTTTTCGTTGTCAGAATTTATCGAAAAATGCCAAAAAAATGGGATTTTCGAATTTTCCGTGAAAAGTCAATTTCGACTCAAGAAGTTATTTTTTAATAAAACGTCTCAAATATGGCGACAAATTGATTCGATTATGGGAGGTATGAAGGCACTAAAAATCACCATGAAGTTGATAAGTGGGGTCGGGGGGGGGGTGGTTGCACGGAGGACCCTCCCAGCCCTTGGAAAACAAATTTCTCCGAAAGGTCCTTTCGATAGGTTTAAAGTACCGTAAAGCACGCTCCATAAATTGGAATTAAAACTTAAAATTCTTATGTATGCTGTGGAGTATCATGAAAGAAAATGGATCAAACGAGAACAGGAAGACATTTATTCACTGTCAGAGTGGGTAGAAGCTGTGAGGTCTTCATTTTTGAAACTTATTAGAATTTTTAGTAGATCAATGAGTATCAATGCTACATGAGTTTTCAAAGACCGCGATGTAGCAAAAACAGTGTCTACTATACATGACAAATACGTTGCTGTACCAGCAGACAAATCCTAAAAACAACATTGGCTTTGTCTTGCCTGCAAAACGAATTAGCTCCAATGCTTATTATCGGAGATAGCAGTAATATGATCTACTAGTATACTGCAACCACACTCTCCAAAATAGAGACAGTGGAAACACATTAATCCGTGCTATCCACCTCTCTACTAAAGACAGTGATTGTGAAGTCCAAAAAGTCAACAGAAATTTATACAAATAACGCTTCATAGCTGGATCTGCAAATTGCACCACCCAACCTCTTTCAACAAATTGTCTTTATCCTAAGTCGAGAGTGACCGTCTTACCTAACGCATCTATTCTATTGCAGTTTCAATTAAGTTAGTGTGCGTTTTTATTAAGTTGTAAGTATTATACTGAAAGAAAAACATTATACATTGTAATATTCTAGAAACCAACGACGGTACATCTAATTACAGGTACATATATCTTGCTACAAATTCCTCATACTTCGTAAAAAACCGATTCTAAATCATCATCCAAATATACGCAAGAAGATGTTTTCAAAATGCTGAATTGTTTTATCGACAAAGTATTTGTCAAGTGTGGTGGAGGTATTCTAACTGGAATAAATTGTGTTTCCTTTCTCGCTGACCTATTCCATCACCCTTATGAGGCTGACTTTACAATTGATCTAATCCAAAAGAAAAGAATTAGACTTTTGTACCGGGTTGTGTTGCTACAAGATTGAAAATCTCACTACAGAATTTTTCGTCATCATATACTCGGTGTATCAATCTGCACCATGATAACTGATTTGTTCACTTTGTCATAGTTCTCATGTCATAATTCGTGAATCCCTGTTGTTGATTCTTTGAAATATAAGGATGCTTCCCCTACCGGTGCACCTTTTCCATGTTTCCAGTTTTAAGTGAAGTCCGATTTTACTCATTTACTTTTGTTTTTTTTTGTACGTATTATTTTGGTCATTTCATATTCTTTATTGTTTGTGTCAATTTTCGTTCTCACTGGATAGCATTCATTTGATTTTTGTTAGAATCTTGATTTCCTTATATACTCTTATATCGTTTCCTAAGGTTCATACCCTTTATTCAGAAGCACGTTTTTCAATTAACTTATATGTACAGTGTACACATTTATTGTTATATTTATTTTGTTTTATGACACAGTTTGCTTCACCTTTAAATAAGTAGCATAAACGTTCGGATAAGAACATTCAACTCCACATACCGATTCAAGTAGCACAGTAAGCTAGCAAAGTCTATATGAACAACAGTATTTTCTTTTGTATTATCGGTGCTGAATTTATGTTAATATATTTGGCTTTATGTTCTTTTTATGTCCAATGTATTCATTTTTGGATCTTGAAGTACCCAAGCGTTTGGTCACGATGCTGATGGTGATAAGTTAATACTTGTAACACGTGTACAGCATACCGAAATTTGCCATATTCATGACTGGCATTTTTGTACTAGTGAATGGGTTTTCATTATTGAGAAAACAGTCAAGAATTGCTCTCAAATGTTTCGCAGCACTCTGTTGTGGAACAATCGACTTCTCTAAATTCAAGTCCCGAATCCATCCCTGCAACAGATCATGTAATCAGAATTAGTTTCTTATTGGTTGAATAGTTCAGGAAATGTATACATAACATTATCATATTTTTCTCTTCTTTGTAGTTCAGCATGGAGGTGCCATCATAATATATATGTTAGCAGTTCCTTCACTTATTGTTTTGGTGTTTATCGTAGCGGCTATTTTCAGATGTTATTGCTGTAATATTTCGACAAAGAAACGTGGAAATGGTTATCCTTACACTTTCAATAATAGAAGCTACGAAAATCCCAACGAAACAAGTCAAGACCCACCATCCGATAACTTGGATCGTCACGGGAGACGAAATTTTGAACATTATCCAGAGTTTGGATTTAATGCCATTTAGCTTGTATTAATAACAATAGACTGACCACCTGATCACAGAAATATGTTTCCATGAAACATCGAAACGAGTATAATAAAAGTGCGATATTTTTTTATATAAATATACGATTTTTTCTTAGTGGTTTTCTCATTGAAAATGACGTTTCTTAAATGGTTACGGAGAACTTTAGGTGATAAAAAAACATTTTAGATGAGTTCAGAATTAAGTTTTTCAATTAGATTTACTCTTAAAAATTGGAAATTAATATAATAAAGAAACTGAAGAGTCATAAAACTACACTAGAACTAATATGGCCACTATGAAAGCGGGGAGAATTTGCTAGTCATAAATCCTGGTTCAACCCACTATTGCATTTTGAAATGACTGTGCAAACTCGAGAAAATAGAGGTTATTTTCATATTTCTGGTTTATTCTTGACTTTGCCAGTTCATGAATTATTTGATGTGTCCCTCCAATTTGTGATTATAAGTTCGGTAATTTTGTTTTATAGTTCCTGAATTTCGTATAATATGCGATTTTTGTTGTTGTGGACACTTTATTTACATATGGAGTTATTGACTGAGGCGAAGGATTTAGATATATAAAGAAGAGAATTGACGAAGCTTAGAAAAGACCGGGGACACCAAAACCCCTAATACACTTAACAAACAACACTTACAATGTAAACACAAAAAATGTAAAAGATCAAAAATTAAATATAAAAAAAAAACAAAAAAACCAAATACAAAACAAAAAACAAACAAACAAGAACTAAAACAAGCGAACCTCCTTTGAAACTAGAAATTTAAAAGAGCTATATGTAAATCTCGCTTATTCATTTCAAAATGGGCAGACAGCGTGATCATTATATACCTCCAAATTTTCAATCGGGATATAAAAAGAAGTGAACATCAATCACACATGTTCCTACTGCTTTTTACAAGACAACCGCGTGCTACTAGTTGGTGGACAAGATGGTAACTTGTCTTCATAACTGATTTTAAGCTTCAAAGTATACAGTTAAAGATAATAATTCAATGTTAAGCTAATTTGATTGTTTCTAATTAATATACACTTGACTTTTTTATGACAATTGCCGGTCTTGATTTATTTGGATACTGACAATACGTAGTTGCCAGACATGTTATAATGACGGTGGAAAAAAATGGAATGACGAATTTTAAAGCATGAACATTTTATTCCTGTCCTGGCAGTTTAACTGTCAGTTGTTTATGTTTTTTTTGTATAGAAAATCAGCGTTTGTTCAGCAATATTTGGAAAAAGCAAATTTATTTTTTACAGACAATAACATGCTGGAGGAGATTGAATGTTACTATTTGTGTGTAAATGTATTTTTGATATCACAGGAAAAAATAAGGGTATAACGAAATAAAACTGTATGTCCATCTGTTCGTTCGTCTTACTCGTCTTAAAGAATATTTTTTTGTAAGAATAACGGTCCCAAATCGCTCAAGGGATTCTGATGACATTTTGTAGGAATGTTTGACATCATATATAGATGTATATTAATTAAGGGATCTAGATATTTTTGGAGTACTCTAAAGGGGGATAATCCAATATAAATATTTTAAGTAATCATCATTAATGCAACTTCTCCATAACAGCTAGATGGTAATCCGACTTAATTTTGGTTCATATTAGCGCTTTGATTTTAATATTAAATCCGAAGACACTTTGCCTTTGACTTGAATTAGGTACCTATCCTGTAACACCAGTTACTCTTGATTTTGTTCAATACTGAATTTTAAGCATATGCATATTGAATGCATATATGTATGCACAGATGTAATGGGATGTGGAATATAATTCTGCTATAAAACATTACTCATAGCTTACAATTCAAGTTATCTTGATACATACACATAACAACATTGACAAGAATATTTGAAGTATAAGGGAAGCAAAATAATTTGTGTGTGTGTGTAAAAAGTGAGAAGTGTAAAGAAATTTACAAAATGAAACTACTCATAAAGTGTAAGTTATCTGCAAAAGGCCATAATATGCCATGAAGGTGGTTACCTGCTTTCTTTTGTTATGATGATATCATTATATATTAATTTGAACTATGTCAGTGTATAAAGCATCTGATTGTTAATGCCAATAAGAGAAAGAAAACAATTTATTTGATTGAAATTGTCTTGAAAACGTTAGATTTAATTTCTTCATGACATTCATTTATCAAATATTTCTTCGAACAAAATCACATTTTCTTATTCATAAAAACATGTATTAAAGTGGCATCAGATAATGGGCTGCATAAACAGCACGATGTCAACTTCTACTCAATCTTATATCAGCACACAGAATGGTTGGTCACTTCACGTTTTGTTAATGTAATAATGTAGAATTAATCAAGACAAAAATACCATTAACTTCGAGGAACTTTAATCGCAAGACAAAATCAGGTGTAAATCTATTTCTTTACGTCTAATTCAGTTATCTTAAATAAAAAAGAAGAATTTTTCGATTACTCTCTTAGCATTACATAACAGCTAATGTTCTGATATTTTAAAAAGTATTTGACACTACAATCACAGAAGTAGCGATAATACATACGTACATAAAAGTAAACAACACGAACCGTGCTGCTCGTAAAGTGTAGACTCTAGTAAATATATATATATATATATGGAGATGGAGGTTATTTGTCAAATCAGAAACAAACAAATTAAACAAACTTTAACCCATGTACATTAACAAAGGAATCCATTAAGCGGACGTGGATAGATATGTGTATTAGTAATCAGGATATTTCCAGAATTCATGCATATCACGACACCACATCACATGCATTATGGAAAATATGCAACGTTTGTAGTAGCAAAAGATCAGATGAGTGAAGTGAAATATATACTCCACTTAAAGTGCGTTCCGCATTTGGGACTTTTTCAGTATGAATGGTTTCTACATCTTACATATATATTGATTTAAATCAAACTGACGTTAGGAAGGGGATATATTTAACAGCTTATCGCAACAAAATGTGTCAGCATTTCCTCTATAGACACTTGTATCATTTTGGAAATGTACCTCCCATAGATTATCGTTCCAACTAACGTTTCAAGATTTTTGTGTCTTTTATGGAATAAAGATAAATCTTAGCCCTATCTTAGTTCTAATTCCGACGTCTTTGCAGTGGTATCTCTTCAGTGATATTTAATGTCGGTCCCAGACCAAGTCATACATAAGACTACAAGTGGTAGTAAATTCGTCCTGTGCTAAGCATAAGCCATATGGCAGAGGAGCGACACGTGGCCTCAATCAGTATGGTGATTCCGAGTTGGGACGGGGTAACATGTTTGGATACGGGTTTCTGTGAGATAGCTTACTATAAATGATTTGGACCAGTATAAAGCATGTCATCTTCAATTAAAACTTTCTCGCTCTAAATTAAAATGCACGAAATATCTAATATCAAACTCATTCAATGGTAATATTCTTTACTTAACTTTTGATTGAATGAACTCAATTAAGATATCTTGTTTGTTTTATGTCAATCAGTAATGGTGATTTGAAAGGACACATTTAAAAATATAGGTATTATCTATATTCCTCGTGAGGTCTTTAATTTTGAAACGAATGAAAGTTTTAAGTAGGTCAATGAGTGCCAAGGCTACATCAGTTTTATGTTGTCGTACCAGCAGACAAAGCCCAAAACAACATTGTTTTTGTCTTCAAAACGTTTTATATCCAATGTTTATTATCAGAGGTAGCCGTAGAAAATAATAGCAGTGATAAGACCTACACTGCTACCACTCTCTCCAAAGAAGAGAATGTGGAAAACCATAAATCTGTGCTATCCTGTTTTGGTCTCTCTCCCAAGGACGATGATTGTGATTTACCGTCTATGTACTGGATTCCTAAACTTCACAAGAATCCATACAAACAACGTTTCATAGCTGGATCTGCAAAATAAAATGCATCATCAAACCTCTTTCAAAACTTTTAACTCCTATACTCACAACTGTCAAAGAGGGTCTGCAGTCCTACCACAACACTTGTTACTGCCGTAATGGCATTAATTCAATGTGGATCCTGAAAAATTCGAAAGATCTTTCGGAGACAATCAGTTCAAGACTATTATCTAAATATAATAGCATTAAACACTGTATACTTCTATTTCCCATACTCAGTTAAAATCCAGACTTAAAAACATTATACATCATTGTTTTTCCAAAAAAGGACGATACACCTAGACACAAATATATAGTTCTTGGTAGAGATTCCTCATACTTTGTAAGAAATAATTCCAAATCATCTTCCAAATATACAGAGAAAGATGTTTACAAAATGCTGGAATTTTTAATCGACAACATATTTGTCCAGTGTGGTGGACGTGTTTTTAAACAAACGGTCGGCATTCCAATGGGAACAAATTGTGCTCCTTTACTTGCTGACCTATTCATTCACTCTTATGAGGCTGACTTTATATCTGATCTGATCAGAAAGAAAGAATATCGTTTGGCTAGATCCTTCAATCTCAGTTTCAGCTATATAGGTGACGTATTATCTTTAAACAATCCTAATTTCGGGGATTTGATACATCGCATCTACCCAAAAGAACTTGAGATAAAGGATACAGCAGACTCTGTGAAGTCAGCCCCATATCTTGACCTACGCTTAGAAATCGATGGTAAAGGAAAACTACTGACCACACTTCACGACAAACATGATAACTTTTCATTCAGAATTGTCAACTTTCCTTTCATCTGTGGCAACATCCCTTCGGCTCCTGCGTATAAGAGTGTTCATATCACAATTCAGACGTTATAATGCCAGAGCTTGCCGAAACTACGCAAACTTTTTGTATCGCGCTAGAACTCTAACAAATAGGCTTATGGAACAGAGTTATGTTGCTACAAGGTTGAAGTCATCACTACAGAAGTTTTATGGTCGTCGGTCGTCATCATGAACTCGTGGATCGTTATGGTGTATCCATCTGCATCATGAAAACTGATTTATTCAACGGGTCATAGTTTTCTCCTCCTCGTTTGTCTACCCCGGACTTGACTTTTTATGAACAACTCGGCAGGTGTTTCTAGAAAAGCAGAGGACGCTTACCCAACCGGTGCACCTGGTCCATGCTCCCAGTTTGTGGTGGAGTCCGTGTTGCTCATTAACTTTTGTTACTTTGTATGTATGATTTTAGTTACTTTGTTGTGTATGTCTGTTGTCCATGTCTGGTCTTTGTCCCTGGATTACATTCTTTTGATTACCGCTATAACCTTGGTTCCCTTGATTACTCTTTTACAATTTCCATACCTTCGTAAATCTTTCTCTTTGCACTGTCTATCTTTTCTGGTGTAAATTCATCAGCTCTGGCTAGTTCTGAATGCGCATCCCTCATTTGAACGAACACCTTCTGGTTGTGCTTTTACTGTTCTTCATTGCCACGTTTTTCGAAATTTATACGTCTCATTCATGGTCTCATCGATTTTCGCTATCTGTGTTTCCGAGAGCGTCTTCTTATTTTCGTGAATATTTCTTCTGAATCCCTCTAAGCTTGTATCCATGAGTATTGTCATGTTGTCTAACAAGCTATCTTGAGTAGAAAGCACAGCATTCTGAACTTCGTGTTGAATTGCTCTTTGAATGTTGGTGTCCATCCTGCTGGTTTGAGCGACGGCTAGAAAGTGAAATACTTATCAAACACACCCTACCATAACGTAAACGTACCAAACCTGATTGTCAATAGAAAATATCGGAAACACCGAATACTAATATATGCATACCGACAATACATTATTTTCACGCTATACTTTTCGAAACGCGGGAAAATACAATTGTCCTGATAAGTGGATCTAGATAAAGAACCCAATATAAAGGGTTTGGAATCAATATTTTCAATTCGATTTTATTCTTGGTGATGGGAATTAAGGGTTTCAAACGATGCTTTAAAGTTGTATCGGTCTTAAAGAAAATATCTACACACAAAAAGATTTAAAAGTTTAAGAGCAATATTCAATGTAGAATTTACAATATACAAAAAGTCATACGTATATAGTAAGGACACCATCCATGTCATGCCGAAGACTGCTTTGAAATGGTCTATTTTAAACTATGAATGTAATGACATGAACATCTTTAAATTTCCTATATTTTTTGGTGGTTTTGAACTTTTGAAATGTCTAAATCACTAATACCGTCGACACCCTCTTCACCATACGATATATATGTGTGTAATACTTATATCCAGAGTCACAATTACCTTAGACATGTTCTATTCTTTCGCCATGCTACACTTTATGCACGACATTAACCACATATGAAATATCTGTCTAATGAATTTCATATGTCCACATTACTTCAATTTTTACAGTATTAAAGATGAATATTGTGTAAGGAAATAACCGGCATTCGAAAAGAACATAATCCAAGTTCAGGGACTACACAAGGAAATTAGACAAACACAACTAAGAATATGGTGTAACCAAAATAACACTTACAAAGAAACGACAGTAAATAAGAAACCTGTCTCCACTAAAAAGTGGAAGCATGGACTAGATGCATGGATGCGTAAGCATCCTTAGATTTCTTAACACATGAGTTGCACATATAGTGTAACGCCCAATGTAGACGTAGAAAGACACGAAAACTATTGCGCGGTGCAAATGGATCCACGAAACGAGAAACGAATGTTTGATGAGGACAATAGTATTTTTGTAGTGATGACTTTGATTTAGTGGCAACACAGAAATATTCCATGATTTTAATTATTCTCTGAAACGAGATAATATAGTTAATGATTTCTAGATTCGTTTCAGGGAGTCTTACATAAACTCTAGGTAACTTGAAATACAATGTGAAACGACATTGAATTCAAACTCAAAATCAAGTATCTCTCAAAATAACATTTTCCTAAAAATGCATTATAGGCAAGTTATTTACTGAGACTGTCTCTAAGCTAATATTACTTTATCCTAATTTCTAATCAATTTCTGATACTGGTTACTCTTTTATAACTTTGTATTGCTAATGAATAATACAATATTTTTATCCAGATAAGACTTATACAAACACAAACAAACCACAAATAAGATGTATAGTTTTAACAAACACAACGAATAATATGGCTTTTTATTCTAGCTTATTACGTCTAACTTCTATACTCACACCAGTCAAAGAGGGTCTGCAGTCCTACCACAACACTTGTTACTCCAGTAGTGGTATTAATTCAATGTGGATCCTGAAAAATTCGAAAGATCTTTCGGAGATAATCAGTTCAAGACTATTATCTGAATATTATAGCATTAAAACCTATGATTTTTCACCTAGATGCAAATATATAATTCTTGGTAGAGATTCCTCATACTTTGTAACAAGTAATTCCAAATCATATTCCAAATATACAGAGAAATATGTTTACAAAATGTTGGAATTGTTTAATCGACAACACATTTGTCCAGTGTGGTGGAGGTGTTTTTAAACAAACGGTCGGCATTCCAATGGGAACAAATTGTGCTCCTATATTTGCTGACCTATTCATTCACTCTTATGAGGCTGACTTTATATCTGATCTGATCAGAAAGAAAGAATATCGTTTGGCTGAATCCTTCAATCATAGTTTCAGCTATATAGGTGACGTATTATCTTTAAACAATCCTAATTTCGGGGATTTGGTGCATCGAATCTACCCAAAAGAACTTGAGATAAAGGATACTACATACTCTGTGAAGTCAGACTCATATCTTGACCTACGCTTAGAAATCGATGGTAAAGGAAAACTATTGACCAAACTTTACGACAAACGTGATGACTTTTCATTCAAAATTGTCAACTTTCCTTTCATCTGTGGCAACATCCTTTCGGAACCCGCGTATGGAGTGTTCATATCACAACTCATACGTTATGCCAGAGCTTGCCGAAACTACGCAGACCTTTCGTATCGCGCCAAATCTCTCACAAATACTCTAACAAATAGGCTTCTGGAACAGAGTTATGTTGCTACAAGATTGAAGTCGTCACTACAGAAGTTTTATGGTCGTCATCATGAACTCGTGGATCGTTATGGTGTATCCATCTGCATCGTGAAAACTGATTTATTCAACGGGTCATAGTTTTCCCTTCCTCGTTTGTCTACCCCGAACTTGACTTTTTATGAGCAGCTCGGCAGGTGTTTCTAGAAAAGCAGAGGACGCTGGACCATGCTCCCAATTTTTAGTGGAGTCCGAGTTGTTCATTTGCTTTTATTACTTTGTATGTATGATTTTAGTTACTTTATGTTCTTTGATGTGTATGTATGTTTTTCATGTCTAGTCTTTGTCCCTGGATTACATTTTTTTGATTACCGCTATATCTTTGATTCCCTTGATTACTCTTAAATGCGTTTTGATATAAAAATAGGTTTTTAAAACATAATTTAAACGACAAGAACAATGATAGATGGATTAATTGATTGCCTCTGATTTAACGTCTCATGTTAACATGTCGACATGTCACCCCACTTGGACACATTATTCTGATTTTGAGCCAAACAGTCGTTATTCTATCCCTTTATATTCCGCGTACTTTACAAAAATGAGTAACTACTAATATATCAGTCTTTGATGTGACTCTGCCGAGAACGCCCCTTGACCTTTTGCACTCGAAGCAAACACGCTACCCTTAGACCACCGACTCGGTTAGAACGGAAAAACTTGACTACTTATCTTAAAGTCTTTGGTGTGACTATGCCGAGAATAGACATAATAAAAATTACATCTCTGCGCACCAGTAAGGAATCGGTGCAGTCAATCGTGAAAAAGACAACCCAAATTTCATAATGCAACCAAATGAAATTAAATGTTACAACACTTGTTGCATACTTATTATGTTATGTTGTCTTTCATACATTTGTGTGTTTATGTCATCGTTCATACATTTGTAAGATAAATAAATACAATAATGCAGTAGTCGAAGTGAATACAAAGTTTGCTGCTACAATCTGCGGTGAAATATTTTTAACTTGAAAATCACAAAACGTAGTCATTTTCTTAAGCGTTCTTATCAAAATAAATGTATTTTGAATCTTGTTAAACCGAACACATGTCTAGACCAAAAAAAAATGTTGAAAATGTACAAAAGGGTATCGGTTAAAAAAAGGTTTCACTGAATTTACTTAAAGATACTACTGTCATTTGATAGACACCGAAAACGGATAACGTAAAAAGTCGAAAGAGTTAAACTGATAGAATAGGAGAATTTTTGATAAACGTGTTAACGACATCAGAAACAAAAAATCTTTTGTCACAAATTTTTTAGTGATGGTGGTCCTGATTATTTTTTATAATGAAAATAACTGTCTGTCAGTAATGATATGATAATTGTCGTATAACTTTAAAATAATGAAATTAATACATAGCCATATCCCATTTATATAAGTTGATGTGTCAGTAATTTCAGAGTTTTTATCTAGAAAAATCGAAATATTCCTCAGTATCTACAACTTGTAGGAATGCTTACCAATAGAGAGACAGATAGAATACTCCGGAGCTTCTGGAATGCTACTAAAAATAATAGGATAGGTTTGGTTGAAAGCACAGCATGGCAAGTGTCGTTTGAGAAGATGCGATATGGTAATATCCAAATCTAGGTTGATTGATTGATTGTTGGGGTTTAACGTCCGAGCAGCAATATTTCAGCTATATTCAGACGATGAACATGAAACGGATGATAAAATGAACATGAAATGATGATGAAATGAAAAAAGGGATGTGACACAAGGACAGTAGGGTCGACACATTTTGATTGCCACTAGCAAAAGGGAGGGATGGGTAAGGTCGGGCAATTTAGCCTCCTGTGGCGGAGCGCAAAGGTTCCTACTCCTATCGAATGCCACAGCAGGGTTCTTTAACGTGCGAGGAACGTGGCATTTTTCCCAACACGGTGCACTACTATGGTTTGCGGTCAGGTTTTCCGTATTATAGCCTGACAACCCCAGCATGTAACACGCCAGGGGTACCCCATTCCACCACCTTGGGCACACATCCCAGTTGCTCTGTGGGCAGAGCGCCTAGCCCCCGGCTAGGTTTCTGAGCACTATTTAGTCGCCTTTCACGACAAGCTTAGCGCTGCTGCAGGCCTATTCTTTTGACACCCGGACCTGCACGGGGCACCAAATCTAGGTGATATGGAAAAAGACAATATTGTTCCAATGCAATTCTGTTTTTTATATCGGGGAAATGATAGAAATATATATTAAAAACCAGACGTCACCATTGAGGAAAAATAATGTTCAAAAATATAATGTGGATATGGACGGAATTGACAAACGGGACATATTTCATGCTGAAATTGTGTATATTCTAGATTTATGTTTTAAGATTAATCATTCATCATGTATAATTTAATTTCGCCAGTGTTTAATGCCGTTGGAAAATGAATATCAATACCACATTGGATACCGCTATTATGAATTGTAGAAGGCAATAAAACAATAATTTTCTTTTAATATCATACTTGAAAATGGGTCATTTTAATATATGGATTTATAATTATTTCATATTCCTTTCCTCCACCTATTGTATCTAAAATTTTCGATTATAAAGGGCTATTGCAGAACCTCGAGATTGAGGACTTCAAGGCTAAACCACCTGATTGTTCTTGCAAAAAATCTCCATTCAAATATAGTCCTTCCGGTCACGTCGTTACGATAAATTTATGCATAATCAAACACAATGAAGTACTGTGACCCACGCCCCATCAATTGGAATTATATCTTTAAAGTTATGTTGTAACATTGTTTTGTCTGCAAAACGTATAACATCTAATGTTTACTATCAGAAGTAGATGTAGAAATGAAGAGCAGTAGTATGACTTATACTGCCACTACACTCTAAAAAAAGAGATAGTGGAAAACATTAAATCTGTTCTATCTTCTTTTTGTCTCTCTACCAAATACGATATTGTTATTTACCGTCTATGTACTCTATATACAGGATTCCTAAACTTCACAATAATCCACACACAAAATGCTACATAACTGGATCTGCAAAATGTACCACTAAACCTCTTTCAAAACTTTTAACTTCGATATTCTATGCTGCCAAAGATGGTCCTACACAACGATTGTTACTCCAATAGTGTTATTAATTCAATGTGGACCCCGAAAAATTTGAAAAATCTTCTGGAAATCCTCAATTCAAGATTTTCATCAGAAGATAATAGCATTAAAACGTATGATTTTAGAACTCTTTATATTTCTTATTCCCATACGCATTTAAATCCAGACTAAAAAAAAAAACAATATACATCGTTATTACTCCAAACAAGACAGTACACCAAGACACAAATATATAGTTCTTGGTAGAGATTCGTCCAACTTTGTAAAACATAATTCCAAATAATATTCCAAATATACAGAAGATGATGTTTTCAAAATGCTGAGAATTTTTTATCGACAACATTCCTGTCCAGGGTTCTGAACGCGTCTTTCAACAAACGGCCGGTATTCCAAGTTGTTCTCCTCTACTTGCTGGTCTATTCCTTTACATTTATGAGACTATATATTATAGGTGCCTTTATAACTGATCTGATCCGAAAAAAGAACATCGTTTAGCTACATCCTTTTATCCGTTTCCGCTTTATAGGAATATGATAACCTTTGAATAATAATAACTCCAAAAGTTTAACCTTGGTTCCCTTGATTACTCTTTAACTCTCGACAGCATGAACGATGATTTTCAAAGTAAGACAATCTCAAATATGTAAACAGAATGGTTTACTTTTTCGTTGTTTGCTCTTTCGAGTTTAATAGAACAATTCGGCGAATGTTTATTTTCATATGTTCATTAATATACGAATATAAAATTCAAGATCAACCTTTCAGCACAAGACAGTTTAGAAGTTCTTAAGTGTTATTTCTGTCTTCCCAGTTTAATTTGTCATTGTATATGATTTTCTGGCATTGACATATCGTTAATACCATACACATTTGCAGAATTAAAACAAAATATCGCCTCGGCATAAATCGCACATGGAGTTGCTCTATTGGGGGAGATTTTTACCATACCCTGTCATGGGAGAATTGAGGTGCAAAATAACTGCTGCTAGACTGTGGTTTACCCTTCCGGAACATCCGAAATCACGATTTGTTTTTGCTTACATTGCTAGTTATTTGTTTTGTATGTGATGTCCTATTTTTTCTTATCTTGAGATACTTTGTACATGTTCTAGTATTAATCCCTTTTACCTGTTTTCAAGTCATCACGTCATCACTGCTAAAATGTCGTCATCATGAACTTGTGGATCGTAATAGCGTATCTATATACACCATGCTTTGTTCACTATGTTATAGTTTTTTTCCATCCAACCCGAACATGAAATTTAACTCGGCAATTGTTATAGAAAAGCATAGGACGCGTACAAAACCGATTACCTGGGTTTAGTGGAGTCAGGGTTTGTCAGTTACTTTTATTTATTTGTATGTTTTATTTTGGTTATTTCCTGTTGTGTGCTGCCTAGATTTTCGCTCTTTAAACAACAAAATCTAATTGATAACCGATATCCGTAACAAACTTGATGCTTTAATAAATACGTTTTAAAACCCAAGACTGTACTCAATGAAATAAAACTTTATATTGCTTAATTTATTTCGTTAATAAGCGTTTTAAATGTATAATGGAAATCCCTGGTAACATAGGTATGGTATGAGGCATATAGTAAAAACCGCCCGTTCGATCGACTTTCTGAATTTCTTTTATTCTTGTAAGCACCATTTTCCCGCTCAAGGGATTTTAATGATATTTTGTTAGAAGATTGGGCATCTGATAAAGATATACATTAACTGAGGACTGTATATATATTTTTGGACTACTTTAAAGAGAGACAATCAAATATAAATGTTTTGATGTTCAAACCTCGTGAGTGCAACATCTTTAGAATAGCTAAGGGGACTTTGACCAAATCTTGTTTTATTTTATTTCTATCTGTAAACAGGAAAGAACAATATAATAATTGTCAGGGGATTCTAAAGGGGGGAGTATAACTTATTTTATATAACTGTTTTTTTTTTTCATTTACTATTCAAAAATCAAAATAAAGCGGAGGTATTTTCTTTGTGAACTTGCTTACGTTATTTCTAGTTTTTACAGCTTGTGCAATAGGATACACCTCTAGAGTAAAGAGTAATTGTACATCGTGTGATACAAACAGATACGGTGACAAATGTAGACATTATTGTTTATGCAAAGCTCATCAAAGGTAAGACCTATCTTGGTTTTGTTAAAATCAAAGAATATATTTTCATGAATGGAAAAACCAAATTAAGTGATAAGCTTTAAAAATATTATCATATATAATTGTCAGCAACTATTATGTCAAAATACTAATATATTTTATTGTTAATACCAGTTATAGACACAATTAATTTGAAAATAGTTGAACTTGCTGGAAGACTTCATGGTAACCTGTTTCATGACATGCAATTGTGATAAATGTCTACGAAAAAACATGTTGTATTTACGTTTAGGTGTCATCATATAATGGGCTGCATAAACAACACAAAGTCAACATCTACAAAGTCGTATATCAGCCGACAGAATGGTTTGTCACTTCCTTTTATCTATGTATTACTATTAAGCAAACAACGAATAGTCCTATTGACTTCGAGTAAGTCTATATCAAAATGCAAAACTGCCCCCAAAAAAGAAGACCTAATTAAATTATTTTAAATAAAACATGTACAATAATGAAGAAACAAAAAAGCCGAGATACCAGTAATATGTGTTCAAAATCTATACTCGGCGTCACATAAATAACATACTGTTAAAATTTGAATAAAATATTTTCTACGACTTTATTGACACCTACCGTCGTTTAAATTGTCTCAAGGCTAAAAACCACTAATTCCACTTTCCATAGGCTTCTATGCTAATTTCACAATATTCAATGGCTTCTCTGGACTTTACCTTATCTTTAACCTGCAGAGGACTATATATCAGCATGATTCTACATATGTCAGCTCACAATCCTCAGAATGGCACGTGGGGTTAGCAGACTTGCAGTGCAGTACTGGTCACCGGAAGTGAAGGGTAAATAAATAGTATAGGAAATCCCAGTGTTTTCACAAGACAGGGGTATATTTAAAAATCATTATGGAGATTAGGCTTCACATCACAAGAAGCAAAATGCACCTATAAAATGTACAGAAATGTTTTTCCTTTCAGAAACTGTTTAATTTTTTAAAATAAGATGAGAACTTTTTTCACAGCACTATGAGGAACAGGGGTAATTTCTGCGTAGGACTATTTTTGCGTACGTTCCAAATGCTCATTGGTTGAATTGGTGGTCTGTAACCTTAAATGACTTGCTCATTCGTTTAGCTTCTCCCTAAACATTGAATCGTTAAATTCCGGTTAGATTTTAATTCGTGGTGCCAATATTTACATTGTAAAAAGTCGGCCATGTTTACAGTGATCGGGTTGCTAGGAGATGTTGTTTACGTTTAAATGGTTTGTCCAAAAACCGAAGAACCCAGAATGCATTTCGGCGTTATTTCGGATATCTCGGATTTATTTTACGCCAACAACGTACAATACCGAGAAGTTGATCAAGCAGACGATTGTCACCGGAGTTCGACGGGAACTTACGAATTTCGTTTGTAAACAAATCGTCCCGTAGAAATCAACATGGCGGATATTAGTATGGGATTTTCCCGTAAGGATTTGTTACGCACAAGCTAATAAGCGACTCGTTTAGGGAGAAGCCATTTGGCTAAACGAATGAGCAAGTCATTTAAGACAATTCAAACGACGGTAGGTGTTAATAAAGTCGTAGAAAATATTTTTATTCAAATTTTAAAAGTATGTTATTTATGTGACGCCGAGTATAGTCAGTCGAATATAAATAAAACAGCCATAACTGAACGCTGCCGCTTTTAACATGGAGTATGACTTGTACGCAACGTTTAATTTTAACCAGTCCTTATAAAATGTATATGTACAAAAAAAAATCAAATGACATAAGAAAAATATAGAGGGTAGAGCAAAATTTTACCACAAACAGACACAAACGTTCCCACGGGTACGGAGGCAGGTAATGTTTAACATACTGTGTGATATCACGCACGGCTACGAGTCTTTATGTCACCTTACAGATCATGTGGTATAAGTTAAAAAAACAAAAGATGACTAAAATACCTACATACAAGTTTTGTTTAACAAATAACACAACAAATAGTGCAGTTAAAATGAACAACGTTTTATTGCAGAAGCAGCCTTTGGTCAGACAGATTGTATAATAACTACATCCCAATTAGCTAGGCCCGAATTAGGTTCGATTTAAACATTTTAGAGAATCATAATTATACTCTAGGATATTCGAGATGATGTCTAGAATATTAAGCATTTGTAATGCGTTCTTGTTCTTTCAATTAAATTCTGAATTTGCGGGTCAACAAGTGGTCAGTATACTGTCTCAATATCTTAAGTGGCTATGATTTGGCGTCAAGCTTTCGTGTCATAGTAATAGTCATCAAGATAAATTTATAGATATGATGACACAATTTGCATTCTAATTGGCAAAACAAACATTATAGCCAATCGTGTAGCTCTTTATCAATCGGAATATCCTTTGTGTACTGTGCATTTCCGTCTTTTTTGCAATGACGATACCTATATGGCAATCCCTTATTATGTAATTGTGAGTGATTAGCATAAATGGTATATTGCAATCTTACGCTTGACATGCCAATTGTTATCATTATATTTTACAAGAACAATAAATTGACTGGAAGAAAAATAAAAAAGAGAAGAAAACAAGAATAGCAAAAGGATATTTTATGTAATAGAATAATATTTTTCTCAGAAGAAATAATACAAAACACGGGACATGCAACATATTTCTTGTATAATGCGTCCATGTAAACATACTTGTGTATTGTAATTGTAGACAATAAGATATTCAGAAGTATGGTAATGAATTATGTGCTATCAGTAGTCCTCTTTTTGAGTTGCGCAAGTTTTATATTATGTCATCTGAGAAGAAAGATCACAAAAAATAAACAAATAACTCGCCGTCAACACCGAATTAATCACAATTGTGAGACACTTACATCATCTTACACAGATGTTAATACTTATGACGTCATTGACGAACAACGCATGGTAATCTTGGAGAGGCTAGAGGATCCACATGAAGTAAATCTTCAAAACAGAGATAAGCTGAATAGCCCAGATAGCAGTGAAATCATTGAATTAGACGAAAACGGGTATCTCGTAAGAGATATGGCAATAAACACTAAGATCATTGGGGAACTCATATCAAATGACCAAAGAAGACAATTGTCTTCATCTTCCGACAGTAAAAGTAATAGAAATATTGACACTGATACGTCTGGGTACCTATTACCAAGAGAAATTATATAAAATACTAAAGAAAGTTATTATCCGAATGGCATTTTAAACATTCCTACAGAGATTTGCTAAATAGTACTGTGAAAAAATGTTAAATTATAGCTGCAAAATATTTCAACCAAAAAATGTGTATTATCTTTGCACTGCCCGTATTTCATTTTAAATCATCTTAAAAGGCTTAACTTAACATTATCTTAATATGTATCATATGTATCATGATTTTTATAAATAAACTGTTACTTACATCGCACAATTATTTATTTGTTTAGACACAAAGTGCCACCAAAACACCTGGGCTATTTTTTCATCACTTTTCTTCACAGATAGGATCAGACCTATTTTCGAGCTTGTAACTCCATTTACAATACAACTGTGAACAAAATTAAACATTTGATGTTTTTTTTTCTTCTATATAAAACAAATGTACAAAGTATTTCTTTATATTGACAAAACATTTTTAATTTACCACAAGAAAAAGACAAGAGGCTCCCAGGAGCCTAAATTGCTCACCTCGTTAAACGTTTGTCTTTCAAGGTTAATAACTCAAACAAGGAGTTGTCCGACAACTTTGATCTCGAGTAATGATTATTTCAGCAATTGAAAGTTTCTTTCAAAATATTGGCTGAAAATTGTAAAAAAATCATTTTCACCTTTGAAGGGCAATATCTCTACCAAGAGTCTTCCAATACTTTTGATTACCTGCAGACTTGGTAGTACTTATAATAAGGATCTTTTCAGCAATTTTTAGGAATAACAGTCATGTTTTTTCATGGATCAAAAATCCCTAGACCAGTTCTATGTACCATGTGTTTTTTATGTAAAACTCTTGTGTAGTCACAACTTGAAATAAATAACATGATCTTTTGCAAATATTATATATCTAATGTCAACAAGACATCTAAAAAGAAACCATTTGTCAATTCAAGCATTCGAACACATATTCCATTTATTCTTAACAGTTCTTTGTTTGAAATAACTTTGATCACATCCCTAAAACCCAAAATAATTTGGTGTTATACTATTTAACTTACCAATTCGAAAATTTGTAAACAGTCTTTTGTAGATGGCAGCATGTGGCTAATGTCATTATAAACAAAAAAATGAAAAAAAGCTCGAATTTAACATTTTTCCATGAAAATCGCCAAGAAAGATTCTTCCTAAAAAGTATTAAATTTAAAATCGTCATACTGTTGTTCGGTTTGTTTCTACGGAAGTTGAAAAATAGGACCAAATGAGACCATTCTTGGCTCTACCCCTTCGATACCACTAAAGATTATTGGTCTACTCACTTCTTCAGATTTTAATGTATTGCTTATTGTGCTATAATTATTAACCAGTAAATCTGTTTATAAGACACAATTGCCCTGATCAATAACATAAGGATTTAACAAATGTTGATGACCTTAATACAAAATGTTACTCCCGTGAAGAATGCAAATCGATGTGACATAAGCAATAGTAAACCCCCTTGTCCTATCGAAGACCTACTTAACTTTAATACAACAAACTCAACCTAAGTTAGAGACTCTTACACAAAATCTTAACCGAGTCGCTTAGCTCAAACAAAATGTAGGTCAATAAAACCAAGTAAATAGTGAGCTCCGTTGAAATACCAAAGACCAATCCATATGTAAAGTTGCAATACTTTACCAGGTGAAACTAAAATGAGATGTATGTACAGACAGACTAACATACTAACAGACAAGGGTACATTTATATACCCTTTTCACTATTTGCATAATAACGGATTGAACTAGGCATTTTTAAAATTAAAAATAAGATTAACCTTATAAATGTGTATAACTCCTATAATTATCAGTTATCAGACAGAAATGTTACATGTTTGATTCGCCCTTACAGAACATGTTGCATTTTTTCATGGTCGTCATCATGAACTCGTGGATGGTTATGGTGTATCCATCTGCACCATGAAAACTGATTTATTCAACGGGTCATAGTTTTTCTTTCCTCGTTTGTCTACACCGGACTTGACTTTTTATGAGCAACTCGGCGGAAGTTTCTAGATAAGCAGATGACGCTTACCCTACCGGTGCACCTGACCCATGCTCCCAGTTTTTAGTGGAATCCGAGTTGCTCATTTGCTTTTGTTACTTTGTATGTATGATTTTAGTTACTTTATGTTCTTTGTTGTGTATGTCTGTTTTCTATGTCTGGTCTTTGCCCCTGGATTACATTCTTTTGATTACTGCCATTATCTGGATTCCCTTGATAACTCTTTCATAAAAAGAGAAAGATGTTATGTACAAATGTTTTCTTTGTTGCATAATGAGTAAATTTTCTATCATGTTACTATTAAATTAAAAATCTATAACGAGTCAAAACTAAAATCTATTATTTGATGTTGAATGTCGTTGATAATACTTTCTCCAGTGGCTTCTGTACTTTCTTCTTTTGTATTTTCTGACGGTGCATTCGAGGGATGAAACTGGTTATCTATTGAACAAATAAAATTTCTCTCTATGTAGATATTCTGTGCCGTTACTTTTCTTTCAATCAGCTTTAATTCAGATACAACTCACGGTTCCTCCTTCTGATCTTCTGAATTAAAATTTCACTTTGATTTGATTAATTCTTTTACTCTTCTTGTCATCTTGTATGACCAAATCCATAGGCAAAATATCATCTGTTGCAGCTGACGATTCAACAGAAACGGTTAAATCCATCAACATGTTAACAACATCAGATAATTTTAGATTACCCAAATTACTTATCTTTGAAATGTCTTTGAAATGAGACATAAACCCCAACAGGATGCATGAAAAATGTCAAGGCATGACAACACAAAAACAACTAAAGCATTAGCAATATGAACTCCAAAAATTAGGAACACCAACATAAGCAACTAATGTACTATCAGGTTGTTTCATATGTTTTCAACGAGAGGGAGTTTCTCAAACAATCTGTTTATCGCTAGTTTGCTGAAGTGTAAGGTATTAGTATTTGTTTTATTTTCAGTGTTCCTAACCTAAATATGTATGTGTTATTAGCACTGCCCAGTTTCATTTCGGAACTATTTTTCGGTGGACTGTTACGTGGCGTCATGTATGTTATGCAGCTATACGATAATTTGACGAAGGTGGATGTTGATTCTCTGTCCGTAAGAAGTTTTCTTTGAATAATCTAAGATGGATTAACTTTATACTTTTACTATGTATCATACGTACCCTGATAATAACCAAATCGAAGCATTTAAAAAATATAAACACCGTTTACCAAGCATCAGCTCTTACATCGCACAGTTACATCTAATTGTTGAGATATAAAAGTGCCCCTGGATTCTGTTTTTATCAACATTCTATGTTGTTTTGTTCAGATCATTTTTATTAATCTTCCAGGCTGTTGAACCTTCTTTATACTATTATACTATTATAAATAAGATCTATCATTCGATCTGTTTTGGTTCTTAACAGTTAACAGATGTACTAACGATTTTCAAGAAACAGTACACCTTTTTATAGGCCGCAAGAAAGCTAGTTAAACGGAAAATAAATGACAAAGGAAAAACCAGCAAGACCCATAGTAAAAAAAAAGACAAACCAAAGATTGAATAATATTCTTCGTCATATTGAACATGTAATTGTCAGTCTGAATGCCTTGTCTATAATTTTATTTTTCTAAATAATTCTTTTGGATGACAACATAATTTGTCCAGAAAGCAATTGGTTTTAATTTTCAAACTTCAATGATCAGGGTTAATTGTTTTACAATTAACTTTTACACATTTACCTTCAGATCAATTATTTAATTTACATGAAAAAGAAGACTTGCAAAAACTTACGAAACATAAAAACAGAAGCGCAATTCAGTCACATGAGAATCCAAGGACATAACCAACAATTTCACATGAGATGAAGACATACAAATAACAAAAAGTAGACAACAGAGTAACGAATATTTACATTTGAAAATGAATATTAGGAAAACAAGAGAGTACACATAACAACAAAAAATAAAATATGAACCACGTCATCATGGCAGCAGCATATGATGCTGCGTGATGGTAAGCATGTCCTTATGTGCCGCACGTGTGTGAAACCGTATTAATGTTAATTACAATAGATTGTCGGTCCGAGCAGACTTGAATGGATTAAGATACCCCTTTTTACCACATATACACACACAAAGTTTGCCGAAATATTATCAATTTTCAAAATTTACTATCATATATGTTATTGAAATACCGATGTTTTCGGTATGCTTCTGTGCCAACAGCAACAGAATTTCAAGAGGAGGACAGATTTCATATCAACAGCTCTCTTGTGAGCTTAACTGACAACCCTTCTGATTAAATGTTCAGAGCATTCGATTTGACGTACATGTGGACATTGCGGATGTTTTGATGTTTGTTTGCATGGCAATAAAACGAGATAGTCAATATCAGGCGGTATGAACAATGGAAAAAAGTAGTTGCCGATAAACAATCATCTGTTCTCATAATGGAGGGTGAAACTCCGAGAAAAGTCAAATACACCAGAAAGATAAGGAATCAACAAAATTGAACACGCTTTTTGTATCAAAAGACAACATGCAAATTATTCATTAATGGTGTAAACATAATTGATAAATATTGTCCCTTTTAAAATTTCTTGATTGGTATGGTATCTGATGGCAAAATCAAATAAAAAAAACTTATATCAATCTATTAAGCTTGTTTTAAATTATCGTAGTAACTATTTCACCACTTCCTACGAAACGAATCTTCATTTTCGGGTTAAATTCATGATCACAATTTTCCCTATATGCGTAGTTGTTTTATTCATTTTGAAAGTAGATCGGTGCTTCTTACTTTTACGTCTTCAATCGCCTATGATTTTGTCGGCAATATATCTCTCAGTAGCATGTTTTTTTTCAGTTTTAAGTACTATTCCTATCAGACTCAAGATTGAGGGCCACGTGGTAGAAATTGATTCCCTATTATTGTGTGTTTTTGTAGTGATATTTATCATCTTTTATCGAAACTTGAAGTCTTCTGATATCTGCACCTATTTTATTGAGTGTTTTGTTACTTACAACGCATGATGAGAAGTTGGAATAACTTGAGTGAGAAAAATAATTCTGTGTGGTGGTAATGCCTTTGAAAAACACACATTAATTATTGTGGATTGCTTGTATTAGATGGTCTCCCCTTCATGCTAAGATCTGCTTCCTCAATTAAAACATTTGCTTTGAATGTGCTACTTTAGTTAATGTATGTTCCTTTACAACTGAATGTTTCCCTGCCTTTTTTATCCCTGGACTGCATTCTGATCTTATCTAGAATGTCGGTTCTCTTAATTTCTTTTTCAACATATCCATCTGAGCTCCAGATGAAGGAAACTACAGAAACTGCTTGTTCAGCATCTTTGGACCTTTATCTTGAATTTGATTGATTGATTGTTGGGGTTTAACGTCCGCGCAGTAATATTTCAGCCGATGAACATGAAATGGATGATAAAATGAACATGAAATGAAAAAAAGGATGGGACACAAGGATAATAGGGTCGAAAAATTTTGATCGTCACTAGGAAAAGGGAGGGATGGGCAGGGTCCTGCAATTTAGCCTTCTGTGGCGGAGCGCAAAGGTTCCTACTCCTATCGAATACCACAGCAGGGTTCTTTAACGTGCGAGGAACGTGACATCTTTCCCAACACAGTGCACCACTATGGTTTGCGATCAGGTTTTCCATGTTATAGCCTGACAACCCTAGCATGTAATATGCCAGGGATACCCCATTCCACCACCTGGAGCACACATCCCAGTTGCTCTGTGGGCAGAGCGCCTAGCCCTGGCTAGGTTTCTGAGCAATATTTGTTCGCCTTATACGACAAGCGTAGCGCTGCTGCAGGCCTATTCTTTTAACACCCGGACCTGCACGGGGCATCTTAAATTTGACAACAGAGGTCTTCTCCGCAATCAGATTTATGATGAAAAAGACTACGTAAGTTTTAATTTCATACAATTTCATTGCCTGTGCAAAAATGAACCTTTATCGTATGCATATGGTGTTGATATTGCACAATTGATTTGATTCGCTAGAGTACGTACTAATCATTCTGATTTACTTGAGTGCCATATATATCTGCAAAACAGACTCCTGAATAGGAGTATGAGGAAATTGCGTTTAAAATATTTGTTACCAAATTCAATTTTAGATATCAGTCCCTGGTTGAAAAATACTTGGGTTCTTCTAAAATAATGAGTTATGAGTTTTCTTGTTCTTGTGCTTATATAACCGCTGGTTTACCGGTTATAATGCAATAGCATGCAAATGCTATTTAATCACCACTATAATATTCACGCCGCAATGGCAGCAGGAGGTTTAGCGCGCTGTACAAATTCGAAATGCCTGTACCAAAACAGGACCATTGCGATCCAAGCTGCTTCTATGGTGTAATATCTACTTTTCCATCTTTGTTTTGGACTTATCTTGGGTATACGTTGGATTTGTGTTCGGTTATTTTGTTGTTAGCGTTATCTAGAACATTATAGCTCCTAAAGTGTATTTACAATGTTTTTTTCATTCACAAGCTTTGCTAAACATTGCGACCTGCGCGGGGCCTCAGCTTGTCGCAAAAGGCGACTAAATAGTGCTAAGAAATCTAGCCAGGGCCTAGGTGCTCTGCCCACAGAGCAACTGGTTTGTGTGCCCCAGGTGGTGGAATGGGGTACCCCTGGCGTGCTACATGCTGGGGTTGTCAGGTTATTATACGGAAAACCTGACCGCAAACCATAGTGATGCACCGTGTTGGGAAAGATGCCACGTTCCTCGTCCGTTAAAGAACCATGCTGTGGTGTTCGATAAGAGAAGAAACCTTTGCGCTCCGCCACAGGAGGCTAGATTGCTCGACCTTACGCATCCCCCTTTTTCTACTGGCAATCAAAATTTTTCGACCCTATTATCCTTGTGTCCCATCCTTTTTTTCATTCCATCATCATTTCATGTTCATTTTGTCATCTTTTTCATGTTCATCGTCTGAATATAGCTGAAATATTGCTGCTCGGACGTTAAACCCCAACAATCAATCAATCAATCAATCATATCTTGACCTACACTTAAATATTGATGGGAAAGAAAAGCAACTGACCACACCATACGACAAAAGCAATGAATTTTCATTCCGTATATTGCAAAGAAGATTGGCCTTAACATCAACAAGAGAAAACTAAGACTATGCAGTATATTACATCAAATGTTTTTCAATTGGAATTTTTGTTCTATAATGAATTGTCGTTGGAATAAATATTATGGTGGAACTTCTATTCCTTGACAGTAGTACCATATCTCTAATCATAAGGCTAGATATCGAATGTTTAGAGGGAACTGATGGCTTTGCATTTCTAGACAGCCACATCAGAAAAAAAAAACAACAGAAACAAAAAGACTACAAATGGCCTGAACTTCATTTCATTAGCTTACCAAAATCAAGCAACATCAGCAGCGAAAAAGCAAAAACTAGATTATTAAAAGCAATGTCTAATCAGTCTTGTTCTTACTTGCATGACAACTGGAATTAAAGACAGCAACATACATCTGGCTTTCACATTATATGTAAAGGTGGACCCATGTAAACCAGAAAAAGAACTATGAATATGGAAATAAAGAACACTGGCAAAACCTGAGAAGAAATTTTAAAAATTGCTTTGGACAGAATAATATTGGGTGGAATCGGTTCGAGCCTTGCCATAGGGCACACTGGGCATTTGTAGGTAGGTAATGAACAATTTGCAATCATTTTACAAAACTATGTGCTCTTTTAATCATTGACAATTCGATAACAACGAAATACAAAACTTAATTAATAATATAAGAAGTATATGTGCAAGTTGGTTACATTGTACAAGGTCGATTATTTCTTCCTATTTAATGGAGTATTTAGATTCTGTACAACTTATTGAAAGCGTAGTTACGGCAAGCTCTTGCATGACCCACGAGTTGTGATATGAAAACTTCACACGCAGGTGGGGAATGAATGTTGCAACAGATGAAGGAAAGTTGACAATTCGGCATGGAAAATAATTGCGTTTGTCGTATAGTTAATGGTAACAGAACGATAATACTCTTTCAAAATAAACCAGAGTCAAATCACGATACAAAGGCACATTAAAAATCAACATTGACATTAGTTTGTTTGTTTGTTTGTTGGGGTTTAACGTCCGAGCAGCAATATTTCAGCTATATTCAGACGATGAACATGAAATTGATGATAAAATGAACATGTGTGTTTGTTTGTTTGTTGGGGTTTAACGTCCGAGCAGCAATATTTCAGCTATATTCAGACAATGAACATGAAATGGATGATTAAATGAACATGAAATGAAAAAAAAGGATGGGTCACAAGGATAATAAGGTCCACAAATTTTGATTGCCACTGGAAAAAGAGGGGATGGGTAAGGTCGGGCAATTTAGCCTCCTGTGGCGGAGCGCAAATGTTCCTACTCCTATCGAATACCACAGCAGGGTTCTTTAACGTGCGAGGAACGTGGCATCTTTCCCAACACGGTGCACCACTATGGTTTGCGGTCAGGTTTTCCGTATTATAGCCTGACAACCCCAGCATGTAACACGCCAGGGGTACCCCATTCCACCACCTGGGGCACACATCCCAGTTGCTCTTTGGGCAGAGCGCCTAGCCCCTGGCTAGGTTTCTGAGCACTATTTAGTCGCCTTATACGACAAGCTTAGCGCTGCTGCAGGCCTATTCTTTTAACACCCGGGCCTGCACGGAGTAAGGGATAAGTGATATGTTCCCCTGTTAAGAAATTTGATCATCGTCATCGTCGACTTTGAATCAATTTATCTTCAACTGAACGACGCAAGTAACTACAAGGAGCGTTTTTTATTATATGTATTAGGTGTAATAACTCAATGAAATGAGAATGAAAATACAAATAAAATATAATACAGGGTCTTAAGGTACGTATGTCAATAGGTGAGTGTCCTATCTTGTGAATAATGAAAAATATGTATGTTTTGTCTCAACATGCTATTTCGGTGCTCCGTACAGTGATGCAAAACATCATATCAATAAACGTTAAATATTTTGAACCTTTATCTGTAAATCTTAAATTGAGTAATTATTGTAACAACGCCTTTTTTTTTATTATAAAAAGCATCTTTTGATCTTTTCATGTTGGAATAGCCAGTCCTAAAATTAGTGTGCAAAGTAAATTGATTTCATTTTTGTAATTTTTTTTACAGTGGCCAGATTTTAATGGAGTGCTGTGATCACCCAAGAATGCTTTAACCTCGCCACATTTTGCGCCTGTCCCTAGTCAAAAATTTATGGTCTCTGGTTGCTTTGTTACGTTTTTGTTTTTATAGAGTATACAAGGGCAACTCTTTTGCTGTACCAGTGTTTAATCATGTTTTGGGGCTAGCCTGCCCTGTGGTATGAGGGTTTCCTCGTTGTAGTCTCTTTGACATATTCTCTAAACCTATTCTCGTTATATTTGGTTGTTTGCTTGAATTATGGATTGTGGATTATTAGATTTTTCCAATCTGAATAGTTAAATTATGGTTTTCCAAGCACTCACCGGAACTCGTACTGAAATTCTCCTCAATTATACGTAATTATTTTGATTGGAGAAATCTACTCTAATCATTAATTTGTTTCTGTATAAGACGCTATATTTTATTGAAAATGAAAATATGTAGGAAACCAAAGTCCATGCACTGATATGTCCGCAAAAGGGGTGTGTCGAATTCAGACTAACACGGAAATCTGTTTCCAAAGTTACTTGCACTGTAAACTTATTTACAATATGTACAAACAGCTACTTCAATACCACATTAGAATAAACAGATAACACACATAAGACATATCAATCTTATTAACTGAACCAAGTTTAGCTAAAAACACTTCCTTGTATTCCAAATAAATAGAAAGTTCTAAGTCTAGATAAATTTACCATATCTCAATCATTCTGGTTCAACTACTTTCTTTCAATAACCCCGTGCAGGTCCGAGTGTCAAAAGAGTAGGCCTGCAGCAGCGGGGGCTAGGGCGCTCTGCCCACAGAGCAACTGGGTTGTGTGCCCCAGATGGTGGAATGGGATACCCCTGGCGTGTTACATGCTGGGATTGTCAGGCTATAATACGGAAAACCTGACCGCAAACCATAGTGGTGTACCGTGTTGGGAAAGATACACGTTCCTCGCACATTTCATCATCATGTGATGATACTTTTATCATCCTTGTCATGTTCATCACCTGAATATAGCTGAAATATTGCTGCTCGGGCGTTAAACCCCAACAATCATTCAATCAATCATATAAATAACTAAAAACAATGACCAGTGTTCTTGTTTTAGTTACTGGTAATTTCCAGAAACTGCCAATTATTTCTAATGATAAACAAAGGACGCCTAGCAATATTCTATATCATTCATTGAAGTTTGTAAACAAATCATACAATAAAAGGTCATTAATATGCAATTATACTCAATAATTAAAAACATGTAAGTATGAATATTAAACATATAAATGTCCATTATTATTGCGCATAGTTTGCAACAGGGGGCAAATAACGAAGAGTTGTACAATCTGATTAATTTAGGAATTTTGAAGCGATTTCACATAAAAATCTTGGAATTTCGTGTTGGCGATATGACGAAATTTGATAATTGATGTTTATCAGCCAGAAATATGCATTTCTGTTTATATCTTTAGAGATCTAATCTTTGCAGAACCTTTGCAGAAATTGATCTAACAACTATTTATAGAACCATTTTAAGTGGTTTTACGTCTCGATTTTATTTGTAGTTATTTTAAAGCGCTTTAAATATTTAATACAAAACATCTACAAAATGTCTCCATCAATCATATAAATACGCTACCTCTCACTACAATAAATTTGACATATTTTAGTATATATATAGTGAGTGAAAAAAACGACCGACTATTTTGAGGAGAGGAAATCTTGGCCCAAAATAATCTGGTACCACACAATGTACAAAAGTATCACAGGTCAAAGGAATTTATAGTAGTAATTTCTACATAAGGTTTTTGGTCATCATCAATTCGTGGTCGTTACGGCGTATTCATTTGCACCATGATAATCTATTTGTTCAACTTCTTATAAGTTTCCTTTCCTTTTTCGTTTACGCGGGACTTTACTTTCTATGAACAACTCGGCGAGTGTTTCTAGGGACGCATAGGACGCTTACTCTACCGGAGCACCTGGTCTTTGAAGTTAGAGTCCCGCGGAGGTAACGTCCGAAACTCTGCTTTGCAAATTTGACAGTTCTGACATCATTGGGAATTTTTCAAACCCTTCTATTCTGACATTATCTCCCCTGTATCAATTTGATCCGATGGAGCAGTGTAGCGAATAGAGTCGTCACATTCTGTGACGTTGTATAATATTGATTTGTTGTAACGTGTATCACTAATTTGATCCTATATCCTACATAACAACACCTGTATGAACTTTCCCGTTTTACCATACATCATGTACTAAGTTACAGCCCTAGATTAATCCTACTAAGAAGAATGACCAGTCCAGCGAAAGTTATATTATTATATGGCCTAGCTGGCCGAGTGGTCTATGGTGTGGACTTTGTGCACGCTATGTTGCCGCAGATGTCACAGTGGTACGAGTTCAAGTCCCTAGAAGGGAACAACCAAAAATTTACTTTGCAAACTAGCCATAACTTGTGATTTGTAACAGTACAGATAGAAAACTGCAATAGGTGGTTAACAATTCGTCCCCATGGGAATTCCAATAATTTCATGTAGCTTTTTCAATAATTGATAATAAGTTTAATCAATTTGTAAATATAGAATACTTACAAATTTCGATGAAGTTGGGAAGAGTAGAGGCAAAATCTGTGTTGAGGCATTGTCAGAAAAGGGAACATATACCTTTAAACGCAATAAAGCACCATCATAAAACCCATATAAAAATGGTAAATACTTAGACACCACCAAAGGTTTTAACTGAGTGTTAAAACACGCCTTCATCACTGCACACATATCGAATTGGGTATCCGAATCAACGACTGTTAGAAAGCCTAAACAGCACATAAGGTAAAATTATATTTTACATATTTTTGTCGATTGAAAATATGAATTTAGAAAAAAAACAATATTATTCCACTTATTCAAATTTTATATGAAAATTTAATTTATTGTCACAAAAATGTACAATTTTAGACAATAGAAGCGAAGACTTAAGTAGTCAATTAATGGAAAAACAACGTCAGTAATAAGATGCAAGTGAAGCATTATGCAACAAATACGGACAGGTTTACATAATACAACATAAGAAATCACATCAATTTTGAAATTGAATATGTGCTGTGGTACTGTGTCTTCTTGTCGCTACCATTGCACCCGAATCAACAGAACGGCAGCTTTGAGGTTCGTGTCTATTTCCTTGTCTTTTAATATTATCAACTATATAACAGTTTTGCATCTGAATCCCGGCACCAATTGTGTTAGTTTCAATGATGTCAGCATAACCATGATCCATCTCATCGTTGAAGCGAACACTCAAAACCTCAAGATGTCTTCCACTGTCATTTGAAACGTCCACCTCACTTGCCTCCTGAACTCTTACCTTTCTAGACTTTCTGCATTTATGTATACCAGCAGCCAAGAATACTAACAAAAGCAATGAGGCAACCGACAGCGTGTAAATGTTTACTGTACCTCCTGGGAACGATTCTTCCATTTCATTGTCTGTAATATAGTGTTGAATTGTTGATTTAGATTTTTAAACCTATTGATAAACTTTGTGAAAAATATCCTTCCATTTGATATTTATGAAACGAACAATTTAGTGCTTTAAATTAAGACAGAGAACGTCTTCAGATGTTAGTGATATACAAAGATGACTATATCGATTCATTTAAAAGACAGCTGATATGTTTAAAAGTAATGCTATTTTCATTACTTTCGCATTTCACACTGCAATGCCTTCCGCGCACCTTATCAATTATAGTAGAATATTGATTCAAAAATAAATGTTGTACGTTAGAAATTCAAATTAAATTTACGAAGACGTGCTTAACTGATTATCTACTATCAAATGTTCAGTCGTCGTATTTAACCAAAAAGAACCAACAATTTTTTTCATCAAATAATACAGTAGACGGCACTTATTACTTTTATAATTAATACTAAAAACACCATATAGAAGAAGTTTTAACGTTAAGCGTCGTAAAATAAATACGTAGAAGTGAACGAATATTTTTTTTGGTCACGTTACTAAAATATCACGACTTTTTCTTTAAATCAATAGAGATCCATTCAGTCCATTGCGTTTTTCTTAAATTTTAGTTTGTCATTTCATTTTAATAGATTCATGAATGATTTTTTTAGAAATTTTCATATAGACCAATCAATGTAATTTGACTATTTTATCCCCGTTTAATATATGAATGGTCTTGTGTTAAGAGTTTTACCTGTTAGTCTGACCTTACTCTTGTTCGTTGATGAAAGAAGGTTACCTAATTCATTTGATGTTTGCACTGTTGATAATGTTCATGTTCATTTTGTCATCAGTTTCATTTTCATCGTCTGAATATAGCTGAAATATTGCTGCTCTTAAAGCCCAACAAACGAACAAACGATACCTATTAAGTTTACCGTTTGGCAGATTCCTTTAGACTTTATATATATAAATATATATCAAATTTGCGATGCAAATTTTGGTCGTTCCCTCCGCGAGACTCGAACTCGTACCGCTGTGACATCTATGGCAACACCGCCTGCACAAATGCCAGCGCCCTAGACCACTCGGCCAGCTAGGCTATATAAAAATATAGCTTTCGCTGACCGGGTCATTCATCCTCGTAGGATTAATCTAGGGCTGTAACTTAGTACACAATGTATGGTAGTACGAGACAGTTCATTTAGATGTTATTATGTAGGATAGAAATTAATGATGCATGGCACAACACATCAATATTATACAAACGTCTCAGAATGTGACAACTTTGACAGTTATTTATATGTATATTAAGGTCTGAAAAATTCCCAACGATGTTAGAACAGTCAAATTTGCATGCAAAATATATATTATATTATATTAAGGTCTGAAAAATTCCCAACGATGTTAGAACTGTCAAATTCGCGGGATTCGAACTCGTACCGCTGTGGCATATTTGGCAACACCGCCTGCACAAAGTCCAGCACCCTAGACCAGTGGTCTATGAATATAAAAATATGTTTCACATTCATTAATTGATGTTTTCTCGGCTATGTGTATCCATGAAATACGATGATTGTGAACTCTTACATTCTGTTATGAACTATACAAAGATCGATTTGATTACTGATGATTTTTAAACTATACTTTTCCCTGTATTCTTTCTAATCATCTTAACTGATAAACTAACAAGGTAACTTCATCGAGTTCATTCAATAAAAAGTTAGCTGAAGAACATTACTATTGAATGAGTTTGGTATTAGATATTTCATGCATTTTAATTTAGAGTGAGAAAGTCTTAATAGAAGATACCATGCTTTGTACTGGTCCAACTCATTAAGCAATGATTAATATTATGCTAGCTCACATACAAACATCCTGTATCCAAACATGTTACCCCTACACACTCAGACTCGCAATATTGACTGAGGCCTTTATTCCTTCTCTGCCATATGGCTTACTAAGCATAAGAAGCATTGACTACCAATTTTAGTCGTATCACTTGGTATGGGATCGGTCCAACGCCATCCCACACATGAGCGAGGACGCTACATAGACACTATTTATTGATTTATGATATTTGAATAATTCATGGACAACATATGTAGACTTACAATTTTACTTTCATGTATGATTTATTTAGGAAAGAGTAATCAAGGGAACCAAGGTTATAGCGGTATTCAAAAGTATGTAATACAGGGACAAAGACCAGACATAGAGAACAAAGATACACAACAAAGAACATAAAGTAACTAAAATCGTAGTCATAGTTTTCCTTTTCTCTGTCGTCTACCCCGGAATTTACTTTTTATGAGCAACTCGATGGGTGTTTCTAAAAAAGCAGAGGACGCTAACCCTACCGGTGCTGCTGGTCTATGCTCCCAGTTTTCAGTGGAGTCCGAGTGGCTTATTTTCTTTTGTTAATTTGTATGCATTATTTTATTACTTTATGTTCTTTGTTGCGTTTTTCTGTTTTCACTGTCTGGTCTTTGTCCCTGGAATATATTCTTTTGATTTTCGCTAGAATCGTGGTTCCCTTAATCACCTCTTCTTTCGTTGATACTTATATTATCGACATTTTTTTTATTGTTTTGTCTAATGCTTTCACTAAATCAGAGCATTAGTTGTATATGTAATGCTTAGAGAGTAATCGAAAAATTGTGGGACGCAAAACCATTTTAATATTAAAAAAGATAAAAATAACAAATATCTTACAAAAACACATGGTCAATGTAGAAAACCTGTAATTCACTCATTTATTCAATGCTCTTTACTCATACAATACAGAGTTAATTAGTCTACAATAGCGTCACTGAATGACATCAAAAGCGGAGTCGGGATAATTTCCAAGATCATGTCTTCCTTGGCGATCCCTATCTGTCGAATCACATTGCTGTGTTTAGTCGTCCCCATTCATCCCACGTGTGGTTATAGTGGTTATTGCTTCTTTCTGTAGTATTTAGGCGGTGATTACTTGGGAATGGGTCGGTTTTGTTCTCTGTGTGTTTCTTTGTCGACTTTGTACAACGGTAATATTTGTAAGCAGCGGTGACAAGAAACACTAACAGAAGAAGGAAGAATACTGGTAAGATATAAATCGTGATAACGCCTCCGGGTATCAGATCTACAATAAAAAAAACAGACAGTTTCGGTAGAATTTCGATCAGATTATAAAATTATGAAAATTTGCATTTTAAGAATAATTATATAGTTTAAGCGATTAAGTGATGCAGATTTGTCATCATTATTTCAAACAAACAAACAAACAAACAAACAAAAACAAAAACAAAAACAAAAAAACAAAAACAAAATCTGCAAGAGTAATTAAGGGAACCAAGGTTATAGCGGTAATCAAAAGAATGTAATCCAGAGACGAAGACCAGACATGGAAAACAGGCACACACAACAAAGAACATAGAATAACTAAAATCATACATACAAAGTAACAAAAGCAAATGAGCACCTCGGTTTTAAAAGGACATGTACAATGTATTTTGTTTTCAAATTTCTATACCAAGCTACTGACTGGTAAGGGCTTCTCAAATAGCAAAAAACTTATTTTTGTTTGATAAACAGACGAAAACGAAATGAAATGTGAAAAAGTATATTTGATATTTTACTTGGCTACTTTTAAAAGAGTTAGACGTGGATATATGATGTGTATTGATATAAGGTCAAGGATTGTTATGATCAGAAAACGTGAAATGGCACCAAATCCTAGCCATATATATAAGCCAACTATAAAAGATATTGTGAGAGACGATCGATCATTTATACTGTCCACTATCTATTACAAGAATATTGGTACTATTATTGAAAGAAATAGAACGCATTAAAATAGCTTCATATACAAGACACCGATCTGGTCAATCTAAAACATCTTACCTTATCTAGTTATACATCTTAAAGTGTTAAATTCAAACCTGATTCGGGCTTCGCTGCCTGGATTGTTGTCATTGTTCCATTTGCCTGACCAAACGTTAATTCTGATATAACTGAATTAAAAATAAGTGCTAATACTGAAATAATGTTTACTAAAAGCGGGCATACCCACAGCGTACGCGATTCAGCTTCTGAATCTGTTTTGATCTTAAACTTTGTGAGTTTTATGCTCATATAGTTGTATGGATTTTAATGCTGAAGAAAGATATCAGTTATCCGAAATATTCAATTTAAAGTTTACAATCTTCTTGTGATGTTAAAAATATGTGGACGTTTATTTAATTTATTGTTATGTTTCGCATCGTTCTGAACGATCCATCACCCAGTAAGAGTGATTGTTGACTATTATTTAGGCGATTTAAAAAATATATATATATATACAACGTCTCAGAATGTGACGACTCTATTCTCTACACTGCTCCATCGGATCAAATTGATACAGGGAAGATAACGTAAACTTATAGAAGGGTCTGACAAATTCCCAACGATGTTAGAACTGTCAAATTTGCGAAGCAAATTTTTGTCGTTCCCTCCGCGGGACTCGAACTCGTACCGCTGTGACATCTATGGCAACACCGCCTGCACTAAGTCCAGCACCCTAGACCATATATATATATATATATGTTTCGGATTCATTAATTGATGTTATTCTTGCTACGTGTATCCGTGAAATACGATGATTGTGAACTTACATTTCGTTTTCAACCATACGAAGAACGATTTGATTTCTGAATCATACATGTGCGTTATGAAATCTGCTTACATCTTTTATTACAACTCGGAAAAAGCATTTTAAAGTTTGCTGAACAAACAGTAGCATTATACACTATAGATCATTATAACTAACATATATTCTTGTCCATAAATGTTTTACACCAGAAGTACCAAAGTGCCTTAGAAGAAACATACACATCTTTAAAGGGAAAGACCACTTTGCATGAAGTTATTCTTTTATGATAAATCCTAGGCACGTAAACAAAAATAAATAATTTTTAATTCAAAATGCGCTTTTAAAATGCTCACGGCTGTGCAAAGTTCGAAATCTTTGAAATATATGTGGATAGCCATCTTGCAGAACTCTCCTATCTGAAGGAAGATCATAAGCAGACTTTATTGATTTTTACCGATAGCTTCCGATTGGCTCGTGACATCACTATGGCGGTTTGGTACTGATACAAGTACTGCAAATAATATGTATACAAAGAATATTCCGTAAATATTTCTACGGTCCTGTTTATCAAACCACCAGAACATGTTGTCTTGTCAAGCTTACGATTGCACGAATGATAAAAGAGAAATATTCTAAAAGTGTGTTGACCCCCTACTCTTTAACATTCTTCAGAAGTAGATATTAAACATACTGGTCTTCTGGATGTAAATTCCGTTGTTCGTCAATGTTGTCTGACATTTGCTTACATGTTGTGCCTCTCTCTCTTCTCCTGTTTATTTTGGGTTGAAATTATAGGGAAAAAATCACAAAATTTTCGATTTCTTCGGACATCATAATCAATTACCTATCTACTTTCACTTTACAAACCGACTTCGTGACGTCACAGCTAAACCTGTCATGGTGGCGCCCATAGTCGCGGTAAATTCGATTCCCTAATTATAAATCGCGATTAATTAGTTCAAAGGAAACTATTTTGTTTCTATGTAATTTTCACGAACATTTAAGTGATAAGCTTTGCTATTTATGACTTCTAATGTTCTTCTAGTCCTTCATATTTCTATTTAATCAGTAATACAAAAAAAGCTTTATTTACATCATACTGGTAAATCTATACCTTAATATTTAAACAGTTACTTCGATTGTCATCCGATGTTGATAGCTTTGTAAAGTCAAACCAAAGTAGTCCACTTAGGAAAAATAGTTCAGCTTAGATTGATTTCATATATCAGCATGAGAAAATGTTAGACGATAGTTTGAAAAAATTCTGCATTGGGCCAGGAAAGATATTATTTGTGCGATCGAATATGAGAAACGTATCATAGGATATATGGGAACATGACGAATATAAGGAAACTAAACACTTATTCATCTCGGCATATTGAAATAAAAATTGTTCCTCGTTTTTGTTCTAAAACTTGATTATCGTCGTTGGTATTTCAGAAAGTTCTTTTTCGATTTGAATAAAATTAAAAGATGTACATACATGTAAAAAGATCGATCAAATTAAATATACTAACTTCAGCACATTCATGATATGTGTATGTTGTGTAAAAAGCAGCAACAGTAAGGAAACGTTCTTACGTTTCTCCATCTTTGCATTTGCACTGAAAGTGACATTTTTCACCATACATTTGATCGATACATGGTTGACAAATTCCTCCTGCTTCAGATGTATATCCAGTCGAACAAGCTTGAAAACATTTTATTGAATAAGAAAAGCAAAGATAAATAAATGAATAAACGAATAAGACTGCTCAAGGACTGAACGCCACCCAGCCAGACTCAGGTTGTTTAAACATTTTATAGATTATATTACTATTCATTTTAATATAAATATTGAAAGCAAATGTAAATGCTAACGCTGATAAAACTTTAAAATAATTTCAATCTTGAATGTGAAAAAAAGTTATGTTTCAAACACGTCATAATGTACATTTTTGTATCATTACGAGGATGTTTTTAATCAACTAACATTATGCCTTTGAAATGATTGAATGCTGTTTGTTTGAACATCTATTACAATTGTACAATTAAGTAACCTAAAATACTTGATTTGAACATTTATTTTATTCTAGTTCGAAATATAGTAGTTTTTTATCAGAAAAATGTACAGTTTTTATCATCAGTCTTTGTTGATATATAATTGCGAAAACTATCATCCGTGTCATGTATTGGTCCATTAAACAATTTATAAATTTAAATTTGTACACTAATAAATAAAATTGCTTGTCATCGACAAACGTGATGACTTTTCATTCAGAATTGTCAACTTTCCTTTCATCTGTGGCAACATCCCTTCGGCTCCTGCGTATGGAGTGTTCATATCACAATTCGTACGATATACCAGAGCTTGCCGAAACTACACAGACGTTTTTGTATCGCGCTAGAACTCTAACAAATAGGCTTCTGGAACAGGGTTATGTTGCTATAAGATTGACGTCATCACTACAAAGTTTTATGGTCGTCATCATGAACTCGTGGATCGTTATGATGTATCCATCAGCACCATGAAAACTGATTTATTCAACGGGTTTACCCTTCCTCGTTTGTCTACCCCGGACTTGATTTTTATGAGCAACTCGGCGGGTGTTTCTGGAAAAGCAGAGGACGCTTACCCTACCGGTGCACATGGTCCATGCTTCCACTTTTTAGTGGAGTCCGAGTTGCTCGTTTACTTTTGTTACTTTGTATGTATGATTATATTTACTTTATGTTCTTTGTCGTGTATATCTGTTTTCCTTGTCTGGTCTTTGTCCCTGGATTACATTCTTTTGATTACCGCTATAACCTTGGTTCCCTTGATTATTCTTTAACAGAATCAAAGGAAAGAAAGTTATAGCAGTAATCAAAAGAATGCAATCCAGGGACAAAGACCAGTCATGGAAAACAGACATACACAACAAAGAACGTAAAGTAACTAAAATCATATACACAAAGCAACAAGAGCAAATGAGCAACTCGGACCCGAACTAGATTAAACAGTAGTACGTCAGATATATACAATAGCAAGTCAAGTTTACAACAATGTCTTGTATTATTTATTCAACCATTCCAAACAATGTCAGTTCAAAGCCACCATGGGTTTTCAGTGAACGACGAGGAAAACCTCAGGAGAGGGTGCACCGGACCCCGAAACAACATTATACACAAATACAGCGAAATGCTTACTTGTCCTTATAAATTCCAGCAACATAAAAGAACTAAACAAGACGATAGGAAGCTATTAATCCTGACTTTGGAGTTACGCAAAAAATATGGCGCGTTAAAGTACTTTGGCTTGAACACAACTCTCCTTCTTTGTATGTCTGGCTAGTGAGGAAAAATATTACACAAGTAAACGCAGTTCAAAACGGTCTTAGTTCCGTGTTAAAACAGAAATAAAAAGAACTGATTATACGTTACACAAATGCACAAAACAGGGTTACTAGCATTTAACTGGCATGTCAGCTCTAGACCAGTTTAAACATAAAAAAGTTTGTTTTATTGTGTTATCAACATTGTGTAATCAATTTTCTTATTTGCGAAGTTTGTCGTGGATTTAGTTTTTGATGTCTCAGAATTTATGTTTAATCTTAGTATCACTAAAACAACTCCATATTAATTAGCTTACGATAACACAGTGATGATCCCTGCACTTCCCAGTCACTGCAGCATGATTTCAATCCATTACTATAATTGATAATGTGTGTCTTTTATTCAACTATAAATACCAACAAACAAGAGTGTACAAAACAAACAATTGGATATAAATGCAAAGTTTATTAAAATATATCAAATGATTTTGTAATAATATTATTGTCATCCTACCTGTTTTTACACCTCTTATTTACGGGTTTAGCAGTGAAATTAATTGCCATGATTAATTATTTTCCTTGTTTTAACGACAAAACCCATCCACATACTGGTAGGACTTTTATCGTGAGGGTAATGGTCGAATAGGTGAATAAAATATTAATGACGTCATTATTTCGAGTTGATCTTTCCGATTGAGAATAAATATTTCCCTAAAATATTAGGTCAAATGCTTGTCCTTGGTAATTCTCAATTGATTTTATTTGAATTTACGTTTTATTAAATTTATTTTTATAAAGCATATTTTTTTCTTAGAACGGAATTGTTTAGTTTAAAATGTTCTAATTCGATTTGTAAAAGAGTAATCAAGGGCACTAAGATTCTAGCGGATGAATCCTTGTAAATACTTGTAGGTAGATATGCCAGTTTGAAACTTTATTGTAAAGAATATAAAAAGACCACATTTCCATTTCACTTTATTTGTACAAGAAGCTTGTTAAGAAAATATTCGATAATAAAAAAGTTAATAAATAAATATCAAAAATAAAAACGAGGGGCATATCCACGGACAAAACCAGAGAACACTGACAGAAACAAGTCAACCAATTCAACAGCACAATCAAAATTCTATCTGGAATATTCACGTGTAATTGTCACAATATTTAGCACAGATTTTGAATGAAAAGAATAAGTGTCGATATACTAAATAAAAATAGTTAGAATGTACCAAAGGAACATAGGGATTAAAAGACGTCACGTTTCTCATTGAGAGTAACTAAATGCTTTCCTCTTTCGTAAATATCGAGATAAAGGGCAAGATAAATGGCATGCTATCATGTATCTGCAGTGTCACTATTATGTTCTTATTCAGTATATATGAATGGCTCTTGGTATGAACACTTGTCATGGTAGTTTGATCCTGAATAAATATAGAAAATTCATTTTCATATTTTTAACACGAAACATTTGTGAAGAAAATAATATTCAAGTTTTGTTTCGATTTTCAGCAGATTTTTTCTATGTTTGTGGTAGTTACCATTCAAACGTTTTGTAGTTAATTGTGTGGTAATGCCTTTAACTTATTCATTGATTCATCTTCCTGCTACCTTAAGTACAATGTATTATAAAATTCCAAGGTTGGTTGTCACGTGATCGTTGCCAGAGTGTTATTTAATGTGTTTCTTTAAGTTTTTATTCAAAAGGATTTAAATAATATAGTAAGATTGATCAAGTACATGATGAAATAATCTTTTATATCCTGTTTATTGTGTAGTGCTATCCTATCTGTAAATACCTTTAAATTATACCTCTTTGAAGCATTGGTCTTTAGTGTTTTTTTTGTGCAAATGTCTTAAATAAGGAAGCAGATTTAAGCATGAAGGGGAGACCATATAATATAAGCAATTCACAATGTTAATGCAGGTGCTGAAGTCACAGATAAAAGTGAAGTCGACAATACGGAATGAAAAGTCATCGTGCTTGTTTTATAGTTTTGTCGATAGTTTTTCCTTACCATCAATCTCTAAGTGTATGACAAGATATGATGATGGCTTCAAAGTGTCTGTAGTATACTTTATTGCAAATTCTTTCAGGAAGACGCGATGTATAAAATCACCAAAAAGAAGATGTTTAACGATATGTCATCTATATAGCAAAAACGAGATCAAAGGGATCTAGTCTAATGATGATGTTCCTTCCTTTGAATCAGGTAAGGAATAAAGTCAGCCTCATAAGATTAAAGGTCAGCAAATAGAGGCCCACAATCTGTTTCCACTGGAATGCCGATCGAGAAACTACATAATTAAACATAATTGTCTGTGAGGCTCGCCATAGCTTTATTTCATGGTATATAAATTGTAATTTGTCAAAGATTTCAGAGACCAAAACAAAAGTATTACACTTATTTCCTCAATTAGCATCGAGGAAGCTTTATCTGATAACAAAACCGGTCTAAAAAGCACACAGTTTAATTATTCCAAATAAAACAAAAAACCTGAAAGTGATAGAATGTGAATACACTGTGAATATGTCCATCAGATTTAATCGTTCGTACATAAATAAAACAGCTAACAAGGAACACTCTCTAGGATTTAGTTCCGATTAAAACTTGCATTTGACGACTGCAAGTTCTTATCGGTCCGAATAAATTGTTAACATAGTTTTACTAATCTAAATGCATCAGACAAAACTTCACCACACGCAAACACATTTTTTCTGATATGGGGCAGGTTAAGCTTTACCACTACTGTAGAGTGTCAATCACTGTGTATTTAGATATCTCATGTATCTTTTAAAGCCATGCTTTTTTAACACGTAAAAAAGTAATAATATCTACTTCAAAGTACCATACAACAAATGTGATTGGACTAGATATTTCGTTTACTAAAAATGAAATTAACTGTACTGATGCTCGAACTACTCTGCTTGTACGTCGACAGCTTAAAGTGATCAATGGTTAGTGTTAGCGTTTTTGCTTTAATTCAGTTAGATCAGGAACGTCTTGGGGGCAGTCAAACGGAACAATTGCTACATCACAGCCAGCAATGTATGTTTGAATCAAACACTTTAAGAAATAAATCTACATACGCAAAGAGGTTTTAGATGAAACAAATAAGAATCTTGTAAAATAAGCATTTGTTGCACGATCTTTTTCTTTCAATTAAATGATGAATACACCTGTAATACAAGGTGGTCATCATTAACATCGGTATACCTGTCACTATATATTGATTATTTCATATAGATAATATCAGCAAAAATACAAGAATTAGAGTGGGATGAATCAAATATGTCACAATTCGAAAAAAAAAATGGCCTAAACGTGAACGTATTATACGATCTACATACACAATAAATAAAGAAATAAAAACCTTAAAACCTGATGGCCACACAAAACATAAAACACTAGCAATATAAACTCACACAAAAAAGGGGATGACAACGTGGGCTTCCGAGTGGTAAGTATGTCATACTTCGCCAGCGGCACCCCAATATTACAAATGAGTATAATCTAGCAAGGATTAAGTGCATTTATAGTTTTCTTTTCGTAATAATTGTTAAAGTAATGTTAATGATATATCCACGACTTATTCTTACGAAGCTGATGAGTACTTACTATTACAGGTATTTTAGGATTGTTTTCTAGAATTCATTTCCTTTTATTGTATTTTAGTAATAAAAAAGTGTATGCTTATTAAGAAGATTCTTATCAGTCAGTAGCTTGCTATATAAATATCTAAATTATAGTATACATTTCTGTTCCTGCATTGTTTATTTTATGTTCTGTTTGCATTAACGGAAGGACAATCCAATTTTATTTTAACAAACTAATTTTTTTATGTAAAATTTTACTGACGTGGCGATGTATTGGTTTGCTGAAACAAACACAATTTGAATAAAAAACAAAAGGAGCAATATGGTATAATAAATAGTATATTCATTTTTTTTCTCAGAAGAAATGATAGTTATTCTTTAATACAGACCAACCGAAAAATTACTTATCTAATGCGCCATTGTCTGGTTCTTGTCTTTGTAATTGTAGGCGACAAGCTGTTCAGTGGTATATAAATTATGTTTGTGTTATCAGTAGTCCTCTTTTTGGGTTGCATCGGTTTTGTATTTAGTTATCTAAGAAGAAAGGTCACCAAGAATTAAAAAAAAGACTCGACGTGAACACCAACTTAATACCAATGTTATAACATCACCTTCATCTAACACAAATGTGTATCTATAAGACGTCATTGATGAACATGGCATGATAAATTAGCCGTCATCGGTTCCAAAGGTTTATAAAATCGGCAAACCTCGGGTGACTCCGCTACTCTACCTCAATCCCTCGGATGTGATACGGGATTTGATATGTGTCTACGCGCTACATTTATTCGATAAAACAGCCCTACTCCGATGATTGTTGTACTTGTCTCTCCCTTGAGTTCCTGATGCAAGACCAAGTAATGCCATTAAGGCGACATGGGATCAAAGTTTGTTGTTTGAGTATAAGTAGTAAGCCTGTGATTTAAAACGTGTTGTTTACATAGCCCCTATTTAGAATAAAACGTATGTTTTATTTGTACCATGAGTCTTAAGTCTTATTATAGTGAAAGACCAATTCCATGCAAAATCAAGCTGGTCTATGATGAAATTGTCTCAATACAAAAAGTCTGTGTAGTTTTGGCAAGCTCTGGCATAATGTATTATAATGAGTCTATGATGACAAAAATGTCCATCTCCTACATTTGTACACATACAATGTATACTACTTTGTTAGAAACTTTAAATCACCACTTCTTGTGTTAAACTTAAGTGCATGTTTTCATAGTGGTTCTCTTCAACATTTGACATAACTACTTATCTATGTTCACGTAATTTCAATAAGATGTTGAATAGTGTTCTTCAAATTTACACACTTTAAAAAAAAAGAAACCTTTCACCTGTACATGTACATTATATATCTAATCTATCCATGACAGTTTCTAACTTCACATTCATTGATGACTGTTTACTAAGCTGAGCCTCGTGCAGGTCCGGGTGTTAAAGGAATAGGGCTGCAGCAGCGCTAAGCTTGTCGTAAAAGACGACTAAATAGTGCTCAGAAACCTAGCCGGGAGCTAGGGCGCTCTGCCCACAGAGCAACTGGGATGTGTGCCCCAGGTGGTTGAATGGGGTACCTCTGGCGTGTTACATGCTTGGGTTGTCAGGCTATAATACGGAAAACCTGACCGCAAACCATAGTGGTGCACCGTTTTGGGAAAGATGCCATGTTCCTCGCACGTTAAAGAACCCTACTGTGGTATTCTCCGGAGTAGGAACCATAGGGCTCCGCCACAGGAGGCTAAATTGCCCGACCCTACCCACCTCTCCCTATTTCCAGTGGCAATCAAAATTTGTCGACCCCATTGTCCTTGTGTCCCATCCCTGTTTCATCATCATTTCATGTTTATTGTGTCATCAATTTCATTTTCATCGTCTGAATATAGCTGAAATATTGCTGCTCGGGCGTTAAACCCCAACAAACAAAACAAACAAACAAACTACTAAGCTGCAGACGAACTGTATACATAGTACATACATGTAATGCATGATTAAGTTTGAAAACATTCCAGCAGTAAATCTCCCATTCATATGAAAGCCTTTTTTTTTACAAATGTCAAAGAATGGCTAATTAAAATTCTGTTTGCACTAGAAAATGGTCCAGTCTTTAAATTATATGCCAAACCATTATTAAACATGCAGCTGCACTATCATTAGTGCACCACTATTCTATACTAGTTTTATTTTCTGTGCCCCTGCATTGGCTTTAAAGTTCATGCTAATGGCTAAAAAAACTATCTTGTTATTTTTTAATTATTAATGTTTCTATTAACCCTACCTGCCATATTTTTTATGTTTTAGTTTTTTGGGTTATTGTAGCACTATTGAAGTTTGAATGTGTCAAAAACCAAATCAAACCAGTCAAAACTTACTATAATATATAATGGTATACATGTATAAAGTTTTGCATACATGTACATGTACCTAACAATTCTAGTTTGTAACAACATCATATTAGAATCTCGGGTATCGTTTTTTTTTTCTGCCAAAGCATACACATGCATTTTACCATGAACCACTCATTTTGCAGTTGCATTGCCAGTGGTATCAGTACATCACTATTCTCATGTTACATGTCCATTCCTTGCAATCTAAACATTGCCTCCAAACTCTTTCATTAGCACACTTTTGTAATTGTAAGGAAGTCATGGAGTAACGTTTGAGGACACTGAAGATGAAGAGACTGAGCAGGTTGATTTAGTGTGTGATGTTCCATTCCATCAACTTGAGAATGGAGAGTTTAATATCATCTATGCACATCCTGAAACATTTTCAAGGAAGAAGTTTGGTCATTTACTACGCAGCAAGACTTATCAAGATAATGTCTGTGCTGTTGTAGTAGATGAAGTGCACATGGCTTCAGGATGGTTTGTATTGCAACTTAGATATATGTATGCTTGTTTTGACATAGTCCCTTGGCATACCTAAAATTAAAAAAAAAATACAAAAGGGTTTTTAAGACATATTTTGTAACAGCAAAAATGGCTTATACAATGTAATAATGGAAGAAAAGAACATTGACATAATTACAACAGTTACAAACTTTTATACATCGTAACATGTAGAGGACCTGAATTTTGTAAATATATGGTATGAATTGTCTCAAATCACACGTGTAGTAACTAAATACAACACTTAGTTATAAATTAGCATGGAATACATCTGAAAATCCTCAGTAGTATAGTGGTTATTACGTCTGCTTCGACAGCCGAAGACTGGGGTTCAAATCCTCAGTGAGGAAACCATGATGCTTGAAAAACTGATTTTATTTCATTACACAGTGATAGAATTTAAGTGGAAATATTTGCTTGTAAAAACTATTTCTTCTTGCTAAAATTAGCTTCGGAAATTCTATATGTATTATATGTGTAAGTCCAGTTCAGAATTAACACAAGAAACGTATATTTAGTGATTGTAAATTTTCATTATTTGCTAAATTTAACTAGTGGAAAAAAATATATAATTTCAGTCCCTGCACGTACATGTATTAAATAAACAAAAGCAAATTCATCTCTATTTCAAATGCTTTTCTTTACGCTTAAACACATTGATGACACCTTCATAGTTTGAAAAAAAAATCCCTTGCCAATTTTTTTTTCTGTCTGAAATGGAAAAGGTTAAAAGTACAACTATTCCAGATCTAAAGTTCAATAAAAAGAATAGACCCAAGGTTTAAAATTGAATGGCCTTTCAGTATACATAATTAACATTCAATTGAAATACTCTTTTTAAGGGTGATGATTTTAGGCCTGATTTTAAGAAAGTTGTTGAGCTGACTTGCATTTTCGAGAGTGTGAAACATGAAACAATTAATGGTGTCTGATCTTGTCAAAGAGGACCCCAAACTAAGATTGGTTCCAGCCACCGTAGCTCTAGGAATGGGCCTAAATGCTCCATGCATAAAGATAATAATTCATTGTAGATCACCCACTACTGTAGAAAAGTATATTCAGGAAATAGGAAAGGCCGGGCGAAATGGTCAAGAAGCAGAGGCCATAATGTATTACAACTTGAGTGATATTTCTAAAAGTCAAAAAGGGTTGTCAAGTGGTATGAGGGATTTCTGCTGGAAAACAAATGTTACCGAAAAGAACTGTTAAATTACTTTGGTTTTAATGAGATGTTGTATTGTGGAATTAAGGCCAAATGTTGCCCATTTTGTAAAAGTACATGTAATACTAACTAGTTGGCTTCAGTGATATCCAAACAAGCTATGAAACAAAACTTGAATTCCAATTTAGAGAAGAAAAAATTAAGCCTCAGTTGACATGATAATGTTTTTTAATATGTAAATATAGAAGAAATTAATCATTGTCTTTTTTGATTTATATCACTTCCTTTTTCAACCAACTATTTAATTTGAAGTACTTGTACTATTAAAGACTGAACCATTGTGACCACTAAAACTCTGATGGATCATCACAGACACTGATTTTGTACCGCCATACTCTTATGTGTTGCTACGTGTATATGTGTATGAAATTGTATATTTTGCTAATTAAACTATGCCTTGCTTAACTTGGAAGTTGAATATCCTGTTTTTATACTGTTTTGACAAGAATTTATTTATACACATGTACTTAATCGTACACTAAGTTACTAACAGGTTTAATTCAACTAAAACAAATATAGGTGAGAACTAAAAGTACCACTGCATGAATTGCATTATATAGTTGTTCAAATCATCCTCCGGTTCTTTCATTTGAGTAATTTCAGTAATTAGTATTGTACCAAACATAGTTTTTTATAGATATCTTAGCACCATTTTTTGCTTCTTCAGGTTTAACAATAATTATGAACATTTCAATTCCTATTTGAATGCTAAAGGCATAAATATTATCGTGCAGTTTACATTTGACAGGTGCATCCTAAAAAATAGTTAAAAGCATTAAGTGACATGTTATATGCCATCAATTTTATGTATGGAAATCAAGTGAACCATAAAAGGACAAAAAACAGCGATATGGACTAGAGACATAGACAAGAGACACTTCCATCAGAGAACATAAAATAACCAAAATTACACACACATAGAAACCAACAAAGCTACTTGGACTCCCCTAAGACCTACATGTAACTACAAGTTGACTGTTCAAACACTGAAACAGAACTCATTTTATCCCTGACAACAGGTATTAAAATAAAAAAAATGTGTAGAGATATATCATGTTTGTAATAATCAAAAGATAAAACATTAAAATAGGCATATGTTATGAATTAAAAGGATCATCATGTCACAATTTGTAGAGCTACATTTATTTGTGCCTGTTAAATGCCAAGAACTTTGCCTGATGGTTTTTTGTCAACAGTTGACTTTCATTTGATAGATGGTAGTCTGGTGTAGAATAATTCACATTCGTCAATATCTCAATGATATCATTGATTGATTGATTGATTGCTGGGGTTTAACGCCCGAGCAGCAATATTTCAGCTATATTCAGACGATGAACATGAAAGGTATGAAAAAATGGACATGAAAATGACGATGATGAAATGGAAAAAGGGATGGGACACAAGGATAATAGGGTCGACAAATTTTGATTGCCATAAGATAAAAGGAAGGGATGGGTACAGTCGGGCAATTTAGCCTCCTGTGGCGGAGCGCAAAGGTTTCTACTCCAATGGAATACCACAGCATGGTTCTTTAACATGCGAGGAACCTGGCATCTTTCCCAATACGGTGCACCACTATGGTTTGCGGTCAGGTTTTCCGTATTATAGACTGACAATCCTGGCGTGTAATACGCCAGGGGTACCCAATTCCACCACCTGAGGTACACATCCCAGTTGCTCTGTGGGCAGAGCGCCGAACCCCCGGCTAGGTTTCTGAGCACTATTTAGTCGCCTTTTACGACAAGCTTAGCGCTGCTGCAGGCGTATTCTATTGACACCAGGACCTGCACAGGTCTCAATCAAATCAAGTTATAATTATTACCATCATTATCATTTGGACAAATAAATAAAACCTACCACATGAGAATATATCTGTACGAGTGGGTCAACTATCTCAATCCATAATTTCATGAAATAATTTCTTTTTTTTATCTGGATGCATCATTTTGATATTCTTTCCAAGCTTGCCGTGCTTAGGTTCATCACTCAATTCTTCCATACCAATATGTTCTGGAACATATGCAAGCCAATAAGCACAGCCTACTGTTAACACAAAATATTCGTGTGCCTTAAAAGATACAAAAAGAAAATTGAAGCACTCCGAATGTGCTTAAACGGATAAAACAACAACAATTCTTTAATAGCAAATCACACAGTTTTTATAAGAAATTTTTTTTTGTTCATTGAGTGTATCTGAGACAGACACCTAATCATATTAATTAAATACTTCACAAGGTCAGTAGTGAATCCTGAGTTTTTAGGGAAAGATGGGGCCCAAAGAAAATACTTGAGAGGATCGCTGGTGAGGATCACAAAGTAAGTGTTTTTCATGATTAAACCCACACAATTTTTTTCTAAAGGTGGGGGGGGGGGGGGGGGGCTGGATCTTCCACCGAACAATTTTTGGGCCTCTTATCCCAAATGATTTGAGTCACCACCTCCAATGTCAATCCTAGTGTTTTTGTTTCATAGAAACATACATTTATCTTCAAGTCATTGCCCTGACATTGAAATCAGTAAAGAGGACAATGGTAGAATGACACATATTATTACAGTGGTCATTACATTCATCTCCAATTCTTAGTTTATTAATTTATTAGTTCATCATCACAAGTTAATGCACACATAGAGTATTCCTACGTCAAATCTACTTTTAAATTTCCATTGGCATTTGACCTCAAGTGCTGTAGCTTTCCCTTATCCCTGCCACTGTTAGGTTTATAAAATTTCTTGTATAATTTCTGACAAAACAAAAGAAATCATTTTATTTTGATGCTTATGATTTATATGTTATAATCGATTGTCTTCAGTAGATCGTAATTAGCTAGTTTTAATTTTTTTCTTAAATTTAGTTTTTCTTGTACATAGATGTTTATCATTAAAGATTATTTATGCTTGATCTTACATCTTAATCCCAAACAGTAGGTCAGAACACTTCTATGTACCAGATGATACGGTGGTGCAATTTTTTTATCTAATGTATTTATATAGTTAGAGGTTCATTACATAACCGGTTTCCGCCCACAGTACTCCCCAGTTGTATCCGTCCCTAATTTCCGGGTCACGCCCCTCTTGTCAAACCCCTTTACAGGAACATCTGACTGAACGTTTATTGTGTAACGCACAAAATTCACTTTAAAATGTGTGTGGTAAAAGGGGTCTTTGGCGCAGATGGATAGGTGAACGTGAATGGAGGACTTTATTTCGTAATCAACCTTTGTAAATTATATATCGAGAAAAAATGGAAAGAAAATCACAAAAGTAAACATCGAGTTAAGTGCATGTATGTATTTAGATTTTTGTCAATACGTTTTTGGACAGAAAGTTTAATTTACAGAAAACGTAGTTTTTTGTCAAACAAATTACAAATAAATCAAGCCAAGACTGGATATACTCAAGATTATTTTAGTTCATTTATTAGTCATTGAACAGATGGTTCGGAATACAGTTCTTGTGTAGGCCTCTGTCACATGTCCGGCAGACCTTTTCTAATCTCACAGACACAATATTGTATTACTCACATGTCCCACAGTTTACGGATCATTACTCTCCTACTTCGGTTTCTTCTACGCGGTTGGTCGTTATTTTCATCGTTAGCTATTCTTACTTCCGTATATTCCGACGATACATCTTTAATCAAAAATTGCAGTCTTGTTTTAAACGGCCTGTCGGAGGATTTTTTGTGTACAGAATGTATCCAGTAATAACAAACTTTTGGATAAGGTTAAATACAACCTTTTTCCACACTTCAAGAGTTTTTCTATTATCATAATAATATGTGACCATCGCATTGACAAGGTCTACTCCACCAATATTCTTATTTCAAAAGGATATAACATTCGGTTTTCCGTTGTTGTCATTTATTGCAAGTTCTTTGGTTGTCAATGTTTTTCGCCTACCAGCTTGCCTATATGCACAAAGGAGAGTTGATCCTTGTCGTGCATAGACGACCCCATTTTCATTTAAAGCAGCGCTTTTGATCAAGTTTGACATTGCTCTGTTAGCCCTTAAAGTGCACGTAAAAAATAAACGATTGTTAAGGAGTTCACGACCTTAACTCACGGACGTAAACATATTGTCACATACTACGTGATAAAATTTTCCAATTAAGTTTGAGGATTGAAGCAAAGTTTTTTACGACATGAAAGCCTTGGGTAGTTCCTGCAAGGGTAGGATCATAACGTCGACCCCGGTAAACAATCGTGTGAAACATGTAACAAGTAACTGATTCCACTAACATCCATAATTTAATTCCGAATTTAGCCGCTTTTGTAGGTATGTATTGCAACATGTGAGGTCGGCCTCTCGTTCCAATAAAGCTTTCGTCAATATTTATTTCTTGTGCCGGAGTATAAAATCGTTGGGAACGTGCATTTAGGATGTCTACCGAAAACTGGAACTTTGATGTCGTAGATTAATCAGAGTGGTTTCGGACAGGAATTTCGTTGTTATGTTCCAATATTCGTTAATAGTTGGTTTTCGAATAATGCCCACATTTAGTATCACTGCAATAAAAGCTTTCATTTCAGAGACTCTGGTTAAACCAAATTTTACACAAGTCATGAATCCTGAACCAACGACGTATTCTTTCTCGGGATGCAATGAACTCTCTAACATATCTGAAAGATCAAATAAATATTCTTTAACGATGTGAGTTCCCCATCACTCCCGGTTCACGCCCTCTAATTCCCAAGTTCTCGTCCCCCTGTCCACCCCACTTAGGCGGGTGTCTTTCTAATTGACAGAACATTACAAAGTTCATAAAAAATAGTTCGACTACGAGCCCCAATTTTAGAAAAAAACATTGAAACCAATGAGCTTTATTGTTAGATCTATTTTATATTGGGAAGATGAACAACAACAAAAAAAAAACATTCTTTTTATCAATAACACCCCTGTTTAAACCCTTTACATGTAATAAATGATTCAGATTTTTCACGCGGAATCATGTTTAAACACATAATTATTTCATTCATACAAAATGAATAGTTTTGACTACACGTTAGGCGCCCTCTCATGTGTTACATATACATGGTGACATTTAGAGCTTGTTTGATTATAAAAGATAATTCCGATTCGGATTTGGAATTTGGATTCGGAAATCCATCTTTTGTAAGCAAACGTCGACTCAGAATCTGATTATAAACATGAATACATTGTGAAAATAAAGAATAAAAATTATTATTGTCATGCTTAATATGTACTATATATATGGCCTTAGTACAATATATTAAATATGAAAGCAATGTTGATTAGCTCATTCCGCCATTTTCCCGACGTCGCCGGTCCCAGTGGCCGCTTTGAGGCGTCTCAACTATTGTAACACTCACAATCTTCATTTGCTCACATCCAAAATATATCGTTTAACACTGAACCGATATGTTTTGAAATTTTATCTTGGCACTGAAGTGGTCAAAAGTAATAATATGGTAATCTATAGAATGTTTAAACAAGCTGAGTCTCATTTGCTTGGGTGAGGTTCAAATCAGTTCTTGAGTAATCGTTATTGGTTTATTCATTTATTTATTTTTGCGTTTGTTTTCGTTATTGAATAAAATTTCATTTAAGTTTGTTCAACTGGAGATACATCTCAAACAGGAGGACTGTGTAAAGCTATAACTTTTCTTTACTGTTGCTGCTTATACACACAAAAAAAAACACATATCATGAATGTGCCTAAATTAATTTATTTATTTTGATCGAATTTTCCACATATATGTACAACATGTACAGCTTTTCATTTCAAATCAGGAAAGCACTTTCTGAAATAACAGCGACGAAAATATTGTTTTAATACAAAAGCGAGGCTTATTAAGTTTTCAATATACCGATATGAACATTTGTTTAGTTTCCTTACATTCGTCATTTTCCCATATATTCTGTGATCCATTTCTCTTTTTTGATTGTATATTGAATATCTTTGCTTGATCGATGCATAACATGTTTTTTGCGAACTTGCCGGTATATTAAGACAATCGTAATAAAAGCTGAACTGAAAACAATAATATTTTCCTACGTGAATTACTTTGGTTTGACTTTACAAAGCTACTAAGATCGGATGACACCAACGTAAGTCTTTAAATATTCAAAAAACATGTATCATAGAAACTTTTCATAAACAAGCACAATGCTTACTTGTAGATGTCATCATATTGATTGATGTAGAGAAAAGATAACTTCGTTTACTTCGATGAACTCAGGGTATCAAAGCACCAAACAAGGTATATGCTACTTCTTTACCTGCACGCTGTAAATAAATCTTTATTTGTATTATTGATTAAATAGAAATATGATTGACCAGAAGAACATTCTGACACAACCAGGACTTTAGTGGTGTAGTAAAATACATATCTATCGATCGTTTGTTAATACAAAGTTCTATCTATCTATAAATACGCTACCTCTAACTACAATAAATTTGACACATTTTAGTATACATGTATGTATAGTGAGTGAACAGAAAACACGACCGACGATTCTGAGGAGAGGAAATCTGGGCCCAAAATAATCTGGTAAAACGCAATGTACAAAAGTATCACAGGACAAAGAAATTGATAGTAGGAAAAGTTCTACATAAGATTTTTCGTCATCATTAACTCGTAGTCGTTACGGCGTATTCATTTGCACCATGATAGTCTATTTGTTCAACTTCTTATAAGTTTCCTTTCCTTTTTCGTTTATGCGGGACTTTACTTTCTATGAACAACTCGGCGAGTGTTTCTAGAAACGCATAGGACGCTTACTCTACCGGAGCACCTGGTCTTCGAAGTTAGAGTCCCGCGGAGGTAACGTCCGAAACTTTGCTTAGCAAATTTGACAGTTCTGACATCGTTGGGAATTTTTCAAACTCTTCTATAGTTACATTATCTCTCCTGTATCAATTTGATCCGATGGAGCAGTGTAGCAAATAGAGTTGTATAATATTGATTTGTGGTCACGTGTATTTATTAATTTGATCCTCTATCCTACATAACAACACCTGTATGAACTGTCCCGTATTACCATACATCATGTACTAATTTTCAGCCCTAGAATAATCCTACTAGGAAGAATGACCAGGCCAGCGAAAGCTATATCATTATATGGCCTAGCTTGCCGAGTGGTCTATGGTGTGGACTTTGTGCACACGATGTTGCCACAGATGTCACAAGGGAACAACCAAAATTTGCTTTGCAAACAAGCCATAACTTGTGATTTGTAACAGTACAGGAAGAAATCTGCAATAGGTGGTTAACGATTAATCCCCATGGGAATTCCAATAATTTGACGTAGCTTTTTCAATAATTGATAATAAGTTTAATCAATTTGTAAATATAGAATTCTTACAAATTTCGATGAAGTTGGGAAGAGTAGAGGCCGAATCTATGTTGAGGCATTGTTAGAAAAGAGAACATATACCTATAAACGCAACAAAGCACCATCATATAACCTATATAAAATGGTAAATACTTAGACATCACAAAAGGTTTTAAATGAGTTAAAACACGCCTTGACCTATGGTCTCCAAGGTCCAGACAACGATAGTGATAAAACCACGGTAACGAGACCACTACTTAAAAACGTCAAATAACGACACGAAGACATACAAATAACCATCATTTTCAAACACTATTTACATTAGGGCATTGTTGTTATATCCATTATGCCTCCTCACCAATAACAAACTGTTAAGTAAAAAAAAAAAAAAAAAAAAAAAAAAAAAATTTAAAAAAAAAAAAAAAAAAAAAACATTCTGCACACATATCGAATTAGGTACCCGAATCAACGACTGTTAGAAAGCCTTAACAGCACATAAGGTAAAATTATATTTCACATATTTTTGTCGATTGAGAATACAAATTCAGAAAAAAACAATATTATTCCACTTATTCAAATTTCATATGAGAATTTATTTATTGTCACAAAAATGTACAATTTTAAACAATAAAAGCGAAGACTTTAGTAGTCAATTAATGGAAAAACAACGTCAGTAATAAGATGTAAGTGAAGCATTATGCAACAAATACGGACAGGTTTACATAATACAACATAAGAAATCACATCAATTTTGAAATTGAATATGTGCTGTGGTACTGTGTCTTCTTGTCGCTACCATTGCACCCGAATCAACAGAACGGCAGCTTTGAGGTTCGTGTCTATTTCCTTGTCTTTTAATATTATCAACTATATAACAGTTTTGCATCTGAATCCCGGCACCGATTGTGTTAGTTTCAATGATGTCAGCATAACCATGATCCATCTCATCGTTGAAGCGATCAGTGCGAACACTCAAAACCTCAAGATGTCTTCCACTGTCATTTGAAACGTCCACCTCACGTGCCTCCTGAACTCTTTCCTTTCTAGACTTTCTGCATTTATGTATACCAGCAGCCAAGAATACTAACAAAAGCAATGAGGTAACAGACAGCGTGTAAATGTTTACTGTACCTCCTGGGAACAATTCTTCCATTTCATTGTCTGTAATATAGTATTGCATTGTTGATTTAGATTTTTAAACTTATTGATAAACTTTGTGAAAAATATACTTCCATTTGATATTTATGAAACGAACAATTTAGTGCTTTAAATTAAGACAGAGAACGTCTCCAGATGTTAGTAATATACAAAGATGACTATATCGATTCATTTAAAAGACAGCTGATATGTTTAAAAGTAATGCTATTTTCATTACTTTCGCATTTCACATTGCAATGCCTTCCGCGCACCTTATCAATTATAGTAGAATATTGATTCAAAAATAAATATTGTACGTTAGAAATTCAATTCAAATTTACGAAGACGTGCTTAACTGATTATCTACTATCAAATGTTCAGTCGTTGTATTTAACCAAAAAAAAACAATATTTTTTTTTTATTAAATAATACAGTAGACGGCACTTATTACTTTAATAATTAATCGTGATACTAAAAAAACCATATAGAAGAAGTTTTAACGTTGAGCGTCGTAAAATAAAAACGTAGAATTGAACGAATATTTTTTTTGGTCACGTTCCTAAAATATCACGACTTTTTCTTTCTATCAATAGAGATCCATTCTGTCCATTGTGTTTTTCTTAAATTTTGGTTTGTCATTTCATTTTAATAGATTCATGAATGATTTTTTTTAGAAATGTTTATATAGACCAATCAATGTAATTTGACTATTTTATCACCGTTTATTATATGAATGGTCTTGTGTTAAGAGTTTTACCTGTTAGTCTGACCTTACTCTTGTTCGTTGATGAAAGAAGGTTACCAAATTCATTTGATGTTTGCACTGTTGATAATGGCAGGTTCATATAACCTGTAATAGTTCGTTTACGGCACTAAATAAGGTTATTAGTTGACGAAAATGTTGCTCATTATATGCTTTATTATAGTATATTAACATATTAACGACCCTACCCATCTCTCCCTATTTCCAGTGGCAATCAAAGTTTGTCGACCCCATTGTCCTTGGGTCCCATCCCTTTTTCATTTCATCGTTTCATGTTCATTTTGTCATCAATTTCATTTTCACCGTCTGAATATAGCTGAAATATTGCTGCTCTTAAAGCCCAACAAACAAACAAACGATACCTATTAAGTTTACCGGTTGGCAGATTCCTTTAGACTTTATATATATAAATATATAAAAATATGTCAAATTTGCGGTGCAAATTTTTGGTCGTTCCCTCCGCGGGACTCGAAGTCGTACCGCTCTGACATCTTTGGCAACACCGCCTGCACAAAGTCCAGCGCCATGGACCAGTGGTCTATGTATATAAAAATATGTTTCACATTCATTAATTGATGTTATCTCTGCTACGTGTATCCATGAAATACGATGATTGTGAACTCTTAAATTCTGTTATGAACTATACAAAGAACGATTTGATTACTGAATCGTACATGTGCGTTATGAAATATGCTTACATCTTTTATTACAACTCCCAAAAAGCATTTTAATGTTTGCTGAACGAACAGTAGCATTATACACTATAGATCATTATAACTAACATATGTTCTTGTTCGTAAATGCTCTAATGTTTTACACCAGAAGTACCCAAGTGCCTTAGAAGAAACACATACATCTTTAAAAGGTAAAGACCACCTTTGCATTAAGTTAGGCTTTTATGATAAATCATACCCACGTAAACAAAAGTAAATAACTTTTAATGCAAAAGGCGCTTTTATAAAATGCTCAAGGCTGTGCAAAGTTCGAAATTGAAATATATGTGGATAGCCATCTTGCAGAACTCTCCTATCTGAAGGAAGATCATAAGCAGACTTTATTGATTTTTACCGATAGCTTCCGATTGGTTCATGACGTCACTATGTCGGTTTGGTACTGATACAAGTACTGCAAATAATATGTATACAAAGAATATTCCGTAAATATTTCTACGGCCCTGTTTATCAAACCACCAGAACATGTTGTCTTGTCAAGCTTACGATTGCACGAATGATAAAAGAAAAATATTCTAAAAGTTTGTTGACCGCCTACTCTTTAACATTCTTCAGAAGTAGATATTAAACATACTGGTCTTCTGGATGTAAATTCCGTTGTTCGTCAATGTTGTCTGACATTTGCTTACATATTGTGGCTCTCTCTCTTCTCCTGTTTATTTTGGGTTGAAATTATCGGGAAAAAATCCCAAAATTTCCGATTTCTTCGGACTTCATAATCAATTACCTATTTACTTTCACTTTAGAAACCGATTTCGTGACGTCACAGTTATACCTGTCATGATGGCGCTCATAGTCGCGGTAAATTCAAATTCCCTAATTATAAATCGCGATTGATTAGTTACGCAAAGGAAACTATTATGTTTCTATGTAATTTTCACGAACATTTAAGTGATTAACTTCGATATTTATGACTTGCATGATCTTTTCCTTTCATGACCTTCTTTGGGGAATCTACTTTTCCTACTATAAATTCCTTTGACTTGTGATACTTTTGTACATTGTGTGGTACCAGATTTTTTTGGGCCCAGCTTTCCTCTCCTCAGAATCGTCGGTCGTGTTTTTTTCACTCACTATACATACATGTATACTAAAATGTGTCAAATTTATTGTAGTGAGAGGTAGCGTATTTATATGATTGATAGAATTTTGTATTAACAAACGATCGATACATATGTATTTTACTACACCACCAATATCCTTGTTGTGTCAGAATGTTCTTCTAGTCCTTCATATTTCTGTTTAATCGGTAATACAAAAAAGCTTTATTAACAGCATACTAGTAAATTTATACCTTGTTTGGTGCTTTTGTCATGATTTTTGGAGATAATCGAAATAAACGAAGTCACCTGTCCTCTACATCCATCAATGTGATGACATCTACAAGTAAGCATTGTGCTTTCTATGATACATGTTTTAAATATTTAAACAGTTACTTTGATTGTCATCCGATGTTGATAGCTTTGTAAAGTCAAACCAAAGTAGTTCACTTAGGATAAAAATAGTTCAGCTGAGATTGGTTTCATATATCAGCATGAGAAAATGTTAGACGATAGTTTGAAAAAAAAATATTCTGCCTTGAGTCAGGAGAGATATTCTTTGTACGATCGAATATGAGAAACGTATCATAGGATATATGGGAACATGACGAATGTAAGGAAACTAAACACTTATTTATATCGACATATTGAAATAAAAATTGTTTCTCGTTTTTGTTCTAAAACTTGATTATCGTCGCTGGTATTGCAGAAAGTTCTTTTTCGATTTGAATAAAATTAAAAGCTGTACATACATGTAAAAAGATCGATCAAATTAAATATACTAACTTCAGCACATTCATGATATGTGTATGTTGTGTAAAAAGCAACAACAGTAAGGAAAAGTTCTTACGTTTCTCCATCTTTGCATTTGCACTGAAATCGACACTTTTCACCATACATTTGTTCATTACATGGTTTACACATTCCTCCTGTATTAGATGTATATCCAGTCGAACAAGCTTAAAAACATTTTATTGAATAAGAAAAAAAAGCAAAGATAAATAAGTGAATAAACGAATAAGACTGCTCAAGGACTGAACGCCACCCAGCCAGACTCAGTTTGTTTGAACATTTTATAGATTGTACTACTATTCATTTTAATATAAATATTGAAAGCAAATGTAAATGCTAACGCTGATTAAATTTTAAAATAATTTCAATCTCGAATGTGAAAAAAAGTTATGTTTCAAACACGTCACAATGTACATTTTTGTATCATTACGAGGATTTTTTAATCAACTAACATTATGCCTTTGAAATGATTGAATGCTGTTTGTTTGAACATGTATTACAATTGTACAATTAAGTAACCTAAACTACTTGATTTGAACATTTATTTTATTCTAGTTGTAAATATAGTAGTTTTTTATCAGAAAAATGTACAGTTTTTATCATCAGTCGTTGTTCATATATATGAGTGCGAAAACTATCATCCGTGTCATGTATTGATCCATTAAACAATTTATAAATTTAAATTTGTACACTAATAAATAAAATTGCTTGTCATCGACAAACGTGATGACGTGTCAACTTTCCTTTCATCTGTTGCAACATCCCTTCGGCTCCTGCGTATGGAGTGTTCATATCACAACTCATACGTTATGCCAGAGCTTGCCGAAACTACACAGACTTTTTGTATCGCGCTAGAACTCTAACAAATAGGCTTCTGGAACAGGATTATGTTGCTACAAGATTGACGTCATCACTACAGAAGTTTTATGGTCGTCATCATGAACTCGTGGATCCTTATGATGTATCCATCAGCACCATGGAAACTGATTTATTCAACGGGTCATAGTTTACATTTCCTCGTTTGTCTATACCGGACTTGATTTTTATGAGCAACTCGGCGGATGTTTCTAGAAAAGCAGAGGACGCTTACCCTACCGGTGCACATGGTCCATGCTCCCACTTTTTAGTGGAGTCCGAGTTGCTCGTTTACTTTTTTTACTCTGTATGTATGATTTTAGTTACTTTATGTTCTTTGTTGTGTATGTCTGTTTTCCTTGTCTGGTCTTTGTCCCTGGATTACATTCTTTTGATTACCGCTATAACCTTGGTTCCCTTGATTACTCTTTAACAGAATCAAAGGAAAGAAAGTTATAGCGGTAATCAAAAGAATGCAATCCAGGGACAAAGACCAGTCATGGAAAACAGACATACACAACAAAGAACGTAAAGTAACTAAAATCAAATACACAAAGCAACAAAAGCAAATGAGCAACTCGGACCCGAACTAGATTAAATAGTAGTACGTCAGATATATACACTAGCAAGTCAAGTTTACAACAATGTCTTGTATTATTTATTCAACCATTCCAAACAATGTCAGTTCAAAGAGCCACCATGGGTTTTCAGTGAACGACGCGGAAAACCTCAGGAGAGGCTGCACCCGACCCCGAAGCACTATTATCCACAAATACAGCGAAATACTTGTCCTTATAAACTCCAGCAACATAAAAGAACTAAACAAGACGATAGGAAGCTATTAATCCTGACTTTGGAGTTACGCAAAAAATATGTCGGGCTAAAGTACTTTGGCTTGATCACAACTCTCCCGCTTTTTATGTCTGGCCAGTGAGGAAAAATATTACACAAGTAAACGCAGTTCAAAACGGTCTTAGTCCCGTGTTAAAACAGAAATAAAAAGAACTGATTATACGTTACACAAATGCACAAAACAGGGTTACTAGCATTTAACTGGCATGTCAGCTCTAGACCAGTTTAAACATAAAAAAGCTTGTTTTATTGTGTTATCAACATTGTGTAATCAAATTTCTTATTTGCGAAGTTTGTCGTGGATTTAGTTTTTGATTTCCAGAATTTATGTTTAATCTTAGTATCACTAAAACAACTCCATATTAATTAGCTTACGATAACACAGTGATGATCCCTGCACTTCCCAGTCACTGCAGCATGATTTCAATCCATTACTATAATTGATAATGTGTGTCTTTTATTCAACTATAAATACCAACAAACAAGAGTGTACAAAACAAACAATTGGATATAAATGCAAAGTTTATTAAAATATATCAAATGAATTTGTAATAATATTATTGTCATCCTACCTGTTTTCACACCTCTTATTTACGGGATTTGCAGTGAAATTAATTGCCATGATTAATTATTTTCCTTGTTTTAACGACAAAACCCATCCACATACTGGTATGACTTTTATCGTGAGGGTAATGGTCGAATAGGTGAATAAAATATTAATGACGTCATTATTTCGAGTTGATCTTTCCGATTGAGAATAAATATTTCCCTAAAATATTAGGTCAAATGCTTGTCCTTGGTGATTCTCAATTGATTTTATTTGAATTTACGTTTTTTTAAATTTATTTTTATAAAACATATTTTTTCTCAGAAAGGAATTGGTTTAGTTTAAAATGTTCTAATTCAATGTGTAAAGGAGTAATCAAGGGCACTAAGATTCTAGCGGATGAATCCTTGTAAATATTTGTTGGTAGATATGCCACTTTAATTGAAATAAATTCGAGTTTTAAATAATTCTTGGAGTTTGAAACTTTATTGTAAAGAATATAAAAAGACCATATTTCCATTACACTCTATTTCTGCAGGAAGCTTGTTAAGAAAATATTCGATAATAAAAAAGTTAAAGAAACAAATATCAAAAATAAAAACGAGGGGGGGGGGGCATATCCACGGACAAAGCCAGAGAACACTGAAAGAAACTGGTCAACCAAGTCAACAGCACAATGAAAATTCTATCTGGAATATTCACGTGTAATTGTCACAATATTTAGCACATATTTTGAATGAAAAGATTAAGTGTCGATACACTAAATAGGAATAGTTAGAATGTACCAAAGGAACATAGGGATTAAAAGACGTCACGTTTCTCATAGAGAGTAACTAAATGCTTTCCTCTTTCGTAAATATCGAGATAAAGGGCAAGATAAATGACATGCTATTATGTATCTGCAGTGTCACTATTATCTTCTTATTCAGTATATAGGAATGGCTCTTCGTATGAACACTTGTCATGGTAGTTTGATCCTGAATAAATATAGAAAATTCATTTGATAGTTTTAACATGAAAGTTAAAACATTTGTGAAAAAAATAATATTCAAGTTTTGTTTTGATTTCCAGCAGAATTTTTTCTATGTTTGTGGTAGTTACCATTCAAACGTTTTGTAGTTAATTGGGTGGTAATGCCTTTTACTTATTCATTGATTCATCTTCCTGCTACTCTGTATTTTTTCCTTAAATACAATGTATTATAAAATTCAAATATATAAGGTTGGTTGACACATGATCGTTGCCAAAGTGTTATTCAATGTGTTTCCTTAAGTTTTTATTCAAAAGGATTTAAATAATATAGTAAGATCGATCAAATACATGATGGAATAATCTTTTATATCCCGTTTATTGTGTAATGCTATCCTATCTGTAAATACCTTTACATTATATCCCTTTGAAGCATTGGTCTTTAGTGTTTTTTTGCAAAAAAAAATTCTTAAATAAGGAAAGAGATTTAAGCATGAAGGGGAGACCATCTAATATAAGCAATCCACAATACTAATGTAGGTTCTGAAGCCACAATCAAAAGCGAAGTTGACAATACGGAATGAAAAGTCATCGTGCTTGTTTTATAGTTTTGTCGATAGTTTTTCCTTACCATCAATCTCTAAGTGTATGACAAGATATGATGCTGGCTTCGAAGTATCTGTAGTATCCTTTATTGCAAATTCTTTCAGGAAGACGCGATGTATAAAATCCCCAAAAAGATGTTTAATGATATGTCATCTATATAGCAAAAACGAGATCAAAGGGGTCTAGTCAAAAGATGTTCCTTCCTTGGAATCCGATAAGGAATAAAGTCAGCCTTATAAGAGTAAAGGTCAGCAAGTAGAGGCCCACAATTTGTTTCCACTGGAATGCCGATCGAGAAACTACATAATTAAACATAATTGTCTGTGAAGCTCGCCATAGCTTTATTTCATTGTATATAAATTGTAATTTGTCAAAGATTTCAGAGAACAAAACCAAAGTATTACGCTTATTTCCTCAATTAGGATCGAGGAAGAAACTTTATCTGATGACAAAACCGGTCTAAAAAGCAAACAGTTTAATTATTCCAAATAAAACAAAAAAACCTGAAAGTGATAGAACGCGAATACACTGTGATTATGTCCATGAGATTAAATCGTTCGTACATAAATAAAACAGCTAACAAGGAACACTCTCTAGGATTTAGTTCCGATTAAAACTTACTTTGACGACTGCAAATTCTTGTCGGTCCGAATAAATTGTTAACACAGTTTAATTAATCTAAATGCATCAGACAAAACTTCACCACACACAAACACATTTTTTTCTGATATGGGTCAAGTTAAGCTTTACCACTACTGTAGAGTGTCAATCACTGTGTATTTAGATATTTCATGTATCTTTTAAAGCCATGCTTTTTTAACACGTAAAAAATAAGTAATAATTCCTACTTCAAAGTATAACCATACACAAAATGTGATTGGACTGGATATTTCTTTTGCTAAAAATGAAATTAACTGTGTTGATACTCGAACTACTCTGCTTGTACGTCGATAGCTTAAAGTGATCAATGGTTAGTGTTAGCGTTTTTGCTTTAATTCAGTTAGATCAGGAACGTTTTTGGGGGCAGTCAAACGGAACGATTGCTACATCCCAGCCAGCGATGTAGGTTTGAATCAGACATTTTAAGAAATAAATTTACATACGCAAAGAGATTTTAGATGAAACAAATTAGAATCTTGTAAAATAAGCATTTGTTGCACGTCTTTTTTTCTTTCAATTAAATGATGAATACACCTGTAATACAAGGTGGTCAGCATTAACATCGGTATACCTGTCACTATATATTGATTATTTCATATAGATAATATCAGCAAAAATACAAAAGAGTAAGCAGTGGGATGAATCAAATATGTCACAATCCAAAAATAAAAATGGCCTAAACGTGAACATATTAAACGATCTACATACACAATAAATAAAAAACAATAAAACCCTTAAAAACTGATGGGCACTCTACCTCAATCCCTCGGATGTGATACGGGATTTGATATGTGTCTACGCGCTACATTTATTCGATACGACCACCCTACTCCGATGATTGTTGTACTTGTCTCTCCCTTGAGTTCCTTGATGCAAGACCAAGTAATGGCATTAAGGCGACAAGGGATCAAAGCTTGTTATTTGAGTATAAGTGGTAAGCCTGTGATTTAAAACGTGTTGTGTACACGGCCCCTATTTAGAATAAAACGTATGCTTTATTAGTACTATGAGTCTTACGTCGTATTATAGTGAAAGACCAAGTCCATGCAAAATCAAGCTGGTCTATGATGAAATTGTCTATTCTATGTTACATGTCCATCCTTGCAATCTAAACATTGCCTCCATACTCTTTCATTAGCACACTTTTGTAATTGTAAGGAAGTAACGTTTGAGGACACTGAAGATGAAGAAACTGAGCAGGTTGATTTAGTTTGTGAATATATCTGAAAATCCTCAGTAGTATAGTGGTTAATACGTCTGCTTTGACAGCAGAAGACTGGGGTTCAAATCCTCACTGAGGAAACCATGATGCTTGAAAAACTGATTTTATTTCATTACGCATGGCAGTGATAGAATTTAAGTGGAAATACTTGCTAAACTCAATTTTGCTTGTAAAAAATATTTCTTTTTGCTTAAATTAGCTTCGGAAATTCTATATGTATTATATGTGTAAGTCCAGTTCAGAATTAACACAAGAAACGTATATTTAGTGATTGTAAATTTTCATTATTTGCTAAATTTAACTAGTGGAAAAAAAATATAAATTCAGTCCCTGCATGTACATGTATTAAATAAACAAACCCATCTGTATTTCAAATTCTTTTCTTTACGCTTAAACACATTGATGACACCTTCATAGTTTGAAAAAAAAATCCCTAGCCAATTTTTTTTTCTGTCTGAAATGGAAAAGGTTAAAAGTACAACTATTCCAGATCTAAAGTTCAATAAAAAAGATGGCCTAATAGACCCAAGGTTTAAATTTGAATGGCCTTTCAGAATACTTTATTAACATTCAATTGAAATACTCTTTTTGTAGGGGTGATGATTTTAGGCCTGATTTTAAGAAAGTTGGTGAGCTGTCTTGCGTTTTCGAGAGTGTGGCCCATTTGGCCCTGACAGCAACTGCCACTGTGGACTTAATAAGGGGATAAGAAAAGTATCAAATTATAATAACCCTGGTGTTAATTGGGCTTACCAAGACAGACCAAATATTTATATACAAATTTGGGCTTACCAAGACAGAGCAAATATTTATATACAAAGTGAGAAAAAAGACTCCTTAATATTAGAAAATTTGAGAAATATGATGATCTAATAACGTCTGTTAGTAGCGAGAGGAAAGAGAAGCTATCTAGTTTTCCACTAATAATTATGAATGTTGAAAGTTTGGTATGCCTTGGATACTTTCATCAATATTTAGCTCATGAATTGAAAGATGTGCAGTTTGTTGGTGATCCCATCCACAGAACAGAATATTTGCCCAGTATCATAAAGATTACCCTAACACTATGAAACAATTAATCATGTCTAGGCTTGTCAAAGAGGACCCCAACATAAGATTGGTTGTAGCCACCGTAGCTCTAGGAATGGGCCTAAATGCTCCATGCATAAAGATAATAATTCATTGTAGACCACCCACTATTGTAGAAAAGTATATGCAGGAAATAGGAAAGGCCGGGCGAAATGGTCAAGAAGCAGAGGCCATAATGTATTACAACTTGAGTGATATTTCTAAAAGTCAAAAAGGGTTGTCAAGTGCTATGAGGGATTTCTGCTTGCTGGAAAACAAATGTTACCGAAAAGAACTGTTAAATTACTGTTGTTTTAATGAGATGCTGTACTGTGGAGTTAAGGCCAAATGTTGCCCATTTTGTAAAAGTACATGTAATACTAACTAGTTAGCTTCAGTGATATCCAAACAAGCTATGAAACAAAACTTGAATTCCAATTTAGAGAAGAAAAAATTAAGCCTCAGTTGACATGATAATGTTTTTTAATATGTAAATATAGAAGAAATTAATCATTGTCTTTTTTGATTTATATCACTTCCTTTTTCAACCACTATTTAATTTGAAGTACTTGTACTATTAAAGACTGAACCATTGTGACCACTAAAACTCTGATGGATCATCACAGACACTGATTTTGTACCGCCATACTCTTATGTGTTGCTACGTGTATATGTGTATGAAATTGTATATTTTGCCAATAATTAAACTATGCCTTGCTTAACTTGGAAGTTGAATATCCTGTTTTTATACTGTTTTGACAAGAATTTGTTTATACACATGTACTTAATCGTACACTAAGTTACTAACAGGTTTAATTCAACTAAAACAAATATAGGAAATATTCTAAAATAATATTGATTCAGTTTGACTGTTTGATGCTATTAATTCCATAACATCAGATTAATCACTGTCTTCATCAGATTCAGATTCATGTTCCCTGGCAGGTATGCCTCTTTTCAGCCTTTCAACATTTGTCATAACTGCACTTTCAAAGTTTGCTTTAGCAAATGTAAACGGGCTTTTGCTGATGCCTTTGAAGTTGGTAAATTGTCTACCATCAATTACAGTAGATAGGTTTAATTTGATCAGTTCTCCCAATATAATTATAACATCTTCTTCAAAAGATTTTTTATGGCATGAATGTTTGTTTTTAACATTTACTATATTGTCAAAGTTGTTGACAATATTCGCAATAACAGGAACAGCTTGTGACAAATTTATAATAGCACGTTCTATTTTATTAGAACCTAATCCTCTAATAAGCTCCTTCAATACAAGGACCTGGTTCTCCTTCTGTAAGTCTGCTGCTTTATTTTTTCTTGTTTGCCTTTAGGATTGACAAAAGAAGAGCATCTCACCATCAATGCCATTTTTTTCAGAAAACAAAACCTCTGTTTTCAAAATATAGTCAATACACTCTCCATAAATTATTTAGACAGTGAGGAATGACTAAAGAACATTGAGATACAAAATTTCAGGTTCACATTATTTCTATAAATATCACCTTCTCTCACTGTATCTTTAAAGCTGAGAACTAAAAAGTACCACTGCATGACTCGCATTATATAGTTGTTCAAATCATCCTCTGGTTCTTTCATTTGAGTAATTTTAGTAATTAGTATTGTACCAGACATAGTTTTAATAGATATCTTAGCACCATGTTTTGCTTCTTCAGGTTTAACAATAATTATGAACATTTCAATTCCTATTTGAATGCTAAAGGCATGAATATTATCTTGCAGTTTACATTTGATCATAAACCTGTTATTCTAAACTTGAACACAAAGTGTTACAGGTGCATCCTAAAAATAAGTTAAAAGCATTAAGTGACATGTTATATGCCATCAATTTTATGTATGGAAATCAAGGGAGCCATAAAGAGACAAAAACCAGCGATATGGACTAGAGACATAGACAACAGACACTTCCATCAGAGAACATAAAATAACCAAAATTACACACACATAGAAACCAACAACAACAAAAAAAAATCAGCTACTTGGACTCCCCTAAGACCTGGCATATGTTGACTGTTCAAACACTGAAACAGATCTCATTTTATCCCTGACAGCTGGTATTAAAATAAAAAGAAAAATGTGTAGAGATATTTCATGTGTGTAATAATCAAACGATAAAACATTAAAATAGGCATATATGAATTAAAAGGTTCATCATGTCACAATTGGTAAAGCTACATTAATTTGTGCCTGTTTAATGCCAAGAACCTTGACAGACGGTTTTTGTCAACAGTTGACTTTCATTTGATAGTTCGTAGTCTGGTGTAGAATAATTCACATGCATCAATATCTCAATGATATCATTGATTGATTGATTGTTGGGGTTTAACGCCCAAGCAGAAATATTTCAGTTATATTCAGGCGATGAACATGAAAGGTATGAAGAAATGAACATGAAAATGATGATGATGAAATGAAAAAAGGGATGGGACACAAGAATAATAGGGTCGACAAATTTTGATTGCCACAAGATAAAAGGAAGGGATGGGTACAGTCGGGCAATTTAGCCTCCTGTGGCGGAACTCAAAGGTTCCTACTCCTATGGAATACCACAGCATGGTTCTTTAACGTGCGAGGAACGTGGCATCTTTCCCAACACGGTGCACCACTATGGTTTGCGGTCAGGTTTTTCATATTATAGACTGACAACCCCAGCATGTAACACGCCAGGGGTACCCCATTCCACCACCTGGGGCACACATCCCAGTTGCTCTGTGGGCAGAGCGCCGAGCCCCCGGCTAGGTTTCTGAGCACTATTTAGTCGCCTTTTACGACAAGATTAGCGCTGCTGCAGGCCTATTCTATTGACACCCGGACCTGCACAGGTCTCAATCATATCAAGTCAAAATTATTACTATCATTATCATTTGGACAAATGCATAAAACCTACCACATGTGAATATGTCTGTACGAGTGGGTCAACTATCTCAATCCATAATTTCATGAAATAATTTCTTTTTTTTTATCTTGATGCATCACCTTGATATTCTTTCCAAGCTTGCCGTGCTTAGGTTAATCACTCAATTCTTCAATACCAAAATTTTCTGGAACATATGCAAGCCGGTCAGCACAGCCTACTGTTAGCACATAATATTCGTGTGCCTTAAAAGATACAAAAAGAACATTGAAGTTTTGGATACTCCGAATGTGCTTAAACGGATATAACAACAACATATTTTTAATAGCAAATCACACAGTTTTCATAAAAATTTGTTCTTTTTTTGTTCATTGAGTGTATCTGAGACAGGTATCTAATCATATTAATTAAATGCTTCACAAGGTCAACGGTGAATCCTGAGTTTTTAGGGAAAGATGGGGCCCAAAGAAAATTCTTGAGAGGATCGCTGATGAGGATCACAAAGTAAGCGTTTTTCATGATTTAACACGCACAATTTTTTTCTAAAAGGGGGGGGGGGGTCCTGGATCTGTCACTGAATACGAGGTTGAACTCTGAACAGTGGGGCAATTTTTGGGGCCAGTTATTCCAAATGATTTAAGTCACAACCCCCAATGTCGATCCCAGTCTTTCTTTTTCATGGAAACATACATTTATTTTCAGGTAATTGTCCTGACATTGAAATGTGTAAGGAGGACAATGGTAGAATGATACATATTATTACTGTGGTCATTACATGCATCTCCAATTCTTAGTTTATTAATTTATTAGTTCATCATAACAAGTTAATGCACACATAGAGTATTCCTACCTCAAATCTACTTTTAACATTTCCATTGGCATTTGACCTCTGAATGAGTAGCGTTCCCTTATCCCTGCCACTGTTAGATTTATAAAATTTCATGTATCATTTCTGACAAAACAAAAGAAATTATTTTATTTTGATGCTCATCATTTATATGTAATAGTTGATTGTCTTCAGTAGATTGTAATTAGCTAGTTTTAATTTCTTTTTTTAAACTAAAGTTTTTCTTGTACATAGATGTTTACCAAGATCATTTATGCTTGATCTTACATCTTAAACCCAAAACAGTGGGTTAGAACACTTTCTATGTACCAGATGATATGGTGGTGCAATTGTTTTTATTTAATGTAATTATATAGTTAGAGGTTCATTACACATCCTAAACCAACGACGTATTTTTTCTCGGGATGCAATGAACTCTCTAGCATATCTGAAAGATCAAATAAATATTCTTTAATGATGTGAGTTCCCCATCACTCCCGGTTCACGCTCCCTAATTCCCAAGTTCTCGTTCCCCTGTCCACTACCACTTAGGCGGGTGTCTTTCTAATTGACTGAACATTACAAAGTTAATGAAAAAAATATATTTTGACTACGAGCCCCAATTTAAAAAAAAAACATTGACACTAGTGAACTTTATTGTAAGATCTACTTTATATTGGAAAGATGAAAAAAAATAAATTCATTTTATCAATAACACCCCTGTTTAAACCCTTTACATGTAATAAATGATAAAGATTTTTCACGCGGAATCATGTTTAAACACATAATTATTTTATTCATAAATAATGAATACATTTGACTACACGTTAAGCGGATATACGCCCTCTCATGTGTTACATATACATGGTGACATTTAGAGCGTGTTTGATTACAAAAGAAAATTCGGATTCGGATTTGAAATTTTGATTCGGAAATCCATCATTTGTAAGCAAACGTCGACTCAGAATCTGATTATAAACATGAATACATTGTGAAAGAGTAATCAAGGTAACCAAGGTTATAGCGGTAATCAAACGAATGTAATCCAGGGACAAAGACCAGACATGGAAAACAGACATACACGACAAAGAACATAAAGTAACTAAAATCATACATACAAAGTAACTAAAGTAAATAAGCAACTCGGACTCCACTAAAAAACTGGGAGCATGGACCAGGTGCACCGGTAGGAGAAGCGTCCTCTGGCTTTTCTAGAAACACCCGCCGAGTTGCTCATAAACAGTCAAGTCCGGTATAGACATACGAGGAAAGGTAATCTATGACCCGTTCAATAAATCAGTTTTCATGGTGCTGATGGATACATCATAACGATCCACGAGTTCATGCTGACGACCATAAAACTTCTGTAGTGATGACTTCAATCTTGTAGCAACATAACCCTGTTCCAGAAGCCTATTTGTTAGAGTTCTAGCGCGATACAAAAAGTCTGCATAGTTTCGGCAAGCTCTGGCATAACGTATGAGTTGTGATGTGAACACTCCATACTCAGGAGCCGAAGGGATGTTGCCACAGATGAAAGGAAAGTTGACAATTCTGAATGAAAAGTCATTACGTTTGTCGTAAAGTTTGGTCAATAGTTTTCCTTTACCATCGATTTCTAATTGTAGGTCAAGATATGAGGCTGACTTCACAGTGTCTGTAGTATCCTTTATCTTAAGTTCTTTTGGGTAGATGCGATGTATCAAATCCCCGAAATTAGGATTGTTTAAAGATAATAGTCATCTATAAATAAAGAATAAAAATTATTATTTTCATGCTTTATATGTACTATATATATATATATATATATATATGGCCTTAGTACAATATATTAAATGTGAAAGCAATGTTGATTAGTTTATTCCGCATTTTGCATTCCGCAATCTTCATTTTTTCTGAAATAACAGCGATGAAAATACAAAAGCGAGGCTTAATTAAGTTTTCAATATACCGATATCAATATTTGTTTAGTTTCCTTACATTCGTCATGTTCCCATATAATCTATGATCCATTTCTCTCTTTTGATCGTACATTGAATATCTTCGCTTGATCGATGCATAACATGTTTTTTTTTTTCAAACTTTTTGACATGAAGACAATCTTAAGATAAGCTGAACTGAAAAAAATTAATATTTTCCTAAGTGAACTACTTTGGTTTGACTTTACAAAGCTACTAAGATCGGATGACAATCAACGTAAGTGTTTAAATATTCAAAACACATGTATCATAGAAACTTTTCATAAACAAGCACAATGCTTACTTGTAGATGTCATCATATTGATGGATGTAGAAAAAAGATGACTTCGTTTACTTCGATAAACTCAAGGTATCAAAGCACCAAACAAGGTATATGCTACTTTTTTACCTGCACGCTGTAAATAAATCTTTATTTGTATTATTAATTAAATAGAAATATGGTGGACCAGAAGAACATTTTGACACAACCAGGACTTTAGTGGTGTAGTAAAATACGTATATATCGATCATTTGTTAATTCAAAGTTTTAAATTAACGATACTTGTCTCAACAAATCAATATTATACATACGTCTACGAATGTGACGACTCTTTTCGTTACACTGCCCCGTCGGATCAAGTTGACACAGGAAAGATAACGTAAGCATAGAAGGGTCTGAAAAATTCCAACTATATTACAACTGTCAAATTTGGGAAGCAAATTTTTTGTCGTTTCCTCCACGGGACTCCAACTCTTACCGCTGTGGCAACTACGCCTGCACAATGTCCAGCGTCCTAAAGTAATCGGTCATCTAGGCTATATATCAAAATACAGCTTTTAAAATTTGTTGAAATGTGTTTGAAAACTCTTTTAATGTCAGGCATCGACAGCGTGGCTGAATGCACTGACCACATAAATATTAAAGTTAATGTACATGACTGCACAAAACACAAAATAAAATAGTGCTGAATCATAAATGAAAAACATTTCTTTTTCCAGTTATGTTTATATAATGAAATAAAATAGATGTTAGCTCAATCGTAGGCATAATTGTCGCGTGAGTATTCTATAGATTACACAAAGACTAAATACAAAAAACGATTTTTCCTTAGGTAAAGAAAGAGAAAGAAATATAGAACGGTCGACCATAGAGACTTCCAACATGAAGACAATTAGAAAGAAACAAAAAGACCGTCTACTTATGTCATCTCAAGTATAACCTATGAGGTGTGATATGAACACTATACGCAGTTCCTAAAAGAACGTTGCCTCAGTTGGAAGTTATTTATGGAAGACTTTTTTTTCATTTCTGTTGATTTCTAAGATTCGAAAAGTAGGTCAAGTTATTAGGCTTACTTAAAATGTCTCTACTATACTTTATTGGAGTAGATGTGATGTATAAAATCTGATAATCTATAATCAAAACAACATGTTTGTAACTGAGACCTGACTAAATCATGCTTCCTCTTTTCGATAATATCATCTTCAAACATATAAATGTGAGAGAATAGGTCATCGAGTAGACCTCTGTTTAAAAAAACAGACTAGTGGCTATGTTTATAACTTCTCATTAAACTATCTAAAACCTTCATTAAATTGTAGTTTTGACTTGAAGGATTTCCTATTTTCCTGATAGTGTCACTGTATCAATAAGGTATTGCAGCACGTAGTATGCGTCTACAGTATTTATTTATTTTTGTTTTGTTTGGTGCACATTTCACGACACAAAAATTCCGCTGATGCTCCTTGTGTTATGTCGTAAAACTAATGAAAAAAAGCAATTGTTATTATTCACTAATAGCTTAAACAAAGCTTCAGGTATGTACTGAAATATAAAGAATGTGCTTCAATATGATTATTCAATAAAATTAAAACTGCAAGAATATCAAAATCACTATAGAATCTCCTGATAAAAATATTTCGAGAAATAATAATGATACACGAAGAGAACATAAAACACACAAAAACATACCAGTAATTAAACTCAATCAAAATATAAAATAGCTGTAAAAAGTAGTAAGAAATGTCACGAAATTTTACATTAAAACAATATGGTCAAATATAAACGTACGGCAAACGGCAATCAAGACGTATTTGTCACACAAGCCAAAATCATATGTGATGATATGACATACACTGCACTTTTGATCTAATAAACTTCGTTTAAACGTTAATAAAATATGTAAGTACTCCATGCTAGTAATTTTCCAAATTACACCGCAAGTGATCCATATATGCCTTAAATACTAATAAATAAACAAATACTATGTAGGTTCCATCAAGCACAGTGACCTATTTTATTAAATTTTATTATGTATTAAGATTTATAAACAGTTCATGCCCAAACTGCAGGCAACTCAATCTACAAAAGAAAAAACAATCTTAAGGGACAGAAAAGGACCACTAAATACATCATCATAATACAAATATGCAATCAAAAGAAATATAACTTCAGTAATGGCTTCTTGGTACAACGTGTACCTACACAGAACTTGGTCACCGGCCTACTCGATACTTTTAAAATCATGCGCACTGCTTTTATACCTTGTTAGACTAATCACTCATAATTCAAGCGTATTCAAATAAAGCGGGGAAATTCTTCCGCGATCGACCGTACTTAAATATATCTATATAAAGTTTCTGATAAAATGTCAAGCGGCTATGATCAGTAGTTGTGTAGTTATAAAAACAAAATGGATAGAAATCGTCTAAAAATGTTAATTCTATTCGAAAATGAAAATCAATTCAACGATTTGACATACCTATACACAGAATTCAACTATCTGACATACCCATACGCAGAATCCAACGATCTGCAATACCCATACGCAGAATCCAACGATCTGCAATACCCATACGCAGAATCCAACGATCTGAAATACCTATACGCAGAATCCAACGATCTGACATACCCATACGCAGAATCCAACGATCTTAAATACCTATACACAGAATCCAACGATGTGACATACCTATACACAGAATCCAACGATCTGAAATATCTATACACAGAATTAAACAATTTGACATACCCATACCCAGAATCCAACGATCTGAAATACCTATACGCAGAATCCAACGATCTGACATACCTATACGCAGAATCAAACGATCTGACATATCCATACGCAGAATCCAACGATCTGAAATGCCTATACGCAGAATCCGACGACCTGACATATTTATACACAGAATTCAACGATCTGACATACCTATACACAGAATTCAACGATCTGACATACCTATACGCAGAATCCAACGATCTGAAATACCCATACGCAGATTCCAACGATCTGACATACCTATACGCAGAATCCAACGATCTGACATACCTATACGCAGAATCCAACGATCTGACATACCTATACACAGAATTCAACGATGTGACATACCCATACGCAGAATCCAACGATCTGAAATACCTATACGCAGAATCCAACGATCTGACATACCTATACGCAGAATCCAACGATCTGACATACCTATACGCAGAATCCAACGATCTGAAATACCTATACACAGAATCCAACGATCTGAAATACCTATACACAGAATCTAACGATGTGACATACCTATACACATAATCCAACGATCTGACATACCTATACACAGATTTTCCTTAAATATCCATATCAAAAGCAATAACAGGTTGATACACAGAAAGCTGTACGTAATTACAGGAAGTACTAGTTAAAGAGAACTTGAACTTGTTTTGTTGTCGGTTAGATACCAGAATGTTATGACAAAAAGTCAGTCAGAATTAGACTACTTTAAATATTTTATTGGCATTTAAGTATCAGTCCATATATAATTCTGTCAATGGTTAAGTGATTGATGGTGAAGAAACACCCACCAAACAAATGATGCGTTTTCAACATACATATTTTAAACTCTTTCACAATATATTAAGTCTTTATAAATTCTCTGAAAAGATGTCAAGTGAATGTGATAAGTAGTTGCTGAGAAAACTGTATGAGGTATGTATAAAGGATTCACGGTGTAAAAAAGTCAACTAAACAAACGATGCGTTTCCATTCGATATACAATGTATGTTATACTCTTTCACAAAAGATCAAGTCTTTATCATTTTTTTTGAAAAGTGAATGTGATAAGTAGTCGCAGAGAAAACTGTATGAGGTATGTTATTGCGATTTAAATCATATAGATGTACAAATAGTCTAATGATAAATAAAGTATTTTTTCAGAAAAATGAACAGTTTCTAATGGTTAGTCTTTGGCGGTATATGACAGAAAAAACTAGCGTCCGTTTCATGTATTAGTCCATTAAACAAACGTAATCAAGGGAACCGAGGTTCCAGTGGAAATCAAAAGAATGTTATCCAGGGACAAAGTCATGGGAAACAGACCCACACAACAAAGAACATAAAATAACTAAAACAACACGCATAAGGCAACAACAGCAGATGAGTAACTAAGAATCCACAAAACTAAGAGCATTACCAGGTGCACCGGTAGGTAAAGCGTCCTCCACCTTTCTAGAAATCCGCCGAACTGTTCATAAAAACTTAAGTCCTGGGTAGACGTAAAAGGAAATGAAAACTATGACATTATCATGGTGCAGATGGATACATCGTGTTAATCCACGAGTTCGTGTTGACAACGATAAAATGTCTATAGTAATGACTTCAATATTGTAGCAACATAACCAAGTTCTATAAGCCTAATACATGGTTAGAAGCCTAACGCGGAACAAAAATCCTGCATAGTTATGGCAAGCTCTGGAATAACGAATTTGTAATATAAGAACTCCATACAAAGCTACTGAAGGGATGTTGAAAGCAAAGTTGACTGAACGGAAAGTCATCGCGTTTATCGTATAGTTTAGTCAATATATTTCCATTACCATCGATCTCCACGTGTAGATCAAGATATGAGGCTGACTTCACAGTATCTGTAGTATCCTTTATCGCAAGTTCCTTTGAGTAGATGCGATGCGATGTATCAAATCCCTGAAACTAGGAATGTTTAACGATAATACGTCATCTATATAACGGGAACTGAGGTCTAGCTAAACGATGTTCCATCTTTTGGATCAGATCAGCTTATAAAAGTGAAGAAATAGGTAAGCAACTAGAGGAGCACGATTTGTCCTCACTTGGATACCGACAGTTTATTGAAAAAAGCTTCCAACACACTTGATAAATATGTGGTCGATAAAAAAATTCCAGGATTTGGAGAACATCTGCGGTATATTTGGAAGATGATTTGGAATTATTTTTTCTAAAGTATGTAGAATCCCTACCTCTACCAAGAACTACATATTTTTATCTATGTGTACATTTGTTTTTGTTTTATTTTAGCAACAACGATGTATAATGTTTTTGAGTCGGGATTTTAACTGAGTATAGGGAATAGAAGTATAAAGAGTTGACAAACCATAGGTTTTAATGCTATTTTATTCTGATAATAATCTTGAATTGAGGGTTCCCAGAAAGATATTTCGAATTTTGCCGGATCCACATTGAATTACCAATACGGGAGTAAGATGTGTCATGGTAGGACTGGTTAAAATGTTAAAAAGTTTAGAAAGAGGCTTGCTGGTTAGTTGATTTAGTTATGTGACGTTGTCTTGTAGAAGGTAGGAATCCAGCAAATAGAATTTTCCTCTTTTGGTACTGGTGCAGGAAATACTGTACCTTACGGATTACCATACGTTACGGAATTTTACATAGCAAGTGCGTTAATTGTTTATAAGTTGTCTTTTTCCTATCTTAAATTTCAATATGTAATATGACGAAAATAGATCAACGTTGTCGGTTCAAAGCCACCAATTGGTCTTCAATGAACGACTATGAAACCCCAAAACCTCAGGGCAGGCTGTATCTGGCCCCGAAATAGCTTTATACACATATACTGCAAGATCGTTACCCTTATAGACTCTAGCAACGTAGCATAAAACTAAACAAGACATAAAGAAGCAGTTAATCCTGACTTGGAACAGGCGCAAAAAAAAAAAAATAGGGCGCTTAAAGCACTTTGGTTTGATCACAACCCATCCCCTTTTCAAGTCTGGCCGGTTTGGAATAATTAAACAAGTATACACACCAAAACATTTCAAAACGGTGTGAGTCCTTCGTTAAAAAAAAAACAACAAAAAACAAACTGATCATAAGTTAAACAAACGCACAAACAAAGGGTTACTAGCATTTAACTAGTATGCCAGTTCTAGACCAATTTAAACCTGCAAAAGCTTGTTTTATTATGTTATCAACGTTGTATAATCAGATTTCTTGTATCTCGGTAGGTGTTTCTAAGCATAGGATGCTTAACCTACTGGTGCACCTGGTCCATTCGCCCAGTTTCTAATGGAGTCCGAGTTGCTCATTTGCTTTTGTTACTTTGTATGTATGCTTTTAGTTACTTTATGTTCTTTGTTGTGTATGTCTGTTTTCCATGTCTTGTCTTTGTCCCTGGATTACTGCTATAACCTTGGTTCCTTTGATTACTCTTTAAAAAATTGTTTTTTTTAAAATAAAATTCCAACTTTACGTCAAGACTTTGACAATTACTAATAGATTAATACATGTATTTTTCAATATTGATTTTGCTATCGGAGAGACCATACCAATCAAGGGATGTAAACAGGGCAATATTTATCAAACATATTAAAAACAGTATGAATAATTTTGCCAAAGCGTGTTCAGTTTTGTTGATTCTTAATTTTTCTGATGTATTTCACATTTCTCGGAGTTTCACCCTCCATTATGAGAGCAGATGATCGGCAATATACTTTCGTCTTCTGCGCCATGAATATCTGCGGAACAGACGCCTGAATAAGGGTATGAGGAAATGCGTCTCAAAAGGTTTCTTGTCAAATTCATTTTTAGATATCAGTCCTTAGTTGCAAAATACTCAGTTTCTTTTTAAATAATGAGTAATGATTGTTTTTTTTTTAAATTGTTGTTTGTGCTGACGTAACCGCTGATTTACGGATCATGCAAATACTATTTAATTACCACTAGAACATTCATGCCGCAATGGAAGAGGGAGGTTTAGCGCGCTGTAAAACCTAACATTGACCCACCATTTTGTTTAAAATGACTGTACAAAATCATGACCATTGCGGTACAAGCTGCTCCGGTCTTGTAATATTTATTTTGCCAGCTTTGTTCTGGATTTAACTTTATTTTTAATCGGATAAGTGTTCTGTTATTTTGTTGTTAGCCTTATTTTTAATATTATAGCTGCTACAGTGTATTGACACTGTCTTTTCATTTACAGGCTTTGCTACAATTGCGACAATAACACGGGATTTTCAAGACAGAATTGTCATTCTGCTGTGGACTTGTTTTTCATCTCTTGCATATTTTGTGTTCTCGGTTTTTTTGTCCGTGGATATCTCCTATCGTTTGTATTTTTGATATAACTTCTTTCTTTTACTTTTATGAAGTGGAATTACTCTTTCACTTTAGGGATTTATTGTATTTCACTGTCAATGATAGGAACTTCAGTAATTCCACTAGTTTAGTGAGCTAGACGTCATATATTCTACTCCTAGTGTTCATATAACTCTAGCTTCAGCTCACCGGATCACTTCCAGTTCCCGATCCCGGCCGGGATAGCCCATAGTATATAAGACTCTCCTGTCCCGAGCGGGGACCCGGATTTTCACTGAACATTTTAGCAGACGATGTTACTTGACCAGTACCGTTTATTTCACTTCCCGTTAGGATTATAATCAATGATATATGCTTGATGTATTTGGCCAATATCAAATATGTAAACTGAACAAGGATCGCTTATTTACGCCAAAATATAAAGAACCTGGGAAACGTCACTGAGACAACCATAGCAAAACTAACAATATTATATTGTTACATTGGGGGGCTCGTCCGGGATTTTGTGTTGTAAAGCGAAAAAAAAAACAAACAAACAAACAAACAAACAAGAACAAACTTTAGGAATGTAAAATGTCAGCTATGTTTAACAACATCAGCAACGGGTTAAGCGGATTAAAACAAAAATTAACGCCGAGTTCTGTCCGTACCAGCATGGATGTGCCGTCACCAGGCGCCCTAGTTTCTGATGAAAATACAATCCAAGCCCGTCCTACAGAAGATAAAGTACTTACCCCTAGACACGTCAAGAGCTTTGAATAAAGATAACGTCCTTTCTAGCCCTCCCAATCCGGTCCAAGGCTCACGGAACAATCTTTAAAAAACGTTGTCAACTAAAATACCAACATCGGAACAATATATTTCCAATGACACACTTTCCTTGGAAAATAAAAGCTGTTCCGGTTTCTCACAACATGACATTATACCTCTCCAACACACAGGGTATTCCTATATCCACGGAATAAACGACAATCACGATGACAAAAACAAACAACACACAATGTTGGAGTGTCATCAAATTCGGGGTCACGACACACACTTGGAAAGTTACAAAGAAATTAACACATCCTTATGAATTTGACAAACAACAAGGACACAAAGCCATTTCACACATATCCAGATCACATGGAGTATAAAAATGCATGTTACGGGTCATTATCGCATGAAAATAATAAAACAAAAAGAAACGCGGAGCAAAAATGTAAACGCCGATAGGGCGCATTACACAACGTCAATGACGTCAAACATTGGTCACATGACAACAGGTGCCCTTTAGGGGAACGGGAAGAGATAAAATGAATGATAACACAAATATCATTGAAGTACGCCACAAAGCATGAACCAAATAAATGATTATACACATAATGTTAAAATGAGGTCAATGAGCGAGGGATTACCAAACCATTATTCCAGTTGTAGCCAAAACGTAGGAAACTCGCCGCAAGGGTTTAGTCAAGCATTCACAAACTTTCACATGTGAAACAATGAATACAATCCAGGTTCACCTTACCAAAACAATATATTCTCTCGGGAACATACTATGGTTAAGCGTGGGTGGAAGAGCAAGGACCCAGACATTTATGACGGGTAACGGGAGAATGGATTGACTATATTTGCCACTTTAAGCAAGTTAGTGCTTGGAATGAATGGTCAGACTCGGAAAAGCTGCACAGTTATCTATGAGTCTCCGGGGTGTGGCTCAGGGTGTTCTTAGTGAACTTAACCCTAGCGCGCTGCAAAACTATGAGGTACTGAAATATACACTAATGCAGAGATTTTGCTCACCGGAACGCGAAATATCCCATCGCTGTGAATTCAGGAACCGACGGTGGTACCAACAGGAAACCTTAACTGATTATGGTTACACACTTAAAAGGCTGGGTTCAAAAGCATTTCCTTCCATTCCCTATGAAATGAGGGAAAGCCTGATCGTCGAACAATTCGTGTCCGGACTAAATTCGACTGAACTGAAAAGACACGTGCAATTCTCACACCTACCAACAAACGAAAATACGAACAATCACACGTGCTGTCGGTTACACATGATAAAACGCAGTCAAGACCGGGCGAGACGGAATATTCACGTGTAAGCGAAGTTGAAAAATCGTTAAAGGATATGAAGAAGTCCCTCGAAGAAATTTTGAAACAAACAGCCGCGGCGGGTAAAAGTGATTTTACGCAGATGAAGGGACGTACACAGGGTCCTGAGACTGAATCGAGGCGAAGCACGGAATGCTACCACTGTAAACAGGAGGGACACATCCGCCGGCATTGTCCCGACAGACGCAGAGAAAATAATAGAGCCACCCGAGATGTACAGAACGCATTACGTTCGATAAACAGTTACGATCGACAGCCATCACGTTTAAAATAGGTGGGGCTGATCTTGCGGGCAAAGGTTCAGCCATTGAAATTACAATTTAAGGCCAAATTTTGTCTTTGAAGCGATCAAAAGACGCTGTTTATTTGCTAATGTTTATATCAATTCATAGGGCAAATTACTGTCAATATAACAATGGGCGGGAAAACGTACAACCATCCGATTGTCGTCGCAGAATTAGGTGACATCTCCGGAATTTTAGGATTAGATTTTATGTCTAAAAACGAGATTATTATCGACACCAGCAAAGGAACATTGAGATCGCCCGAATTTATAGTTCAGTTACGCAGCTGCATAGATAACCAGACTTAGTGTGCTAGGGTGCATATTAGCGAAACGGTTCACATTCCGGCCAGATCAGAAATGGTGATTCGCGGAAAAAATAGATGGCGCCGGGATATCGTGTGACGAAGGTGTATTAGAACCATTAAACGGATTTAACAGAGACAAAGATGTCTATATACCGAATTCTATTGTAAAGAAAACGGAATCCGGAATAACATTCTCTGTACTCAACCCGACAATGAACACTGTAATTCTAAGGAAAAATGCAGCCGTGGCGCGACTACAGTTATTTGAGGAGGTCCAGCGTTCAAATGTCAAGCGAATTTCCCGCGTAATAGGTAACAATAAAAGGCTCCCGGAACACCTCGAGTTTTTACTTAAGGATGTGTCAGATAAACTGTCAACAGATGAAAAGTCGAAGTTGGAAGGCAAACTCATGGAGTTTTCCGACGTTTTCGTAAGACATGACGGTAAAGTAGGACAGACCGACCTTGTAGAACACACCATCGACATCGGCGACGCGAAACCGATTAAGCTGCCGGCAAGACGACTTCCACAATGTCAGCGCGAAATTGTGAGCGCGGAGATATCTAAAATGTTCGACCAAGGGATAACTGAACCTAGCAACTCCCCTTCGCTGCGCCAATAGTGCTTGTAAAGAAGAAGGACAACACAACGCGCTTCTGAGTCGACTACCGTCGTCTGAATGGACAAACTTCCTCGCGTGGATGAGTCATTAGAATCGTTGTCGGGCGCGAAATACTTCTCTACTCTCGATTTAGCTCAAGGGTTTTCCTAAGTTAAAATGAAGGATGCGGACGCACCGTGGGCTGTTTCAGTTTTGGACCATGCCCTTCGGGTCGGGCGACTGATGGAGCTTGTATCGTCGGGACTTCAGTGGGAGAGGGCTTAAATCTTTTTGGACAATGTGATCGTTTTCGGGAAAACATTTGAAAGTACACTAGAGAACTTAACCATGGTCTTAGAACGGTTCCGCCAGGCTAACATTAAACTCAAGCCCAAAAAGTGTCATTCCTTTAAGGACGAAGTATGATACCTTGGACATGTGGTCTCTTCCGATGGAATTAGGTGCGATCCAGAGAAAATAAGCGCAATTGAACACTGGCCAACACCAGTTGAAAGAAATACCGTCGCTTCGTATGGATTCAGAATTGCGAAAACACATTCCTGGCTCTCAAATCTGCATTGCACTGCTCCTATTTTGGCGTACCCCACACACACTGACCGATATATTTTGGAAACCGACGCGAGTAACACGGGTATTGGAGGCGTACTCAGTCAGATGCAAAACGATGAGGAGAAGGTTATCGCGTATGGGAGCAAAACACTACCAAAATCACAGAGAGGATATTGTACTACATACCGAGAGCTCTTGGCAGTGGTCTACTTTGTGAAACATTTCAAACATTATGAATACGGGCGTAACTTCTTCTTGAGAACCGACAATTCTTCCTTAGTTTGGTTGAAGAACTTCAAGGAACCAGAAGGGATGGTAGCCTGTTGGCTCGCTACGCTCGAGACATACACCTTTGACTTACAACATCGAAGAGGAGCTCTACATGATAATGCGGACGCATTATCCAGAAAGCCACGGAGACGCTGTAACCGTGTCGAATGTGCAACAGTGTATGGCTATACAAGACCAAGTTATCCGGGTGATTCATGACTGCGCAGAAATCATCAATGACCAAGAAACTGAGACAAATGAACAGACGGACGGACATCAGGTCAATGTTCTTTGCCCTAATTGGCTCCCAACTTTTGATGATAAAAAATTCGCTAATGCACAACTAAATGATGCAGTGATTAAATGGGTCATTGATTTAAAAGCTTCACAAGAAAAGAAATAAACATTCCAATACATTTTATTGAAACAATGGGATCTGTTGAAAATAAAAATGGCGTTTTACACAGGGAATACATACAGGAAAAGGGCAACACTTACCTTCATTTAGTTACACCAAAGTCTCTACGCACAAAAATCATGGAACAATTACACAATGCAAGGATTACATTACACAGAAAGTAAAACAAATGTTTTACTGGCCCGGAATGTCCGAGGATGTCATACGATGGTGTCAGTCCTGCTTGCAATGTCAACGTCGAAAACCAGGTTCTTGGGTAGAGAAATCCCCTATGCAAAATCGCACGGCTAACGGAGTACTTGATGTTATAGCCATTGATATCCTTTGCCCTCTCCCAGTAACAGACGGTGGTAACCAATACATAATGGTTGTAGGGGACTATTTTTCGAAATGGCATGAAGCATACCCTCTTCAAGATCATACTGCATATACTGTGGCAGGTTAATTAGATACTGAGTTCATATGCCGCTTTGGGGCGCCAAACCGTATACACACAGATCAGGGTCGTGAATTCGAGTCAAATTTATTTGCTCGAATTTGCGAAATAATAGGAATAGGAAAATCTAGAACAGCACCATATCGGCCACAATTAGATGGCATGGTTGAATGGTTTAACCGTACCCTATTACAAATGCTAGTGATGTTTTTTAAGGAAAATAAGTCCGATTGGGATGATCACCTTCTCACTATGGCATATCGTTCATCAGTTCACAAATGCACATACTGTACCCCAAACCCTGTTATGTTAGGAAGGGAAGTAAAACTTCACATAGATTTGATGACACTCCTGATTCACATGGAAGAAACTTTATGTCCCATAAAAAATGTTGAATGGATTAGGGATGTCCATGATAATTTACACAAAAGTTTTCGTAGACAAAAGACGTATTACGATACAAAACTTAAAGTACGGGACCACCAAGTTGGGGATTAAGTCTTGCGATGGTACCCACCTGAGGCTAACCAAAAGCTTGGTTAAAGGTGGACGGGGCCTTATGAAATACTCCGGAAAATCTCGGACATCACAGTTGAAATAGCAAGATGTGCTGATAGAAAACGATGCATTGATCATTTAAAAACATATAAACAAATAGACAATACAGGATCTTCTACCCAAACTCTATCCATGTGGATAGTGACGGCATGTTCTACGACTCGTATCCGTATAATACAGCCGTAAACGAAGCTGATGTTGTTAATCATACTGAAAATATTGTTAAAATACTTACGTTCCTATATTGAGCTCTCCGAAACATACACAGCGTGGCGGATTAGTGAAGCCATGAGTCAAATTTTCACCATAAAATTTTGCTTTTAAGAGGGAGGGAAAGTAGGTAACAGAGCTTACCTATTCCTGTTATACATATTTGCACAAACGTAATACCGTATTCATAAACAATAGACAACAATAATAAGAATATTTAACAGTTGCAACATACAATGCATTTTCGTTAATATGTATTTGCTGGAATGAACTGATACACTTAGGAAGCAATAAACCATGCTATAGGAGTATTGCAGAGGGCATAACACGTTTACATGTAAAAGTACTCCATTGACTTTGTGTCCGGTTTTGTTTAACGTATATGTGTACCTGATTTATGTAACTCCACATTTTGTCGGATTGCATGTTCATGCATGGTGGTTGCATGTAGAAGCATATACCTGCCTTAGGATATGACTTGTTATTATATCGAGGACTGCAGCCTTGATATGGATCGTTTATTTTCATTGCTGGTTCCCTAGAACTTTTATGTTTGCTGTGTATGTCAATTATTAATAAATACATAACCTTTATTGTTTCGTTACAGAACCATGTGAGAGTCTTCTGATACTACTGAACTTCAAATCCATGCTGAGCAGGACAACTTCCAGATTGAGAATCCAGATCTGCTTGTCTGTTTTACATCTGGGATGAAGTGCCCGATCGATGGGTGTACTGCTGCTGAGAGCAAAATTCGTCATCAAATCAAAATTCGTCCGACACTGGGATGAAAAGCATGAGCCATTTTCGTCAACGTTTGAATGTGCTGTAAAGGTATGTAAGAGTCTGGTCCGTAGGAAGGAGGACATTTCCGCTGCACGGAAAAGAGTTGTCACTGACCTCAAGTCATTGGTCCACTCTGTGCCTGATGATGATGACGTTGAATTCCATGTCAAGCTACCAGCAGATTCTAAGGTCCCAAAATTTTTACAAATAACCCCACCAGAAGTAAAGCCCAAAACTGACTTTGCTACCCAGACTTCAATTGTCGATATAAGTAACTTATACATTCCACCCATACCTGATAATAGCACAGACGAATTGCAGGAATACATCAGAAATTTGTGCAATACAATGGACATGATTGGGAGATTAAGAGAATCTGCAAAGGAGAAACTGCTGGAAAGGAGAAATAGTCAGCCACGCATGGAGAGGGAAAGGAAGCTCGAGGCTGAGAATAGAACCCTCAAGAAGGAAATAACTGAAATGAAATGGAGGGATGAGATTTTCAGCAGGAAATTCGTGGAACAGTAATTGTAATATATAACTTGTATGATCCCGTCCGCTTGACTGACAATCAGTATTTCCATATACATATGTATTTCTCCTTTTTTTATTGAAGAACTGTTAAATTATTGTGTCTGATATATTTTTGATTATTTTGATGGACTTTAAAGTTTAAAGTTTACTGTGATTATATTTTTTCACTTGTATATAAATTTTTCATCTATTTCTCTTTTAGACTAATTGGTTATATCTTTATGATATCCCCAATTACGTCTTAAGAGAGGGGGACTGTAGTGGAACCGGATTCGAATTTTAACTCAACATTTTAGCAGACGACGTTACTTTGGTAAGGATCGGTACTTGACCAGTACCGTTTATTTCACTCCCCGTTAGGATTATAATCAATGATATATGCTTGATGTATTTGGCCAATATCAAATATGTAAACTGAACAAGGATCGCATCGCTAATTTACGCCAAAATATAAAGAACCTGGGAAACGTCACTGAGACAGTCATAACAAAACTAACAATATTATATTGTTACATTTATATTATCAAATATTCTCCTAATAAGCTTCTTGTAGATATAGATTGAAATGGGAATATGGTCTTTTTATTTCATATACAAGTTTTAAAAATACGTTGAAGTTTCAAATTCAAAGAATAATTTCAACCTTGAGTTTATCTCAACGCAAATGACATCTATTTTTTTGTTGTTTTGTGGCTTATACAGTCACGTCCTTAAACAGAATACGTATACGTATTAAACTTAGTGAACCTACAAGAATTTACAAAGATTCATCCATTTTCACATTAAGTTATAAATTTCAAACTAAAAATTTCCTTTCTGAGAAAAAATATCTTTTATATATCACTCAAACGTAAATATAAACAAAATAATCTTAGAATCACAAAGGACAATCATTCTACTTAATATTTTAGGGAAATATTTATTCTCAATCGGACAGATCACTTGAAAGAATGATGTTAGTCATATTTCCTTCCCCTATTCGACCGTGACCCTCTTTATAAAAAAAATTAAAACAATATGTGAATGGGTTTTATTAATAAACCAAGACAATTCAATTTATCATGGCAATTAATTTCACGGCTAAACCCGTAAAAAAGAAGTGTACAAGCAGGTAGTGGGCGAAAAAAATCATTATTACAAAAATTACTGATAATGACCATTTTCTTTTGATTTCTTTTTAACCTTGCCTTTATATCTCCGTGTTTGTTTGTGAACTCTTGCTTATAGTTGAGTACATGACAGATGCACCTACATTATTGAATCTTAATGCAATTCACAATTCTATTGCCAAAAAAATGATGGGGAGATTTGGATAGTGTATACTCCTAGACCAGTGAAAATGTTTTCGCAATGTACCATGTATTTTTAAAATGGACATTTTTCATATCAACAATGCATTATTTTCTTTTTTTAGACCAATAAGATAGTAGTGCATTACTAATTAGTTAAAATTATTTCACAATAAAGTACTTGTTACAATTACGTTATGACATTTTGGTATTTTTATTCTCCCGAGAAAAGGAAAATGTGTAAATGATTCGTACGCAACAAATATAGACATTTTTCAAATATTTTTTTTCATATCCAGATCAATTATATGGTATCGCATCAGTCAAAAATACTTTATTACATGTGTATCTAAAATTTAATATGTTTTACCAAAGATTTATGCAATTTGAATATTTTCAAAGTCCCAGACAATTGAAAATATTTTTTGCAATGTCACATGTGTAATAAAAATGAACATTTTTCGTATCATCAATGCAATATTTTCTTTTTTAAACCAATATAATGGTATTGCATTAGTTAAAATTGCTAAATTATTACAAAATAAATTACATTTTACCAATAATTTATGAAATTTTGGTATTTTTATTATCATGTAACAAGGAAAATGTGTTTACAATACATTAGATATGGACATTTCTCACATAAAATTACTTTCTTTTCATATTCAGAGCAATTAGATGGTCATTTTGCATCAGTCGAAAATACTTTCTTAACTACAATTGCGTATATTTAAACCAATTTTATGAAATTTTAATATTTCATACTCCCAGACCAGTGGCAATTTATTCGCAATGTATAATAAAAAATGGACATTTTTTTATTATACATAGCACCATGAAAACTGATTTATTCAACGGGTCATGGTTTGCCTTTCCGCGTTTGTCTACCCCGGACTTGACTTTATATGAGCAACTCGGCGGGTGTTTCTAGAAAAGCGGAGGACGCTTACCTTACCGGTGCACTTGGTCCATGCTCCAAGTTTTTAGTGGGATTTTATGAACTTTCAATATTTTAATACTCCAAGACCATTGAAAATGTTTTGCAATGTTACCTGTATAATAAAAATGGGCATTTTTCGTGTTAAAAATGCAATATTTTCTTTTTCTACCAATAAGATGTTATCGCATCAGTTAAAATAGCTTAATTATTTCAAAATAAAGTACTTCCTACAAATTCTTTATGACATTTTGGTATTTTTATTATACTGGAATAAGGAAAATATGTTCAAAATGATTCATATAGAACAGATATAGACATCCTTCATGTGATGTCAACAACACATTCATTCAGTAATGGTGCTACATTTCACAAGTAAGGTCTGGTATAAACTACACCTTAAGTCTCACTAACCACTTTTAACCTTTCAATTACTTTACTTGTTAAAAAGGTAATTTTCAAAGTTTCATTGTAAATTCCTAGGACAAATGATTTCTTAAAGTCGCACATCATTGCGCAGCTTTGAAAATAAAGCTTTCAAAATCATTATACTTATGGTACGATAATCTAGAAATTCTTCACAAAATTTACTTGAAAAAATAATACTGAAAATCAACAGTTTTACCTTTTCTGCTAACAGACAGCATGGACTCAATTTGCTCAAAATATTCATACACTTTTGTAGAAAATTGAATATACGACTTTAAAGTACGCATTTGCAGCGTTATTTTGAAAAGAAAACATACAAATAATACACTTACAATGCATAGATCTAAGTTAGTGTGTTTTTAGTACTACATAGAGGGGTGGTCATTTGACCCGTAAATTGTTAGTGAGACCTTACGAAATGTTTATGATTTTTTTATGTTTTCTTATTTTTACAATTTATAAAGGCTTGTGGTATTGCGAATCTAATAAGACCAAAACTATCAAAATAAGACATGGGTCTACAAGAAAATTACTTTTCTTTTATATCATTTCCCCTAAATTACTTAAAATGAAAATTTCAGGTAACTTGTCATACCAATCTGATATCTCTGATAATTGAAGAACTTTATCATTATGATCATCATGAAAAAGTACATATATAGATATTTTGGAGACGATCAGCTCAAGACTATTATTAAAATATAACAGCATTAAAACCTATGATTTTTCAACACTGTATACTTCTATTCGTCATACTCAGTTAAAATCCCGACTTGAAAATATTATACATCGTTGTTTTTCCAAAAAAAGATGGTACACCTGATACAGATATATAGTTCTTGGTAGAGATTCCACATACTTTGTAAGAAATAATTCCAAATCATCTTCCAAATATACAGAGGAAGATGTTTACTAAATGCTGGAATTTTTAATCGACAACATATTTGTCCAGTATGGTGGACGTGTTTTTTTTTTTTCAACAAACGGTCGGCATCCCAATGGGAACAAATTGTGCTCCTTTACTTTCTGACCTATTCCTTCACTCTTATGAGGTTGACTTTATAGCTGATCTGATCAGAAAGAAAGAATATCGTTTGGCTAGATCCTTCAATCTCAGTTTCCGCTATATAGATGACGTATTACCTTTAAACAATCCTAATTTCGGGGATTTGATACATCGCATCTACCCAAAAGAACTTGAGATAAAGGATACTACAGACACTGTGAAGTCAGCCTCATATCTTGACCTACACTTAGAAATCGATGGTAAAGGAAAACTATTGACCAAACTTTTCGCCAAACATGATGACTTTTCATTCAAAATTATCAACTTTCCTTTCATCTGTGGCAACATCCCTTCAGCACCTGCGTATTGAGTGTTCATATAGCAACTTATATGTTATGCCAGAGCTTGCCGAAACTATGCAGACATTTTGTATCGCGCTAGAATTCGAACACAAATAGGCTTTTGGAACAGGGTTATGTTGCTACAAGATTGCATTCATCACTACAGAAGTTTTATGGTCGTCATCATGAACTCGTAGATCGCTATTGTGTATCCATCTGCGCCATGAAAACTGATTTGTTCAACGTGTTATAGTTTTCCTTTCTTCTTTCATCTAACACGGGCTTGAATTTTTATGAGCAATTCGGCGGGTGTTTCTAAAAAAGCAGAGGACGCTTACACTACCGGTGCACCTGGTCCATGCTCCCAGTTTTTAGTGGAGTCCGAGTTGCTCGTTTGCTTTTGTTACTTTGTATGTAAGATTTTAGTTACTTTATGTTCTTTGTTGTGTATGTCTGTTTTCCATGTCTGATCTTTGTCCCTGGATTACATTCTTTTGATTATTACTATAATCTTGGTTCCCTTGATTACTCTTTCAACAATTAATAGCATGACTTTTTCATCACTGCGATTATTAGTTTGTGCTGTATGACAATTTTATTACTTTGAATATCCCAGGCAGTGTCGTTATGTATTTCAGGGATGACGTTAAGAGTCAGTTTTACTAAGGAAAATCTTGCTGCTATGTTGTTTTTTTACGGTATCTGGCGAAATGTATCTCTTAAACTAAAGCCATATTACCAATATCACTATACTGATATGATGTGAAAATGGAAATTATGGCAAGGAAAGGCAATTTTCATCAAAATATGCATTTCTGTTAAATTTACCGAAACTTCGCTTATCTCACTAACCACTTCTAACGTTTCCATTATTTTACATGCTAAAAAATTTTCACTGTGAAATCCTAGGACAAATGACATCATAAAGTTACAAACCATTTCGCAGCTAGGAAAATAAGGTTTTCAAAATCATTTTGGTACAATAATTGTAGAAATTCTTCAAAAATTTACCTGAATAAGTAGAATTGAAATTCCACATTTATAACTTTTCTTCTTTCCGACAGCATAGAGGCATATTATTCACAAATGTAAACAATATTTATACACTTTAGTAGATAATTGAAAATATGATTTTAAAGTAGACATTCTCGGCTTTGTTTTGACTACTTTTGATCAGAATACACACAAATAATGCATTTACAATGCATAGATCCAGGTTCAGTGTGTTTTTGGTACTTTATGGAGGTGACCATTTGATCCGGAAGTTATAGCGAGACCTTTAAAATATCAGACTTAAATTAAAATTTAAAAATCAACGACGAAATAAAATTCATTTAAAATGGAAAAAACAACGTTAAAGTAATACTTTAAGGAAATATTTATTTGCAGCGGTAATATCCACTTTAAGTAATGGTAGTTTTTTTTATATTTCTGTCAGTTTTTATCACAATTACTTTATTATACCAAAAATAAATTGTAATAACATTTTGTTATCTGAAACGAAAGGAACAACCTCAATTATGGCAATAAACATTGCTGCAAATACCAAAACACCGCAATGTTTAAAAGGGTAAGATGACAAAGTAAACTTTCGTAGTTATGTTTCATTTTGTTTTGTTTTTTGGTTTTGTTTCTTTTTGTTGTGTGTTTTTGTTTTGTTTTAGCTTTTGGTATTTTGTTTTTGTTTTTGATTGTTCATTTGTCTGTTGATGTTTTCTTTTTTTTTCGTGATATTTTATGAAGGTTGGTCGAAGTTACAAATGACTTGTTTTTACGTTCAATTTCAGGAATGGATACAAAGTATGCTGTGATGATTGGGAAATGCGTAGATCGTTGTGTTATCGTAAGTAAATAAGAGCAGTTTGTTTTCGATATTGAGATCAATCTGACGTTATCCTTAGCCAAATACACAATTAAAGTACGTTGACTTGAAATAAAATCAATGTACGGATGAGGCTTAAAATAAAAATAAAACCCGAGGCTTCACTGAAAACGTAGGGAAGGAGTAGTAACTAATCAATTAATAATTTATTTAATGTTAATGATAATGTAATTGACAATATCATACTCTTAGAGATTTTGGGTATATATCAAGTTAACGTTAGGGTGAAAGCTCTTGGTTTTCTGTTTGAAGACCTATCTATTTTCTGGTTTCATATCTGAATATATCTGAAATTGAAAACGTATTAAATTGAAAATACGGCTTCATACTTGAAATGGACACACTCTAGATTATATTCAATCTCAGAATACATGTTGCCAAATACGTCTGTTTTAAGGTCAATATTAATATTCAAGTTCATTAAAATAAATCTTAAACGGACTTTTGTTTTCGGTGACAATAGGCCTCAAGTATTTCCGTGGGCTTTTGTAATTGTAAATTAGTGATACTTATATTATAGCTTGTTCACTTGGATATACATCAGTTCTTGGAGGAACGTGTGAACCATGTCCTTATCCAACGTATGGTGAAAGGTGTCGGAGTCACTGCAACTGTAAAAATGGAGAAAAGTAAGAACTTTCCATTTTCCATCTTATAATGACTCACATTTTTATTCCCTTTATTTATTTCATTTGACTTGTTGGTCAACATTTCCATACGTTATTTTCCACACAAGTATTAAAACGCATGTGAATTCTATTTAAAAATTAATAATATAACATATTGATTTCTAATATACCTTGAATGTGCATAAAAGTTCTCTATTTTACAGTGTTTCTTTTTATTTTCAAAACTTTCAAATTCCGGTAAAGAACTTTTGTCCTTTTCAAATAAATTTGAATTATAGGTCGCGTTTTGCAAGAGATGCGACAACGTGAATAGTTGATTTGTTTAAGTTATATGACCTTATATTCCCGGTCGATGGATGATTTGAGAAGGACAAATTTGTACTAAACTTTGCAATCAAAAATGTAATTGTCTGTTTGGCATCAATGAAATGACTAACGACAAGTTACAAACTTGTTTGATAATTCCTAAATAAATTCCCACTCATTCTAAAAAGCTATTAAAATATTAAAATAGATGTACTATGATAAGATTATAATGCATGTGATAAAACCAGATTTTATCCGAGATATTATTAGAATTATTTCATTACCAGGCACACAAATCACTTACAGGTGCCATCACATCGATGGATGCAGAGGAAGTAAGACATCAATCGCTCCCATATCTTCTAGCCAGCATGAAGAGATAGCCAAACAAGGTGGGTGTTGATTTGTTGTTGGCAGAAATGTTTCTTTAATATGTAATATGAGGCATATTAAACCTGAACTTTGATTTTGTAGTACAATCCACAAATGTCAGAAGCCTTATGAACCAATAGCCCTTGGAAAATCATGAAAATGTATCACCCCAACCCGCTTACAATCCACGACAGAATTGAAAATTGAAAATTGACAACTGTGATGCACAAAATCGAACCAAAATTTGCCGTGCTAATAAGAATTAAAATGACGTTTGAAGTATATTAAAGATGGCATGAATCGAGTCTTGTCGACGATGAAATCTCTGATTGAATAGACTTCATTTAAGGATCCGCTTAATGAAGAAACAAATAAATTTTCAAACTTCTTTTTTTGCATTATATTCTCACAAAATAGGTCATATTATACATCAAAATCTTCCTCATAAGGACTACAATAGTTTTGCGCCGATTACAAGCATGTGGCAATTCTTGTAAATCTGTTCCAGGTCCTAAAAGAGTCTCTGGTGAAGAAAAAATTCTCAGTTTTCCTATGTCAATATAACACAGGAGTATTAATAAAGGCCATGCCTATTGTGAGCTAGCATTTATTCACAATAACAAGTAAAAATCTAATCATATTAGTCTTTTTAGCCAATATGTTTGATTCAAAATAACAAGCCATATTTGACTTGATTGATTGGGGCTACGTTTTCTATAAATAGTCACTTCGTGTTTAACTTTCACTTTCGCAACCTATTATAAACTATGGAAAACCAGTAGTGTAACCTGTAACATGATCAAAAACAATATAAGTTAAAATCAAACATAAAATGCATACATATATCCTTTTACATGTACAGAAATGCAAAAATAAAATGTCTTTTTTCAAATTAGAGGCCCACAATGATATTCAAGAATTGAAAAAAAGGGGGTTGCATATTATATTTTTATTTTTTCACATTATAACTATGTATTTGTTCACATACATTATGTGCCATAAAAAATGAAAAAAATGTCAATAGGATATACAATGTATGTAAATACAAAACTACAAATACAATGTAATAGTACATGTACAACCTGTATGTGTTTATTGTTGAAAAAAGGGATGGTAAAATAAACGAAACAATATGTTTTGACTTGAATGTGTTACACTGTACACGTAGATATGGTTCAAACTAAATTCAATTATCAGGTTTATTCTTTTAATTTGTGTTTTTGTCATTTTCAGCATACAAATGTATGGTACATTTGCTATTAATTGGAAATGAAATTTTGCGGTTCCCTCTTGCCATCAAAAGTGGTACCCCACGAATAAAAATACTTCCATAGTATTCAATTTACTACATACAACATAACAGAGGTCAAAATATGTTGCCCAGGTAGGATGGAGATGTCACTCATCTGTCATCCCAGGTTGTTGCAAGTTTGGTGCAGTGGAAACTTTATTTCTGAATTGCATCTGTAAAAGAGTAGTTCATAACCGAAATTTAATATTTTATGTAGTATGTACATTTATATACACAAAATCTGATATGAAATCAATGTCTTCAGGTACACTTTGGATGATATATCACCTTTTAAGATCAACATAAATATGATATACCATCCAATATTGAAATTACAAACGCCTATTTAATAAGATACAGAAGTTAGAGTTCAGACAACATCTTGTTTCAGACATACAGACAGGCATAGGGACAGACAAATTATCATACTTTGACCATCCTTTTTTTATTGTGTGGCCCTATTAAGATTTATTATATTCTCTTCTAAGAAAGGAGGGTTTTGCCTTGCTGGTATTATATTTTTTTTTTTGCTGATGCAAAACAAATACCAAGATGTTGTGATTGAAATTAATGAAAAATAAATAATGAAAGTTTTATCTACCTGCAATATTTTGTCAAAATTCAAGTTGTCATGTTTAACTGCTGATCCTTACTATACAAAAACTTACAACGTAACAGAGGTCATAAGATGTTGCGCAGATAGGACGGTCTCATCACTCATCTGTCATCTCCAGGTTGTTGCAAAGTCTGGGGCAGTGGGAGCTTTATTTCAGAATTGCGTCTGAAAAAGATACGAACAAAATAATAAGAAGTACAGTAAAACTATGTTTTTTATCACTACATCAAATTCCTCCCATCAAATCTAAATGGGAAAACAATAAATGAATTATGAAATGTGTTGATGTATCTCCCAAAGCCTTTAATTTACTCTAAATCCTTCAAATCATATAAAAAACAAACTGAATGAATTGATATGTTTTGTCCCTTTAATCCTTAATTACTCAATAACTAGGAGATACCTGTCTCAGAAATCTGATTGAAAGCCTTTATTTCTAGTTATTGTTCCGAAAACATTTTGTTTTGGTGACTGTTGCCTTGAGAGAAAAATCAAGTCTTCGTTGATGTGATATGTAACAATACTGCAAAGTTTCATTTGAAAATCAAATGAAAACTGTTCAGTGAAATTCAATCCATTTTTATGTCAGCCTGTCCGCCCCCTATAATGTCACTATCACAATACCAAAGTTCAACTTTGTTGCAAATTGGCTAAAAAAATCACACCTGTTTATATGTAAACGTCACAGAACTGTAGGGATCCAGATTGGAAATCCTCAACTAAATGGTCTACTGTATATGCTGAAGTGTCTCCTTCATACAAAACATTATATGTAGCATTCAATGTCCCGTCAATTCCTGAGGTAACAAACAAAACAGTGCCTTCGAACCAGTTTTCCTACTAATTTCCTCATCAACTTCCCACTCATGACGGATTCTTCTATCCAAACACTTAGTTAGCTGCTGCTCAGATCTTCTAAAAGATAAAGAATACGAATTAAAATAATTTAAATCTTCAAACGTGTGCACTTCATTATACCAAAACATAAAGATAATCTAGACACCCTCTGCATGTACATGTATGAAAACGCTTGTCTGACCTTGACCATTGGCAACAATATTGACCTACAAATAAAAATCAATAGCTGTGCCATGAGAGGCTGATACTCCCATCGTCATATTTTAAAGCTAAAATGGTTTATACTTTTCATTAGCTCATCCGTTATTTTATCAAAAAAGTCAAATAACATGTTATTTACATACCTTTTGCTATCAGGAAATGGGATTTCTGGGCATATCTTAGTTTCGTTGGGATAAGCTTTTGAACATTTCTACCTTCTTTTGAATGTTTTTGGTTTTTCTGAATACAAACTGTCAAAAGAAATAATATATTGGTACATTTTATTTTATCATTTCACACAAAAGACAAAGACACATACAGAATATTCATACTTGATACATGTAATGTAGTTTTAATATTCCTTGCACTTTTTAAAAAAAATTATTTAGTTTTGCCTTCAGTTAATATCAAATGCTGGAAATGCTTTTGTTAGAAAAACAAAAATACAATTTGTGCATTGATTGCCTTTTAAATAGAATGAAAATCCCATAAAATGGCAAGTACTGCTAATAGCTATGTTTGGGACCAATTTCAAGGCTAATACAGTGTCGTCCCTATGTTCCATGTATAGTAATGATTGCTCTCGAGTTTGACATAAACCTCCTAATGATTATTGATTTAAAATTTGTTTAAATCAGTCAATAAGATTCAGAGAAAAAGATTTTCGTTTTGTTTGTTTGTTTGTTGGGGTTTAACGTCCGAGCAGCAATATTTCAGCTATATTCAGACGATGAACATCAAATTGATGATAAAATGAACATGAAACGATGTTGAAATGAAAAAGGGATGGGACACAAGGACAATGGGGTCGACAAATTTTGATTGCCACTGGAAATAGGGAGAGTTGGGTAGGATCGGGCAATTTAGCCTACCACAGTAGGGTTCTTTAACGTGCGAAGAACGTGGCATCTTTCCCAACACTATGCACCACTATGGTTTGCGGTCAGCTTGTCCGTATTATAGCCTGACAACCTCAGCATGTAACACGCCAGGGGTACCCCATTCCACCACCTGGGGCACACATCCCAGATGCTCTGTGGGCAAAGCGTCCTAGCCCCAAACTAGGGTTCTAAGCCACTATTTAGTCGCCTTTTACGACAAGCTTAGCGCTGCTGCAGGCCTATTCTTTTAACACCCGGACCTGCACGGGGCAAAAAGATTTTCGAAAAAGTTCATGACAATAACAGTGTATGCCAAGTGATTGCAATAACTAACACTGACCTTCAGTTCAGACAAGCTAAAAAGTGTAGAAATAAGTTTCTATCTATTGGAAAATGCATTTGATCAAAATATATATACCTAACATGATCTGGAACTGGAAAGACTGGACATTTATTTGTTTCCTTGGGATTAACTTGCTGCTATGGTCAATAGATTTCACTTCTTACAAGTAGATGTTGAATGTTCCACTTTTCTTGAGGCAATTGTAAAAAATAAACAAATTTTTGTAATACTGTTCGATATTATAAAAAATAGGACATTAATGGAGCATAAGCGATACCCTGCAAAAAAAAGTCGCAAAATTGAAAATATTTTTTTTTTTTTTTGGTTTATCAAACTGTTATTTAACTTAGCCTGTATTTCATAAACAACTATACAAAGTTTCATAAGATTTCATTAATTCTTTCTTAAGTTATCATCTGGAAACTCCTAGGGAAGGGACCGACTTGCAACCGAAAGTTTATTCGGAGGGCATCATATAATACCTTTACATGTATATACAAATAACGAAATTGATTTATTTCCAAAATATGTGTCTCTAATGTTCTAATACATTTACATTATGTAGCTGTACATAAAATGTACATATTTGTATAGTTTGATACATAACAAATGTAGAACAATGTATCATTGGTTATTGTATAGGATTCCTATAGAATTTACCGCTACTTTATATCCTTATACACATGACGTGTATTTGATTGCTTGTATTTATTCACCTCTGATTAATGTGAACTTCTGCCTGTGGTCCATCTTCAATTTGTGCATCTATGGCCAATGTTTTTGATTTTTTAGAGGAAGACTTTGCTGATGTAGAATTTGAATGACGCAGCTTTGCTTTGTGTTTCTTTTGGTTCACTAGAAAAATATACTGAAAGAGAAATATTCATATAAAATACATTGTTAACAAGTTTGTTTCTTCCTACTCTACAAACCCATAAAAATGTTCAAGCAGCCAATGTTTTTTACAGAACCAGATATTGTGATTCTTTTTGTTTTCTCTCAGAATGCCAAAGACCTGATTGGGATTGGTTGATGGTACCTTTTGTAATATTGTCACATACTTCCTTAGATAGGTTGATATTCTCTTCAATGTATTGTTCTTTGAGATTATTCAATTCTTCAGTGCTGACATCTTGTGTAACCTTTACAGTCTCCGGACCATATGCTCTTTTAGCTGTTCTATTAGTGCTGGCTTTTAAAGACGCAACTTTTTTATTCCAACGTTGCTGTTTAACACTTGGTTTTGACTTATGTTTTATGGAAATCGACAACATGTTTTCCTGTTTGGCATATCGCCTTCGACAATGAAGCCCAGGCTCTGAAGCAGTTGCGGATTCAAAAACTTTACAAGACCACTGTGGTCCAAGATTATCTCTTAAAGCTCCACCATAAAACCGGGCATACAATGACCCTCTGTTGCACAAGTGGTGTACTTTTCCAGCGTCAAACTTACTACGGACATGCATTCAGTTTGTGGCGCTGTTATTAATTAATCAATCAGACTTTTCAGCTATCCTTGAAAGAAGACTTGTAACATCTTTCATAACATGTTGCTCAACGTTAATATATTCAATATCTCTACCGTTTCGTGATTCTTTTTGTGATGTTAAAGAAGAACCATCAGTCCAAAATTCAATTTGTTCATTTATAGCCCTGTGCAGGTCCGGGTGTCAAAAGAATAGGCCTGCAGCAGCGCTAAGCTTGTCGTAAAAGGCGACTAAATAGTGCTCAGAAACCTAGCCGGGGTTATTTATTGTCTCATCATCCAAATCATCAGTTAATTGTATATCACTTGAAATTTTTGTACATGTAGTGGATGTTTGGTCTTTCGCTCTACAAAAATCAGAACAATTACTATGTTGGCCAGATACGTGATGAACTGAGTTTTGTATGTCTTTATTTAATTTTTTAGCAGCTGTCTTTCTGTCACATTTATTTTGGGAAAGTTCCATTGATCTAACCCGGATGGCACATTTGAGGGCGCTTACCAAGCGGACACGGGTGGTTTTAATAAGATTTTGCTTACCCTTATAAAGGGGATTGTCCGTGATAAGCTTCTCCAGGTTTGAGCAGTAGCACTTGCAAATGTGATTCGCACACTCTTCTTTTTCAACATACCGACCCCATACTGGAACTTCTTCCGTCATGCGGTCAAAAAAAGATGAATCCCAATCAATCTCCTACGACTTGCATGTATTTTAGGCTACTAATATACCTAATAAGCCTTCTAATATGATATCTCCTTCCACAGACTGACTGTCTTGATCCCAGTGTTTATAGCATTTCGGAGGAGTAGTTTTGCTGGTACTGCATACATAGTAGTATTTATTACATACCCCAATGTGTAGAAGTTTCTTTGTTTCTTTACCAATAATTATGGCAACACCACCTGCATCATTATATGAATGTTTGTGGGTTCTTTTAGACCACCCAACATCGGTTATCACTGTTATAGCAGGGATTTTCTGATGAAAGTCATTCCTTTCAATTGCAAGTTTTCTATCCTCTTTCCCGGTAGAGAGCATATCCTTTTGCAGAATATCTAGCTACAATTCACCAATACCAGTCTCGATGGCAGAAAAGGGCGCCTGAGACAAACCTGGCGAATTCATTTTAGCCAAAAACTTATTTAGGTGAGCTGGTCCGTTACCAGAAACCATGCTTCCCCACTCGGGGCGAACATTTACGTCAAATCAGCTTGAACCAGGCACTTTTGGGCTGGACTCAAGTTCGGAGAACTCCGTACAGCCTAGGCACTTAGCCAACATCACACTAGCCAACCCGTAATACCTTACTTCTGTCTCAAGCTTAATTGGAGGTTTTCCTTCACTTGCAACCTTAAATAAACAAGCATACATTGTTATTTCGGATACATGCATCTGCAAAGTTTCAAGGTTGATGAATCGGTATCCTTTTGGACTCAGATATTTTATTTTCTTAATGGTAAGTCTCAGACTATCTTTAGATGAAAGGATGGTATGTAATGATGATTTTGAAACAGGTGTCCTCAATGTGTTGAAGTCGAATCGGTGTGTTTTCCGGATTTGGATCTTTAAACTTTTAGATGGTTTGATTTTTTAATGTTCGATTTGGTAAACTGGTCTTCCTAAATGCTTCTCAGGTTCAATTTTCTTGTGGATAACCAATCCCTTTCCAAAAAATACGAAATTATTTCTGTTTTCTACCAATGATGATCTGTAAATGCTGGTTGTGTCCTCTTGCTTTCAATACTTGCTTTCATTGTACCATATCAAAATGCGGTATTAAAAATTGCAAAACATGCAACAGTCGTACAACCGACCCTTACTTCTCCAGTTCCCTTACAAACAAAACCTTCCATTCAAGAAGTCACGATGACTTAAGTTGCAAATCAACAAATTTAATATATGGATTAGAATGCAACTTATGTGGTTTAATATATGTCGGAGAAACACAAGGAGTACTGGATACGCAGACTAGGTACAGCAATACCTTACGGATGCAATGACAACATCAAAAGTATAGGAAACCTTTCAAGCCAATATAACAATAGCATACATGTGATGAATTTATTGGACAAAAATCCAAGACGGGAAAGGAGTCATGGCCATCGCCACTATACGTCACCTAAGTTACATGATGTCTCAATAAATGGTCTCCTTCCTTTCATACTAAAACCTCTTGGACTTCATCACATTAGAACCAAACTGTATGCTATACCTCTCACTCTACTACACTCCCTTTACAAAATAAGTCTTGACACTCCTGTTTCTGACCCCACCTCATCATTATACAGACTTGTTGCCATCATTTTTGGATTTTGGTTTCCACAGACCATTTAAACCAGTTTGTGTGAAAGTCAAGATGTAGAAAAACGATCATTTCTTCCACTACCGTTTGTCAACAAAGGTATAGATGCAATTAATTTGGCTAACATCCTCCATTACAAAAACATTACCAACAAAATTCCCCCATATTTCAAAGGCAAATCCATACCAATTATTTCATATTCCTATACTTCACCCATTGCATCCAAAATTTCAATTATAAAAGGTTATTGCAGAACCTCGAGATTGAGGATTTCAACCTCTCCGTTCAAATATAGTCCTTGTGGTCACGTCGTTACGGGATATTTAACCATAATCGAAAACGAATCTCTGCGTAATATCCTTTCTAAAGGTCCCAAGTACCGTGAACCACGCTCCATAAATTGGAATTATAACTTAAAAGTTCTTATGGATGCCGTCGAGGACTATGCAAGAAAATGGATAAAACGAGAACAAGAAGACATTGATTCTTTGTCAGAGTGGTTAACGGCCGTGAGGTCTTTAATTTTGAAACGAATGAAAGTTTTAAGTAGGTCAACGAGTGCCAGGGCTACATCAGTTTTCAAAGACCCCGATGTAGCAAAAACATTGTCTACTATACATGACAAATATGTTGTTGTACCAGCAGACAAAGCCCAAAACAACATTGTTTTTGTCTGCAAAACGTTTTACATCAAATGTTTATTATCAGAGGTAGACGTAGAAAATATTAGCAGTGATAAGACATATACTGCTACCACTCTCTCCAAAGAAGAGATTGTGGAAAACCATAAATCTGTGCTATCCTCTTTTGGTCTCTCTACCAAGGACGATGATTGTAATTTACCGTCTGTGTACTGGATTCCTAAACTCCACAAGAATCTATACAACGTTCATAGCTGGATCTGCAAAATGTACCATCAAACCTCTTTCAAAACGTTTAACCTCTATACTGATAACTGTCAAAGTGGGTCTACAGTCCTACCACAACACTTGTTACTCCCGTAGTGGTATTAATTCAATGTGGATCTTGAAAAATTCGACAGATCTTTTGGAGACAATCAGTTCAAGACTATTATCTGAATATAATATCGTTAAAACCTATGATTTTTCAACACTGTATACTTCTATTCCCCATACTCAGTTAAAATCCCGACTTAGAAGCATTATACATCGTTGTTTTTCCAAAAAAATGGTACACCTAGATACACACATATAGTTCTGATAGAGATTCCTCATACTTTGTAAGAAATTATTCCAAATCATCTTCCAAATATACAGAGGAAGATGTTTACAAAATGCTGGAATTTTTAATCGACAACATATATGTCCAGTGTTGTGGACGTGTTTTTCAACAAACGGTCGGCATCCCAATGGGAACAAATTGTGCTCCTTTACTTGCTGACCTATTCGACGACAAACGTGATCACTTTTCATTCAGAATTGTCAACTTTCCTTTCATCTGTGGCAACATTCCTTCGGCACCTGCGTATGGAGTGTTCATATCACACCTCATACGTTGTGCCAGAGCTTGCCAAAATTATGCAGACCTTTTGTATCGCGCTAGAACTGTAACAAATAGGCTTCTGGAACAGGGTTATGTTGCTACAAGATTGAAGTCATCACTACAAAAGTTTTATGGTCGTCATCATGAACTCGTGGATCGTTATGGTCTATCCGTCTGCACCATGAAAACTGGTTTATTCAACGGATCATAGTTTTCCTTTCCTCGTTTGTCTACTCCTGACTTGACTTTTTATGAGCAACTCGGCGGGTGTTTCTAGAAAAGCAGAGGACGCTTACCCTACCGGTGAACCTGGTCCATGCTCCCAGTTTTTAGTGGAGTCCGAGTTGTTCATTTTTTTTGTTACTTTGTATGTATGATTTTAGTTACTTTATGTTCTTTGTTGTGTATGTCTTTTTTCCATGTATTCCATGCCTGGTCTTTGTCACTGGGTTACATTCTTTTGATTACCGCTATAACCTTGGTTCCCTTGATTATTCTTTTATTAACTTCATAGCTAATTTAGAATAATATTAATTTATATACTTACCTTTGTTTATATGGCATTAGTAACACCAAGTTTACCTCTCATTTTCAATCTTTTAATTTTAAATTGTATTTTATTTATATTTACTTACCGTACACCACGCGTTATGGCTGCCCCAAAATGCCAATGATAAAATTTTATTTATATGTTTTAGACAAAGATTAGCCGTCTGATCACTGATCGATTGTGTTTCCTACAACAAGAATGGGGGTTTATCGAACATGTTAACAATGATCTTTACCAAATTCAGTCCAACGATCTCTCACAAATCAATAATCGAGATTTTAATGCGCTTTCATATACTCATAATAGTGTTTTAGGTTAGATTATTCTATTTCAACGTGATTTTGATAAACAAAAATATATAAGAAATAAAAAAAATACAATAAATTTGAAACAGCGGCTTGATATACATAAATAAAATTCTACTTTCGTTTTTGGAAGAGAAGACGATCGCCCAATTTAACAGCTAATTTCAAATTGAAAATCGTACCGATATAATGTTACAAGATATAGTCATACACACCAATAATTAAATTTTCATTGCTTTGAGTCTGTTTCATCGTCGTATAATAAAAAGCAGTTGAAATTGTCAATATTTGAAGCTCCACCTCGTTTTCCAAAATGGCGATGACCATGCCATAAACATGCATGAAAGCCCATTTCTTCTACTAGCTCATCCTACCCTTATGTATGATAACAGATTTGAGACCAATGTCGATAAGAAGTTTTTAGAAATAAAAAAATAGTTTTTTTTAGCCTAATTTTCAGATCTTATATCATGGACTCTGAATGTGTTTTATGTGGTTCCTCTAGCCGTGCAAGTCTTTTCTTTAATGTGTTAAGCTTCATTTTTGCGTCATTTTAGCCCCTTTAATGCTTGTTGAGACATTGTTTTTTTTTTTAATTTTAGAAAATGCCTCCCTGGTCAAAATAGCTGACCTTGCCAGAAACTTAACAACAGATGATTCGAATCAAGTCTTGTTGACAACGAAACCGCCAGTAGAACCAGATGGCATTCATTTTACAAAAGATAGTATAAATCTATTCTTGTCGACGGCGGAAACTCCAATAAAATCAGGTAGATTTATTTACACAACATGAAATATTAAATATTTCGAAAAGAATCCATGACACAAACACTTCTCAAAATTTGTTAATTGTCGAGCTTCAACACACACAGATTTGGCCTCTACGCTTCCCAACGTATGTTGTGTAAGAATTCTATATATGCACATTGATTAATCTTTAGAATTATTTAAAAAAAAACCGTTGGGTCCAATTGTTCACCACCTATTGCGTATCTCTTTCTGTACAGTTACGAATCACAAGTCATGGTTAAAATAAATAAAGACCCTTCCAAACAACATTTGGTAGAAAGAGCAATCAAGGGAGCCAAGACTCTAGCGGAAATCAAAAGGATGCAATCCAGTGACAAACACCAGACACGCAAAACAGACACATACACTCACCAAAATCACGCGAGAAAACTTGAACAATAGACACAAAGTAAACTTTAAACACCTTTAGATATTTTGACGATATTTTGGCTCTAAACAACAACGACTTCAATATACTACACTAAGGTACATATCCTGTAGAAATGTCTTTCACTAAATCAAATGTTGATAATAAAAAATTCCTTCATCTAACTTTTTTCGATTTCTTCTATACAGCGTAATATCCAATTTTGTATAAAACAGACGTTCTGATGTGCAATTTAAAATGTTTATTCATTGAAAAAGGTGATATCACTTTTGTATATTTTAGTTGTTTTTACCATAAATTGATCAATTAAGGAACGATTGGTTAACGTTCACATGGACACATCTATTATATATAGTAATCACTATACTTCTATTTCCTGAGTGATATTGGTAACAAAATGATACATGTTTGTAAAACAGCGACCTGTACAGAAAACACGCTTAGCCACATTAACAGTTTTGACCCTCCATAATAATTATTTCATGCAAAAAGACCAATATTTCAGGCAATAAAATGGGGGATGCTTTCTTTGGAGATGTAGTGAACATATACAATTTGTCTGTCGCCCCATTACTTATGTTATTGTGTTTGGCTGCTGTCGTACGTAAATACAGAAGATCTAAGAAGCAAAATGTCCGAAACGCAAACGAGTTAGAAGTTCCAAATACATGCGATGGACAATTACGAAATTTTAGTGTGAACAATGATAGTGTCAACGATGAAATGGTTTATGGTTATGTTAACATTATTGAAACCGAAACAATGGGAACTGGGATTCAGATGCCAAATATTTATGAAAATGTCAATACTACAGGACAAGCAAGAGGGGAGAATTCCGACTCTCAACGCATTCGTTCTGATCATTCTAAAGTAATGACTACGGAAAAGTGATCAAATGATAAAGACAAATTGAAATATATATATATATATATATATATATATATATATATATATTCGTTGGGAATTTTTTACACCGTTCTATGCTTACATTATCTTCGGGAGGGTGTAAATGCCATAAGAATTTTAAAAGGGTTATGTAGTTCTAAGTGCCCTGCATTCTCAACTTATAGTAAAAGGAGATCAACTATTATTGATATTTTGTGAATAAATATGATTTTTCATCATTTTATTATGTGTTTTTTTTTGTGTTTGTTAATTGAATCAATTAAACACTTTTGTATTCTGTACTTGATATATGTTGATACTAACAACGTCTAGATAAAGATTTGTACAAGTTGACACCAATTTCCGGATAAAGGTTCTTCAAGTTACAACATATACAAAAATAATTGTTCGAGTTGCAATTGTTCGTGTCATACAAGTTGCAACATGTACCTTAATTTTGTATATTTTGCAACTGGTACATAACATACACATATATATAATAAAATCTACGCTAAGAATCAATGTAATGTTGCGAATTAGTGATGCAAATTTGGTCGCTCCCTAAGTGGCATTCGAACCCCTTCTCTTCTCTGACATCCATGGAAACATAGCCTGCGCTAAGTCCAAAGCTCAAAACCACTCGGCCAATTAGGCTATATAAAATATAGCTTTCGTTAATCGAACGATACTTCCTCGTAAGCAAATCTAGAGCGTGAACATTAGCACACTATGTAACTGAATAGGACAACTTCCGATGGACCTGGTAAGGCAGTAAAGGTTTTGCTACGGTATACAAATACAGACACACCAAGTATATAATACATATAAGAAGTCTAATGAGATGTAAGACCTCTATCACCTTACTTGCTATTTTCTGAATTTGTCCAACATCTAATTGACTAAGTAAATGTGTAACTTTGTACTTCCTTTTTTGGCTACTTACATTGCACAATGACCAATTCACCAAATGAACTGTGTGTTAAAATTGCTAAACTAGAGAAGGAAAATAGACCCTCACTACAAAGAACCTTAAATTATCAAAATAACTTGTAAAAAAGTAATCAAAAGTAAACGAGCAACCCGGACTCCACCACATATTTAGCATATAGGCTATGTACACCGGTAGGGTAAGCACCCTCTGCTGTTTTGAGAAACATCCGCCTAATTGCTCAAGAAATTTCACGTTAGGAGAGGAAACTATGTTTTCTTCGTGCAGAGGTATTCACCATAAAGATCATTAAACGTATGTAAAAACCAGTTAAGGTAAGCTTTGACATAAACAACGATAAAATATTATGGAATCTCTTTTCGGTAGTGCTCAAGGAAAGCTGACGATAAAGAATGCGAAACCATCGCATTTGTTGCATAGTTTGGCAATGGTAGTTTTATTAACATCGATCTCTTAGTTAGGTCAAAATATATATGAGGCTGACTTCATACTGTATGTAGTGTTCGTTATCTCAAGTTCTGTGGGGTTAAGTCATCTATAGGGGAAACAAGAAAAGAAAAAAACATCAAGTACTCCGAAAGGAAAAATTCCCCTGCTCCGTCAGAAACACTTAACACCTTACATGGGAGAAAAGTCCGACTATTGTTCAGCTATAAAACTGTCGCCCCATAAAACAGTCTGCCAGGGTGGAGCTACAATAAGGTCATACCAAATAGAAAGGAGCTACCTAGGTGCGATTCACAACAGAGCGATATCAATAAATTATCAATGACTAATGACGTAAATGGTAATTGGAATAACACCTAAAACAAATACAATATCGTAAACAATTGACCTCCAAAATCAAACTTTGTATACTGTTTCTGCAAAACATAACTATTCATATACTAATTCCCGAACCTCAGCCAATACATCTGCTTATGAACAACACATGTCAGAACTGCTGCAAAGCATCAGTGGCTATTACAGTCAAAGAGAGGTCAAGCCTGTCCTAAAGAATTCACGGAGTAAAAAACAGCCTGTATTGATATCATAATGTTACTCCTATGAGGTGCATTGTATGAATTCTTAACTGTATTTAAAGAGCACCTGTCTTATGTGACCATACTTTTGCAATCCTTTGAAGTTGACAGCTTTGACCGGTAACCATATAATTTGTAGAGCCGATATCTATTCTCCTTTCCAGCTCCAATCATGTTATATCAGTCTGTTAAGACTATCCAGAGATAGAAAGTCCTATAATTACATGAATATTTATGTTTTGCAGACAAATTCCCACAATCTAAACCAACCTACCTTTTAGAATTTGGAATCCCGTCATGAATTGTCATAAAGATCTACAAACAGTGTTTATTCAATCCTGCATCAACAAAAAGTGCGGCTTCTGGCCCATTGGGTACACATTATTCCTTAGGTCATTCTCTGATATTCAGGATTTTTTTGTTCCGTGTCCGGACACGATTCCATTTTTCAAAGCCCCAATGACCTTGGCCGTTTTGTTTCGTAAGGGTGCACAATACAGTTACATTAAGGTGCACTGTTTTACACACTGCATCATGTTGACCTGGTCTAATTTTGTAAAATTTAAAATTAAAAGTTGAAATTTGGCGGATAAGTTTTTTTTTGCTTAAATGTAGTTGGGCATTTATACACAGAAAGATTTAATATGAGTAATGGTAAACAGGTATAATATGAATTAATAACGGTATCCAGAACGTTTCTTTAGTTGCCCTATGCGTATCATGATCATCTGGCTGGTTTTCAAAATACCTTATTTCGCACTAACTTTAGGAAAAAAATTGCGAGAAATGAATCGAAAAGGGTGTTATTATTTTATACCTCTTTCTCCACCTCCTCCATGTACATGATGTATGTTGTTATCCTGTACTAGATACCTGATATTTTACAAAACAGTATTTTGCTGTCAGTTTTTGAAAATGCACCATGGCTACTGAATTTTATGACAATAATCACTAATTAAATTAAAATTTACTTGAACCATCACATACCAAGGATAAGAAAAATATGTACTTTTTTATGAAAACAAGCACCTGAAAATTCTGTGTGGACTGCCTAGAAATAGCTGTATTTCAACAAACTGAGGTCAAAGTTTCAGAATTGACCTAACCATACAGTACAATCTAAACAGAAAAAAAACGAAAATCAAAACCTTTTCCAGCATGGGGGTTAAAGGCTGTGCAGAGGGGACACGATCGTTTGTGTTCATAAACCAAATATATATAGCAAAACAATCAAGAAAAGTATGCTAAGAAAACTGCTTTCCATTGTCCTCGACTTTTCTTGTAAGTTGGTCCTTTTTGTTTCTGGCACGACTTTTCGGAAGTTATTGTAAAGTATTTAGAACACGTGAAATCTGGTTTCTATCTTCACTTCTGAAAACGTTCTAGGCTAAATCTTAAGGACGGCTTTATTAATATATTATTTTCTTTTGTTTTTTCTAATGCATCTTGAAAATACGTCTACAAGACACACATGCCATGTCTTCAATTGTTTACAAGACGTGTCTTTAAGACATGACATAGTCCAATTCACTGAAATAAGTTTTGAAGGCTCCTGATCATTTTTTAACAGCGTGTCGTCAAGGCACCAAAAAACATCGCGTGTCTCGAAGACATTTTTTATTCACAATTTCACAAAACAACACATAAACTACATGACGTATATTCAACAGCAAGTACAATGTAATGATAGTTATATATTTGTTTTTTTTTTAGGAAAAAACATTAAACATAAGAAAAAGAGATTATTATATGCATTTTAAATACATCCCTACTTCAGTAGGCAGTTCACTCGGCGATGAAAAAAATAAGACTTTTTTCTCATTGGCAATGATTATTTTCCATTTAAGCATCATGATAAGTAAAAGTAGATAGAAAACGTTTTTGATTTTTTTTTAAAACTCTTATCAGGTTTCCCAATCAACTTGAGCTTCGAATGGAGGCAAAGATTCAAACCAGATCTAACTGAGCCTTTGAGGTTATCATGTTTAGCGATTGCAATAAGATTAGTCGTGTTTTGTGCAAGCATAACTGTGACAGATAATTTATGCAGGCGAGGGACAAAGGACTTATCGAGTAGCATTTTAATATAATCAAACGGCCTCGCAAGAGAGAAAACCGGTTTGGCACTCTTATTTCATTTTTGTATCCATTGATATCGATTATGAAGCTTGTCAAACTAAAAATCACAACGGATTTAATCAATCAAAACATTTTAATATGTTCTTATGTAAGGGGCTATTTTGAATAATGTTAAAAGCTGTTTTCTATATTAAGGGAAATGTTTCTCATCAGTTTGATACAGCATATATACCTATGATTAGTAGGTTCTATGTCAAATCGTCCCGTACGAGTCTGTTCATCAAAAATGTAGTTTTTTTTTCAAATAATTCACCATTATTTATTTGTTTAGTCCTTGCTTGTCATAGTGATTTGTAGGTTAAATAGTCTGCACAAAAAGTCGATAAAATTGGAGGAAATTTCAGATTTAGTTTTTCAGAACGACGAAGCAAATTATTTTGCTATTGGTTACAGTACAAATCCCGACAGCAAATGTCAACCCTGCACTGCTAATATATTTGGTGAAAGATGTAACTGTAATTCAGACCAAATGTAAGTTAGATTAGGTATTTAAGACAAATAAAAGAACTTCTGAAGTTACAAATGACAAGAAATTGATGACCATGAAAGCGATAACAATTATACAATAAAAAAAGAGCTAATATCCTTTTTAGAGAGTTTAGTTTAAAATATATTCATATACAGCAACATATAAAAGTCAATTCAGTTCAACAAATCGGAAAAAAATACATGATTTCGTATAATTTTGGAATAAACAAAAACTAAAAAAAAAAAAAAAAACATTGTCATCTTAGTTAATTAAATTCCATTCCTACAACACTTTGTCAAATATTATTACCATAGGACAAAAAGTGAAAGCTTGATGTAAAGGCTAAATGTAAACGAGGAACAGAATTTTCGGTATCTTAGACAAGAAACTGAAGACATACAAAGTAGTTTTAATGATATAAATTAACTTATTGAAAACAGATAGACACTTACATATAAATCAGTATTTATTACTTCACAAAAACAGAAAGTAAGGTACGGTAAGTGAAATAAATGAACACGGATACACAAAACTGAAATCAGTATCGACGTTTCCTTATTATTGATTCATTGGTATAAGGTTTTTGTTAATATTAAAATATTTTTGTACAGGTTTGCGTGAATATTGACTTTTTTTATTGAGATGTAACCACATTAAAGGTTGTGTCAAAATAAAATCGTCTCTATCTACAGAAAGAACAACTTCAACTGCAATATTCAGTGCAACACCAGGCTACACAACAAATGTTCCGAAAGTAGGATCTTCTCCGGCATTAGGTAACAGTAAAGAATAGAATCAATTCTACGCAATTTTACTATTATAATTTGTCTTTTTTATAGATTCTATAGATGAGCAAATTAATTATAGCATTTTTATGTGATTATTTCATGTCGCTTTCTGTAGTTTATCATAACAGTGTGTACAACCGTATATTCTTCTGAGATAATGATTACGCTTTAGTTCTTTCGTATTTTAGATGGTACATTGTCAAAAGGCATGGCATTGAATTACACATTATCAGTGATGATTCCAGTCGTATTGGGCTGCCTTGGAATTGTTTTGTACAAATTTAAGAAAAATAATCTGGAAAGAAAAAACTCAACACGTAGCAAACAACAAACAGAAGATTTATGCCGCTCCAAACACCGAATTCAAATATTGATAAACAAAATCAAATCAGTAATCAAGGCGCAGATGGATACACCGTAGCGATCCACAAGTTTACGATGACTTCAATCTTGTAGCAACATAACCCTGTTCCAGAAGCCTATTTTTTAGAATTTTCGGCAAGCTCTGGCATAAAGTATGAGTTGTGATATGAACACTCCATACGCAGGAGCCGAAGGGATGTTGCCACAGATGAAAGGAAAGTTGATAATTCTGAATGAAAAGTCAACACGTTTGTCGTAAAGCTTGGTCAATAGTTTTCCTTTACCATCGATTTCTAAGTGTAGGTCAAAATATCAGGCTGACCTCACAGTGTCTGTAGTATCCTTTATCTCAAGTCCTTGGGGTAGATGCGATGTATCAAATCCCCGAAATTAGGATTGTGTAAAGATAATACGTCATCTATATAGCGGAAAATTTCTTTCGGATCAGATCAGCCATAAAACTCAGCCTCATAAGAGTGAAGGAATGGGTCAGCAAGAACAGGAATACAATTTGTTCTCATTGGAATACCAACCGTTTGTTGAAAAACGCCTCCGCTACACTTGACAAATATGTTGTCGATTAAAAAAGCCCAGCATTTGAAAAAATCTGCGGTGTACTTGAAAGATGATTTGGAATTATGTTTTACAAAATATGAGGAATATCTACCTAGAACTATATATTTGTATTTTGGTGTACCATCTTTTTTAGGAAAAAAGAATGATGTATAATGTTTTTGAATCGGGATTTTAACTGAGTATAGGGAATAGAAGTATAAAGAGTTGACAAATCATAGGTGTTAATGCTATTATATTCTGATAATAATCTTGAAATGACGGCTTCCAGGATTTACATTGAATTAAAACCACTACTGGAGTAACAAGTGTTATGGTAGGACTGGAGACTTTTGGTTAACCACTATAACTATTTAGAGTTAGATAAATTGTTTGATGCACGATTTAGTTGAAATATTTTGAAGTTTTAACCGTGAGCCAATATCGATGGATTTAGCTTTTAACTCCGTTATACACCGGTATTGTAATTTTTGTTTCATAAGAATTTTAAATGTTTTCTGTTGAGTGCATGAATGTAAATGGGAATTTTGGCCATTTTGCAGTTTAATTCTTTCTTGCTAGAGGACTGTTTAATTAGGACTAATGTGAAAACAAAGACATTTTAGCAAATCACACATTACAATTTTGGTTCTAAGGGAGAGTAATGAACATGCTTTATAGAGAATTGAAAGTTGAGTAGTCTAAACCTCTAATCTATCTATATATGTAGATATCTGATATAATAATATTATCACAAAAATATGCATTCGTATATTGGTATGGTGCTGGCAGCGGCGTTGTCGTCGGCGGCGTCCGTGTCGTCGTCATTCATATACACTTGGTTTTCGTGCGATGAATTTAGTTAGGGTTGACCAAATGTTATGAAATTTTGATAAGCTTTTACCAACCACTTACGGAAGGCTTCTGTTTGGTTTGGAGTTTGTGAAATAAATTTTTTAAATAAAGGTCAACAAGGGCGTTATATTAAAACCCGTGTAGAATGTTTTAATTTCTTCCGAATTGACAATCTCCTTTTTATTGTGTTCTTTATTCAATTCTGGTTAACAATTGTATCAGCTGAGTTGATGTTTTTGTTTTACTGTTTTCTAGTAATATGGCGTCAAAGAGGCCACACCAAAAAAATCAACCTTTTTTTTAATTTCCGGTCCGATTTCAATATTTTTGTTATAGTTCTGATAATTCCTAGTTGCATGTTTAAATCAGATTTCAGATACAGATACGTATATCTCTAATGATTTATAAAGGGTCAAAGGGGCTAAGGCCTCCAAAAAATCGACTTCTTTGGTCAAATAAGCATTCATGAAATACCAAAAAATTTTCTTAAATGGTTGCTACATGTTACTACATTAGTACAATTTATTAGAAGCAATTTAGTGACGCAGATTCACAAGTCGTAATACCTGTATTTGAAGAGTACATTTATTATTTTCCTCTATTTATCTAAAAAAGGAACTCTGAACAGCCTGAATTCCTCTGCTAGAAACGTAAGAAATCTGGCTACTTTTTATTTGCTCCACCGGAACTATTTGTTTAATTTACAGAGGTCAATCTTAATACATTGGACATTAATATCCATATCTATATTTCCCTACGCAGGACAGTTAAGGCACTTCAAGTGTATTTTCTACTACATAAAATAACAAAGTCATAAACTGTTAAATGTCATTAAGCTATGTTTACGTCAACGTCTGCAAGCAATTATAATTTTCCATTTGACAGACACTTTTCGGAAATGGTATCTAGATACATTGGAAGCAAAAAGTAAACAAATAAAAGGTTTCAATCATCACTTCAGTTTTCAGCTTAAATATTCTTTAAAAGTTTGTTATTTCACATTTTGTACGTTTTTGTAGGCGCGGCTTATATTCCATATATGGAAAACGGCGTTGTTTACAAGCTTCAACATCTTACGGCAACCACCTTTTAGAATAATTATTTACTCAGTTTTTCATTTTAATGCGAATGTTAACGACATGCTCATAGTAGTCCAGACATTAGAAAACATTAAAAACATCCATAAAGTTATGAACATAGACTTGTAAATGCAATAAAATGCATCTCCACCACAACGCATATCAGAGCTATAAATAGATCAACGAAATATGCAGCATCATGCACACTTGTATTACAAACTTAAAATATTTATTGCAATATACGAATGTGCACGGTTATGATAAAGCACATATAAGCGAAGGAAACATCGGACATCGTAATCGTTTTACCCACTGTACGTCACTTAATCTTGAATCTAAAAATAGATCATTTGAGCGTTTGTAAACAAAAGAGAAACGGAAGTTGCACACGTGCTACGTCATCTCACCCGACTTATTCCACTCAACCGAATTTCTTGTGTCATATATCAAAAGAATCGGAATGAGACAAGGAATCTATCTGTATCTGGCAAAAAATCGTGAGCGATAGTGGAAAAAAAATATCTTTCGCTGACTTTGTCAGATTCACAAATTTCACGGCTCAACATATTTCTAATGTGATTTTCTTGACTAATCTGACGATTCATTTCTATTTCCAGCCAAATTCAGGACAAATACATTAATACAAAGTATCTTGTCAATTTTAACAAATTTGGTTGGAATTAACAGGTCGGGTAAAAGCTTTTTATAGTTGAGTTGAAAGATATCAGGAAATGATCACGTGATTCACCAGGGAAAATCCCAATAAATCGAAAGTAGAAAAATCGCGTATTTTTTTAACCTATTTTATCAAACAAACCTCATTAAAAACGTACAATAGCAATTTAAATCATGTTAAAACAGCTTCAATGTAGAATGCGATTTGTTTTCATTCATTTGAATGTAGTGTTCTTTATCTCAATTTATTTGGGGTAGAATCTATGTATCTATATACTGGAATCTAGGATTGTTAAAGGGCAAAATGTCATCTATAGGGGAAACAGAATGAAATACATTTACATATAAAAATGGAAGATGTGGTAAACAAGACATAACACAAACTTAAACACTTGTAATATGATCTTCTATTAAGTAATCCGGAAGGAAAAATTCCCCTGCTCCGTCAGAGGCATCCATCAACTTGTATGGGAGCAAAGTCCGGCAATTTTGCAGCTATAAAACTGTAGCTCCACAGAACACTTTGCCAGGGTGTAGCCACACAGTAGGGTTATACCAAATACAAAGGAGTCACCTACGTGCGATTCACAACTGAGCGATATCAATAAATTTAACAATGTTTCATGTTGTAAATTATATTTGAATTTAGAATATCACCTAAAACAGACAAATAAAATATCGAACACAAGTGATTCCGTAGATCAAACTCTGTATACTGTTTCTGCAATACATAACTATTCTTACAACTATTCCCGAACCTAAACCAATAATTTGCTTATGAACAACATGTCATAACTGCTGGACAATAAGCTGCTATTGTTATAAACTTCAGTGGCTATTGGGGTCAAAGAGAATTCATGGATTAATAACAACCTGTATTGGTATGATAATATTACCCCTATGAGGTAAATCGTATAAATTCTTAACCTGTATTTAAAGAACACCTGTCTTATGTAACCATAATTTTGCAATCCTTGGAAGTTGGCGGCTTTGACTAGTAACCATATAATTTGTAGTGTCGATGCCTATTATTCTTTCCGTCTCCAATCATGTTTGTTTTCAGACTGATTGTACTAAGACTGCTTAAAGATGAAAGGTCCTAACCAGAAAGAGAAAAGCATCTAGGAAAGAAAGGTTCAGATAATTTTATGAAGCTGTAATGCTTCAATAATTGATAGTAAAGTATATTTCCCTAAAGAACGGAAAGGGGAATTTTTATCTTTATATCGAAAGTGTTATCCAATTTTACATAGCATTTGACCTAGTACATATATTTAACTCCCTCTGAGCAAATGAAATGGATGGAGTTAAGGTCAATGTTGTAACTTTGACCTGTCATTGTTAATCCATATCTTGTTACAAATCTATTAATGTGATAAATCTAATTAAGATAAGTGATCCTTTGGGATTTTTTCCTGAAATAACAGATCGTGTGATCACCTTGTTTTGCGTCTTTGTCCTAGAGTGAAATCGGACCGTTTATTATTGTTTTATCATTTTACTTTAAAATTACAACGTCCCTTGCAACGTCTCAAAAAAATCACAGGCAAAGCTGATTCACATAAATTTTACCTGAAGTAAGCATCATTTTCACAAAGATGCATTACGTATGAACTTGAAAGAATTTGAAAAAGTTCAGTTGATTTGCCTGCAGGTTTGATTCATCCGAATTTCACGTGAATTCAAATACAAAATCCTTTGTTGGCACAAACTAAAGATCTAATTATATAGGCATGTCCAAATATGAAGAAAAAGACTCTACAAAATTGCTCTGAATTAGAAATAAAAGGCACATGGGAAGGATCCGAAAACAATTTTGGATATCATAAACTATCATAAGGTTTTATCTGCTCGTTTCAGGTGAAAATCATGTGAAGTTAATGTAAAAATCATATGTATTTTTTTTTCTTAGATTAATTGTAAATTCATGGAAAATTTCATTAAAATGGAATAGTTACTTTGTGTGCAAAAAATTGTTTGAATGGTTACAAGGAATGGGTTTTAATAACCTCTGTATGTGATATCAATATTCTGGCATGTGTTTCGTGTTTGCATAATATAGCATTACAGTCATATAACTATACCTTGCTATATTTTATTTAGACAAAACTAAAACATTTTAAAGTGCTAGATCATTTGCTAAACGTTTAACGAGAAATATGATTTTTTTTTTATTTCGAAATCGTTATTTAGTTATCTAAACACAATATATATTTCCATTTATGCCATTTAATTTTTTCATTTATGCAGAAATCAAAATGTCCACAAAATATCTTTAAATATTCACCAGTTAGCTTTAACAATTTGGTATATCCATGTCCGGTATAATAGCTGACGACTTAATCAAACGCAAAGCTATCGAATGTACAGTGAAGATCATTTTATGTATAAACAAGTTAGCAGGCTGTAGTATATAGTGCTTAATTCTATTTTTAAATATCGGATTTCTATATGTCATAAATAAGTCTGGTTGTTTAAATGGCGAGTGAGTGTTCTATATTTGTTATTACTTCCTGTTTAGATTGACGCCGCCATTTTGAATGATACGATGTTGAATAGTCCTAGTGTTTAGGTACATGCATAATCATCTTTTAGCATTACTGAATCGAAGGGAAACCTGTATATATTGATTTTTAGGTATAACTTTTTTTAATAACTTATGCGATGCATTAAATGATATATATGTTAATTATGTGTGCGGTACTTCATGATAGGTGAATTCATCAAAATCTATATAATATTTTAGCGATTCAGAAGAAAGAAATTTCACATTCTACGTGCATCTTGGTTAATTATCTTATATTAATGGCGAACACATTTCTGGTATGGTATAATTTTTGTTCATGTTATTGTTCATGACATAAATTAATCATTCAAACCGCACCCTGTTGTCATTTTCATTTTAATCAATGTTCTGATCATACAATGTTTAACGTATTATATTGTATATTGAGACAAACCTAACTTTCAAGGAATGATGCAGTCATCATTATCCAAATAAAAACAACGCTTGAGTTCATGAAAGCAAAATCTACATATCCGAGAAATCAAAAACAATAACGTAAATTAAAAACAAATACGACATCTTGTTGTGCATCCTACCAGAAAATGGGTATAGAACTTGCGAATTACGAACAGGCATCCAAATATGAAAGCACATGCGATTGTTGCTGTCTCTATTCAACTGATGACGAATGACGATTTTTATACTCCATTCCGTTAATGCAGATAATCAAACACAGCTACCAATACCAGCAAAACTCTTTTAAAATGTAATGTTATCAATACTGACTACTGCTAAAGCAGAATTTAAATGCTAATACAGAAGGGGTGAATCTATACAATTTGCATCTTGCCGTTTTATTTCTTGCCATTTCATCTTGATTGAGGACATACTTCATTATCCATAAAAAAAGGAGACATATCTACACAAGGTTACTATTGATACGGAAATCGAAGACGTTAAATTAATTAAAACAACAATACTCCTAGTAACGTGCTGGGTATTTAGGTATATTGAAATGAAAGAATTATTTTTAGAGTGCGTATACACTATAAAAATGAACGGCATTTGAATATTAAGTTCTAATAAAATACTTAAGATTATAAAACTCAAACAGACTAAATCCTCGATTTAACAGCGAGAATGAACAGCATATGAAAGATGTTTTCTCTACAAATATATTATTTGTATTCTTTTATCAATCTTTTAGACAGAAATTTAAATGGAGCAGACTAATCTGAGGATACAAATATTATGGTTTCTTCTTATGGTTAGTATAGTGCAGGCAACACTCTGATGTCGACTTGAAAGAACATTAAAATTGTTATTGAAAAGTAGCGCATGTCATATTTGTTTTAATATGAAATTTACGTGTATATTATGTACAGTGTAAATAGAACATAATCGTTTTGGAACTGTAGGAAGGTATCATTGGCTGCTATAGGCTCTCCGACTTCGTCGATGTTTTGATGCAACTGAAAAGTTTTGAAAATTAAACAAACGGTACTATGATAATAAACCCGATTTGTATTTAGCTTTATTGATTATGTTCTTTAGCAATGTTTATGCTAAATTCAATGCTATGGCTCATAAAATTGAATATCTAAAACCTCACAGAATATATTAAAAACAGTTATTGTTTAAAAATTACATAACTTCTACGTTTTAGTTTAAAGTGCAGTATGGGCAATCTTACCATCTTGAGTGCCCTAGAGCAGTACAATGGAAACTTCGAGCAAAACGGAATTGTAATAACACTAACAATCCAGATAAATACTACTGTTTAGAAAATGTTCTAAAACAACAGTATGTAGAAGGGTGTACAGGACCCGACTGGGATAGAAAAGGTATCAATTTTATTTAAAAAATCGAACGTTATTCTTAAACATTTTATTGCTATATTACTGTTTCACATTTTAATTTGAAATTTGGCTTTCCGTATTAGGGATTGAATAAACTATTTGCACTCAAAAATACTTTTATGGTAGATGTCTAGACCAACGGCATTCCTTTTCGAACACTTCCTAACCACGTACGTTATTTTAAAAGCACCAAACTTTCGACTTTCAAGCCATTGATGTTTCAAAGTTTCGTCATGTATAGAACGTTGCTAACGCTCCGTCTCCAATATTTTGATATCGTGATTCAATTTGTACACTTATTATTATATGACTAACGAATCCCACTTTATTAGAACATCATTGCTTTTTATCTTGGTATTTGCACAAAGACCATGTTTTACTTCGACATTTAATGATGTGTAATTGATATTTTTTTTTCATTTTGAACTAGTTTATAGAAAAAGCAGGAATTTTGTCGAGGTTGATACAGCTTGTTGTCTTTTGTCCTATTGGATAAATTGTTCGTATTCAGTATCGATATCAAAGGTTAAATCCAAATGCGACAAATTATTTCGTTTTATAGTGGTATTTTCCAACCACTATCCCAGGTTAGAGGAGTTGAGCACTAACAAACATGTTTAAAACAGCTTAACTTTATGTCCCCGTCCTTAGCCAGGTACCTGCAATTCAATAGTTGTTTTATTTTTTGTTTTGTTTTTGTTTTTGTTTGTTTGTTTGTTTTGCTTGTTTTTTTGGGGTTTTTTTTTTTTTTTTTGGTTCTTTTTTTGTTATTCCCCTTCAATTAATTTCATTTTTTTCAGGTAGCAAGCGTGTGATATCTGGAGACTTTACCAGAGGAAAATGTTCTAAAAACAGATTCCAACCGTTTGATTTCTGGACCAATGGAACGACTGATTGTGTTTACAGTAAAAGCCTGTGCTCAGAAGAAGGGCAAGTGATCAATAGCAATGGTTCTGGGTATGTCGACACAACATGTAGATGTGACTTTGACCGAGGATATAACTATGCCAAATTACCTGAAGACCTTTGCAACTGTAGACCATTCATAGAAGACTGCACTTGTGTGCAGGAAAAATGTTGTAATGAAACGGGGAATAGACCCACAGGTAAATACACGCCTATAGTAAATATTTATCATTTCGCCTTATCATTTGCACCTGGTCCATGCTCCTAGTTTGTAGTAGAGTCCTAGTTCCTCATGTTTGCCGCTTTTGTCTAAAATGACATGATCCACAAAGTCCAAATTAAATAGGAATATGTTTTTGTTGTTAATATCATATCAACATTTCAGAACAATTTGTCAACCACAACTAAAGTTATTGCGCGGAAATGAAGTGTCCCTAGACGACGACGATACGGACGACGACTGCGCCATAACAGTATACGACTTCATTTATTTTAATAAAAAAAAACAGGAGATTTCGCTCTCACCTATCTTTAAAGAGGGAGACTTGCAAAGGTTTTCTTTTCTCGAAATGTGTTATGTTTAACAACATACCTTATGCAATGCCTAAACGAGTAATGTAACAACATACATCTACATTGGATATATGAAATCAAATAGGAAAGAAATAGCTTCAATTTATATGTTTCCAAAATTTGATGTCCGGGGCGGGGGGGGGGGGGGTCGGGGGAACTACTAACTTTTTGCAAACCTTTTGCTTGTAGGTTTGTTGGACTTCTGATTTAGTAAGTGTGCTTTTTTTTTTTTAACGCAACAAGAAATTTGTTTTCATAATTCCTAACATGTTTCTAGAATAACAGAGGACGCTTACCCTACCGGTGCACCTGGTCCATGCTCCCAGTTTTTAGTTGAGTCCGAGTTGCTCATTTGCTATTGTTACTTTGTATGTATGATTTTAGTTACTCAGTTAGAACTGTTTTGGTTCCCTTGATTACTCATTTATCATGGGATAAAATTTCCTTCAAATCAGTTTAAATGGTTGATACCAAATTGTTCACCATATTATGATATACTCTGTTCATTTCAATTGACCAAAACGTACAAAAAATTAATATCGAACCGGATAATTAAATAATAACATATGTCATGTGTTATTTTTAGTAAAAAGTTAAATAACCACACTTCTTTACAATGTATTAATTATATCACGATGTACGCCGATTTCGACGTTACCAAAAATGATACCAACACTGTACGCAACGTCAATACGTATGTGATTGGAACTTGAATATTTGACAAAGGAAAACTTTTGAAAAATTGTATGTTACACCTACGTCACACATTCAAGGATCGCCTTGCCGGAATTGCCACGGATACGATCCGGCATAACTCGAAGCGATCTGGATCGCCCCGTACTTACCGTATTACATCCACAATGATTCGTAATGATATGTAGTAATTGGATATCCTTGACAACGTTTGATATTTCAAATGTTGAACTGTAGGGTAGACTCGGCGAATGACTTCTCTGGCACTGAATAATTTCACGCAGGAAGAATATCACTCAAGACAAAGTCTAAGTATTGTGATATAGTGCATGTATACCACAACTGCAATCAATATGTGTTTTATTATACTGAACATCATTAAGTTCGTGTTCAGACAAATTCTCAAGAATTTGTCAGGATGCATTTCCAAAAATTATATTTTCTCTCTCTCTTCTTTGTTGGTGTCACGAAGAGGAAAATACCTTAATTCGTTACTTTTTGGGCGAAAAGTATATATGGTCTGCACTTTTACGTGGTTATTTTAGTGGAGCGGAAAAGGTCCTCGATTTTCATTTACAATAAAGATCTTATATTAAGTCGTAACATTTTGGGCGAAAAGTATATATGCTCTACATCTGTATATGATTATTTTAATGGGGTGGAAATGGCCGATGATTTTAATTTACAATAAAGATCTTTTAGATACCGGAATCATTTACAATAACAGTAACATTGAAAGAGGAACAAAAAGTACAATCTCCAGCTGTGATGAGCATGAACTACTAGACCAACAACGAACGAAGAGTCACAATTAGCTGCGTATATTTGGATATAGAATTCATGAAATATCAAGATTTCATGCCAATAAAATTATTCTTCCCAATTTTTGGGGGATGGGGCGTTCGCTCGGTACGACTGTCCTTTGATCCGCGCCTGAATACATTACCTAACACGTCATATGTTTAGACTCTTTAATCTGTATGGATATGTATATTCATAACTTCATTTTACACTTAAGTACTAGTATTAAAAAGGAAATTAGCGTGCTAAAATTAAATTAAATGCATTTTTGATTTAGTTACTCCTATGCAGACACTTAGCGTTCAGAAATATCGAGATTTGACCACAAGAATTTTATTTTGAACTATTTTCGGACAAACATGTAATGTAGGCAGCTGGGAATTTAGACTAACAAACGTGTACATTTCGTATTTATAGGAAAGTAGCAACAGTAGATGAAACAAAACTTTGAAGAGAAAATGGTGTAACAAAAGCGTTGTCAAATCAAATAACAAGACATAGACTAGTTTTTACTTTGAACACGTCATTTAACATTCATTTGATATAAGGGGGAGCTAGCTGGCTGCAAAATGTAGTTGCATGTTAACTATGTCGTTCTTCAAATTATAATTTTGTGTTGTTTGTATATGCAGGAACAGATTAAATACCATAATTCAATTCCAATCTATTGTTGACATGTATTATAAATAATATTTTAGACACACTTTTATTTTCAATACTATATTTCAAAGCTCAAGATATGATGTGGGGCGATTGCCTCGCCCTTGGACATAACACGTAAATTGACTTTTAGCGGCATTTTAGAATTTGCATAAGGTCATTGAAAGGGACAAAATATCTCGTGTTTCATAAAAATTTGCTTTATTCCATACAATATAACCAATTATCTAAAAAAATTAATACTGTTGATCTTTAATAAAGCTATGAACTGTGAAATAGATATAAATGATTTCCATCTGCACTTATTATAAATAATTTCCCCTGTCCTTCATTGTCTGTTGCATAAGTTTCTGTTAGGGAGAGTTTTATTGAGTTACGTTTGTTTACAGCGAATTCCGTCAAATTAATGGAAATCTCTATTAAAACCGTATTGATCACTACTCACATTGTATTCGTAGATTATTAATTATCAAGGACTTGTACGGTTACTTACGAATAAGTACAAACTAAGCATAGAGTACGGTGTTCTACGAATTTACAACGGAAAGGTACGACCCCATTACGTTGATTTACTGATTGGTAAGGATCAGAAAGGTTTCCCAAGGATTGTTACGGTTTATTACGTATGTAGTACGTTGCACCCCGAAAAAATAGCGACTATAACGTCCAGTGTAAGCTTAATGTAGCACTGTCATATGAATATGACAACATTGGCAGTCAAACCTGCCGCCAAACTGACATCGAAATGACACCAGAATTTCACGCGAGATTGCAGCTTCACCATACACTTGGTACTCTGGATGGCAAACATGTAGCCATACGGTGGCCTCCGAACGGAGGTTCCTTTTACTACAACTACAAAGGTGGGTACTCTGACACTCAGATCATGAATCAATGTGATTTGAAGAAATTTTTTAAAGGTGATTAATTGGCATGCCAGTTGCATCACCTCTACCAGGTGTTCCATTCTTAATTGTATCAGACCGTGGTTTTCCGTAATAACCCTTACCTATACTGTAGCAACACGTTGTTTCACCGTAGCGAACACGTCCAGACACGTATCCATCCGTATTAAACCGTGTCATTCCATATCAATTATAGCTATTTTCTCGAATTGTCCTTGGTGGGTCCGTCCAAATCCGTAGTCCAACCGTCATTCAATCGTATTGGATCCGTATCGAACAACGTAAGCTGGATTTGACGGGATCATCCGTGAAATTTAATCCGTAGTAGAACAGGCGATGCAAATCGTGAATGTGTGACCTAGGCATTAGAAAAACTCAGAAAACTCTTTAAAACAGAAAGGAAGAAGATATTATGAGTAAGAAAATAAACTGTTTCATATTGCATTTCCCATAAATCGGCCATGCTTAACCCATCTTATTTATGTAAATATCTAAAACACCGGAATACAAGACATAGAAACATAGTAGACTGTTAGTATCAAATGAGGGAGCTGTTGTTATGCTTATTGCAGAAGTTATTGCCATGCGTTATTGCGAAATTAATCGATTCAAACAGTGATCTATGTTATTGCTATCTCATAAGGAAGCTCTACATGAATTGTATGCTTGTATGGTGTTTTTCTTTTTTTTTTCTTTTTCTTTTTTTATTGAGACGTCATTATACCTTACAGTATTAAACTGTTCTGGACATGTACTGTACAATCAAAAGCCAAACCAGTATGACACTCACAGACAAGAGATGAAAGATCCAAACACTGTGTTAGGTATGCTTATCATTTCTTTAAAAAAAAACAAGCAGAAACGTGCTTTTTTAATCTTATAGTTAGTGTCAATAATTTAATATATCTAACACTTAATCATTTATTTGAAATTGGAAAATTGAAAGAAGGTTTCTATCCTTAATATTCAGGGAATATTCTTATATGGAGAAATTAATAACCAAAAGAGAATGGTAAATAAATATTTCAGAGCAAACAAAAACAAAAATGCATTTCATCAGTGACAGTTTATTTGTCTTAAAGTTACCCTTGTGGGCCAAAATATTACGGATCACATTGTAGTTAAATTTGTAAAATGAAAATTAATGTATCTGTTAACGAATACTACCTCTTTCTATGCAACCGGAAAAAACAATGTACTCGTGGTGTGATCGTTTGTTGCATGCAAACTTAAGGTTTCCGGACAATTATATGTTTGTAGTTTAATGGATTTCGTTTCTACCACGTGGTTCTGAATCTAAAAATAAAATGTTGATCGTGGATTCTTGTTTTTTTCAAAGTGGTAAGAAAAAGAGTTTAAAACTTCATCGATACACGAATGCGGATTCTAACCTGGGCCTTGCTTCTCCAGAATCAGGTGGTTTTCAAGAAGTAATTCCATATGGTCCATCTGTCCGTGTATTTTATTTTTAACTTATGTTCCTATTTTAATTCTGATCTAAAGCATTCGAAAACATTTGTATTTCAATTTCAAAATCAAATATCGGCAAAAACACCGAAACGTAAACATTGAGATGATTTAAATACGTCAGCATCTAAAAGAGTAATCAAGGGAACCAAGGTTATAGCGGTAATCAAAAGAATGTAATCCAGGGACAAAGATTAGACATGGAAAACAGACATACACAACAAAGAACATAAAGTAACTAAAATCATACATACAAAGAAACAAAAGTAAATGAGCAACTCGGACTCCACTAAAAACTGGGAGCATGGACCAGGTGCACCGGAAGGGTAAGCGTCCTCTGCTTTTCTAGAAACACCCGCCGAGTTGCTCATAAAAACTGTGCACATTGCATTTCGTTATTTAACTATAACTGGCAAATGACCACTGCTACAATTTTAGTTCGCATAGAACAAATTTTCAATTGTTACTTATGGTATAAAGTGACGTCCGGCGTTGTCTGTTGTATAATTAAACATTTTTGAAAACTATTCTGACTACATGTAGCTATTGATTACACTTGAGAAAACTGGAATATTTTCACCAACCGCTCCACTTTTGATTAAATTGGTTGACCATGATAGCAGCCAAATTCTTTTCATTGCCGAAACTACGCAGACTTTTTATATCGCGAAAGAATTCTAACAAAAAGGCTTCTGGAACAGGGTTATGTTGCTACAAGATTGAAGTCATCACTACAGACAGAAGTTTCATGGTCGTCATCATAAACTCGTGGATCCTTATGGTGTATCCATCTGCACCATGAAAACTGATTTACTTATTGTGTCATAGTTTTTCTTTCCACGTCTGTCTACCCCGGACTTGACTTTGAATGAGCAACTCGGCGGGTGTTTCTAGAAAAGTAGACCTACCGGTGCACCTGGTCCATGCTCCCAATGTTTAGTGGAGTCCCAGTTACTCATTTGCTTTTGTTACTTTGTATGTACGATTTTAGTTATTTTATATTCTTTGTTTTCTGTGTCTGTTTTCAATATCTGGTCTTTGTCTCTGGATTACATTCTTTTGATTACCGCTATAACCTTGGTTCCCTTGATTATTCTTTTAAAGGTATGAGAAAACTATTTTCGCCTATACCTGTGCTACCAATGATACGATAGTAACCTAAGTTAGCCTTCAATTTCTCATCATGATTAACTTAATTTCGGTTTGATTTAACTTATTTGCTACAACTGCCCTTTACAGCTTCTGAATGTCTGGTTTTAGTCATCTGAAATTAAAGAAGCAAGCTAACATTTTAAACCTTCTACAAGAAGTATTTCTCTGAATACCAAATGCAAACTCTTCATGTTATGTCATTCATTTGAATCATTGAATGACTGTGACCAATTACGTAGAAAAAACAGTTAGGCGTGTATCTCTGATACTAGTAGCCAATTCGAACAACTGTACCAATGTCGGCATAAATAATATAAAAGGTGGCTTCTGGCTTACCTTTTATTAAATCCACTCTTCTTTGGATCATACGCCTATAGAAAATCTCTCCATCTAAGTCGGTTCTGAGGAAGCTTTCCTGTCCACTCCGGTTTGTATCGTTGCTCTTTCGATTATGTCTTTGTGTCTATTTGCCAATTGTGTCTTCGTACATGTCGTCCACTGCTTTTTTTCTTTATGGCTTTTTTGCTATGTTGCTTTGTGGTCATCGCATTTTCTTCTATTTTGTTTAAATATCTTTTTTATCGTTTAACGCAGGGAGTAGTTACGATGAATTATTTGTATTTTTATATCAAGGCCTTTGTAGTTCTCCATTGAAAATGAATTTGATTTTTGAATTCTTGATCTTCGTGCTTCATGATATGTTATTGGCGGTCCGTAATACAGATTGCTTAAGATGACCCTTGGTAAGTTTATTTCTTTTATGAAATCAAAGGCTTCTTTCAATATTCACAATGTTCCTAGGTAATTAAACTCATTCGGATTATTGTCCATCCCTTTGCATTGATTGCAATTGGTTTTAGTCAAGTTATATTGATTTTGCTGCTATTAATTGTCAAGCATTTGTTCTCAATACAAACAATATCATGAACAAAATAAAAGACAGTCAGTGTTGCCGTATTATCCATTTGAGTGTGTCGTTTTTCTTCATTTTTATCAGCACATGTCATCATGAACTCAATTGCTGGAGAAAAAAGACGATAGCAGCAACCTTGTTTTTTGTATTATTTCTTGACATCAAAACGTTTCTTAGTTGATGGAAGATTCTGTAAATGAACTTATTTAAGTACTTATGTAGTATTCAATCGCATAAATTGCCATTAGAAAGTAGAAAGTTGGAAAAAAACAAGGGGATGTTACACTGTAGAATTGTATGATCTATATTGCAATATGGTATATTCATGACCACTATTTTGTAACTCATGTTTGTTTGTCTCTAAAATATTTTGTATTCATAAAGACTCAGTTACAATAATTATTTTTATAAATAATTTTGAAACAACTGGTAAATAAAACAACATGTTCTATAGGTTTTATATTCGTTGGGAAAGACGTTGGTTTGAATTATTAGGGCATTAGCGCACCTTCCCATAATTTGATGAGAATTTCCTAAAGAATATTGGTGATACGTAGGTTTGGTTACGGCTATATGACGATTGTTTTTGGGACAGAAAATGCTGCTGTTATCTACAATTCAAGTGTGATGTATTTTTTTTTTTTTTTGATGTAATTTAAAATTAACTTTTGATTCCTTGTCAGCTCTGGTACGTTATGTGCTAACCCAGGCGGTGGCCTTTTTTACAGCTCTTTAAAATTGTCTGCTCAACTTGTTTCTAAATCCAGTATTTATCTTTGACCTGTTAGCTTGTTTGTCTTACATTCCCTGCCAGGTGGTTGATGGTATCATTCGGTCCTTCATATTTCTCTTTTTGCGGACTGCTTTTGCGGCTAGCTTGTATATGACTGCTCACTTGTTTGGTTTTGTTTAGTTCAATATATTGTTAAGATCTTCACGCGTTTCAAATATATTTTACTGTGATACTCGAGTGATTCTTTGTTGTTTTTTCTTTACCTTGAAGTACAGTGAATGGTTAGTACTCATTATGTTGTCAGGTTTATTCCATCCGTAATTTGTTGTATATTTTCAACTATAAATAATGATATGATACATTAAATTGTCCGGAGGGTATTTACAATTCAAGAATCAGACTTATGTCTCGAATTATATCATAAATTATACAAACAAAGTTTTGGAGTATATATGTTTCACCTTGTCTGTCCGCCTAGAATTAATGTTTGGACAACAATTGTCGGAATGACAGCTGTTGAACTTCGACGTTTTTTTGCAAAATCTAGTCTAATGCATTGTCGTCAATTCATCCTCTACGTTTTAGAAATAGCAGCAACATTCTTAATAGTTCATCCCCCATAACAATTGTGAAAATTGTGTCCAATATATATTGTGTGTCCACATTAATTCCATATAAATACTTGGTGAAAGTTACCAACATGCAAGGAAGGACATCAACACATTAATTAACTGGCTAGAAAGTGAAAATGTAAGCATCTTATTTCTTCTATAAAGATCTGTTTCTCGGATACCAGAAAACTCTGATAAAATACTATTTAGGATGTATTTTCTGAATTATCCTACAATGATACAACTGTTATAGATGAGGTCTGTCAAATTTTAACGGGAACACCAGAGGAAAAAAATATTCGGTTTTAAGCACTAATTATACAGAACAAATGGTACCATAATTAGCAACATTGATCCATAAGACCTTTTTACATTCACGTCCAACTTAAGATGCGTGTTTATAGTTAATATTTTGAAATTGAAGTAAAACAAGTCATATGCATACTGTTTATAAAATAACATGTGTACAGTGCGATGCCTAGGGTATTAATTAAGGCTACGTCTGTATGTATGTATGTATGTATGTATGTATGTATGTCCGAAACTCCGTCAGTCTGTTCGAACTATTTTCTAAGCAGTTTGTTATAATTTTGTGGGCAGTTAAATAATCACATTGAGACTAGCATACTATCAGGACACAAAATGAATGATAGCTGTTTAAATTATCAAAACTTGGTATGATGCGTTGTCCGCAACTCCTCTTCAATTACTTGTAGGAATTTAATGAAACTTAATGGTGGTAATGCATTACCATATTGATTTGTGCATCTTGTGAGCCATTCGTCTTTGAACACAATTTTTAAAAGACATGATAGTTTGAGCTTAGGAATTTATCAGCTAAACTTGGTCTGACCCTCCTCAACAACTTGGAGGATTATTCTTTAAATGATCGGGATCTTAAATACAAATATGAACGTAGTTATTTTTCAGGAATTAATGTCTGAACAAAAAATGTAGAAATTGTGACATACTAGGGGTATTAATACCAATATGGGCGATGTCTTGTTGCATTTAGTCTGCCTCAACTGTGTCAATCATTTCAGAACTGTGCAAGTACTTTAATTCGTTGATACCAATTTTCATGCAGTAGGACAGATACACAAGTTCGTAGATTCTTGAATTTGTGGTTTTGATGTATTCAAACACATAAATGATAATCTCTTTTTCGTTTGGAGCAATATTTTAGTGTGGCTCAACCAGACAAACCATGAAATTCGGTTACCCACGAACAATATTTATTTCACAGTATATATTTAGCAGCAGTTGTATACAAAATAAGAAATGAGTAATTCATCCAAAATGGTGCATATTTTAATTTGATACGTGTTAACCGTATAATGATTATCAAGGGTATGAATTATAATTGTTATATAATGGGTCCATTTTTTATGTTTTATACATTAAAGAATAATAAGCTACAAAATGACATTTTTTAGTGCGGATTTCAAGCCGGTATGAAAGAACAGTGGTTACTTGTCTCACAGCATTGGCTTTAGCTGCGTTCATTATGTTGTGGATTTTCTTTGGTATGTCATGTTTTGGGTGTAATTTAATTTTATATTCAGTTTGAAGTAGTCTCAACTTCGTGGAACAAAAGAAAAATCAAGGAAACCAGATATGAGTGGAAATTTAAAAGGAAACAACTAGACAAAGATAATAGACACACAGAGCAAAGGATATTAATAGTACATGCACAGATAAAAAACAAATTGGCACGCCGTTCTCCACTAAAATGTATAAGAACAAACTAAGTGCTTTGTTAACGCGATCGATCTCTGCTTTCTAAAAACGCCAGCTCATTTAATGAAAAAAATCTTAAAGTGGTATATCAAATGACTCCAAAATAAAACGTTGCAAATTATGTCATCAAAACTCGATACAAATCTAAAAATTAATTCATTATGAACATGTCTATAGCTGAGCTCTTTCTAGACAATCGATTAATGGGTGGATGGCAATTTGAAAATTTTGTTACTTTCTGGTAAAAAATATTTTTTTCGAAATTTTGTTCGGGGCTAAACATAATGTAGATAACGCAAACTAAGACTAAAGATCTGTGTAAACTTATAGTTCAATGCTGGTATGAATTGTGAACTACTTTATGAAAGAAATCATTATTGAGCAATTGTTTCCTAGAGTCATGCAATAATCAGGTAACAGTATATGTTCCATTTAAAAGAATCTTTTTTTTTCATTAGAAGGATTATTCCACATAACAAATTGCTCATTGCAGCTTTTAACCGTATTTTATATAACGGAATATAGAATTAATATGTTTAGCCTTACAGTTATCGTCAGTAATAAAGAGTATTTGCAGATAATATAAAGGTCCAATCGAGCTAGCTTGTAACTTTTTGTAATAGGAAGATGTTGTGTCTAAAGTTTCGTGTAGGTTATGCCATTTTAGATGACTATTTTCACTCTGTGTAAGATTATATAGTCAAATCTGCACTTTTTATGGTCTTTCCTTACTTAGATTTATCATGCCTTTTTTTATTTTTTATTATTGAATTTCAGTTCATTTGTTTCCTCAAAATCTTTATGAAACAGGATTCCACAAGCTTGTGTACCAACAGCTGTATGAAAGAAACAGGACGGAAAGTATATTTTGGTCTACATATTTCTATTAAGTACTGTCAAGAATGTCTACTTTTTGTCTAAAGTTTAGCATGTCTAGTGTTCTAACATTTATTTTCTCGGTTCATTTTATATACTCGGTTAAGGAAACAGGGACAAAGAATATCTTACTTAGCAGTATTTCTAGTTGTATTTTGTATCTCTAGGGTGCAATGACCTGACAAATGGGTGGACATATTTTCGAGATTTTATCGTATGTTTGCATCAAGTTTGTTAATTTTATATTTTGCGCGTATATATTCATTTATTTGTTTTAGTAGATAAAGATCAAAATGTAGATTCTTCTGGTGACTGCACGGGTCAGTATTATTTAAATATTTAGCTATTTATTCTCAACTATAAATTCAGTTAGAATATTCAAATCATGGTGTGGGTTTAATTAGACGTATTTGTTGGTGATACCTGTGTTTATTCAATAGATTCATCATTTGTAGTAATAGCTGATATATTCGATTTTATTTGAACTATAATTGTGTTGAAACGAGGCGCCAAAAATCCGGGACCACTCTATGTTATATACTAGCGGGCTAAATATTTAATAGTAGGAGCAACCCCCTGTGCTTCAACCATTATAATTATACACGTGAATATAGTCTTGAAGACAACTGTTTGTATTGTTTATTATTTTCTGTAGATCCAGACCGATCTTCGTATTGAGCATATTTATTGTATTCTATTTGCAAAGGGCCTCCCTGCAGGTCCGGGTGTTAATAGAATAGGCCTGCAGCAGCGCTAAGGTTGTCGTAGAAGGCGACTAAATAGTGCTCAGAACCCTAGCCGGGGGCTAGGGCGCTCTGCCTACAGAGCAACTGGGATGTGTGCCCCAGGTGGTGGAATGGGGTACCCTTGGCGTGTTACATGCTGGGGTTGTCAGGCTATAATACGGAAAACCTGACCGCAAACCATAGTAGTGAACCGTGTTGGGAAAGATGCCACGTTCCTCGCACGTTAAAGAACCCTACTGTGGTATTCTCCCGCAGTAGGAACGTTAGGGCTCCACCACAGGAGGCTAAATTGTCCGATCCTACCCACCTCTCCCTATTTCCAGTGGCAATCAAAATTTGTCGACCCCATTGTCTTTGTGTCCCATCCCTTTTTCATTTTATCATCAATTTCATGTTCGTCGTCTGAAAACAGCTGAAATATTGCTGCTCGGACGTTAAACCCCAACACACAAACAAACTATTTGCAAAGGGAGATACTTTAAACCAGAAAAAAATGAAAATTCTACCAGTACAATAGTTCTTTTTCCCCATCTTTAAAAAACATGTAAATACAATTAAACTAATAAATCATTAAAGATTATTTATCGACATTCAACTGAAAACTACATTGAAACCCCTAATATACCGACAAAATTGGACAACCTTGTGAAAAAGTAAAAGAAAAGCATAATCATAATCAAAATGCAAGTTTTCTTGACTGTTAGAATTTAAAAGATGCAGAATGACTTATTGTGAAAAGCGAGTATGAACCGTACATCTATAATAGGGAGTAAAAAATAATAACCACTGAGCAACAAGTATGCATATTAAACATATTCTGTTTACATACATGTCATAGAATTGTCTTAACCTGTGCTACGTATAATTCAAATCATAGTACATAGATTTATAAAATATATATCCATTATTTCATGACCAACAAAAGATCATGTTATAATAATTAAGAATAAACCAAACAAGATTACACAAAAGACGATCCTTTCCCTTGGCCAAAACAAAACGCACATAATTCACGTTTGCTATTCAATGCTAAACAAAAAATTGTTTAATTTATTTTTCAAACTTAAAGTATTCCTTACTGTAACAGTGTATCACAAAACTTGAGATCAGGAGATACCATAAGTTAAAATACTGACTCTTTGATATTCTTCCGTTGAGTTAGAACGTTATGTACGTATGTTCATTATCCGATCATCTCTATTTCGACATTTTATACCCCACTCCATACCTAGCTAGGGCGGAGAAGGAAAAAAGGGGTATATTTTTTACCTGTGTCCGTCATTCTGTCATTACGTAACTCAATTTTTTGTCTGCAACTTTTTGTCACAGCCATTCTCCCCTCGTAATATCAGTACACCATATTTTCTATTTATTCGTTCATACAAATAGGCTGAATTTTCCGACAATACCGTTATATTGTATATATTTATTGCACGACTTATGAACAAACTTTAACGTATTATCCTAGATGTTTATATTATTTTTAATGCAGATTTTGAACAAAACGAACATTCAACAAACATTGTTGGTGATGAGATGAACAATGAGAGTAAGAAAAGCAATGAATACCATACACGAGGTAGCTTGTTGTTAGTTCAATAGGCAGTATTACAGTTTTGTTCCATTTTTGTTTGTTCAAAATCGATCGAGACACGTTGAACTAAATATCTTAATATTCTCATGAAAATGAGTATATAACCCTTACAGTTTGGAAAATGATCATCTGTAAGACTTAAGTGTGCATTTTCAGAAAAAAGTTGTTTATTTCTAAAGTCTAATCGTAATATTAGAAGTTTTATAAATACCTTTTATTCAGAAAATTATGCTGTATAAAGCACGAACTCGTATACACACATATCTTGGCTGATTTTACAAGCTGAGAATTGCAATGCAAGTTTTAACTGTTTTTACGGAAACAATTTCGGGAGGATGGGGGTTTACGGGTTTCATCCTGTCTTTGTCCGTGAAGCATCTTGGAGTATAGTTTTGAAACTTTGTTGGATATTATATAATCACAAGGAGATGTGCGTACATATAGGAATTAATGTTTCGACAAAAAATATAGAAATGATGGCCACTGTACATTTTTTTTCGTCGGCAAAACTTGTCCCATGCGTTCTCCACAAAACCTCTTAAGCAACTTGCAGGACTATTTTGAAACTTAATGAGGTTTTAAATTACCGTATGTGCGTGTGCATATTGACAGTAATTATTGATTGGAAAATATAATTAGAAATGACGGCTGTTCAACTTAAACGATTTTCAGCGAAACTTGGTCTCATGCGTTGTCCACAACTCTTCCTCAACGACTTGCAGGACCATTACAAAACTCCATGTGGTCTTGGATTATGATATTATGGAGATTTTCATATTGTAAGAAATTCAATGTCATTTTCTGTTATTGCTTTGTCAACGATAAAAAAAAAAGTACTGGTTGATGTTCGGCGTTGGAAGGTTTTAAAAAAAAGGTAGCAAAATAGATAGTCTACATGTATAAAGCATAACAATTATGTCCTATATGAATCATATGTCCATATTGCATTTTGTATCTGTATCATGCAATGACCTGAGGAATATCTGAGCATATTTTAGAGATTTTATCGTATTATGTTTTCATCAAGTTTGTTCATTTTATTTTTTGCGCGTATATATATTCACTTGCTTTTTTAGTAGATAAAGATAAAAGTGTAGATACTTCTGGTGACGGCACAGGTCACGTATGCGTGAAAGATGACAGCGTTGGTTAGTATTTTCTAAATATATATCTCCTATATACTCAAATACATATATATCATGAATTATTGATGGATATTTTTGCAGTTTTACAAAACTAAATCCCCTTAAACACTGTTGCTGTATTTTTAGTATTGTGTATGCCAGAAAGAGTAATCAAGTGAACCAAAGTTATAGGGTAATCAAAAGAATGCAACCAAGGGACAAAGACCAGACATGGAAAACAGACATATACAACAAAGAACATAAAGTAACTAAAATCATACATACAAAGTAACAAAAGTAAATCAGTGGGAGCATGGACCAGGATCTAGCCAAACGATATTCTTTCTTTCGGATCAAATCAGCTATAAAGTCAGCCTCATAAGAGTGAAGGAATATGTCAGCAAGTAAAGGAGCACAATTTGTTCCCATTGGAATGCCGACCTTTTGTTGAAAAACCCGTCCACCACACTTGACAAATATGTTGTCGATTAAAAATTCCAGCATTTTGTAAAGATCTTCCTCTGTATATTTGGAAGATGATTTGGAATTATTTCTTACAAAGTATGAGGAATCTCTACCAAGAACTATATATTTGTACCTATGTGTACCATCGTTTTTGGAAAAACAACGATGTATAATGTTTTTAAGTCGGGATTTTGACTGAGTATGGGGAATAGAAGTATATAGTGTTGAAAAGTCATAGGTTTTAATGCTATTATATTCAGATAATAGTCTTGAATTGATTGTCTCCAAAACATCTTTCGAACTTTTCAAGATCCACATTCAATTAATACCAATATGGAAGTACCAAGTGTTGTGGTAGGACTGCAGACTGTTTGACAGTTGTGAGTATGGAAGTTTAAAATTTTGAAAGAGGTTTGGTGGTACATTTTCCAGATCCAGATATGAAACTTTGTTTGTACGGATTCTTGTGGAGTTTAGGAATCCAGTACATAGACGGTAGATCATAATTATCGTCCTTAGTAGAGACCAAAAGAGGATAGCACAGATTTATGGTTCTCCACAATCTCTTCTTTGGAGAGTGTGGTAGCAGTATAGGTGCTATCAATACTATTATTTTCTACGTCTACCTCTGATAATAAACATTTGATGAAAAACGTTTTGCAGACAAAAACAATGTTGAGATTTGTCTGCTGGTACGACAACATACTTGTCATGTATAGTAGACAATATTTTTGCTACATCGGGGTCTTTGAAAACTGATGTAGCTTTGGTACTCATTGACCTACTTAAAACTTTCAGTCGTTTCAAAATTAAAGACCTCATGGCCTTTAACCACTCTGACAGAGAATCAATGTCTTCTTGTTCTCGTTTTATCCATTTTCTTACATAGTCCTCGACGACATCCATAAGAACTTTAAAGTTATAATTTCAATTTATACAGCGTGGTTCACGGTACTTGGGACATTACGCAGAGATTCGTTTTCGATTATGTTTAATCTCCCGTAACAACGTGACCAGAAGGACCATATTTGAATGGAGAGCTTTTGCAAGAACAGTCAGGTGGTTTAGCCTTGAAATCCTCAATCTCGAGGTTCTACAATAGTCTTTTATAATTGAAAATTTTGGATGCAATGGTTGAAGTATAGGAATATGAAATAATTGGTATGGATTTGTCTTTGAAATGTGGGGGAATTTGGTTGGTGACGTTTTAGTGATGGAAGATGATAGCCAAATTAATTGCATCTATACCTTTGTTGACAAACGGTAGTGGAAGAAATGATCGTTTTTCTTCATCTTGACTTTTCACAAACTGGTTTAAAGATATCTGTGGGAAAAAAAGGAAATAGTCTACCTATTTTGGCATTTTATACCCCGATCCATACCTTGCTAGAGCATTGATGTTCTACCAAGTTCTTTAGGAGAAGGGAAAAGGGGGTATACTTTTTTACCTGTGTCCGTCATTCTGTCATTACTTAACTCAAATTTTGATGACAGATTTGTCTGCAACTATTTGTCACAGCCCTTTGATATTTTGACACGAGCTTTATACCGATATGTGATGTTATTGGATTTGATTTAATGCATCAACTTCCAGCGTGACAACTCAGTTTACAGTTTGACCATTTACTAAAATTTGGAAGGAGTGATCTCACTAGTGGGCATAAGTTTACACTTCTAGCTGGTTAATAATTCTCCTTGTGTATACTTATCCTACTATGTATTTTTTTCTAATGGTGTTGTTGCAAGGTTTCCCCTTGAAACCGGTGCACAGAAATCTGAAATTTCAGTATGAAGTTGATGGATGCATTTGTTTTTAAAAACCGCCTGGTCAATTCCATTGCTGACTGACAAAAGGTTCTCGAAGATATTTACCAGCCAAGTAGTCAGACGTGTGTGACCTGAATTTTATCTTATATACGTACCGAAATTCGTAGTTTTTCATATTGAAAACACAAAGAAAAAACTGAGACATCATTCATGGTATTGCACAAAGTAGACATTCTTAGTGCTGGGTGTCGATTCCTACTTCGATATTTGTTTTTGTTTTGAGTTCATCATGTTTGCAATTAGATTTTGGGTTTAGATCTTCCTTTGCCTTTGTTACCAATACTGATGACATGAAACACGTGCCAACCATTCAGAAGTCCGAAATATCAAAATGCTTGGTATTTTTTTGTATTAGATCTGTACACATTACATAAGAATTTGAGAAGTCTCAACAATTTAACTTATAACAAAAAAGTATTAATATAATTCAAAACGCGGAATATTCATGAGAAATGATTTTTAGAATAGATATATATGTAAAGTCAAATACTTAACATGTGTTTTAATTCCACATGAACATTGTGTATCCTGATTTCATAGACCAAATATTGTCATATGCCTGTGACGTCATGATCTTTCTTGGTGATCTACTTGTTAAATTGTTATCCTTAAACTAAAATTATCTGGAATGACTGAAACATTTTTTTCTGTATCCATCTGCACCATGAAAACTGATTTATTCAACGGTATATAGTTTTCCTTTCCTCGTTTGTCTACCCAGGACTTGACTTTTTATGAGAAACTCGGCGGGTGTTTCTAGAAAGGCAGAGGACGCTTACCCTACCGGTGCACCTGATCCATGCTCCCAGTTTAAGTGGAGTCTGAGTTGCTCATTTGCTTTCGTTACTTTGTATGTATGATTTTAGTTACTTTATGTTCTTTGTTGTGTATGTCTGTTTTCCATGTCTGTGGATTGCATTTTTTGATTACCACTGTAGCCTTGGTTCCTATGATTACTCTTTCTCTTTACTCTGTACTCTTGAAATTACCCTGCTCTGTATATATTTTAGTTTACAAACGTGATTTTGGTCATTTCGTCAAAGACAGAAAAAACAGCGATTTTTAACTGTTTAACTTCCGCTTGTATTTTTCCTCGTAATTTCAGTACTTCACATTTTATTTTTAATTTCGTTTATACACACGAAGCCTGTATTTTTCGACAATACCGTAATATTGTATGCATATATTGCATGACTTTTGAAAAAAAGCTGTCTGTGGCTGCCTGAATTTTTCTTTTCGAACGTTTCCATTTTATCCTTGATGTTAATATTATTGTTTAAAGGAGATTTCAAATGGAACACACATTTAACAACAGATTATGATGGCGTGGTAAATGATGAAAAGCAGTGGTTACTATACGCAAGGTTGCTTATAAAATAAAAAAAAATGTTTATGTAAAAGACATTTTGATAGCTAGGCCTAATTATTTGTTCGTTCAGAATCGATCTATAAACGGTGAACAAAATATCTTAATAATTTCATGAAAATTAGTATATAACCCTTACAATTTGGGAAATCAGCATCTAGAAGGACTTCAATGTGCATATTCATAATTTTCTTTTTATATCTTAAGTATTTTTGCAAATATCAAAGGTTTTATAAATACTTTTTAGTCATACCTCGGCTGTTTTTACAAATGGACAAATTTTGTCAACGGTTTGTTCGTAATTACTTCTTATTTAAATGAAACAAGACATAGACTGCTGATTATTAATGGTGGTCGTGAAAAAACACCATTGCATTAAGTTTGGCTCTTTTGAAAAAATCATACCCATGTAAACAACAATGAATAACCTTTAATGCAAAATGCGCTTTGGAATAATGCTCAAGGCTATGCAAAATTCGAAATCTTTGAAATGTATGCAAATAGCTATCTTGCAGAACTCTCCTTTCAGAAGGAAGATCATTAGCAGACTTTATTAACTTTTGCCAATAGCTTCCGATTAGCTCGTAGTGTCATTAGATCAGTTTCGTACTGATATAAGTACTGTATACATGTAAACAAAGAATATTTCGTAAATATTTCTACGATCCTGTTTATCTAATCACCAAAAACAAACGATAGAAAAGAAATATTCAAAAAGTTTCTTGATCGGTAACACGAATATTCTTCGAAAGTAGCCATCATATTTTCCTCAGATATTGTAGTCTTCTGGCTGCAAATCCCGTTGTTCGTCAATGTTGTCTGACATTTTCTTACAGGTTGTGACTTGATCTCATCTTCTGTATATTTTGGGTTGAAATTATAGGGGAAAAGTCCCAAATTTGCCTTTCGTCGGACTTCGTTATCAATTACCTATTTACTTTCACTTTACAAACCGACTTCGTGACGTCACAGCTAAACCGAACAGTGTCGCACCCATGTGTGCGGGAAATTCAAATTCCCGATATAAAAATCGTGATTAATTAGTTACAAAAAGGAAACTATCTTGTTTCTATTTAATTTTCATGAACATTTAACAGATTAGTTCCAATATATATTACTTGTACAATAGCATGGCTTTAAATACAATATCTTGTCAATATTTTCCAGTAATATTTAAAATATTTTAATCTTTGCAGAACTATCACCATCAGTAAAAAGTATGATAACAAGAGAGGAGGTGAATTATCTTCGCATTGTTTACCTCTTATACGGAGTCGCTTGTATTGTTGTCCGTATGGTCTTCGACAACGAAATAACACCTAAAAAACTGTGGCAAACTCTTTTCGAGCAAGGAAAAATGCTGCAAAAAGAAAAAAGCAAGAAAGAAATGAGGAAGTTACACATCTTTCAAGTACTAAATGGTACGTTTCATATATTTGATGCATATAATTTCATTACTTGAAAGGAAAAACCACAAATAATGTCCTTCAATTTTGGCTATACTTTTTTTTATTTTGGTATTTCAATTACTCTCAAAAACGTGCATGTTTTTTAAAGTTCAATTTCAACAGTTTCTCATCTATAAAGAGAAAAACATTGATAAATTCAGATACGTTTAGTTGTGTTACTATGTCGTACATGTATTATCACTTAAGTCAAAAAATATTTTAGACGGATTCTGGCATCTTCAATGCATATATGGTGTTATAAAAAGCCAAGTTTTATTGTTCGTAAAAATAAAAGGATGACATAGATCATGCAATGCTTGTGGGAGTATTCCCACTTTTAAGTAGCCTACAATATTGCCATATATTAGCACGGTATTGGCTAGAACAAATGCATTGGTTGTTGAAATATTTTTCCAGACAAAAATTTAAAATCATCAAAGGACTTTGATTTAAACCTTATGATACATCTCTTGAAAGAAATGGAAATCTTCCAAATTGGAGATCAGCTACCTCTTCCTTACGATAATAGAATCGATGCTTTGCTGGGAAGAATAAAGTACTACAGGGACATTATTGTTTACTCAGTTAATGGTAAACTCAACGATGATAACTTCATGTCTTATTGGAAGGACATAAGCCAGGTATAAGTGCATTTTTGTAAAGGATGCTAAAATGGAGTTTCCCATTATGGATTTAAACTACAATACAAATACAACATAAATGATTAATTGCCAGCTTAATGTGATGTGTTGTTATTTTTTTGTTTTTTTTTTTGTTTTTTTTTTTTGTTTATGCTCTTTGTTTTGTGTGGCTATTTTCCTTGGAGCATATTCTTTTGATTACCGCTTGAATCTTGGTTACTGTTTAATTTCTGAAATATGTTAGGGTTATATCGGGTTTTTAACCATTAAAGAACTGTTATATAATTGGGTTGTAGGAAGATAATGTAAGATTTTATCTAAGAATAATCAAGGGAACAACGGTTATAGCGGTCATCAAAAGAATGTAATCCAGGGACAAAGACCAGACAAGGAAAACAGACATACACAACAAAGAACATGAAGTTACTAAAATCATACATACAAAGTAACAAAAGCAAATGACCCCACTAACAAACTGGAAGCATGGACCAAATGCACTGGTAGAGTAAGGGTCCTCTGCTTTTCTAGAAACACCCAATGAGTTGCTCAAAAAAGTCAAGTCCGAGGTAGACGAAAGGAGGATAAATTAGTTTTCATGGTACAGATGAAAACACCTTAACGATCCACGAGTTCATGATGACGACCGAAATTTCGGACACCCGTAGGTGAAATTTGATCGTTTTCGAAAAAGGCACTTCAATTTCTTTAAGTTGAAAAAATGGTTTCACTTCTATGACATAAAACGTCATTAACACTGTGGGTTGCAACGCTGCAAAATGGTTTGCGTTGGCGAGACGGAAACATCGACATTTCCTTGAATATTGTCTTGGGACTAAAAACCCATTTGGAATCAATGTTAAAACCTGCATTATTTAGTTGTCATATCACTGTTTCATTTGTTTTTCATAACTTATATTTGTCACTTCATTTTTTCCTGTTTAATTTGACGCGTCTTCACGATGGTTTCTACGTCTTTACCATTCACACATTTTCACTCCTGACGATGGGAGTAATGCAAACGTTCTGGGCTTCACTTTCTTTGTTTAAATGCGTTTTATTTGTATTCTATTTAGATTTAGTTTGATTTTACCTTTTAAATGTGGCTATTTTCACTTAGTTATTATTCTAAAGCTTCGCTAAATGAGCCACTTCACAAAATATGTTATATCATATATTTCCCAATGGTGTCTGAAACTTCCCAATCTTGCCCAGAAAAAACTTGGGTTCGATTCTTTTTTTCACTTTTGTTTTCCAATTAAAGGTTTTGAATTGAAATGACATACTTTGTCCCTGGATTACATTCTTTTGATTACCGCTATAACCTTTTTTCCCTTGATTACTCTTTCAACAGCTATTCATGGTGTATCAATGTGACGACAAGGGGTATAAAAATATGGATCACTTGTAAACAGTCACTACGTATTTATACTGAATGAAGTAATCAAACACGGATAGTATTTGCATAAATTAATGTTTTTACGGCATTTTCTAAAACACTTTGGTAAGACGTGATCTATATCTTACTCTTACTCTACTTTGGTGTACCATTTTTTTACGGGGAAGCGCACTTGTTTTGTCTTACCCCAAGGTTAAGATAAAGAATTTCACACAGCTAAAAGCAGAATAGGTACTTTTGGTCTTAAATTGAGAATCTCAGTTCCGTTCTTAACTTAAATAACTTAAAGTCAACATCTCTGCAAATACACACACTTCATACGTATACATCTTAATTAGACCATGTTAATCCGCTAATTATTATGTACATAGCAGTGACTTACCGAATGTTCCCAGTGTTATTTTTTGTTCGATTATTCACACTGTGAAATAAATTCGGTAATTTCACTCTCGCGCTTTCTCCCGCAAAAATGCCACAACACGAATGTCAATCCGCCGTTCACAAAATTTAAAATTCATGTTGAAAATAACAATTAATAATGCTGGAAATCTATATGTTAAATAGAATAATCACTTGGTTATCGTAAAGTACCAAAATATGATCACGAGTGCCAAAGAACGCCTATATTTAAAGAATAACAAGTTCCGCACATTCGTTAAATCTAGGCGTTTTTTTGGCACTCGTGATTATATTTAGGTTATTCACTCTATCCACTTAATTATCCTATTATTATTATTACATTGCAATCTAAATTCGCTTACCAACAGGAACTCTGTGCACACAAAAAAAATTGAGGAGAAATTTATTTATTTTGTTTCTTTTGCTTTAGTTATATACTATATAAAAGTATTGTAGCATAAACTAAATCACAATGTGGTACAAAGGATTATCAAGGGAACCAGGTTATAGCGGTAATCAAAAGAATGTAATCCAGGGACAAAGACCAGACATGGAAAACAGACACACAACAAAGAACACACAATAACTAAAATCATACATACAAAGTAACAAAAGCAAACGAGCAACTCGGACTCCGCTAAAAGCTGGGAGCATGGACCAGGTGCACCGATATGGTAAGCGTCCTCTGCTTTTCTAGAGACACCCGCCGTGTTGCTCATAACAAGTCAAGTCCGGGGTAGACAAACGAGGAAAGGAAAACTATGACAGGTTGAATAAATCAGTTTTCATGGTGCAGATGGATACACCATCACGATCCACGAGTTCATGATGACGACCATAAAACTTCTGTAGTGATGACGTTAATCATGTAGAAAAGGTCAAATCATCACTAAATACTTTTTGACACATTTAGTGCTTTTATTTTTTTGTTTTATTTTGTAGGCAATTTTGAGATTGTCTTCTCATCATTTCAGCAGGATTGCTCAAGAAAGATCCTTGAGAGGTATAGTTCATCATTTTATATAAGATCTAAAAGAATTCGAATTATCTCCAAGACAGTATGAATAAAATGTGCATGACTTTTTTGAATTTCAATATACACAGAAAGATAAGAAAAATCTTACTCCTAGCATAACATAGCTCCGACCATATTATTAAAATCGAAGTACATCTGTTCTAAGAAATGCAACTATTTTTGGAAATATGTCAGTAACATTTGAACATCAGTTTTGTCGTCAAAAGTCTGCGTAAAACACATTGGTATTCATATCATCCACAGATATGTTTCTTTAATTTGTACAAACTTGCTTTCACTAACAAAACAAGCTGGAGCCGTTAGTAAGGATACAAAAGATAATTCAAGAAGGCTGAAGCTCCTTTGTAGGCAATGCCATTACATATCTAAAATAATCACAAATATAAATTGCTTGGTGTTCTTTCGTAGTGAAAGTATAATAAAAACCACATTTTGGTGTGAAGTTGTGGTGTTCTTAATATTTAATTTGTTCTTAACAAAATCTTTTGATTTAGAAAAAATATTGGTGCTAAGTCCTGTACAAAAAGATGATATCAAGTTGCATCAATTTGCAATGTTAACAGACGGAATACCCCAGACAATTTTCCAGCAAGTAATCAAAGAATACTGTCAGAAATCATATTCCGACAACACAGTTATTACATTCCTGAAAGAAGAAATGCATAATCTCTTTCATAAACGAAAGAATCAGTCATATTGTTGTGAATGTCTGGATAAGAGATTTTCGTTTGTTTTGCCTAATGACCTTTGGAACAAATTGTATATGACATCCAACAATGCAAAAAAAGCTTGTAAATGTGATCATCCGGCAAAATGCTTTCAGGAGTGTGTAATTAATTTTAACTTCCAACTGACTTGTTCTGATACTTCTTTATTGATTTCGCTTGTTATGAATGTACCAAAACTTATGAGGTACATGACTAAACATTTTTCAATTCGTCTTCTTCTTGAACGAGAAAAACATATTGTATATCATATGGTAGAACAATTTTCTGATAGCGTTTGTTGCCAATGTGCAGAAGGAAGTGATAGTAAAAAGAAATATTTATTGAGCCAGAGTGATTGGAACCAATTGTTCATGCAAAAAAATGAAAGCAGTTGTAACGTTGTGCAATGTTGTTGTAAATACTCAGTGAAAGAAAATATTAAAGTCGAGGATGTTGATGACAATCTTCTGTATAAAGTAATGAGTGTTGCAGGGCCAATACATATATTTGATAAAGCAAATAAAAATCCACTTGATTCCTTTCTATGTTGGGATGGCATTGGAACTAAATATACTGAAGGGAACAGAAAACTATTGGAAGCTGTTCACGATATGGCTTTTAAAAAAACCCTGGAAAGAAGACTATCCAAGTATGAGACCATTCATGATGAAGACTTTATATCGAAATGGATTCTTAGAAATGTGACAGGAAATAAGGTAATGTAAGATGTTATGTGATAAAAGAGTTCACTCGCGATGAAGTTCACTCTTTGCAAAAACTAAACATTTTCCTTGTCAATCTACATCATTTATGTCAGCACTTTAGTTGGCTTGTAGGTGTAGATGATTCTGTGATAAAAATTGAAATGTAGCTTGTCGAATAATATGATCTCGGCACTAAGTAGTGTATAAAGCGTATAAATACTAATATGATTTTTCAACTGTTTCCATACACCTATTAAAGCTTCCTGTATATTGATTGTGAAACATGAGGGAAAATCACTATTCAATACAAATCCGCGAAGTGTATCTGGTGTACTGAACTAACGTGGACAAAGGGGTTGGATTAAACACTGATTATGGCAAAGGTGTTAAGGATTGCGCACAATATTTGTTATTGTGTTATTGCATTGTCGTTGTTCGTAGACATTAGTTTTCATGCTCGAGCAATGTTTTAATATAATAGTAAGACACAGGTTCCGTATTCATAGTTTGGAGTTTCTGATTGTTTTTTTTTAAGCTTAAAACGTTCATTTATAAGGGACCATTGACTTGCTTATTAAATAAGTAGCAACTCTGTGTAATATTGCAAAGAAATTTAATTTTAATCAATCATGAACTGTTTGACTGTATAGAGTGATGGAGTACAATAAAGAATAAATACTGACGTTCTTTCTATATGTTTTATTTTGGTAAATCTGCAAATAATATCAACATCTCTGGTGTAAACAGTTTTATGAGGTTCCATGTTTATACAGAATACCATGAAAGAAGAAAAAAAAATAAAACATATTTCAGATTTATGATTTATGTTTTCCATTAAAATGCAATAATTTATATACTGTTAAATAAGGTACAAAAAGTATTTATCACATAAAACCAACACGAACCTCTAAATAGACATAAGCTTACTTTTTAACCGTCTCCGACTAATTTAAACAATTATGAAATGTGTAATAAAGATACTCTGTAATTAAGGGCCGCTGCTTTTCAAAGTTATGAGAAAATAACGTTTAATAGATAGTTCATTTTTTGGTTTTTGGTATTTGTTCCGTTTGGTGGATTAGTGTTTTAACTGACAATAAACATAAGAATCGGTGCTCCCCTCTTAGCCAACTTTGTATAAATTCTTATGGTGTAAACTTAATGCACAACATCTACAACAAAAGGAATGCAAGTTGCATGGTATTTCAATTGCATATTCTGGTGGTTTAATTATGATGTTTTTATCACTAAATGATCCTCGAGTGTATATATATAAAAGAGCTTTTAAACAATGACATTGGAACATAATGTAGGAAGTCTTTTATCCATTTTGACCTTCATCTCAAAACAGGAAGAGTAAAGCTTACAAACATGACTTTGATTCTCCTATGTTGTAACATAAAAAGTTATTCAGCTTCTGGATTTTGTGTTTTTTCAATTCATCGACATCACTTGCAATTGCCCCCATTTTCTGGATACGGTTCAGTCATTGAAACGAATTGGTTCACATTGACCTAGGTGTGTTATTTGACATGGATATAACAATTAAAAACCTACCAGTGAAACTGACAAACAAAAGTTGAATTTGTTTTAGAAATTATACCCCATTATTAAAGATAACCAGTAATGCTTTATATTTTAGGCAAACGGAAGCCCAAAAACTGAATCAGTAATAGTGTTTGAACATCAAGGTAAATGAAAGATTTTTCAAATTTATAAAATAAGGGAAATAATGATACTTTTAATACATATAGTATAAGTCATGTTTTATTATTAGATACTATAGCGACGTTTGTTTTAAACATGGATCTTTCCTAGAAAGTGTTAAGGTTGCAGGTGGTACTAGTAAAGATTGACGGATATCACAAGGGGTCAGCAAGACTAAAGTACAACAAATAGAAATAAAACGGACAAAACCAAGAATAAAACCAACATACATGTAATCATAAACAAATAAACTTATCAAAACCTTAAAGCATGAACGAATAATGTGGTATCGCAGACAAGTGCCTCCATAATTAATGGAATTTAGTATGAAAAAGAACATTTGAACATTGCATCTGAATAATCACAAAATCACGGGAGTGCCATCAGGTGTAAAGGAAGGGTAAGCATGTCATCCGTTTTAATCCAAGTGAGTATAATCTGGTAATAGTCGGCAACAATAGAGTATTTCGTCGTCACGAATCACGAATGGGGTCCCGTACAAAAACAACTCATAAAAATGATATATAGTTGCAACAAGTTAAGAGATTGTTTTTTTATTGCGTAATACTGGTATTGAGTATAATGTTTCACATTTACGGCCTATTATATACTCGTTTTCAGGAAAAATAGAAGTAAAAAATATGTTCCTTTCTCACAGAGCAAAAGTCAACATTAGTCAAAAACAGTAGGTAGAATGTAACAAGTTTATTACATTTTGATTGCGTATAAGAGCAATTAAGGGAACCAAGGTTCTGGCGGTAATCAAAAGAATACAATCCAGGGACAAAGACTAGACATCGAAAACAGACGTACATTATAAAGAGCATAAAGTAACTGCAATAATATATACAAAGTAACAAGAGAAAATGAGAAACTCAGACTCCACTAAAAATGGGATCATGAACCAGGTGCTTTTCTAGAAACACCCGCCAAGTTACTCATAAGAAGTCAAGTCCGAGGTAGTCGAGAGAGGAAAGGAAAATTATGACACGTAAAACAAATCAGTTTTCGTGGAGCAGTTAAATACACCGTAACGATCAAGAAAGTGTAAATGTTATTTATAATTTGGGTCGATTTTTTTTTTCAAAATAAAATCACTCTTACTCTTGCACTAAACAAAGCGTTATGTTTTTGTTTTGTTCCGTTTTGCTGTTTTATATTAGTGGTAGATAAATCGAGCATGAACATTCGCCAAATCACTGATACAATACTATGTGAAACTAACTATATAACTGTATTCATAATTGAATATAACAATCAAAAACATAAACAAAATAGAACAAACAGCTTTTATTCTACAACGTCCGAGCTAGATCGTTTTATCTTGAACTGTGTTACCAGCTTCTATGCATCAGCATAGATGGTATAGAATTTCCAATCGGTTTCCTACATGACCGACCATGAATTCATGCAAAAACATTATATTTATGCATTATCCAAAACAAAAAACAAATGTATCGAAATAGAAAGCCAAATCCACCCAAGTTCTACAAAATGCTATACAGGGAATGAAGCCTCAGTAATTTATTGCCTTTTGTACTTTGAAATACTGCAGATAGTGAAATTACTGCATTGTGAACATAATTTAAGCATACAATTCAACATGATAAATTACCAAATTTCTCATTATTTTATCCGTCTTTGTATAAATTTCTAAGTAGTGCTATTGAATTTTAATTGTTTCTATTGTAATAGAAAAATATTCGAGCCCGAGGAAATGAATTTTTTGAGACTAACTTATCTTCTTTATCAAATGGTTTGTCCATATCTGAGGAAAAAATTCGACGAAAAACTATCGGGCAATTTGCGGGAAATTATTAGCGAATTGTATTATGAATGCCTAACAACACATCAGACACCCAATAAGAAGACGGAAGGCAAAGTCAAAGTGTCTGAAATACATTTAAATTCTATTCAGTGCAGCACACTTTTTAAGCCAAAGCAAGGTATGTAAACTATTTTGAAATAAGTAGATTGAATTAACTACAACAAGGCTTAAAACGAAGACCAAGTCATTTTGCAAGCTAGCATAAACAGACTAACAGAAACAACAAACCATCAGAAATGCACATCAAGTTAAATTAAATCTCACTCACTGTTATAAATCAGTAAATAAACCAATTTACCGTCAAGGCAGTTGTTCGCAATTATTTAGAAATGTAACTCATATAATTTGACTCACAATACTATATGTAACAATTTGTCACTTCTGTGTTTATTTTTGCATATGATTTGGTAAGAATAATCAAGGAAAGCAAGGTTATAACGGTAATCAAAAGAATGTAATCCAGAGACAAAGACCAGACATACACAACAAAGGACATAAAGTAACTAAAATCATACATAAAAAGTAACAAAATCAAATCAGCAACTGGGACTCCACTAAAAACTGGGATCATGGACCAGGTGCACCAGTAGGGTATGCGTCCTCTGCTTTTCTAGAAACATCCGCTGAGTTGTTCATAACAAGTCAAGTCCGGGGTAGACAAACGAGGAAAGAAAAACTATGGCCCGGTTGAATAAATCAGTTTTCATGGTGCAGATTGATACACCATAACGATCCACGAGTTCATAATGACGACCATAAAACTTCAGTAGTGATGACGTCAATCTTATAGCATCATAACCTTGTTCCAGAATCCTATTTGTTAGAATTCTAGCGCGATACAAAAAGTCTGCGTAGTTTCTTCAAGCTATGGCATAACATATGGGTTGTGATATGAACACTCCATACGCAGGTGCCGAAGGGATGTTGCCACAGATGAAAGATAAGTTGACAATTCTGAATGAAAAGTCATTACGTTTGTCGTAAAATTTGGTCAATAGTTTTCCTTTACCATCGATTTCTAAGTTTAGGTCAATATATGAGGCTGACTTCATAGTTAATGTAGTATCCTATATATTAAGTACTTTGGGGTAGATGCCATGTATCAAATCCATGAAAGTAGGATTGTTTAAGATAATACGTCATCTATAAAGCTGAAACTGGGATTAAAGGATCTAGCTTAACGATATTCTTTTTTCCGGATGAGGTCAGCTATAAAGTCATGCTAAAAGAGTGAAATAATATGTCAGCAAGTAGTGGAGCACAATTTATTCCTATTGGAATGCTGACCGTTTCTAGGAAAACGCGTGCACCACACTAGACAAATATGTTGTCGATTAAAAATTTCTAAGTGTTGGTCAAGATATGAGGCTGACTTCACAGTGTCTGTAGTATCATTGTACTGCGTTGGTATTCATTGTACTGAGAGAAGCAGATGAGACTCGCAAATTGACTATGTCTAAACTAAGAAAATTAAGCTTCTATTTGCTTTCCAAATGCATTAATTCTGAAAGACCGTATGTAGCGGTCTTACTGAACTTCTAAATTTCTGAACGACATGGTCATTCCTTTCGTGGATGATCTACTAATACATATAAGGGACGCTACTCTGACTCTAAACATTCTTTTTTATTTTCGAATCATATAATTCAAACTTCCAACACCCCTTATGTGTACGGTTGACATACTTTCCACAGCAGATTTTAACATTTCTAATAAACTTTATAAGGAATTCTACTATATCCTGAGGCTGATTCTATTTTTGCCTTCTTAATGACATTTTTTTCCATGTTGGCTCACTACGTTTGAAATTAAAAGTAGGCTCAATTCATTGTCAAGGCTTAACGGGGAATATCTATCTACATCTGAGTGTGTGACTTTCTTGTGTTGTTCTACCTCTTCTTTAAAACATTGAGATTGCCTAGATCTATCATCGCCCAAGAGCTTCTTCATATATGCTTGGTAATCACTTTATCTTCATTAACCATGGCTAATTCATTTTATTTAGAAATATTCCAAATAACAGATTGCCGAATGGTTTTTCAAATATTTAATTATCAACTTAATCGAATTTTGTACTTGAAATTACAGGGGGTAGCTCTGTCGAATATGATGTGTGGCTACAGTTAAATCATAGATATATCCTCACTGAGTGTAGAAATAAACATGAAATTAAAATGTTTATATTACTTGTTTGTTTAAATGCATCAAACCATTGTTGTTACGCATTCAGCCAATTCTTATGGTCCCTGACATGTACTTTAAGGCCGAACCGAAAATTTGGACCATTTTATTTTGTTTTTTGTGTATCAAGTTTTACTGATAGCTGCTTTTGACCATTTTTTTTACTTTTTACTTATTTATATTCACATAATCATTGTTTACCTATTTTTTTAATGAAAACATGTGTAATAAATCAAAACTAAAAAATGTCGTATAATATGGTTTTCAAATTGTTTTAGTTGAAGATGGAGTAACTTCAGGTGAATTAGATTTAACATTAATCCTAGAAATACTTAAATTCAAACGACACTCGATTGAATCCCTTAAGGACGATGATAAAATATATGAAAATATGGACATTATTGAAGACATTAGAAAAGCTATAGCTAAGAGTAAGGATGGAAGATTGAGTGAAAGTGAATTTCAGAAAAACTGGCAAAAACTCTCAGAGGTAAATTTATTACTAATGTGACACCATTGTTTGTTATGTAAACATGAATATAATGAAATAAATTTGGTCTGAAGTGTTCTATGCCGGGATACCAAAATAAGATATGGTGTGATTCTTCTACAAATCAAGTCAAATATGATTTTAATTTAAGAAATTAATAAAATGTCCTCAAAACAAATATCGACGAAACAATAAAGGGACAATTCATATCAATCAAAAACTAAATACTTGGCCTGAACCTGAACATGAAAACAGAAAAAAAGACAATCTACATTTACAACATAGCGAACCAAATAAAATAGATTGCATATATAAAAACTGAAGACATGGGAACAAAGACGTAACACAATAAAACTATAGCGGGTCTTAATCTGGGTATTTTTCGCTTACAAATATTGAAGATTTCGTAGACTATATAATCATTCGTGTGCGACTTCCCATCAATTTGTTACAATAATGATGTAATAATCCACATTTTGATAAGTTGTCTTCTCTGCTAATATTTTCATTTATTATTGTCATAGTTCATGTACCAATTGATAATTTTTAAGAATAAATTTGTAAGACAAAACCTGGGTCGCAAAGTGTCATATAAATTTCCGTTGAATTAATCTTGTTTAATCATTTTATTTTATTATTATTATTATTTATTTATGGTACATATGACTTTTGTATCTTTCCTTATTTTTTATTTAAGGTTTGTGTCTACTTAGGGGGAGAAGAACTCAGAGAAAATTTGCGTAAACTTAAAACGCAGGACATTTTGACGGTATATTGTCCTTACTAAGAGCACATCGTTACTAAAACAAAAACAAAAATAAAACCTCTGATAGAAATACATAGAATCATTTCTAATTTTTAAATGAGACAGGTTAAACCTTAAAAGTTCCCTATGATACATATGTTCATACTCCAATTGGTCTTCGAATTTCGTTGTGACGTCATGGGACCGTAGGGGTTGTAATATTTTTACGTGCCAGAAGCCCTTTCGTCGCTAACGTGCAAAATTCTTTTGTATTAAAGTATATTAAATCCTTTATTTTCATTTAACCATTATTTTATTCTCAACAATTTAGCCCCCTTAAGCAGCATATTAATATTGTGAACGTGGATAAGGGTAAGGCAAAGGAACCTTGAACAGTATCGTCAAAACATCTGTTTCTCAAACCTGATCTATGCTGAATGATTTTTGCTATTTCTACGACAGTAAGTGTCTATCATAACCTATAAATAACAAACTAAGTAATGCATTTTAACACAGTTGATTACTTTAAAGATAATACTTCTCCCTTAGTGAAGCATACTTTCGTAATATATATTACATCAAAATAATATATTGCAGTGCTTGAATTAGAACTGTTTCTATCAAGACATTCTAACATAAAAGTTATCTGATAATTCAAGTAATTTTACAAGTATACGAAACTTGATTACGCTTTATAATATACATACAACTTTTGTCGACAAATACATATTGTTTGATCTGTCGTTTACTTGCATGACATTCTTGTTCTTGCAATTGAAAGAGAAAATACAATACACGACCGCTGTCTTTGTTAAGCAATTGTTCAAAAGAGCTGATTGGTAAACCTGTAAACACTGTAATTTGACATTTTTAAAATAGAACATATATGCACAAATAGGCTCAATTAGGATTTCACCAGAATTATTGCTTGAGTGGTTTCAAAACAATACATCACCATATTTGGATTTTTGAAGGGTTTTGACTGACGAATTCCGTTTCATAGAGACAACATACTTGGTCAAATCTCAAGGAAGGAAGAAGGATGCAGCCAGACTATACAGACTTTATAAACGTTGTAAACGTTATACATTTATTCTTATAACTAGGACGGATCATTAAAAACAAACTATGCAGTGTCTTCAGCGGTGATTTCAGTAGACATAAGGATGAACTTGGTGACAAGTACGTTTAGATATCCGAAATTGATTGTGGAACGAATAAACAGTTTATGTTACTGTGTACAAAAATGTATCAATAGAGATTTGATATGTTTATCTGGGTATCAGTATGTCTAGCTTTGTGATGAAAAAAATAAGTATAGTTCCGTTTTTGGCCTTTTGTGCAATTCTACATTTTTGTTCTTAGAAAAAGAATTGGTTAAAATATTTTTGTTGCGAGTCTAAACAAAGCGCCAAAAATATTGTGCCTATACGGAAACATGTATAATAAGCAATATAAAAAAACATTATTTAATGCTCCAAGGGCTTGCCAACAAACATTCAGTGTTCAATTGGAAAATGAATGAATATTTGTATCTTTGGTATTGAAACTTTTTATTCATATAAAGATACCAACACGATGAAAAATTCATCACTTTAATTTTTAAAGTTCCAAAACTATATCTTCAACGTTCCGGTTCACCATTTTCAAAGGGCACAAAATGAGTTAGCCCAAACAACGGAAAAGTGTAATAAAGTGTTAACAATTGTAATAATTTAGTTTGTACACAACCCCAAAAATTGTGTGTTCTTGTTTATGGTATCATGATGTTGCCTTTGCCTTTGGCTTCTTCGACTTCGTCGCCGTCTGTTCACATTCTAAGTTTGGACATAATTTGAGTACAATAACTATGGGTCATATATATGACAAAACATTAGAATATATAAGCACTTAAGCTATACTTGCGGTAAAAGGATCCAATCGTAATATATTTTTCAAACAACAACGAGATGTCTATTTGATCAATTAAAATCTGTCAAAATATCTTAATAATATTTCCTACGATGAACTTCGGATAAGGAGAGTTTGTCGTGTAGAAATTGACTGTCTACCCCGGACATGCCTTTTTATTAACAACTCAGCGGGTGTTTCTAGAAAAGCAGAGAACACTTACCCTATCGGTGCACCTGGTATATGTTCCCAGTTTTTAGTGTCCGAGATGCTCACTTGCTTTTGTTACTTTGTATGTATGATTTTAGTTACTTAATGTTCTTTGTTGTGAATGTCTGTTTTCCATGTCTGGTCTTTGTCCCTGATTACATTCTTTCGCTGACCGCTATAACCTTAGTTCCCTTGATTACACTTTAATTTAATTGAGAATTCTTTTAAGTCCTTATCAAATAACAATGATTATGAATCTTATGGAGTATGTGTAACTGTAATTTAATGACGCTTTCCGTATATTTCGAAGGTATTGGACATAAAAAGCAATGTGACAATTATGACAATAATGAGTTAATACAAAACACAAGGATAATACTTTTTAGATGAAAATATACGTTTTTTTTGTGTGTATGCATTGTAAGTACTGTAATTATATCAGATATCAATACACACTCCTCAACCTATATTGCACCCTTAATCAAAACACAATGTCTAGTTACAGTATATTACATTACTTCATGTCAATTTGCTGAATTTTTATTTGTTCAATATGAGGGTAATATTCTACTTTATCACATGTATCAGAGGATGATAGAAACTGAACTGATACCAGTAAATATTAGGTACCAGATCAATCTAAGTCAGTTTTGCTTCCGAAGGAATTAATATATACAACGTCCACATAATATTGATCAATTAATAAATTAAGCAGACGTGCATATTTAAGGCAAATCTACTACGATTTTCTAATTGTATTGTAAAATTAAAATGTGGCTAAGTTTGGAACTGGAAGAGAAAGTATTCAAATGAGAATTAATGTCATTGTTTTTAAATTTCCATACACTGAATTTTTTTCTCGTAAAGACCTTCAATAACACTTGTATTAAATAAATATATATAAGAAACTTAAAAAAAACAAACAAAAAAACAAAGCAAAACAAAAACAATAAGAAATAACAAAAAAAGAAAATAAACCAATAATAATGATAAAAAAATAAAGACGAAAGAAAAACATACAAAACTCATTGTAAGGGCTTAATTTGAAAAAAATGATATAATGATAATGGAATATTCAGTATACTGAAATAAATGACATGTAGCATTGAGGGTGACGGAGAATTTGTAACCCAACCCCTTTGATGAATACTTAAATTATGTATGATATATTTAAAATGACATGCCACAATGTGTATCACCTGTAGCATTACATTGTAACCCTCCGAGGGCCGGTAGCCTTTGAGGTGATGCCGGTTGATTTCGGGTTGATACTCCATGTGATACAGATTTTGCCATGTAATGTTCAATATGGATATTCGCACTTCCGGTGGAACGATATTTCAATGTATAAGTATAACAAAATCGGCTTTCATTTGTTTGCTTTTGTTTAAATATGGTTTGTCCATAACACTATTCATATTGTTTCGGGCTTCGAGTTGATATGGTTGAATTATTGTAGTACAATAAAACTCGTTTGGGTGAATGTATGCACCAATTAGTATTAGTATTATTTAAACAGTTTCATGAGGTAACAAATAGTCAGATACCTAATCAACATTCAGTTTATGTTTTCACATCAGCCACACGAGGTGATAAATATCCGAATTTGTCTGCAACGATGGGTTGATTATTGTTCAGACTTTTCCTCTGGCAATCCGATATTAGATATCCTGATTTGTCCGTTTTAATGCGTTGTTTACTGTCACTGCTTGCAAAGTCAGAGACCCTGTTCAATGCAAGGCTCTGGTTACTAGCACTGCTATTTGAATCAATGACATCTAAATAATCATTATTTCGAATAACCGAGACCTCAAATTCCACCGTGTTTACTTCGTCAATGAGGTCATATTCATTTATGTCCAAGTTAGAATTCGATAACTCAGGCACATTGCTTGTGGTTGCTGCGTGTTGACATCTTAAAGCTTTCCTTTTCTTGTTAGAATTTCGGAGTCGGAACAATACGAAACCAAGAACACCCAAAACGAAAAGAACTGTTATTGACAAAATATAGTTTAACACAACACTTACTGACATGTATTCACCTAAAAGAGAAAGTAATAGTTTGTTATAAAGCACCTATGATAGGAAGAAGTAGTCAATACAATATATGCGAAAGCAGTATGGCATGTTCAGTTGAAAATAGAGATACTCGAGATCTCCCAAGGTTGTACCGTGCATTGCATTCAGCAATGAAACTCAATCATTATGTAAATTGGAAATCCGTTATCGTGTTATCAATGGAGAGGATTCACAACTCCTATAAAAGAGGTCATACAGACTTTGCAGGCCCTTTTATGGATCTTCGAGAACAATTTCGTCTAGAACAGAATTGCACGACTAAACAGTTCCATCGTGCATATCAATTCAATATCAACCATGTACAGGAATAGATATAACGAGTATTCTAAAATGAAGTTAGCTCCATATCACCCTGCAACCAATAGTTTACTTCAGGGGTTTTTCCAAACTATTAAGCAATGAAGGGGGTGGCTCTACTGCGAAAAACAAATCTTCGTCTTTTATATCGCAACACATTTCATATGCCCACAAATGAAATTCCAACACAGCTATTCTTGGGATTAATTTGTAGTTATTTTGATTTAATCAAATCAGATATATATCGGAAAGTTCATAATAAATAGATGAAACTCATGAAAAACTAAATGAGAAATATTTCGTGAATTTAATGAAAGGGAAAATGTTACTATACAGAACAATCACATCGAACAATAAATGGACAAGCACAACTCGGCGGGTGTTTCTAGAAAAGCAGAGGACGCTTACCCTACCGATGCACCTGGTCCATGCTCCCAGTTTTTAGTGGAGTTGCTCATTTACTTTTGTTACTTTGTATGTATGATTTTAGTTACTTTATGTTCTTTGTTGTGTATGTCTGTTTTCGATGTCTGGTCTTTGTCCCTGGATTACATTCTTTTTATTACCGCTATAACCTTGGTTCCCTTGATTACTCTTTCTACCATACACTACTGTATAATAAAGTCAAGAATAACGTATATTGAAATGATATACAGACCAGATATTTTCATGAAATAAAATTTTCTATAATTATTTCTTTCGAAAACGCACTGTAAAGTTTTGGTCGTCGTGGCCGACATTGAAAATTCATATAAAATGAAGTTGTGACATTACGGTGTTTATAAGCTATAAGATTGAATAGGTTATTTTATATTTATAAAAAATGTCAAGAAATTGGCAACATAGCAAATACTTCAAAATTAATTCTGTACTATACCTGCTTCGATAATTAGTTAAATACCTGAAATATGTTATTGATGATGTAATATCTATTGTTGAGTTGGCTTTGATCATGGAACGGATTATTGTTCGACACACCTCCTGAAATATTTAACGTTCCCAATTCCAAGCAAACGATACACAGGGAACTCGAAACACGATCCAATGAAACACAAATACGAAGCATACGATACAGCCACACAAAACACGTTGCATAATGCACGATAAACGAATGATCGTGTCCGCCGGAAGTATTATTCTCAGTAATTGGTATATTTCGAAATCTTACTTGTAAAACAAAACTAATAATAATTTATGACATACAGTGTACTTGTTCGTCGTATTAGAGATAATCGGATAACTAACTTAACGAACGGACGTAATGTAAAAAGTAATAAATATACATTCCAGTTATCTTTCGCACAGAAATGTCCTGAAATAGATAAGTTCTAGATCTGGGTACGAACCTTCTTGACGTAATTTACATTCGATTTATTCCCCTTCCTTTTTGATTCTTCAAATAAGTTAGTTTGCATATTACGTAAATTCCGAGTACAATGCGAAACACACGAATTATATGTAATTTGCATGCAATGGTAGGGTTAAAACTTTGGTGATAGATTAGAAGGAGTGAAATCTTGAATGAGTTTGGTTTTTCACAGACATCTGTTTACTGGGGACAGCTTTTTCAGAAGGGGAGGGGTAAATAAAAAGAAATACCAACTATTTATGCTTGGATACTGCCTCCATTTCTAATTACTTTCCTACAAACCTTACGAATGATTTGCAGAAGTAAGGGTTGGGATTGATTTTAAAAGAAATTGGTCAAACTGTAAATATACCTTAATTGGGGAGGAGTGGGGGAGTTAAGTAAAAAGCTAGAAGCCATGAAGACATAGTTTGCAGATTCAGAAAGGTTATGTACTGTTGGTTGATGCAGTAAATATTTGGTTTGTTATGCTAAGCACTTCACAAATACTTGCGATGAGAAACGAAAGACTGATGGACACATAAATACCCCCAATAACAAACCCCTAACTTTGTAGCTTGGGGTGTATATTTGACAAAAATTACAACTATCACCAAAGTCCGTAATGTTAAAAAAAAAACAAGATCCTATAAACTTTCACACCATCATTATGTGTCGAGACATCCTGCAAAAAATATTTTAGGTGTAGATGTAGTTTAAAACATACAGGAGGAAATAGTCGGACAAGCCATATAGCCCTATTTCAGACGAAAAGGACTGGGAAACCATATAGCCCTATTTCTAATGAACAGAATTGTCTAAATATCACACATTTCCGTAATATTCACGAAAATCAAAATCCTTTGGCCCTGCACACCTTTATCATGTGTAGAAACATCCTGTAAAATATTTTAGATGTAGTTCAAAAACTGTTTGAGAAGATAGCCGGACAAGCTTTGATCATATGTAATCCGAACGGACGGACGGGCGGACGGACAGGGGTATTTAATATGCCCCACGCTCTCTGTAGCGGGGGCATAAAAACAATGATTTAGGCTTGTTACCTGGTTTGTGCCTCTCTTTTCTAATGGATTTCATTAAAATCGTGCTGAATAATCAATAGCAATAAAAACTTGTATTTATTCATAAAGTTAATAACAAAGTTACAGCATACATTGGTTTGAGGTTGTTGCTAATTTGTATCTGATAGTTAGTACTGAAGTGATAACGTGACCTGCGCCATCAATATACCAAAAGTAGAAATAAAATTATAATTATGTAAAACACATTAAAGCTAGCAAAACTTATTTAATTGGTACATGTACACTATACCATTCTCTAGCGATCATGAAATCGCTAGACAAATGCTTCAGTACCATTCTGTGTAAGAACCAAACAATGGGTAGTAAATTATTATTTTCAACTTGGTCCTTTTAGACTTACATATAGTCAATACATCTAATCACGAAGCAGCTTTTACTTAGATTGTTTGCCTGTTTTTATGGACATAATAATCAAGGTTATGTGGTATAAATACGTGGATAATGCAATAAAATCTCTGTGTGTTTTTGTCTTCATGTGCCACAATGTATTCACATTCCGCCTGATTCTTAGACGGAGTACTTATTTGTGATAACACCAGGATCATGAATTTCCACGCGCTTTCTTTTATCTGTCTAGCGTTGTCAAGGTCACAGTAGTTTCACTTTCACCCAAAGCGATTGCAGAAATTGTGTCAGAATATTAAAATCTGGGATCACCCTTACAGAAGTTACAAGTTAGTGGGGCTGCATATTTGATAGTAGGAGCAAGTCCTTGTGCTTCAACCATTAGAATTATGCAAGTGAATATAGTCTTGAAGACAACTGTTTGTATTGTTTATTATTTTCTGTAGATCCAGACCGATTTTCGTATTCAGCATATTGATGATATTCTATTTGCAAAGGGGGATACTTTAAACCAGAAAATAAATGAAAATGTTACCAGTACAATACTTTGTTCCCAATGTTCATAAAATATGTAAAATCGATTAAAATAATAAATCATTAAAGATTATTTATCGACATTCAGCTGAAAACTACATTGAAACCGCTAATATACCGACAAAATTGGACAAAACCTTGTGAAAAAGTAAAAGAAAAACATAATCATAATCAAAATGCAAGTTTTCTTGACTGTTAGAATTTAATAGATGTACAATGACTTACAAACTGTACTGTGAAAAGCGAGTATGAACCGTACATCTATAAATAGGGAGTAATAAAATAATAACCACTGAGCAACACGTATGCATATCAAAAAAATCTTTTTTACATAAATATGTCAAAGAACAGTTTAAGCCCGTGCTAGGTGTAACTCAAATCATAGTGTATATATGTACATTCCGCAATTACACGAACAAATTTGAATATTGTTTTGATTATAAACAATTGTCTTTTTAATTAATTTGATAAAATGGTCTGTCCTGAGCATTTTTTGTTTACTATCCCGATACATTTTTTTTTCAGTCTAGCTTATATCTATATTTATGTTTTGTCAGCTGTACATTTCGTCAAATAAACTAAGACTTCAATGTTGCAAAAAACTGTAAATCCATCATAAACTATAAAACTATTATTTTCATGGCCAATAAAAGCTCATGCTTATAGTTAAGAATAAGCCGAACAATTGGCGGGTCCAGAGGTTAACACAAAAGATGATACTTTCCCTGGGCCGAAAATACGCATAGAATTCACGTTTGCTATACAATGGTAAACAACATTTTTTTTTCAAACTTAGAATATTCCTTATTTGAATCTTTACTGTTACAGTGTATCACAAAACTTGAGATAAGGGAGATAACCATAATTAAATATTCTGAATCTTCTGAGATTCTTTCATCGAGTAAGAACGTTAGGTACGTAAGTTAATTATCCGGTTATCCTCTATTGTGTTGGTTGCTAACATCTTCCATGTAATTTTACATTAATGGGTTTTATGCTTTAATAAACACATTTGATATACTGTAAATGTTTTGATATAAAATCACGTTAATTTTCATTTTACATCGTAAATTACGAAAACATTGTCATTGGTATGGAAGTATGACAGTGTTCATTCATTCATTCATTCATTTCTTTACTTCCCCCAATATTGGGATTACAGGAACAAAGATAGAACATATATACACATAAGTTACTACACACATAGAAAATAGTCACATGTATGTATGTGATATTACGAATATAAAAATAAAGTCAACAAAATTTATAATACATACACAAATCACATATATGTATGGTGAGGTTAAGTGAAGTAAGAATTTTAACTAATGCTATCCCATCTTATTGTTTACAAAAATTATATTCCATTGTTGATACGACAATATACTTTAATTTTAAGATACAAGTGTATTTTTGCTTATGCGATACCATCTTATTGCTCTAAGGCACCGACCATTTTTATATTGAGGGGGGAAGGGGGTTTGCCTGGGATATTTTTGAAAAAAAAATATTAATTTCACTTTGATGAAAAATTAAAAAAATACTGTTTGCTGTAGCAAGAAAATAATCAATGAAATTGCTTAATGATGAAATAAAATATAATGTCGTATTCTGTTTTTCATTAAAAAAAAGTTGGTAGAAAAAGAAATAAAAACAAGAAAAGGAGAGGAGAGGAATCTCGTGTACCATAAAATTCCATTCAATATTTTAAAATGAGGAAGTATCTTACAAATGTCTTTAATATTAACATTTTACAGTTTATAGTAGGAAAATTCATAATGTTATAATAAGCAACTAAATGGATATCAATATCCAGTGACTTTTGTTTTATATTAATCCAGTTTGTTAAACAAACAATTAGAAAGATGCAAAAAATACACGAACTACCACTGAACGTAACCGACTTAGATTTTATCTCCAATAGAGAAAAGATCAGAATACCATGCCGTCCGATTATTTCCCATTGTGGAAACTGTGTATACCTTTTGACTATTTTTGCTACCTATAGTTAAAAACCAAGGAACTTATGTACGCATATATATGTAAAAGCATGTTCAGTAATGAACTAATTAAGGCGGGTGAAAATGTTCACTTTGAAATGAAAAAAAGAAGACTATGCTACACTTTTGAGCAATGAGAGCTTACATCCAATATTATAATTTGTTCTTTTAGAACAATGCGATGTGCAATGTGGACAGTCCCTAGCCCTGACATATGCGACATACAAGCGTAAGAACTATTTAACTTTATGGTTGAAAAGTTCTCAAACAAACACAACATAATTAGATCTGAGATGATGTCGTTATTGTCTTTAATGTCTTTTTATTTAACATTGCTAATAAGAACCTGAACTACTCAAATATACGTATTCGTTATCTAAGTCTTCAGTAAATGTCTTAGAGAAAGTGCAATTAAATCCAAATCAAATAGGGTGAAACCTTACGACACCAAAGATTTAATAGTAGTCTAATGTACCTAATGCACAATCTCAAAAGTTTTAATTCATTAAAAAGTTACTCGACTGCAAAATGTACAGCTTGTGCTGCAGAGCGTGTGCTATCAGACTTAAGACAATAAAAAAGGATAATACTAAGTCATAAACACTATCCAACATTATCGTACACAATCTCGTATTTGTTACGAAAGCACTGGTTTTATATAGTTAATGACCCTGAATGCTCTAAAATTTTAGAACCACCACTAACGCAGACCCTGGTCAAACCTTTATAATGCACATCTTTCATGAACAATTTATCTATAAATATTACTCCATAGCACTTTTTATTTGTTGAAGATAAAATCATCACATGTATATATCGTTCTTTATATATGCATCTTTTACATAATACATTTAAAAGTAATCGTGTATATGCATTACAAAATACATTCGATTTCACTTAATTATAATTTTTCATCAGCCGATGAAACTTTTTTCCCTTAAGACTGCGTCAATGATTGAAGGCTGATCCAAAGAGATATCATACGAAAGCTGCCCAGGCTGCACTAGAAATGGAGCGCTACAACCTTCATCATTCATCGAATGGAATCCTGGCAGTGAAAGATTTATCGTGGCAAGATTTATGTCAAAGAAAAAAAAGTAAGAGTCATTCAATGCTACGCTCCTACCAACGTAGCAGAGGACGAAGACAAAGAAGAGTTTTTCAACCAGCTCCAAGCTACCCAAGATTGAACAACACTTGGGGCATCTTGATTGTAATGGGTGACATGAATGCCAAAGTTTGAAAAGATAACACAGTGAGGCGAACTCATCACGGAAAAGGAATGAATTGGTAATATCAAAGAAAATGGAGAACTCAGAATACAGATTATTGCTCCAAGAACAATCTGGTCATAGGAGGTATGACATTCCAAGAAGGATATACACAGAACAACCAGGGTGTCTCCAGAGATGAAAATTAGAAACCAGATAGATCACATTACAGTCGCCAGGAGATGGGGAAATAACATGACAGCCGTTAGACTTATCGAGTTACTGATGTATCATCCGATCCTCAACTAGTGGTGGCTAAATTGAAGATCAAGATACCATAGCAACCAGACAAGATCAGTTTAGAAGGCGAAAGTATAACATATGGAATAGGCGTAGTAGACAATTGGAAAGAGTAGAATCCACATATAACACCACATGCCAGGAAGAACTTGGATTCTAAAATAAGGAATACAAGCCATGGTTATCTTACGATACAATCGAGACAACTGTGAAGCATACGTCTGGTAACATATAACTTTACCATGTCAGGACAAGATTGCTGAAAAATGGTTGACCAGCAAACATATAAGTATTAGGAAAGAAGTAAAAAGAAAGTAACAGACAGGATAAAAAAAACCTACATCAACAAGCTCGCTTCAAAAGCAAACAATACAATGGGCAGAAATGTCACAAAAACTGAGTACAACATCACACGCCAACTGACAGGTAGAAACACCAACACATCCAAACCAGTGAAAGACAAAGATGGCAATGTGATAACAAACCTAGATCGACCATTTTAAATGGAGAAGATATCTTAGATGCTCCGGATCTACCTCCTGGAGAAGATCTTGATGTTGATACTGGCCCAATCTCGAAGGATGAAATCATAAAAGCCTTACGAATAAGGACTGGAAAGCCCCAGGACTGAACCAAAGGTCTTGAAGATCAACCCGGAAAAAAATGACAACATATCCATTAATTGATTGATTGAGTGTTGGGGTTTAACGCCCGAGCAGCAATATTTCATCTGTTATACTGACACTCGGACCTGCACGGGGCCCTACACCTTGCATGACCTGTTTGAAAACATCTGAGAAACAGTCGAGATCTCTGAAGAGTGAAGTTTAAGCTACATCATTTTGCTTCCAAGGAGGGGCAGCCTAAGCAAATGCCAAAAATTGGAGAGGAATTCAGGTACTGTCTAGATTACGATGCGGTCGATCATGTATTGACCAAATTGCCACATTAGGGTCATCATCGAGGAGTAAATAGAATGGCAATCAGCCCTCTTCATAAACTTCGTTGACTTCAACAAGGCCTTAGCATAGCTAACAGAAATGCACATTGGAAGGTAGTAAGACACTGTGGAATCCCTGTCAAATTGTAAAAATTTTCCAATGACTCTACAAAAAACCAAAAGTTATCCACAATTCAACACTCTCACCATCCTTTAATGAACATACAAGGAATACTCCAAGGTTGTCTCCTGTTACCCCTTATTTTCTATGTAAGTATGCAAGAATTTTAATTAGATATATTATACAATCATGAATTTACTTAAAGATTGCTTCTTGTCTAAGTGATATATTTTGGGGTGCTAAAGAGACTCTAGATTGCCATGCATAACTGATTGTGACATGGGCGGCTTCCCTGCACAAGTCCCAGACTTTCTCATGCTATCGCAGGGGAAGCTAATCCGGCGTGCATGAGTCCCAGACATTTTCGTCCTCTGTATGGTTTAGAAAAAAAGAAGCAGCTCCTCGTCAATTCCTAGCTACAGACAAATCCATGTCTTGTATACGCCAAGTAGATTTCATCCAAACCTTACCAAAAATATGGGGTGGTTGGGAGGATTTTATTTTTTTTTTATTTTTTACTCCTTACCAGATATTTGCTGGCCTAATTTTATCTTTTATGTGTATAGACATGCTCTAAATTCATAGCCACATTATTTTGTGTACCAAGAATTGAAAGATTTGCATATTGTAGTGCCTAAATACAAGAAAATGAATTAAAAAATCCTGATTTTGAAGATACCGTCCCATTTTTAAAAAAGTCATTTTTAGGAACGCAAGGGGAGATAAATCTATCAATTAATTTATTTAGTCTTAATAAGAATACAATACCTGATTTTCTGAGTCTTTACTGTGATATGTCTTCCCTTGATATTTATATAATATTTTACATTTATTGCATATCGTAAATTTGACAAGCAAAAAATAAAACCTGCCACACCCCTGAGAAAGAAAATTATTATTCAATTGCTATTGAAAAAAATTAAATAATTTAAAGAAGAGCAGAAAAAAATATTTTGCAACATGGAAAATCCCAGCCAACACAAATAATGTTCGAATGTTTGAAACCAATTAATTCCTACACGTTTAGATTCTTGACAAAATATTTTCTTTACAGTGTAAAAGGAATATTGATTTTGGCATACAAAACGAAATTACAAATGTATTCCGTAAAATTGATCTACCAAAGGAGTTATTTTTATCATCCAATCAGGATATAGAACAGTTGCACGAAGAACTTTTCACGATACACGAAGAACGAGGCAAGAAGTGCACACACGAAAGGCACATGCACACGAAGCCCACGCTGCACAATACATGATCCCACGAAACACGCACACGAAGCACATGATACATGCTAAAATGGGAATTTACACGTTTCAGGAGGTGTAATTATGTTGTTATCCATATTGTATAGTAAAGGGGAAAAAATGATTGTTATTCATACCAGCAGCTTGTCCAAAATCAATTTTTCGGGGTGATGCTGTAGTTGAGTTTGCTGCAATAGACTGTTTCAATTCAATACGTTGATAAACCAATGCATCCATGTATAGGATTACAGCTGTGAGAGAAAAAAAAACAAATACTTCTTCTTTATACGACTATTGCGGTCTTTACAATTTTTACATCGAAACTATCTCGATTTCTTTGTAAACATTTGGCAATTTGCGAGCAGCAGGCCAGCATAAATTAGTGCAGAAACCTAAGTGATACACTTAGAATAAGATATAATTTTATACATCAAATATGATAACGTTTGATAATAATGACATTTTTATATTGAACACATGATTTAGAAAACAGATAATTCCGTTTGTTTGTTTTTGTTTTGTGTGTTTGTTTGTTTTTGTTTTTGTTTGTTGTTTTTGTTTGTTGTTTTTTTGTTTGTTTTGTTTGTTTGTTTGTTTGTTTGTTTTGGGGTTTTTTTGGGGGGATGTCATATACAAACACTACATACTCTTGAGCTGAAATAAAAGTACATGTGGGTTACTATTTGGAAGGACAGCTGACAATATATCAGTTGTACAGGTTGGGTAAGCGTCCTCTACTTTTCCAGAGACTTCCAAATACTTGTTCGTAAAATGTCACGCACGAGTTATAGCTCATGATGTCGACATAAAACTGTTGGAATTCTTTAATCTTGTAGCAACTTGACCCTATTTGTACAGGGTAAAGAACGTACAAAAGTATGCGTAGTTTCGACAACTCCGGCACAACGTATGAGTTTTTAATGCAGGAGCTGAATTCATTTTGCCTCAGATAAAAGAAGACAATACGGAACGAAAGGTCATCGCGTTTGTCGTATTGTATGATTATGAGTTTTCCTTTTTCCTACGATCTCGAGGTTTAGGGCAGATTATGAAGCTGACTTCATATTGTCAGTAGTTTCCTTTATCTCAAGTTCATATGGTTAGATGCGATGTGTGTAAGCCCTGAAACTATGATTGTTTAAAACAATACGCCATTATTATGGCGAAAACTGTTATCAAATGATCGAAGGTCATCGCGTTTGTCGTATGGTTTGATTATGAGTTTTCCTTTTTTCCGTCGATCTCTAAGTGTAGGGCAAATTATTATTGCGAAAACTGTTATCAAAGGATCAAACTCAACGATGTTCCCTTAAGCTTGTTTGGATAAAATCAGCTATATTGTCAGCCTCGTAGGAGTAGCGGAGAACAATTTCACCCAATTGAAATGTTTACCAGCTATTGAATAACCCGTCTACCACATTGGGCAAATATGTTGTCGACCTAAAATTCTAGCATTTTGACCACGGTCTTCTGTATATTTATAAGATGATTTTATTTGGAATCGTTTCTTTTACAACGTATGAATACTCTCTTCCAAATACTACTCATTTTCGAAGTTACACTTTTTAGTCGGTATTTCAACTAAGTATCGGGATTAATGATAAGATAATAAATTTTACAAAGTTAATAACCAAGATGTTATCACGAGCGAGAGAGCACCGAAGAATGCTTAGATTAAACGAGTGTGCGGAACTTGTTCCGTGCATGAGTTAAATCCTCAAGCGTTCTTGGCACATATGGTCATATTTGGTGATTCACGATGTCTAATTGTTATCCCACTTACTATATAGATTTTATTCATAATTCATCGATATATTCTACTTGAATTTTAAATTCTGTGATTGGCGGATTGATATTAAAGTTGTGTAGTTTTGGCGGAGGAAAGTGCGAGAGTGAAATTACCGAATTTATTTCACAGTGTGAATTATCAAAATTTATTACATTGGGAACATTTTATGAAACAGTGTTTTCTATATAGTAATGACTATTGACCAAACTATACAACAAATGCGATTACTTTTTATTCCTTATATATTGTCAACTCTTTCCTTTCATCTGAGTCAACATCCCTTCAGGCGTTTCCATATCACTCATACGTTATACCAGAGCTTGTCGTAACTATGCAGTCTTTATGTACTGAGCTAGGCTTCTTCACTTAGGCTTCTGGAACAGGGTTATATAGTTGCAAGATTGAAGTCATTACTACAAAAACTTTATGTTCTTTATCATGAACTCTTTGGTCGTTACGTAGTATCTATCTGCACCGCAAAAATGATTTCTTCAACTAGTCATGTAGGTTTTCTTTTCTCCGTTGTTTTTTTTTTATGAACAACTCGGTGGTGGATGTTTTAGAACACCAGAGATCGCTTACCCGACAAGTGCACAGTCCATGCTAACAGTTTGTAGTGGAGTCCGAGTTGCTCGATTATGTGTGCTGCTTTTTTGTATTATTTTGGTTACTTCATGTTCTTTGTTGTGTGTGTCTGTTTTCCCTGTCTGGTCTTTGTCCCTAGATTACATTCTTTTGATTTCCGCTATTAGGATATTGATTCACTTGATTATTCTACTACTGGTTTTAATGTATACATATTAACCCTATATTTGAAAAACTTTTCTCGAGATCATATTTTGACAAAAATTGTGCTACTACACACAATGTAATATCTCCTGGAATAGGGACTGTTGCCTGTCCGTAAGTAACATTCCAGCAGTGCAAGAAAAGCCGTAAATGACACATACATGGATTTAAATAACGATCCTCAATGTTGCTTTTAAGCTAGTATATACGATAAATGCCAGCTTCTCATATGTGTTGATAATTCGCTTGCGAAGTCTATATACCATTTTAACCTAATATCTGTGCACTGTCTTAGATTACGTTTCATAGTTTATATACACATGTTATTGCAAATATACAAGGTAATTTAATCTGTATCTATAATTTCATGCAAGCGACTAATAGTCAAAATGATTTATCAATGAACTTACGAAACTTATAATCAAAGTTTGTTGAAATCCTGATTCAACTCTGGGATTTTCATTAAACTCGCTTTTTACCGTATAACCAGTTATTAATAACACAAACAAGATATATATAAACCTTAAACGACAACAATATTTGATTTGTCCATCTACATTTAATCAAATAGATTATTTCACTTTCGATTTCTTCAAAAGATATAAACATATATACGAATTCTAAGCTCTAAGACAAAAACCTAAAAAATCTAGACGATGGTTAGAAAGATCCAACGAAAATTGACAATGCATCATTTGCATCCTACCTGGTCCGTTCTTAAAGGGTGCATAAACCCTTCGTCAACGGAAATGTTTGTGAATACCATGTTAAAATATAGGGGATATCCCCGTTAGATGACACGTTAACTTAATAAGACTGCTAAATAACGGATGCTTTGTGAATACGCTCCCGTTACGTCATCATCGAGTAGCACAGTTACACAGTGGGACAACCGAAAGTGCATTTTACGCAAAAAATGTAATCCGCCCTAATCAGTGACCTTACGCTACGTTTGGACTATTTCGTGTGTACCACCTGTTCGAAAAATGACGTTGAAAATGACAATGTCATGTTTAAGCGATGACTGAGTTACACCCAATTGACAGAAATTTATGTTTTCTTCGCAATCGAAAATTTAGATCTGTCTTTCTACTTTTCTTGTCTGCCCTTGATAAAAACATGCATATTATTTATTTAATTATTTTTTTTTGTGCAAGAAATTACAGACACTTCCAAACATGATCAAAAAATAATTTACGCCAATTAGGTACAAAAAAATTACCTCCTGGATTTTCTTGAAAATTGGCAGTATGAAAAATTGAAATCCTTTGCTACATTTTCGTACAGGTCCGGTCAAGAGTCATGAATGAACAAAAAAAAAATACCTAATTTTTAATGAGGTTAATATTTTTGGCAGTATTTCCTATAAAATCGTATAATCGTTATTGCACACTATTTGTTAATAAAAAAAAATAAATAAAAAAATATAAAAAAACCAAAAAACTACGAATGTTCAGTGACATCATTTGGAAATATTTTGAATAACATTGCAGTTGTATTTTTATTACCGTAAACTGGCTCTACCGCAAGCCGATTCTACTCTTAAATTACACGCGACTGAAATGTCTTACATGTTTTTTGTTGTTAACTTGAATTTTTAAGGACGAAACGACTTGTCAAGTATGCAGATATATAGCCTTATCGGCATTTCGGAATTTGTTAAAAGGAAGCGGTATACGCGGTTTCTTCTGTTCGAGTTGTGACAAAATTGTTTCAAGAGGTAGGTAGGAATATTCTGTTCAGTCCATGCATGAAAAGAGGCTTATTTATAAATACATATTTTTGACACTACATACAGAAGGCTTGGCATGCAGATAGTTTAAAATAATATATTTTATACCTCTTTCTTTATCTAATATTATGTGATAAATGTTTTTTTGGGGGAGGGGGACATAAAAAAGAGAATTGGAAACATGGAAATTCTAACATCAAATGAAAAGCATATTCATACTCTTTTTGGTCTCTCTACCAAGGACGATGATTGTGATTTACCGTCTATGTACTGGATTCCTAAACTCCACAAGAATCCATACAAACAACGTTTCATTGCTGGATCTGCAAAATGTACCACCAAACCTCTTTCAAAACTTGTACCTTCTATACTCACAGCTGTCAAAGAAAGTCTCCAGTCCTACCACAACACTTGTTACTCCCGTAGTGGTATTAATTCAATGTGGATCCTAAAAAAATTGTAAGATCTTTTGGTGACAATCAGTTCAAGATTATTATCAGAATATGATAGCATTAAAAGCTATGCTTTTTGAAAACTGTATACTTGTATTCCCCATATTCAGTTAAAATCCCGACGTAAAAACATTATACATCATTGTTTTTTTTTTCCAAAGAAAGATGGTACATCTATATACAAATATATAGTTCTTGGTAGAGGTTTCTCATACTTTGTAAGAAATAATTCCAAATCATCTTCCAAATATACAGAAGATTTTTACAGAATACTGGAATTTTTTTTATCGACAACATATTTGTCCAGTGTGGTGGACGCGTTATTCAACAAACGGTGGGTATTCCAATGGGAAGCAATTGTGCTCCTTTACTTGCTGACCTATTCCTTTACTCTTATGAGGCTGCATTTATAGCTGATCTGATCCGAAAGAAAAAAATATCGTTTAGCTAGAGCCTTTAATCTCAGTTTCCGCCATATAAATGACGTATTATCTTTAAATAATCCTAATTTTGGGGATTTGATACATCGAATCTACCACCAAAAATATTTAGATAAAGGATACTACAGACACTGTGAGGTCAGCATATTATCTTAACCAACATTTGGAAACGATGGTAAAGGAAAACTATTCACAAACCTTACGAAAAACGTGATGACTTTTCATTGACCATTGTCAACTTTCCTTTCATATGTGGCAACATCCCTTCAGCACCGGCGTATAGATTGTTCATATCACAACTCATGCGTTATGCCAGAGCTTGCCGAATCTACGCAGAATATTTGTATCACGCTAGAATTCTAACAAATGGGCTTCTGGAGCAGGAATATGTTGCTACAAGATTGTATTCATCACTACAGAAGTTTTATGGTCGTCATCATGAACTCGTGAATCTGTACGGTATATCCATCTGCGCCACGAAAACTAATTTGTTCAAAGTGTGGTAGATTTCTTTCCTTTCCTCTTTCGTCTACCACGGTCTTGACTTTTTATGAGGAACTCGGCGGTTGTTTCTAGAAAAGCAGAGAACGTTTAGCCTACCGGTGCAACTTGTCCATGCTCCCAGTTTTTAGTGGAGTCCGAGTTGCTCATTTGCTTTTGTTACTTTGTAGGTATGGTTTTTGTTACTTAACGTTCTTTGTTGTGTATGTCTGCTTTCCATGTCTGGTCTTTGTCCCTGGATTGCATTATTTTGATTACCGCTATAAATTTTGATACGATTTTACTAACGGAATGCTCCTATTTAATTTTTAGTTTAATTATTCAAGGAGTGTATAATTATTATAATTATTCAAGGTGGGGAATGGGGCGATGGAATAATTCTGATTGGTCAATAAAAAACAATTGTTCTGCCTTTTCCGTAAGCAACACACCTATCATAATTCCATGACAGCAAATTAAAGCTTGTTTTAGAGTAATTTCCAAATGATCACAGGTGTCGTAGTTTATTATTCATTGACATTTTTTTAAATATTTACCGAAAGCTCATTTGATTTACGATCATTATAGATTGAAATTATTCATACGATTTCCAAACATATGTCATTTTTTTCAAATTTGTACTGAAATAATTTTGTGTCGGATTTTAATATTCACAAATTAAACATATAGAGCAATAATGAAAAGACCATTAAAGAAAAATTAAATGTCAATTGGCAGAAATATATCATTTGTGGCAGCGATAATAATATTGTCATGTTTATATTTTTAAAAATAATTTTGGACCATTATTGAAATTTAAAAATGTTCGCACCCTTACAATCTTCAGAAATAAGTCATTTTTTAGAAATAAGACTGAAATTATGCTTATGTTGACAATTTCAACATTTTAAACAATAAAATAAGACCATTAAGGTAATTTCAAGGGTTTGCACTCATTCCATATGCAAAAAATAACTCATTTTCAAAGTTTTAGTTCGAAATATATGTATCACAACCATCACCATAATACTGACATTGACAATTTTAACATTCTTTACAATAATTTTAGACTAATAGGTATACTAAAAGTGTTCGCACACATACACTTTGCAAAAATATGTCATTTAGAAGATTTTTGACTGAAATATGAGCTTCCCAACCACCAACCCGATACTAATATTGCCATTTTTAATATTTTAAACAATCATTTTGGACCATTATTGAAATTAAGATTGTTAGCACCCTTACAATCTGCAGAAATATGTCATTTTTGAGAAATTGGACTGAAATAATGTGTCGCAGTCATACATATGATGCTTATTTTGACAATTTTTGACATTTGAAACAAGTGTGGACACAGACTGGTATTGCCCAAGGGGCACGTATGGACGCAGACTGGTAATGCCTGGAAAACAATTTGAACATACATACGTTTTGTCTTGAATGTGTTTGCATTGTCTAGAAAACTCCATTTATTGATATAAATAATTGAATTATGCGTATGTTGATAAATATCCATTAACATATGTTACTAAATATCTAATAACATCAATAAATGGGGAACAAATTCCACAATGGCTTCCAAAACCACAAGACAAGTCATCTACATGTAACAATGCTTCTTTCTTGAAAGTGTACGTGCATGGATGTTTGCAACTTGATATGTCATGTTAAGGATTGGTTATTTCAATTTATGTACGTTAGCTTGGTAAAATTCTGATTTTTTTTAAGAGAAACCAACAGTGTGGTATCTGTCAGTTACATGGATGGCCCTAATTTGAAAATGGTAGGAGTCATAAACTCAAAATTTAATAAGAGCATTTCGTTAGTAGTAAGTGAAATCTTATCAAAATTTCATAACAATTAATTAACCATAACTAAAGTCATCGCACGAAAACCAAGTGAATATGGACGACGATGACACCGTTGTCAGCACCATACCAATATACGACCACAATTTTTTCTTCGTTTTTACATTAGCCCGAGTTAAACAGTACTCTATCAAGATACTAAAACAGCGAAACTGTAAAGTTTTCCCACCTACAGTCATGTACTCAACAGAAAACATTCAAAATTCTTATGAATCAATATTTTAATTCCGGTATATGACGGACTTTAAGGCTAAATCCATCGATACTGGCTCACAGGTAACACTTCAAAATAAATATTTCAACTAAATCTTGTATAAAACAATTTTTATCAAGTTCTAAATTCCCTGAAATATGTTTCCTGTACTATAGTACTTGTTTTGCAGCTGTATGAAATATATCCAGAGGCACTGCCGGTATTATTTGGTTTCAGAAGCGACATAACGCGTATGTACATTCAGTCCTTCACAACATGTCATTAACTTTGGAATCTCTATTTCATTAAATCCTGTAAATCTTCTTCACAATTTAACAAAACTTACTCATTTTACATGTGTAGTATTAATATCTTGATACTCAATAAAATCCCCACCCTTTTAACAAATGTTCAAGTATGATTTTGACTAAAATTTTATTTTTGTGTAATGTACAAATTTTACTTTATTGGCATGAAATCATAAACAAAAATGTTTTAATTAAAAATCATATTAAGAGATGTCAGTGCATGCAGTCTGACATACATATATAGCAAGACGAAAAGCTCCTCGGGAATGTACTTACATGTACACTGTTTTACGTGTATATAATGTCAATATGTATATAGTAGAGTCCCCGAAACTTCATGTTACATTAATGACTTTTGTTTATATTTGCGTGTAGTTTCAATTGTAAACACACATGCCGTGATTGTCACTTTAATTAAATATTTTTTTTTTGTTTTGACCACTACCGTAAAAAAAAAATATATCTCAAACACTGATTCCCAAAAGGAATTAGGCCGTGAGCTCAGTCTGTTAGTTTTTGCATATTGGTTCATTGTATTCTAAGTTTGGTGTCACTATGACTTATTGCATTTTTAAAAAAGTAAATCCATACCTGCAGACCAGACAAAATTTTAGAATGGTGATCGGAAACATAACATTATTTCCATTTAAAAAAATAATAAAAATTAATCCCTACGGACCCGACAAAGTTTTAGCATGGTGATTGGAAACATAGCATGATGTTTTCGACCTGGTAGATTCTCATCAATTGACTGGCATGCACAAAAAAGTTGAGTTACCTATCTATCTTACATGCACTTGGAGGTGTTGATTATTCCCAAAAAAGTATTTTGCTGGGTCAAAGATTGAGCAAATGCTGTATACTGTTACAATATACAGCGTACATATTACAAATGGGAACACTAAATCACGGATTGACATTAAATCACGTGATAATGCATTTAATGGATTTTATGAATGAACGTGACTATGACTATGCTCGGGAACAGTATAAATGCTTCAATGCTTTACACCGTTCATGAAAAACCCAAAATGATAGCCAAGGGCGTTAAGAGACCCCTCTGCCTGCCAAGTATCACAAATAGCACAAAGAAGTGCGAACCTGGTCTAATATTATTGAATATATACAAATATGTTAGCACGAAAACGAAAATTAAACCAAGTATAGGAACAGTCAGCTGATGGTCGGCGCCATTCATATCGTGCAAATGATTGGCTAACACTGTGTTACGAAAGATTTTCATGGATTTTAGTGGTTTATTTCCACAAAGGCAGTCGAATCATCAGCCCAAAGCAACGAAGTCCTAGCTTTATAGTGCACGAAATGAAGGGTGCAGCGAATATACGGAAAGTGCTAACTTTATTGTTATAGTGTAGTTTAACAATAATATCAGTCCATCATTGAAATCGAATTTGTTTGCACCCATACAATTTACAAATATGTAATTTTGTGCAACTGGGACTGAAAATGTACACATTTTGAAAAGTGTTTCCCTATTTTCAATTTGAAATGAAACAAGAATATCTATTTTAAGAATCATTTTAGAAATTAAATTCATGCACAATTTATATGTATATCTAGTTTTAGGAATATATTGGATGATTATTATTCATGCAGCTCGGAGTGTCGATAATACATGTAAACAATGCAAATATCGCGTGATTTCGGTAAATCTCGAACTCGGCGGCGAGATTCTAAAATCAATATTGATTGCACAAAACCGTTTGCATCTAATTCATTATATATGTTTGATAAAACATTTACTGTTTTTCTTTTCGAAATAAAACGATGTAATGAGGAATGGAGCAATGGGAGAATGGGGCTATTGGGAATGGGGTATGGGCAATGGGGGATGGGGCAATGGGGTATGGGGCAAGTGGGAAGTTTATCCCATACAGGGACTATAATGATTTTTAAGTCGGGATTTTAACTGTGTATGGGGAATATAGGTATAATTTATTGGAAAATAATTTTAAATCCCTCTATATTTATAAAATCCTTGAATTGAGGGTCTTCATAAGATCTTTCGAATTTCTCAGGATCAACATTGAATTAATACCACTACGGGAGCAACAAGAGTTGTGGTAGGACTGGAGATCCTCTTTGACAGCTGTGAGTATTGAAGTTAAAAGTTATGAAAGAGGTTTGTTGAAACATTTTACAGATCCATATATGTAACGTAGTTTGTATGGATTCTTGTGAAGTTTAGGAATCCAGTACATAAACGTATTAATCACAATCATCGTCTTTTGTAGAGAGACGAAAAGATGATAGCACAGATTATGGCTTTCGTCGATCTCTTCTTTGGAGAGTTTACTGGCAATAAATGTCTTATGACAGCTTTCCACAATCTACCTCTGATCATAAACATTGACGTTGTATAATGAGATTTTAAGAGAGGACCTTATGCAGAGATTTGTTTTCGATTATGCTTAAATCTCTCTTAACGGCATTACCGGAAGGCCATATTTGAATACGTTTATGCTACTGGTATATTGGCTTGAAAAGTTTCCTATACTTTTGATCTTGTCATTGCACCCGTAAGAATTGCAGGACCTAGTCCGCGTATCCAGTATTCCTTTCCTATGATAGCTTTACTTTAAAATTAGAATGGGACTGTTGGTTAGATGGTAATTTTTTTTCGAAAATACGATTGTTGATAAACTGTCGGGAATTTGTTGATATCAATTCGATGACCGCACATTATGAGTCTCAGAGGGAGCAACCATTTGATTTTTTTATGGAGGATGTAGATCAAATTTTCTATTCTGCCCTTTTATTTTGAAAAATAATAATGAAAGGTCCTGGTTTCTTTTTTTGTGTGTGTGTTTTTTTCAATATTATACCAAATATATCAGGACATAATAGATCTGCTTTTTTTTTATTATGGGCTGTAATAATATTTTCACAATTATTATTATACAATTAGAGAAAAGTTGATTGAAATTGCATTTGCATCATTAGTTTCTGTCATACAATGAGATTTACATATACATGCTATTTTTCTAATAGTTTTTCTTGCTAACTGAAAATTCACATATTGTATTGGATTAACTGAAAATTTAAAGATGCCAGGCTATGTGCACCTAATCTAGAAGTTTGGTACACGTAATAGTTTAATTCAAAATATTTGTCTAAACAACTTTAATTAATTTTTGCAACAATGTTGTTCATAATAATATACAAGTACCGGTAAACATGTACCTACAACTTAGCAACTGATAGATTTTAGGGGGTGCATGACATATATAGGCTCTGCATTTTGTTCTTTTATATTGACACATATATGTACATTTACAGTTTATTTTTTAACCTGAGTACTGGCACTCAATATAGTTACTGCAGCTGAATTAGCATGAACAGTATAATAACGCGATTCCTTTCAGATCGAAATACTACAAGTTAATATTGAAAATAAATCTGTGTTATTCATGTACAAGTACAGTAATATATAACGTCATTTACAGTCTGCATCAGTGAAATTCAGTGTCGTTTGTCTTTGCCAAGTTCCAAAGGTTATTTTAAAGGGCTTTTTAAATTGTCATTATTACAAGAAATGTAAAACAGATAACTATATTGAGAGTGTTTTACATGTAGTACAAACACCTTTCAACTACTCCTGAATGTAGTAGATTAAACTTGGCAGAATTTTATTTACACTTCTCAAAACTACGCTGTTTAATAATCCTGTATAGGAATACATCAACTAGATGATTTTATGGTGTATCCATCAGCACCAAGAAAACTGATTTATTCAACGGGTCATAGTTTTCCTTTCCTCGTTTGTCTACCCCGGACTTGACTTTTTATGAGCAACTCGGCGGGTGTTTCTAGAAAAGCATAGGATGCTTACCTATGCACCTGGTCCATGCTCCCAGTTTTTAGTGGAGTCCGAGTTGCTCGTTTGTTTACTTTTGTTACTTTGTATGTATGATTTTAGTTACTTTATGTTCTTTGTTGTGTATGTCTGTTTTCCATGTCTGGTCTTTGTCCCTGGATTACATTCTTTTGATTACCGCTATAACCTTGGTTCCCTTGATTACTTTTTAAAATAAAATGCAATTTGTTTAAGAAATAACTTACTGTCATACGTATTGTAAGGGCTGGCATACTTTGACAAATTATTTGAACTGAACTTTCCCAAAAAGAAAGAAAAATATAGGCTTTGAATATCAAAAACAAAAAAATGCAAACCTCCCAACCTAAAAATATGCTGAGGTGGGATATCAACCCTACGCAAGGAGATGGAAAGGTTGGGTCATGCTACTGACATGTCTGTCTGCTGCCAAATCTTGTTTTCTTTAAACTAGTAAAGCAGATATATCATTCGGCAATACTTTTGTTGGCTGTCTCTCTTACAGTCTTACATTCCGGAGCTGTCTTTATCTGGTTTATGTTTGAACTTAAAACAAGCAAGCTTTGTTAAGTCATGGCTAGGTATTAGGATGACATCGGAATGTTAAGCTACTAAAATTAATCTACATACTGAGGTACAGCATGTACATTACATGCATACATATATGTGATCAGTAAAATATCTGAGTCTTTTAAATACATGTAATGGTTTCTTTTTTGTTTTTGTTTTTTTTTTAATTAACACCATTTTAACAAAAATGAGTACAAAGACAAAAGAAAACACAGGGAAATATTCCGAAGTAACTGTGAACAATACTATAAGTACTGCATTATACATGCAATGACTGATAACAATACTCCTACCTACCTGTTGGAAACATTTTGTCACCATTCAAACAGTAGAAACCACGCATATTGTGTCTATGTAACAAATTCCGTTCTTGACAAGTCGTTTGATTCTTCAACATTCAGTTAACACTAAACCCATGTCCGACATTTTTGTACATTTCGGTCGTGTGTAAATAAAAACACGGACTGTGAATGAGCCAGTTCATGGTCATAACGACACAACTGCAATGATTTTTAAGATATTTTCTAATGCTGTCATTGTAGATTAATAGTTTTTTTTAAGTTTTTAATTATCAAATAGTGGGCCGCAAAGAAGCATCAAACCGAAGTATACAATTTCATATGAAAGTCTACCAAAAAAATACAACACTCATTTATAATTAGCTACGTTTTTCGTTCATCCACGACTCTCATGATTACAAGAAAATGTAGCCAGAGATTTCAATTTTCCTTATGCCAGCTTTCAGGAACATCCAGGATGTAACACTTTTTGTACCCTATTCGCGTGAATTATTTTCTTATCTTGGTTGGAAGTGTCTGTAATTTCATCCACGAACAAATATGGATCTTTTTTTTCAAATCAAGACACGAAAAAAGAAGAAAGACTAATTTCAACTGATCTTATTTTCTATGGGAAAAAATCATGGATTTCTGTCATTACACGTGTATGTTACACAGTAATCACTTAAATATAACACTGCCATTTTCAACGTCTTTTTTCGTACAACCAATACACATGAAATAGTCAGAACGTCGCAGAAGGTCAGTGATTAGGGCGGATCACATTTCTGGCCTAAATACACTTCCAGTTGTCGTACCGATAGGATAGTTACCGAATGACGAACTGAGTTTTCGTTTTAAAAAATTAAATGAAACATAATATAAACTTAAGCTCGTCGACATAATCAGTTCGCTATCGTAATAGATTGTATGTTTCTTAAAGAAAATATTGCAAAAAAAAAGAAAGAAAAAGAGTACCGTTACGTAAAATATGCATTTAGCGTATAGCAGTAGTTTTAGTTTGAGTAATCAGAAAAACCAAAAAATACATACAAAGTAACAAAAGTAAATGTGCAACTCGGACTCCAATAAAAATTTGGGCCTTGGGGCATGAAACAGTTGTACCGGTAGAGTAAAATTAAAACTGCTTTCAAAAAATAATAACGATATCCTACTTTTCAAACGGGAGGCAGGAACACACTTCTTCGCATTTATCTCCGTATGTACCCTGTCTACATGGATTGCATTTCTGGTCAATTTCCGAAGTGTAACCTTTTGCACATCCTAAACAAATTATGAAGAAATTTGTAGGAGCTTTCTTAAGTGAAGTTGATAGGATTCACTTACTACATCTAACAAATAAGCTTGTAAAACAGATTTCAGCTGAAAATCTTCATCAAAAGTCCATAAACGTCCAAGAATAGTTTTGTTCTCTTATTGGAGATGTATACATAAGTGCACGACACAAATTTGTAGGAGCTTTCTTAAGTGAAGTTGATAGGGTTCACTTACCACATCTAACAAATAAGCTTGTAAAACAGATTTCAGCTGGCGTAACAACACATAAATACTTCGATTTCCTCAATTTTGCTATAATTTTGCTCTATAATACCCTTTCCATCTATATTCATTTTGCTGATTTACTTACTATAACATTGGTTTCCCCTGACCTCGTGGTTTGCACAATACATATCACGTAAATAACCACTGTAAAAAAAGTAATGTATTCATTTTTCTTTATATAAAATATTTTGACTGTTTGACTAAAATAGGGGTTATACTATATGCCTTATTTTTACTGCTCTTGCATTTAACTGATAATGACAAATTAATAAACAGCTTGTCCTTAATTAAAAACACTGTTGTCGGTGAGACAATCAGTTAGTTCGAACGCTTTGCTACTCCACTAATATAAACATCTGAATACAGAGCATTATATTTATAAAGATTGTCATTAACGGTTAACTTGATAATAAAGCTGAATGAAATTCTTATTGCTACTGAGAGGAAACAAAGACATAACTGACAAGAACAAAATGCAAGGAACACTCAATTGGTGAGATCCACTCCCTCTTCCTACCTCAGAAACCATTCAGAAAATCCAAAAAGTAATTCAGATAGATACAACAAAATATGATGTGCAAAATGAAATCATGTGATAAAAATGTATGGCAGTTTCATCAACTTTATATAGGCGACAAGTTGAAGATGGATAACCTTGGTCAACCCATTACAAGTCCATGTTTTGCATTTAGGAAAACACACACTTCATTCAGATGAAAACGTATAGGAGGGGCACGATGGTACAATGTGATAAGAACTTAGTACGAATAAACGTATAGAGGGACAGCATGATCACTATATCCCTCCTGCTTTTCAAGCGGAGGGGGTATGATAAATAAAAGACAACTAAACAATACCACCTTAATCTACCTTGACATACAAAATAGAAACACATTTAAACGATACGTTGTATCATTGAGCAGATACACATGTTCTTCAGGATAATTCAGATGTTATTTTCAAAATACAAGCATGGTTTAATTTAATGTCAAAATACTAAACAGAATACATTACTTCTGTAAATGTAACTTATTAACAATATAACACATTTGATATTCATTTGGCTTACCTTTAGTGTTTTATTTTACACTCTTTCTGAAAAGTTTTTGTCAAATTTATCGACATCATGCCTATACTATGTTAAGCCCTTACAAGGAAATCATTCAAACAGAACGGAAATTGAATCCATCAAATTGTACAAATTAGGCAGGAAAAATATTGATATCGAACTTATTAATAAATTCAACTTTTGCGGAAGAATGTATAATGTATATAATGTAATACCAAATAAGTCACTTAAAGTACAAGTGTAAAAACATAGTGTGTTTTTACTATGTAGATTTGGCTGATTTTCATCTTTTATCAATCGTTTCATTTAATTTGTTTTAGGGCTTCTTACAGCTTGCTTTATGGTATGCAATTTGCTGGCCATCATTGAAAATTGTGTGGTCACATGTAGAAGTTTAATTGTTTGTGAAGCATACACAGCGTACATAAACAGTGTCCGGCACTTCCGGCATAACAAAATTAATACTTTTCTGCAAGTCCAGGCTAAGGTAGTACTATACGGTTAGGTAAATTCTAAACATTTGGTCTCTTTGTTGAAATAATGCTGTTTTCAATCAATCCGCACAGCAATTTCAAGTGTTTGTCATAAAAAGTACATATTTTTTAATCCTTGGTGTCTGGAGGTTCATGTAAATAATAATTAGTCTAGTTATTATTGTTATAATATCCAGTAGCCAAGGTAGTATAATAGAAAAAAATATTAAAGTATAAGCACAAAGAATGTGCTTTTTCAAAACTAGCAGCTAGTAAAATACTTTTTTTTATAAAATATCAAGCACTCAGATAATAGCACAGGATGAAAGCATGCATGGAAGAGTTGGATCAAGGCTAAGAGTAATAGCATCCTTTTCATTTCATTTTCTTGCACTTTTAGTTCCTAAAGTTCGTGCTAAATAATGAAATTTGAAATTTTACCAGCTGATGCTGAGAACAGAATCAAATTCGGAAGGGAACTGAATTGTTCCAGATACCATTCTACATTTAAATTGCACCTGTTAACCATAACATATATTTTTTTCTATGTATAAATGCGTAACTACAATTAAACAATATATCCACAAAATATCAACTTTTGATTTTAAGTTTTACAAAATTTGACCGGGTCAGCTTGGTGTGAGAAATTTAACTGTATAGTGCACCTTTATCATTTTAATGTTTTCATGTCAATGTTTATTTCCGTGTAGAATCAAACATATTTAGGATATATCTAATGAATTATCAGTCCATATAAAATTGCAAATGGTAGAATGTAGAAAAACCCACCGAACAAACGATACTTTTTCAGACTTCATATGCTATATGTTTACATAACGATAACCTCTCCTATATTTTGATCTGCATTTTAGAGGAAAACATACTTTCATTTTCCACTAAAATCAACATTTCGACATGAATGAATTCCAATGGGAACAAATTGGGCTCCTCTACTTGCTGACCTATTCCTTCACTCTTATGAGGCTAACATTATAAATGATCTGCTCCGAAAGAAAGAATTTAGTTGAGCTTGATCCTTTAATCTCAGTTTCCGCTACATAGATGACATATTATCTTTAAACAATCCTAATTTTGGGGATTTGATACATCGCATCTACCCCCGACGAACTTGCGATAAAGGATACTCCAGACACTGTAGAGTCAGCCTCATATCTTGACCTACACATAAAAATTGATGGTAAAGGAAAACTATTGACCAAACTTTACGACAAACGTGATGATTTTTCATTCAAAATTATCCACTTTCCTTTCATCTGTGGCAACATCCCTTCAACACCTGCTTATGGAGCGTTCATATCAAAACTCATAGATTATGCCAGAGCTTGCCGAGACTACGCAAACTTTTTGTCTGCCACGGACTTGACGGGAACCAAGGTTATAGCGGTAATCAAAAGAATGTAATCCAGGGACAAAGACCAGACATGGAAAACAGACATACACAACAAAGAACATAAAGTAACTAAAATCATACATACAAAGCAACAAAAGTAAACGAGCAACTCGGACTCCACCTAAAAACTGGGAGCATGGACCAGGTGCACCGGTTGGGAAAGCGTCGTCTGCTTTTTTAGAAACACCCGCCGACTTGCTCATAAAAAGTCAAGTCCAGGGTAGACAAACGAGGAAAGGAAAACTATGATCCGTTGAATAAATCAGTTTTCATGGTGCATGATACATTTACGTTAAACATTTACTTTCTTTCAGATATCTAAATTTCCGACATAACAGTCGAGTGCATGGAAAAATGACATCATAGTAAAATTGTAGAATCCGTACTTTCAAGTACTGCAAGTTTGTAAAAGGAAGTTGTTCTCCATTGCTAATCCGGTAATTAAAAATACTCGTAACTTTTAAAACACAGTATTTAAACACTTTTAAATTCAGTGGTACATGTACTAATGGAAGATCTTTTTTGAAAACATTAATAAGAAAATAAATCACGAAGGGAGAAATATACAAGTGTTGTAAAAATTTTAAGAATAATAAAGCATGTGCCGATGACGGTATAAATAATGAATATATTAAGGCCACTTATTAGATTAGATTAATTTATTGATGTGTGTGAAAAATATTTTTACTTGGTATTTGAAACAGGTAAAATTCCAGAGTCGTGGCTTGTGATAACTATAAAACCCTTTTATAAAAACAAAGGAAATAAATAAAATCTAAAAAAAAACTATAGACCAATAATTACAGTGAGCAGCTTTGGAAAACTATTCACGTCTGTGCTGAATGATAAGCTAAATAGATTTTCGGATGAATCTTTCTTGCTCAAGGAAAACCAATGTGGATTCTGGGAAGGATATTCCCCCGTAGACAATATTTTTGTTCTTCATTCTCTATTTTACGTTTTTGAATTTAAGAAAAAAATATGTATTGTGCATTTGTAGATTTCGAAAAGGCGTTTAATACCCTGTAGCAAAAAAATGATACTTAATAATTTAAACCGGAACATGTTTCAAGTTATACACAATTTGTATCAAAACATCAAACCTCGTAAAAATTATAATTGTCAGAAATCAGATTATTTCCCATGTGAAATAGGAGTGTGTCAGGGTAAAAAATCTGCCCCCTCTTCCTTCTTTTACTTTTGGATGATCTCGAAAACTTGCGTAGCAAAATGTTAAGGGCTTAAATACAGTACCGGTGCACCTGGTCCATGCTCCCAGTTTTTAGTGGAGTGCGAGTTGCTCATTTGCTTTTGTTACTTTGTATGTATGATTTTAGTTACTCTATGTTTTTGTTGTGTATGTCTGTTTTCCATGTCTGGTCTTTGTCCCCTCGGTTCCCTTGAATACTCTTTCACATACATATTGCATTTTATAGACTGCTACATACAAATACAATGATACATTTACGTTAAACATTTAGTTTCTTTATGATATGTAAATTTCCGACAAAAGTCGAGTGCATGCAAAGGTGACATCATAGTAAAATTGTAGATTCCGTACTTTCAAGTACTGCAAGTGTGAAAAGGGGTGTTGTTCTCCATTACTAATCCGGTAATTAAAAATACTCGTAACTTTTAAAACACAGTATTTAATGGAAGATCTTTTTTTAAAACATTAATAAGAAAATAAATCACGAAGGGAGAAATATACAAGTGTTGTAAAAATTTTAAGAATAATAAAGCATGTGCCGATGACGGTATAATTAATGTTAATGAATATATTAAGGCAACTTTAGATGAATTTATTGATGTAAATGAAAAATATTTTTACTTGGTATTTGAAACAGGTAAAATTCCAGAGTCGTGGCTTGTGGGAACTATAAAACCCTTTTATAAAAAAAAAGGAAATAAGTATAATCCCACAAAGTGTAGACCAATAATTATAGTGAGCAGCTTTGGAAAACTCTTCATGTCTGTAGTGAATGATAAGCTTAATAGATTTTCGGATGAATCTTTCTTGATCAGGAAAAACCAATGTGGATTCTGAGAAGGATATTCCACTGTAGACAATATTTTTGTTCTTCATTCTATATTTGAAGTTTTTGAATTTAAGAAAAAAAATATGTATTGTGCATTTGTAGATTTTGAAGCGGCGTTTGATACCCTGTGGCAAATTAATGATAATCAATAATATTAACGGGAACATGTTTCAAGTTATACACAATATATATCAAAACATCAAATCTCGTATAAATTGAAATGGTCAGAAATCAGATTATTTCCCTTGTGAATTAGGAGTGCGTCAGGGTTAAAAATCCGTCTCCTTCTTATTTCTTTTGAATGATTTCGATAACTTTCATAGCAAAACAAAAATGTTAAGGGCTTAAATACAGTAACTAGTGCAATAGAAAAGGAATAAGAATTATTTTTTAAAACGTTTTGTCTTATTATATGCTGATGACACTGTCATTTTTGCTGAATCGGCAAGTGATCTGCAATACTCGTTGAACAAATTTAAAGAGTACTGTAACACATGGCACAAATAATGAATATGAAATTTGTCTACAAATATTCTGCTGTAGAAATCGTACATTATTTTTACTACATCGGTGTACATTTTTTAAAGAGTTGAATCTTTAAAACCTGCAAACATCATTTAGCTGAAAAGGCTAATAAATCAATACATATTCTACTAAAAAGGGCGAGTTAATATTCTTTCAAATGCCAGCAGGAACTGTTCAATAAAATTGTCAAGCCAATTTTACTGTATGGTTGTGAAATATAGGGGTTTAAGAAATAATAAAATTATATATTAGAAAAAGAAATTAACTTCTAATCATTTTCGTCATCTTGGCTTGAAGGTATTGAAAACACGTTTAATGAATGGGGCTTGCAATACATATGGCTCTATCAATTTATCTGTAACGGTAAATGGCGAAAAAACACTGTTGAAAAAAACTCTTCATTGCCACTTCATCCAAATATTGAAGATGGTGCTAAAACATTGAATCACCGACTATTCAAAAATGAGCATGGGGTTTAAAAATATTTTGATATACTTTATGATAAAGATATTGCAACGCTTTTTAAATTTCGACTCATAAATTATAAACTTCCTGTTGAAAATGGGAGATGAAAAAACAATCAAGAGGTAACAGAATCTACACTTTTTTGCTGGGATGGCGATATAGGTGATGGATATCAGTATATACTAAAATGCATGTTGAAGTACAAATAGCAAACAGACAAAAAAAGTAAGAAGATAAATACAGTGAAGAACAAAGTGTGAAGTGTAAATAACAAAACTAACAAATAAGTAAGATAGGTAAATTCAAAGATAAGTAGCATATAAATGATTTGGATTTAAGCGTGGTGGATAAAATCAGGGTGATGATTAAATGGCTGAATGAGAGGATCCATTTTCTTATTAATTACTCTGATAAATTGACACAACTTGCGGAGTGCTGACTTTTTTGTGGTATTCATTAGCTCATTTACTTTAAAATATTGCAATTGACTATAAATTTCTTATTTATACATATTTTTCTTTCCCTCATTAATTATATTTGTTTCTCAACAACTGTACATTAATATGTAAAAAATGCATGTTTATTTGTATACCAATGTGTCTACATAGGTTTAACAGAAATAAAGTATATGTATATAGAGTATGGCCTCTGCAGTCCTCACAGTCAATACCCGAGGCTAAAGATCAGATGATGGATATCTATTGGTCTATAAGATATCTACCACTATATTTTAAAAGGTTCATTCATAAGCGGAATCTATCCATATAACCAATACTACCCTCAAAAGCGACCGTCCTATCGAGATGTCCTTACCAACAAGTGACTGTATATTACTACAGTTTCTTTGATGCCATTGTATTGATACATATGCAGATTCATGTTTAGTTCTCTTACCACCCTGACAAAGTGGGGAATGTAATTTATCGTTTTTACTCCTCGTTATTATTAGTACAGATATACTGTTTTCTTTTTTGTCTAACCTCCGTCTTGTCCCTGGAACCCCTTCAAACTACACCTGTGAATTAAACAATTTCATTCATGGCTAAAGTTATTCATTTTTTGTACAATATAAAAGTTAGTCACCCATTCTTATATGAAGTCCTTAAGGGCTTTGATACCACTACTGTTGATTGCTGTATCTTATTAGATGCGGCGTGTGTGTGTGTGTAAATTATCATGTAAATAAACACACGAGACACTCTGATGTGTATCAGCTGTTTTCATTCATTTCAGTAGCGTCAATGAACATCATATTGAATAAAAATATCAAAAGTTATTTTTTAGAACATTTTAATTTAATTCCAAAAAATCACTGCCATATGTACACGATAGCACTCGCCACATGCGCAATAATATTTGAAAACAAACAATAACAACAGTCAATGGATGAACTGTTGAACTATCCATTTGTGAATACTGTAACCTTATAATGCAAACAACTATTGCCATATCTAACATTGTTCTATTTAATTCGCCCTTCCCTTCATTACCAATTATACAAAATACTAAGTTTCATCAACGATAATTACAACTAACATAGCGTGAAGTGAACAGCCAAATATCGACAAATATGGCGGGTGTAAGCTAAGCTTAACGTAATAGGTAACAAAAATGTAAAATAAAGGTACCGTAATGGTCTTAAAAGAATCTAAATAAATCACGGAAAATCCAGTATATCATTGTTTTACAACGGGTTGACCATTTATACCACTAATATACCCCTCGCTGTTGCCCTGGGTCAAATAATGCAAAGGCATGAATGACCAGCCCGTGGTAAAACAAAAATAAGCTTGAGTTTCCCGTGATTAATTTCTTTTAATATTTTTATTTTTATTTTTTTTTATATTTAATTTTATCTGACTTCAATGGCGATTTAGAATATCAAATCGCCAGTTACACACTTTCCCTCTTATTTAAGAAATGTTCCGAATTTTTTACAGGTAATACGAAATAACATGGTATAGGCCAGTTTCACACTTTTCTAAAGTTTAAAACTTTGCTTATGACTTCATTTCTAATGGACTTAAGTCCTGGTATGAAGAATTGTTTCGTAGACCACATGTTATGGATTGGTTGTATGGGTTTTCCACAAAATTAAATCGAAGGCCTCTGAAGGTTTTTGGATTCTTTATTGGGTGGTTAATCCATTTTCTAAAACTCCCTTAATTAAGCATATAAGATCATTACAATGTGTAAAGAAGGATAACTGGTCTTTGTCCCGGGATTAAATTCTTTTGAATACTGCTATAACCTTGGTTCCGTTGATTACGTTTTCAAAATAAAAATTACAACAAAAATATGAAAATTACCAATGAATTATCTGTTCTCATTATACTAATGAAAAACTGTATATTTAACTGATAGAAATATAGTACTCATAAGTTGTATAATATGGTCAACTAAAGAAAAAATGTATGTCACAAGCTTATTCATGCACATATGGCATCCACGTGGTTCAAAGCAAAAACGTTAGGCATATGAATAAGCTGTGAAAATATCAGCAAAACTAAGCTAAGCAAAATAAGCAAACTAGAAAAATACCAAAGCAAGCAAAACACGATGCTTACATCACACTGAGTTGCAAAGAACCCAAACAATCGTCTCGGGATTAGTACATCATATTAATATTAACATCATCAAATATTGTATACACCATAACATGGTTATACCTTGCATAAGAAGCATAGTGATATCCGGAATAAATAATAAAAGAACAGAGTTGAATAGATTCATCAAATGAGTTGAAAATAGTTTCAGATTGACATGAAATTCAAAATGTCTTTCATCTCCCTCAAAAGCAATATCAAAGTCCAATTTAAAGAACAATAAAACTGACCACCAGGCTTAAACAACCAATGCTGAAATTAGTAAATATCAAGTTCACCCGGCTAAAGGTAATAACCTTAATTTGCATATCAGAACTAAGAGAAGCACATGTTTCATTCAATGTATTAGTGTATTAGTGTATTAATGTATTAGTCAAATTCACTGTAATCATGAAATCAAATAACATAAATGAGTTAAATAAGTATTTCATCATTAAAACCTGCTATAATAAATAAATTCATCAATACTAATCACTGTCAATTAAAAACATATAATACAAAACATACAAACATATCAAATTCAGTCTTCCACAAAAAAAAACTTTATTTTGTGTGGGACGAATTATGCATCAGAGTGCGGACAATTTATGATGTCAAAACACCAAAGCACGTTATGCAAAATAATTTAGTTTGCTCAAAAAGAACCAACCAATCAGAAAGCTTGGTTCAAATCAAATTAGGTTATTTGAGAATACCGTTTTAGTTCCCATAGAAAATCTACATAATATAAAGAAGAATCAGTTTAATTATGATGAATAACTTAAATCATGTAATTCTTGTCAAGAATGCTTGAAGATTGCATTCGATCATGTCCAAAAAAGTCACTCGACTTCCATTTAAACTTGTGATCATATTTTGGTTATTCACTCTTTCCGAAACCAAATTCTACCCTAAGTCCCCAAGTCCTTGGTTGTGTTATTGACACCATCAGGAGCACAATGACTACCACAATCGGTTAACCGCCTTGCTCCTTGACGACCTCTTTCCACTTTACCATGAAGATAAGATGAATTAACATTACAATTTATTGTGTTATTTTCATTTATTTCAGCATAACCATAATCATTCTCCAGTACAAATCTTGGGACTTCGATATCCACTATTGCTACTGGGGGAATGGTTGTTCTGTCTCTCTCAGTTACTTTATTGCCGTTTCTCTTCCGGGAAGCTGTTCTCCTACATTTTTGTAGGAATATTGCAAGACAAACCAAGAGAAACGCACTGGAAGTTGCAATTATATAAATGTCAACATTAGTTCCTGGAAAATAAATTAGCTGAATAAACAATTGACAAAAATATGGATTAATGGGGAAACCAACCCAAGTAAGTATTTATCGCAGTTATCGTTATCCATAGCCAACAGAAACCCCAAAAATTACAGACAAAAAAATAAAACATTTTTGAGAAAAAGTCAAACGTCCCAATATATAAAAAAACCACAAAATTAGATTTAAGGTTTGTCAAGTTAATTGCTAGAAAACCAAAACATTTACTGACACTGCAAATCTTTAAACAAAGCCTTTTAACGTCCGGTGCTGCTAATGGTAGTATATTAGTTCAAATATGTAACATTATTCATTTGGAAGTAACTTTTGTGAAAATGTTTCAAATTTTACCAGCAACTTGCTCAACTTCCATGTTTCTGGATGATGCTGTCACTACAACAGATCGTGTCGATTCGTACGTTGAAACATCAGTGCACCCATAAATATGACTGCAGCTAATCAAGAGGAAAACGGAAACAGTAAAATGAATAGGAGTACTGATTTTTCATTATTACTAATTAAAACTTAACGAAAGGCAGTCGTTTTGTCTATACTTTATTTTAAGAAGGTTAGAAGAAAACATTGTGTAGTTTAATAAAGGGTACCAAACCACGGGGACCGCTTTAATGATGTACAAATCAATGCTATTTTATGTTTTTTTTTTATATAATTCTAGAATACTATTATCATGTTTCTGCAATCGAGAGATGTTAATTTAGAAGTTCAATACTCTATTTCCTGTTCAAATTAATTGCAGTTGGTGGATATGACAAATTTTCTTTGTATCCCTTCTAAAAAGTTGCCATTGTGAAAAAACAATAGATTTGCCGGCTCAATGAAACTTTACTTTACACTTTATGCAGCTGACGTTAACACGACAAAACGAGCAAGCATTTGTGAAAATATTGAAAGTTTTGGTTATTATTCTGTGTCCGTGATTTAACCATAAATTTTATTATTATTATTTCATAACAGTCCAAGGAAATGATGGTTTAATACCAACGAACCAAATAGTTCACTTATCTAGTGGCGTTTTCTTTCAGGAATCGCCGTTTGAAAACACATTTATTTTGCAACTTTTTTGCCACCATATTCGTTTATATTGAAAATTAGAATTATTCAGACAAAGAGAGATAACTCAATTAAATTAAGGGACAAACTGGATTAGGTCTAATCTTTTTTTGAATTTGCATTTGTAATAACTAAATTGTAATTCTGAGTAGAGCGTTTTGGCTATTCATCACCACCCAAGAGACTGAAATTGTTGAACACAGTGCTTCCAGAGTTGGTTTATTAAGAAATTTGTTTTCTTAAGTTTATAGTTTTTGTTATAATATTTATAGTATTAATTTTCAGTTGAACAAAAAAATTGAGATAAAACTATAATTACAAACTACAACTGGCAAAAAGAAACTTGATAACACTAAATTGTAAAAAAAACTTGCAAAATTGAAAAATAAAGTTATCTTCATATTTTAATTTGTCATTCTTCTATTAAATACATGTTAGTACTGTTTTTCATTCACAAGGTTTGTTTTAGTATCTTTCATCTAAAAGGTCAAGTCTTGCATGTACCAAAAAGTATGATGATTGGTGAAGTTTTGATTTGCAAAGATTATTCTCAATTAAGTCAAGAAATAAGAAAGTCTTAGTAACTGTACTAATTAATATAATTAACAAGGTACATTGAACTTATGTATTCCAGTATGTTAATTATAGAAATCCCTCTAAGTGTGATATTTAGCCAAATACAGTCAGTTTCATTGGGATGGCCTCATCATTCCTATGTCTTCTGTAGCTGAGATGGCATTTTAACTTCTTTTCAAATGTTGTAGGCATGTGCATTTGAGTGAGGGTTTTCTACTGTTGCCAAGGTTGGCCTCTTGGTGATGGAAATAAATCCATTCACCAAACCATTAGAAATTATAATGGAAAAGTCAACAAATGTATTGCTAGAGCTTGTGCTAAACTGAAATAACTTGAAAGCATTAGGTTTTGCAATTTAAAGCAGCATAAAGAAGACACGTTTACTCCATGTGTTGGTCTTGTGTTTAAAGCAGAAGTACTGGATATACTAATCTACCGTGTCCACTCCTCCCGTATAATTTGAATGCTGTTTGACAGACTTGGGACATGGAAATGGTTCTCTGGAGAAATTTCCATCCTGGTTGACAACTCTTTGAACCTTTAATGTCACATTGTCATGTATTGTTGACAGCATGTAGACATATTTCATGCCTTTCACACTAAGGTAACAAGACATCCCTTATGCCGAAATTTCATATTATCACTTTCATTAATTCCAACAGGAATTTTGCACATGTCTCTAGGGAGACCTCTTCTATTGTATATCACTCTTCCACAAGCTGATGTTTTATAATTTTCATACAAATCTGAGAAAAGTTCAGGGCTAGTGAAAAAGTTATCGGTGTAAACATGATAACCTCAGTCTGTCAAATTTGAATTCTGAAGGCACCTTTTCACTACATTTGACCCAAGGTTTTCTTGTGGATTTCCATTTCTACCTGGATAAATGTCAATATGTTGCACAAAGGAAGTTGTTGACTCTGGTTTTCGATCAATGCCCACCATGAAGCAGAGCCCAAGAAAAACTTTCTTCTCAGGTATTGCTGGACATGACCATGTCATTTTACTTTCATTTGGATGCAGTTATTTTTGTTATTGTGCATACCGGTCAGTTTCAGTAACTATAAATTGAAGAAATGCTGTCCTCAAAAATAATTTAAGAAAATCAATAGGCTTTATCCCTTACCCTATGTTCCTTTTAGGCCCTGTTCTGCCATTGCGGTTGAAATGATGAGGAAGATCTCTTTCATAATAATTAAACCATCATGCAAACCATTATTCAACTGGAGATCACCACCTGGACCAGGAAAACCGTCAGTATCAGACATCAGAACTTACTTGACCATCAGCTTCAATATCACCATCCCTTATACCTTGTAGTAGCATAGCCTTTGAAGCCTAGTTTCAGCTTCCTGAACTTCAGCTTGATTGAAACCATCAAATTCATCATAATCAGAATCCGATGACATTTTGACAAGGGTGTCAGAAAATAATAACAAAAACAAATAAGTGAAACCTGGCTACACGTATCAAGATATAACTACCTTCCTTTTCCCACAAGTCTTTTGCTGTTTTATTTCAAACTCGCGCTATAAAAAGGTTTAAAACACCACCAGAAAAGTGAGCTGTTGATTTTTGTTATGTGCGACCCAAATATATGATTTTGAATCATTAAAACCGCTTTTCTGTTCTGTCTTCTAGGTCCATCAAGTGTTACTGAATTGAGGACCGCCATGTTGTTAACGTTATTACCATATGACCTAGTTTTTCTCGTTCTATTATTAGAACACATTTTTTTTATAATTTGAAAAATTTACATGAAATAACAACTGCTTGTATCATTCTTATTCATTTTAACGGGCACCTGTCTGGAAATTAGCTCGCTTTCTTTACGAAGAAAAGCCCATTTGGCGAGGATTTCTCGGACAACTGCATTTACTACCATAAGATATGTTTGATTTGCTCTTGGTTGACCAATTATCATGTTGCAGTTTCAAGAAACAAATTGTAAACTGTAGTACAAATACCGTTCGCAATTTAATGAAAAATGCGGATGAAATTCCCGATTATCTGATCACATCAGCAAGATAATCCTCAAATGTCAGTCATTTATTTTGGACATTTTGAGTTATTTTAAGGTACATTTTTGTATTTCAAAAAGCAATGTCTAAAACTGAAATTCGTGTATCCTTAAAGATTAATTCGGCCTGGGTTCTTGGGTGCCAACATTATTATTGCGGCTGGGGAAGAAACGTTTGATACATTGACGTTTTGTGTAGGAATAATATTTGGAGTGTATGTAATATGTATTTTTATTTTATACTCCGTGTTATTTAGTGAAATATTCAGGAAACACATTCAGTGGAGATCTTGGAGTTTTTGTTATATCGTAAGAGGTAATGGTTGAATAAATATTCATGTTGTTGTTAAACAAAACAAACTACGAGATACATCTTTTCATCAGTAAAGCGGATACAGCTTAATGCGTAGAATGATCATGACGTCAACATTGTGTAACGCAATTTACATGAAATCAAAAAAATAAAACAATATCCATTTTGAGCAATAAAACTTTTCCACGAATTTTTAATCGCTTTACACACAACTGACCCATTTGAGAAAAATGGGTCTCGCTTCTTCATAGAGGTTCGAGTTCTCAGGAGCTGAAGAATAGAAAGGGGCGATTGGTTGTTGTGTGATTGTATCACATTGTCTACAAAATCTCATTGGTCGAAAACGACGTTTCTGACGTTTCTAATGTTTTTTACGAGACAACTGTTGACGTCATTAACATACGTTAACTAGAATGTCCACATTGACAAATGGGACACAAATGTCATATGACGGATTATATTTTCGTTTTAAGAAATTAAATGAAACGAAATATACAACTTAAGCTCGTCGACTTTGATATTTCACTCGATGTGAAAAATCTCCAAAATCAGCTCGCTATCGTAGCAGATTTTATATTTCCCTAATGGAAATTTGCAAAGAAAATCAAAACAGTACCACTACATAACGCATGCATTTTACATAAAGCAATCATTTTAATACTTAAAAAAAAAAAACTTATGTTATTCGTTGTTTCAAATCTACTCATCGTCGTTGAAAGTTGTAACTATGTTAACTTTAAATATTACACACTTGTCGGAACTCAGTAAATATGCTCTTACATCAATTTAAATAACTTCAAATCTACAAGAATAAACAATATTTAAAACTAATTTTGAATAACTTGTGTTTATGAAATTGAAAATTAAAACTGCTTTCAAAAAATAGTAACGATATCCTACTTTTCAAACGGGAGGCAGGAACACACTTCGTCGCATTTATCTCCGTATGTACCCTGACTACATGGATTGCATTTCCGGTCAATTTCCGAAGTGTAACCTTTTGCACATCCTAAACAAATTATGAAGAAATTTGTAGGAGCTTTCTTAAGTGAAGTTGATAGGATTCACTTACTACATCTAACAAATAAGCTTGTAAAACAGATTTCAGCTGGAAATCTTCATCAAAAGTCCATAAACGTCCAAGAATAGTTTTGTTCTCTTATTGGAGATGCATACATAAGTACACGACACAAGTTGATCAGATTTTAGACAAGTACGTAGTATAATGATTTTAATATCATAAATGTACATAGAACTGGACCAAAAAATGTTTGTAAGAAGTTGTATCCAATAATGTGTAATTCTGGCTATTTTAGCAAGCACTTCTTAATGACTTGAAAGGGCGTGACAACACATATATACTTTGATTTCCTCAATTTTGCTATAATTTTGCTCTATAATACCCTTTCCATCTATATTCATTTTGCTGATTTACTTACTATAACATTGGTTTCCCCTGACCTCGTGGTCTGCACAACACGTGTCACGAAAATAACCACTGTAAAAAAAGTAATGTATTCATTTTTCTTTACATAAAATATTTCTGTTAAGATTTAATAACTGTTTGACTAAAATAGGGGTTATATTATATGCCTTATTTTTACTGCTCTTGCATTTAACTGATAATGACAAATTAATAAACAGCTTGTCCTTAACCAAAAACACTGTTGTCGGTGAGACAATCAGTTAGTTCGAACGCTTTGCTACTCCACTAATATAAACATCTGAATACAGAGTATTATATTTATAAAGATTGTCATTAACGGTTAACTTGATAATAAAGCCGAATGAAATTCTTATTGCTACTGAGAGGAAATAAAGACATAACTGACAAGAACAAAATGCAAGGAACACTCAATTGGTGAGATCCACTCCCTCTTCCTACCTCAGAAACCATTTAGAAAATCCAAAAAGTAATGCAGATGGATAAAAACATATGATGTGCAAAATGAAATCATGTGATAAAAATGTATGGCAGTTTCATCAACTTTCTATAGGGCGACAATTTGAAGATGGATAACCTTGGTCAACCCATTACAAGTCCATGTTTTGCATTAGGAAAACACACACTTCATTCAGATGAAAAACGTATAGGAGGGGCACGATGGTACAATGTGATAAGAACAAGTACGAATAAACGTATACAGGGGCAGAATGATCACCATATCCCTCCTGCTTTTCAAGCGGAGGGGGTATGATATATAAAAGACAACTAAACAATACCACCTTAATCTACCTTGACATACAAAAAAAGAAATACATTTAAACGATACGCTGTATCATTGAGCTGATACACATGTTCTTCAGGATAATTTAGATGTTATTTTCAAAATAAAAGCATGGTTTAATTTAATGTCAAAATACTAAACAGAATACAATTTTACTTCTGTACCTGTGACTTATTAACAATATAAAACATTTGATATTCATTTGGCTTACCTTTTGTCTTTTATTTTACACTCTTTCTGAAACGTTCTTGTCAAATTTATCGACATCATGCCTATACTATGTTAAGCCCTTACAAGGAAATCATTCAAACAGAACGGAAATTGAATCCATCAAATTGTACAATTTAGGCAGGAAAAATATTGATATCGAACTTATTAATAAATTCAACTTTTGCGGAAGAATGTATAATGTATAGGGCTTTTTACAGCTTGCTTTATTATATGCAATTTGCCAATCATTGAAAATTGTGTGGTCACATGTAGAAGTTTAATTGTTTGTGAAGCATACACATCGTATATAAACAGTGTCCGGCACTTCCGGCATAACAAAATCAGGACTTTTCTGCAAGTCCAGGCTAAGGAGTACTATACGGTTAGGTAAATTCTAAACATTTGGTCTCTTTGTTGAAATAATGCTGTTTTCAATCAGTCCGCACAGAAATTTCAAGTGTTTGTCATAAAAAGTACATATTTGTTTAATCCTTGGTGTGTGGAGGTACATGTAATTAATAATTAGTCTAGTTATTATTGGTATGCTATCCAGTGGCCAAGGTAGTATAATAGAAAAAAATATTAAAGTATAAGTACGAAGAATGTGCCTTTTCAAAACTAACAGCTAGTAAAATACTATTTTTTTGATAAAATATCAAGCACTCAGATAATAGCACAGGATGAAAGCATGCATGGAAGAGGTGGATCAAGGCTAAGAGTAATAGCATCCTTTTCGATTCATTTTCTTGCAATTTTAGTTCGTATTAAAGTTCGTGCTTAATAATGAAATTTGATAATTTACCAGCTGATGCCGAGGAGAGAATCAAATTCGGAAGGGAACTGAAATGTTCCAGATACCATTCTACATTTAAATTACCCCTGTTTACCATAAAATATATTTTTTTTTATGTATAAATGCGTAACTACATTTAAATAATATATCCACAAAATATCAACTTTTGATTTTAAGTTTTACAAAATTTGACCGGGTCAACTTGGTGTGCGAAACAGTGCACCTAAATGTAATTGTATAGTGCACCTTAATCATTTCAATGTTTTAATGTGAATTAAATGCTTTATTTCTGAGTAGAGTCAAATAGATTGAGGCTGTTTCTAATGAATTATCAGTCCATATAAAATTCGGACACGGCAAATGGTAGAATGTAGAAAAACCCACCAAAATGACGATACCTTTTTCAGACTGCATATGCTATATTTTACATAACGATAACCTCTCCTATATTCGGATCTGCATTTTCGAGCAAAACATACTTTCATTTTCCACTAAAATCAACATTTCGACATGAATTAATTTCAATTGCGATAAATTGTGCTCCTCTACTTGCTGTTCTATTCTTATGAGGCTGACTTTGTAGCTGATCTGATCAGAAAGAAAGAATTTAGTTTAGCTAGATCTTTTAATCTCAGTTTCCGTTATATAAATGACGTATTATCTTTAAAATCCTAATTTTGGGGATTTGATACATCGCATCTACTCCAAAGAACTTGAGATAAAGGATACTACAGACACTGTAAAGTCAGCCTCATATCTTGACCTACACTTAGAAATCGATGGTAAAGGAAAACTATTGACCAAACTTTACGACAAACATGATGACCATTCATTCAAAAATTGTCAACTTTCCTTTCACCTGTGGCAACATCCCTTCAACACCTGCGTATGGAGTGTTCATATCACAACTCATAGATTATGCCAGAGCTTGCCGAAACTACGCAGACTTTCTGTATCGCGCTAGAATTCTAACAAATAGGCTTCTGGAGCAGGGATATGTTGCTACAAGATTGAAGTCATCACTACAAAAGTTTTATGGACGTCTGCATGAACTCGTGGATCGTTACGGTGTATCCATCTGCGCCATGAAAAGTGATTTGTTCACCGTTTCATAGTTTTTCTTTACTCTTTCGTCTACCCCGGACTTGACTTTTTATGAGCAACTCTGCGGGTGTTTCTAGAAAAGCAGAGGACGCTTACCCTACCGGTGCACCTGGTCCATGCTCCCAGTTTTTAGTGGAGTGCGAGTTGCTCATTTGCTTTTGTTACTTTGTATGTATGATTTTAGTTACTCTATGTTTTTTGTTGTGTATGTCTGTTTTCCATGTCTGGTCTTTGTCCCCTCGGTTCCCTTGAATACTCTTTCACATACATATTGCATTTTATAGACTGCTACATACAAATACAATGATACATTTACGTTAAACATTTAGTTTCTTTATGATATGTAAATTTCCGACAAAAGTCGAGTGCATGCAAAGGTGACATCACAGTAAAATTGTAGATTCCGTACTTTCAAGTACTGCAAGTGTGAAAAGGGGTGTTGTTCTCCATTACTAATCCGGTAATTAAAAATACTCGTAACTTTTAAAACACAGTATTTAAACACTTTTAAATTCAGTGGTACATGTACTAATGGAAGATCTTTTTTGAAAACATTAATAAGAAAATAAATCACGAAGGGAGAAATATACAAGTGTTGTAAAAATTTTAAGAATAATAAAGCATGTGCCGATGACGGTATAATTAATGTTAATGGATATATTAAGGCAACTTTAGATGAATTTATTGATGTAAATGAAAAATATTTTTACTTGGTATTTGAAACAGGTAAAATTCCAGAGTCGTGGCTTGTGGGAACTATAAAACCCTTTTATAAAAAAAAAGGAAATAAGTATAATCCCACAAAGTGTAGACCAATAATTATAGTGAGCAGCTTTGGAAAACTCTTCATGTCTGTAGTGAATGATAAGCTTAATAGATTTTCGGATGAATCTTTCTTGATCAGGAAAAACCAATGTGGATTCTGAGAAGGATATTCCACTGTAGACAATATTTTTGTTCTTCATTCTATATTTGAAGTTTTTGAATTTAAGAAAAAAAATATGTATTGTGCATTTGTAGATTTTGAAGCGGCGTTTGATACCCTGTGGCAAATTAATGATAATTAATAATATTAACGGGAACATGTTTCAAGTTATACACAATATATATCAAAACATCAAATCTCGTATAAATTGAAATGGTCAGAAATCAGATTATTTCCCTTGTGAATTAGGAGTGCGTCAGGGTTAAAAATCCGTCTCCTTCTTATTTCTTTTGAATGATTTCGATAACTTTCATAGCAAAACAAAAATGTTAAGGGCTTAAATACAGTAACTAGTGCAATAGAAAAGGAATAAGAATTATTTTTTAAAACTTTTTGTCTTATTATATGCTGATGACACTGTCATTTTTGCTGAATCGGCAAGTGATCTGCAATACTTCTTGAACAAATTTAAAGGGTACTGTAACACATGGCAATTAAGAGTTAATTTTGAAAAAAAACAAAAATATTAATTTTTTTTTCGAGAAAAAGACAAATAATGAATATGAATTTCGTCTACAAATATTCTGCTGTAGAAATTGTAAATTACTTTTATTACATGGGTGTACATTTTTCAAAGAGAGGAAACTTTAAAACCTGCAAACATCATTTAGCTGAAAAGGCAAATAAAGCCATATATAGTATACTAAAAAGGGGCGAGGTCATAATCTTTCAATTAAATGCTAGCAGGAACTGTTCGATAAAATTGTCAAACCAATTTTTACTGTATAGTTGTGAAATATAGGAGTTTAAGCAATAATAAAATTATATAGAAATTTTTTTAAAGTATTGTAAACTTCTACTCCGAGTAAGATCAACAACGCCTAGCTCCATGGTATATGGGGAACAAGGAAGATGTTATTTAGTCTTAGATATTAAAGCAAGAATGCTTTCTTTTTGGATGAAACTCTTAAACGGTACAATGAAAATATTAAGTACCATTGCTTAAAAGCCGATAATCAACTTAAAAAAACACGGCATCTTTTTCGTCATCTTGGCTTGAAGGTATTGAAAACACGTTTAATGAATGGGGCTTGCAATACATATGGCTCTATCAATTTGTCTGTAATGGTAAATGGCTAAAAAGCACTGTTGAAAACAAAACTCTTCATGGCCACTTCATCCAAAGTTGGTATTCAAATATTGAAGATGGTGCTAAAACAGTGAATCACCGACTATTAAAAAATGATTATGGTATTGAAAAATATTTTGATATACTATATGATAAAGATATTGCAACGCTTTGTAAATTTTGACTCATAAATCATAAACTTCCTGTTGAAAATGTAAGATGGAAAAACATATCAATAGATAACAGAATCTGCCTTTTTTGCTGGAATGGCGATTTAGGTGATGAATATCAGTATATAGTAAAATGCTTGTCATTCATGAGGGAGAGACAAGTATATATAGATAAGAAGTTTATACTGAATTGCAATATTATAAAGTAAAATGAACTAATGAATACCACAAAAAAAGTCAATTCATCAGAATTATTAATAAGAAAAGAGATTCTCTCATTCAGTCATTTAATCATCACCCTGATTTTATCCACCACAAGTAAACCCAAATGGTTTATATGCTACTTACCTTTGTATTTACCTCTCTTACTTTTACTATTTGTTAGTTGTGTTATTTTCACTTCTTTCTTACTTTTTTGTCTGTTTGCTATTTGTACTTCAATCTTTGTTTCTCAGCAACTGTACATTAATATTGTAAAATATGCATGTTTATCTGTATACAAATGTGTCTACATAGGTTTAACAGAAATAAAGTATATGTATATAGAGTATGCCCTCTGCAGTCCTCACAGTCAATACCCAAGGCTAAAGAACAGATGATGGATATCTATTGGTCTATAAGATATCTACTACTATATTTTAAAAGGTTCATTCATAAGCGGAATCTATCCATATAACCAATACTACCCTCAAAAACGACCGTCCTATCGAGATGTCCTTACCAACAAGTGACTGTATATTACTACAGTTTCTTTGATGTCATTGTATTGATACATATACAGATTCATGTTTAGTTCTCTTACCACCCTGACAAAGTGGGGAATGTAATTTATCGTTTTTACTCCTTGTAATTATCAGTAAAGATGTGCTGTTTTCTTTTTTGTCTAACCTCCGTCTTGTCCCCGGAACCCCTTCAAACTACACCTATGAATTAAACAATTTAATTCATGGCTAAAGTTATTCATTTTTTTGTACATTATAAAAGTTAGTCACCTATTCTAATATGAAGTCCTTAAAGGGCTTTAATACCACTACTATCGATTGCTGTGTCTTATTGGACGTGGCTTGTGCATGTGTAAATTATCATGTAAACAAACACACGAGACACTTTGATGTGTATCAGCTGTTTTCATATATTTCAGTAGGGTGAATGAACATCATATTGAATAAAAATATCAAAAGTTATATTTTAGGAAATTTGAATTAAAAAGTCACTTACATATGTTAAACGATAGCACTCGCCACATGCGCAATCATATTTGAAAACAGACAATAACAACAGTCAATGGATGAAACGTTCAACTATACATTTGTGAATACTGTAACTTTATAATGCAAACAACTATGGTCATATCAAGATTATTACAATATGTAAAGAAGAATAACTTTAGCATATTATGATAATTCATGTATCCATCTGCACCATGAAAACTGATCTGTTCAACGGGTCATAGTTTTCCTTTCCTCGTTTGTCTACCCCGGATTTGACGTTTATAAGCAACTCGGCGGCTGTTTCTAGAAAAGCAGAGGACGCTTACCCTACCGGTGCACCTGGTCCATGCTCCCAGTTTTTTAGTGGAGTCCGAGTTGCTCATTTGCTTTAGTTACTTTTTGTTCTTTGTTGTGTATGTCTGTTTTCAATGTCTGGTCTTTGTCCCGGGGTTACATTTTTTTACTACTGCTATAACCTTGGTTTCCTAGATTATTCTCACAAAATAAAAATTACAACTAAAATATGAAAATTACCAATGAATTATCTGTTCTCATTATACTAATGAAAAACTGTATATTTAACTGATAGAAATATAGTACTCATAAGTTGTATAATATGGTCAACTAGAGAATTGTATGTCACAAGCTTATTTATACACATATAGCATCCACATGGTTCAAAGCAAAAACGTTAGGCATAGGAATAAGAGGTAAAAATATCAGCAAAACTAAACTAAGCAAAATAAACAAACTCGAAAAATATCAAAGCAATCAAAACTCTATGCTTATCTCACACTGAGATGCAAGGAACACAAATAATCGTCTCAGGATGAGTACATCATGCTAATATGATCATCAAATATTGTATACACCATAACATGGTTATACCTTACATTAGAAGCATGGCGATACCCTGAATAAATTATAAAAGAACAGAGTTGAATAGATTCATCAAATGAGTTGAAAATAGTTTCAGATTGACATGAAATTCAAAATGTCTTTCATCTCCCTCAAAAGCAATATCAAAGTCCAATTTAAAGAACAATAGAATTGACCACCAGGCTTAAACAACCAGTGCTGAAATTAGCAAATATCAAGTTCACCAGGCTAAAGGTAATAACCTTAATTTGCATATCAGAACTAAGAGAAGCACATGTTTCATTCAATGGATTAGTGTATTAGTGTATTAATGTATTAGTCAAATTCACTGTAATCATGAAATCAAATAACATAAATGAGTTAAATAAGTATTTCATCATTAAAACCTGATATAATAAGTACGTTCATCAATACTAATCACTGTCAATTAAAAACATATAATACAAAACATACAAACATATCAAATTCAGTCTTCCACAAAAAAACCTTTATTTTGTGTGGGACGAATTATGCATCAGATTGCGGACAGTTTATGACATCAAAACACCAAAGCACGTTAGGCAAAATAACTTGATTTGCTTAAAAAAAAAGAACTAACCAATCAGAAAGCTTGGTTCAAATCAAATTAGATTATTTGAGAATATCATTTTTGTTCCCATAGAAAATCTACATAATATAAAGAAGAATCAGTTTAATTATAATGAATAACTTAAATTATGTAACTCTTGTCAAGAATGCTTGAAGATTGCATTCGATCATGTCCAAAAAAGTCACTCGACTTCCATTTAAACATGTGATCATATTTTGGTTATTCACGCTTTTCCAAAAACAAAATTCTACCCTAAGTCCTCAATATCATTGGATGTGTTATTGACACATTCGGCAGCAAAATGACTACTTCAATCGGTTAACCACCTTGCTCTTTGACGACCTCTTTCCACACTGACATGAAGACAAGATGAATTAACATTACAATATATTGTGTTATTGAAAATAATAGCAGTGATAAGGCCTACACTGCTACCACTCTCTCCAAAGAAGAGATTGTGGAAAACCTTAAATCTGTGCTACCCTCTTTTGGTCTCTCTACCAAGGACGATGATTGTGATTTACCGTCTATGTACTGGATTCCTAAACTTCACAAAAATCCATACAAACAACGTTTCATAGCTGGATCTGCAAAATGTACCACCAAACCTCTTTCAAAACTTGTAACTTCTATACTCACAACTGTCAAAGAGGGTCTACAGTCCTACCGCAACACTTTTTACTCCCGTAATGGTATTAATTCAATGTGGATCCTGAAAAATTCGAAAGATCTTTAAGAGACAATCAGTTCAAGACTATTATCTGAATATAATAGCATTAAAACATATGATTTTTCAACACTGTATACTTCTATTCCCCATGCTCAGTTAAAATCCCGACTTAAAAACATTATACATCGTTGTTTTTTCCAAAAAAGATGGTACACCTAGATACAAATATATAGTTCTTGGTAGAGATTCCTCATACTTTGTAAGAAATAATTCCAAATCATCTTCCAAATATACAGAGGAAGATGTTAACTGCTGGAATTTTTAATCGACAACATATTTGTCCAGTGTGGTGGACGTGTTTTTCAACAAACGGTCGGCATTCCCATGGGAACAAATTGTGCTCCTTTACTTGCTGACCTATTCGTTCACTCTTATGAGACTGACTTTATAGCCTATCTGATCAGAAAGAAAAAAATATCGTTTGGCTAGTTTCAGTTTCTGCTATATAGATGACGTATTATCTTTAAACAATCCTAATTTCGTGGATTTGATACATCACATCTACCCAAAAGGACTTGAGATAAAGGATACTACAGACACTCTGAAGTCAGCCTCATATCTTGACCTACACTTAGAAATCGATGGTAAAGGAAAACTATTGACCAAACTTTACGACAAACGTGATGACTTTTCATTCAGAATTGTCAACTTTCCTTTCATCTGTGGCAATATCCCTTCGGCTCATGCGTATGGAGTGTTCATATCACAACTCATACGTAATGCCAGAGCTTGCCGAAACTACGCAGACTTTTTGTATCGCGCTAGAACTCTATCAAATAGGCTTCTGGAACAGGGTTATGTTGCTACAAATTTGAAGTCATCACTACAGAAGTTCTATGGTCGTCATCATGAAGTCGTGGATCGTTATGGTGTATCCATCAGCACCATGAAAAGTGATTTATTCAACGGGTCATAGTTTTCCTTTCGTCGTTTGTCAACCCCGGACTTGACTTTTTATGAGCAACGCGGCAGGTGTTTCTAGAAATGCAGAGGACGCTTAACCAACCGGTGCACCTGGTCCATGCTCCCAGTTTTTAGTAGAGTCCGAGTTGATCATTTACTTTTGTTACTTTGTATGTATGATTCTAGTTACCTTATGTTCTTTGTTGTGTATGTCTGTTTTCCATGTCTGGTCTTTGTCCCTGAATTACATTCTTTGGATTACCGCTATAACCTTGGTCCCCTTGATTACTCTTTCATTTATTTCAGCATAACAATAATCGTTCTCCAGTACAAATCTTGGAACTTCGATATCCACTATTGATGCTGGGGGAATGGTTGGTCTGTCTCCCTTAGTTCTCTTCCGGGAAGCATTTTTCCTACATTTTTGCAGAAATATTGCTAGACCAGCCAGGAGAAACGCAGTGGAAGATGCAATTATATAAATGGCTATATTAGTTCCTGGAAAATAAATTAGTTGAATGAGCAATTGACAAAAATATGGATTAAACGGGAAACCAACCAAAGTAAGTATTTATCGCACAATCATACACTCATTACCAAAAGGAACCCCAAAATTACAGAAAATAAAATAAAACATTTCGGAGAAAAAAATCAAGTCCCAATTTATCAAAATAACAACAAAATTAGATTTAAGGACTGTCAAGTTAATTGCTAGAAAACCAAAACATATACTGACACTGCAAATCTTCTATCTTCAGGTGCTGCTAATGGTAGTATATTAATTCAAATATGTAAAATTATTCATTTGGAAATAACTTTTGTGAAAATGTTTGAAATTTTACCAGCAACTTGCTCAACTTTCATGTTTCTGGATGATGCTTTCGCTACAACAGATCGTGTTGATTCGTACGTTGAAACATCAGTGCACCCATAAATATGACTGCAGCTAAAACACTGTATAGTACATTGAAAGGTATCAAACCATGGGGACCGCTTTAATTATGTACAAATCAATGCTGTTTTATGTTTTTTTTTTAATATATTACTGGATTATTGGTATTGTGTTCAAAGCAGTAGTACCGGATATACTTATCTACCGTGTCTACTCCTTCCGTGTAACTTGAGTAGCTTATGACAGACTTGGGACTTGGAAATGGTTTTCTGGAGAAATTTCTATCTTGGTTGACAACTCGTCGAACCTCTAATGTTACATTGTCATGTATTGTGCACAACATGTAGACGTATGACATGTCTTTCACACTGAGGCTACAAGACATTCTTTTTGCCGAAACTTCATATCATCCGTCTGATGAATTCCAACATGTTTTTTTGCACATAAAGCCTCTAGGGAGACCTTTCTTACTGTATCTCCACAAACTGATGCTCCATAATTTTCATACAAATCTGAAAAAAGTTCAGGGCTAGTGAAAAAGTTATCGGTGTGAAAGAGTAATCAAGGTAAACAGGTAAACATGATAACCCCTGTTTGTCAAATTTGAATTCTTAAGGCAACTTTTTACTACATTTGACCCATGATTTTCTTGCGGATTTCCATTTCTACCGGGAGAAATGTTAATATATTGCACATAGGAAGTTGTTGAGTCTGCTTTTCGATAAATGCCCACCATGAAGCAGAGCCCAAGAAAAGCACTCATCGCAGGTATTGTTGGACATGACCATGTCATTTTATTTTTATTTGGATGCAATTGTTTTTCTTATTGTGCATACCGGTCAGTTTCAGCGACTATAAATTGAGGAAATGCTGCACTCAAAAACAATTTTAGGAAATCAATGGATTCTTTCCCTTACATATGTTCCTTGTTGGCCTATCAGCCTCTGAATCATAATCCCCTATACCTTGTAGTTGCAATAGCCTTTGAAGCCTAGTTTCAGCTTCCTGTACCTCAGCTTTATAAAGCCAATCAAATTCGTCAGAATCAGAATCAAACGAAATTTTGACTGAGGTGTCCGAAAATAATTACTGAAACAACCAAGTGAAATCTGGGTACATGTATGAAAATTATTATTGCGGCTTGGGTACGAGGGTGCTAAAAGGATAATTTCAGTATGAATGGGTTAACTAAACAAGTAATGGTGACTGGATGTTGACTGCTCGTTGGTGTTTCCTCCTCCATGTTATGTTACATGATCGATACTGAGATTGAACTATCTGAGTAAACATTTATCCACGGATATTAATTTTCTTTAAATTCCTAATTTAGTGGTTCAACATTACAAACACAATCCACGAAAATTAAAACCAAGCGAATAAAAATGAATCCGAATCACAAATATCAATCATTATTTTAATTACGTTGTGTTTGTGTATTCAGGTGACTGGAATGGATCAATAATCCATTTGCATTCTTTTTTGTTGGCTTTAGATACTTGAAGAACGTAGAAAAACTGTAACCTCCTGATAGAATATAGAGTATTTTTATAATAACTACAAGATATTAGGAAAATGTCCGTCGCTTAAAGCGTTCTCGGATGATACCCACAGGACAGTAATAAAATGTAATATGAATCTAGAGATATATTTGGAACATTTAGTTTTAAAATATAAAATTTTTGATAAAAGTTTTTTTTTTACTTTGTTGGTTAAGTTTTTTCTATTCATAAATGTATCTGAGCAAAAGAAAAAAGAATGTGAATATTTAAAATAAAAACGAATTTGAATAAAGGAATGAAATGTTTGATAAATTTACGTTAGTGGGAAAAATATTTTGAATGTATGTAATATGTATTTTTATTTCATACTATCGTTGGCAATTTTACTCGTTAGTCAGTGAAATATTCAGGAAACACATTCAATGGAGAGCTTGGATTCTTGGTGATATCGTAACAGGCAATTGTTGAATAAATATGTATGCTATTGTTAAACAAAACAAACTACAAGATATATCTTTTCATCAGTAAAGCGGACACCGCTAAATGCGTAAAATGATCATGACGTCAATATCGTGTAGCTCAATTTACATGAAATAAAAAAAAACAATCTCAAGGTTGAACAATCAAACTTTTTGCGAATTTTTAATCGATTTTCACACCACCTGACCCGTGTGAGAAAAATGAGTCTCGCTTCTACATAGAAGTTCGAGGTCTCAGGAACTGAAGAATAGAAACGGGTGATTGGTTCATGTGTGATTGTATCGCATTGTCTACGAAACATCATGGGTCGAATTCGACGTTGTGACGTTTCTAGTTTTGCTTCTTGTTAACCTTAGTAAAGCTAAGACTAGCTGTAGTGTCTTTTTTCTGGGCAGATATCTTTGGTGTTTCAGAGACCAGAGTTTCTCAGATATTTACCACCTGGATTAATCTTATGAACAGCATTTGTGTTCCTTGCATAAAATGGCCAAAACGAGACAAAATAAGAAAGTACATGCCTCTATCGTTCAGGAAAAAACTTTCCAAATACTACTGCCATTATAGACTGTACTGAATTATTTATTCAAAAACCTGGATCACCAACAGCACAAGTTATAACTTACAGTAACCATAACACATTTAAAGTTTTAGTGAGTATAACTCCGTCAGGTGCAGTCAATTTTATTTCTGACCTGTGGGAAGGAAATACATCAGATAGATTTATTACGGAAAATAGTGGCTTTCTTGATATGATTCGTCCAGGTGATGAAGTTATGGCAGATAGAGGTTTTACTGTAAGAGATCTTTTATTAGACAGGCGAGCAACACTGGTTATTCCTCCTTTTACAAGGAAATGTAAATGGGATAAAGGTCGTCGTCTTACATCAGCAGAAGTAAAACTTACTACAAATATTGCTTGTCATAGATATCATGTAGAAAGGGCAATACAGAGATTGAAGAAACTTCAAATGTTATCAGGTGTGTTGGATTTAAAATATAAACCACTGGCCAATCAAATGTAGCTGGGTTTTTTGGCAACCTTGACAAACCACTTGTGAAGTAATGCTACATGTACATATAACCTTGTGTATTTGTATGTTTTTTTCAGGTTTTTATCATTATTATTTGAACATCGTTAAGAGTTAAACTTTTTCAGCAATTGTGCGTGCTGTGGATTTTAAGAAACTAAGATATACTTTATGTTACTCCCACTATAGTTTTTAAACTATAAAATTTGCATATTAGTGTTAATGCAGGTCGAGACATGTTGTAGTCCCATTCTTTTGCCATTGATAATTGAATTTCAAGAAAAAGCCAATATGGCTTCAATTTGGCATTTAGCAGTATTTATCCTAAAATGTTGTGAATAAAAAAGGAATAAAACATACAGTTAGTATAGCATACTGTATGAAGATACATGTAGATCCAGTAAAAATGTACATGTAAGTGCCACATACCTGCTCTGATAATTTTATTTCAAATTGAATGCTCACATTCTTATTTGTCAGTTAACACATTGTCATTTGTTTACTATTTGTTGAAAGAATTCTGGATCAAAATAAATTCTCTCGGAAATCCATGACTTCTTTGTATAGAATATAAAATCACACCAGTTCACTTGACACACACCCATCTGTCCTTGAATTTGCACATACCACGAAGATACATTTTTTAACTTAACTTGTATGATTTTCATCAAAATAAAGATGATATTTATTGTTACTTTGGCTGCAAGCTTCTTCTGGAGTCAGATCTCTATGCAAGTATAAACACTTAATTTCAATAATACCCTTACCACAACATTTACAAGATATTAATCCATCAGGAGACAAGAAATAGCTTATCTGCATCAACAATCCACATAATGAGAGTTTATCACATTTATGTTCTGTTTTGTATTTCTTCAATTATAATTGTCTTGCTATGGGTTCGTGAGTTACTCCATACTCCATAGATGTAGATTTGATAGGTGTATTTTCAGAGTTCAAAATCTGCTTGGAAATATAGTTATCCAAATCATTACCAAATTTGAAATGCATAACAGATGCGAACAATGAAGCCATTATTCTTCCAGTTCTATATTGACACCAGTCAGTCTTGTTCTTTCTTCAATTTTTTCAATGACATTTGAATTGTGATAGGACATGAGTAAGTCTAAAAATTCAATATTGTTATTTTCAAGTTTGATTTTCTCTGCAAGCTGCTTGATAGTCAGTGGACTTTGGTCTTCTATTTCACCATCACTGGAATCAGAGAGAGTATGTAAAAAACAGACTGATTACCTTTACAAATATTGTAGATACGTTTCTCTATTTGATGATGGGTAAAAACTGCTCTAACTGAAGGTTGATCATGTGACGTGTTAGGTTCAACTGGCATGATAGCTGTAAGAACAGTTCTAACATCAATATGATTTACAGTTGATGGTTTTGACAATTTTCTTGGCTTATTCCAAATACATGGTATATCAGTTCCAAATTCAGTATGCCGGTCTTTGTTTCTGCTTGAAAAACTCTCCAGCGAAAAGAGAAGGGCGTTACAGTGCTTACATGTTCCATTATCCCTAAAAAAGAGAAAAAAACAATAAAAATACAATTTATGTCCATATATAAAATATCCTAAAAAGTATACATACTTTTACATTAACATGTATGTATCATTAGTATAAGTGGATCTGAAGGGGCAATAAGGCCACTGTCATGAAAGTATTTTTTTTAAATACATATGTAATACTCAGAAGTGACTTTATTTTTAGCAATGTACTATATGATGTAGTTTTCACATCTTGAAAAAAAATGGAGCTCCTGATTTGGCCCTTTTAAGTCTGCCACCGTATACACTAAGAAATTATGCAAGGCCTGCCTATATTAAAACCGACAGTTTTTGTTATGTTTTAGAAAAAGGTGCTAGAAACTGGTCTATGATGATTTCATTCCTTTTTGGTCGTTCTTTCCATTGTAAATGTCTAATGTACATAAATTATAATACAGAACTTACACAACACATGTGCAGCCTCCACTTTTAACATGGCCATCAGACTTGACCACTACCCAGGTTGTGTATGGCTTTTCTGACTGCCTTGTTTCTGGTATGCAGCTGGACTTCACATACATAAAATCTGTGTTAAATAACTGTGATTTTTCTACATTCTGTATATGGTTAGCCAAATGCAGTTTGTAACTATTATCATCTTTCAGAGATGCCAACCTATCTTCACTCCAGTTATTATTCTTCATCAAATAAATCAGAACATCATAAGGCTCTATCATTGGAAGTGTTCTTAAATCAGTGGACCAGTTATGCACATCGTTTATGTTAGGTAAAACCACTTTTGATCCATTCACCTGAACTGTTCGTCGTGTCATGTCCATATCGTGATAATCTTCTGCTGTTGTTATCACTTCCAAGTCTAATTCCATAGCTGTTTCACACAAACGAACCAAAGCCGACCTTCTGTACAATGTATATGAGATTCCTCTGTCCATTAAATACGATGTCAGTTCGGGTACTAGCAAAGCTTTTACGTGAGACATCGACATTGTTTACGTTGACAACTATTAACCGGAAGTAAGGGTGCTGAACTTTTTGATCGGCCAATATATGTAATGCTCCTCGAAATAGGAGAGGTAACATAACTCGAAAGTTCCCTATTGTTGAGGGTGCACAATACAGTTACATTAAGGCGCACTGTTTCGCACACCAAATTACCCCGTCAAATTTTGTAAAACTTAAAATTAAAAGTTGAAATCTGGTGGACATACTGATTAAATGTAGATAAGCATTTATACATAGACAGATGTAATATGTGGTATGGTAAACAGATGTAATTTAAATGAAAAATGGTATCCGGAATGTTTCAGTCCCCTGCCGTATTAGGTTCTCTCCTCAGCATAAGATGGCTGATTTTCAAAATACCATATTTCGCACGAACTTTCAGGACTAAAATTGTGAGAGAATGAATCGAAAAGGGTCTTATTATTTTTACCTTTTCTCCACCTACTCCGTGTACTACCTGACGTCATTGACAGACGTTGGCAAGAATTTCCGCATTGGCAAAGGTTCCACTATATAGATAGGTCACTGCAGATAACTTTATGACAATAAAGCTAAATTGAGACAGTTAAAACGCAAATCCGACAATTTTTTCCCAAAATTAATTGTCAAAAAACAGGTTTTCTAAAATATCAGGCACTTTAAAACTGCCAGTAAAAGTAAGTAGGCGTGGTATTATTGTAAAAAGTAAACAGATAAAAATTGTACCTTTTCTACTCATTTGTTCATGATTTCAATTCTTAAAGTTGAAATTTTGCATTTTTGAAAAACAGCCAGTTGGTGCAGGGAAGAGAACACAATCCGGTGAAGACCTGAATCTTTCCGGATTTTTACACCTCTTTACCTCCACAAGTATTGCATCTATTTATTTACGAATGCTCTACTATCCACAATCAACATTTTCACCAAGTTTCACCTTTTACTTCAAAGTTTTACAAAATAAGACCGGGTCAGTTGTGTGAACGGAAGAGTGCACCTCAGTCTCACATGTATAGTGCAACCAAATGTGACACAAATGCCTTGTTTTTTGTTTTTGTTTTTGTTTGTTTGTTTGTTGTTTTTTTTTTGTTTTTTTTTTTGCTTTTGTTCTTGGTTGTTTCAAACCTGCTCATCATAGTCGAAAGTTGTAGCTATGTTAACTTGAAATATTACACACTTGTTTTGGTCCAAACTCAGTAAGCATGCTCTTACTTAAATTGTACCATCATAGACAGTAAAAAAATAATTTTGAACAGCTTGTATTTATGAATTTAATAAAAATAACAATAAAAATTGCTTTCAGCATTTACTAATTATTTCGATATCCTACTTTTCAAACGGGAGGCAATAACACTTTCCTCCACATTTATCTCCGTATGTACCCCAACTGACGTGTGACCTTTTGCACAGCCTATACAAATTATATAGAAATTTCAGGAGCTTTCTTTTGTGGATTTGAAAGGTTTCACTAAATACATCAAACTAATGATGAAACAAGTGTGTATTTTGTTCAGCTTTCATTTTTTATGGAATGAACAGCATTGAATCTATTTTTTTCTGGAGGGAAAAAAGCTGTCTTGCATGATGTGCACAGTAATTATAATATGCTCTGGCAAGGATCAAACCAAAGTACGAGAGCTCTGTAACATCTTATTTGTGTCATAAAATGGATGTACTTAGTGAAAAAACACTTTTCTTGTTTGTTCATTCAGATGAGTGGAGGTACAAAGAAAAAGGTAGTATTTATTTCCCTGCATTAGGTTGACCAATCGTATACCCTATTCAGATGAAAGGAAGTAGAAAGGACAGATTGGTGTACTGACAAAGTTTGTAATGATTTATTCTCTCTCAGATTCTGAAAGGATTAAAGTTTTTTTTTTTTTTTTTAAATTCTGCCATTACTTAAATGTCTTCTACTTTGTGATGGTGAAAAAGAGAGCGTTTAAAAGATTGTTTTTGTAAATTGATTATTTCAAATGAAATCGGCTTTTACTATCATATTGACCGATGAAAAGTTGTGAGTGGCTCATTTCCGATTCCTAGCTTATACAACATCTTCGCTAGGAAAGGGTTACGGTTCTGCCCTTCCCATTGAGTGAAAGAAGAGGGCAAGACCGTAACTAGCGAAGATGCTTTTACAGTTGTGATAAATCCCAGATTCAGTTGAATTTTTATTGGTATTTAGAAAATAACTAATCAGAATTCGAGAAGTGAACCATTCAATCTTTACGTGAAGCAAACAGCAAGATTGGCTGCCAGAAAATTTAAATGATGACATTGTAAATGTTCAAAACAACTTTTCTACCTTGTTAAACTATCTCATCAGAAGTAACACACAATTTAATGCACAAACCACTTACTACAACTGCTCTGTACTTATATGTTTACGCCGTTTATAACAACTTATATACAAATAAATACCAAACGATATATTGTATCCCTTGTTTATAAAGATCTTCATCAGAGCAGTTCTTTGTTCACAATATTCTAGATCCGCCCCTGCCTTGGACGATGATGATTCCTTTGAAATAATATTTTATGACTATGTTACCATTAAGTCCTCATGGAGATTTCCATTAAATTGATAAACGAACGTACCAATAGGGATCGTCTGTTTTGTTGTGTTGAAAGACCTCAATTGTGGTAGAATTAATGCTCAAACTAATGTTTAACTCATTTCGATTTCCTTGAAAGTTGATATTATAATCAAAATTAATGAAGTGCCTATAGAAACGGCCTTTTATTTATTAGGCTGAAAATCGATGTTTAATATACGTTTCGCTAGGATTATGGAAGGGGGAGGAAACTTTAAAATGTTGATTGTCGCCCATTATCTCTTACCTTTATTCATTTTTTCTACACCTTTTTAAAAATTTCTTATCTTTTATTACATAACCAGAATAAAAGAAATAAACTAAATGTATTTTGAATTTCTAAACTGTGAATTGTTATTTTTTTTGGCAAAATATTTGCAAAAGCTAAACATCATTTAAACATTACATAGGCAATGCATTTAAACATTATAAAGGCAATGGTCTCGCATATCAATCTGGGGGGGATTTTTTTCTGTTTCACGCGGGGTTGATAGTACTGACCAGAGGGTTTGCGGAGCAGCCCAGCCGTGAGAAAAACATGTTCTAAGTGAGTTCTTCGGTCAAGGATCCCAAAGCCTGGACTGCATTACTGCAACCCACTAACACAATCCCGCAATGGGCGATCGTGCGCAAGGAAAGTCAAGACCGTGTAAACCACCCAGCGTACCACATATAAAAGCTTATAAACTTCGAATAATATTTCGCAGTTCTTCCGTAGACGTACTTTCAAGACAGTTAAAGTGGGCAAACCATAGACATGTGCATTGCAGTTCATATCTCGATTAACGTGATCTGTCTACAAGTTCATGGATTTGAGCATGTTACATTCATTCCCGCTAAAGATGCATTGCGCAATGTAAAAACGTTTAAAACTGGTGTTTTGACAGGGATATATTGTGAAGTTTTGTAGATATGCATACCTTTGTAGAGTAGACTCGGCGAATGACTTCTTTATTACTAAATTATTTCACGAAGGAAGAATATAACCCGAGACAAAGTCTGAGTATGGTGATCTAGTGCATGCCACCTTTTAACTGCAATCAATATGTGTTACATGATACTGAATATCATTAATTCGTGTTCGAACAAATTCTCAAGAATTTACTGTCGCAATGGCGAAGCCGGAAGGAGTTTGGGATTTGAAAACCTTTATCGTTGGAAAATGCATAGTTAGGACAAAACAAGCTATTTCTTACCTTGTATCACGCTTTTTTCAACCTGGAGTTTTTTTTTTAGAGGTAAACAATTCTTGAAAGTTTTTATTGCGTCTGAACTTCTTTCTTCTTTTTGTTTTAAAAATTTTACGATGAATCTAGTTTGTTTTAATCAACTCTATTAGTATAATCCGTTCAGACCAGCGGCGGATCCATAAGGGGTTCAGGGGTTTGGCACCTGACGTACAGTTAAACATTATAAGACAAAAATATTGTGACAACATACATGTACATGTGTGCACATGCTTCCATGCAAAATTCAAAGTTCACAGTGTATGTACTGTAACATTTATTACGAAATCCAGCCTTATCATGAACCCCGAGTCACATTTTTGAAATTCTATACATAATATGTATTAAACTCTTCTAATTCAAATTTGCAATTCTAATTTTTGCAAATCCCCAAATCGCCATTTTAGAGTAAATATATTATATTATGCACCAAACTGCGCGGAATTAAATTGGAAAAACAAATATAATAATTTCATTGTGAAGATGGTAAACATATTCTTTAAGTTTTGACAAAAAGAAAAAATGGGAAAATTTATTCCAATAGGAAAACTTGATTTCCAATTGGAATGTTGACTTTCGAATTGGAAAACCAGTTTTCCCATTGGAAATTCACTTTTTCCAATTGAAAAACAAAATTTCCAATTGGAACATTATTATTCCAATGGGAATTACTTATCAATTATTTGCTCCAATTGGAAGACAATTTTCCTATAGGATTTTTTTTCCAATTGAAAGTTTTAAAATTCAAATTGTACAAGGCAAATCAAATTAAAAATAAAAAAACTTGAATTATCGAAATTAGAGGTCAAATATGATACCAACAATACCCAAAAGTATTCTTGAGTTATTAGTCCTATATCAACTAAAACCCTCTTTGTAGTGAATATAAATCTAGAAGTCCTGAATTTCAAGCGATTAAGCGATTAAATATAAAAGTAGAAGGGGAACTTTAAACATTTCACAAAACTTCACCAATATAACTGAAAACCTAGCCTTTTACTGACATGTCAATGTCAAAGGTACAAAAAACTGTATACCATGACACTCTCAGCTTTTGTTGTTTCTTTCTAAGTTAAACTCTGCTTATTGGTAATCATTACGAAACCTATCAATATGCATCAATGCAATCAGATGGTTTAAATCTTAAATACCAGTATTAGATATTTATGTATATTTTTATGATTTTGACAGTAAAAAAGAAATTATTATATTAAATTTATATGAAATAGTTATCAAACAGTACTTGCAGTGACTACATGTACATGTATTCCACAGGAAGTATCTCCCAACTTTCTAGACCATTTTCAACAGGACGACAAAGTTAATTTATATGAAGATTGCCATATTGAAACTTGTCTGACTTCATTTGTTCATTTGTTTTACCTTATATATGTAAAAATGCAGCTCCATGTATCTTAGAAGATATTGTTACATTATTGGACACAGGTTTTATCTAAACTTACAAGAATCATGGCTGTTCTTTTTTTTCTTAATAGTGGGACACTAATATAAGAGATTTTCCAAATGATGTGAGATATATTCTTAAGTATGTGTTTATTTTGCTGGAATCTAATAAAAACAGGATGATCAAAATTAAAATCATATTGATATATTATCTATTTATTTTGCAATTGTCCTTTATACTTATGTCAATATCAAGTGTCCATAATGTTTGTTGTGGTATTTGCAACATGTACATAATTGCTATGAATAGTTAGTTCATGGAATGATTTTAAAGTTTTATGAATGAAACTAGTGTAACGTATTGTCCTAAACTGCAAACCAGCCTTTTCCAATAATTGAATTCGCTGTGAAAAAGTTCCATCTTGTCTGGCCTTGAAAATAAACTTTCACCACAAAAACATGTAGGCTCCTACAAAAGAGAAATCTAAGTACAGAAGTTCTGAGTCAACGAAGAAAAAAAGTCTGCAAAAGATATATTCTATAGAACATTATGTAAACATACCTGCATACCAGAAAGAATCTCAAAGCAGTTACAATGACATACATTGGTATTCACGGATTTTCTTAATAACTATTTGAATTATTAATCAATAACAGAAAGCAAGATTTGTCATTTAAGACAATGCAAATTTTGATTTTGCCTTTTAAAAGTTCCTTTATTGATGAATAATTTTATTGATAAGATATTGATTGATTGATTATGGTTTACCATTCAATGGCATATATTTAATGCATTTCATTGCTGATCAAACAAACTCTGCTTTGTACTAGTTCGACACGCTTAGGCGGATCTTCATTTGGTAGCTCACAGAAGCAACAGCTGAAGGAAGACATGTCACCTTACTTTAACACATCATTTTGACTGTGCAAACCAGCTGTCACTTTATCTATCTCTTGAAATACTGTATGCTTGACGGAGGAGCAGTGACTGCCAATTTTAAAGTCTTTGGTGTGATTCCGCCAGGGATCAAACTCATGATCTCCATTCCTTATGATGAGCACACTTACCTGAAACCACCAAGGCGGTTTATAAAATACATGTAGTAATATTATGTTTAACTCATTTGTGGCTAAATATAAGTGTGCAGTAGCAGTGCACTATTTTTGTTGTTCAGATGTGCATGATTAAAATGTATAGTTTGCCCGAAATGAATTCTAACTGATTTTAGCAAGTTGTACATGCTCAAGCTCAACTACTCTGAAACCAATATGTGCTTGATATAAGACTATTATAATTGTAAAGAATTCCAGAGAAATAACAATTCACTATAAATTCGTCTTTGATTTTTATAATTCCTTTTTATTGTATTCCTTATTTAATCTGGTAAACAAATGGATCATCAAATTTGATGCATTTTGGACCGTTTTTGAGTTATAAGGAGTCAAGCACCCCCCTCCCCCATACACACACACGCAATTCACAATTGTTTTATTTATTTTTGGTCCGATTTCAAAATTTTTAATTCATTGATTTCTTAGAAAATCCCTGCCTGCATTTTTCAATCATATTATAGATATTCCTTATGGTTTTCGAGTTATAATGGACTGCATTCTCCCAAGGCCATTATGGCACTGTTCTTTGCAGCACTATGATTTCTTAGCACTGTGCTATCAGAAATTAATTTAAATTATAATGCACTATGGGCACTGTGCTATAATTTTGGAGGAAGGAGAAAGAGCTGTGCTATGCCAGTAAGCACTGTGCTATTTAAAAATTATGGGGAGAACTCTGAAGGAGTCAAAGGGCCACACCCAAAAATTACCTTTTTTTATTTTTGGTCCAAATTCAATTTGTTTATAGATTCTTTATCAAAATCTCTTTTTTAAAATTCAGATTTGTAACAAAATCAGTTAGCATTCATTTGGAGCAAATTAAATATCATCATATTCCCTCATGCACATCTGCATGTGATATCCAATTTCCCTATAAAATTTGTTTAAAACCTAGAGCAGTTTATGAAGAGTAAGGATTACAAGAAATATGGACTGAAAGTGATTTCCTATATTCTCCCAATCTTTGAGGGGATAAAACAACCTAAAATTACAACATGTTTAGAAATCATCTGATATAGCCTATTAAGGACAATGCATAACATTAAAATAACTGTTAACATTTACAAAAAATCAATATACAGTACATTGTACCTGAACCAATTCACAGAACTAAACTTGTGATCGTCATTGATCATTGATCTGTCAAACCAAGTCGCTTCCATTTTTTGACATGTGAACAGCTTAGCATGGCACAGTTGAGTACAGTTAAGTCCTTCTGATTCTGCTTATTTCCCGGTCTAAAGTTAATCCCTACAAGAATATGAACCCATTCATTTTATATGAAGAAGAGTGAAGTATTAGTTTCTTAAGGTAAAAAAGGCCTTGCAATAATTCCAAGAAGGAATTGCAGGAGCGGTAATACATTTTTTTGGTCAACTGAATAAATAAGTTCTCCTAATTACACTGCAGAATTTCTCTTTATGACCTAGTATGAAAAATGCTTCGCATGGGCACAGCTTGATACAGCCACAGAAGTTCAACCCTGAACCCAAACAGTTTGGGCAAGTATTGAAACACTACTAAAGCATGTCAAGCTTGAAAAATTAGAACTTTAATTGTGGTTAGACATTTGACACATGATAAGAATTTGACTAGAATGACAAAACTGTGGCCCTCTTTTGATCTTTTAACTCCTAAAAGGTTTGAACCACAACCATCAAATTCATTCAAAATCTTCATTTGGGGGGAGGGGTATGGCACATTGTGGTAAAATTTCAAAGAGATCCATTTTTTTTTTTTACTCAAATACTCCAGACATTAGGGGTCTTTGTTCAATTTCCCTTTTTGGCCTTTAATTACTAACTTGTTCAAATCACAACTCAAAAAATTAGTCCCAGTCTTTCTTTGATGGTTTGCAACTTCTTGTAATTTCAAAGAGATTCATTCATGTATTGCTAAATTATTGTCATGCATTAGGAAAATGGTTGTTTCTTTCTTTAAAAAAAAAGATAGCCAATGCTGTAAAATTGTTTCTTTTTACTTATTTTTCACATTTCATTCAGGAAACAACACATGACATACATGTACTCTCAGTAGTTGTCTGTGCAAAATTATAAAATCTGTCTGAAAACTGTTCCTTAATTGGCCATAAATGACTTAATTTTGCTTCAGTATAAAATTATATAAGAATAGTGTGAAAAGTATAATGAAGATAAATTTGAAATGTAGGAGTGAGATACACAGTGTTAATACACAAGGTGACATGTATGTTGATTACCTTATACCATGTACATGGCTGATAATTACCTGTACAGCTGTAGAAGCCAAGTGGACAAATAACCTTCCCAAATAACATCATATTGTTATTTAAAGTTGTTAATTCAGGAGTATGTTATGTCAGTTGTATTCAGTGGCAGGGACTAATCCCTTCTAGGATTCGGCGCTGGAGATATTTTTTTGTTAACTGATTGACCTTAACAAACTATAGTCATTATATTTTTCATTTTCACAATGTTTCTTCACATAGGAAATTTTCCCCAGAAATACAACTTCAGACAAAATGGGCAGAAAAAATATAATTGTAGGATTAAAATGAAGGTACCTTTATGGGTATAGTCCTATTCAATGTGAATATTGAAAATCTTCTTTTATATTTCTTTATCAAATTTAGTTATTATGTGATCCCGCAATGTCTTATGGGTAACAAGCGCAGATGTCTGACCTCGGGGCAAGATCAATAAATTCATACCCCCCCCCAAACCCGTGCACTGCATTCACACTAAGCGGTCGTTTAAACACGCCCAACTTACCACATTCTCAAAAACTTTACAAAAAACAAGCAATAAAATTCTAACTCACAAAGTTTCGGGTTTGTTGATGGAACAGTTACGTGAGGCCCATGTTGGATGGAAGTCATACAGGGATATGGTAAAACGGGGTAATTGAGTATTTCAATATAGGGGTTTGATCCAGAGAGAAAGTGGTCGTGGGCATCCCTGAAGTCAACCCCCCGTTTTTGTAGTTTTGTAGAGAAGTTTTATTTGATACTGGATAGGTTCCCGTCTTTCCAAAATTTCTGCCTTGGGTCCACCCCTGGCACATGTATATTCATTTTATGCGCCCCAGTTAACGGTCGATAAACGGCTCACTTCCTGTATATTGATGCCGAATAAACAAATTGTCCTGCATACGTACGTACCTGTGATCAGGTAGTTAAAACTGTCGTGTTTTGAAATCTATGGATTTCAGCTGACTTAAGGGGGCTTAAATAAAATTAGTAGGGACGGAAAATTCAAAATAGAGGCATGAATATTGGGGGGATTAAGACTCCATGCAATTGTTTTCAATTAAAGATAAAATAATAAAAGAAACTTTATTATTTCATAATTAACAATTGTAGCAAGAATGAACGTCTTGAACACCTTTCCTTGAATTGTAGCATACCACTAATTTATAATTTTAATTTTTTTCTAATTTTAAATAAAATTTAATTTAAATCTCTAATGTTCGAATTTCTTTTAATTTCTAATATTATTTCTAACAAGAAATTGATTTTTTAATAATAGAAAATGAAATTTTAATATGAAAAAATAATTTTAAATATAAAAAAAAATATTTTTCTATATTAAAAACAAGATTTTCTAATATACATATATTAATTTTTTTTAATGTTAGCACAGGGATGTTAGCTATTCTTTATTTTTATATTAGCTATAACTTATTTTTTGATATTAGATGTTCAAGTTCTAATAAAAAGAAAAATCGTTTTCTAAAAATAGAAATATAAGAATTAATTTTATTTTCTAAGGTAAGAATTTAATTTAATTTCCTATATTATTTTTAATAAGAAATTAAATTTTATAATAGAAAATGGATTTTAAATATTAAAATATGGGTTTTTAATGTTGAAAAGACAGCTGCATTTTTAATGTAAGAAAATGTTGAATTTTTAATATTAGAAAGGAATTTCTCACATAAATAAATTTTTGATAATAAAAAAATCGTCAAAAACTGAATTTAAAGTAATATTTTAAACTTGAAGAAAAGATTTCTAACAATAAAAAATGAACTTCTTTAATAACAAAAAAAAGAATTATTTACATTAATATTTAAATCATAATATAACAAAATAATTAATGTTGATTATGAAAAGAACGTTTCTTTGTCCTCTACTTTTGAGAGGATGTGGAGATAAAATTGAGCGCTAAAAATCCGATTTTTGGGGCGGGGGCTTACAAGAGTTTTAAAATGATTTCCGTTTAAGCTTGAATCTCATTTGGCACATCTTTTTAGCATTCTGAATAGTTAAAAGTTACATTTCATTTAGCCTGTACGTACTGTTATATAGAGCCATTTCGATGATTACATCACTCTTATCGGCACTAAATGCACTCAATCGCCAAAATTAAGAGTAATAGAAGAAAAATAGTATTGACTGTTATGAAGTGCTAGGATAGTCATTCAGGCTTCAGATAGTCCGAATTTCTTCTGAACCTACAATGTAACCCTCCTATTGAAATGTTGGGTTGAGAACAGAATGATGTGCTCTCCATAAAGGTGGTATTTCTGCAGTAATGCGGAGTGCTGCACACCATATGCTGGGTTTACCATGTAAAATGAATGTGGTATCAGCATACTCGAAAAGGAACCTGGAATCCTACTAGTCCTAATAGAACACAATCGTTAGAAGCAATTGAAGTACTATACTCTGCAGTACATGTACCAATAAAATCCAACTTTTTGTATCGCACATCATTCTGACCCCAACCTGACAGATCAATATCAAAATAATGCCGGGTCAGAGAAAATAATTTGGACAAGACGTCTCTTCAAATTCCAATGCAACTTATAACAGTGCATCTTTTTATCTCTCGCAGGAAGGAAAACATCATTTATAATTAACCTAATTTATTAAATCTTATTTAATTACTTTATAATACGAATTTATACTATGAGGGATGGAACTACATGTAGTTGCGACGTTTCACATCCCTTATGCACACACACACACACACACACACGTGTGTGTATGTATATCGAAATTAACTATAGTATTTCATTTAGATACCAGTATAAACATATTTATTCAAGTATGTAAGCACGAGCAAATATAGTATACAAATTTACATTAAAAATCATGGTAGGATTCGGAAATTTAGAGACTTGAACAGTGGTTAAATCTTGTATTTACAAGTAATTCATCAGGTACATTTAAAGGCAAAGTCTCCGTTATATATAAGATTCCCTAAGATATTCGGCAAATTTTGTATATGGCTTGTAGTAAGTTATCTTGTTGCATGCCACCTAATAATGTGCGATGTTTGTGTATGAAGGATGTTGTAAGCAGGATCACATAGGCTTTAACTGCTGTGACAGAAAGGAATAATTTCGAATAAACATCAGACCACTTCTAGACACACAGGATTTCTTAAACAAATTATTACAAGAGAAAATTAACAGACTTCTTATAATGATATTAAATGAAATTGTAGGCAGATACATGTAACTTAATTTTCAATAAACAAAGGTGTTGATCATAATTTGTAATTATTGTAATAACAGACAGACACACACACACACACACACAAAAATAACCAACGAAGCAACAAAAGTTAATGAGCTCCACTAAAAACTGGAAGCATGGACCAGGTGCACCTCTAGGATAAGCATTCTCTTCTTTCCTGGAAACACCCACCGAGTTGTTCATTAAAATTCAATTCAGGGGTAGACAAAAGAGGAAAGAAAACTAAGACACGGTGAAAAAGCTCGTCTCATGGTACGAGACCACAATGATCTGCCCTTAGCTTTTCGAATATAGTTCCTATAATAATAGGGGATTTTTCAAAATTTTTTTAGAAACACTTCCTTTCAGAATTTCTCATACTTTTTGTGCTCAAATGGAAGAGGAATAATGAAATTATTTTAGTAGATGTGTTGAAATGAGAAATTTGACATTTAGGTTGTGATTTGGTGAGGTCAAAAAAGGTCAAGTTTGTGACATCCAGAAGCCATTTTCGGTCATTTTTTAGGGTATCTCTGTGTTTATGCATAAAATTTGAAAAAATAATGGTAAATTTTATTATATTTTTTATATAAGTTGTTGGAAGGTTCAAATTAACATCCCTGAAAATCTGAATTGAATTGCGCCGGTGGAATTTTTTTAAATTACAGAAAGGCTATAAAGAAGACAGTGGGAAAATTAATTGTGGTTTCGTGCCTCATGGTACAGATGGATATATACACCGTCACGACCCACGAGTTCATGGTGTGTTCCCGTTCTGCCCACTTTTGAAATTTACAGGTAAAAATATTGTGGGCAGAATGGGAATGCAGATGTAAGGTTTGTTCCCGTTCTGCCCACTTTTTAAAAATTATATTCTCATTCTGCCCACTTGTCATAAATAAACAATCAGGTACAAGTTGTTGTTTTAGTAATTATAGTCTGTTTTTAATATTACATGCAGTTCTAATTATCTTTTTTATAATTTCAAATTTGTACATAGATGCATAAATATTTTTTTCTTTTATAACAAAATATCTTTGTTTTGTTTTACATGCAGTTGTAATTTTCTTTTTATAATTTCAAAAGATGCATAAATATTTTCCTTTTTTATAATAAGATATTTTATATTTATTACAAAAATGAAATGCTATTTTTTTTTGTGCAGTAAGCTTGTAAATAGCTATTTAATTTTATAAAAAATTTACACTACCCAATTAAGTTAAACATTAATTTTATTATTTATGTGATTAAAAAATAAATTTATCTATTTATTCATATTCAGTTTTAAAAGTAAATTAATGACGAAATTAATACGCAAGCTTGGAATTATAATTCCTACCCAAGCTAAGCACTTATCACCAAATGCAGCAAGATCAAAGACCATCATGACACTGACTTGATGTCAAAGCTAGCTTTCATATAAACACTCCAAGCTAAGCACCTCTATATATTATGTAGCACCCTTCCCGAGCAGTATTAGTAAACCAATGCAGTAGGATGGCACACGCACAAATACAAGTACAATTTATCAGAAATAAGTATGGGTCTCAGAATTTAGCATATAATGGCTACATATACAGTGTAAAAAACAACCGTGGAGATATTGGAGATGTACCGTTAAAGATTGTCCTGCAACACTTAGTACCCACAACAACATACCTGTTGGCTTTGAACGTCATCAACATAACCACAACCAGAACTAGACTAACATCAATGCTAAGCAGATAATACACAACATACGCAAGAGATGCATAGATGAAATAAAACCAATCCCCTCAATCTATGACGAGGAAGTGACAAAACTCAGAGATAGTAACTGGAATGATGACACACATCAGACCGTAAAACATCTACAAACTTTAAATTCTTGCAAATCTACACTATACAGGGCTAGACGTAAAGTCACACCAAGATTACCAACTACCAGAGCCGATATACAACTAGAAGGTGTATGGACACAAACAACAGCTGGTCATCAGTTTCTTCTGTTCGACGACAATAACAACCAAGACATGCGCATTATTGCTTTTGCAACATCAAATTTTGTTTAAATTGTTGGATATGAATACTTTTGTTACCTTGCCTAATTTAATTAATCATAAATGTATGTGCTTTATCAGTGCTTATTTCAAGTTTAATGTTGTTGAATAAATTATATATATTTCCACACAGTTTTTTTTTCTCTTTTGACTTGAATTTAATTGATCAGTGGACAACAGGAAGCAGATACTTAATACAAAATTATGGAGTAAAAGCACATGAGACCACAATACAGAGTATATAGTTATTTTAACCGACATTTCCAAAAAAACAAAACAGTTATACCAAACATAGCCATTTAAAATGACAAGAAAAACACATTGAGTTGCACATGAGACCACAATACAGAGTGTATACTTATTTTAATGAGCTGACATTTCCAAAAACAAAACAGTTATACCAAACATAGCCATTAAGAAAGACAAGAAAAAACACATTGAATTGCACTTAGACCACAATACAGAGTGTATACTTATTTCAATGAACTTATTCCAAAAAACAAAACAGTTATACTAAACATAGCCATTAAAAAAGACTAGAAAAAATCACATTGAATTGCCAACAAACAGTAAAACAGACTATAGGTAATTATCTATTGTTCTCTAATTAGTGTCATTACATCTGCATTCCCATTCTGCCCACCATATTTTTACCTGTAAATTTCAAAAGTGGGCAGAACGGGAACACACCATGAACTCGTGGGTCGTGACGGTGTATATATCCATCTGTACCATGAGGCACGAAACCACAATTAATTTTCCCACTGTCTTCTTTATAGCCTTTCTGTAATTTAAAAAAATTCCACCGGCGCAATTCAATTCAGATTTTCAGGGATGTTAATTTGAACCTTCCAACAACTTATATAAAAAATATAATAAAATTTACCATTATTTTTTCAAATTTTATGCATAAACACAGAGATACCCTAAAAAATGACCGAAAATGGCTTCTGGATGTCACAAACTTGACCTTTTTTGACCTCACCAAATCACAACCTAAATGTCAAATTTCTCATTTCAACACATCTACTAAAATAATTTCATTATTCCTCTTCCATTTGAGCACAAAAAGTATGAGAAATTCTGAAAGGAAGTGTTTCTAAAAAAATTTTGAAAAATCCCCTATTATTATAGGAACTATATTCGAAAAGCTAAGGGCAGATCATTGTGGTCTCGTACCATGAGACGAGCTTTTTCACCGTGTCTTAGTTTTCTTTCCTCTTTTGTCTACCCCTGAATTGAATTTTAATGAACAACTCGGTGGGTGTTTCCAGGAAAGAAGAGAATGCTTATCCTAGAGGTGCACCTGGTCCATGCTTCCAGTTTTTAGTGGAGCTCATTAACTTTTGTTGCTTCGTTGGTTATTTTGTGTGTGTGTGTGTGTGTGTGTGTCTGTCTGTTATTACAATAATTACAAATTATGATCAACACCTTTGTTTATTGAAAATTAAGTTACATGTATCTGCCTACAATTTCATTTAATATCATTATAAGAAGTCTGTTAATTTTCTCTTGTAATAATTTGTTTAAGAAATCCTGTGTGTCTAGAAGTGGTCTGATGTTTATTCGAAATTATTCCTTTCTGTCACAGCAGTTAAAGCCTATGTGATCCTGCTTACAACATCCTTCATACACAAACATCGCACATTATTAGGTGGCATGCAACAAGATAACTTACTACAAGCCATATACAAAATTTGCCGAATATCTTAGGGAATCTTATATATAACGGAGACTTTGCCTTTAAATGTACCTGATGAATTACTTGTAAATACAAGATTTAACCACTGTTCAAGTCTCTAAATTTCCGAATCCTACCATGATTTTTAATGTAAATTTGTATACTATATTTGCTCGTGCTTACATACTTGAATAAATATGTTTATACTGGTATCTAAATGAAATACTATAGTTAATTTCGATATACATACACACACGTGTGTGTGTGTGTGTGTGTGTGTGTGTGTGTGTGTGTGTGTGTGTGTGTGTGTGTGTGTGTGTGTGTGTGTGTGCATAAGGGATGTGAAACGTCGCAACTACATGTAGTTCCATCCCTCATAGTATAAATTCGTATTATAAAGTAATTAAATAAGATTTAATAAATTAGGTTAATTATAAATGATGTTTTCCTTCCTGCGAGAGATAAAAAGATGCACTGTTATAAGTTGCATTGGAATTTGAAGAGACGTCTTGTCCAAATTATTTTCTCTGACCCGGCATTATTTTGATATTGATCTGTCAGGTTGGGGTCAGAATGATGTGCGATACAAAAAGTTGGATTTTATTGGTACATGTACTGCAGAGTATAGTACTTCAATTGCTTCTAACGATTGTGTTCTATTAGGACTAGTAGGATTCCAGGTTCCTTTTCGAGTATGCTGATACCACATTCATTTTACATGGTAAACCCAGCATATGGTGTGCAGCACTCCGCATTACTGCAGAAATACCACCTTTATGGAGAGCACATCATTCTGTTCTCAAACCAACATTTCAATAGGAGGGTTACATTGTAGGTTCAGAAGAAATTCGGACTATCTGAAGCCTGAATGACTATCCTAGCACTTCATAACAGTCAATACTATTTTTCTTCTATTACTCTTAATTTTGGCGATTGAGTGCATTTAGTGCCGATAAAAGTGATGTAATCATCGAAATGGCTCTATATAACAGTACATACAGGCTAAATGAAATGTAACTTTTAACTATTCAGAATGCTAAAAAGATGTGCCAAATGAGATTCAAGCTTAAACGGAAATCATTTTAAAACTCTTGTAAGCCCCCGCCCCAAAAATCGGATTTTTAGCGCTCAATTTTATCTCCACATCCTCTCAAAAGTAGAGGACAAAGAAACGTTCTTTTCATAATCAACATTAATTATTTTGTTATATTATGATTTAAATATTAATGTAAATAATTCTTTTTTTGTTATTAAAGAAGTTCATTTTTTATTGTTAGAAATCATTTCTTCAAGTTTAAAATATTACTTTAAATTCAGTTTTTGACGATTTTTTTATTATCAAAAATTTATTTATGTGAGAAATTCCTTTCTAATATTAAAAATTCAACATTTTCTTACATTAAAAATGCAGCTGTCTTTTTAACATTAAAAACCCATATTTTAATATTTAAAATCCATTTTCTATTATAAAATTTAATTTCTTATTAAAAAATAATATAGGAAATTAAATTAAATTCTTACATTAGAAAATAAAATTAATTTTTATATTTCTATTTTTAGAAAACGATTTATCTTTTTATTAGAACTTGAACATCTAATATCAAAAAATAAGTTATAGCTAATATAAAAATAAAGAATAGCTAACATCCCTGTGCTAACATTAAAAAAAAATAATATATGTATATTAGAAAATCTTGTTTTTAATATAGAAAAATATTTTTTTTTATATTTAAAATTATTTTTTCATATTAAAATTTCATTTTCTATTATTAAAAAATCAATTTCTTGTTAGAAATAATATTAGAAATTAAAAGAAATTCGAACATTAGAGATTTAAATTAAATTTTATTTAAAATTAGAAAAAAATTAAAATTATAAATTAGTGGTATGCTACAATTCAAGGAAAGGTGTTCAAGACGTTCATTCTTGCTACAATTGTTAATTATGAAATAATAAAGTTTCTTTTATTATTTTATCTTTAATTGAAAACAATTGCATGGAGTCTTAATCCCCCCAATATTCATGCCTCTATTTTGAATTTTCCGTCCCTACTAATTTTATTTAAGCCCCCTTAAGTCAGCTGAAATCCATAGATTTCAAAACACGACAATTTTAACTACCTGATCACAGATACGTACGTATGCAGGACAATTTGTTTATTCGGCATCAATATACAGGAAGTGAGCCGTTTATCGACCGTTAACTGGGGCGCATAAAATGAATATACATGTGCCAGGGGTGGACCCAAGGCAGAAATTTTGGAAAGACGGGAACCTATCCAGTATCAAATAAAACTTCTCTACAAAACTACAAAAACGGGGGGTTGACTTCAGGGATGCCCACGACCACTTTCTCTCTGGATCAAACCCCTATATTGAAATACTCAATTACCCCGTTTTACCATATCCCTGTATGACTTCCATCCAACATGGGCCTCACGTAACTGTTCCATCAACAAACCCGAAACTTTGTGAGTTAGAATTTTATTGCTTGTTTTTTGTAAAGTTTTTGAGAATTTGGTAAGTTGGGCGTGTTTAAACGACCGTTTAGTGTGAATGCAGTGCACGGGTTTGGGGGGGGGGGGTATGAATTTATTGATCTTGCCCCGAGGTCAGACATCTGCGCTTGTTACCCATAAGACATTGCGGGATCACATAATAACTAAATTTGATAAAGAAATATAAAAGAAGATTTTCAATATTCACATTGAATAGGACTATACCCATAAAGGTACCTTCATTTTAATCCTACAATTATATTTTTCTGCCCATTTTGTCTGAAGTTGTATTTCTGGGGAAAATTTCCTATGTGAAGAAACATTGTGAAAATGAAAAATATAATGACTATAGTTTGTTAAGGTCAATCAGTTAACAAAAAAATATCTCCAGCGCCGAATCCCAGAAGGGATTAGTCCCTGCCACTGAATACAACTGACATAACATACTCCTGAATTAACAACTTTAAATAACAACAGGATGTTATTTGGGAAGGTTATTTGTCCACTTGGCTTCTACAGCTGTACAGGTAATTATCAGCCATGTACATGGTATAAGGTAATCAACATACATGTCACCTTGTGTATTAACACTGTGTATCTCACTCTTACATTTCAAATTTATCTTCATTATACTTTTCACACTATTCTTATGTAATTTTATACTGAAGCAAAATTAAGTCATTTACGGCCAATTAAGGAACAGTTTTCAGACAGATTTTATAATTTTGCACAGACAACTACTGAGAGTAAACCTAGACCACACAAATCTTGAAAATTTTAAAATTTACTGTAACTTCAAAGTTGTATGTTTAAGTATTGAGGACATCAGTAAGAGTTTTATAAGTTTAGGGTTTGACACTTAACTTTCCTGGCTATGTAGCCCACAGGACCATTTGATAGATAAAATAAGTGGTCCCAAAAATTGTTTTGGGATCCTCTCCTTAGAACTAAATAAATAAAAATAATAATTAAGGGTGCCCTGAGGACTACCAATTTAAATTTCAAAGTTGTCCACCAATGTAAGGTAGGCATAGGACTACCGGCCACTGTTATGGTCAAACCCTGAAGTTACTGTTATCTAAAGCTGCCCTCCACTACACATAAAGCGTAGCTACAGCACCGACTTCCATTCAGAAATTGAAAAAGTAGATTCAGGAACACACAAATGATTGATATGAAACACAAAGTTAAGTTTTGTGAGGTTTTTTTTCAAAGACCTTGATAGTGGTGTACCAAGTATCCAGATTTTGCAGTCTTTTGATGTATGGTGCTGTCATTTTTGTCCTTAGACACTTGGTTGATGTGGAATAACTTTGACATTTAAGTTGAGTTGATTTATCTTAATAAAGTTTTAGAATAGGTCTCCAATCCACAAAATGAAGGTTGGTATTGATTTTTAGGTTATGGTTCCAACTGGTTTGGAATTAATGTATAGGCCAAAAGTAATTTAATTGCATTTATGGATCTCTATGATATTGATCAACAAACTTTATATCACAAAAGTAGAGTAGTGTTCAACTTTTTGGGGTTAGGACCTGTACCGTTAGGATTAAGGGGGTCGGTATATTTTCGATTTTTATCCTTTGACCTTAAAGACGCTCTTCCATGGAAACACAAGTCACCTGATCACAATTCTGTTTTCCAATTGGCCGAATACTGATAACTAAGTGGCGTTCGAAAAAAATGTTTCGAAAATAGATATAGTACATGTATGTCATGTGTTGTTTCCTGAATGAAATGTGAAAAATAAGTGAAAAGAAACAATTTTACTGCATTGGCTATCTTTTTTTTAGAGAAAGAAACAACCATTTTCCTAATGCATGACAATAATTTAGCAATACATGAATGAATCTCTTTGAAATTACAAGAAGTTGCAAACCATCAAAGAAAGACTGGGACTAATTTTTTGAGTTGTGATTTGAACAAGTTAGTAATTAAAGGCCAAAAAGGGAAATTGAACAAAGACCCCTAATGTCTGGAGTATTTGAGTAAAAAAAAAAAAAATGGATCTCTTTGAAATTTTACCACAATGTGCCATACCCCCTCCCCCCAAATGAAGATTTTGAATGAATTTGGTGGTTGTGGTTCAAACCTTTTAGGAGTTAAAAGATCAAAAGAGGGCCACAGTTTTGTCATTCTAGTCAAATTCTTATCATGTGTCAAATGTCTAACCACAATTAAAGTTCTAATTTTTCAAGCTTGACATGCTTTAGTAGTGTTTCAATACTTGCCCAAACTGTTTGGGTTCAGGGTTGAACTTCTGTGGCTGTATCAAGCTGTGCCCATGCGAAGCATTTTTCATAGGTCATAAAGAGAAATTCTGCAGTGTAATTAGGACAACTTATTTATTCAGTTGACCAAAAATAATGTATTACCGCTCCTACAATTCCTTCTTGGAATTATTGCAAGGCCTTTTTTACCTTAAGAAACTAATACTTCACTCTTCTTCATATAAAATGAATGGGTTCATATTCTTGTAGGGATTAACTTTAGACCGGGAAATAAGCAGAATCAGAAGGACTTAACTGTACTCAACTGTGCCATGCTAAGCTGTTCACATGTCAAAAAATGGAAGCGACTTGGTTTGACAGATCAATGATCAATGACGATCACAAGTTTAGTTCTGTGAATTGGTTCAGGTACAATGTACTGTATATTGATTTTTTGTAAATGTTAACAGTTATTTTAATGTTATGCATTGTCCTTAATAGGCTATATCAGATGATTTCTAAACATGTTGTAATTTTAGGTTGTTTTATCCCCTCAAAGATTGGGAGAATATAGGAAATCACTTTCAGTCCATATTTCTTGTAATCCTTACTCTTCATAAACTGCTCTAGGTTTTAAACAAATTTTATAGGGAAATTGGATATCACATGCAGATGTGCATGAGGGAATATGATGATATTTAATTTGCTCCAAATGAATGCTAACTGATTTTGTTACAAATCTGAATTTTAAAAAAGAGATTTTGATAAAGAATCTATAAACAAATTGAATTTGGACCAAAAATAAAAAAAGGTAATTTTTGGGTGTGGCCCTTTGACTCCTTCAGAGTTCTCCCCATAATTTTTAAATAGCACAGTGCTTACTGGCATAGCACAGCTCTTTCTCCTTCCTCCAAAATTATAGCACAGTGCCCATAGTGCATTATAATTTAAATTAATTTCTGATAGCACAGTGCTAAGAAATCATAGTGCTGCAAAGAACAGTGCCATAATGGCCTTGGGAGAATGCAGTCCATTATAACTCGAAAACCATAAGGAATATCTATAATATGATTGAAAAATGCAGGCAGGGATTTTCTAAGAAATCAATGAATTAAAAATTTTGAAATCGGACCAAAAATAAATAAAACAATTGTGAATTGCGTGTGTGTGTATGGGGGAGGGGGGTGCTTGACTCCTTATAACCCAAAAACGGTCCAAAATGCATCAAATTTGATGATCCATTTGTTTACCAGATTAAATAAGGAATACAATAAAAAGGAATTATAAAAATCAAAGACGAATTTATAGTCTTATATCAAGCACATATTGGTTTCAGAGTAGTTGAGCTTGAGCATGTACAACTTGCTAAAATCAGTTAGAATTCATTTCGGGCAAACTATACATTTTAATCATGCACATCTGAACAACAAAAATAGTGTACTGCTACTGCACACTTATATTTAGCCACAAATGAGTTACACATAATATTACTACATGTATTTTATAAACCGCCTTGGTGGTTTCAGGTAAGTGTGCTCATCATAAGGAATGGAGATCATGAGTTTGATCCCTGGCGGAATCACACCAAAGACTTTAAAATTGGCAGTCACTGCTCCTCCGTCAAGCATACAGTATTTCAAGAGATAGATAAAGTGACAGCTGGTTTGCACAGTCAAAATGATGTGTTAAAGTAAGGTGACATGCCTTCCTTCAGCTGTTGCTTCTGTGAGCTACCAAATGAAGATCCGCCTAAGCGTGTCGAACTAGTACAAAGCAGAGTTTGTTTGATCAGCAATGAAATGCATTAAATATATGCCATTGAATGGTAAACCATAATCAATCAATCAATATCTTATCAATAAAATTATTCATCAATAAAGGAACTTTTAAAAGACAAAATCAAAATTTGCATTGTCTTAAATGACAAATCTTGCTTTCTGTTATTCATTAATAATTCAAATAGTTATATAAAAAAGCCGTGAATATCAACGTATGTCATTGTAACTGCTTTGAGATCCTTTCTGGTATGCAGGTATGTGTACATAATGTTCTATAGAATATATCTTTTGCAGACTCATGAGCTTTTACTCCATAATTTTGTATTAAGTATCTGCTTCCTGTTGTCCACTGATCAATTAAATTCAAGTCAAAAGAGAAAAAAAAACTGTGTGGAAATATATATAATTTATTCAACAACATTAAACTTGAAATAAGCACTGATAAAGCACATACATTTATGATTAATTAAATTAGGCAAGGTAACAAAAGTATTCATATCCAACAATTTAAACAAAATTTGATGTTGCAAAAGCAATAATGCGCATGTCTTGGTTGTTATTGTCGTCGAACAGAAGAAACTCATGACCAGCTGTTGTTTGTGTCCATACACCATCTAGTTGTATATCGGCTCTGGTAGTTGGTAATCTTAGTGTGACTTTACGTCTAGCCCTGTATAGTGTAGATTTGCAAGAATTTAAAGTTTGTAGATGTTTTACGGTCTGATGTGTGTCATCATTCCAGTTACTATCTCTGAGTTTTGTCACTTCCTCGTCATAGATTGAGGGGATTGGTTTTATTTCATCTATGCATCTCTTGCGTATGTTGTGTATTATCTGCTTAGCATTGATGTTAGTCTAGTTCTGGTTGTGGTTATGTTGATGACGTTCAAAGCCAACAGGTATGTTGTTGTGGGTACTAAGTGTTGCAGGACAATCTTTAACGGTACATCTCCAATATCTCCACGGTTGTTTTTTACACTGTATATGTAGCCATTATATGCTAAATTCTGAGACCCATACTTATTTCTGATAAATTGTACTTGTATTTGTGCGTGTGCCATCCTACTGCATTGGTTTACTAATACTGCTCGGGAAGGGTGCTACATAATATATAGAGGTGCTTAGCTTGGAGTGTTTATATGAAAGCTAGCTTTGACATCAAGTCAGTGTCATGATGGTCTTTGATCTTGCTGCATTTGGTGATAAGTGCTTAGCTTGGGTAGGAATTATAATTCCAAGCTTGCGTATTAATTTCGTCATTAATTTACTTTTAAAACTGAATATGAATAAATAGATAAATTTATTTTTTAATCACATAAATAATAAAATTAATGTTTAACTTAATTGGGTAGTGTAAATTTTTTATAAAATTAAATAGCTATTTACAAGCTTACTGCACAAAAAAAAATAGCATTTCATTTTTGTAATAAACATAAAATATCTTATTATAAAAGAGGAAAATATTTATGCATCTTTTGAAATTATAAAAAGAAAATTACAACTGCATGTAAAACGAAAAAAAAGATATTTTGTTATAAAAGAAAAAAAAATATTTATGCATCTATGTACAAATTTGAAATTATAAAAAAGATAATTAGAACTGCATGTAATATTAAAAACAGACTATAATTACTAAAACAACAACTTGTACCTGATTGTTTATTTATGACAAGTGGGCAGAATGAGAATATAATTTTTAAAAAGTGGGCAGAACGGGAACAAACCGAGTTCATGATTACGACCATAAAACTTCTATAGTGATAACTTCAATCTTGTTGCAACATATAACCTAAAATCTTAATTATAAGAAGTGCTAACTAGTTTCCTATAAAATCACACGCATTTGTATCTGTACATGTACATTTTTCTGTATTTATTTCATTAAAATTTTGTAATTTGAAAATGCAGGTTCATTTTGCACTTCATGATTTATACAGGTATATCAATCAAATCATTTTATTTCATGAATATATGAAATAACGGAGAAATTAAAGCTATCCTCAGTATTATATATATTCCAATCGAAATTTTTATCTTCAACTTGAGAATTATATCTTCCAATTGGAAAGTATACTTCCCATTGGAAATAAAAAATTCCGTTAGGAAAAATTATTTTACCATTGGAAAAAAATTCTCCGATTGGATTTATTTTCTTCAATTGAAAGAAATTTTTTTCCTATGGGAAGAAATTTTTCGAATTGGAACACTCGTTCTCCAATGGGACATTGTGAATTTCCAATGGGAAAACTGGTTTTCCAATTGGAAAGTCGATATTCCAATTGGAAATCAGGTTTTCCTATTGGAATAAATTTTCCCATTTTTTCTTTTTTTCAAAACTTAAAGAATATGTGTACTATCTTCACAATGAAATTATTATATTTGTTTTTCCAATTTAATTCCGCATAGTTTGGTGTATAATATAATATGTTAACTCTAAAAATGGCGATTTGGGGATTTGCAAAAATATATCATCACCTATTGAAGACACACTCAAACTTTTCATCGATTTTATCCGTGTTATGGGGCTCTAACGGGTAAACCGATTTCTTTTTCATACTTTCAATGTTTACATATCGCGTGTACTTGATCTGATCCGTTATGGAGGTCCATTGGATAAACCATTGACGAATTTTTTTTTCTCTCTCCATATATTCATTCGTAATTTGTTTCCTACGCCCTTTTTTGTTAAAGTTTGAGACTTGTGTGCTCGTTTAATGTTTTTTCGTTTCTTATTATAAGGAGATTGAACTTTTCACTGCTATAGTATTTTCGATATTTGCATGTCGCGTATACCCTTTGAACGTGTTATGAGGCTCTATCGGGTAAACCGGTTTCTTTTTCATACTTTCAGTGTTTACATGTCGCGTGTACTAGATTTGACCCGTTATAGGGGTAAACCATAGAACTACCGAATTTTATTTTTCTCTCCATAATTTGATTCGTGGTTTGTTTCCTTCGCCCCTTTTTCTTGTTTAATTATTGTATAATGGTTTTTTTTATAAGGTGATTGAACTTTTCATTGCTATAGTATGTGTTAAAGTTACTTACACTCAAACTTTGACCCGTGTTATGAGTCTCTGATAGTAAATATGTTTGTTATGCTGTCGCTAACGGTTTTAATAGGTGTTATCGGTTTTGAACTACCCTGGATTGCAAGGAGGTCTTTCTTTAGTATAGTTTTATTACACAACAAGATTTTTTTTCCCTTTTATATTTTATTTACAATTCATATTCATTGTTCCATTCGTCGGAGTGTCGTTTGTTTTTCTAAACCGGGACCTACTCAATTGTCTGTTCCATAAAATGTTCTTTTCTTTAAATAACACTTCACTATACGTAGTCCGAGTATCATTGGCGTCAAGGCTGTTTTTTTCCACTCTATTTAATCTTCACTTCCTTTTGTTCCTGGATAACATGACTTCTGGTGGTGTTCGTTGTATTTCCCATATAGCTCCTCCTTTTGTTTTGATGAACTATCCTCTCAGGTTCTGGCATCGTAGATCAATATGATTCATCTAGGTGAACTTTTGTAACTTTTTTGATTTCTTAAGGTTGTTGTTTCTTATACAAGGATGCACGATACTCCGCTCTGGTTTCCACTTGTATTTGATATTATGACGTTGTACGTTTTACGTTCTTAATACACCTATACGATCTTTGTTCCGAAATCCTCTATATACAGTTCCATTTATAAGTGTCACATCTGTTTTCTGGTCGACTTTTTTCTTTCCTCCAGCTGGTTGACCACGAGGTCTTTTGGGGGCCTCACTTTCTTTTGTCAGTTCATTCTTTGGTTTGCTTTGTTCCCTTCCTGTTATCCATTGTACGTGTATTCATCACGACTGGTGATCTTTTCTAAATGAATCACAAGACAGGAAACTATCCTGTAAATCTTTATTGCTCCGTGTGCGTCCATCTCCTTTGCCAGTCGACCAAGAAGTGACCACATATCTTTTTTCATCTCTATTTATACTTTTCCTCATCCAAAAACACATCCTGAATTTCCCATGGGAAAATGTTGCTTCTCAATCTCAAGTAGTCGGGAGTGCCCTGTTTCATATTGATCAATAAATATCCTTGGGGTTTGGCGGTGGCATACTTGTACGATTTCATAAAGTAGTTTGTCTTTTTGGGAAACTTTTGTTGGGCCATGGTCATGGCCTGTGATACATTTTTAAACAGAACCAGGTAATGAGCATTCAGACTGATGGTTTTGTGATACTTGTTTTTGTTGAACAGATTCTGAACCAGCAACATGACACTTATATTTTTATGGTGTGAATATTTCGTGAAGAGATGCGAGATAGATTCAGTGACCGAATTCATCATATCGTCTAGAATAAGCAAGTGTTTCTCTCTGGGATCCAAGGTGTCAAGGTCGGGGAGTCCTTGTACAAAGTCCACATCCTCCATGGTTCCATAAATCGTCTGATACATGTCGTAGCACCACGTTATCCGATTGGGACTTGGCATCATCATGTGTTTCACGTTTTGAACGAATCAGCATGCAAACATCGTTTTTCGACTTTCGGTGGGTCTGCTATGACGCTGGTAAATGGATGTCCAAGTATCCTTTGAGTACGTCGAAACAAGAGGGTCGTCTGTCGGATGTATGAAAAAGTTTTCGTCAGTTGTGTCCTTTGGGAAGCGTTCTTGAGTTTCATCCTGGATCGATTGGCGTAGCCCTTTCATCGAAGTATAATGGTGTTGGCGTAGTCCATTCATCAAAGTATCTTGTTTTCCTTCCTCAAAGAATACTGGTGAAGTCCGGCCATCAAAGTATCATAGTCCGATACGTCGGTTTGACTGTGTCTTATTTGTGGGTACGGTCTTTACCTTGTCGTATCTGAATTTTTACGGTGAACTAATCTCATATGTCTGTTTAAACTATCCATTCTACTCAAAGACTTTGAACAGATGGAAAAGGGGAACATGTTTACACTACGACAGTCCTTGTACAACTGTCACTTTTTTCCGGGTTAAACTTATTTTTATATGGCTTCAAGAACATTGTTTTGTTCGTTTGTACGTGTTTGTAGGTGTGTGTTTGTACGTGTGTATTTGTACGTGTGTTGTTTGTACGTGTTTGTCTGTAGGTGTGTGTTTGTACGTGTGTTGTTTGTACGTGTTTGTTTGTAGTTGTGTGTGTGTACGTATACGTGTTTGTTTGTAGTCGTGTGCGATCAGATAATACCAACACAAACCTAACAACTAACCCCACCTATAATTCCTAACCCTAACTTAACAATAACCATGGACATACATCAACATCTGACCCCAACTTTAAACATGACCCTAAGCCTACCCCAACACTTAACCATAGGCTTAACCCTTGTCATAGACTTGATACTGTATCTAAAGGTTGAGTCCAACAACTTCCTTTACACTAGATCTTATCTGAAATTCTAATCCTAACCCTAAACCTAAACCAACCCCTACTGACCTAAGCACTATACATAACACTAGGCATAACCCTATACTTAACCATACACTTAACCATAATCTTAATCCTAACCCTTACCCTAAACTAACCCTAACCCTTACCACTAACCCTAACCCCTAACCCTACCCTGAACTTGACCATAACCCTGGACAAATAACAACATCTGACCCCAACTTTAAACATGACCCTAAGCCTAACCCAATACTTAACCATAGGCTTAACCCTTGCCATAGACTTGATCCTATATCTAACGGTTGAGTCTAACAACTTTCTTGACACTAGACCTTATCTGAAACTCTAACGCTAACCTTAGCTCTTATTTTACCATGACATTTTCTTTCACCTTAACGCAAAACACTTTCACTATATTTCGAACACCAACTCTAAACACCACCCTGAACCGAAACAAGTACCTGTATCTTACCATAACCCCATAACTAACTCTAAATCTAACTTCATCATCAAACTATATCATCAAAGGCATCACCAAGGACCATCAAGACCAAAACCTAACTAAAGACCAAACTTTAGATCTAACTATTTAACCTAGACCTAACCTTAACCTATATTTTGACCTAATAATACCCCAGACAAATAATAAGACCTGATGCCAACCATACACTAAATCATAACTGTAGACCTAACCCTAGACTAAAAACTGTAGATTTAACTGTGATCAAGATGAAGACCTTATCCTAGATCTATCTGAAAGTCTAACCATAACCTTAGCTCTGGTTTTATCATGACAGTTTCTGGGTTTTTTTTTGTTTTTGTTTTGTTTTTTTTTGCTTTTGTTTTTGTTTTTTTTATCCTACGTTTTTAACTCTATTCCGAACACTAATCTTAAATATAACCCAGAACAGAAACAAGTACCTATATCTTACCCTTACCCCATAAAAAACTCTAGATCTAACTTTAATCAAAGGCCTCAAGCTAGACCATGAAGACCAACACCAGAAACAAGACCTAACCCTAATATAACATTAACCGAAACCTAACCTAGACCAAATCCTAACCCTAGACATAACCTTATCCCTAGACAAATAATAAGACCTGGTCCCAACCCTACACTTAATCATAACAATAGACCTTACCCTAGACCAAACTATAGATTTAACTGTAATCAATTGAAGACATAACCCTAGATCTAACCGTATCCAAAAGGAAGACTTTTCCCGAAATCAGATCAGTTAGATTTAGGGTTCGGGGTTATAGTAGGGTTAGTTGTTAGGGTTAGTGTTGGTATTATCTTATCGCACACCCCTACAAACACGTACACGTACACACACACACACGTACAAATACACACCTACAAGCAAACACGTACAAACAACACACCTACAAACACACACCTACAAACACGTACAAACAACACATATAGAAACCATATAAAAACGAGCTTAACCCGGACAAGGAACAGTTGTACATGGACTGTCGTAGAGCAAACATGTTCCCCTATTCCATCTGTCCAAAGCCTTTGAGTAGAATGGATAGTTTAAACAGACATACGAGATTAGTTCAGAGTACAAATTCAGATACGACAAGATACAGACCGTACCCACAGATAAGACCCAGTCAAACCGACGTATCGGACTATGATACTTTGATGACCAGATTTTACCAGTATTATTTGAGGAAAGAAAACAAGATACTTTAATGAATGGACTACGCCAAGACCCTTATACTTCGATGAAAGGGCTACGCCAATCGATCCAGGATGAAACTCAAGAACGTTTCCCAAAGGACACAACTGACGAAATTTTTTTCATACATCCGACAGACGACCCCTTTGCTTTCGACGTGCCCAAAGGATACTTGGACGACCATTTCATGACCTGGGCCGTTCCCTTTACCAGCATCATAGCAGGACCCACCGAAAGTGGAAAAACGATGTTTGCACGCCGATTTGTTCAAAACGTGAAACACCTGATGATGCCTAGACCAGATCGGATAACGTGGTGCTACGACGTGTACCAGAGTTATGGAGGATGTGGACTTTGTACAAGGACTCCCCGACCTTGACACCTTGGATCCCAGAGAGAAACAACTGTTTATTCTAGACGATATGATGTATTCCGTCATTGAATCTATCTCCAATCTCTTGACGAACTATTCTCACCATAAAAATATAAGTGTCATGTTGCTGGTTCAGAATCTGTTCAACAAAAACAAGTATCACAGAACCATCAGTCTGAATGCTCATTACCTGGTTCTGTTTAAAAATCCCAGAGGATATCACAGGACATGACCATGGCCAACAATTTTTTCCCAAAAAGACAAACTACTTCATGAAATCGTACGAGTATGCCACCGCCAAACCCCACGGATATTTATTGATTAACATGAAACAGGGCACTCCCGACAACTTGAGATTGAGAAGCAACATTTTCCCATGGGAAATTCAGGATGAGGAAAAGTATAAATAGAGATCAAAAAGGATATGTGGTCACTTCTTGGCCGACTCGCAAAGGTGATGGACGGACACGGAGCAATAAAGATTTACAAGATAGTTCCATGTCGAGGGATTCATTTAGAAGAAATCACCAGTCGTGATGAATACACGTGCAATGGACAACAGGAAGGGCACAAAGCAAACCAAAGAATGAACTGACAAAAGAAAGTGAGGCCCCAAAAAGACCTCGTGGTCGACCAGCTGGAGAAAAGAAAAAAGTCGACCAGAAAACAGATGTGACACTTATAAATGGAACTGTATATAGAGGATTTCGGAACAAAGATCGTATAGCTGTATTAAGAACGTAAAACGTACAACGTCATAATATCAAATACAAGTGGAAACCAGAGCGGAGTATCGTGCATCCTTGTGTAAAAAACAACGACCTTAAGAAATCAAAAAGTTACATAAGTTCAACTAGATGAATCATATTGCTCTACGATCCCAGAACCTGAGAGGATAGTTCATCAAAAAAGGAGGAGCTATATGGGAAATACAACGAACACCACCAGAAGTCATGTTATTCAGGAACAAAAGGAAGTGAAGATTAAATAGAGTGGAAAAAAAAGCCTTGACTCCAATGATACTCGGACTACGTATAGTAAAGTAGAATCATAAGAAGATCGGATCGTGAGGTGTTATTTAAAGAGAAGAACATTTTATGGAACAGACAATTGAGCAGGACCCGGTTTAGAAAAACAGACGACACTCCGACGAATGGAACAATGAATATGAATTGTAAATAAAATATAGAAGAGAAAAACATCTTGTTGTGTAATAAAACTATACTAAAGAAAGACCTCCTTGCAATCCAGGGTAGCTCAAAACCGATAACACCTATTAAAACCGTTAGCGACAGCATAACAAACATATTTACTATCAGAGACTCATAACACGGGTCAAAGTTTGAGTGTAAGTAACTTAAACACATACTATAGCAATGAAAAGTTCAATCTCCTTATAAAAAACCATCATACAATACTTAAACAAGAAAAAGGGGCGAAGGAAACAAACCACGAATCAAATTACGGAGAGAAAAATAAAATTCCGTAGTTCTATGGTTTACCCCTATAACGGGTCAAATCTAGTACACGCGACATGTAAACACTGAAAGTATGAAAAAGAAACCGGTTTACCCGATAGAGCCTCATAACACGTTCAAAGGGTATACGCGACATGCAAATATCGAAAATACTATAGCAGTAAAAAGTTCAATCTCCTTATAATAAAAAACGAAAAAGCTTTAAACGAGCACACAAGTCTCAAACTTTAACAAAAAAGGGCGTAGGAAACAAACTACGAATGAAAATATGGAGAGAAAAAACAATTCGTCAATGGTTTACCCAATAGACCCCCATAACGGGTCAGATCAAGTACATGCGACATATGAAAAAGAAATCGGTTTACCCGTTAGAGCCCCATAACACGGATAAAATCGATGAAACGTTTGAGTGTGTCTGTAATAGGTGATGAAATGGTCGACTTTAAAAATCTAATTATAATCAAAATGTAAGGCAATACACCATTCAAAAGCTATTAACGTTCCAAATGTACAACGTGTAAACCTTACAATTGTTAGGATAATCATTATTTGTTAGTCAAAATTTCAAAATCAATACAAAAAAATATTAAAAATAATTAAACATAAATAATTAAAACAACCATAAAAATTACTTTCCGAGAGGTAAACATTGCACAACACATCCTTACATGGGTAATGTATTCATAAAGCACAATGAAAATGTTAAAAATCAATACATGGGCTATTATAGGGTCCGTTAGTCGCGTCTGACGTCAATTTCCGTTTTACGACTTCCGGGTACAAACAAAAATGGTGTATTGCTTTGCCTACGGCTGTACGCATCGTACAGGCGGAAATCAAACGTGCAGCCTGTTTAGATTTCCTGTTAATGACAAGAAAAGAAAGAAATGGGTAGATAGATGCAGGTAATGTGAATATTTTCAAATTTCAAAATATGAATTGTCCAGAAATTCGTACTATATAACGGCGATACGAGCTACACTCTCAGGCAGTCACTATGAATGATCCAATTCGTCAGCTTTAGGATTTAACGTATCAATCGAAGCTATTTTCTGATTTACTGTTATCTATATCATTTTTGTCTCCTTTCTAACCGCTTTATATATACATTGTATACCAACTATTATACACCAAAAACTAGATAGATAGATAGATAGATAGATAGATAGATAGATAGATTGAATATCAATATACTTGTACATTCATACATTACTGAGTTCACATTTTTAACGTACTTAAAATATTAACTTGTCAAAATGTATATAGGCCGAATGATAAAATTCAGTATTAGCCAAAAAAGTATGTAAAAAGGTTGGATTTTTTACCTTAGGATGGCGTATATAACCTTTAATTATGCTTTATTTCCAATGTGGTCCTTCATTCCACTTAAGCCTAAAATGAAGAATGTGACTGACAAAAAAATTAGGCAGGCTTAGTTAGATGTGTAAAACAAATATTGACTACTTCCCAGAGGTACCTGTATCTACTCCACGAAAGTAGGTAAATAATTTTTCTTTAATAATTATTGACCGAATTTCACACGTGAAAGTTTTTCATAACACTTTTCTCAGCTAACTATTAATCACAGCCTCTTGATATTTGGCAGACAGTATATAGTATGGGTCTCATATCGTGGGTTCCGATTTCAGGCCTTTGAGACATCTACTTCCTGTCAAATGAGCTGCCATTTCTGTCTTATACCAATTTTCATTATTTACAATTTAAAAATGTACTGAAGTTTATCTATTCTATTTAGTCAATAAATCATGTACACTACAACCAATAGGTTAAATGAAATGCTAGCTATATTTAACATTTTAATGTAATTTCTCACGATATATTAAGTGATGTATCACGTTCCTTTAGAGCTTTCTCTATTAAATAAATATTGAAATATAGAATACTTGAATTTTAATTCTTAGTTAACCTTCATTATGCTGTAAGGGGGAAAAAGGTTGAGCATTTCAGATGCTGCAAATTTATACAGTATCACATATATAATGATATATGTACTATTTGATTCCTGGTTACTTTGTTTATAACTGTTCAACCTCGTGGTATGAGGTTAGTTTAGGCACCAACCATTTTTATACTCAGTTGACAGCGGTGGGGAATGTCAGGATTATTTTGAAAAAAGCTACTAATATTCAATATTCAGCATTTTTTTTTATTTAGATCAATGCGGATTTTCACACAAAAAAATATAAAATTTTTAATTTGGCTTCAGATGAATTTGTATATTGTTTTTTTGTATATCATCAATAAATATACTGTCAATGCATTTTGTTTGATCACATCGGATGATTGCAGTATAGTGTCATTATGTTGAAAATCATTACTTCATATAATTTGATTTAATTTAACAGGCGATGTCAAAGTTAGAGGAACAAGATGATGCATGTGATATTGATTTAGTGATTGCAGGGGCTGCCTCCCTTGATCATAGTTACCATACACTTTCTGATGATAAAGATGAAGAAACTTGTATGGATTGTGAACCATTACTAGATGACCAGTCTAAACAATTAAGAATATTTAAAGCATAGATTATACACATTATTATCAAGCAACTGAAGTGGGGAAGACTATTCTTGAATATTCTGTGTATTTCAGTTTCCTGTTTTCTTACAAGTAATTGCAAAAGAACTCTGAATCAAGGATGTCACATTTATTACTGATAAACATCAAATGTGACTGTTATAATCATAACATGCATAGATATGTCTCTAAGATTTAACTGCCAGAGAGGTATTCTTATGTTTATGAAATTGTAAATAGTCATTACTTTACACAGTTTCAAAACAAAGCGTTAAAATATTTTTATTAGTGCTTAGAATAGGCTGGTATTAAGAACTTTCTTGCAAAAAAGTATGTCATGAAATTAGAAAACCAGAAGGTTAATGTGAACATGTACAATTTGTCATTTTCTTATTTCAGTTGAGAAATTACAGAGGACTATACGTCAGCTAGAGGATGAAATTCTTACTTAGAAATTGATGGAAGCTAGGATGTCCATCAATAATATAATAGAAAACACAGAAAAAGGTAAGCCTCAGCACTATTATTGATATTAATAGTTCTGTTGTGTTTAATTGGTACATGAATATACGCCCTACAACTCCTCCTCAACGATTTGCAGGATTGTTATGCATCTTAATGGGGTGGTAAATTACCATACTCGGATGTATACTTCATGGGTGTTAAACTAGTAGACCAACAGTTTTTTTGTTTTGTTTTTTGTTTTTTTTGCATACATTGCATAACAGGTAGGTTATTGTATTGTAGTTTAAAATGTTCAACTGCATTTACAAGAATAAAACTGTATTTTTCAGATGCTGCTATATACCTCATTTCCAGCAGATATATTCCAAGTTATTGTTAGCCTGCTTTATAGATTGGCTCCTTTCAATTATTATGCTGACTGGTCTGTAACTTTTCAGTGTTGAAGATCAACTCCTTATGACACTCATGAAGCTCAGGTTGAACAACTGAGACATGGATTTAGGTGTTAGATTCAACACTAGCCCAGCAACAATCTCAAATGTCATAAACACATATGTGTCTGTGTTATATGAAATTTTCTCTGAAGGAGTTTTAAAGCAACTTGGAATTCCAAGCCAGTTAAAGTGCAAGGGCTCAATGCCGAAATCTTTTGAAGATTTTTCTTCAGCACGTATTGCCATTGATGCAACAGAAGTAATCCAGGATGTTCCCTCTGACATGAACTGTCGCTCTCTGACTTATAGCAATTACAAGAGCAGGCATACTGTTTAAGCTGTAACCTGTGTAGCACCAAATGGTGCACTGGTATATGCATCAGAATTGTATCCAGGTTCGACTTCAGCTGCTGCTATTGTTGAACACAGTAAACTGTTAGACGAACTGTATCCTAGTGACCTAATAATAGCCGATAAAGGGTTCAATATTTTTGACAAGTTACCGACTGGTGTTTCTTTAAATATTCCACCATTTTTATCTAACAATACACACTTCATTAAAGAAGAAGCTAAACTGTGCTATAAAATAGGAAGGATCAGGATTCATGTTGAGAGGGCGAATGAAAGGATAAAGAACTGTACCAATTTAGACCTAATTCTAGCTCAATACAGACATATATCAACTAAAATTTTCCAGCTTTGTTGCTGTCTTGTAAATTTGCAGGCTGCTTTACTGAAGGAAATTGCAGATAAGTATGAAATTTAATGATAGACTTACCACATTTCACTATTAAACAAAATTTTGAAAACTTATTTTTCGTTCTACAATCTATAGTACACATTATTTTCTGGATTATATTGAAACTTCTAACTACTCATTTTACAGTGTGCAAAATTTCAATCACCTTTGTTCAATGCTTGTTAAATTACATATCACACAAAAAAGTACTACCGAAAGGATAATTAAGGGACCAATATTTTAGTGAATATCAAAATAATGTACATTTACATGTGATCTTGGGACAAAGGCCAGACATGGAAAAAAGACAAACAATAAAGAACATAAAATAACCAAAATGTAAGAAATGCAGATTTTTTTCTTCGAATTTCATATATGTATGTAAACACTGTGCAAAGTTTGAGTAATGTATGCAAAACATTTTGAGTAAATGGAGTTTAATACATAATTAAATATATACTGTCCAGAACTTAAAGCGACAAATTATGGCTAAGGCCGGAAATCTGTACAACTACAAAAACAGATCCTACTACACTCAATGAAATTTCTACCTTTGAGTAGTTAAAACAAAAATTTAAGAGTGTTGAGTTTGAAATACACGTGTACTTAGAAATACTTGAAACTGAAGTAAAAACTTTATCTCACAGCAGTTCACTTGTGTATACAGTAATTAGTTGGTCCATAAAATAAAACATATCGTTTATTGTTCTAATGATGGTAAAAATTGCACAAAATAAAAATCCAACATGGTTGTAATGTTTACAGCCCAAGAATTTTCGTTCAAAATTCGAATGATTTGGGTGTCACAGTACTGTGATCCAGTTAAGTACAGTTGTCCGTGTATCTGATGCCAATAGTCAGACTTTCTTTTAATTTAAATCATCACCTAGTACTGAAAAGATTAAAACATATATTAACTCACTTTCCCATCACATGTTAAAAATTATTTTAAAAAAAGACTTAGTGGAGCACAGTATTATATAACCACAATTTGGACACAATATTAGGTTTTGAAACGCAGTATATAGCGACTTCAATATGGATGCAACTGGTTTGGATAAAAAATAGCTCAAAATTTGAAATTTATTGAAACATTTTCAAAAACAAACCAAAAATAAAGAGTAGATTTTATGGGGTGTGGCCCCTCTTTGACTCATCATTATGTTGAGATTGACTACATAAACAACCAAAATTTTCAAAACTAAAAGGGATGAACTTTGCCCATCATTGGATACTCACTTAGCAGGCTACTTTGTACTACTAAAAAGTAGCAATATGTCATGCATGTGATATTAAGATGGCTATTATTTATTTATTTAAAGCTGCGAAGAAAGCAAAATCTGTATATTTAAAGAAATATCTTAATATTATCTGGATTTACCTAAGAAAAAATCATTTATAGCCGAGCTGGCTTCTGCAAGTGTCATTTCTCTAGCTGAGAAAGGGCATTTAACCTCAATTATGCCAGGCATGATATCTATTTTTTTCTGTAGGTGTATATTCTGTGTAAAATGTACAAAGCCATCAAAGATGCACCAAGGACTCCTGATTCATGAAGCCATATACCTACAAGTATGATTTTATAAAAGAATTCCATTTAAGATACAGCTGTATTCCACAATACAAAGTTGTATATATATCATAATTATTAAACATTTATTATTCTGATGCTTCCGCTACTTATAATCTTTAAATTAATATTTTTCCAAGTTCCATTGTATATTGGCAAAACAAATATGAGAAACACATATGTACATTGTAAATATAATATGCAACAAATGCATAGATTAAGGCTTAGTGTATTTTTTATACTTTGCAGAGTGGTGTCCATTTGACCCACATTAAAGAAGATATAACATCTTTTCTCTGGTCAACACTTCTTCCATAGACTTTACAATGATTTCCCCCTTCTTAGTCTTTCATTCACATTTACATGTACATATATGATGCCTAACATCAATGTAAATTTTCAATAAAATCCACTTAACTCTTTCATGCCATATGAAGATCGTAAATAAACTTAAAGAACGCTAATGATGATGATAACAAGGTAATACCATTATACAATGGAAACAAATTGTGGTCATATGAAATTCAACTCCTATCTACCACTTAGATATGATTGTGGGGGATTAAATCTTAAAATTAATTTTGTTATCCTGTTCCTTATGCTTAATAGCCATAAAACATTTTTTTTAAAACTAAACATGCCTGTTGGATGTACTGTAGCATGCCCTATCCTGCAATATTCTTGCATTGCTGACTGTTCATGAGAAATTCCCACAGCATTGGCGCTCTTTTGTCTAAGTTATATGCATTCAAAAGGCTTTTTTTGAGAGATACAGTCAATCTGGAAAAAAATATGTTGAACATCCACATGTCTATCTTTCGATTTTAGTTGGAAAGTTGGGGATTTCAGCGCCCTCTTCAAAAATTAATATAAAGATATCTGAAATGAACATTCTAGTATTAATTTTTTGGGATGTTAACTTGAATACACCAACAGAGTTAACCTTTATTTATTATAATGGTACATGAGTGGCACAGTTTTAGTTAAACTCCGTTCGGTGACAGCGAAAGAAATCAAGTTACAAAGTCACATATAAATCCAAAATAGTATTTTTAGAGGAAAACATGTTTCTATTGAAGTATCAGAAAAATAAAAAAAACATTTATTTGCCTTGAAAACATACCTATTACGTCTAGCAGCCCCTATGATCTGGCCAAAGTTGGAGGCAGTGAATCTCAGCCTTCTGATGGCTGCCAAAATGGGGTTTTCTCTCTGACCACTTGTCACAAATGCTGTCTCAATGATTTTCTTGCTTGAAAGAACAAGTATTTGTCCCAACCAGGTTTTTGCATCGCCTGCTGTGAGATACTCAGGACTAATCATCAAATCTTCTATCAAAGGAACATGAGTTTCTGTTGCTGCAGGTCCCTTTGAAAGAATTCAGTGTAACGCTACATGTACATGAAAAAAATAAAACACTTACTTTTTGGAAGTTCTAATATATTATTAGGTCTTTCCCACCAATTCTCTCCTGACAACAATCACGTTCATGAGAAATGACCTTTGCCTCACGGCTAAAGGTTTATTGTGTTCTAGCCTGTAGAGACGACTAACTAACTATACTCGGCGTCACATAAATAACATACTGTTAAAATTCGAATAAAAATATTTTCTACGACTTTATTGACACCTACCGTCGTTTAAATTGTCTTAAATGACTTGCTCATTCGTTTAGCCAAACGGTTTTTCCCTAAACATTGAATCGTTAAATTCCGGTCAGATTTTAATTCTCGGTGCCAATATTTACATTGTAAAAAGTCGGCCATGTTTACAGTGATCGGGTTGCTAGGAGATGTTGTTTACTTTTAAATGGTTTGTCCAAAAACCGAAGAACCCACAATGCATTTCGGTGTTATTTTGGATATCTCGGATTTATTTTACGCGAACAACGTACAATACCGAGAAGTTGATCAAGCAGACGATTGTCACCGGAGTTAGACGGGAACTTACGAACTTCGTTGGTAAACAAATCGTCCCGTTGAAACCAACATGGCGGATATTAATATGGGATTTTCCCGTAAGGATTTGTTACGCATGATTTAAGCTAATAAGCGACTTGTTTAGGGAGAAGCCGTTTGGCTAAACCAATGAGCAAGTCATTTAAGACAATTTAAACGACAGTGGGTGTCAATAAAGTCGTAGAAAATATTTTTATTCAAATTTTAACAGTATGTTATTTATGTGACGCCGAGTATAAGGGAGTATTTAACGTCCTTGTCCTGTCGGGTCTCGCAGGGACGGTATCTTTTTAAACGGCTCGATCAACATTATTTATGTCTTGTGTATATTTTAAAAGGCGAGGTTTTTGACAACTATTAAATTTGCAAAATATTTCTGCTTCTTATAAGAAAGATTAATTCTGTAGTAAGTGTGTTGTATTAAACTATTTTTTCCTGTCAATGACATCAATACAATTAGCTGAGAACAAAATGAAGTTGTGATTTTCATGAAAATAGTTAAATTCAAAGGGAAATAATTATAAAGTACCCCAAAGCAAAAGGTGTCAATTGTCACTTCCAGGTCAAATGGCCACCCCTCTATGGAATATTATAAAACACTTAACCTAGTATTATGCATTGTAAAGGTATTATTTGAGTGTGTATTGAACAAACTATGAAATCAAATTATGAAAAGATACCAAATGTTCATTTTTCCTGTGCAGAAATATCATAAATGGGATCAAGATCATTCATTATCGTCTCATATTTATAAAAAGGGAAATATAAATGTGTTAATAACTTATATACGCCTTATGTTCAGCTTTGAACCATGGCCACATAACACGGTCTTAATGACCTTGTATAAATACAATATAACAAACAGACAAAAAAATTGTATGCAGGCTTTTTCATATATATTTACAAATATAGGGAGTAAATCACAAAAAATTTTAAAAAAAAAAAGAATTACAAAATCCCCCCCCAAAAAAATAAAGAGAGTGATTGGCTTATTGAGTTAATAACACTATCTAGGGGTCACATCAGAAACCAAAATATACGGTCTGTAAATGAAATAACTTGCAATTCATGTGTAACAGACACCAAAATAAGAACTAAAAATATTTTAAAAAAAAAACAAATTAACACAAAGTATCAAATTTGAAACCTGTAAAGCGCCCTAATTGTCCAAGTTCATTATATAAGAATGACCTATCTTCATCAGTTATGTCTTTCTTCAAAGCCCTATATGCATTATCAACTTAGTTAAAAAAATACAAAACAAACGCTTAACTACATGTACACTGTATAAGGCTGTTTTAATTTAATAAAGAAAAAAAATAATGTAGTCATTTTGTGCAAAAAAGTAATATTGCTTTTTGGTCAATTAAAACAATACGATTAATTTTTTGTTTATCATATGTCTTAAATTACTTGCAATGTATCATATACAAAATTGAACTGTTGTCCTTCTTTCCTATAGTTACATTTTTGTACCTGTATTCAGGTTGTTTTGGAGGATAAAGTGTGCTCATGGTAACTGTTGATTTTGGTGGGACAGACTTAGGATGTTTCAGCCAGCTACACTTTACATCCGTCTTACTTGCTCTCTTGTATCTGAAATGATCATGCAAAATGTATAAAGAAGTCAGGTTTCCACAATGTCAGTAAAAATGCAAAACGAGTTAGGGTTTTGTTTGAATAATAAATATTCAAATTGATGTTTTTTTTTCAAATATATGTAACTTATTGAATTACCATGTTATCTACAATTGTTATCAGCTTGACCATATATAAACAGTATATACATTACCCAAACAAAAGTGCAGCTGCAACGTGATGGCACTTGTACTGGCCCATTGGACACTCACACATAGCATCTTTAATAATACCGTTATCTTCATTATCAAGGACGATCTTTAAACAAAATTCTAGTTCATCAAAATATGTACAATTACATGACAGTAACTTGTATCTATGAACAATTCGACTAATAATGATAAAAACAAGTTTAAATCACCTTTCAAATAAAAAATCACTTATATGTATATCATGTACGATGTAGAACTAAATTGCCATTATTGTTTTAGTGTTCCTACTGGCATTCGACCGAGTGAGGTCAAGTTTACCTTTCGTTTGATAATGCGCAAGGTTAATATTATAACGAAGATATATACAATTCTGATAAAAGCCTTGAATAAACCACAGATCACTTAAACAATATATATTCACTGTCAAAACTAAATCGTTGATCATAACTTGAAACGACGCTGTGATATTCACTAATACACTGTAACATACCTGAATTTTGAATGAAGCGTCTTTCATTGCGGCTTGAACATTGGCCAAACGCGTAGGTCATCCATAACAAACCGTAGGACACGACCACTTTCTACAGCTGCTTCACTTTTCCTGGTTAGCTTTGTCTAGCCTCCAACCTACTTAGCCCAATACAAGATGGACAACGCCATTTTTGCAAAGTACCCGGAAACGAATATTCTCGTTAAATCACGCGTGTCACGTGACGCGACTGTCAGACCCTATTGAAATCACCAGTAAAATGGGAAGTTCCAAACATCTGTCTAATCCGTGAGACATCTATTCAAATTACACAATCCACTGAACACAAAGAAATCCAAATCAAAATTTAAAATCTATTCAAAGTGCCCATTCAATTTGACATTGTTACACAAAGAAAATGAAATAACAAACAAATAATTAACAAAAATAATTAAAAACCAATGAACGTTAATGAAAAAAAATGAAAATTAAAAAAACTATATAAACAAAGAAAGACAACTTTAGTCATAATACCATCCATCCTTTTATAACTTACCTGTTTACACCATTCTATATAATGACACTAATTAGGACACTTAATGAGGATACCTATGGAGGTCATTTCCTCCCTTCTTACCTTTAAGCGCCCCCTTCCTGTATCAAAAGGTTTATCCCCCATCTAAGTCCACTTCCTGTCACCAAAAGTCCACTTCCTGCCATACGAAGGTCCACTTCCGGTCCACAACCACCGGATGTGACGTCATGCACATGCGCATTGGGGCTAACCCCCTGTAATCCACCTGAAAAATGCGACTTGAACCCATCATGTATACTACTTTCCTGGAAATGCTGCGGGGATCTTGAACTGTTGATACACCGTTCGTCAGTTGCTAGTAAAGTTTAATCCACAAAAAAACTGAATCAATGATTGTCTCACGTAAGTTAGTAAAGCCATTACACCCACCTTTGATGATGAATTGCCAGGACCTTCAGGAATCCCATAAACATCTTGGTATCATTTTTTTCAAATAATGGTCCTTGGCATGACCACATTGATTACAAATAGTAAAAAAAGGCTTATAGTAGGATTAATATTTTAAGAAAGATGCGTTTCATTCTTGATAGAATCACCTTAGAGAAAATGTATTTTTCTTTTATTCGGCCAATTTTAGAATATGGTGATGTTATTTGGGACAATTCGACAGTGTCCTTAGTAAATAAGCATGAAGTTCAAATAGGAGCTATGTGACGAGATGGACCAAATTAACATCTATCAATAAACGAGGAAACGGGAAGGGAAAAACATAGACTCATATTGCTCCATGCAGGTCCGGGTGTTAAAAGAATAGGCCTGCAGCAGCGCTAAGCTTGTCGTAAAAGGCGACTAAATAGTGCTCAGAACCCTAGCCGGGGGCTAGGGCGCTCTGCCCACAGAGCAACTGGGATGTGTGACCCAGGTGGTGGAATGGGGTACCCCTGGCGTGTTACATGTTGGGTTGTCAGGCTATAATACGGAAAACCTGACCGCAAATCATAGTGGTGCACCGTGTTAAGAAAGATGCCACGTTCTTCGCACGTTAAAGAACCCTACTGTGGTATTCTCCCGGAGTAGGAACCATAGGGCTCCGCCACAGGAGGCTAAATTGCCCGACCCTACCCACCTCTCCCTATTTCCAGTGGCAATCAAAATTTGTCGATCCCATTGTCCTTGTGTCCCATCCCTTTTTCATTTCATCATCATTTCATGTTCATATTATCATCAATATCATGTTCATCGTCTGAATATAGCTGAAATGTTGCTGCTTGGACATTTAACCCCAATAAACAACCATAGACTCATATCATTATATAAGATTATGAACAAGTAAACTCCAGAGTATTTGCAATCGTTATTCCAAACTCGGTTGATTCCTTGCATGGACATTATATTAGACAATCACAAAATATTATAGAAATTCGCATGGGAACTAACTTTTGCTCTGAATACTTTCTGCCAGCAACAGTTAAACTGTGGGAAAAAAACTTCCCCAAAAATACCAGGAGTTCTAGCTCCACTAACATTTTTAGAAATAAGATTCAGGAACATTGGATAAAATTCTTGAATCTTTACTTTATCGGTACACGACTTGGACAAATATTACATGCCAGACAGCGAATGAACAGTGCTTCACTCAACAAACATCTGTTCAGTCGTAACCTTGTTAATTCCCCTAATTGCACCTGTGGTCATGTCGAATCAACTTCCCATTTTTTTGCTCTTTTGTCCCAAATATATTTTATTACGAAATGAAATCATGTTTTCTATGGCACTTGATGTACATATTACTGTAAATATATTGTTGTATGGCTATTTTTTTTTTAAATATTCTAAATGTTGAACAAAATGTCTAAGTTTTTCTTAAAGTTTAGAAGTTTATTATCAAAAGTAAAAGGCTTATAAATGCTTAACTTCCATGTACTGCACCTCTTCACTAACTTTGTAATTCCATTTTTGTTTTTCTATTCATTTGTCTTATTCACTCGTCAGTAAAGAAAATCATTCCACATGTATCTTATTTATGAGAATATTCTTGCAATTTTAAACTTAAGGACATGGAACTTTGTATAAGCTATTTAACTTCTTTCAAACCATGAGTTTGTATGTAAATGTGTATACTGTATTTGCTTGTGCTTATATACTTGAATAAATATGTTTAAACTAACAAAGTGTATTGGGTAAATTGATTTTTGATCCATCCTCTAACTATTGCAAAATAGCAGAAAACTTTAACCATTTTTCAGTTAGAAAAGAATAACATTAAAAAACTACATTAATTTATCTTTCCATTGGCGTATGACCTCTAGGCCCATTCAAGTTCGAAAAATCATTAGCCGTCCGCAGCGCTATATAGTTATACGCCGTACATAAAGGAAACATCACAAATTTGTCAGGGAGTATGATCGGCGGCCGAACGATTACTTTGTAAGGAGAATATGGTATGTAAGTCTCGTCACGTGACTCCGTGATTTCATGAGAATGGGTCCTCATCTCCCATTCAAATGCAAAGATATTCGTCATTAACATAGCTTTGAGTTTAAAAGCAAAATATATTTTTGTGAAAAAAATACTGATAAAAAACGACAAATATCTAGTTCTACTGGATAAAAATATTAAGAAAAGCATAGTAATAGAAGATTTTGCATAGTGATACAGCGTTTTCATTTCCCGGAAGTGAACAATAAAAAACGCAGACCGGCCTTCGGATTTCAATACATTCTACATCTAAAATTCCTGAAGGAAAACTGAAACTAGAACGAGACTTACAAACCCTACAACCAGTCTTATTTTGGTAGTTTAAATGTCAATCCTGGTTACGTAATTTGGTTGCCGACAGTTCAGTCTATAAATAGACTTCCTCGACAAAAATATGACGCGAATTGAAGGGTGGTATTTAAAGATTTTGTATTTATAGAATAGCCGGCCGTCCTTCCGAGACTCGTAAGAATAGTCTAGGACGTTAAATAAATAAATAAAAAAAACCTTAGTTTGTTAGAATAGGCGTTTCTATTCGGAAAGATACCGCGTTTACTTGTTTTAAGTCGTCGTTTTTTATTGGACACATTTACATTTTTGTAATTAAACTCATTAATTTACTTCTTTTTAGCACTTTCTAGTTATAAACTTTTATTGCTGATATGTTTCATAATTTCTATTTTCCGAGTTTGGAAATAACTTCCTGTTTCAGAGAAGCCATATTGAATCAGAGGTATATATATGTATGAATCACTGCATGTACTGATACGTTATAATTCATTCATTGTTTTTTGTTTTGTTTTGTTTTTCTTTTTGGACAAGTGTGGACACAGACTGGTATCGCCCTTAGAGAAAACTCGTTTTGCGTTGAATGTGTTTGCATTGGCTACAAAAGAAAATGTTGTGCATGGTATTTAACAGCAAATGATATCCGGGGAGGCTAGGCCACTCCAATACTTTCATAGGGGCGCCACTGATTCTGTAACCCCACACAAATATCCAAAATTTGCAACTTAAATATTCTATGTAAGTTTCATTAAATTCCATTCGGTGGTGGAAGACAAGTAAATTAATAATAATAAAATAACACATCTACAAAGTGTATGTCAAACAACTAAAACTTTGTACTCTAAAAAAAACCTATAATCAAGTAAAATACGTCCTCTATGACATTTTCATGTGACTGCAGGGTTGAATCTTGAAAAAGTGGGTACTGAGCAAGAATAGACACACTATTCAAGTTTGATATAGCTATGAATTTGGATTGAATTGACATATGATGAAAATTTTACCAGAATCCACCTGGCCTTTTTGGCACTTGTTTGGTTCAAATCAGTCTAAACTTTCCTTTTGAGAAAAGGCACATTGTGGTACAATTTCAAAGAGATCGGTTCTGTTTTACTCAAGTTACATCCAAACATCAGGAAAATGATCTTTTTTACCCATAGTTCTTAATCAGATCAAGTCACAACCCCCAAAATGGCACCTTGTTGTGCAATGTCAAAAAGATCAATATTCAATGTACTTGTACCTGGTACTTTAGGAAAATGCTGGCTTCTTGCCCTTTTTTGGCTCATCATTTATTAAAGAGTCAAAACCAGTCTAACCTTAGTGGTATAGAGAAATGTAGAGCAGTACCTGAGACATTCCTTTGCTTTAGTTGCATGTATATAGATCAATTCTATGAAATACTTGTTTTTGGCCCTAACGGTTTAAGGCATATCTCCCAAAATCTCCTTCCGTTTGGATTGAAATCTTGAGCAACCATCTAATACTTATATTACATGTCATTATCACACGGAAATAGGTGTCTATTGTCATATATTAACAATTAACAGAGAACAGTTTAAAATCATTACGCGAAAGCAAATTTATCTAAGTCTAATAAAAATACAATTAATCAAATTTATTAACGTTGGTGGAAGTTTTTTCGAGTAATTATGTGCAGTGTGAACAAAGACAGGTTTATTTAACTTAAAACTTAAAAACCATACATGATACTTGTAGTATATTCTGTAGCTTCATGTATAGATAGAAACACATTTAGTAGATAAAATGATTTCTCTGATACGGTAATATGGAAATTCCATTGTATTAGGATATATAACAATACCAGTTGAGCAATTAAGGTTGATACATGTATATAGAAGGGAATAATACATGTACTCTTCAAATGCGAATCTGGGTCACTCAATTGCATCTAATAATGTGTACACTTGCGCCACCAATATATGGAGAATTTTTGGCATTTTATAAATGCTTGTTTATAAAATGTCTATTTGATAGTGCATATTTTTATTAGATAGAATTAAATCCTAGTGATGTCTAAATTATACGACAAACACGATGACTTTTCATTACGTATTGTCAAACTATTGACTAAACAATACGACAAAAGCGATGCTGTTCATTCCATATTGTCAACTTTCTTTTAATCTGTTGGAATACACCTTCAACACCTGTTGTATATCACAACTCATACGTTATGCAAGAGCTTAACTACGCGGACGTTTTATATTGCGCTAGACGTCTTACAATTAGGTTTCAGGAACAGGGTTATGTTACTACAAGATTGAAGTCATCACTACAGAAGTTTCATGGTAGTCATGAACTCGTGGATCGTCACGGTGTTTCCATCTGTACCATGAAAACTGATTTATTCATTGTGTCATAGTTTTCCTTTCCTGTTTCATGAGCAATTCGAGGTTATTTCTAGCAGTAGACGCTTACACTGCCGGTGCACCTGGGCCATGGTCTTAGTTTTAGTGGAGTGGAGTCCGCGGAGTTGCCCATTTACTTTTGTTACTTAGTATGTATATTTTGGTCATTTCATGTTCTTTGTTGTGCATGTCTGTTATCCATGTCTGATCGTTCTCCCTGGATTACATTATTTTGATTTCCGATAGAATCTTAGTTCCCTTGATTAGTCTTTGAAAACATAATTATGCAGCAGAGTCACTTTTGTTTTGCCCACATCAGACACAAGTTAAGAATTTAACAGGTAAAACAGTTATTTTTATTTTCCCCAAGGTGTTTAACGAAAATTTACCACCCAATGCATACCTTTATGCTTTTTACTCTCACAACCACACTGTTCGTCTGGATTATGGTGTCATAGGACTGTTCTGATTGTAAACTTTTCTTTTTTAACTAGGATCCAAAGGAAATTAAAGGATTTAGATCCGTTCTTGTAATAAAATCAAAGTTCTTTTTCAACTTTATCTATAGAGTTTGTTAGTGAAGTTACTGATCTATATTTAAATTTCCTTTATCCTCGGCTCAATCCTTAAGATATTCTCAAGTAATCTTAATTCAGAAATACAGAAAATTATGGGGAAAAATACGCGGACACGAGTTTTGTTTTTTCCTGAGGTGCAATGGCACCTTTACTATTTTTGGGACAAAATAACGAAAATATTGATCATGGGGATGGTTAATTATTCACATTATAAAAAGCTGAGAATTAAAATGCAATTGTGTTCACATTGCTGGCGGCAAATATTTTTTTATCCAAATTTGGAAACAAACTTTATTTCAACAAATGCAGAGTGCCCCCCTCCCCCACTAAAACATAAAATAAATAATTGCTGTATATGGTTTTCAGGAACCCTTATATCTCCCAATTACGAATCTTTGTCGCCAAAAAATAAACTGAAGCATTTTTGTTTGTGTTTTGCTACTTTTTTATACCTCGTTGAGGCAACAATAAATTTTTAAATGTTCTATGAACTTTTCTTTTTACAAAACGAAGTAAACTGACAAATGTATGTATCATCATACAGTCCAATGTCTTAGCTTTACAATGGTACCAAGAAAATTGGGGAATCACTTTGGGTTATGGGGTAAAATAAAAAAAACAACGTACCCTTATCCAAACGCAAAATAGCTTAAATTGACATATTTTTCAATGTCAAAACCCCTAGCAGTAAAAAAAATGGCTTTGGTATTTTCTATTTAGTATTATGACAGTTCACACTTCTGGGTTTCTGTTGATGATTTTTTGCAATTTTTGTAGCCAGAATTTATCCACAAAAAGTTGCTCAATTAAAACGTCTCAGATTTGGTATCGTATGATAGATAATTTAACTTTCTACATGCAATTGCCATCACTTCTAACCTCTCTAAAATTCTGTCAGAATCTGTCAGAATCTGCGACAGCAGATAGAACAGAAATCCTGACAGATCCTGACATGGTCTGACAGAGGCCGTCCTGGGTCGGGCACCTTTTGCCCTATTCCCTGACAGATCATTGTTTACAAGTATATTTTTTTACATTCTGTCATACACATGTGATATTAATTAAATAAAATTATTTAATTATAAATCTATGTTTCTGTTCTAAGTGTAAAGTGGTAACCGATAACTTTCAGATGTTTAGTAATTCTGGCGAAGTTCAAGATTGACTAAGTACTCTCTGAGTGAAAGCTACTTTAATAACATAAGGGTCACAAATCATTCTAAAAAATGTTAAAATTGACAATTTAAGCATTAAATGGGTGATTGATACCTGAATATTTCGGTCGAAATTCTTCAAAATGCCACTTTTAGCAACGAATATGCGTGTGAACACTTCCAATTTATCTACATGTCTTCTATGTAGCAAATGTAGAAATTAAAAATGTTAGTTTCATATTAGTGACTGTGACACTTTTATTTCAGTAAAAATGCTGCAAAATATATGAATGCGAGCAGTTTCATTTTTCATAATGGCCTAAAACTGTTGACTAAAATGCTTATTTTTTTTCAATACAACTAGCATGTGGGTGACTGTGACACATATTTCTGTCAAAATTCTTCAAAAATGTCTTATTCACATATGCCCACAATTTTAATTTCTATGAGGGTCTAAAATTATTGACTAAAATGCTAAATTTTCAATATAACTATCATGTGGTGGCTGCGACATACTATTTGGAGTCAAAATTCTTTAAAAATATCTTATTCTTGCAAAATGTATTAGTGCGAGGACTTTTGATTTTCATGAGAATGTAAAATTATAGACTTAAATGCGTATCATACCGGTGTCTAGATCTATGACCAAAAAGAATATAGTCCAAATTCTTTAAAGTCAAGGGCATAGCAGGTACGACAGGCAATATTTTTTCTTGATACTGCATGCCATACATAAAAGTTGGTTAAATATTGAATAAAAAATCAAGTTTAAACATAGCAAGGCCTCCAATCCCGTCGCACGAATCGGGATTTGGGTGCTACGCCTTTTTTTTCGTAATCACGTACATGTACTGTGTGTAATTCAGTCAGAGAAGTATTCTCGAGCTAATGACTGTCAGAATCTGTCAGGAACTCTTCTAATTCACGAATCTGTTCTACCTAGAACAGTTCCTGACAGGAGGGTGTCAGGACACATGACATATTATAACAGAGCTTGTCCAAAGTCCTGACAGACCCTGACAAGGTGTGTCGCGGGTCAGAGCAGTTTCTGACAGTTTAGAACTGTTCTAAGACAACGAATCCTGAAGGATCAAAGAGAGGTTAGAAGTGATCGCAACTGTACATACACCACGAAAAACTAATTTTCAAGAACGAGTTTTCAAAAAATGTTAAAAATATTACCCCTACCCCTAGAAAACTTGTCTCAGTATCAAACAGAATTCTCATTCACAGCATAATGACACTGTAGAACTCATATTTTAGGCATTCATGATAAAAATAATGATGTTTCCAACATATCTGATCAATTGAGACGCGTAGATTTTCCTTTTGGGGTGAAAATTATTATATAATCGGGAAAATGGGAATTTTCAGAATTTCAGAATTTTTTTCTATGTCACCCGTTATTGTCTGTTTCCAGAATAACGTAGTTTTAAGAAGCCTTTGTGTGGTATGGTACATTAATATAATGTCTTAGCTTCAAAATGAGCCCAGCCCAAGTAATAAATATTTAAACTTTTTCAAGTCAAGTTAGGTGGAAAATTGCCACCCCTACCCTTGAGAAAAAATGCGTCAACATGAACTAAAATGTTAATTTTGGCATATAGACGGTGTACAATAGACTTGTTAGTACTATTGTTTTAATGATCGATATATTTAACAATTAAACCGTTGATGTGACGTCAACCTTTTGTTGAAAAGATACATCTTCCCTCTCCCAAGATATTTTCAAATTCATTGGCACTTTCATGTAGTTCTTATTTTAATTTGACAAGCACGTCCTTTTCTACCTACCTTTATTTTGCTTTGCACATACGTAAATATATTTAATACGTAGTCACTTTCAAAACGCCCTGCGTTTGTCTTTGGAGAGGAGGATGAGCATATCGTTGAGTTCTTGTAGTGTCCTTACTCCATTGACCTTTAATTGAAAAAAGGCTATGGTAAAACGTACATGCATCAGCTTTAATCTAAATTTAAAAAAAGCAATTTAAATTCTTTCAGAGATCATTAAGTAGAAATTTTTTTGCTAGAACATATCGCCACAAAATGATTGTCATAGTGATTGAGAGGTATACAATGCTAGAAAAATGTCTTTTGCAGAGCATGGTTGAATACAAACTAAGGAAACGTATTGGCATTCGCATGATTGTACTGATCTACACGTCTTTAGTACGTATTCTACTTGCTGAATGGGGAAAACTTCATATATATTGACAGAGAGAAACCGGTAACACTTAATGGACAGCTTCAAAAAAATAAACTAAAGAATTCAAAATAACAAAAGGGTTCACACATAAAACTACTAAACAATATTATGAATGCACAAGATACCAACCGTGTTGTTCGTTCATGGCCAAATCCGATAAAATAGAAAGGGAAATATGATAGGACAGTACTTAGACATTATTGATTAAATTGTTATTGTTGAGGAAGGGAGGAATGTATAATGACTTTAAGAATTAATATTGTCTATGTTAACCATAAATTGAATGGTATATATATATGATCATGTTGTATATTCGGGGAGCGTGACAGGTGGTGAGCGAGTCAAAAGAAATGCAGTTATACATAGAGGTAAAAAAAATACTTGTACATAAATAATAATATTCCAGAGCGTAACAGGTGGTGAGCGAGTCAGGAGAAATGCAATTGTACCTAGAGGTCAAGAGAATGCTTGTACACAGGTGGTGGATCGGCGGGTGAACTTGACACGTGGGGTGTTTATGTCCAGATTCACATTGATTGATGGATGTGTCTTATATAATTGAATAGTATATATATTTGAACATGTTGTATGTTCAGAGAGCTCGCTTTTACTCTTGTAATAAACGTTACAGTCAGTTTTACACGTCTTGGCATTATTAATCCATACCAGGCTCTACCACACTTCTATGACAGATGAAGGTTGTATGTTATATTGGAAATGGTCAATCATTATCAACAATTCAGGTTATGGTGACAAATATTTAACTGTTTAAAATTACTATCAGCAAAGTCTACATCCCTGTTTTGTTATAGAATCATGGTTTTCTCTCAGGAATGTTTATCTCAAAACTAGTAAGATTTTCTAGGAATATTTTGCCATGATATCGACTCCCTAGATAAGGTTTCGTTTCGTGGTTTACACAAAAACAACTGTGACATAGACGTTATGACCATAGGTCGTAGCTATAAATATTTTTAGGACTTCACTATGAACCGATTGATCCAAATGACTAACGACCTTCATCTGTCTTAGACGTTTTTTGTTCTTACATCGGATTTGATATTCAACAAAAAAAACACGGTATCTTGTAGAAAGCAAGCACTTTTCAACTTTCAGGAAAACGCATCTCAGTTTACTTCCGGTCAATAGTAGTGTTGTCGTGGTTTTTATTTTATTTTGTTTCGTTTTTTTTATTGTTTTAGTTCATTTGTATTGTACTTTTTTGGTTTCTTATATGATGTCCTTATATTGTTATATCATATCGGTGTCTTATGCACAAGGATTTCCGATCGACTCTACTGTCTGTATTGCTACTTCCTATTATTAGAGTAAATATATTTCTTTTATAGATAAGTGAAATTCAAGCATTGATTTCGCAGGCACATGGGTCAATGATTTTATTTTAACTTCAATTTCCCCCCAAAATTCACCGTTTCCGACCATTATTAGCAAATTCTGACGACAATTTGGCTATTTTTTGGCAATTTTGACCTCCTCTCCGAAATTCATATCTTTCGGGGAGGGTCAAAATAGCGAAAAATGACCAGAACCTGCTTATTATAGTTGAAACGGTTTTTAAAAAAATAGAATTAAAAAACATCCTGGACACAAATGCCTGTGGTTGATTTAACTGAAATACGTCTGCCTACTAAGAGTTAGCAAATTACTCTATGCCTTTTGTTTTTGAAAAGCACAAAGGTGCCGAAAATATAGTGTCTGTAAACATGTACAGTACAGGGAGGAATTTGGTTTGATTTTACATACGATTGGGACATAACTTCTTGTAGGTTAAAACTGATATCGAGCTGGTATGCCCGCCAACTGCTAGTATTTCTTATTTTGTACAAGTTTGTACATTTGTGTAATTAATATTCAGTTTTTTTTTATTTTCCTTGTAACAAAGGACTCTGACCTTTTTTAACTGATTTTTAGTTATGTTTAATGATGTCATATTTTCCACTGTGGCCAGATTTTAAAGAGGGGGTTGTGATTACGTCAAAGTTCTGTAAGCCCGCCGCACTTTTGCGCCTGTCCCAAGTCAGGAATTCCTGGCCTCTGTATGTCTTATTTTGTTTTCACCTATATCTTTTTATGTTACTTGAGTATATAGGGGCAATTCTTTCGCTGTGCCTGTGTATAATGATGTTTTGGACCAGTTGCAGCCTGCCCAGTGGTATGAGGGTTTCCTCATCGTTCATTGAAAACCATTGGGTGGCATTGGGTATGGTTATACTAATATCATCATAAGAGATATCAATTTGTTAGAAATCATGATTAATATTGTATTTTACTTTTATAGATAAAACAGTTTAGCAAAAATGTCAATTTAACTAGTTCTCTCTTTTTTATAGCTTACCATTAATTGTGTTCTTTCATATGACTTGAAATGTCCAGAAGCCATAAACTGGAAACTACGCGCTGTAAGCGTTTGTGGTCATGACAAGACAGACGGTTATTTCTGTTTGTATGATAGCTTATATAATGACTATACTGAAGGTTGCAATGGACCTGACTGGGACAGAAGGGGTAATAATTTGATTGTATATTTTAGTTGTTTCTTTCACATTTTCTTACGCTTTTGGATTTAGTCGTACTTACGACTACATATATGGTAATGAATATACAATGTTTCGAAGAAATAAAAATATTTTTGTAGAAAGTAATGACATGAAGAAAAGAACAACAATGCAGCAAAAACACATTTAAAACTGTAAAAACTCCCGTAAAATAGAACTTACTCATAGCAAAACATCGAAGATCATGTACGTTAAGCCGCATAATTAAAATGATTTCTTCAAGTCAATGTGAACGAGTTCCACTGATAGTTCAAGAAGAGTGTAACAAAACCAATGTTTACCTAAGACTTCGACATTGTATATATTTTCATCCCCTTACGTCTCCTGTAGCGTTTCATCCCCTTGCGTTTCATGTAATTTTTCATAATTGAAAGCATTAACCATTGCCGATATATGATAAAAAGACAATTCTGTCGTGTGATGGTTTCGATTACTTGATTTTCAGTGTAGTTTTTGCGAATACTTGTTAATATTATTTATATATCAGGTCATAAGCGTATTATATCAGGGTCGTTAACTAGAGGGAACTGTAGCAAGGAGACATATCAACCCTTTCGTTTCTGGACTATTGGAAATAGTGAATGTGTCTATAGCAAAACGGATTGTCCTGAAGAAGGACAAAACATAAAGACGAATGGTTCTAGTGAAAGTGATAGGACATGTCGATGCGACTTTTCCCAGGGATACAGCTATGTACAATTTCCTACAGATCCTAGTAAATGTATGCCCTCTTTAGAAGATTGTTCCTGCGTTAAGAGGGAAAACAGTTATATTCTTAAACATGAAAAATTAGGTATATATTGATATAGTAAGCCAGGACCCCTGAATTTTTTAAATTATAATTTTCTTTCATTTAAATTACTTAGTTTTTTTAATTTTTTGGTTAAGGCGATCCTGACTATACACATTTTGGTGTGCGTTTGCGTGCATTACACATCATTTCCCTGTAAGGTAGTAGACCTGGGGTACCTAAGTCAATTTTCGTACAAAACTGATATCATATGGACTATTCATATGCATATCAATGTATAAATTTTCAATAAATTTCGCCATGTATCTTTTTTAAAAAATGTTATACTGATTGTAGGGTAAGGCATGGAAAAAAAATTAATAATGAACCATTATGGCTAAAATCATGTTAATATTCATTAAAGTTACCAAATATTAAATTATGATGACTTATATTGATGACAGAGCATTGCCAGGCACAGCTTAAGTCAACTACTGTTCCAAATTTTAATGAAAGACAAATATTCATACTTCTGCATGAATAGAAAAACTTCAATGTTAAACATAGTTAAATGCTGTATAGAGTTGTGCAACGTATGCTTAAAAAAGCAACAAAATGAAAACAGAAAGCTTGAAGTCTGATACGGAATTATTATAAAAAATATATTTTTAACTCTCAAAAGTTAAGGAGTTATATAATTGGCAAGGTTATTGGTTAGCCGTACTGTCTTTTGTCATGACTGAGATTATTTTAATATTTCAATTTAAATATTTTATCTACAGGAATCTTGGTTTACAATAGATGGCAACATTACCAACCATATAAAAATAAAATCCTCAATATACCCATTTGAAACATTTATTGAATACTTCAAAAGAGCAGAGTTACTGGGGGCTGGCTTTGATTTTGTTCAAAAGTTGAACCCTTTCGTGGAGTTATTCCCTTTTAACATCAGTATCATCTTAAAACTTGCTTAATCAGGAGTCATTCAAACGCTCTAGTGACTAAAATCCTTTCAATCTGGAGTACCTCCCTACTACCTTACGCTCAAAACTGTCACATTTTCCTATGTTTTTATCATTATTTATTCCTTAATTATTCCATCTTATTGCATCTAAAATGCGATTTGATATTCATTTGTTAAAGACTTGCATGTAACAAATTATGCATACCGTTATTTATTTCTTTCCAACAGAAAGAGATTTTTTACGGTGGTTCATAGAATTAAGCGGAAATGTGAAGTCGTGAAGTCTGAAAGTTACAGTACAAATTCAATTTTAGAATCTCTAAGCTATTTCTGTCCGTATTATCATGGTATATTAGAAACAATGAAAATATTAATTTTATGCATTTAATATCAACACAAGATTTGTTTTTTTTTAATTTTCCCAATGTTTAATGCAACTAAAGCAACAATAAAATTTCTGTTGTAGTTGTGATGAAGTCTTCAAGAATGATTGTTAAATGATGTCACGTTTCCGTTATATTGTAATGGCAATATAGGTTTTCGTTGTTTTTTTCTGTTTTTTTTTTTTTTGTTTTGTTTTTGTTTTTGTTTTTTTGTTCTTTTTTTGTTGTTTTGTTTGTTTTTTTTTCGTTTTGTTTTGTTTATTTGTCTTTTTTTCGTTTTTATTTGTTTTGTTGTTTTTTTTTAACCTACCGGTGCACCTGGTCCATGCTCCAAGTTTTTAGTGAAGTCCGAGTTGCTCATTTACTTTTGTTACTTTGTATGTATGATTTTAGTTACTTTATGTTCTTTGTTGTCTGTTTTCCATGTCTGGTCTACCTTCTATTGATTACCACTATAACTTTGATTCCCTTGATTACTTTTTAGTCAGGTGCCAACTGGACATTTTTTGGAAGAACTATCAAAATTATTTCTTACTTTATAGGTATTTGTTTACTCATGACATATTGTAAAAGGCAAATAATTAAAAAGGAAACATACACAATCTTTTTTAAATATTTTTTAGATCTGAACGTTTCAGAGAAAAATAATGAAGGTTACAACATAGACAGTGATCATTTAACAAAGTCCAGAATAAATAACTTAAACTATACTACAGGTAAGAATACAACTTGATGGACACAAGACTTTGTGAAAAAAAGATTTTAAGTACCATTCTGAGGAAGAAACAGGCAAGTGGTGTCACATCATTTTCCCCAATTTAGTCATTTATGCCTAAAATGTATTACGTAAATCTAGAAAACAAACAAAAAGCTATTTAAGTTTATCCTTAAGCATCTGTAACGTAATTACTGTTTTACTACTTGTATAAAAAAAAATGTACGGAAAATTTCTCCCACCATTTTCAAATAGTGCTTTTCGTTAAATTTAATCTATCAATATCTTAAAAAGGCAAATTTTACAAACGCTTTGATGGTTATTATCTCTCAGGCTCTTAGGTGTAAATACTTGGTAGATGCAGTACAATCTGTGTTTTTTTCTTCATGTGCCACACCTTTTACTTATTTTTCCATATCTTTATTCGGAGAAGTACTGAAATAATTCCCAATATAAATACAGAGGTGAGTAAAGAACATTTTGATAGATACCATGATCGCCTGCTTAATATATTATTGTTTCAGCAAAAAAAAGGCATATTTGTAGTCACTAGCTAATATCTTTATTTGCAAGTCTTTTCCTACACTTTTTATCAGCAGATTAATATAACAATTACTTACCGCCACAAACAGAACGAAAAGTTGCACAGGTTTAAATTTTAGTTTCTGTCTAGAATGATGTTATACATCAGTAAATAATCATAAATATGTTTATTCCATCATTTCAAAGAATCTAATAGTAAAGAAAACTTAGGGACATACCGAAGCATGCTTCTCAATTTTCATTGTTTCTTGAAATTGACAAAAAAGTGAAATTATATCAACTGAATCACATGCTCCTGTTGAGAGACAATATAGCAATCGTCGGGCAAAGGCAATCTGAAGGCCGGACTTCTCATCCCATCCGCCTTACTTGTTAATTTTCCAATGAGATTTAAAATCGAGAGAATTGGTGCATGTTTTCTGAACAATAGATGTTTTCTAGTATCGGAAAACATTTATATCAAATTGAAAAAAAAAACAATTTACAACCCAATTGTGAATGAACTTCGCTTGAGATAAAGAAACGATACAAAATTCAATCACTTGGAATAATAATTTTAGAAACCTATCAGGTATACTTTCGTTTCTGTCTCTCGTCAAAATTTGATAGAGATGTTTATATTTGTATCGCGGTGAGATCCTTTTATTAAGAGACGGGCTCATTCAAGATGTCTTTTCGGATTGGAAATCTGGTATACTTCGAGATGAAGGGTGAAAACGATATTGCCGAAAAGATTATTACCTGTCTTAAATGTTCCACGCAGTGCTGTGGTTTAAATTTTGGGCTGCTGTTATTTGATAAATAAGAGAATTCCATTTGACTCAATCAATTGTCATAATTTACAACACATAAGCAGCGTTTTATTTATTATTATTGTCATTTTTATTTTCATTTTATTTTATTTTTTATTTTTTTTTTTTTGGGGGGGGGGGCATCTCTGCTATGTGTCTTTGTGTGTGTCATGTTGGTACTCAATATATCACTTTCTGCTTTACAGTTCAAACATGTAGACGAAAGTTTAAAGTTGTATTTACAGTTGTCCTAGGCATAGGATTTATATTCTCCTTTATTTGCTTGTTTGTCATAGGTAAGTCGCTAAAGTTGAATTACAACACAAATTAATATATTAAATGTTAACAGTAATATGATTATCTATTCTATTTTAAGCTGTATTAATTTAAAAATGAACAATAGATATGCGGATGGTACTTTTTGCATTAATGGAAAATAGTCCTAGTCAGATGCATTGCTTCAAATTAAAAGAACATGTTTTTTTTTTTTTTTGTTTTTTTTTTTCAGTTGATATTGACACAAGCAGTCTATATAAAATACGGGTACTTCAATACTTGTACAGCACAATTTACTCCTCTGATTTAACTCAAGTATCATAGATTTAATTAATAACGATCGCTCAATAAACACCTAAAACAGATTGATTATGACTCCTTTGATACGTGAAAATTGATTCCTTTTATGCCCAACAGTTTATGGTATTCTTTAATAAAGTATATTTATTACTTCTGATCTATTATGCACTTGACTGACTGCAGCCTTTCTAAAAAATGCCTCTCTGATTAGAATCAAATTTTATTGTCCAACGGTCGATGTGCAATCAATTTTGTGTTTATATATCGACCGCCTTTATATTGAATAGTTACCGCAAATAGCGTCAATACTTTACTTTGTTTAATTATTATGGGAAAATCATCTCTTGAACAGTCCTATGGTGTATGTGAATTTTTCCAAATGTCCACAAAAACATGTTCAAATTTCATTTTGATTCTATGTGTTATGCAAGTTTAAAATACAGATTTAAATTGGTGATGCCTATATTGTCCGTTAATCAGTTTTGATTTTTGACCCAATTTCTTGTCGAAATGACCACTACAGGGACAAGTAAACTTTATCCAATTTCCATGCAATGGTTTATCTAGAGAATTGGAAGGGTACTAAGTACAATATCATGTTCAGATTGTTTCACTGCGCCCCACTTCTCTAAAAAAATAACACCATAGGGGTCGAACTTCAACTAAGTCTGACTTGCATCAATATATACATTAAGGTAAAGATAATTTTGGAATTTTTATTTCCTTGCTCATTTTTATGACTGCAGCCGGCACGGGCTTAGTTTCAACATGGCCAAGTAAATTGAAATTCATGACCTGAAATAGCTGATAGTGTATATGTTTCAAATTGTTTATTTGTGTCAAACTAAACTGTATCTGATAACAATGAAAAATATCAGCAGGGATTAAAATTTTTTTTTTTCGTTGGTGGACTATAAACGTGACGCCGAAAAAGGACATTAACCATGTTAGTTAAATAAAAGAAAATGCCATATGTTTTATATAGAAATAAATTAAACATTTTGCATTTCCTTTACACAATACTTTTCGAATACAGTTTTCACAACTAACTTTCAAGCTCACAGGTCCGAAATACATTTTTCAGACATTTTTATATAGTGACTGTTGGCCTTTAGTAGTCAATTTTAAAGGCCTATCTCCATTTTGACAAGCTTTGGGCTACGGATTATTATTTAACTGTGAAGATTGCGAATAAGTAAATTTGTAAATCACGTATATTTTTTCTTATTAATCAATTTGCATCTTCCATTAGCAAAAATGTAACTTAACTATAAAAATGTGTGTGTGCACTTTTTCAGATAAGTCATTCAGTAACAAAAACTCCGAAAATGTGAAATATTCTTCGTGTGATGAAAGTGTAGCAGGTAAAACAAATATATATTCATTTAAGACAACAAAAACATCAGTAAATAGGTTTGAGTTTCAGACATTAATAAATTCACTTAATATAACTCTTGTGACTTTTTTCGGAATAAACTCATTACATGTATAACCCCTCCCCCTTCCAAGAAAATAGATGAAGTGAAGATATACACAGAAATACCAAAATGACAACGCGTCGAATCCGGGGACAAAAAAAAATGAACAACAATGTGGTCAATTGCGGTTAAGCAACTATATAATTGCATTTATGTAGAGAAATTAATATCGCAAATGGTAAAGAAGACACAAGGCTATCAGATGAGAGAATTCCGTACATGAAATGTTTATAAATTAGGTTTTAGCTTTCTATTAATAACCTTTTCATAAAACACCCTATTAATGTTTAGTATTAACAATCACATTTCTAAGGACATTTACTAAGTTTTCTCACCGTTACGAAACTTTGATTCAAAATATAATCGCACTTGCATGTTATTCATTGAAAACGGTATTGCCCACCTTGTTTTTTTTATGGAAATATAGTCTTTTATTAAAAGCTCCCAGTTTTTTTATGGAGTACGACTTGCTCATTTACTTTGTTGTTTTTTTACGTTTTTTTTGGTAATTATATGTTCTTTGTTGTATGTGTATGTTTTCGATGTTTTTGTCCCTGAACAACATACTTTCGATTTCGAATTCTGCTTCCCTTTATTACTCTTTCAAACAACATCTGATGAGTTTATCGACTGCTCTTAATACATTCATTGGTAAAGGATTCGATTTTCAAATCACTGTGTATTCTTTGAACCTTGTTTTCATAGAAAGAGATATTTGACATATAATTGCATTCCTACGTAAAAAAAATAAGTCATTTCGTAGTATTGAACTACATCAAATTTTGCCTATTTAGTACTTGATGTTACAATTCCAAATTCAGCTCACTTGCATCATCGAAGCGACCAATTATTTATATTCTGGTAGTTTTTATGGTATTTTTATTTATTTTGTATGTTTCAGCTAGCTTTCAGTAAGGCGTTCTTTTAGTGGACTTTTCATTTGTCTATATGGACTATGTTGAGGTATTCCATAGAAAAAATAAGATGTGCTATTGAATGGATTTTATTATTTGTTTGTTTTTTGTTTCAGTTCATATTTGTTCTTACATTAAAAGGGAATGATCAAAACCCTACTACAGATCTCATGCCCCTGTCTATAGGCAGAAGATATGGCTTTGCGTAGTTATTTAATTATTAAAGTATTATGACTATTTAACTTCAAAAAGAGTTTGCAAATTCAAATAAAAAATGTTTGTATTGTTTTCCAATTATATTTATAGTATTTATTATACCTCCAAAGTTTGGGGGTAATTAGATTTCACCCTGTCTGTTTGTTAGAACTATTTTATATGCAGCTTGCAGCATTGTGATGAAACTTTGTTGGATGTAATTTAACCATATGGAGATTTTATACTGTCAAGAATTTATTTTTGGACAAACAATGTTGACGGCTGTTTTGTCCGCAACTTCTCCTCAACGACGTGCAGGATTGTTACAAAAATGTATGGGGTGTTAGATTTACATATGAAGATATGCATAATGTCATGAAGTTAGGTTTTGACAAAAATTGTAAAATTGACGGCTGTTGGAACTTAGGCATCTTTCGGCAAAACGTGGTCTGATGTGTTGCCCACAACTCTTCCTTAACGACCTGCAGGATTGTTATGTGGTTTGGAGTCGAATGTTCAGAAATGACAGCAAAATTGTGTCTAGCATGAATCAAATTCGTCTCCAAATGTACAGGGTTCAATAAGCTTTGGGAGTGGGAGTCCTGTTAAGGGTAATGTCTAGTTGACCTTGTATTAAAGAGTGAATGGTAAATGCCTTATATAACTAGTTTTACCCCACCGCAGATTTCATGCTCCTGCGTAGCAAAGTGAAATCCGACACACAGATTGACTAGCAAAGTGTATTCACTATGCTACAAGTTATATTTATGCATTTAACCCACCATTTTTTTAAAGTGCCTGTTCCAAGACAGGACCATTGCGGTACCAGCTGCTCCGGTTATGTAATATCTATTTTGTCAGATCTATTTTGACTTGACTTGATAATGAAACGGATCAGTGTTCGGTAGATTTGTTGTTGAATAGGCCATACAATTGCCAAACAATATTTTTTCACAATAGGATACCTGACTTCTCTATATTGAAGTTTTTGGCTTAAATATTGTACAGGATGTTCTTCACCTGTTTCATTTTGGTTCATTACTGCACCTATAACTCTATTGCTAGGATCCAGTTGTACAAAAAAAAATGAATATATATATCAATGCATTTTCACATTTTTCATTCCAGTCAATGCTCGCATTTCTGCCCTTGATCGTAAGATCTGTAAGTGGCAAGCTTATGTTAGTAAAGCCTTTCACAAACTTTCTAAAGTATCCAATAAGTCCAAGGAATGTCCTGAGGTCCTTTTTGTATTATGTTCGATATTTCCTTATTGTTTCTATCTTATCCGTTCTAGTTCTGATTTTCCCATTTCAAACAACATGACCTATCATTTCTATCTCAGGTGCCCCTAAAACACACTTAATTGGTCGGACAGTTAGTCCTCCAACTGATATTCTCTGAAATGTCCTTCTCAGATAGGTAAAATGTTCTGCTCAATATAGTAGTGTCATCAAAGTAACCACCACTATATTCTTCTTGACCTTTTAGTAATGATCTAATAAGCCGGGACTGCTTATAGTCCAAATGGCATCATTTTGAATTGGCAGAAACCAAATGGTGTAACAAATGCTGTCAACTCCTTTGATTTCACATCTAGTTTGATTTGCCAGTAACCTTTTGCAAGATCAAGATTACTTGAGTACTTTGATGGTGCTGTTTTTATTTTAAAAAAAATCACACATTCCTGGTATTGAGTACGTGTCATACTTTCACATGGCGTTGTTCCCTAACATCTACACAAAATCGCTTTATACCGTTAGTACTACGGGTGAAGCCCTATCACTATGACTCTTTTCAATAATTCCTCCCTTCAGCATTTATCTAATTCAAGTTTAACTTCTTTCTTTGTTTCAAGAACTCTATAAGGTTTTTGCCTAATAGGACTTGTTTTATCATCCTTTAATTCAACTTTTTGTTTGGTGATACTTGTACGTCATGGCTCATCTGTGAAAATATGTTGAAATTCACAAAGCAGCTTTTGTAGTTCTACCCTTTCATTTTCTGTTACTGTACCACTTATGCGAATGTCTCTTTATGTTTCTTTATCGGGGGTCACAGGTGAACTTTCAAAAGGAAGTTCTTCAATGTCATCTTCTGTTGTGGTGGATCACACAAATGCTTGTTCATGTCGAACTTTAAATGGACGCATCATATTTAAGCCCTTTATTTCCACCAACCTTAATCTGATAGTCAACATCACTAATACCTTTAATTAATCTAACCAGTCCTTTCCACAGTGCATGAAGTTTATTGATTGATGATGGGAGTAAAATCAAGACTTCATCTCCAGGAGAAATCTCTTTTCACTTGCTTTTCCGTCATAATATTGCCTCTGATTCTTTTTTTCTACTTCTGTATTTTGAATTGCTATGTCAAACATTTTCTTCATTTTTCCCTCATATCTAGTATTTACTGCACAACATTGTCTTCTGTTTTGTTTTGTTTTTTTGCTTTTTGTTTGTTGGGTTTTTTTTTTTTTTTTTTTTTTTTTTTTTTTTTTTTTTTTTTTTTTTTTTTTTTGTCTTTTTGTTTTTTGTTTGTTTTTTGTTTGTTTTTTTTGTCCTTAATTTGCGAATATTTAGCAGCCTATACACACTTCAACAGGTCAGAAGTAAAATTAGATTCCTGATCTGATAGCAACTCCATCAAGTAGTCCAACCCTGCTAAAACTTGAACCAGTTCTTCAGTAATCGTTTGAGTATCTATAGAGCTATTGCTTCCGGGTACTTTGTTGCAATCTTTACAAGTATGTAACGATTTCATCTCAAACTCTTTGGTAAGGGACCGACCAAATCTATCACTACCTTACTAAAAGTAATTCCAACTACAGGTACATAAACTAAAGAGGATCTTTCATTACCTGTCTTCTTCTTTTCAAAGGTTGGTATACTTCTTCTTTGAATAAACCTTGAAGTACTTCATCTTTGACTCATCTTTTGCAGTTATCCTTTTATTATCTTTCAATTGTTACTTAGCTTGACCTCTTGTCATAAACATTGCATGACTTTGAGTACCATACTCTCATACTATATCGTTGCCCAGTAGCACATGCTCTGTCAAATAGTTATCTACACCAACTCTCCAGAGTGCAACGAACATACATCCAAGAAACAGTTTGCCATTTGCAGTTTCTTTGGCCACTATCTATCAAATACACTTATATAGTCTCGTCTAGAATAAGAGCTCTTTTTGGAACTAATGAAGAGTGAACCAGTTTATGTATACAACCTGTGTCCCTAGGCATCATTCAGCCTTTCCAATGAACTTATCTTTAATTCGATATGGTTTTAATTCTTGATAAATTTGCCTCTCATAAATAAACGCAGCTTTTTTACTGTTATATGGTTTATCATTCTTTTTCTTTAGCCTACAGTCAACAGTAAGATATCCTCTTTATCGCAAATATAAAATTTACGAGTTTCCCTTACATTCTCTTTTCCATTTTGTTGTGCCCATGCAGGAATTGACGGTTTATGTTGTGGTGCAATAGGCACTACCCGTGATATTAAAGTTACCATTTCATCTACACTATGTTTTGTTTCCTTCAGCCAGGTTATTAATTCATCAAGGGAAGTTTCCATCAACTGTTCCCTCAACAATAAATCTCTCAATTGTTTTGTGCTTTCTGATTTACGAGTTGCCTATATGTATCATCTTTCGACTTGTATGCATCGGCAAGTATCTCAATTGTAAGCAAATAAGCATCAATGTCAACCCCCTAATTGAATCTAGGCATAGCAGGACCTTCATATGTAACCTCTATGAAGACCACTGGTCAATTTTCACCTTTCACTTCTTGGCCATAATCAGGAGATGTCAATATATTACTTTTTTAAGTTGAGTTTTATTACTTTGTGGTCAGGGACTCGAGCCCTTACTTAAAGGTGACTTAACACTTGTTGAAGACTTTTTTGGAGATCTCTGACACGCCGGTGCAGTAGCTTCGTTTCACCATATCCGTACTTTTTCCATGGATCTAACAATTCCAAAAGTAAATGATTATACATTTTTGTCCTATATTTTTCATTCTCAAATTTCATATATATCTCGACCAATCATTCTGTCTTTAAGATAATGAATAATAGAAAACGGTCAAAACTTTACAAGTATCTTGAGGAGTATGCAATGATAATAATGAAAATGGAACATATATACCTATTGGTCAACACACAAACCTCTTTTTTGATTAATATATGATGGACTTTCTGAAATGGGTCAAGTAAGGATGCTTTCTACTTGTAGAAAGATAGATGTCATCCTTACAACGAGATTAAGTTCGCCTCTGGTTATGGTTGAATGATTTTTACAGAAGTTATGGCCCTTGGATTTGAAAATTTCATTGAATATTAAGTTTGAAATGTATCTTTTTATGCTGGAAACATTGGAACGCTATTCTTTTATTAGAAATAATAACAAGTAATGAGTTGCCATTACCTTGTTAAAAAAACATATAAACAAAGCTTTCCATTTGTTTTAGATTCTACGGACGAGTCTTTTATTGAAGATGAAGAAATTCCCGGTAAGGGATGTATTTATTTAAAGAGCATTATAGAATGTATTCCTCCACAAATAAAGTTTTGGGTGTATATAGGTTCCACCCTGTTTGTCCGTCTATCCGTCTATCAGAATTATTTTCTGGGTAGCTAGCAGCATTGTTATGAAACTTTGTGGGATGTAATGTAACCACACGGAGATGTGCATACTGTCAGGAATTTATTTTTGAAAAAAAAAACGTTGACGACTGTTGAACCTATGTGTTTTACTGCAAAACTTGGACTCTTCTGTAATATATAATTTACCTTTACGACTTGCATGACGGTTATGAAATTCAATGGAGTGTTCGATTACCAAAGGAGATGTGCACATGGTCAGCAACTAGTATTATTATGTACGAGTTGCTCATTTACTTTTGTTACTTTGTATAAATTATTTTAGCTACTCTATGTTCTTCGTTGTGTATGTCTGTTTTCAATGTCTGGTCTTTGTCCCTGGAAAACATTCTTTTGATTTCCTCTAGAATCTTGGTTCCTTTTATTACTCTGTCGTCTTTCCCAGACATTGCTTTTTTATGAGCAGTTCGACAGGTGTTTCTAGAAAAGCTGAGGACGCTCACCCTACCGGTGCACCTGATCCATGCTCCCAGTTTTAGTGGTGTCCGATTTGTCCATTAGCCTATGTTACTTTTTATGTATTTTTTATGTTTCTTGTTGAATTGTCTGTTTCCCATGTCTGGTCTTTGTGCCTGGATTACATTCTTTTGATTTTCGCTCGAATATTGGATCCCTTGATTACTCTTGCTTATAAAGGAACATAAAAGTAAATTATTTGATAGTTAAATTTCAATACAATATACAAAAATATATACAGATTCAAAGCGAACATCTTCTGATAAGAACATGAAAATATACTGTCTATCTATGTTTTCGTTCTTGGACAGAATCCTTTTCTTTTTTCTTCTTTTGTTTCTTTTTTTTTTTTGTTTTGTTTTGTATGTTGTTTTTTTTTTTTTTTTTTTTTAATTTTAATTAAATGGTTTTTTTTTCTGAAGTTTTAATTGAAATGAATTTGAACATATTTTAGAAATACTGACAGAAAACATGGCAGCATTCACTGATGAAGAAATCAATTATCTCCGCATCGTTCAACTTATCTTTGGAGTAGCAAGTCCTGTCGTACGAATAGTCTTCAATAAAATAGTTCCAATTCACATTTATGAACATTTTTGGAAAAATATTTTCAAGGATGTTTCAAGGAAAATAGACGCAAAGAAGCGTTTCCCTTACGAACACGGTAAGAATGAATCATAAATAAGTAAACTAGTTAAAGAGAAAAAATCAACATACACATAAAAGCAATTTGTACGAACACCCTACCCCAACCATCCAAAAGAAAACAAACGGCAACACAGAATCATAAGTTTTCAAAGAGTACTCATGGGAGTCAGATTCGAGCTGAAATCCTATGGTCTAGAAAGGAAAAAAAGATACACACAGCGAGTAACAAGAAATAACCAAAATAACACGTACAAAGAAACAAAAGCAAATGAGCAACCCTGAATCCACTTAAAACTGGGAGCATGGACCAGGTGCAACGGTAGAGTTAGATTCCTATGCTCCTATAGAAACACCCATCGAGTTACTCATAAAATTTCACGTCTCTGGTAGTCGAAAGAGGCAAAATGAAAAGAATGACACGTTCAACAAATCGCTGTGCAGATGGATACGTCATAACGATCCACGGGTTCATGATGAAGACCATAAAACTTATGTAGTGATTACTTCAATTTTGTAGCAGCCCCTTTCCCCCTGTTCCAGAAGTTTAGTTATTTAACTATGTACGGCAAGCTTCGGAATAACGAATGAAAACTCAATACGTATATTGCGACAGATAAACGGAAAATTCACAATACTGATTGAGAATATGTTGTAATGCTTTATCTTGAGATGTCTGCTCCATCGATCTCTAAATATGGGTCACTGTTTAGAAACTAGTATTGCTTAAGGACAAAACGTCATATTCACAGCAGAAATTAAGATCAAAGGATATTGCGAGAAGTTGTTACATCTTTTGGCTCAGATCAGCTTTAAAACCAGCCTCATAAGAGTGAAAGAATAGGTAAGCGAGTAGCGGAACTTAATTCGTTTCCATTTTAATGCCAGTAGTCTGTTGAAAAACGTGTCCATCTCTCTGGCCAAGTATATTGCAAAGTATTTTAACAACATATTTTCCTGTATATTTCGAAAATAATTTTGGGTCGTTTTTACAGAGTGTAAGAGAGTAATCAAGGGAACCAAGGTTATAGCGGTAATCAAAACAATGTAATCCAGGGAAAAAGACCAGACATGGAAAACAGACATACACAACAAAGAACATAAAGTAACTAAAATCATACAGACAAAGTATTAAAAGCATATGAGCAAATCGGACTCCACTAAAAATGGGAGCATGAACCAAGTGCACCGGTAGGGTAAGCGTCCTCTGCTTTTCTAGAAACACCCACCAAGTTGCTCATAAAAAGTCAAGTCTGGGGTAGTCAAAAGAGGAAAGGAAAACTATGACACAGTTTTCATGCAGATGAATACACCGTAACGATCCACGAGTTCATGATGACAACGATAAAGTTTCTGTAGTGATGACTTCAAACTTGGAGATACATAACACTGTTCCAGAAGCCTATTTGTTAAAATTCAAGCGCGATTCTGCGTAGTTTCGGCAAGCACTGGGATAACGCTTATGTTGTGATACGAACACTCCATACGCAGGTGTTGTAGGGATGTTGCCACAGATGAAAGGAAAGTTGACAATTCTGAATGAAAAGTCAACACGTTGATCGTAAATTTTGGTCAATAGTTTTCCTTTACCGTCAATGTCTAAGTGTAGGTCGGCCAAGACATGAGGCTGACTTCACAGTGTCTGTAGTATTCTTTATCTTTGGGATAGATGCGATGTATCAAATCGCCAAAATAAGGATTGTTTAAAGATGTCGGGATTTTAACTGAGTATGGAATTTCGGAATCCAATACATGGACGGCAGTTCACACTAATCGTCGTTAGTAAAGAGACCAAAGTGAATAGAACGGATTATATTGTCCACTATCTCGTCTTTGGAGAGTGTGGTAGCAGTATAATATTTTTTCATTTAACTTCGATATAATGCTTCTTGCAAACAAAACATTCTTGTTGTGGGCTTAGTCTGCTGGTATGATATATTTGTAATGTTAAGAAGACAATGTTTTGACTAGAAAATATGTTACAGAACTTTTTTTTCGTTTCTAGAACACACCTTACCGTCAGAAGCTTTTGATATAGCATTTATGGTCAAATTACTAAAGGATTTAAAGATCATTGCGGCAGTGGACCAACTTTCCCCCCTATGCAATACAGAAATAGATGCGTTACTAAGCAGGATCTATTTTTATAGAAGCGTTGTAGTTGATGCAGTTCATGGGAAAATGAGCTACAGCGACTTTCAAAAGAACTGGCAGGATATAGGACAGGTAAAATGTATACAATTTTATTCATGACATGGTAGTAACAGTTGTAAATAATTCCATAAATCTGGGAAATCCAGAAATGTACTATAAAATATATTGATCATAACATGCTGTTGACAAATTTAGCAATACATAATTTGTCTCTGCTCCAATTATGGAAGTATAACTTTTTTAGCTATACTTGAATTACAAATATTATTACTATTGTTTGTTTAATGTACCATGTGATTTTACTTTTCTTATTTCTGTTTTAGAACAAATTCTTTTTTTTTCGTTATTAAAAATAATGATGGATGTGTTTAAAAGTCTTTTTGCATACTTATTTACAACTGATGTAATATTGGGTTGTTTTTTTTTTTTTTTTTTTTTTTTTTTTTTTTTTTTTTTTTTTTTTGATTTTGTGTGTGTGTGGCTTTTGTTTTGCACTATTTATGAAACAGCGTAAAAAGATTTCTTTTCCGTTGATTTTCATATTTTTTTTTAAATATTTCATAAGATATTTATAAGATCAGAATTGAAATGAGACAACATTTTTGTATTAATTATTTGAAGATAATACTGATGTTAGCTGCTGGTCATTTGGACGAGATCAGTCGAAACAGAATTTTAAGGGGTAAGAGAGAGTAATCAAAGGAACGAAAATACTAGAGGAAATCAAACTTATGAAATCGAAGGACAAAGACCGAACATAGAAAGCAGACATACAACAAAGAACATTACAAACCAAACTAATACGTACAAAGCAACAAAAGAAAATGAGCTACTCGGACTCTACTATAAAAAATGGCAGCATGGACTTGGTGCACCGGTAGTGTAAGCGTCCTCTAATTTTCTAGAAACACTTGCCGAGCTGCTCATAATAAGTGAAGCATTGCATAAATACAATCAGTTACTATAGAAACGTGCATCGTTATCTCCAATATAAATCAAGAGCTTCGTCAATTTCGTATGAATTATATTATCATATAAGTTTATTTTATTGTTTATGTTAAACCTTAAGCGTCTAACTACGAATACTAACATTTTTTTTTCTTTAAATCTTTCTATAAAGATGTTTACACTTAACAGCTCGAATCTATTGATTTACCTCACTGAGAGGGTTTTTTTGCAGATTATAATTGAGCTACTTTGAAAATATAAGTAATTACCACTTAAGATCTTCAGAATAGCGTTTCTAATCGAGGAAAACACATTTCAGTATAAATTAAAGGCTCAAAATACGCTCAACTGACCCGTTATTTATTATTTAACTTATTTTGTTTCACCACATTTTAGGTTACTTTAACGTATCCAAAACCAGATCATTGTAAATATTTTTTTAGATATAGACAATAATTGTCTATTTCAATTCTAGCTAAAATTAAACAAAATTGTCATTTCCTTCATCTGAATAGTAAAACTAGTAAGTTTCATTTACTTTATTTTATTTTTTTTCAAGATATTGAGAAATATAATTCAAATAGCAAGTTTGACATAATGCACTTTTAGTTTTTGCCTAAAGTGATGAATATTATGAATTTCTTTTAGATCAATTACTAGAATTAAGTCCAATTAGGAGAGCTGATTCTAAATTGCAAAGGTATGTTTTGTTGACGGAAACATATCCACAGCGCATATTACAGAAACTGGTTGAAGAATTTTGTCTCTATGAACTATATGATGGTTCAATCAACACATTTTTAGGAGTGGAAATGCATAATTTTTTACATAAACGCAAAAAGCAGTCATATTGTTGTTTATGTTCTAGTAAAACATTTTCATACATCATTTCAAATGATTTGTGGAATCAATTATACTCGTACAAGGACGCAGAAATTGCGCATACGTGCAAGCACAATCAAACATGCGTGCTTAGATACAAAGTCAATTCCGAATTCCAATTAGGACAGGCAAGTACATCAGTGTTGGTTATGTTTGTTTTAAACTCACCACGGCTCCTTCGTTACCTAGTTAAAAACATGTGTACGAAATCTTTCTCGCAATGTTTTGAGAGCTATAAGCATTGCTTATTCCACGCTATTAAAATACATGGCAACATAAAATGTTGCTGCTGTAAAGATGAACCTTATCCCCAGGTTAAAAAGCTGCTTACATTTGATGATTGGCTAAGGTTATTTTCCTTAACCTATACAACTGCATGCGAATTGAATTGTTGCTGTTGTCATTATTCGATAAACGACAATATGAATATCGATAATTTGGATGACAATCTTCTAAATAAAATTATGCAGATTGCAGGCCCATTCCAATTATTCGACAAGATACAAAAGAATACGTTGAACAATTTTTTGAGCTTGGATGGGGAATATAACGAATACATTGATGCCTGTAAGGAGTTGTTGGGAGCTGTAAGAAAAGATTTTCAATTTGTTCAGGACTTTTACAGAAAGTTAAGATTGTCTACTACCACCACTAACGATATTGACAGACAATATGTTGGTAAATGGATACAAAAAAATGTTCAGAAAAAATGGGTAAGCTTTTTGTCTGTTCCCATTGCCATCCTTTTGACTGCATAGTACCAATGGAGACTTAAATTTGCCTTTATTCAATTAAATGTACAATATTTGTGCTGCTTGTGTCGGTGCTTTGGTGCTAATTAACTGTTTCCTAAAATTTTCTTAAGTATACAGAACTAAAGATCAATTATATAACAATTCCCTTTTAAAATTACTCATGTGTCATCGACTTTATTTATCAGGTTTTGTTTGTTTTTCGCAATCAAGTTTGATGTCCCTGTGTTAGTAGTATATATTGTTTGCTACTTTTTAGGTTACATCAAGTTTAGAAACGGATGTACTCCTTTTATTTAAGGACGGAGGTAATTTGGAATAAACACTCCTGGCAGTAGTTAACGCATTAAAAGCCTTTTTTGAAGCAATTTAGGATCTTTTTTATTGTTATTTGTATTTGAAACGACATTTGTCATCCTTGCTTTTCGTTGTTCATCCAAAGTATTCCTATACAGTTCTAATATTGAAACATAAAAACATAATTATATTGTTATCTTTTATGTTTGTTTGAACACACAGTGCCGCCGTTATAAACGTTTTTAATATCTCTGTTGACCAATCATTTGTTTTTTTATTATAAATTCAAATAGTCTGTTAAAAATAACGTAAAGCTCTTATATTTTCAAAATCTTTACATTTGTAGGAAGGTTAGCGACGAAAAATGTTTCCGTCTCTAAAAGCGCAAAAGTCCTTTTTTCTGGTAAAAGGTTGGTATATAAATAAAGTGTATGTTCAGTCCCAAATGAACGTCTATCAGCTTAATTTCTTCCCGAGTCATTGAAAAGTTGAGTTCCAACGGTGTGTTAATGAGTCATCTACATTGTATAATATTACCTCGTTAAAGCATGTTTTTATTTCAATATACAACTACACATTTAACAACAAACGACAGAGTTTTTTTCTTTCAATTTTAACATAATAGCGTTTGCTTAGTATAAGGAATAACTGTTCAAAATTTGTGTTTTGCCGTTTTTCGCAATTTTGACCCTATGAATGTATATATGAATTTCGGAGAAGATCAAAATTGCGAAAAATTGCAAAACGTTTAGTAAGAACTTGCAAATAATTGTTAAAAACATTAATTTTCGGGGTTTTTTTGTTTTTATTTTTTTGTTTTTTTCTCTTTTTTTTTGGGGGGGGGGGATTTTAAAAATCTTGGATCCAAGTGCCTGTGATTTTAACATATATGACTTATCCTGCTCAAAATCCAATCTTTACATCCCGTAGTGAACAGGGGAAACACACACTGTTGTCGAAAAGAATATCCACGCGTCGAATAATGATATATAAAGTATTACTATATTACACTAAATTCATCTGTAATTGTCGCGAATGAAATAATTTATTTTCGACGGATATGGACGATTTTTGGTGCAAATTAAAATACAAATGGGCGCAAAAAAATGCGTCGGCTTTTGGAACCTTGATGACCTAAAAGTAATTTTCTTCAGGTTGTTTACGATACTGCCATTTAACCCTTAAGTATTACTATGTACTGTTAATGTCGCTTTCATATTTACGGAATGCAAGCCATTTTAGCACGTTTTTCAAAGGGACGTAACCCACTAACACCCAACAGCCTCATTTTGGAAAGGATAAACAGTAAACATTTTGTTGGAAACTTAAACTATTCTCGTCAATAATTATAATGAAATTGTGAACGATAGCCACGTTTAAAAGGTAAAAATAAGTAACTAAATAAAAAAAATAAGTATGTATAAAACGTAAAAACAAATTGATGAAAGTAAACTATTTTCACTTCGATAAGTACCTGAATGGTTTTAAATATGTTATATTAAAGTATCCAAGTACTTACCGCGGCTCTATTAAATCGAATATTTGAATTTGCTGCCAATTGCTCCAATTTAACACTAAACCAGTCTATCGGATGACAAATTTATAATAAGTTACTCCCCTTTGCCTAAAATCTTAACAAAGGAAGCCAAAGTCAGGAAATGAAAAAGTTCTATTCAATAATTACCACTGTGTAGAAAAAAATGACACCTTGAAAATAATGAGATACGACAAGAGTTGTGCGTGGGACAACCTGCTGTATGCATGTAAATGATTTCTAAGGGAACAACTTTATTTCTATCAAAAAAGTATAAAACTGATTCTGTTTCTAATTGTTGATGTTTTTAACTTGTACAATGTAGAAATTGGTCTAGGGGGTTTCTTGTGAGTAATATAAAAGATGTTGTTTGTTTCCTAAGAGTTGTATGAATGCTTATATTTTAATTATTCTTTAGAACGATCCTTTGCACACATGATCAGGAAAATTTTCTGAAAATAAATTACCTGTTGAACCAGGTGGTGTGTCCAGTTGTAAGAATGGAATTTGATAGTCGAGTGACAAGAAGCAAACTAGGAAATATCATATCAGATATACTAGATAGGGATTTAAAATCGGATTCAGAATCTCTTCGGCTTACATCATTTCAGCAAAATCGGATATTTCAAAAAGGTGAATAATTCATAATTTACTTAGCAAAAAAAAAACGTGAAAAACTTTCCTGTCCATTGTTTAATTAACAACACAACTAATTTTCATCGTAAAGGATATGTTGCCTTAATAAACATATCTATATATTTGGTAATTTTTAATCAATAAATAGCTTAGACTTATTTTACTCTTTACAGTACAGAAAACCAGCCTGATAATGAACTTATAATCACCATGGTCATTAAATCATGAATCTGAAATAAGCATTCTTGCTCCATTTACCAAAACACATTTTCTCAAGTAAAACCTGGAAATATTTTAATTTTTCAACAAGTACAAGCCACCACAATGACTTCCGAATTTGAATTCTTTTTTTTTAATTAGTTGTTCATATTTATAGATAGAGAAGTAACATCAAATGATCTGGATTTGTTTTTAATGATAAGAATATTACAAGATAACAAGGCCACAATCAAGGCCTTGAAAAACGATTCAGAATTTTTTCATCACCTCAATTCGATCACAGAGATAAGAAGACAAATTACTCGAAGTTCTAACGGGGTATTAGTTGATAGTGAATTCGATGTTTATTGGAATTATCTTTTAAAGGTAATTTACTGTACATACTGCAAATTTTCAAAACCTTTACCTTCTCTTGACAATGCATCTGATTTGATCAAAAACTGGAAAAGAATATGCAACTTTTAACTGATAGGGTGTGTTATTTCTTTGTCTGAAGAGTTGTATTGTAAGATTGTGATCATTTGCATTAACGGCACATATATACACTGCTTTTAATACTACCAATCCATGGATTTTGTTTTACATCATAAAGTACGTATTTGACCTTTGATAAAAAATGCAAATCGAGTTTTACTGGACGTAGAAAATTACCTTCATGGGTTTTCCTAGGATACATATATGATGATATTTTAGGGAAGGAAATTAATTAAAAACGCCTTTCACTAAAAGCGAAAATAACTTTAACTTTATGTTTAGAGTAATGTTATTTTTACCCAAATATTAATGATCGACGTCATTTTCCTCATTCAAATGATAAAGCATTAATTGTCTCTTTTAAAGATTGTTACAAGCTTAAAAGGTGGGAAATATGATCAAGGTTTGGACGAACTTAAGACACGGAAAATTTCAAAGGTATTTTTATATAATACAGTAGAAACTTTAAATTCAACATTTTAATGTGTATTGAATAAATATACTATATTAAAATAAGATTCATGAGTTGTAACAACTTCATTTCTACACAGCCAAAAGTACCAAATATTTTCGTACGTAAATATTGGCTTTCTGAAATAGGATTATCATGTTATAATCATACCGTAATTATGCGTATACTAAAATATAAAAGTATTATTGGCTTAGTAATTGGTCCGAAGCTAGCCATATTTGACTGAGGCGTGGCCGTAGTTCAGTATTTCTAGCCGAGGACCAATAACGCAGGCAATATGGAAACCTCACGCAGTTATAACTTTATTGACTAACTAGTCCAATACACTAGACCAATATGGATTTTAGCCAGTCCAATATGACGTATTGGACAGCTAAATTCCGTATTGGACGGCTAAATCCGTATTGGACGAATTTATTCCGTATTGGCGCACGTTCGAACGAAAGTCAATAAATTTTAATTATATCATGCTCGGTTTACAATGTATATTTTGTCATTATTGGTTGTGAATGCTCCGTTTTAATAATAATAAAAAACAATGATTTTTCTTAAAAGTCGACAACAAATCGTGTCAATTTCATAGCAAATGTTAAAAGTAATTATAGACGAAGGGCTAGAAACATTCAAAGAAAAATTGTTTTGCACGCAGAAAATAATTATAATGTGTAAATAATATGCATTTTTTGTTGATCTATTAATGCGACTTAATCAATGATTGTACAATACTGGAGAGAAAGCAGATGATACCAATGGAAGGTGTTAAGAAAATATGATGGAGAAAAGATTCACCTTTTTTTTCTAAAATTCGTGATTAATTCAATGTTGACATGTTCTTTTGAAATGAGCAAGTAAGGAAACATTCAGTCTTACCACGATACGTCATACTTTCGAAGTTGTATCAATCCAATGCAGATCCTTAAAAATCGAACGATGTTATGCAAACCCTCAATACTAAATTATTATCGGAATATATAATAGCATCAACACCTATGATTTCTCAACTCTTTATATAACTATTCCCAAACCTCAAGTTAAATTCCGACCTAAAAGTATTAAACATCGTTGTTACCCTAAATAAGATGGAACGCCTAGATTCAAATACGTAGTATACGGCAGAGATTCTTTAGACTTTGTAAAAAGCGAGTGTAAATCATCTTCTAAATATACCGAGAAAAAAGTTGTGAAATGCTGGATTTTTTATCATAAACATATTTGACAAATGTGGTGGGCGAATTTTTTTACATCTGACGGTCGGCATTCCAATGGGAACTAATTGTGCTCCATTGAACTATTCCAACGCATCTACTCTGAATAACTTGAAATAAAGGACAATATATACACTCTTAAATCAGCCTCATTTCTTAACCTACTCTTAGTGATCAATGGAAAAATATAACTTATGACCAAACTATACTCCAACCGTGATGACTTTTCATGAGACAACTTCCCTTCAGCACATGCATGTGGAGTTTTCATATCACATTCTCATACATTATGCCAGAGCTTGCCGAAGAGTAATCAAGGGAATCAAGGTTATAGCGGTAATCAAAATAATGTTATCCAGGGACAAAGACCAGACATGGAAACACACATACACAACAAAGAATATGAAGTAACTAAAATCATACATACAAAGTAACAAAAGCAAATGAGCAACTCGGCCTCCACTAAAAACTGGAAGCATGGACCAGGTGCACCGGTAGGGTAAGCGTCCTCTTCTTTTCTAGAAACACCCGCCATAGTTGATCATAAAAAGTCAAGGCCGGGGTAGACGAAAGAGGAAGGAAAACTATGACACGTTGTACAAATCAGTTTTCATGGTGCAGATGGATACACCATAACGATCCACGAGTTCATGATGACGACCACAAAACTTTTGTAGTGACGGCTTCGATCTTGTAGCAACACAACCGTGCTCCAGATGCCTATTTGCGAAACTATGCGGACTTTTTTGTACCGTGCTACACTTCTTACATTTAGACTTCTGGAACATGGTGTCCTGCCATAAGATTAATGTTAACACTAGAAAAGTTTTATGGTCGTCATCGTGAACTCGTAGGTCGTTATGGTGTATCCATTCCCAGCATGAGAACCGATTTGTTTACCTTGTCATAGTTTCCTTTCCTCTTTCGACTACCCAGGGCATAACATCTTATGAGTAACTCGGTGGCCATGGGTGTTTTTAGAAAACAGGATGCTTACCCTACTGGTGCACCTGGTATATACACCCAGTTTTTAGTGGAGTCATGGTTGCTCATTTACTTTTGTTTCTTTGTATGTGTAATTTTGATTACTTTCCGTGACTAGTCTTTGTCTTTGGACTACATTCTATAAAGGTCGTAGATACATACAGAATGTACTATGCAACTGATTGATGATACAGTCCAAACATTCAGTCCATTTGTCTATCTTTGATTGTTTTGGTGTTTTAATGAATAAATTTGCATAAAGAAAAAATGACAATTGAAAACGTCTTTATATTTATCATGATATTCTCACTATGCATCTATTTTAATCATATCAAGGAATCATGAGGCACCTGTTTGAGCTACAGATTGTAAATCGCGGGCTTGTTTGTTTGATTTATTTTTTGTTATTTTTGGGGGCTTTGTTGTTTTTTTATTTTTTGTTGTTTTTTTTTTCTTTGTTTGTTTGTTTGTATTTTTTGGGTTTTTTTCCTGATTTTGTTTGTTTGTTTGTTTGTTTGTTATTGTTTTTTTTTATTTATTTATTTATTTATTTATTTAATTGTTAATTTTTGTGTTAAAAGATATGTTTATAGTTTACTGTACAGATGATTTTTGTATTTTTTTATCCATTGTTCAGTAAAATGATGTCATATAAATGTTCCTTACTATACCCCAAGCAACAATATTGCGGGGGTATGTTTTATCCGTTCGTCCGTCACAACCTGTTGTCGCCTGGATAGCAATTACCTTCAAACTTTCGTAATTGGTTAGAAGCAATTAAATCTTGGAAGGGATTAATTTACACAGAAATCGGTTAAGAGGTAACTTCTTTGGGATGGAGACTTAGTTAAATGATTAAGGGTCGTCGCCTGGATAGCTCATCCATATTTTGTATCCGATTATCTTCAAACTTTGGTGAATGGTTGGTAGCAAAAAAATCCTGGATGGGAATGATTTTCACATTAATTGGTCAAGGGGGCACTTTTTGGTGAAGGGGACTTAGTTAAAAATGTTTCGGCTCGTTGTCTGGATTACACCTCGATCCATATTTTAACTAATTACCTGCAAACGTTTGTGAATGGTTAGTAGCAATAAAAGCTTAGATGGGAGTGATTTCACAGAAAATAGTCAAGGGAGTCACTTTTTGAAAAGCTTAAATGGAAATGGTTTTTACAGGAATTGATCAAGGGGACCCTTTTTCTGATGGGTATAGTTTTTTTATAAAGATATGACGACTTTTGTTATTTGTTAAGTCCATCTCATTGCACAGGTAATGTGGTTAATTCGATGTAGCCTGCATATAACAAAGCAAATCTACTTAGATCTTTATAAGATATCAATGTTAAGTTTTTATTACTTGTAAATATGCTTTGATACGCAACAATACTTTGATTTCACAGGGTTTTCACAGACATCTACGCTAACCTTAAAGACTGTGGTACTGAATTAGCCTTAAAAAGGACAGGACTATGAAGGGAGATATTGTGTCTCCTGAGGGCTGAGAAATTAATCATCGAAAGTTGAAGATTGACACAAATAATGACTAAAATATACTTACATCTGAACTTACATTATTAATTGTTTGTCATTTAAGTGTATGTCTTATACTAATTATTATTTTAGCATAAAAGAAATCTTAATAAAAAGAAAGTATATTTAACCAAGTCTTTCATCTATCTTTCCATCGAAATATCACATCGTCTTTCAACACAATCGTATATGTGTCCAAAATATATTGAGGTTGTGGTCGTTACAGATGTCTGACTCATATATTAACGTAAATTTTGAAATATATGTAAATAACACTATAACAATAAAGTTGAAAACGATAGCACTTTCCGTATATCCGTTACACCCTTCATTTCGTGCATTGTAAAGCTAGAACACCGCTGTTTCTAGGAGATAATTTGACTGTCTTTGTTGATATAAACCACTAAAATCCTCAAAAATCTTTCGTAACACATTGTTAGTTAATCATTTGCACGATATGAGTGACGCTGACCATCAGCTGACTGCTCCTATACTTGGTTTAATTATCGTTTTCGTGCTAACATCTATACTCAATACTGTTAGACCCGGCTTGCACTCAGATGTGGTATTTGTAATACAGGACGGACTGAGGGGTTTCTTAACGCCCTTCATCATTTGGGTTCTCTCACGGACGGTGTAAAGCATCGAAGCGTTTACACAGTCCCCGGGCATAGCCATACCCGTGAATGTGGGCAAAGGTGTGCAATATCATGTGATTGCATGTCAAAGGCCGAAAAAATAATGTTTTGTTTGCCATCACCATTCTGACATTTTGTAGGGTCGATAGGTATAAGGAACTATTTTTGTTTTTATTTAAATTTTGAATTGAAATGTAAGTGTGATACCAAACTCAGAGTACAATGAAAACCAAATATGCAAATTCACACTACACATAATAACTTGTAAACTCTTCCAACAATTTTAACAAAATTTGATTTATAGTGTTTTTATTGGACTTAGAACAATTAGAAGTCATATAATGATTAGACATTGTCCTCCCTGTTGTCAATGGATGTCCATAGACGCTTAGTTTCATGTGATAATTACATGTAATAAACTGATCTCTTTGATTTTATACCTAAATGTGGCTTTTCCATGGAAACGCATATGGTACACCCATTGTAAGAATACTTTGTGGCAAATAAGTCAGAATAATAAGTTCTGTTGTGCGTTATAAGCTGGAATCAAGTTATCGTGTTGAAGATAACATGTCGGAATGATGTGGAAAAAAATGAATTACAATATCGACTTGCTAATATTAATGTAATGACATGTTAGTAAGATGTCGACATGTTGAATTCAACTTGTTTATTGATGATGTCAACATATAACGTCAAATTGTTCATCTTGTGATATATTGTCATGTTGAAATCAACATGTCGGAATAATAATAATAAAGCAAGTAGACATTGTAAATTCAATTTTTGCTTTATCATTCCGACATGTTGATTTCAACATGATAATTTATCATCATATATATACAAGTTGACATCATCAATAAACAAGTTGAATTCAACATGTCGACATCTTACTAATATGTCATGTCATTAATATTAGCAAGTCGATATTGTAATTCAGTTTTTTTCTACATCATTCCGACATGTTATCTTTTACATAGTAATTCGATTCCAGCTTATAACACACAATATAACTTATCATTCTGACTTATTTGCGACAATGTATCCTTACAAGGGGCATACCATATGCGTTTCCATACTTTTCTCCTGATTTCAAACTGATTTGGACCAAATGCGGGCCAAAAAGGGCCAAGTAGTGTCAGCTACAAAATGTACATTGTGATAAATCATATTTAACTTTATTGTGAAATAACTTGAATTGTTGACATAATATTTCGACGAACGTGAAATTTCGTGATAAGTTATCGTAACTTACCAAGAAAAACTAGCTTTTGTCGAGATATAAAGTCAATAAGTCAAGATATTTCACGAAAAAGTCAACATAATATACCGTAATTCACATGTATTGTTGTTGACACTACTTGGCATTTTCACAACTTTAAATTCTCAGATTGCGATAGTTTATGTCGACAAATATCTTAGACATCATAACTTTTACGACCAGTTGAGATCATAAATCACGATTTGTCATGATAATTAGCACATAAAGTCGTTGTATTAGTATAAAGTTGTCACATCTTATCGTGAAAATATTTTATGTCAAAGGCACAAGTTGTCGTCGGTTCTCTTAAAGTCGCGATAATTCATGTAATTATATCGAGCGGTCGACATATTTATCTTAACTATTGCGATAAATTATCGTGACTTTTTGAGATAAAATTGTCATTTATGTCGACAAAATACCGAAATTATCATGACTTTTCGAGATAATTTTTCGCGACTTTCACGATGACAGAAATAGACTTCCATACATACGGATTACATGCATGTCCTTTGTACCGCACTAATTATAAAAGGAATATTTTGTCAAACGAATTAAAAGACGATTCCTATTGATCACGTATATTATGTATTACACACGACCTCTAGAGCTTCCTTTTAATACACATCCTACTTACGTGTTACATTGAACCGTCCCTTGAATGATGAAATATACAATAGAGCTTTACATTTAATAGTTGTTTAATGCAATTTCTACGCGGCAAGATTGGAGTCTTGTTATATAAAAGGGAACGGTGCTGTTTTTTTTGTTGTTGTTTTTTTTGGGGGGGCGGGGGGTTGGGGGTAATAACGTCTCTATCTCCCGAAAATATTCAGAGACCTTGAAAGGGGGATCCAGGCTATTGTTTGCTCATTTATGTCCAACTTTTTCTCCATTTAACAAAAATTTTCAAAAAGGGGGGGTTCAATCCCTCAAACACCCCACTGACATTTCAAAAAAGTATGAAAAGTAATCGATCATTAAATATGAACAATTGAGGTACAAAAATTACAAAACCATAGAGGTACACAAAATAACAAAACAATAGAGGTACACAAAATAACTAAACCATAGAGGTACATAAAATAACTAAACCACATATACACTCGTGATAATATAATAACTGAGAAATCTTGTTCTATTCTCTATATACGACTCGGGACAAAATATCTAGTTGTAAGTTATAATAGTTATAGGTTGAACCAAGAATCCTTTAATTCTTATTTGCAAAAAAAAATGCGTTTTATAGTAGCAATAGCATTATCAATAATACAACCTTTTTCAATATTATTACGTGGAAAAACAGACAGAATGCATTACTAAAACATTGTCCGATATCTGGCTCAAAGGATTCTCTAGTTTTTTTACGTCAAATTTATTGCAGATTTAATTTCTTTTACACGTCTCACGTCTTTTTTTCTATAGGTTTGCCGGTTTTATCAAAATTAATAAAGAAATCAGACTCGTAACATAATTACCAATAAACATGACAATACATAAATATTTGGTCCCACGGCCTCATTAATACATTCTCAAGATAGCATTTACATGGTACACCAATAGTACAGATATCAAACAATTATAATGGTATTAAAATTAGATAAAGACGAGAGAAAACAACGCAAAACATGTGTCAAACCACCTAACCCTTACACCCCCCTTTTATTGACATCATTTTTATGAATGTGTAACCGTGTTAACATAAGAAATAAAAATTCCCCTTACCTGTAGAACACATTACAGGTATGGACATTCACATAAGCAGGTAAGATTTTACTTATTAGTTTCTATGTATTTTATGGAAATATATACATTGTTTAAAAACAAAGATCGTACACACCACTTCGGTTTTTTAATAGAATTTTTCCAGTAACTTCATTATTTGTAATGCTAATGCATTTACAAATTTTAAAATTCAATTTCACTGTTTTTTTTTGGTTTTTTTTTGCTTTTTTTTCTGATTTTTTTTTCATACAAAACCTGCCTACTTAATAGAGTTCTTTTCATTATCAGTTTCCGGGTTCGTGCTTCGAGGCTTAACAGAGTTTATTTGTCGGCATTTCAGCTTTTGTTTGATCGAATTTAGTTGCTTTATTGTGGATGTATATGTAAACTTTGTTACATGGTTGTTGCTTAGCTTTCGCCTTTCTTGGTTTCGTCCTGTATCTTATCGTTCAGTAATAGAATGCGTTCTAACTGCGACTGACCTTCCTTGTCATACAACTAGGAAGAAAGTATCTATTTCGAAAGTTTTGGTATTGAGTATTTCTTGTAAACAACTGATTTTTGGATTTAGATCTTCCTATGTGATTCTAAAGCTGTTGACGAGAGGTTACTCCTTGAGATACGTGTACATCATATAGAAATTTGCAGTTACCCGGTATATGATTGGTATTCTTTGCATTCCACCTGTTTATAGTCCGAGTTGCTCATTTACTTTTGTTACTTTGTATGTATGATTTTAGTTACTTTATGTTCTTCGTTGTATATGTCTGTTTTCCATGTCTGGTCTTTGTCCCTGGATTACATTCTTTTGATTACCGCTATAACCTTGGTTCCCTTGATTACTCTTGTTAAGGGCGACAGCAGAGTTGTATAATGGTTATCATGATGCTGTTTATTCTGTTCAGTATTTTCTTTGTTTTGTATTGTATTGTGTTTACTATACTGATTATATGTACTGTAATGTTGTTTCTTACTACAATACGAATTAAGTTACATGAAACAATGGTGACATTATAGATAATGCAAACTATGAAAAAATTTCACAAAACAGTGGATTTATTTGCATCGATCGGACCCCCCTTTTTCCACCTTTTGGTTAATTTGAGATTTATACCAAAAATGTAAAATGTAAAACAAATTGTACCCATTCCATTGTTCTGTTACAGTGGATTTTTTTACTTTTGATGTCGGGCCTTTCGGGGTGTTTACACTTGTTGAAGACCTTTTGGTGACCTCTGAAGGTATTTACATGTATATTTTATACATTATTTTGGATTTAGGATGTACGCTTATGCATGTGACAGATCCAGAGATTTTTAAAAAGGGGATCCAGAGGTGTTCTAGAAAAAAAGGCGGTTCCAGGGTATTGTTTGTTCATTTTTGTCCAAATTTTAAACAAAATTAACAAAGTTTTCCTAAAATAGCGGGTTTCGATCCTGAAACCATCCCCTAGATCCGCCACTGGGTGCATTTGTTGCCTTTCTCCATCTCTGTTCTTTTTTTCCCATACAGAAATATACAACTGAATCCGTTTGTTCTATTTGAAATATTGACTGTCTGACTACCAGTAATCGAAATCATCTTTTGCTCGAATTTTAAGACTGTATTCCAATAAATACGAATAATTCATTAAGCCTATCTCATGTTATAATAAACGTCTTTGTCATTCAAGTTTTTATCTGTCATGTCAGCTGAACGGTTGATAAATTGGATGTTTCATTTCACATGTACAACATAGTAAGAGTTTGTGTTTAAAAAGCACCTATCTTCAGGAGAGTGTATTTTTCGTCATATGATTATGTGTTACTAGAAAGTGAATCATTGGGGATTCGTCGAAATCCGCAAGTTTGCTTCATTGATGGCCATCTTTAAAAAAAAGGTGTAACCACCACAACCCCGGCCATCTCTCTTCCATATCCCCCTTTTCTCTCTTCCATATCCCCCTTTTCACCAGCTTTATATTATATTAATACTCATCTCTCTCTTTCTGTGTCTTCACATATATTAAAAGATTTTCAACTTGAAAATCACCGTTAAATCAAAATAATTGTTTTTTTCATACATGTGATCGTGTCTAAATACATATTGGATGTAAATAAAATTAGATAATGATAAAGAATGGGAAACTCCTTCTTTGATGATGTCCAGATATATCGCGTTCTTCTGAGGATGGCAGTGACATCACTGTTATTCCTGTTTCTTTTTAGGATGACGGGTGACATCGCGGATTTATCTGTTGCATTAGCGGGTGATGAGTGACATCACATTTTTATCTGTTAAAGGTTGTAAAGAGTAATCAAGGGAACCCAGGTTATAGCGGTAATCAAAAGAATGTAATTCAGGGACAAAGATTAGACATGGAAAACAGACATACACAACAAAGAACATAAAGTACCTAAAATCATACATACAAAGTAACAAAAGCAAATGAGCAACTCGGACTCCACTAAAAACTGGGAGCATGGACCAGGTGCACCGGTAGGGTAAGAGTCCTCTGCTTTTCTGGAAACACCCGCCGAGTTGCTCATAAAAAGTCAAGTCCGGAGTAGACAAACAAGGAAAGGAAAACTATGACTCGTTGAATGTATCAGTTTTCATGGTGCAGATGGATACACCATCACGATCCACGAGTTCATGATGACGACCACAAAACTTCTGTAGTGATGACTTCAATCTTGTAGCAACATAACCCTGTTCCAGAAGCCTATTTGTTAGAGTTCTAGCGCGATACAAAAAGTCTGCGCAGCCTCGGCAAGCTTTGGTATAACGTATGAGCTGTGATATGAACACTCCATACGCAGGTGCTGAAGGGATGCTGCCACAGATGAAAGGAAAGTTGACAATTCTGAATGAAAGGTCATCACGTTTTTCGTAAAGTTTGGTCAATAGTTTTCCTTTACCATCGACCTCAAAGTGCAGGCCAAGACACGAGGCCGACCCCACGGCGCCCGCAGCATCCCCCACCCCAAGCTCGCCTGGACAGATGCGACGCACCAAATCCCCTAAACTAGGATTGTTTAAAGATAATACGTCATCTATATAGCGGAAACTGAGACCGAAGGATCTAGCCAAATGACAGTCTCTCTTCTGACCAGATCAGCCACAAAGTCAGCCCCACAAGAGTGAAGGAATAGGTCAGCAAGCAAAGGAGCACAATTTGTTCCCACTGGAATGCCGACCGTTTGTTGAAAAACACGTCCACCACACTGGACAAATATGTTGTCGATTAAAATTTCCAACATTTTGTAAACATCATCCTCTGTATATTTGGAAGAAGATTTGGAATTATTTCTTACAAAGTATGAGGAATCTCTACCAAGAACTATATATTTGTATCTAGGTGTACCATCTTTTTTGGAAAAACAACGATGTATAATGTTTATAAGTCGGGATTTTAACTGAGTATGGGGAATAGAATTATACAGTGTTGAAAAATCATAGGTTTTAATGCTATTATATTCAGATAATAGCCTTGAACTAATTGTCTTCAAAAGATATTTCGAATTTTTCAGGATCCACATTGAATTAATTGCAGGGGCGGATCCAGACACTTTGAAAAGGAGGGGTGCCAGTCGGGGTTCTTCAGAATAAAGTAAGTGCTATGACATTATTTACCATTTTTTGTCAGTTTTACACATGAAAATGACATATTTTCCAATGAAAAGGAGAGGTGCCAAACCATTGCAGCCCTCTGGATCTGCCACTGGGTTGACATCGTGGTTTACCTGTTTGTTGCGAGGATGGTTGATATCTCAGTTTTGTCTGTTATATTGAGAATGATGGCCGACATTGCGGTTTTATCTGATTTTATTGAGGGTGGTGGCTGACATCGCGGTTTTATCCAATTTTAATGAGGAGAGTGGCTGACATCGCGGTTTTATCAGATTTTTATTGAGGATGCTGTCATCCCGGTATTATCTAATTTTATTGAGGATGGTGGTTGACATCGCGGTTTTATCTAATTTTACTGACGATGGTGGCTGACATCGCGGTTTTATCTGATTTTATTGAGGATGGTGGCTGACATCGCGGTTTTATCTAATTTATTGAGGATGGTGGCTGACATCGCGGTTTTATCTAATTTTACTGAGGATGGTGGCTGACATCGCAGTTTTATCTGATCTTTATTGAGGATGCTGACATCGCGGTTTTATCTTATTTTACTGAAGATGGTGGCTGACATCCGGGTTTTATCTGGTTTTCTTTTAGGATGCTGACATCGCGGTTTTATCTAACTTTATCGAGGATGGTGGCCGACATCGCGGTTTTATCTGAGTTTATTGAGGATGGTGGCTGACATCGTGGTTTTATCTTATTATTGAGGATGGTGGCTGACATCGCGGTTTTATCTAATTTTTATTGAGGATGCCGACATCGCGGTTCTATCTAATTTTATTGAGGATGGTGGCTGACATCGTGGTTTTATCTAATTTTACTGACGATGGTGGCTGACATTGCAGTTTTATCTATTTCTTTATGGGACGATTTGTGACAACGCATTTTTGAAAGGAAGGTACATGTATTTGTCCAGCAAGGGAGATGGCCCAACCATCGGAACCCCGTTTCTTGAACCCATCATAGGCTGAAGGGTGAGGAAAGATGTTCTCATTTGAAAATTTGTTGAAATGAACCACTTAATTTTCAAGTCGTTTCTTTCCGTTGGTAAACTGAGAAAAATAGATGTATTGAATAACTCTTATATTGTCAATTATAGTAGTTTTTGATAGATCGTCGCTTTTTGTTTCTTTTGGATATTTTTTTTCTTTATTGTTTTAATTTTTATCATTTTTTTTTCAATTGTTTTGGCAACCACGGTCTAGAGTAGGCCAATAATCTATCACGTAACTTTCAAATTTATTCTGGTTGTTGTTTATAGCCCAAATTTTATTGATAGTCGTACAGACAAGACCAAATTTCTTCTTTTTTAAACTAGGTTATTTCATTTTTAACAAACACATATCAGTTGAGTTGTTTTAAATCGACCTCTTTATGTTCCTTTTCTTCCTGACTATACAAACGGGCTAAAATGACATTTTACGCATTTGGAATTCATCATTAAAAAACTTATATAAAAATAAATACTATATATACCGCCTGCACAAAGTCCAGCGCCCTAGACCACTCGGCTAGCTAGGCTATATAGTGGTCTAGGGCGCAGGACTTTGTGCAGGCGGTGTTGCCATAGATGTCACAGCGGTACGAGTTCGAGTCCCGCGGAGGGAACGAACAAAAATTTGCATCGCAAATTTGACAGTTCTAACATCGTTGGGAATTTTTTCAGACCTTTCTATATCTTCCCTGTGTGCGCAGATTGGTATTGCCCGTGTTTGCATTGTCTAGAAAACTTCTCCACTTATTAATATCAATAATTGGAATTATGCACATGTTTATCAATATCCATTCAGATGTGTTACTAAATATTTAAATGGGGAAAAAATTCCACTATGGATTGCCATAGGACAAGTCATATACATATTACAATGCTTCTTGCATGAAGGTGTACTTGCATGGATGTGTTAAACTTGCTATGTCATGTTAAGGATTGGACATTTCACTTTTTACAGGTTAGCTTGATAAAATTCTGGACTTTCAGTTTTTTTTTAGATTAACAGAAATTTACAGTGTGGTATCTGTCAGTTACATGGATGGCCTTTATTTTAAAATGGTACGGACCATAAACTCAGAATCAAATAATAGCATTTCGTCAGTTGTTAATAAAAGCATATCAAATTCACAACAGTTGATCAACCATAACTATAAAGTCCTCGAAAACCAAGTGAATATGGAGGACGACACAGTAATATGATTTACAGGTGACACAGACGCCGCTGACAGCACCATACCAATATAGGCTAATTCGGGGTTTTGGAATGCTCCAATTTCATTCCATTTTTTTTATTATTATTATTATTATTATTATTATTATTATTATTATTAAGTCTTTGGACCCTGATGACTATGAACTGCTATTCTGTTTTGTTACTCCTGTACTTTTGGTCGATATTCGATCAAAATATGTTAACATCGTTCCGTAAAATACCCATTGCTGTGAATTATTATGTACTTGTATTAAATTAATCATTTGTACTTTAGCTATAAGTTGTTTACTTAGTTCGTATAATTATATGGTTTTGCATCATTTAATATCTACATCAAATTTTTAGTTGTTCATGTTTTTCGTTAACTTTATTTTTTTTTCTTTTTCCTTTTGTTTTGTTAAGGTGCATGTTTTCAAAGATATTATTGTTAGAGTACGTAATACTTGGATTTTTGTATAAAATAAAAGTAAGTTTTACACACCTTAAATCGTTCGTACATATGAACTTATGAGAAACTTATGGGTTTAAACACCTGACTGTTCTTGTTAATACTCTCCATTCCAATAGAGTCCATCCGGTCTCGTCATTAATTGAGATTTAGACATAGTAGAAGACGAATCTCTCCGTAAATTTTTTTTTGCTAAAGGTCCAAAATATCGTGAACCACGATTCATAAATCTTGTGGATACTGTTGGTGACTATGCCAAAAAAATGAATAAAACGACAAAAAGACAAAAAAACACTGCAAGCATTTCTTTAACAACCTGGATATATACAAAGAGTTACCAAGGGAACCAAGGTTATAGCGATAATCAAAAGAATGTAATCCAGGGACAAAGACCAGACATGGAAAACAGACATACACAACAAAGAACATAAAGTAACTAAAATCATACATACAAAGTAACAAAAGCAAATGACCAACTAGGACTCCACTAAAAACTGGGAGCATGGACCAGGTGCACCGGTAGGGTAAGAGTCCTCTGCTTTTCTAGAAACACCCGCCGAGTTGCTCATAAAAAGTCAAGTCCGGGGTAGACAAACGAGGAAAGAAAAACTATGACCCGTTGAATAAATCAGTTTTCATGGTGCAGATGGATACACCATAACGATCCACGAGTTCATGATGACGACCATAGAACTTCTGTAGTGATGACTTCAATCTTGTAGCAACATAACCCTGTTCCAGAAGCCTATTTGTTAGAGTGATATGGAAATAGTAGAAAGAATCTTATGGAAATAGGAGAAAGAATCTTATTTTGTGTTCTATTCATCTATTGACCAATGCAGTCATGAATCATGGATCCTGATATTATTTGTCTCACCTGAAAACCTCGCGATACAAGACAGTAACGTTTAACAAATCAATGGAGCGATTACATAAGTTACATTAAAAAAGTTCATTCATGAATCTTTTGTTCTAAAATTATACAAAATGCTTGACTGTTCTATACATGTCCATCAAAGATTCAATTGATAATATCAATATGATGAAATTATCAAAGGCTGTAAAATAAAATGTCCGTCAGTCTGTTTACTGCAATTTTGAAATTTTGCCCAGAATGACGAACGATAAAGTTGTCTTCATTTAGCTAAACAGCCTATACGTACAATGAAGAGACCAGTCCAGTCTGTTACTTTTCCCGGAATTTGATAAATGTCTTTTACATTCAAACACGCTCACATGTGGAAGTACCTTTTCTATATCATCTTCACAAGCACCTGAAAATCTCCTTTTTAAGTATGAAAATTCATAACACGGAAACGAAAAATCTGAAATTTATAAAAAAAAAAAAACCGAAAGGGAACCTATGTCAATAGATATGAACAATTCACCAAAGTTTCATAAAAGTTGGTGAAAGTGTTTTTGAGCTATTGTCCGAAAATCCCCCTTTTTAAGGAAAAAAAATCATAACACGGAAACGAAAAATCTGAAATTTATCAAAATCGAAAGGGAGCTTACGTCAATAGATATAAACAATTCACCATAGTTTCATTTAAGTTGGTGAAAGCGTTTTTAGTTTTTGTTCGAAGTGTGGACGACGGACGGATAACGGTATACCATAATACGTCACGTCTTTGACAGGCGTATAAAAACGAATCACCTGTATACTATAAGCATTTATATGTGCGATTTTTTTTTTTTTTTTTTTTTTTTTTGGTTTTTGTTTTTGTTTGTTTTTGTTAAGTTTCTTGTTTATTTTTAGAAATGCGCCTTTCCTCCTATAATTACGCATACGTAAGTTAATTTAGGAACGGAGAATAATATTACATCGGCTTAGGACATGCTCGTTCAAGTATATTTCGTCCGTATTGTTCAATCTTATTAATATACCTATTATATAATATATCAAACAATTTTCGATGTATGACGAGTTTTAGTATCCACTATATAGTTATCCTGTACCAGACCATTCATACTTTAACTGTGGTTATTTGAAGGTTGTTACGGAGGCTAAATTTGTAACTGAATTTTGATCAGAATTGATATATTGAAAGTCATGTTTGTTTATATAGCCAATATACTGAAGAGAAATACTCGAAACATACATGTTTTACCTTGACACAAAGCTGAAGTAACAGAATTATTTCAGTTATATTATATAAAATGATATTGCGTAAGGTTAGTGCATGTACCAATTCATTACCATGATCTTTGTGTAAAACAAGTCTCATTTTTGTGATTCCAGTTAGGATCTGGGATTTGTACAAGAGTTTTACTTTTAATTAGCGGCTGAAATAATTATAAACAGCGAAAAGGGTGTAATAGCAGGTAACCAAGTTTCCCCGTTGCATACCTAAATGCCTTTATTAGCAAATACAAAACAAAAAACAAAAAGGTATTTTAGGTATTGTTTTAACATGATTTTTTTTTGCATTACAAAAAAATACCAGAAGCTTGTATTATAATGGTGGATGATCACTCTTCGAATATGATATTTTTATTCCAAGCAAATTTCGAATTGCGCATACCATGCATGTTTTATTTTGATACATTAATATATGATAGATCATGCATCTTTCTTAATATCCGGATAGGGCTAGTTTCTTCGTATTTTTAATAGACGCAGCCCATGTGTTGAACACAATGTTGCTCGTGTGTTTATCACATTTTTGCACCATTGCTGTGATCTCTAGAGCTTTTAAGTACAGCATGATGCATATCTAATGCTTGAAAAAACATTAATGTACAGTATTTCAATGCGCAATGAAAGTTGATTTATTTATTTCTATAAACAGTCGTTGAACGTGATATCGTGACGTCAGAGATTATAGCATTTTACCCGTATTTGTCATATGTTAATTGCAATTACTAATATTTGAATATTTTTTTAAAACTGTAATCCGCGGGGTTCTTAATTCAAATTATTCTCTTTCAGTAGTTTTAAGTATAAAATTACAACTTCCGGTTCCTAAGGGGGCGACCATTTGATTCTGAAGTGGAGGCCTGGCAGGTTTTGGAAATAAATATTCTTGCCCTGAAAAAGTCGTGAATAAACCATCATTCTGTTCTCAGTCAAGATAAAGTGAAATGGGAAAAAATCTTGTCTCGATGTGGTTGATAAAAATTTTTTCTGACCTGCAAAATTTCAAAAAAAAATTTCTGACCTCACCATTTTTGCCACCCCCACACAAACATATACATTCCCCCTAGAATCAAACGGTCGTCCCCTTATAATTTTGTTTTACCATTTTTTTTATCAAATTCAATTGGAATGGAATCAGGCTATATGCTGATGTAAAGACATATCAATTGGAATGGAATCAGGCTATATGCTGATGTAAAGACATATCAATTGGAATGGAATCAGGCTATATGCTGATGTAAAGACATATCAATTGGAATGGAATCAGGCTATATGCTGATGTAAAGACATATCAATTGGAATGGAATCAGGCTATATGCTGATGTAAAGACATATCAAAATCCAAATGAGAAAGAGGAGAGAGGCAGGATCAGAAGAAATTCGGTTTTTTGTATTTGTTTTTTTTTGTTTTTTGTTTTTTTTGTTTTTTGTTTTTTTGTTTTTTTTGTTTTTTTTTTTTTGTTTTTTTTTTGTACGTTTCTATTATTAGCTTCGGTGTCAGCGGCAATTTCTCATTTCTAATTATAAGCATTTGAATCTGTCAGATAAGTATAAGAGCTTATAAGCAAGAATAATAAGAGAGCCATACTATACAACTATACTATTATTTGATGTTTTACGATGATGGGTTTGAAATAAAAAACGCAGGACAGGCCATAAGGAAAAATTAAAATAGCAGAATTTCTTATTGTCCAAATACTAGCAGTTTATAGTTTGTATTAGGATAAAAATTTATCCTATCTCCCACCACCTTCCCATTTTACAAACGGTCGATTCCTAACATATTTCGCATGTTTACATTCTGCATGTGGCGATTTGCTGTTGTCTAAAGACTAGCAGATATGTGGTTGACCTGAGTATTTAGATAACCAAACTGTCATGAGGGTTTTAATAAGGAAATCTAATTTCTATCAAAAAACTACAACAGGTCTATATAACCCCTGACACTTGCTGTACTTGATCCCACAATGATCTTACGCATCGTGGTCCAGTCCAATATAGGTCACCGCACCCATAAAACACACATTGAATCTATGACCTCGCGTTAGTACATCATGTTTCATAACAATACATTTAGATGTAAAATGTACCCTCATGTATTAATTCACCAATCCTTACTTGAGAATAAGAAAATCAAAAATGTGAAATAATTGAATAACTTTAACAACATTTGAACAAGTTTATCAACGTAAAACGATCTCTGAATTTATTCTTCACCATGCTTAAACTAATATTAACTGTGGGAAGGGGGCGGGACCTTCACTCCATTGTAACCCTACGAATTACTCAAATAAATTATTATACGGTTACAATATAAAACTTTATCAGTTATTCTGTTGTCATTATATTCCTGTTACTCTGTGTGATATCGTGTCGTAGGATTCCGTGCACGTTTTTTTTTTCCTGTTCATAACGTAAGTTGAAAGTTCTTTCCTTCTAAAATCACGTTCTCAATATTCTCAATAATCTTCCAAAGAGTTATACAAACATGTTTTCACGGTGTGAAAAAGTACAAATCTACATACTTTTCTTTTTTAAATCAAAGTAATTCTCAGTCAATGATGCTTTACAGAGTAGTTTGTTTTATATCAAATAATGATAACTTTTTTGTTGATACAACCTAATGGTGGTTATTGAGATAAAAGAAAAAATGTGTTAATGATGTTAACATCCCATCACGGTGTTAAATTCATTACTTCGAAGTGTGTTTGCCTGTTATAATTAGTTATCATCATTAGCCCAACGCTTTGCGTTTTCAGTTAACTCTATCCGATTGTTTTTGATCCTCATACAGTATAGATAAGTAGAATACTTATTTTATTATCTTTTAAGTTGACTCTGAACTAACTGTCAACTTTTATACTCTTCGCTTTGAAGAGGTATAGAGTTATTACGATGTCTGTCTGTCCGTCCATCTCCATCATTTTCATTACAGTTATGTATTTTGACGAACGTTTTACATTATAATATTTGTATGTCATATTTTGGAATTAGATTTCAGACTTGTGCAAGATTTCAGACTTGTGCAACTCCCCCTTTGACGATTTTTTATTAACCATATAGTTTTTAAGTATAGCAGCGATGGTGTTCTTTAGTTTTTGTTTGTTTGTTTGTTTGTTTTTTGTTATTATTATTATTATTATTATTATTTTCAGTTTTTTATTGTTCATATCTTCTATACCGATTTGGACTGGTGGCAATTTGATGCTGCTCATTGGTGTTGAAATTTACCGGAGATAATGAGTCGTGATGGAAGCGGGAGGTTAAACCCACTATAAAACCTGATTTAGCCCACATTTATTTTGAAATGCCTATAACATGTCGTAAATAAGTTTATTTTTATACCTTATTGTGATTTTAAATACGTTTCTAGATTTTTTTTCTGTGTATATTTCTAAAATTGCTAACTAAACCTTGGTCAAAGCTGGAAATCATCGATTTGAAAGAAGATGATGAAATATTGGAATAAATATCAGCCTGTTTTATTATTCCTCTGATATTGGTGATGAATGTCATTACATAATGGTTTGCACATTTATGTATTTTTCATTTATTGTGATACTTCATAAAAAAAATCATAATTTCTATTGGACAGGCAATGTGTGTTATTTTGGTCTATTCGACTACCTCGGCCCCTAAAAATGTTTGGTAGTTACGATATATCACCACGATATAACACAACGATATTTCACCCTCATCACGATACACTAAAAAAGTATCTCCCTTATGACAAGGGAATGCCTGTCCTTGACCGTATGCGCATCCTTTTCGTTTTCATTTAAGATAACTTTAATGAGAAAAATGAATAGTGGAAGACATAGTGTTCATTTCTGTTTTGTTGCTATTGTTGATTTATTTAAATGTTAAAATACTTCTAAATTTCATTCTTGTTAGACGTTCACATACATGTATCTGAGGTATTACAACAATTATACTTGAGTTTCTTACAGGTAAGCCTATGTGCATATAAGTGTAATGTATTAAAAAGGGTATTAAGTAAAATTTAACACATATTGCCTGCAGCAGAGGGGGATACACCGAGTAACACACTCAGAAATTATATCACCCTCGGCTACGTCTCGGGTGACTTATTTAATAACCTCGTTTGTTACTAAGGCGTATCACCCTTTACGGCAGGCAATATGTGTATAATGCTATGATATATACATGGTATCCTTGGTGCGTATATATGTTTCTTTGTTATGTCCATCTAATTACTTTTCCTATTGTCGGTTCAATAGTCTACCATCCGCTTTAATTTTGGTATATAATGATCATAGTTTTCGTTGCCAGCTCTTCCCCTCTGTTCACAACTTTTTCTTAACACTTCTCTCTGCAAGATCATATCACAACTACTTAATATTTCGACATCATGAACTCGTGGATTGTTACGGTGTATCCATCTGCACCATGAAAACTGATTTGTTCGACGTGTCATAGTTTTCCTTTCCTCTTTCGTCTACCCCGGACTTGACTTTTTTCTGAGCAGCTTTGCTGGTGTTTCTAGAAAAGCAGAGGACGCTTACCCTACCGATGCATCTGGTCCGTGCTTCCAGTTTTTAGTGGAGTCGGGATTTCTCATTTACTTTTGTTACTTTGTATATAAAGGTATAGCGGGATAAACGACACCAAATTGCTGTTTGACAATTAGAGCATTGATATCCTTAATTAAGCTTTGCTCACATTTGCTTTAGTTTATACAATGTCGGACTCTAAATAAGTTTCATTTTACTTTATTTTCGAATTTATATTTTTTTTTCTTTGCAATAAAATGAAACAAGTTATTGACCTATTTTTGAAATATCAGTAGTGTTTGCTCAGCATCATTGCTACAAGAAGGCATCTCTTTCAATTAACCTGCATGTGTATAATGATGTTTTGGAGCCAGCTGCAGCCTGCCCTACGGTATGAGGGTTTCCTCGTCGTTCATTGGTTACCAATGAGTGGCCTTGGGCTGACATTTACGTCCCGGTGCGGTTGCTATCTCTTTGACTTATACACCATATATATCCTCGTTATATTAAATAAATGGTACAAATCAAATTATTTAACACAATCTTTATAGGTAAAAGAAAAGCACATAAAAAGACATGCGTACAATGGCAGTATTTTTGTGCCTCCTGCTACTAACTCTGATGGTGCCTTCTGGTGGTCTTAACACGGATGCTACTGCAATGCGAAATTTTCTGGCAGACTACAACACTAAGGCTGCTACAGCATACAACAAGGCAGTCCATATTTCATGGAATTACTACACGAACATAACAAATGATAATCAACAGAAACTTGTAAGTACCTAATGGTAAAAAAAATACACTGACTTACAATTACAAGAAGTGTTCAATAAGGTTAAGAGTCGGATCCAGCGTGGTTCCGGAGATTAGAACCCCATTTTTGTTTGAAATTTCGTTAATTTTGTATAAAATTTTTGCAAAAAATGGACTTATGATAAGCGCGACCCATACCCCCTGTAAATTAATTTCTGGAATTGGACCCCTTTTTTATAAATTCATGAGAATTGCTAATGACTTCCAGCGATCGTCTATCTATGATATAAAAATATTTAAGTGACCTTTAAACTGAAGTTTGCAAAGTGTGGTTCTTGTTTCTATATGTTCAATGTAAATACTTTACAACCGATATTTGTTATGGACCAGGTACACCGGTAGGGTAAGCGTCCTCTGCTTTTCTGGAAATGCCCGCCGAGTTGCTCATAAAACGTCACGTCCGGGGTAGTCGAAAGAGGAAAGGAAAACCATGACACGTTGAATAAATCAGTTTTCATGGCGCAGATGGATACACCATAACGATCTACCACGAGTTCATGATGACGACCATAGAACTTCTGTAGTGATGACTTCAATCTTGTAGCAACATAACCCTGTTCCAGAAGCCTATTTGTTAGAGTTCTAGCGCGATACAAAAAGTCTGCGTAGTTTCGGCAAGCTCTGACATAACGTATGAGTTGTGATATGAACACTCCAAATGCATATGCTGAAGGGATGTTGCCACAGATGAAAGGAAAGTTGACAATTTTGAATGAAAAGTCATCACGTTTGTCGTAAAGTTTGGTCAATAGTTTTCCTTTACCATCGATTTCTAAGTGTAAGTCGAGATATGAGGCTGACTTCACAGTGTCTGTAGTATCCTTCATCTCAAGTTCTTCGGGATAGATGCGATGCATCAAGTACAAGATTGAATTCAGCACTACAGAAGTTTTATGGTCGTTACCGTGTATCCTTCTGCACCATGAAAACTGATTTGCTCAACGTGTCATAGTTTTCCTTACCTCCTTCATCTACCCTGGACTTGACTTTTTATGAGCAATTCCGCGGATGTTTCTAAAAAAACAGAGGACGTTTACCCCGTAAACCTGTCCATGCTTTTAGCTTTTAATCCGATCGAGCAGCTCATTTATTTTTCCTTCTTCGTGTATATTGTTATGGTTATCTTATATTCTTTGTTGTGTGTTTTCCATGACTGGTCTTTGTCCCTGGGTTACATTCTTTTGATTTCCGCTAGAATCCTGGTTCCCTTGATTACTCTTTCATAACTGATTGTGTGCGTGAAAGCCATGTGAGAACAATTTTATGGTAATTTCATACACCTGTCCCCATACAAGCACGTGTAGGCGTGAAAAAATAACTGGGCATGATCACTACTCATTATACATATGGAAAGCTGTTTCCGATTTTCTGAACTTATTTGCATAATGGGTGAGGTTTAGCACTGATTGTGGCTAAAGTGTAAAGCTTTGAAGTAACGGATAAATCTTATGCGTAGGAGATTGTTACAGTCTTTGCATGTAAGCTAGCGAAGTAATGCACAGTGAATCATGAAGCGGTTATAAGTCTGAGATTGACCTTTTGGTATTAGTCGCATTCTTTCGTAGAAAATGTTCACTTAATTACTTTACAATGTACAAAACGTATTCGCTTGTTTTCTTTTTAGACAGAATCAGATTTAGAGATGGCCAACTTCACCAAAGAGATGGCAGCCCAAGCTAGCCAGTTTGACTTCACAAACAACAACGATTTAAACTCGACAGAAAAACGTCAGTTTAAGAAGATAACTGAAATTGGCTTTGCTGCTGTAAATGACAGCAATAAGATTGAGCAGGTGGGAATGTATTTGGGCTATTCCAGTCGTGATTAATATAACTTTAAATTAAGTATTAGAATATAATCATACTAGGATTAATGCAAATAAATTATAAAGGTATAGTTTATGACATTTTTTTTATCTAATACGAACACCTCTTTCACCCATTTAAACCAAAGCAAAGTGAATGGATTATAGCACGTGGAATCTCTGATTTATACTTTTGATAGTTTGGTTTTCTAGAAAGATGCATAAAATAGAAATATATTTTTTCGTTATAAATACAATTAAGAGACTTGTGGTCCTTGTGTGAAATGGCACTTCTATAAATGTTACTATTATAATTCCTTTCTGTATTCATCGCATTGTTGAAAGGTGGGATTCAACTATTCAATTCGTTCACATGTGATCCGGGTGCTGTGATGAAAGTGTCACAAAACTACACCCCGATAACCCACGGACTACTGTAGCCCTCTCCGCCCCACCAGGCGTAATACACAAAGCGCATGAGAGAGCGGCTCACGTGACACAGGACTCTTCACCGATAACAATGATTCCCACGATGGGGCAGGGTAGCATCAGCACTTTTATCATTTATCTGATTATTTTATGAACCGAATATCAGTTTACAGCCTATTGTATGATCTTTTGAAAACACTTGAGAGTTTATAGACTCTACATCGGAAGTGGTCCAGCCTATTTGGTCTCAAGACTAAGGTACAATCTTCATATATTTGCTCGAAAATATGGCCCCCCGAAAGTCTTTCACTGGGAGATTTACAGCGTCGCCGTGATTTGAATAGTAATTGTTTTTGTATTTGAATAAATTTCCGCTGATTCAAGTACTTCGCTGTTTATATAAGATATATATAATTTCATGAATACTTGTCTTATATTACTTGTATAAGAATTTAATTTATGTTTAAAGGCAATAAACATTACTTTTATATACATCCACTCAGTTTCTGACCATGGCACTACTTTACAAGAGTGCCATACACTTCTTGTATGCATTCAAATGAGATTAACTAAAATTATTACGGTATAGATATATAACAAAATTTATACTACAAAATATTGTGTCTTTTGATCCTTGTAACACTTCATATACAAAATGGTAGAAGTCGCATAGTTTTATAAAGTGTGCGGAGTTACATCATGTGCAAAAATTTTACTCGAGCATTAAAAATAAGGTCATACACCAAAGAAAACTTTCAAGGTCCTTTTTAAATACATGTATTCTTTCCTATTATTTTATTTTATATGTTTATATGTTACAATGTCATGGGTTGGATTTTTAATGCTTGTGTCTTGTTTTTTTTTTGTCGTGTCTTTTCTTTTGTATTTAAAGAATGTATTTGATTTCTTATTAGTTTATATGTTATAAACTAATTTGGGTCGGTTTACGCTGAATAATCATGCGCTTCGCGGATTATTCAGCGTAAACGGACCCAAATTATGTTATAGCGTATAAACTAATCAGAAATTGAATACATTCATTATATTTTAATTAAAAATTAAAAAAATGATATATCCATCACTTTTATTAACACTGAGTAAACAGCAACTTTCCTTTTCCCGCCGTGTAGTAATTCTAGTAAACAAATTGGCAGCCATTTTAAAATTAGCGGCAAGACGCTGTCATTTCATCTCTGGGAAATGTTCAATTGTTTTCCAAAATTGAAGACACAGTTATTAAAGCAGGAATTTGACGCAAATCCGGCGGATACAAAGTTAATTAATAATTTATTGTCACAAAAACGTTTCAACGTTACAATGTGACTGAAAACGTTGTTTCGGATGTTGACAAACAAAAAGTAGTTCCGTAAAAGGTGGGCGTGGCTTAAATAGCAAGTTATTTTATACAACGGAAACAATATTGATTTTTGTCAACAAACCAATCAAATGGAGGATTCTCATCAAATTAAAATATTTCTCATTATTTGTATTTAAAATTGCTTTTATTCGTTATCTGTATTTCAGTATCATTTAAATTTATCTGTTTCAGTTTGTTTTATGTTGTTTACATTCAAGCATTTCCTCTTATGATATATTCATCCTTTTCTTTCTTTATATTTTACAGAAGTCGCGGTTGGAATCAGAACTGACCAGTATTTACAGTACAGGGAAGGTTTGCCTGGATGGGAAAGGCTGTCTACAGTTAGAGCCAGGTATATGTTGTCTCATTCCTTCAGAAAGGTCATATTGGAGCATGATTGTCCGCATTGATCGTTTCTGTTGGTTCCCTTGTGTCGTTGTCCATTCGGCGGTGTACCAGACTTTACCTTTTCCACAGATTTTCTCTCGTTTGAACAATCGACATTTCTACTTCTTATTTAGCAAGCTTCATGCAGCGACAGACGCTCTTTTCCTTCCTTGCTAACCGTTGCAAACAGGCATTTTAAATTTTTATGACATTATTCAAACCAAATATTCTCGAAAAATCATTTCCTTTTCCCCGACTTTTCCCAGATTCTTGCATTTTCTGAAAAGGCTGGCTGCAGCATCTAGAGTAAATTTCGAATGTCAGGGGCTGTTCGGAACTTGTGTTTTTCATGTGTTTGAAACATTCCTTTTTAGTGTATCTTTCTTCATGGTTGTTTTCTGCCAACTTGTTTCTGAAGCGGTAAATGCTCTCAACAAAAATCTGTCTCTTTCGTAATACAGAATAGTGAAGCTCGTGCATGCACTGTTAGCCTCAGTCCTATAACATAAAACTTAGTATTTGTGGAACGTTTTTAATTTGGATGTTTATATGCGCAACAAAAAATTAGTTAGAAGTCCTTTTGTCTTTAGAGTTAGTGGCGTGGACTGAGATAAACCCCATGCACCCCGACTCATCAACTCCAATATGAACGTCAAAATATAAACCGCACATAGATTTAAGTCGCACATTTTTATTTAGTTAATGAAGAGTCTAATTGAAATAAATCTACAACTGTTGCTCTTATCTTGAGTTTTTCAAACGAACAAAAGTTAAACTTTGCCTAATTTGAATTATCTGGTTCGTTTGGTTGGATAATTGTTGTATTTATAACCAAGATGCCTCTGTTTTTCGTTATTTTGTTGTTATTGCGGTTTTTTTCCTGTTGATTTAGTGTTTGTTGGTTCTTATTATATATTCTTATAAAATTCGGATGGACGCATTTTTACGAACCTTTCTCGGTTGTGTCGACAATTATTTCATATTGCTGGTGTTGCCATTGTATCAAGAATATATAGCCATTGGTGCAATATTTTGTCTATACATCTTGGAATGTGAATGATGAATTAAATGTGTATTTTTTTCTTTTGAAATAGGACTTACTGACATCTTGACAAATAGCCGAAATCCCACAGAGCTGTTGGCAGTATGGAAAGGATGGCGAGATCAGACTGGTAAAAAGATGAGACAAAAATACACAGAATTTGTCAATGTCATGAACGAAATGATTAGATTCAGTGGTAAATATTTTTACGATATTAATTGATATAATGACCAACACAGTTTTCAATGAACGTTAATGTGTCAAAAGAGGATATGATTTGTGTTGTCATCGCGGTTCTGATCCATACCCATAAAAATAAATGCGTAAAATTCAATGTATCACTGCTAAAATTGTGAGGATCCTTTACTTACAAAATACTCTTACTTGGTACCGTTATTGTGGTATAAATAAGATAAAGGGCCTTTAAATTAATTTAATCTCATCTCCAGAATCCTAGAACTTTAGGCTTCTGACAAAACACATCAATTAAGTTTTACATATGATATTCTTTATCATAATGCCTTGACATTTTGGACAAAGGCAACATATCAGATACTTCTGCACCCGCCTCAGTGGTAGCATGCTCGACACAGGTGTCGGAGGTGGCATGATAGTTTATGTATTTTACGAATTAAGACTAAATACCGGTAGGGTAAGGGGCAACTACTTTCCTTTTTGATAAATTTCTTTCTGTCGAGATGGCATGATATTTTATGTATTTTACGAATTGAGACTCAATACCGGTAGGGTAAGGGGCAACTACTTTCCTTTTTGATAAATTTCTGTCGAGATGCGCATGATATTGTATGTATTTTATGGATTAAGACTCAATACCGGTAGGGTAAGGGGAAACTACTTTCCTTTTTGATAAATTTCTAGATGTGCATGATATTTCATATATTTTACGAATTAAGACTCAATATTATGAGAAAAATAACCGATCCGCATTGTAGAGACAAACCCATCAAGTGCATTGGCACTAAGTCTGATAATTTTCAAATTTGCCATCATTCTTCCTTGATTCTTACTCATTCCATGTGTTAAATTGTCTTTAAAGGTTACAATGATACTGGGGAATACTGGAGATCTTGGTATGAAGCAGATACATTTGAAGCCGACGTCAGAAAACTTTACGATGAATTCCGCCCATTGTACCAGCAACTCCATGCTTACGTCAGACAAAAATTGAAGACACGATACGGGGAATACATATTTCCTTCAACTGGACACATTCCTGCTCACTTGTTTGGCAATATGTGGTCTCAAAGTTGGAGTAATATCTATGATTTGTTGACACCTTATCCTGATGCTACGAGTGTTGACATAACACAGAAAATGAAAGATCTGGTAGGTCATTCGGTTTTGATATGTGGCAGTTCCCTGGCAATAACGTACGCATCACCTTTGCTGACCATCTTGGGTGTGAAAAATATAACATCAGCATTGATAAACAGTTTATTTCGATATACTATGTACAGTAATAGGGTAAAAAATATATATCTGTTTAATATTACGTTGGGTGAAAAAAAATAGGGAATGTAAGTAGATAAAATCATTTTATTTTTTAAATTGTTTTATGTAGACACTTACGGGAGGATTTCATGACTATGATAGTTAAGTGCATTTCTACAAAAAAAAAATACAAATAAAATGTTCCAGGGTAGACAGAGATAAATAAGGTAGGTATGGTAACCTCAAACATACTTTTTTCTTGGCTTAATTTACGTACGATTAAAAAAGAGGGAATTTTCGTGCAAAGCTGTAAAGTAGCAATTAAACTTCTCAATTCGCAGTAAGAATGCGGATCAGATTGTGTTGTTCGTCCAGAGAGTTTTTATTTTAGTTTTCCTTATATTGATGACACTTGCAGATGCTCTGTTAGAAGCAATGCCAAAACCGTTTATGGTTTAGAAATCGTGTTTTCTGATTTCAATCATTTGTGGTTTAAAGCATAAACTTGATCATAACATTTCTTTCTGATATTTTTTTTTTATTTTATGATTATAATTGTATACAAACTTTAGTGTGTTTAGTGCTATTAGATTTTCTCTGAAATATTTATGATTATTTTCAGGGTTATAACGTTACATACATGTACCAAGTGGCAGAAGATTTTTTCATGTCTATAGGCTTAGACGAAATGCCTGAAAGTTTTTGGAACAAATCAATGTTAGTAAAGCCCGAAGACCGAGAGGTAGTGTGCCATGCGTCGGCGTGGGATTTCTATGATGGCAAGGATGTAAGGTAAGGTCATGATAAAACCGTGGTTCTTCTATTCATCATTTGTTTTACTCAATCTTTTTTTGTCGCAGTGGAAAATGATGCGTTTGGGTCTCGTAATGTATTTAAATATGGCCATGCACTGCTAAAAATTGAGTCGTCCAAGGAAATATAATTTATATTTATATATATGTTATATTATATATAACATGCTATGGTACTGCATTTACAATACTGAAATGTAAATAAATTCGAGCAAAATTAATAAACTCTTAAACATAATGGATGATAGGAACAATTCGTAACCTAGAATATTCAATAATATGCAATGCGCGTAACGTGCATGTTCTATATAAAGTATTTCTCGCAAAGTAAAATAATTTGGTAATTATGAATTACGCAAATGTTCGAATCACAGTTAAATTCAATTTCCAAAGTTTAGAGCTTTTTTTCAGAATGTAGACGTTCTAGTCTCAATATGCTAAAATCCGATCTATAAATTACCACTCTAAATCATAAATCTATAAACCAAAATGAATTTAACTAATAGGAGATTTTAGATAACTACCAGAAAGACGGCGATGTTACCCCTCCGCCCTACATGTGACAAACTACTGGAAAATTAATATTGTCCGATTCGTTTAGCGCGCGAAAGCGTGTGCCGCTTAATATAGTCCGTCCATAAATTAAAACCCGTTTCTTCACACTAACCATCGAATTCGTCAATATGATAGAAGTAATGAATGAATGGATGGATGGATGAATAAATGTTGAAAGACATTTATCATGAATAGCAATCTGGTGACATTTTTATGATTGTTTTTGGTCATTTTAAGTTTTGAAGACTTTATACTAAAAAGTCGTTAACTTTGTGGAATCGAACTTTGTATTTGAATATTATTATTTTAAAGCTGCATTAGCTGCCAAATTTGTTCAGTTCTGATTCTACTGAAATTTGCTGATTCTATGAAATTATGCAACTGAAGCAATAAATGTCGATAATACCTACAGAACATTGTGAAAACAACGTTTTTTTTTAATCAAAGAAGATCGATAGCTCTGATCTAATTATTTTTCGCCATTACTTCCGACGATTGTCGACAGGACAATCACCTGGGTTAAAAATACTTTCACCCGAGTAAAAAACACAAATAACGGATACACAGGTAAGCACGTGTCTTGTTAACGTTTCCTTTCATCTATTTCTTGATTAGTTTTCCAATAAATAATGACAATTACCGACCATATTTGTGCCACATTATATATCAATACGTAAATTACAAAAGGATCATAATTGCGTTATATTGGAACTTTTTTTTCTTTTACGGCTTGAGTCCCTCAGTCTTTCTTGCCGTTGATTAACCACTTTCGCTTTGCAATCAGATGTTTTTTTAAGTGACCCTTACAGCACATGCGCGGATAAAGATCACCAGAAGTTACATGCCTACGAATTTGTCTAGGTCGACTTTTTGTCTTGCAAGACAATAAATGTATGGACACCTATCTCATATATTTAATGCATTTTATTTGTGGATATCAAATAATATTATAAGGACAAGTACAATTTATTAGAAATAATTCAAAGTTATTAATAAGGCAAATTTCAACAGAAACAAAAATTTACGAAAATGACAGCCAATGCAGCTTTAACATTTTAAAAATTCACACATGCATACAAACCATCGCCTTTGTTGCTCTTCGCTTAGTCCACAATTATCCGATAAAAACTCACCAATAGTTTTTTTGTCTAAATGTCTTTAGGATTAAGCAGTGCACGAGTGTAACGGAGGATCAATTTCTTACCGTTCACCACGAAATGGGTCATCTGATTTACTACATAGCCTATAAAGATCAACCTGTTCTATTCCGTCGTGGTGGAAATCCTGGTAAACAAACACTGTAATCTACCTCAAGCTCTATACAGTGAAAGACGTTTGTGTCTCCTCTCTTCAACCGCTTCTGACAGTTATTTCGCTTTGTCTGATTTTTTTTTTAATTCAAAGTTGATTGAAGAAGTCGGCAAATATTTTCTTTCAAATTGATGCGCTAGAAAGGACTGTCGGCAGCGACCGGATTGGAGTCTAAAGACGAATGTCAAACGCTGTACTGAGCACCATCGTGCCCAATGCATACATGTATATCAGTCACCGCACATATTTACTTGACTCTTGCTGCATATTCTGACTCTGTGCATTCAATGGGTCTATCTATTACATAGATCGTTCGGAACACTTTCGTTCAACAATGAACCCTTCAGATAAGTAAGTGTAGCAAAAGGCTTCCAAGATTAGTTACCAACTCAATAGATGAATAAGGCTTAATCTCTTAGAAATTTTTTTTTTTTTTTTTTTTTTTTTTTTTATTTTTTTTTTTTGAAATTGAAACCCATTAGTTATTTTCAGAATTAAACAATGTACATCAGTAACAGAAGAGCAGTTTCTCACAGTTCATCATGAGATGGGACATTTAATCTATTTCCTGGCTTACAAAATTCAGCCTGTGTTATTTAGAGAAGGGGGAAATCCGGGTATTAATTTTCTAATACATATGTTTGATCTTTTCTTCTTCTGATATTAAAATCGAGTGTGTATGACTATATATGTTAATTCTGCTGCACATTAACGCTTTCTATTAATTCTTTTACGTAACGTAAATTCTATAACCCCACAGACTTCTGAATACTGTTAATGTAAAGTATGCTAGTACAATGTGCCTATATTATCGTAATAGGTTTTGAGGTTTTAGTCAATCGAGCCATCCATGAAATCAAATTTAAGATGAAAATTGATTTGAATTTAATTGAGCAAAGCAAGTTTGGAAGACTGTGGAATTTTACACATACAATCTGATACTTTTTACTGCAGAGTAAAGAAAATGACTGTTTCTAAATGCTTTATCCCATTGATATTAGTTCAATTAACACTATACATGTTTCTTTTTTTTTCAACACTTCCATTACTTTTGCATTGAATAATTGAATATGTTTTACTACAATGTCCAATGTTTTATAGAATTAAAATGTGCACGACCATTACTAAAGATCATTGGAACACTGTCCACCATGAATTAGGACACGTCCATTATTTTATGGCATATGACGATAAACCTAATTTATTTAGAGGAGGAGCTAATCCAGGTATCTACCTGGTAGCAAGCAAATAATCCAATATAACACTTCAATATGCATGGGGCTCAATATGTATTATAAATCATGTGGTAGGAAATTATTATTGAGGATAAATTGCTTTTATATAACGTTATATGCAATAGCTTGGGTAGCACATTTAAAGCAATCTTTCATTAATTGAATAATCGTAACGTACTTAAATAGTTTACTTAAAGTTATTACTCTAATTTTAGACCTCTTCAACCATTTAAGAATTGGCAATAATAAAAATTTTGTCTATTGAAAACTAATATAAATTTTCCATGTGCATATTGTTTATTGCGCGAAGTGTTATTTTTCAATAGGCAAAATTTTTATTATTGCCAATTCTTATAAATTAATTTTAAAACAAATATTTATCTTTAAACATGAGAAAAGTAGCCTGAATTTAACTGAATAGAGGCGTGTCAATATTTTTTATTCATTGAGATATAACAAAATTATTTTAACCAATCAGATCACAGTATTTATCTCAATTTAATTTATTCAAATAGAGACTAAAAAATTCGTATGTTTCCTATATTAAACAAGTAATTGTAGTGGTTACAAAAGGCGAATGCAAACAACGAATCAAGCTACCCATAGTAGTTTTTCCTATAGCAGACATTGTCCCCACATGCGTTGGTTTCAGACTATTAATTGCTCAATTTTATCAATATTTTGCACAAAATAACAAATTTCGTATTCGGAACGGAATCCGCCACTGCTCCATGATCAGTCATTAGGTGTAACCCTTTTCGTTATACGTTAAAATGGGCATAACATAAATAAAAAAAAAAGTTGCTTTTTATCATTTAATTTTGATTTCGATCTTTCTGTTATTAACCGTTGTACCGACGGAAACTTGTGGACTGTAAGTACTATACTTGTTTCTTTTTTATTGCATTCAATCCAGTTTGGCATTAAGTTATTATAAAGGGTACTAGATTGACTGGTCGTGTTTTCTATCTTTTTATCACAGAATAAAACAATGCACCAAAGTCACAAGACCTCAGTTTCGTACTGTACACCATGAATTGGGTCATGTTGAATATTACCTCCAGTATAAGAGACTTCCCGTAATATTCAGACGCGGTGCTAACCCAGGTACTTACACCGAAAACTTCCATTTCAATGGTATATAAAAACGATCATATTATTGATCATGAATTGATTTTTTTTTATTTTTGTTAATTCTTTCGACTTTGGTTCATTCCTGGTAGTTGCAGACGATACATTTTGTTTTTTTACTGAAGACAAAAAGAGATAGTTAAGATTTTTTTCGTATTTTTCTCTTTTCTTGTTTGTTTCATGAAATAACACATGATTGAGCAAATGTTGTAAAATATACCGCTTTCGATAACTATATTTATCGCCAGCAATTGTTTCAAAATTAGAAAAATCTCACTGACTTCAGCATAACAGTATAATTCCGTTCTGTGTTACATTTCAAACTGGTAATAATTCGATAAGAATATATATATATATTTTTATCTAAATGTAGAGTATCAGAAATTTGGAAATGAACTATCGCGAATAGTAAAATAAAATTAACAGAATACAGGATACGTTTTTGGTGAAATTGGTTTGTTTATCCGTAAAGTTTCCTTTAAGACATGGAAGTTCTCAGATGGGTGCATGGGGAAGAAGATTTAAATGACGGGCTGTAATTATATAAAATACAGAGAGTCATCCATAAATGCTTTCTTTTTGTCTTTAATTATTCTACATATCTTTATTAGCTTTTCCGCTTCTGCATTTTTGCACGTTTATATAATCAACTATATTTAAAGTACATAATTATCTAAGTAACAACCAAAAGTAAGTGTGAAATATGTTGCTACTGGGTAAAGCTTAAACATTATGTTGTCGTTAATATCAAAACTTCATTTAGTTTGTAAAGTAGATTTAATTTTATAAATATTGGATAATATTGTACATAGTAGTAGATATTCCTACCACAAATGTTCCTATGATATAAAACGGAGAACCTAGTGGGAACAATATTCCTAAATGGCAAACAATGTAACAAAAATTACACCCATATACACGCACGACAGGAACTTTGCGCAGTTGGTTCGTGCCACGTTTCCATTGAAATTTACCCTATGTAGAACTTTTTAGTTCTGTTACAGAATCCATGAATATGAAAGAGGTAACTATATAAGTGTTCCGACACTCTAATCTAATTTATTTTCTTCTGTACTTATTGAGTAACTGCATTATTTTCAGAATCAAACAATGTACAGAAATTTCTAAATTCCACCTGAAAACGGTTCATCATGAAATGGGTCACATACAGTACTATATGAACTACCGAAAACAACTAGCAATATACAGAGCGGGTGCAAATCCTGGTATCATATAGTTCCACGACCGAGGCAATAAATGATTTCTTTATTCAAATAATTTGTCGACATCTTCATTTTTGTATATGAAATACAACATATTTAAATGTTTAGAACCATAATCAACCTTACTAATATAAAAAAGTTGTATTCATATTTGTAATTTGCTACCCTTTAATTTTAAAAAGGACAAAATGTTACTACGTCGGCTATCTTTCTTTTTAAAGAACTTGTTTCATTTAATTTCAGTTTTTGTTTTCCATGATTTTTGTTTTATTCTTTGATTTTGTTTGTTTTGTCCAATTTAGATTTTAAATTTTTACCTCGTATCTATTATTGACCTGATCAATTATTGCCTATGCAATGGTCTTGTGGATTTGTTTTAGAAGCAACTAGTATAGACAAAAAAATAAATGTAGATAAATTAATGGTAATGAACTACAAACTAGTGAATAGTTAGTTCCTAGATAGTAGTAAGAAACGAAGTTAACAATGCATTTTTGCTCGCAAGATAAATATTGAACTATGACCGGTTCATAAACATTTTCAATTTAAGACTTTCATCAACTCAAATTTATACAAAGCAGAGAGAAGACGGGAGAGCACATTTATAAGTTAAACTTTTGTCCAATCCCTTTGCTCTTTGTCCAATAAAATATGTTCAATTCATAAAATCAGATTGCTTGAAGAAAAACTCAAGGTTTTGGGGAAAATCTTAGTTGAGATTTTTTATGATATATATAAATCGGATAGGTAAGACATGTACATCATACATTTTTGATAATAAATGATTTTTTTTCTATCTATCATTATTATGTAAGTAATTTTTACCGGGTTCTTGAATGGATAGATACAACCATTTAGTACACAAAATCATCGTATGAAGACTCGTGAAGTATTTGTTATTCAGGTTTACTTCACATAGTATCATTTTGAGCAATGACATATAGTCTACAGTCTGCATTAATTTATCTTTGGTTTGTCACTTTGTTCCTTTTTTATTTGTTTTCGCTTTGCATGTTGCATGCAATAATCTGCATGATAAAATGCTTTTTTGCAAAGCGGTACTTGTGTTGATTTTATTTTTGCCATTTTATTCACTTTTTTATTTTAAAAACCAAAACATGTTGTGATCTATCAAACCACGTGATTGTTATAATGATGGTCTATCAAAGCACATGATTGTTATAATGTGAATGTTATTTTTTTTTAAAGATATTTGTCTTTAGTTTCTAATTTTATCTATTTATTTATATAATTATAAACAATTTAAAGAAAAATGTTTTACGCTTTTATAACCGAATTTCCCGTATTCAAAACTCTAGTCATTTCATTTTGTTCATTTGTTTAAAGTTTCCACGAAATGTTGAATTAATGACTTTTTTCATCCAGATGAGGTTGTCTCTTTGACACATTCAACTTCTCCATTTTCGTTATTCTAATTTCTTATTTTGGTGTATGTTCAAGGATTCCATGAAGGGATGGCGGATATTGTCAGTCTTTCATTCCAAACACCAGAGCACATGCATGCCATTGGTCTCTTAGACACTGTACCAGATGATACAGGTAAAAGATGTTACAGTTGTTAAATTCTATCAAATATTTGTTTGCCCCAGTCATAGAGTTAATTTCTATTAATTACATTACAAAATTGCAAGTCCAGTCCATTGAATGCATTAAGCACGTCGCAACACAGATGAATAAAGAGGAGAAGAAGGTATTATTGTTATAAAACGTTTAAAAATGAGATGTTTTTCCCAAACAACTGCACGACTCATTTGCTACCCCGCTGAATTCTGTTTTGATTTCAGAAAGCGACATTAACTTCTTGATGCAAATGGCTCTGGATAAAATAGCTTTCCTTCCATTCGGATACCTGATTGATCAATGGAGATGGAGTGTGTTCCGAGGGGATACTACGCCAAATAATTACACAGCCAGTTGGTGGAACCTAAGGTAGTGTTGGAATTTGTTAAAAAATACTTTTAACTCGTTACTTTGTGTTATTTTTTTATTTTGATATTGATTTTACTATTAGTCGCAATTTTTAAAAGAAATGATTGCTCCGAAGAACTTAAAGGCGGTATATGAAATATATATATGTTCTTCAAAGACCTTTTTTAATGGTAAGTAATATATAAAAATGAATTCGAAATCGATTCCCAAAAAGTATTCCGGTTTTATCTCATTTAAAAAGGAATTCTAATTATGTTAATGTCATGTATTGATATCTGATTTTGATTTCAGTTTACGCAATTATTTTTAAACTCATGCTGTATTTCAGATATATGATTTTGATGTTCTCAATGTTTTAGGTGTGGATATCAGGGTATATCACCTCCAGTAGTCCGAACAGAAGAAGATTTCGATCCTGGAGCAAAATATCACATTCCTGGAAATACTCCATACATTAGGTATAATAAATTATGTAATTTATTTTGAATATAGTGTAAAAGACATTTAAATCTGAGAAAAGAAACAAAAAATGCAACAATTTGTCAACCAAATAAATATTAGATAAATTATTCTCGGTTTAAAAGGACATTTCTTCTATGGAAACATGTTTCTGTGAATATATAAAAACAATATGATGTAAAATTATATTTAGCAACCACATGGGCGATGCCACTACTGGTAGACCACGAAGGTATCAATCACCTCTGTTGTCAGACTTATCTGACCCGATCTATATCATAGATAAGTCCTAAAACTTACCCTTCATTCCTTGAATTACATTTGATAAAACTTATGGACGATGGATTTGGCTTTGTATTGATATGTTTGGGTTTGAATACTTCTTGTATAGAATTATTTTTTAGATTAACGTCTTTTTATGTGTTTGGTTATAATGCTGCCGATAAGAACACAATTACAGCATACCGAAAATAGAAATATTGAATACTAGTGATTTGTCTTTGGTAAAAATGCCTGTTACAGGAATATGTTACAAATATCGGAGGAACATGATTATCTTTGCATAGCAAAAAGTAAACATAAAAGAAAGTCAGTATTATTAATTTTGATACTGATATTTTTTTATCCCTTGCAACTTTGTCGCGTATTTTCAACAAAATATAAGCTCGAAGATTAAACATAATAATATAAATTATATGTACTATCAAAGCTTAAAACTGAACATAATTTAGTTTTACCCGTTTGTTTTTTTTAAATAACCTCTAGTTTATATTAACAGGTATTTTGTAAGTTTTGTAATACAGTTTCAATGGCACAAAGCACTATGTGATGAAATAGGCTATACTGGGCCTTTACATAGATGTGATATCTACAAAAATAAAACTGCAGGAGCAAAACTAAGGTAACCTTAGCAGATAATACTTAACATTACATTACATTTGACATAAAACATGTCGAGGGAATCTGAGACAATCAACTTTAGAAATATAGTAAATTATTTACTCGGGAAAGTTTCTAGAAAAAGTAAAATATCATTTTCAAAGTGTACTAAGTGCAGCCAGAGTTTTAGATTTTCAATTAATTTTCCTGTTTGTATCTGTCTTCTGTAATACGGGTTTTTGTTGTCCTGTAATTTGCTGATTGATTTGAACGCGGTCATACTTGATTTTATTTTCGATAATAGTAAAGTATCTTGCTTAAACGTTTTCAACATGTTGTTTATGTTTTCAGGAAAATGTTAGAACTTGGGTCATCAAAACCATGGCAAGACGCCATGGAAGTCATGACAGGAAGTAGAAGTATGAGTGCTCTCCCATTGGTGGAATATTTTAAGCCTCTCATTGATTGGCTGAAAATTCAGAACAATGGACAAACTATTGGATGGGATTCCAGTTGTCCCACAGAAATTCCTTCCCCGACTGACACAGGGGTACATATCACAATGTCTCCCTGGAATGTTTTATTTTTTTCAATATTAGTACTTGTATTGACGGTAATTCGGTGGTAATGAGTGCTGTATTAAAATTGGTTTATCATCTAAGTTTTTCAACGATATAAACATTGACTCAAAGCAACATAATCAGATGACTGTCAACAAGGAAATGGTATGACACATTTTCCATTGCCCATTTCCTAGTCATATTCATTTTCAAATTATTTGTATACGATATAGATTGCTGAAAACAAAGTGTTTAGACTTTCCGTGACAATTTGTCAAAAACTTTTGGTAATATCTACTGTTCTTTATTATTTACTTGTAAGGCTTTGTGTTTAAAATATCTGGTGTTTTCAATCGAGCATAGGGTCTTTGTCCAGATATTAATCGCATCATAGATAAATGTTATGCTTTGGTTCCATGAAGTTACTCTGGAAATCTATTTGAGCCCACATAAAGTGAGACGATGTCTTCGGGTATATGTAAGGAGTTTTTTTGTTAATGCTTGGTGGTACAGTGTGGCAAATATTCCTTACAGAATCGTGGTTAAGAATAAGATTCCAATGGAAGTGCAAATATCTTTGCTGTCTAGATGTATAGACTGAATTTAAATTGTCCCACGGCTGTCGCTCCGGTAATTTTTTCCGATATAGTAACCATATCGAAGGTTACGAATGTGGGATGTAGCAAAACATACATATTTGCAAAACAATCATTTATAATTGCACTAACCTTATAGCATTACTTTGTAGACGAGACTTATACTTACTCTTAGATATTTCTGGATTGTAATCAAACTTTATTTAACATTTCATGTATTTGAGAGCTTCTTCATTACTTGGAAGTCTCTACTGATTATTTGAATACTGGATCAAGTGTGGCATGATTGTTTGGTTATATGTGACTGATTAATTAACAAATTCAGTAAGTTAATTAACATATTTAGTATCAAGTGATAAACAAAGCAAATATTAGATAATTAGATGATTACATTGGCCAAAATTTGTTATTATATAATCGCTGGGACCCTTTTATGGGGCCTTAAATTTCTTTGTTATGTGTGAGGGTAAAAAAGATAGGTTGAATCAAGGTTTTTATGGTCATCTCGTCAATTAATTGCATGCATATTACCATCGTAAAAGGAGAAACAATTCAACTTTAGTATCTTATCCTAATATACCGGTATTTCATAATGACACTTTTTTACTACTAAAATCCATATTTGTACGTTACGAAATCACTTGTAAATTTCTATGTAATTGATACAACTTATTTAATCTAAATTAAATTGTGAAAACTGATTTGGAGTATTTCTAAAGAATACATGAGTCTCGATCAGGGCCAAACACTATTTTCTAAAGTACGGTGAAAGGACAAAAATGGAGTGTCGTCTAGCAGCTGCATTAACGAGCAACATAGTAGCGCTCGTTCCGTAGGGAAAGCGTGTATCAGTAATCGAAATAATGGAAACCTATCCTGAACAAAAATGTATCGTCCAAAGACATCCTTTCGTGCGGTGAAGAGTTGACAACTAAGGCTATTACAAATTCATAAAATTTTCTGGTTATGGAAATATACTATTTTCTATGTCGGGAACGCCAAAAGGCTACTTATCCAAAATACGCGAGAAGTACAAAATAAACAGCATGGCCTCCACTAAAAACCGGGAAACTAAAATGTTCCCGAAGGGCGAGTTGTTCCTCATTCTAGCAAGACATCAACTGTCAAAGTTTTATATTACAATGTAAGCCAGTAAATAAAATTCTTCCTGCATGCAATGATGTACGCAGTTACACTCTAATGCTGATGATGAGAAGTTACCCATTGAAACACACGTACTGCAAACCGAAATTTGCAAAATGTATATGTTTGGTACTTTTGTACGTACAAACCACTTGGTCTATGACCCTAATGGTGAATCTAAGGTCCTCATGTCATTCGCCAACCCAGTAGTCTGACTATAACTTACCAAAATTTTGCCACAGAACAAAATTCGTGATCCCTAAAACACTGAGGCTTCATTCTGTGTATAAAACATAATGTTATAATGTTGTAGCTCCTATTGAATCATTTTGGTAGAACTTATTGGTGTTATATTTGGGTTCCTATTTATTTTATTTTATTTTTTTTTTTTGGGGGGGGGGTGTTGAAGTATTTGGTTTTAATACAACACTGCCTTATAAACTTACTATAGGAAAATTGTCATATAAAAGTTGTCCACCTAACTGTTTTCAGAAATTTTAACTTGTGGCTGTCAAAGAGGGTCTCCAGTCCTACCAGGACACTTGTAATTCTCGTATAGGTATTAATTTAATTTGGATCCTGAAAAATTCTAGATTCCCCATACTCAGTAAAAATCCCGACTCAAAAACATTATACATCGTTGTTGCTCCAAATGAAAAAGGTACACCAGGATACAGATATGTAACAAAACTCTTTATCAAAACTGGACAGAGGTGGCAATTAGAAAATTTTCCTACACTTATATAGTTGTTGTGAGTCCTCAACGTGTTCACAAATGAACTTAATAAAATTGATAAGAATTTGAAAGAAGCAAAACCAACAGTAATGGAGAGAAATTGTAGTCGCCCAATACCCCCATGGACCAAACTGGACTAAGTCAGAAGAAGTGACTGAAAGTGTAACTAACATCTTAATATTCCGCTAATAGTTAATGTAGAGCATGCTGAGCAAAAAAATGTTTGAAAACAAACATATTCACATAGCAATACTTTTGTCTGAAACATTGTTAGCCTTCCAAAAAGGTCATAATCAACGCCATCTATTTCTTTTGTAGATACATGTCATGTTGTAAAAGCATAATAAGGCTTTCGGAATCTATTTTTTTACTTTAAATCCATAAAAGAAGGTTTTCCCACGCGAAAATCTCCCTTGCTCTTTACTTTGTGACCCGCATTAAAATTTTGAGATACATAAGGGCTGATCCAGAGATTGTGAAAAGGAATCATATGTAGGTCTCAGAGTTTCCCTAAAATCTAAGAAAACTGCATATATTTCTTTGTGTTAATCATACAGTGCTAAATGACTAATAGACTTGGTCATTTATTGAACAATATCGTAATATCTATTTTGCCAGATTTGCTTTGGACTTGATTTGATTATGGATCGGATTAATGTTTGGTAATTTTTTTGTTATCCTAATTTTCTGAGCGCTTTTCGGTCTTTAAGTACTTCTCCGTCTAAGAAAAGGGCAAAATAGGGATAGGTATGGCACATAAAGGAAAAAAAACGTAGAGATTTTATTGCATTAACCAAGTATTTATATCTGATAACCTCCAGAAATTTACCTTCAAAGTGTTTGTAAAATTTGCCTTTTTAATATTGATAGGTCAAATTTAAAATGCACCATGTAGAACATTTTCCCGTACCTTTCCCTAATATAAGCAGTGTAAAATATCTACATCACAAATGCTTCACGGTAATTTAAATAGCTTCTCAATTGTTTTCTAGATTAATCGATATATTTGAGGTAAAAAAGACCAAATTGAGAAATATGATATGCCACCCAATGTCTGATTATTACATAGAATGGTACTTACGCATAAAAAATGTAACTTTTCATCATTACCTGATATATTTATTCTGATGGGGCATTCTGTGTTGTCGTTGATAGGATGTAATACACTTGTAACTCTCGTATTGGTATTAATTTGGATCCTGAAAAATCCTAACTCAAAAACATTATACATCGCTGTTGCTCCAAATAAAAGCAGAGGACGCTTACCCTACCGGTGCACCTGGTCCATGATCCCAGTTTTTAGTGGAATCCAAGTTGCTCATTTACTTTTGTTACTTTGTATGCATGATTTTAGTTACTTTATGTTCTTTGTTGTGTATGTCTGTTTTCCATGTTTGGTCTTTGTCCCTGGATTACATTCTTTTGATTACCGCTATAACCTTGGTTCCCTTGATTACTCTTTCAAAAGTTGGCATTTCCATGGGAACGAATTGTGCTCCCCGTCTTGCTGACCGATTCTTCACTCATATGAAGCTGACTTTATTGCTGATCTGATCAAAAGGAAGGAGCATCGTTTAGCCAGGTCTTTTGATCACAATTTCCGCTATAATGATGAAGTATTATCGTTAAGCAATCCTAGATTCGGGGATTTGAAATATTGCAACTGCTCTAAAGAACTTAAGATAAAGGATACTATAGACACTATCAAGTCAGCCTCATATCTTGACCTATACTTAGAAATTAATGGTAAAGGCAAACTACTGACCAAACTATAGGACAAATGCAATGACTTTTCATTCCGTATTGTCAACTTTCAATTCATCTGTGGCAACATCTCTTCAACACCTGCGTATGGAGTTTTCATATCACAACTCATACGTTATGCCAGAGCCTGCCGTAACTACGCAGACTTTTTGTATTGCGCTAGACTTCTTACAATTAGGCTTCTGGAACAGAGTTATGTTTCTACAAAATTGAAGTCATCATTACAGAAGTGTTATGGTCGTTATAGAAAAGCAGATGACGCTTATCCTACCGCTGCTCCTGGTCCATGCTTCCAGTTTTTAGTGGAGCCCAAGTTGCTCATTTACTTTTGTTGCCTTGTATGCAATATTATGGTTGTTTTATGTTCTGTGTTTGTGACTGTTTCCATGTCTGATTACATGTACGTTCTTTTGATTTCCGCCAGAATCTTGGTCGCTTGATAATGACAATGAAAATGCATTTTCAGTGACTGAAGACGGAATAAATACATTTTTTGGACATATTTAAATATGATCAATGCTTTGAATTTTTTATTGACAAAATCTGTATTCGATTTGGTAATACTCTATACAGATCTCTTTTTTGTTATGAATTGTAGTTCGTGGCTAAGCTCTTTAAAAATCCTTCAAAATATGATCTGTTGCATGAATTGAATCAAACTTTATAAATATCTTGATATTTTGGCCGTAAATACACGTAATCCTAACTTCGAAAACTATGTTTAAGATATCTAACTTAAGTTTACCAAGTCTTAAATAACAATAACAGAACTCGTACACCATTGCTTAGCTTGATATAATATCTATATTACACTAGAAAATGGCAACCTTCATACTAATGTTTATGACAAAAGATATGATTTTGATTTTCTATTGTTAATTTTACATTCCTAGATGGTGATATTCCTGAAGCATCCTCTTTATATTTCATAACTGCTCCGTTTCGATTGTATTTGTAATAAAGTGCGAGATTTTAATAAAGGCAATGAATGCCTTGCAGAAAATTTTGTGTACCAGGGGTATCGATATCACTTTTCTTCACTGTTGCAAAATTTTGATGAAAAATACAACAGAACTTGCAGGTTCTTGTATTAAAAATGGTATTATTCACCCAGTTTTTGGCAGAACTTTATTACAAAATCCGGTTTATCAACTGTCCTTAATAAATTAATAGGTAAATAATACGATTTTCAATTTATTACCTATTCTTTGAACTTAGTTTTCACAGATATTCGACCCTAATTGCATCCCCACTCATGGGGAAGTACACAGAAGACGGCCAAATATAAGCAGAACTTGTGTACCCGTGTTGCTGCCCCACATACTATTGGACGTAATGGTTAGTAAGTAGTAAATAATTGCATTCCCATGTAAAAACTAAGTCCTTTTTTAATATTACACTACATCGAAACTTGCCTATTATATTAACATCTAATTTTGTCTACAGTACATGGTGCATGTTGAGGTATTCCATGGAGCGAATCGTGTATATTATTGAGCGAATTGTATGGTGTCTTTGTTGTTTCAATACATTTTACTTTACAATAAAGAGGGATGGTAATGACCTTATTTCAGCCCACCGCTGATTCCGTACGCCTGTCCACAGTAAAACCGTGGACATTTGTGTGTTTTAATGTCATTTTATTACCTAGTTTGATTTTGAAGAATTGTCATTTTAGTACCGTATTTTTTTTTACTTTTGTTGTCGGGGTCTTTCAGAGCTTATACACTTGTTGAAGAACATTTGGTGATCTCTGAATGCATTTACTATTTTGTATTTAATTTATACGCTGGTGCATTTGTTACTTTTTATCATATCCGTTTTTTCGTAATGCTGCTGATGGGAGGTTACTCCATGAAACCTTTGTACAAAATGGCAAAACTTGCAACGTTAAATAAATACAATTGATAGTTTTGTATTTACAAGGGAAGTTATTCAAACATCATTCTACCATGACTTTAGGTGATCACAATTACTATAATTACAACCGAAAGAGAAACGTTTATTAAAAATGATGTAGAAGAAAATGGCATTTACTCATAGGACGTATAAATAGGAAACATCGAGATTCAAGCTGGTTTGAGCAGTGAAATTCTACCACTACTATCAAATATAGATTCACAAACGGCACTAAACTTAATACGATTTCAGTCCGATTACAAGAAGTTGGATAACCCCTGCTTTTTCAAATCATTAATATGAACTCTTAAATATTTTAAGTAGTCCAACATTACTCCTGTCAATCCAAAGTCAATAGCATGTTGTGGTAGCCAGCCCTGCAACATAAATAAACAACATTTCAAATACTGCATGGAACTTATTTCAAGTAAGTAATTTTTAAGCGATAATCATTTTTTAACGACAGATATATAATCTTTGACTAGCTGCACAAAGAAAACCGTAGGGTGAGCGTTATCAGTCCTAAACCGTAGGGTGAGCGTTATCAGTCCTAAACCGTGGGTAAGCGTTATCAGTCCTAAACATATGTATGTATCCATACGATTAAAACATGAAAACGTATGCTGTATTTTTTCCCTGTGATACATGGCCTTTGTTGATTCCACAAGATCTTGTAGACTTAACTGAGTCTCTTGTATTTTTATAAGAATATCAATGTCCACGTCTAATCTTCGCTTTCCTGTTCTATACAAGCAGTCCAAGCTACTTACTTTTAAGTTAGTATTTAAGTACCATACAAACTGACATTTGTTGGGGTCATCTTTATGGGGAGTAAATATAAATCCTCCGGGTCCATTTTCCCCTCTATTAAAAACAGAATACATAAATACATATTAAGTTTCCATAAAAAGGGTAAAATAAATATAGGATTTTAATGTGACCATACCAATATAATGAAGTTTTATTTTAGGCGAAAATATTCTATTTATTCTGTACCAAATACAAAAATACCAATCGTATATATTACAAATTTCGATATGCCGTACATATGGTTTAAAGAGTAGCCTCTCTCTCATCAGCAGCATTGGAGTCATTTATCTAGGAAAATCTTCATCGGAAAGTAGTATACAAAAATACTCAAAACCAAAACTATCGAAATAGGAAGCTAACTTCATCATCAAGATGTTCTACCATGTGTTATACAAGGAATGAAGCCTCTTTAGGTATTTTGAAATTACTGCACATTTTGTTAAACATGATAAATAAAATCTGATATATTTCGGGGTCAAACAAGTCTGACTACTGGGTTGGTGAACACCTTCGAGGACGGTTGGCTTATCAGCAGTGGCACTGACTCAATCGTTTTTTTTTTCGTAAAAAGTCTAAAGCATATTTTTTTTCTCCAGAAACATTCATATATATTACAAAACTCTTTATCAAAACTGGACAGAGGTGGCAATTAGAATATTGTCCTATACTTCTATAGTTGTTGTGAGTCCTCAACGTGTTCACAAATGAACTTAATAAAATTGTTAAGAATTTGAAAAAAGCAAAACCAACAGCAATGGAGAGAAATTATAGTCGCCAAATACCCCCATGGACCAAACCGGACTAAGTCAGAAGAAGTGACTGAAAGTGTAACTTACATCTTAATATTCCGCTAATAGTTAATGTAGAGCATGCTGAGCAAAAAAATGGTTCCAAAACAAACATATTCACATAGCAATTCTTTTGTCTGAAACATTGTTGGCCTTCCACAAAAAGATCGTAATCAACCCCATTTCTTTTGTAGATATATGTCATGTTGTAAAAGCATAATAAGGCTTTTGAAATCTATTTATTACTTTAAATCCATAAAAGAAGGTTTTCCCACGCGAAAATCTCCCTTGCTCTTTACTTTGTGACCCGCATTACAATTTTGAGATACATTAGCGCGCGGATCCAGAGATTGTGAAAAGGAATCATATGTAGGTCTCAAAGTTTCCCTAAAATCTAAGTAAAACTGCATATATTTCTTTGTGTTAATCATACAGTGCTAAATGACTAATAGACTTGGTCATTTATTGAACAATATCGTAATATCTATTTTGCCAGATTTGCTTTGGACTTGACTTGATTATGGATTGGATTAGTGTTCGCTAATTTTGTTGTTACCCTAATTTTCTGAGCGTTTTTCGGTCTTTAAGTACTTCTCCGTCTAAGAATAGGGCAAAATAGGGATAGGTATGGCAAATGAAGGAAAAAAAACGTGGAGTTTTTCTTGCATTAACCAAGTATTTAGTATTTATATCTGATAACCTCCAGAAATTACTTTCAAAGTGTTTGTAAAATTTGCCTTTTTAATATTGATAGGTCAAATTTAAAATGCACCATGTAAAAAATGGCGGTAATATTTTCCCGCACCTTTCCCTAATATAAGCAGTGTAAAATATCTACATCACAAATGCTTCACGGTAATTTAAATAGCTTCTCAATTGTTTTCTAGATTAATCGAATATATTTTAGGCAAAAAAAGACCAAATTGAGAAATATGATGTGCCAACCAATGTCTGATTATTACATAGAATGGTACTTACGCATAAAATTGTAACTTTTCATCATTACCTGATATATTTATTCTGATGAGGCATTCCCGAGAATGTGGTATGTCTGACTAATGATAGATATGCCCCATCCCTCTGTTCCCATCGCCTGAGGTTGACGAAATCCCTGGCTGATACAAGTCCCCCTGCAGCTTCGGGAACGATAGTATAGGCTATATCTGTGTTGTCGTTGATAGGATGTAATACCTGTTCAAATACAAATATTATGCTGCTTATTTGGAAATTAATGTGGTTCGTTATCTTATGTTATATTTAGATGTACCTCTAACTAAAAATAAACGAATATAACCTCCATTGATGAAATTAAAAAGCCACGTAAAAAGTCAATAAAATAATGTATTAAACCATTGTATTATGCTGTTAACCTTTTCTGGCTCCAGACCTTTTTTAATTCCTAGTATTATTTTAGTTGTTACTATTTGCTGAGAACAAGCGACGAATTGATACCACAATCACAATAAGCTGTAAAAGTATATAATCCTTATTTCCAATCCAGTACAAAAGACTGTGTATTTGTCCATTGTACATTCTTAGTAACACTTTTATCAGGCAACCTACCCTGTTTTCTTTTAAGGTGGGGTTCCACGTGTGATTATATTCTAAACGATAAGCACATTCATCCCATAAAAACTTGGCCTGGAAATCAAGCTCACCCTGAAAAAGATTTAGAAAATAAGGGTTCAATTTTGACTAACGCGCAGACTTTAATAAAGTGAAAACAATGTACGAATGAGACATATGCAATTCTACCAAGAAACAATAACAAAGAATGAGTCCTTTCTGTGGAATTAAAGCATACTAAAGTACTTCAGTGACAGCGTTAAAGGGATTACGTGAGTATGATGAACTTTGAACCTTCGGTATTTTTGTCGATACCTAAAATAGACCAAAACAACAAATGATGCAATTCCTTCTAAAGGTGTATCTCGAGGATTTTGGCAATGTGGTGGAGACGTCATAGCCCTCAGCCAGATCAAATAAGAACACAATAGTATATAATATTAAGATATATACTTTTACCTTTTATTTCATGACCTGTACATTAACAAAATAGTCTAAGCACTGCCGAACATTTTAATGATACAACTTAGAACAGAAGATAGATTGATTGCTTGTTTCTCTGAAAGAAGACATTTGATAAACCAGGGAACAGCATCCACGGCCCAAATGTCATGAAATCAATAACGACCGATTTATAGGATAACCATTGGATTATACATCGTGTAGGATAATCAGGTGCAGATTCATATGGACATAAAAGTAAATCAAATATACTATCATACGAGATTTTATTTATAAACTGCTGGATTCATAATAGGTTACTCATATGTTTCCACTTCGTATACATTGACAGTTGTGACCGTGTATTACCATTCTGACACTCAGAGACGTGACTTTTTGAAAGATGGTAGGCTGCAGAGGTAGGCAGATTATACCTTGACTTACATTATGTTACATGTATATCTATAATGCGCCATCTCGTGGTTTTAAAGGTACTAGTTTCACCGTAAGGAAATACCATTTATGTCTTGGTCATCTGGTTCTGTTATTTAATGTCTACATGAAAGTTTACCTGTAACCTGTAGACTTTCTTCTTGATTTTCTTACAAAAGGTACTATGAACAATCCCTATAACAGAGTTATCCCCCTTCTCCAGTTTCCATCCATCCTTGGTTTTGTGTAGTTCCCAAACAATGTCCAATAACTCATCAGCTAATTTGACATAATCTGGTTCCTATAAACAAAATTACAGATTTACTTTAAATTCAGCATTCTTATGAGAAAAAAAAAAGATTCGGTAAATGAGAATATCATGAATGACACTAGTTACATGTATTTGTTGCAGTGAGTCATTATTCACAACTTTAATTTGCAATTGAAGAAACTTGCTCATCCGAACATTTCAACCACTATTCACTCGTATACGTGTTTTTCTACACAAATGCAAGTATTTGGTACGAATTATTATGATACGCCCAAAATCAAATCATTGACAGACAAAAATATATGATCATAAATCTATCTATCTCTAGATACGGATAACACATGACAAATAATTGCTTTCCACGGGATGATAAAAGGTTACATTAACAACTCTATCCAAGAGAACCAAAATTCTAGCGGAAGTCATTCGATTTTAGAGCAAGTAGCATTCGTGCCATTTAGGATGTTGAAAGCAAGCTAAAATCAGTGGCATAGAATATTTGATGTTTATCGACTGTATTTGAAGTTTTTGATTTGTTTCTTTACGAAGGCTTCCTATTCTGGTGCATGGACTTCTGCCTTCTTTCGCTGCAGGGCAACGCTTATTGCATTCAACCTTGTATAGAAGCATTACTCACCTTCAGTTTGTTACTTTGATGCGCTCCCTCTGTTTCATGTTCTAAAAGAAAAAAACGAATAGACTTTAAACAGACAAAATAAATGATAAAATAATGTTAGTTTCCATTTCCCTCCATGCAAGAAAAAAATTTCTTAGCCAGTAATATAAATGTATATATATACATGCATTTGATGTGTTTATGTCCCTATCCTCTTTTTGTTTGCGGTCTCCAGAATTATCTGCTTCTCCTTAAGTAATTCAAATAATTTCCTGTCAAAGGGCACATGCACAATTCATGAAGAAATCTTACTAAACAGCAACAAAGATACATTTTATTTTATTGTTTTACAATGTCACACGAACGCGTTCATTGGGTTATACACAGATCATCAGTACTGCATTGTTACAGATCATGATCTAACATTGAGTATAACGGATGGCAACTTACATTTTTTGTACATCACTGACCTGTGCCCCAGGTAAAAAAAAACTGTCGCGTTCGACATTACAATTTTACTTTTACCCGCATAACTTTTTTTTAAAAAAAGAGAACAGGGTTGATAAATTCAATATAACATGTAATTATTATAGTAATAAAGCAAAAACTTTTAAATATCCTGTTTTTCACATGGCACCTGTCGGGAGATTCTTAAATATAATGTGATTCTCACTTGTGGTACAATGTAATTTAGGCATGCTATACATGTTGTGCTGTAAAAGGGCAAAAAATGTTTTAGCTATCTGCAAAGAACGGTAAAACGTTTTGTTATTCCACCGATAAAAAGAATATGATACTTCTTGAGAAATGCATGTTAGTATTACATGAAATAATCTGTTTTGTGCCAATTTACTCTTATATGCCACGAAACGCTTTATTAAAAGTGTAAATTGGTCCAAACCAGGTTAATGAGTGTAACCTGTTCAAAAATTAAAAACCATTCATTATAATTCAATTTGTTATGGATGCATGACAGTCTAAACATTAAAAAATGATTCTTTTTTTTTGTTTTGTTTTGTTTTGTTTTTAGGGGGGATTATTTTAATCGCGGAATGCGGACCAATCGACTTGAATGACGTCATAAGTACCTGGCCTGGTTATACAAAATAACCTGGTTTGGTTATAAATAACCAAACAATCAGAAAGATAGTTACAATAATTTGTTGGGTGTAGGTACTGTAACAAGCATTATAATAGCTCAATAAAAACCAAATTGTCTTCCACTAACTAATTGTTTCTGCTGAACATTTGCTTGATTGATTGATTGTTAGGGTTTAACACCCCAGCGGCAATATCTCAGCTATATCCAGGCGATGAACATGAAATGGATGATTAAATGAACATGAAATGATGATAAAATGAAAAGTGGGTAGGACACGTGGACAATAGGCTCGACGGGTTTCGATTGCCACTGAAAATAGGGAGAGGTGGGTAGGATCGGGCAATTTAGCCTCCTGTGGCGGAGCGCAAATGTTCCTACTCCGATAGAATACCACAGCAGGGTTCTTTAATGCGCAATGAATGTAGCATCTTTCCCAACACGCTGCACCACTATGGTTTACAGTCAGGTTTTCCGTAACATGGCCGGACGATCCCAGCATGTAGCATGTCAGGGGCACCCATTCCACCATGGGGCACACAACCCAGTTGCTCTGTGGACAGAGCGCCCTGGACCCCGAGCAGGGTTCTGAGCACTATTCAGTCGCCTTTTACGACAAGCTCGTCGCTACTGCGGGCCTATTTTTGGGGACCGAACCCGAATGGGGGGTTGCACATTTGGGTACCGAATTTTATACATCTTATAAAATTATTTAATGTGGTTTGTAACTAGTTTCTAATTGGTTGGTTCTCTTTGAGCAAACCGGGTTATTTTATAAAATCAGGCTTGGTTCAATATGACGTCTCTAACGTCAATTGATCCCCAAATCCCAAAACAAAATAACTTTTTCATTACGAATTTGGACTGTCATCCATTAAAAATTGATTCATAAGAAATGTTAACTTTCTAATGTTTGTAGGTTATAATCAATCACCTGTTTACACTTTTTATAAACCGCTTCAAGTGTAAACTGTTGCTTATAACCTTTAAAAAAATAGAAACATTAAATTAGAGACAAGTAATTCATAGGAAATAAGACAATCCTGATAAATATTCAAAATTGTTATACAAAAAAAACTCAGTTAAAATGAAGTGTATAAATCATTTTTTAAACCAGCCTTTTTCTCAGTGTCTCAAAAAAAAAAACAAAACAAAACAAAAAGCATAAATAATCTTCTACATCCATATCCTTTCATCACTAAAGACACTGATTGCGAAAATTTAGATTGTTTTACTTTAAAATAAAATAAAAATAATAATAAGATTGTCACTTTACAACAATACCTGCAAAATGACAATAACAACTTCAAACTGAATTTACATGTAAAATATTACAAAAAAATAATTAAGGTACCTTCTTTTTTGAGTTTGGTCAGCAGCCGTCCAATTATACCTCGCTGCTTATGATGTGGGTGATTATCTGATATTATTCCAAGGCTCATTGTTTTCTCCTATTTTTTACAATTCGCTCTCACAACTAAATAGGCGAATTTTATCACAGATCAATCCTGTCTGGCTTGTAAATCTGATAATATCTAATCACTGGTTACGCGTTTATAAGGATGTATTATGTAAAAACGCCGTAAGTGGTCAGTTAATACTTTTTTAGAATGTTATATAAATTCACTTTGAGTCACGTGTACTTCCATATGTGGAAAAATAAATCATCAAGTTTAATCACTCAAAAAATAAATAATTATGTTTTTTTTCCATTTCTAGGACTTCTTATATGAAAATAATTAGCGAATTCATTTTAAGTATATTCACGCAAATTTCAGAACTTTTCAAATATCCTTAAACACGTGTAGTAAGCTAAAAATAACATAACACCTGTTCACTCAGGTGTGAACAAAATATAAACAAATGTTTACTTATAGATATGACTACACACGTGATTTTTTGCATGCGATTCCCATTCTGTAATTTCCATATTTATCAAAATGAACGCGATTAGAATAAAGTTTACATTTTGAAAAATCATTTTCCATTAAAATATGTAGATGTGTAACTGTAACACAGGTGTCAAATATCAACATGAACATTTATGAATTTATGACCTTTCTAATGAAATCAAAGGTTTATAGAAAAGTAGGGGGCATGTGCGGATTCAGGCGGGGCGTGGCGGGTGTACGCCCCCTTAAAATTTGCAAAGCATGGGTTGTCAGGATTAGATTTAGGTGGTTCCAGGTTGAAACTTTAATTTCTCGTTAATTTTACCACAAAAGATATCTACATTGCACTCACTCAAGAAGAATATTTAAAACATTTAACCTTAAAAAAATTTTAATTGTGCGCCCCTCCCCCTTAATCTAAAATCCGCTTATGGAAGGTGTCTATCACCTGGCCCATGCCTTCATTATTTGGTTTTTTTCTGCATACTTTTTGTTATTAATATTTCTCACCCTACCAGTGCACCTGGTCCATGCTTCCAGTTTGTAGTGAAGTCAGAGTTGCTCATTTGCTTTTGTTACTTTGTATGTATGATTTTAGTTACTTTATGTTCTTTGTTGTGTATGTCGGTTTTCCATACCTGGTCTTGGTCCCTGGATTACGTTCTTTTTATTACCGCTATAACCTTGGTTCCCTTGATTACTCTTTGATTACCGCTATAACCTTGGTTCCCTTGATTACTCTTTGATTACCGCTATAACCTTGGTTCCCTTGATTACTCTTACCGTATTAAGCCATATCTGTTAACTTCCCAACATTAAAAGGTGGGGGGAGACTCCTATAAAGTCAATGAAACATTTAGAATATCCCACATGAAAATGGGAGATTTGTGAGAGGTTTTTCAATAATACTACTATATTTAAAAAAAACTGTTAATTTGAATTTTTTCATAAAAAATATGCCTTTACGTAAAAATCTCTCACATGGAACTATGTCAATGACGGAGATTCTGTTCCAACAGTATCTAGTACGGTTAAGTTGGTTGTTTTCTTTTTTCGAAATAGTTTTTGTAGTATAAACCCAGACTGCTCATCCACTGAATGTTTTTGATGTGTTCTCCATCAATATCTGTAGTGTTTATTGCTGTGCTTTTTGCTTTGACATTATTTTTTTATATACTGCTTTAACCATTGCAACTGAATTTTAGCAAAGGGATTTCTTCCTACTTAAATAAAGGGCTGCATTATAGTTGGGCAATTAAAACAAGAGGCTCCCAGGAGCCTGAATTGTTAAACTTTGTCTATCAATGGCTATTAATGTAACAAGGAGTTGTCTAACAATTTTAACTCAAGAAGACTTTGGTTGGATCATTTCAGAAAGTGAAAGTTTCTTTCTATCTACTTTCTTTTTATCTACTATAGTTTTCAAGATTTTTGTTGAAAACTGTAAAAAATGTCAATTGTCACCTTTCAAGGGCAATAACCCTTACAAGCAGTTATCTGACAACTTTTGTAGACCTTATAAGGATCATTCCAGCAATACAAAGAATTTGGTTAAACCAAACAGTTTTGGAGATATGATGTGCAATAAATTACTGTTTGACCCCTACATTAAATTTTCAGTAATGGCAGCCATGTCTTTAGATGAATCAAAAATCCCCACCACTGTAATATCCAGGATACTTTAAGGAACATTCATACCAAGTTTAGTTCCAATTGGTCAAGTAGTGTCAGAGGAGAAGATTTTTGAAAGAAATATCATTAAAAATACCAAAAAAAATGTAGAAAAAGGGCAATAACTCCAACATGGCCAAACAGATTAAAATAAAAATTTGACCACAGATAGATCTCATCATGCTGAACACTTTTACCCCATCAGAATTTGGCTAACCCTAACAGTTTTGGAGATGTATGCGAAAAACTACTATCTGACCTCTATGTTCTATTTTTTAGTAACAGCACCCATGTTTTTTGATGGATCAAAAATCTAAACATAACTTTGTGCAAGATACCCTAAGGAACATCTGTGCAAAGTTTCATATAATTCCACTCCATAGTTTCAAAGGAGATTTTTTTTAAAATAGTTAATGGATGACAAAGATGGACGCCAAGTGATGGCAATAGCTTACATGGCCTTCAACCAGGCAAGCTAAAAAAACTGTAACCTTAGATTATCTACCATATGTACCAAAAATATATATAATGTCATATGATTTGTGGCACAAATGTAAAATTATTAGGCAAAAAAGAAATGCTCAATGGCAAAGAAAGTCTAGCAATGTTATATTGTTCCCAGTCTGATGTTTGACAGAAAATGAAAACAATATCTACATCAATATACATTTTACTTACATCACAATCTTAAGACATGTAACAGTTCATCACAATCTACATTAAAATCATTATATAAATATCTCTCTCTTAAAAAGTTCTGAACAAAAATCAGACATAACTAAATTAATCTTAGTTCAAACCAAGCAGAATTGAATCTATGTTCAAACCAAGCAGAACTGAATCTATGTTCAAACTAAGCAGAACTGAATCTATATTCAAACAAGCAGAACTGAATCTATGTTCGAATCAAGTATAAACTTTGTTGGTTTAGTATTGCAAAGATGGTTTACATCTTACACCTGGAATGCAAGGACATTTGTTAAACAGAAGAAATACACAGTAAAAAAAATCATTGGGAAAGAATAACCCAGGCATGAAATAATGTCACTGTGAGAGAGTGTAATCGTAGAACAATATCTATATATTACATTTTCATATAAATTTATACACAATATCTTACAGGTTGAAATGAATTAATTCCATACAAAACTCCTGACTGCAAACAGAAATTCTTTCTCACATTCAATGTATAACAACATATTAACGCAACCTGGGACTATTTTACTGAATATAATATAAATAAAACCTAACAAATAAAACTGGTTTTTGGAACAACTTCCACTCATGAGTGACCTGCTCAATCATTCAACTATCTTAACAACTTTTAAAAGCAATTGGACTCTTCAAAGTTCTAAATGTATGCAGAGGCATGGCAGCCAAAAATTGATTGGTACTGCAGAATTTGACCCTTCAAAGTTCTAAATGTATGCAGAGGCTTGGCAGCCAAAAATTGAATAGTACTGCAGAATTGGACTCTTCAACCTTCTACATGTATGTAGAATTTACAATTATTAAGACGGTACCCAACATCTTCTATAAATATTATTTAGCTGGTTTAAATTTCTTGAAATTTTATTCAGTGTTTTACTTTGATAAAAGAAGCAAAAATGTATAATCACATGTTTCATGGGAATAATTTCAATGAATGTACTGTAGCGTCATCAACAAAACTTTAGATCACTAAGATGCTTTGAATTTGATATCAGAATGTCACAAAATAAAACATTTTGCTGATTTTTACATAGTTATTTCCCCTAGGTGTTGTGTATCCCTTTAAACTCCTTTAGACACTATAGTTTTGTTAAGGTAAATGGCTCCAGAGAAGTTGCAAATAAATTATAATTCTGACAACTCAATTAAGTAACAACAATAAATAATCAGACATGGGTTTTCCATTAAATGGTTAGCTTTAACAAATAACTTTACATTCTTTGGATAGTTAGCAACATTTAAATAAACCAAAATCATTATAATTGAAATTGGTAATCCTAGATAACACAATAGCTTGCAGTAACACAATTATTCTGAGCGAACTTGTTAACAAACTAACAATGTAATGCCTGCCTCTCAAATTATATAAAAACAGCATAGAGGTAAAGTTTCTCTTAAAATATAAGCACTTCTTACTGAGAACATAGGATGACATCACAAAAATATGGTTTGTTTTTTTAAATAAAATGAAGCCTTCAACAAATGGTGCTTGTTCTAGAATTAGAGGAATAATTTTGGTTTATCCATTTTTAACCATAATTAAGCTTGGAATTACAATCACAGTATGCTTTTGTTCAGATGATCACAATGTAACAGTAACCAGATAGTCAGAAAATCAGGAGATTCCCTGATTTTTTAAGTCATCTATATGTATCCTAAGGTATTTCAGGTAGTCAAACATTACTCCTGTAAGTCCAATGTCTATAGCAGATTGTGGAAGCCAGCCCTACAAGTAATAACCATTAGATTAATACATGGAATTAAACTGAAAATCTATCAATAATTTTATATTATGATGTGTAGCATGATTACTAATTCTGTCCAATTATCAATTTCTTAAAGGGTAAACAATTCTCAACAGAGAAAATAACAACAATTATGAAACCAAAATTGACATCTATAATACATCTTAGTTTTTACTTAAATACAAACCAATCTTCACCAAGTTAAATCTGACTTAACCAGACATTCCCTCAAGTTGTGTCACTGACTTTCATGCATATTTAACCTTATAAACCATACTAATTCTTAAGGTATTTTTTTCCTAATTTCTATTAACAATTAACACCTGTGCAGATTTAAAAAGTACATGTCGCTTCTCCTTCAGTAGTTAAAATTCAATAATTTTCATATTGGAAATCAGAAATCAATAATAAAATTGCAGGGTACAGCTTGATAAACTCTGAACAGCTCAGAATTTTGATTGTGATTAAATATTTGTTCAGAATTATATAAGTGGTCCTTTCTTGAAGCCTTTTTTTTCATATATGGTTCCTGCCACAATCCTCTAAATTAATTCATGCCTTCCTTTAGAGATTTCAATGAAATTCATTTATTGATAGTTGACTGGTTATCAGAACATAATGATAATGCTTATTTTTGGCCCTTAATTCCTAAATGTTCAAGTCACAACCCATAAAATCAATCCCAGGATTTCTTTTGTGGCATGACACCTTGTGGTACAATTTCTGAGATCTATATACTTATACTCCTGTTAATGTCCAGAAATGAAAATACAACAGAGGACAACAACAAAGCCAACAACAATGACAGCATGATACCATTATATAACCACAATAAAAATGAAAGGGAGCTTCCTGCTACAAATGCAAATCTATACCCCCAAAAAAATACAACAAAATCCGTCAAAGCATTTTCATTTGGACAAACAGTGTTAGCGCATAAAACAGCAATAAAAAGTTGGAGGTATTGAATTTAGAAAAAAAACAGACCTGCTTTTGAAAGGACACCACTGAACAATTTACATGCTGGAATCTGTCAGAATCAGGCAAAATTAAAAAATAATGAGTCAAGCTCGAAAAAAAACACACAAATTTAATAATGTGGGCATATAGTTAACAGAAGAAGAATTGATAATATATTTGTTTTAGTAGTGTCAGAGGATACAGAAAAGTGAGTTCAAAGTTACTATAGAGTGATACGGAAAGTGAGTTATCTCCCTTTAACGATGAATTTGCAATGCATTTCATAAAATTTATACTTATAATAACTGACACTTAAAATAGAAGTAAATGTCATTTTGAATAAGAGTTTACAGAAAGATTTGCATTTTTTTCACCATGATTAATCCACTGCCTGATTCTGACAGAGAATAGTATCATCAGAAGCTTACCTTGAGGTTAGTATTGAGGTACCATACAAACTGACATTTGTTGGGATCTTCTGGATTAGGAGTGAAAATGAAACCTCCTGGACCATTCTCTCCTCTAATTAACAGATGATACATTTATAAATAATTGTAAACAGAAATACAGTGAAGTAGCAATGGGAAAAACATATTGAAACCTTTCTAAACTGAACCCTGAATAATCTGAAAACCTGTCTAAACCAGACCCTGAATAATCCAAAACCTGTCTAGGCCAAACACTGAATAATATATAAACCTGTCTAAACCAAACCCTGAATAATTCGAAAACCTCTCTGAACTTGACATTTTTTTTCAAGTCCCTTTGTATCAATTTTAATGCATTTTTAACCTGGGTAAACTGAAATCTTTTCTAAACCAAAAAACTTCAAGTATAAAAGAGATTTGGTTTAGACAGGTTTCACTGTAAGTAGAAACACAACAAAACAGAATTTTGCATCACTTTATGTCACCTTGAACTTTGACCTAGAAACCACGAAAATTTTTCCAAATAAAATTAGTTTTGATAAAAAAAACAGGCTTTTTAACTACCATGAAAATAACTGTTTCTACATTACTTCCACAGGTCTGTTTTTCAATTGTGGTCATCCTTTTTTTCAGCTTTCATAAGTTCTTTTTATTCTTGCAATTGAATTAGATACCTACACATAACAAGACTTACCTTACATATTTTTTCTGTGCAGGCATCCCTGAGAAAGTTGTATGTCTAACTAATGAAAGAAATGATCCATTCCTCTGTCCCCATCGACGTAAGTTAACGAAATCTCTGGCCGCTACTATACCTCCAGCAGCTTCAGCAGCTATTGTATAGGCTATATCTGTATTCTCATTAATGGCTTGTAAAACCTATAAATAATCAAAATTACAAATTAGCAGGGGTAGCTACTATTGGCTTTATAACAGTTCACAAAATATTATTTTAAGTTGGCTCTTCTAAAATGATGTATTTAAAAGGTATTCAGCCGTGGCAAAATGGTGTTTCAGATATGACCAACATCATACTGATATTATAGTTTTATTTCTGACATCTTTGATAAGTATTATCAAATTTTACTGACATGCAGGTGAATTTTGCTGAAAAAATAAGGCAACATATAGGGCCAGTCTGTGGTAAAAACAGAGTCTCCATTAATTATTTCTTAATTAATAAACATCAGGAATGTTGAAACGTAAAATGTATTAGTCAAAAACTGCATAAACACATGAAATAATAATCTTAAAAAGGAAAAAATATGTTAATGTCTCTTAAAATTACACATCAAATTTCATATTGATGCAGCATTGTTACAAATTGATAAAACCCAAGATCAGTAACTAGTACCATGTTTATATGATGTAGAGAAGGCCATTAATGTGCATCAATTATAAGTTAGTAAGAATTTACTTAAATAGAAGGGTTTTACTTCTTCTATTACAATAATGGCTGAATCCATGGAATCAAGTATAAGTTGATTCTAGTATCCAAAAGATCATTTGCCTTATATAGAGCAGACTAAAGCTATTTACTCAATTACAAATCCTTGGTGGGAGATGAAGTATCCTTTCTTCAACACAGGTTGGGCTCCATTCAGAACTAATTACCTACCCTACTCTCAACACAAGTTGGGTTCCATTGAGAATTTTCCTCCAGGTTGTAAGCACATTCCTCCCATAAATACTGAGCTCGGAAATCAACTTCACCCTATAAAAACGTGCAATATCTACATATAGTCACTAATCATTGTGTCAACAAGAGCTGAGTATGTGCACAAATGACATTTCAATACAAATTATGAGGGCTAATATTTAGATATTTCAAAATGAAAAAATTTGTTGACAAGACAACATGCCAACACATGTATTGAATGAACATAATGTGACTTATTCTTCAGACCAAGTGTTTTAAACATCATCTAAATTATAATAATTAATTGTAAATAAGTGCTCTAAACCTAAGGATATTATGAAAGAGTTTAAACAAAACAGATCATCATGCATATCATTTATGTGCAGTTATCCATATAAAACACTGTTTCACAAAATATGATTTACTAGGTTTAAGGACCATAATCGATGTCTGAACCAGATCGTTGCACTCAGAATGTCTTTAAAAGTCATGATCTTTATAAACCACATCCTTAGCCACAGGTATAAGTGATTATATTTAAAATAAAAATATTTTAATATTTTGAATTTCGCTCATGTTTATATACATCCTTTTACCTAAAATCAAAATGATATATTTCCGTCTCTTCCTGTATAGTTATACATTAATTATGTCACCACAAAGGAACATGTATAGTAAGGGTCCTTTAAGAACTCTAGAAGTTGCAACATCGACATATTTTTAAATATGGCCCCAATCTCCAAACCCAGCACCCAAAAAACACTCCCTATAAAAATGAATCACTTGAATGGAATATATTAGTACTGGTAACTTCAATCATTCCTCTTTGTTTATATTCATTTTTATTCAATACAAGAGGACTAAGCACATAAAAACTTTTTTTGGCCCCTATAACTTTGTGCTCATTCTATCACCTGATAGTAAAGTGTCTCTAGTCTGTTGCATGGTTTACTGACCCCTTTATAAAGTAATCACTGTTGCATTATACCTTTTCAATAAAAAAAAAGTTAATAAATTCATACCATGTCTTAAAACTAGAACAGCTATGTATTAATATGCAGTTAAGATACATTTAAAGTATGAATATTGAAATTCTCTCGAATTTATTTCATAGACAATCAGATTTTAATTTGACATTTAGACATGATTTTACATAATTCATCTAAAGATTATGAATGCCAGATTTGGTAAAAATTCATTGAGCAATGCTGAATCAAAAGTGTTCATAACAATGTCACAGAATGGCAGAAACTCATGGAAAACACTTTAACAAAAGGACCATGTCCATTATAATATTATTTCAGTGAAATTAAATCTATGCTCATCCTATCATGCAATTGAGTGTGTATATTCAAGGTTGATGCAGATTAAGACATGAAATAAATTTATTATCCCTTTCCAATTGACAAAATATCGCACATAAGGTGTGAGTGAATGGAATCAATTAACTGTGTAACAGATGTCAGACACTCTATCATCAGGTGAAATTATAAGCATAAAGTCATTTGGGCAATAAGTTAGATATATGCTGTCCTTTAGTAAAATGACCGTAGAAGTTGCTATATTGTTTGGCTAGGGAATTGTAATATTTCAAAAAGAAAAGCATGTTAAAATGGCCATTAATCCTCTGTCTCTCACCTCTAGCCTGTAAACCTTTCGTTTTATTTTCTTGCTATAGGTACTATGTACAATCCCTTCTGTTGGGTTCTCTCCCTTTTCTAATTTCCAACCATCTGTAGTTTGGTGTAGCTCCCATACCATATCTAATAACTCATCACCTAACTGTATATACTCTTGTTCCTATTAATGGACAAAAATCATAATACTGTTCATTCTGATAAAACATTATTCAAACTGGAAACAGCTTTTTATTACACATTTTGGCCCCTTATTCCTATAATCAAGTCCTAACTGCATAATCAATCCCAGTCTTCCTTTGGTGGTGCCCTGTGCAGGTCCGGGTGTCAAAAGAATAGGCCTGCAGCAGCGCTAAGCTTGTCGTTAAAGGCGACTAAATAGTCGTTACATGTTCAGGTTTTTACCCCCAAATTAAACCGTATGACCATTGTGGTATAAAATATTGTGGAAAAATATCATAGACATTCCTATGCTTTTACTGGTGCTCTATAGTTTAATTCTATGAAATGCTTGTTTTATACACCTTTCTGGCCTCTAATTCCAAAATGGTTGGGGCCAAATACCCCAAAGTCAATACATTTTTGTACTCAAAATATTCCACAAAAACCAAGTGTCTACGGAAAACAACAACGACAATATGGACGATTCCACTAATGACAGCAGCGCCATACCAATATACAACCACAATTTTTTTTTTGTGGTTATATAAAAATGGGAAATTTTTTGTACTATGCACTTAACAGAATTTCAATTCAAAAGCATTTTTAGTCTGGGCCAGCAGAACCAATATCAATAGATTCAGTGAGTTGGTATATTCAACCAGAATTTAGATGACCAAGGAAATGAATTTTACATTAGAAATACTGATGGTAATGTCACATTAAAGAACTACATTCAGCAATAAAATCTGACCCCAAAAATTGTAACCACTGTATTATGAGTTCCTTCACAGTTTACCAGAAACTTTTAGTGAGTAGAAGTTTCATGAGCTGTTTGGCTCCTTTATCTGTTCAATCAACAATTTTAGCTATAATGTACATAACATTAAACAAAACAAAAAAGTGTGCTAAAAATCAACTGAACATGCAAAAGGATAAAAGTCCACATAAGTCTCAGGCAAAATACATTGCATTTTGTTTTTTGTATGTTTTTTTTTAATCTTTTACTCCAATCTTAAGAGCAAAAATATTTATTTGAGGACGAAAAACAAGTATGTTTAAAATTATTCTTTTTTTTCCTTTACACAGTAATTGTATATATTTTTGCAATAGGTGGTTCTCTAACATTTTAGTTCAGCATTAAAGTTAGTGTTATACTGAAAACTTACCATATATGCTACAGTATTTACTTTAGATTCATGGAAACTTGATTTTGAAGATTATTATTGATTGTGAAATTTGTGATAACTAATGCAAAATAAGTACAATTACAATATTGATATAACAATGCCTGATTCTAATGTGGACCAGTAGGATTTTAGGGAAGCCAAACATACCCTAAAACTGATAAAACTGTTAATTGACGAGTGACTTGCCTGTCGACTGTGACTTCTGTAGCTCTGACCTTCTCCTTCTGTGTCAGATTCTGAAAAATGGATATCAAATTGTAAAACTAAGAATTATTGACCTATTTCTCACAATGAGCTAAAGATTAATTACATGCTATTTTAGTTTCAAAAAGTAATTTTTGTTTGTAAAAACTAAAAATGCTGTGGGCAAGCTCACTAAGATAATACTCCCCCTTTTCAAGTGGATATAAATCAAGATATGTAAAATCTCAACACTAATTTTAATTTCTCCATTCTTCACAGTTACCCCTTGTTACTCAAAAACAATTTGTTGCAGTCAGCCATATAAAAATGTGAATGTAGAACTCCCTTCTTTGGGATGACCAATTACTTCCAAATCAAAGCCATTCTACTGTATTAAAAAAAAATCTCATTTTTATCCAGATTTTACCTTCTCCTTTTAATTTAGACAATAAACAACCAAAGAATCCACGACGTTTATGGTGATGGTGATGATGATGTTCATGTGGATGGTGAGTTTCCTCAATAACTATTCCAAGACTCATATTTAAATATCTTCCACATGAAATTATTATCTACACTTTACTTTTCCACTAGCACATTTTGTTCATTTCACAGATCACTAACAATGTCAAAAGTATGCCTAAGAAAACTTCTCAAGCTCTCATTTTATTTTTTTTTTTCACTTTCCCTTATTTAATAATTTAAATAAAATCAAATTTGACGCTTTAAATTTGATTCTGATTACCACAGTTACAAAATTAATACAATCAAATTCACTTTTTTTTACACCATAACTTTTCTATATCCTTTACAAACTTGAAAGCTCAGGACTAAGAATGAAGTAAAATCAGCTTTGTAGCTATATTTCCTTTATTATACAGCACTTAAAACACTTTAATTGTAATTCAAATCTCACAAATATTCCTTTTGATTAAAGACATAGGAAACCCCTTACATGAAAAATGACATCAATTTGATTTACAAAGATATTTTTTATCAACGTGTAAACATATTTAAAGGAGTAACAGTTCTTCCTTAATCAGCCAATACAAATTGATGAATCGTTCTGATCAGACCATATTAAAGGTCATGACCCTACAGGTAAACATAAACAAATCTATTTATAGATCACAACACATGGCTTTCTCAAGTCAGACCATATCAGTCAATAGAAGAAATCCTTCACATGAAATGGCCTTTTAATACATGTTAAAGTGGGAAGTTCGATCTATAATTTATGAAATTAGATGGTAGTATGTATGTATGTACCCTTTCAAGTAAGATTCAAAGTCCCTTTATTCAAAATTACCATTTTCCTTTTAAAATTTGAATGAAGTTAAATAAATCAAAGCCCTTTATATTAGAATACTGAGGTTGTTTAGTGCAGAACACATTGAAAAATGAAATTAAAATTTACTCCAGTTATAAAATTTAAATTAAAATTCACTTCCTGTGAGGTTCTTTTGCCTACTTTAAGTTGAATGGAAAAATTATTTTGTGGTTATCAGATCATATAACCTTTCCTTAAACCTACAATAAAGTCACCCCCTATAGAGTGAACAGTAAAACAAGGACAAAGACATGATTCAATGCACCAAGACCCCAAAAGTTTTATGATTAAGAACCCTTACATTTTCACTTCCTTTTCTATTTCTTGTTAGTTTTTGCTATGTAAGAGGGAATTATAATGTCATTTTATCAGTAAGTGGGATTTGTTATGTTTGATTGTAAGCATGGGGTAGGGTCATAAATCACTCATAGCCAGAAAGATGAAAGAAAATAACACAAGATATACATCAAGTTTACTTAGACATCTGTAATTATGGTATAAGAGTAGACATCACTTGAAACAAAAACTACCTGTACAACAAAACACAAAATATTTTTGAAAAGTGTCTCTTGTCATACTAACCATGCAGGGGACTAATGTTAAAACACTACTGACAGCAAATAGTGTTCGAAACTAACTTTGCATGCTAGGTAGCCCACAGGACTATTTGATAGATAAATTTAGTGGTCCTAAAAATTGTTTTTGGGTCATCTCCTTAAGACTAATAAAAATTTAAGAATTAATTTAGGGTGTCCAAAGGAAAATCAGATTAAATTTCTAGGTTGTCCTCCCTGAAGGCACAGGACTACCAGACCACTTTTAGTGTGGAACCATGGCAAATAGAACTTCTGTTTTCATTTCTTTCATTTCTGGAAAAAAGACCAATCAATCTGCATAAAAATATAAATGACAATCCTCAGGGGCATCTAACTCTGCCAAAAGAGCTAAATTTACATTTTCATTCCATTGAAATATTTTAAATATTTGGTCATTTCTGATTATTTGAAAATTTACTTTGAAAATTTCAAGTATTTATTGTCAGATTAACAAAATATGAACATGTATGTTTCCAATTTTGGAGAGTCTCATAAATACTGAACATTTTAAAAGAAACTATTGCAATATCTTACATTTTGGCAAAACATTGAACAGGATGTGTTTAAAACTGGCATTCAAAGATGAGAATTTTCATAATTATTACAGTAATTGCTTTCAAAACCACAAAAAAAACCAAAAATCAAGACAATACAATGTCTGGACCGCATCATTGTCATTAATTTGTCAGCACATGAATATTTCCAATATGTGTATATCCACAAAGCAGAGTTAAAAACTGAAGGGTGATTTACAAATTACCTTTTAGTATGTACTTGTAACAAACTGACACAAATATTGCAAATTTCAACAGGTCATAGTTTATATTAAATATTTGTCAAATTTTTCCATAACAGTATTGCATATCTTCAAATTGAGAACGTTAAGCGAAAAAAAATTCAACAAGCTAAAATGTAAGGAAAAATTTATAAAATTTAACCATAATTGGGAGGTGTAAATCTTCAACATATATATTAACATAGTGCAAAGTTTGGATGATTCTGTGAAAGTACTTTAATTCGTGGATACCAATTTTCATGGTTCAGTGAAAATACACAAGTTTGTGGATTTTTGAATTCATGGTTTTGAGACTTTCAGTATACACATCAATGGAAATCTCCATTTCATTGGGCACCAAATTTTGTGGTTCCCCATGGACAATTGTACCCTCACAGTATTAGTTATATACTTTCTGAGTTAGATTCCCTCTAAACCTGATTAATTCACAGATGGACCACCAGGGTCCAGTCACTACTAGAACTGATTTCATCAATGGTGAGTTGGTAAAAAAACAAAAAACAAAAAAAGCAACAAAGCAGTCCATTCATAAATAAAATAATTTTTTATTTCATAGATTGAGGACCTCAAGTTAAGATTAAATCATTAATTTAAAGGTCGGTAAATAAATAAATCATAAATGGAAATTTAATCAAAACAAGTGACTTATGAATAAAAAAAAAGATTTAACCTTTAAACCAACTTCATCTACCTGATGATTGCTGCACTACAGTAGTGGTCCTGGGCCACAACAACAAATACTGGGACAGAATGATAGGTTAAATAAATGCAGTGAGTATAACCATAAGTAACAAAGAAAGAACAAACGTGGCACACATATTGTACATAAGTTTGATCATTGACCTCCAACTACTGTAGATATTCACCAGATTATTCTGTTCAATATATAGACTCATCTTTAAAAAAAAAGATTTCAAATTGATATCCGATTCTAGTGAATGGCACATCAATATATCAACAATCAGTGACGTCAGAAACATCTGTTACAGAGACTATTGTTTTCTTGTGACAAAGTTCAAGGGTGACAATACAATAAGCATATACTTGCCAATGCAAAATATTAATTTTAATTGTTCTGAAAAATTGAAATAAACATGTTTTTCTGTCGTATAAGTTAATTTAAGAAAATGAAATTTGTAAACTGCACAGACTAGAAATTGGCAACTACTAAGTTTTATTTGTATAACAAGAGCAAAAAAATTTCTTAAATCGTGAATTTTGTTAATATAGAGGACAGAAATGAAAATGGTGTATGTTATTCAAAAGCCAAAACAATGAACAAATCTTCATTTAAAAAAAGCTTTTTTGCTCCAATTAAAAAAAAACAAACTTTCTAAGTAACCTAATTTTATCTTCTCTATTATGTCATATTTTTTCAAACAATTTCAATAAAAATTCCATTAGAAAACAGCCTGCGGCCATGATGTCGAATTAGACAGACATACAATCAATGTTAAGCTATCCACTTTTAGTATATATTTAACTGGAAGCTGATCTCTTTACAACAGAACACCATAAGTGTTAATCTATCTTGTTTCAATTCAGTATTTATTCAGTTTTCGAGGGTATGAAATCCTTACCAAGTCAAAGCTTTGTGACAGATTGTTATCAAATGACCACTTGTTATATCAACTATCTTCTAGTGTTAAACAAAGACACAAACTTCAATGATAAAATTAAAGGAAATGTTGCTGTGAAACTGGGAGGCACAAAAGATTTTGTAAAAATGATGGCTTAAACAAGAAAATAGTTAACCAGACTAAATCCCTATTGACCCTATATGAGGTTATTTACTTTTTAAAAAAAATTAAAAAACCAAAAAACAACAACATTGTATACATAAAGAATAAATCCTGGTTAGATCCAGATATTTAGAAATGGGGCAAAAATTTAGCATGAAATAAAAAAAAAATTTCCAAAGAAAGTAGGGGGTTTCTAAACCCTATAACCCCCAGTTCATCCACAAAATATTTCCATATTTGAAACATGAGACTGAAAAAAGTTATTTGCCTTGGCATTCGAAGAGAATCCACATTCCAAATATGACATAGACAGTTATCTCATTTTTATAATCAAAGTTTTATAACTCTAGAAAGAAAATTTTAAACTGCAAGATTATTATCAGGATGAAAAACATCAAAAGATAGTAAATTGAATCATACATATCATGGAAATCTGAATCATTATTGATGAAAATTAATCTCTTGAACAGAACATCAAAATAACATCCAAAATTATAAAACATGAAAAGTCCATCAGGATAAAAATATCAATTCAAAAGTATTTTTCATCCTTTCCTTAAGTGAAAATAATAAAGACACGTGCTATTGGCACATGATTCATCTTTCCCCTTTGAAAATGAATATTTATGATTGACTAATGGAGATTGATAGCACTGCATAAGTAAACTCCACAACCCACCCCAACCCCCACCCCCAAAAAATAAAAATGCCCTATAATATGAACTGATTCAATCCATATTATTTATGGAAGACTTGATCCAGCAAAGACCCAAAGAGAAACAAGTATTAGCTTTCTAAAAACTTATGGAGAGCTTCGCTGAGTCATATTATATTTAGTTAGTACAACAGCGTCATTCAGAAATCCTTCTTTATTTAACGTGTATGTTTTTATATCAGCAAAGTGTTCTTAAAACAAACAATTTCTTCTGACAATTCTATATGCAAACTTCTTTTAAAAGACTGTTTTAAACCATATACAAAACAACTTTATTTTGGTAAGAAATACTGCATTTGGATGAAAGAATCGATATATGTACACACAGTCAATTAACAGAGACAAGACAAAACTATATGTATTTCTATTTATAGATCGTTCGTCACACAATTTAAGAATTTTGCACCACAAACTATTATTAATATGAATGCATTTCAAGCAGTACATGATCATTTATTAAACTGAATAATTTTCATTGCTACCTGATTTAAATGTAATTACACACCATAAAAAGTATATAAATATTGAAGTTGACTGTTTAAGCAAAGTTTGACATTTTTTAACAGTTTGGAAAGTTTGACTTTTTAAAATGTAAACATTCTATCCTTTTTCATGAGGGATTGACATACATATATTGTATTTGCTTGATTCTTTGTGACTTGCATTGGAATCGTTAAATTTTTTCTGTCACGATATTGGTGTTCAGCGATGGAATAATAAAATGCCATGTTATAACTTATATTTTCAAATCACAGCTTCTGATTTGCAGGAACTTAATATAATTTATTCAAAAGTGTGTGTATATCACATAAAACTATATGCTTCGCTTCTGAAGTGAAGCAATAATCCATTTCTTATTGTTTTGTTATGACTATATCTCATAACTAAAAAAGTCAGAAAATCAAGGAATGAAAAAGGATTACATCACCAAAAGTTAATGACATTTTTCAGTTATTGTGTGCAGTGTTAACAACGGACAAACAGACAGACAATTGTATGCCATTAAATCTGTCCTGCTGAAAAACCAGGTGTATAAATCTAAAGGTGTTAAACTTTAACAATTAAAAGTACAGTAGTAAACTCAGCTGAGTACCTATCACAAGAAAAAAGTATCAAATTTCAAGAATTATTAATGCATTTAATAACATTATTTTACTGAATACCCCAAAAATCAAGAAAAGGAATTATAACTCTGCAGATTGAGCTGATAATGTAGTGGTTTTTATTTCCAAATAGATACATACAGGATACATGCAGTACAATACTTCATGACAGACAGACTGACAAAGTATAAACGTAACATCTCCCCTGGTGGAAAATGGGCAGACGCAACCACCATTACCAAAATCAGTCAATTCATTGTCAATATCAGTATAAGAAGTTTACACCTCTACACCAAGACTTCTACCTGAGTCTGGTCTATAAATACAAGCTCTATAAAATACAAGTACATGTATCCATAAATCCTTCCTTCTTATACATGCCAATGATGTAATTCACTCTCATATCATAGGACTTATCTAATCAACATGTCCAACTAAACTAAAATTACAGATAAGTACAAATAGGTCACTATGTCCAAGAAAGACTTTTCAAAATATGGTCAGAAAAGAAAATCATTTTATCAATTAATACTTTTAATGACATGGTGACTGAAAAAAAATTTGTAAATACTAGTACCTGTAGAATTTTAAAAAAAAGGTCTTATTAAAATTTTAAACATCAGTGTTTATCAAAGTCAGTCAAGCACAATGTTATACCAGCATTTGAAAAGTATTTTATTTACAGTGACTAATGTTACATACTTTTAAATTTAAAAATCAATAAAAACCTCCCATTTTACTACAAGGAATAGAATTACAAATGTACTGGAATAAATATTTCAGACTTTGATGCTGAAAATGCACAATGGAATACCTAAAACTGTCCTCAAGGCATCACAATAAAATCAATCTTACTACAAAATTACTCTATGATATAAAATGTGATTCTCATTAAGTAGCAGTCTATGTAAGAATCATGCAAAATCTGAAAAATGTGATATACCCCAAAAAAGGCTACATATTTTTATTTTTGTAATTAAGTTGTTTTATGGGTCTATATTATGAAATGTGTAATTATGCATTCAAATCTACCTGCTCTTTAGAGATAATCAACATTAAAAATCCAATAGATTCTATTGTATTTGAGTGTCATTTACAGAGTTATCTCCCTTAATTTCTACAGTGCATTCTATACATTCTTTATCTCCCATGAGCACGGATATACGAAAAACTACATGTTGACTAAAGCATTTTAAACAAAATATCAAAAATAAAAATATGTAGGCTTTCCAACCATATATCACATTTTGCGTGATTCTTAGCTGGAGTGCTACTTAAAAGCCTATAAATAAATCTATAGTAAATTCTATATTATTTTGAAACTATTTTCAAGAAAAATTTCTATTGTGAAATACCAAGATATTCTGTAATTAAAAACTCTGAAAAAAAAATGTTGAAAATTTCTTCAAATTTGTCACATAAACAATATCATATAAAAGAACTTCATCTTTTTAAAGGAAGAGATAAATCAGAAGTAAGGAATCAATCTAAACAATGACACATCAATACAAATACCATAATACTTTCTGAATTAAAATGTTTGAATTTATCAGGAAGACATTCAATAACACAGCAATACACCAGTTTAAATGAACTTTAAATACCAGTATATATGAAAGACAAACTCTGGTATTTATGCAATCAAACTGTGTACATACAAAAAAAAAAAAAAAACAAAACAAACAAGATACAAAAAGCAGAAAAAAAAATAAACAATATTAAAAAAAAAAGAAAAAAAAAGATAAAATTCAACTAACTTTTAAAACGATATCCAAAAAATGTTTGTTTAAACATCGACAGGAAAAGCATTTTTGTTTTAAAATACTTAAGTCCCATATATCCAATTGTTCTGATCACCACACCAAAATGATTTGGTCGATATCATTAAGGATTTCCATTCTAGAATCTTTAATTTACTAATGGTATGATACATGACTTTTTCAACGTTTCAAATGCCCTTCGTTTAAATGAAAATCATCAATAAAACGTTGAGCAGGATATCACTGCCTACACTCAATACATCCTTGTACAAAGAGTACATGACAATTTGCACGTACCAAACTTAAATCACTAGAACTCTTGAAAAAGAATGAGATAACAGTCCAAGCATTTCACATGTTACAGATTAGGTTTAATAGAAAAAAAGTTCACCACCTGGAACTAAGACTTTAAATATTTAAAGCTACTGAATTGATTAATCTAATTTTTATCAGAATTGTTAACATGCACTTTAATCAATGTCTTACCCTTTTCAGCAGTTCCTCGTTTGACCAGATGAAGAAAGGCTCGTTTTACTCTCGCTATCATAACCAAGGCTGACAACATTTTGACAGTTTTTTTTTTAATTCTTTATGCTGTTATCACTGAGAATTATTCCTTGGCAAACTACACTTTCAACACTAACTGCTTTTAAAAATAGAAACTTTGACCACAAATACATAAAATAAATTTATCACTGAATGTAACAAAGCAAATAGAAGTCACAATATTTTAACCGAGCGGTACCATGATCCTAAGTTAATCACAGACAATATGCCACAAAAGGTGACTTATTTCTTATTCTCATCATCTGAGTGGGTTTTACTTTTCTAGAAGCTTGTATTAAATGAGGGTCTAAAGTGAATTTCAAAACAAGTTTTTAGACAGGCTTTAAAATAATTGCAACATTTTAATTTTTTTTTAAATTACTACATGTAATTTATATGACCAGGAAGAGAAAGAGTGTATAAATTTACTACCAGGAAATACTATACCAGTAAATGAAATAAAATAAACCACAAAAAATGAGAGTTTTAGAAAATATTTTGATACTCTCTTGTTCAGAGCCTCATCTTTCTGACACATCTGCAAGATCACACTAACTCTGTATGACACAGGAATCAGGTGTTTAATTCTAGACTAAAATTAATCTTCCTGCTCCATACTGTTTAGACGTCAGAAATAGCACGTCAACAAACAAGCCCAGAAATTCAATTCTTGTAACTACTATTTTTTAATAACTGAAAATATCTGGAAATGTGATATAATCACATTTATATAACAATTTTAGGACAATATATGGAAAAAAAGAAACATGGACAAGTTTTAATCAGCCATTCTTTCTACCCAAGTCAATGAATAGGGATATGGCTGTGAATTCCAGTGTTTTATATGAACATGATGTTACTGGTAGTATACATCAATTTTTTCAATGGTCATTACAAAAATTCAAAATGTGTCTGTGTTCAAGAGACCCAAGTCTCAAGACAAAGGTTTTCAAGATCAAAATGATCTATAACACTAACATACCAACAAGGCCTACACATGAAAAAAAAAACATACCATTAACAAAACTACTTTTATATCTTTTAAGTCAAACTTTTAGATCCTTTGCATGTTTTATTTTTCAGATGCAAAATCTTCCCAAAAGACCCTCATAGTGCATTCCAAAAAAACACTCTGATAATTTACTGTTGTCCGTCATGTTTCAAGGGCAGTTTATCCAACCTTTTTATCAATGTAAATATACATATCTTAATAGCTTAAAAACCTGTACAGTTGGTGTAACTAACTGTTACATTTTTACAGAGAAAGATTGAACTGCCAGCATCATATTGATCATATTAGATGCTAAACATCTTTACATTGTTTGCTGGAAATTTGATCATAATGTGTCATACAAGTACCTGGGTAGCTTGACAATCTGTTGGAAGTAATAGAATTCAAGAAATACACCCAAACAGTAGTTAAAAAGGGACCTACAGTCTATGAGAGCTCTAAGGCACACAAACATAGTGACAGATATACAGGTGTAGCCAACCTGAATTAATAGAAAGGCTGATTGGAAGCATTCTCAACATCACATAATTGACAATTTACAAATACAATCTACTGCTTATTATAACTTCCATAGCAGTTGTACTCGTCAAGGTGCACTGAGCGGTTTAGAAGTTATTTTTCTGCAAAAATCAAGAGTTCCTTCTTGTCACCATTTTGAGTCATCTAACAATAATTACATTCCTTCATGCACATATAAAAATGATGCCCAACCTTGCTACTAAATTTTATTAAGAACTCACAAACACAAACATTCTAAGAGAAGTTGCTCTTCCTAGGTTTTAACCAATTAAACCCTTAAATTGGATTATCTCCCTTTGGAGTCCTCAAACAGTAATTTCATGTATGATTCTTTTGGCAAATTAATATATGGTACCCAAACTTTCTATAAAATTTCATCAAAATCCTTAGAGCGGTCAAGGAGGACTTGCACTGAAGAGGTTTTAACATGTAAAACCCTTAATTTGGATACTATTTTTGGAATTATAATACTTCATTTAAATATGATACCTAAATTTCCTAAAAGTTACATCAAAATCCCTTAAGAGGTTTCGGACAAGATGCACTGACAAAGTTTTGACATGTAAAACCCTTACTTTGGATTACCTCCCTTTGGAGTCATCCGACAGAAATTATATTCCATCATAGACTTCTACATATGATACCTAACCTTCCTATAAAATTTCATCAAAATCCCTTGAGCAGTTAAGGAGGAGTTGTACTTACCAGAAATGTGGACAGAGAGACAGACAGACAGATAGATGGACGGGGTGATTCCTATAAATATACCCCAAAACTGTGTTTGCGAGGGTATGATTAAAAAGAAGACTAGACAAAAACATTATTCTTACTCTTTTATCCCTTCCTCTATAATTACATGTATCATAATGGTTATGGGTAAGGGAGTTTGAAGGCAGTATTAGGTTGAGAACATATTTGTTTCTAAGCTTACTTTTAAAGAACATGACCCGAAGTCAAACCCTGCACGATTATAAGCTGGACTCCTGCTTAAGTTCAAGACTTTGTCATAATAAGGCAAAGTGTGAAAAATCTGAAAAATGCATGTTAAAAATCTACCAATCTGACAATGTAAGTCCACTCAAGACTTCACTATTTAATCTCTGCATAACTGGAGATGAATTTATAATTCATTTTACCAAAATGATATGAAAATTTAGTCTTTATGGTACAAATTATACTGTGTGGAAAGTTCATAAATACCATGTTTTATCTACTGCTTTATTCTTACAGAGACTTGCACTAGAAAGCTCAGTATTTGTACATGTCACTTACCCCCTGAATCTTGGGGACTATAGAAATCAGCATCTTCCCCACTTCTAAAACCATCATCTAATAAAGGTGATCTTTCATCCACTTCGCCCACTGTCAAAAACAAAAAGAAAACAATTCAGTTACAGCATTAAAATTCTACAACTCAAATTAAGATTCATGTTTCAACCAGATTCTACAAGTCCATGATTTATACAATTTATACAAGATTGGAAATAGAAAATCCATACAACTTTAACTTATGCATTAAACATTCAAAAATGAATTTAAGAATTTAATAAACAAAATATATGGGCCAGTTAAATAATGTATAATGGGCTAGGCCCACTGCTAGGCCCGCTGCAAGGCCCACAGCAAGGCCTGCTGTAAGGCTATAAAATGTAATTTACATTGCTTCTTATTGGTTGGTTAAAATTACAAGTAAGTACATTGGGTGGACAAAATTTTTCAATTACTCATCATTTTATCTAGATACAAATGGGAAAAAATCCTTGAAATTCCAGTATATAAACATTTTGATCACTTGATAAATTGGTATGGGATGGCAATAAACAGGAAAACAAGACATACAAGTAGATATTATTTTTTAATACTATATGATATTACAGGAAATTACCTGAAGATTTTTCACGTAAATTGGAAAGGTCATTTTGGAAATAATTTTTTAAGCAAAAAATGAGTGATTAGGTTTAAATTAAAATACTGTATGTTTGCCCTTTCTCAATGACAAAATTTAGTGCTTTGGTTATAAGTGGAAAGCAATAGTACACAACAGGCTCCCAGGAGCCTAAATTGCTCACCTGGTTCATTTTTTTGCCTTTCAAGGGCAATAATTGTAATAAGTAGTCATCTAACAACTTTGACCCAATAAAACCTTAAGTAGGCCTTATTACAAAGATTATTTCATCAGTTGAAAGTTTTTTTTAAAATCTATTATAGTTTTTAAGGTGTTGGAAATGAACTGCAAAAAAAAACATTTTTCGCCTTTAGAGGCCAAAACTCTTAACTAATTTTGACCTAATGCAGCCTTTTGTAGAGCTCTTCATGCTGAAAAAGGAAAGTCATATTTCTTTTCCAATATCTCTTATAGTTTTTGAGATATATGGGGTCTAAAAATAGCAACGGTGGCCATATTTTACTCTTGGTTTTTATAATTGATACAATTTTCATAGTAGATACCTTAAGTAGTTATCTAGGATTTCACTTTCACCTCACCTGGGGCAAGTGAAATTTTGGTGTGGGAAAGTTGTTTACTATGTTTTACTTTCCATTTGGCATTGAAGTAGAAAACCTGAAATTTTGATATGATTCATTAAGTTGGGAATTTTACATGTAGGAAAGTTAATCTTCATTTAGAGTTTCCCTGTGGAAAATTTTTGATAAAACCCTAGTACATAGCCAAAGGATGCTGATGATTAAGGTTAACAATAATAATCTCTGGTTTCAGAGAAAATTTTTAAAGAAAAGTTAAAATGACTGACAGAAAACCACAACGGGGACAGACATCAAGTGATTACAAAAGCTCAAACTCTTCCAAATAAGGAAAGCAGTAATTTGGAAATCTTGAGACAAAGGTTTTCAAACCTCATTCTCATTACTGAAAATAGTATTTTTATTTGTAGGAACCAGTTTTTGTTTGTTAGAAGAAAAATGTCATTTCTTGGGTTCTCCTACTCAGAGATTTGACAAAAATTGAACTTCAACATACAAAAATGAATGAGAAATACTATGAAATTCCTTTTTTTTTCAGTAAGTACCCAATTTTATGGTAAGACAAAACCACAAAAACATTAAAAGTTTGTGAGCCATGAACAATAATACCGTCACAGCATTAACCATGCACATAAAAATGTAAATGAAAGGATCATTGGAAGTTTTGTCTAGTACATGTATCTTTTGTCATGTGTCAAAGCACAGCTAATCACTAATTTAAAGCAGCCATTTGTTGATTTTTTATCAAAAATGGCCTTCATTTCATGGTATATCACAGTTCAGACAGAGTTTGGATTTTGAACTGAACATGACTAAAAATTGAAAAAATCTTGAAATGATTTGCAAATGTGTGCATTCATCAAGTTTAAAAAGAAAAAAAAAGTAAATTTACTATCTCAAAATAGGATCATACCTATGGTATTAAAAGCCAAAATCAAAAGCACCAAGCTCAGAATAAAAGCAATAACACGAACTAAAAATAGAAATTAAAGTCATTTTAATATTATCTGTTACTTTTGGGGTCCTCTTTTAAACGTCACTACATTATCATGCATTGATCTGTATAACATGATAATTTAACCCCTACCATGCAGGTTCTGTATACAAGTATTTAGGGTTACATTTGCGACAGTTTCACTTTGGATACTTTGTATTTATGATTTGTCCTAAAAATAGAATTACCTATTTTCAATCCACATAAAACCAAAGTAAAAATTGTTTGTTGTTTGAACGAAAAATATTTCTGACCATATAAATGTTTCTTCAGAAACTTACTCAAGATGAGTAGAACTTTGTAGTTCTTTTCTCCAATTTTTTGTCTTACATTTAAAATTATAATAATAAATTTCATAATATAAAAAAATATAAATAAAATCATAATAAGTATGGTTATTATTATTTAAAGTTTTAATTCTTTTCATATTTATTATTTTTGATCTACTTATCAATAGCTTGTCTATGACGTCCCCCAAGATTAAGTGAATCTACATTTAGATAAAAGATATATTTTTTTCCTAGTCTGTTTACAACTGCTAGAAAAAGCTTAAAAACTATTTCATTACACAATTAAGGATGTTGGCATGGCAACTTGTAACTGTCTAATACTAAGCTAAATGCATGGAATCTTCATATTCTACTTCCCAAAGTCACCAAAAATGCTTCATGAATGAAAAAAAAAATAAACTGCTTTAATTTTTGACACATTCGTTTCTAAAAATAATTCATCAAATAAAGATTATAAAAGATAAAACAGCATGGTAAGGGTTAAGTGAATTACTTCAAAGACCCCTTAAGTATCCAAGACCAAAAATAAGTGCAATTTTGGAAAGTATGCAGGACCAGGCAGTGCACAGCATAAAAATATAACCACAAATACATTTCCTTAGCCTATATATAAATATATAAAAAGCCTATATATAAATATATAACTATATAAACGTGAATTTTCCCCCTTCATCAATGGTGGTATTATTTAGGCACAATCATCAATGCATTCTAGAAGCGGTTCCAGTGTCAATTACTACAATAAGTGCATGGAAGTTGTGGTAAGTGTGGCTCTGAGGCCAATACTTTATAAATGACATTATCCAAAATACCTATTGGTTGGAACTAAAAAAACCAAAAATACCAATATGTTGGAACTAAAAAAAAAACAAGATACCAATTAGTTGGAACTAAAAAAAAATTATTATTTAGAATTAAAATAAATTTACTTTAAACACAGCTTGCAGTAATTGAGTAAACCTGTGTTACTCTTTTTGAATAACCAAACTAATAACAAATTGAATCATGCGAGTCATTTTTATTTTTCGCAAGTTATAAAGTGCTTCAGTGACAGACTAGACGTCGCATGGTGGTAGTTATAAAGTGCTTCAGTGACAGATTAGACGTTACATGGTGGAGAATCAACAACAAAAGTGGTTTGACGATGCAGGCAATAAAAAATGTGTCATGTGGAAAATTTCAAGTTCATTGAAATACAAGATGTTCCTTTGAATACTTTTTGTGACTTAAAGCCACCTGTAAACTATGTTAAAATTCATATGCCAACAAAGATTTAAGCATTTAGAACATGTTTATAGATGACTTAAATCTTCCAGCTGTAAGTCCAATGTCTAATTCAGTAACTGATAATCGCATTGGACAGGCTACTCCAATTACTCTGATTACTGTAAATGTACTAATATTCGTGGTGTACTAATTTTTGCTATTTTTGCGTTGGGCAGAAAACCATGGAAAACAGTACCAGCAAAATTTATCATAACACCATATACTGCCAACCATTTTTTTTTAAACCGTGAAAATTGATACCCTAGAATTTGTTCATTTGACATAATCCGCAAAAATTAATACACTAAGAGTAATTGATTATAGATTTTCATCTGATTCTGAACACTATTTTTTTTATAGACACTGGCACTCACAGGCACAGGATAAAACAAGTACAAGTAAAAACATATCAAGCACTTGTAGTTCGTTTGTATTTAAATTCTACCTGTATCACCTACATAATTGCCATTTGGTGTCAACCACAGAAGGAGCCATAACATTGTCAATGAAAACATACAAATTTTACTACTTTGATATTTCTTTTAGTTTTAAATTAAATTTTAGAAATTCGAAATTTCAAAATTATGGATCAATGCCACTTCTGAATTGAAAAAAATGCTTCATTCCTAAATATGATCAGCAGAGAACTCTTAGAATACAACCAATCATTACACACCTTCATAAAAATCATATTCATTAATATCATCATCATCATCTTCAAAAAAAACTTCCATGCAAACTCAGCAGTCCAAGGACAAAATGGGAAACAACTCTTACAAAAAGGCTAAAACCCTGAGTGAAATTTCTTACAAAAAATAAAATCAAAGCATAAATAATTTTAGGCATTTTAAATTGGAAAAATAAATTAAGTGCAGGCATAAAATATGTATGAAACATCTCAATGATGTTGTATTCAAAATTTTAAGGGGCAGCAATTTTTAGTTCCTGAGAAGATAGGATGGAAATATTTGATTTGGATGGATTGGCATGAAAAGTATACTATTGATCTTCAAATGTTTAAATTGGTTAGCTCCATCTTATTTAGCAGATAAAATAAAAATCTGAATTAAATCCATACCATTCAAGAAATGCCATTAACAATGCTCTTTTTATTTCTAAACCTAAGAGAACTATTCAGTCATACATTTGTTTACTCGGGCCGATCTCATTGGGAATACCCTCCCAAATGAAATAAGAAGTCGTTTATTATGCCTCGACTCTTCAAACAAGTATATAGTTCACTTTTCACATTTAAATTTATATAATCTTTAAAAATAAAAGATATAAAGGCAAGTAATCATAGATTATCTAGCCTTCTCCAAGTTTAAAGTAAACTTTCCAAGTCAGCACTATTTCAAAATCATCCAGAATTTACAAAAACTAGAACCCGTAATTTTTATTTGTTGAATATAGGCTCTAAAGTCACTCCTATAGTACATAGATACCAGTAAATCCCTGATAAAAATTTCATTGAATATTTTATTCTAAAGGAAAGAACTCTCTCATAGCTTATCAATTTCAAAATCACAAAATGGAAAGGAGAGCTTCGTGAGGCTATAGCTGGGTCAAATAGAGTGCACATTGATCAATACACAATGCATACCACCAAGAACTAAAAAGAATACAAAATGTTACACCTAAGATAAAGAACAATTTTTAGAAATAAGATCTTGAAAACTTGAGACAAATTGTTGAAAAACAATTGTTAGTGCAGTTTTATATAAATGCTTTTCAAGGTTTAGTCAAACCATTAATTTTAATTCTAAGTGAAATGGAAAATTTCTGTTGCAAAACTTAAGAGGTGAAATCAATTTATAATTAAAAAAAATCACCAAAGGAACAAAATTTCAAAAAAGCTTGCAAGCTGAAAATCTAAATTTTATATTTTTGAAAACAGAAATAATTTAAATCACTAATTACTGAAGGAGAGACTGTAATATTTCACATTAATCAAATAATAAGTTTGCTTAACTCTAATTACACAGAAATATTCATTCATCCTACTTCTTTAAAATAAAAAAAAAAACGCAGAATCATTTAACAAATGAATACAGTAACATTTAACTGAAAAGAAAAGTAAATATTTGCATACCTCTTCTCTTGGCTTTTTTCTCTGAAGGCAGAACTTTGAAGTCTAAGAACCAAGTCTCAACCCATGCCATACTAAATGAAACTATCAACAATACATAACCTAGGGCATTTTTTTCCGAAAACTGAAAAAAAAAGAGAAAAAGTGAGGCTTCAGTCTCTACAGAGTGGCACTGAATCATATACTAATTTATGCATTTTTTCTTCTGTTAAATTTATTTCATAATTTTAGATTGTCAGTACAGTCGTCGAACCAATCCTTGATTATGTGTAAAATTGACAAACTAACGAAACTGTAAAATATAAATTGACTGCTCTATGGTCACATGATGCCATCACCAGTTTGTTGGATTGGTTCAATGGATCGATGACTGATCACAATTTTTGTCGCACGTATTAGTTCAGGTTCTGTACCATGCATCTATTTCAGTGCATTGATGCATTAATGCTGAGCTGCTACAAGATTAAAGTTCACTACTAAAGATTCATGGGCTATCATCATGAATTTGTGGTTAATTATGGTGTATCCATCTGCACCAAGAGGATCACCATGTCATTATTTTCCTCTTTCATCAACGTTGACATGATAATTTATAAGAAATAAGGCTGAGTTCTTTTCTAGAAGACATATACCCTATCACTGCACCTGGTCCATGCTACTGAGTTTTAGAGAAGTCTATGTATCTTATTCATTTTCTTTCTATGTGTCTGTTATTGTGATTGTGTTTTAGGTTCTTTGTTGTGTATTGCCTTTGTCTTGTCGTCATACATAGGTTTATATTATCTTTTGAATCTGGTACCTTAGATTTCACATTTAACTTTCATGGAAATTTTCAATGTGTGTAAAAAAAAATCTATTGTTAGTATCCAAATAACTTTTTTCAAAAACTTTTACCAATGAATTTAAAATATAAGACTTTACAGAAAAATGTTCTATTACAATTTTTTTAGAGGACAACAAAAAGCATGGCTATACAATCGTATATATCCCTGTTAACAAATTTATTTGATAAGTTCTGTTTTGGGGATCTATCAATGAAATGAGTGACAGTAATAGTTGTGTGCAACTTTGACTAAAAGCTATTTTGTAGAATTTCTATATTAATAAATTTAAAGCCTACACATTTTTATTTTTGAAATTTTATTTAAAATGCTTCAGTAAACAGATGACAACATGTGGCTTTTCATATAACCTATGTTCATAAGAGATATAAATTATACAGAATGTACTGCAGAATTCAAAATTACTGAAATGAATCATTATGCATTTCATCATATAGACCTATGAAGCAACTTAGTAACAAAAATAAAAAAATTGTAGCTTTTTTAGGGGTGTATCAGATTTTACAGAATTTGCATGATTCTTACAAAGACTGATACATATCTAAATCATCTTGTCCTATCTGTTCAGCTAAAAAATTCATAAGCAACTTACATTAAAAAGAAAACATTTTGCTAAAAGGAATGAACAGGATAAGAATGTTGTTATCTGAAAGAAAAAAGAAAAAAAATCAATGCAGACATTATAACTGTATAGCACAAAACACAGTGACAAGGGTCAAATGGCAACAATCCATGAACTTAATCAGCACCATTCAACATACCAAATTGACATTCATGATTCAAACATATCAAGACTACTCATATATTCTAATTACAATCTTAATTACTGTCTATCAAACAGTTTCAGCACATGTATTCAAATTTAAGAACTGACACCAGATTTATAATAAGTTACAATGTTCAATTTATTTCTTCTGGTTTCATTTTCATCAGTTTGTCTTAGGTAACTGACTTCTCTTGTTGTCTTCACTTTTCTTTTCAATACATTTTCATGGTTTCTGTTTCTACAGCAGCAAAACCAAAATGACTTATGAAGAACATCATAATAAACACAGTAAAGATCCTCTAAGAGATACCTCTATACAAAGATCCTATAAGAGATACCTCTATACAAAGATCCTATAAGAGATACCTCTATACAAAGATCCTCTAAGAGATACCTCTATAAAAAGATCCTCTAAGAGATACCTCTATACACGTAAGTAAAGGTTTTCTTTGGGATTGAGGTATGAAACCTCTGTAAGTAGCTATATTGTAAATAACCAATTTGCCATAATATTGTGAAAGTACTACTGTTCAGGGGGTACCAATTTTCATGGTTTTTATGGGTAGGCCAAACCTCTAAATTTGGTTCCCAAAGAAAAGGAGAATCCCATTGATGTGCATACTGAAACCCTCGAAACCATGATTTCAAGAATCCACAAACTTGTGTTTTTCTTCTCTAATCCACGAAAATTGGTATCCATGAATTAAAGTATTTTCACAGTGAGCTATCTCTAAACTTACAGCTATCATCCACCAATGGTTAATTCTAAATAGTGCATAGGCCAGCAGTAGCAGGGTGAATCTAATGGTTGACAACATCTGAAAAGGCAGAGAAAAATCATACAGAAAACCTATGTAGCAATGTAATGTTTTTCTTTAAGTATCAATTAGTTATTGTGGTATGTAAGTTTTGTGGATTTTTAATTCAGGCAAAATTTAGTTTTAAGTCGAAATTTTAATTTTTGTTTGGAATTTGATAGTTGAAGTGCTTTAATTAGCATCTGAAAATAGAGGCAAACAAAAAGGGAGCTATAGTGTGCAATGTGCTAGGTTTACTGTAGACAATCAGCTTTGTCAAATTATATATGGCACTTAAGAGGACTATAACAGATATGACACTGTAAATCAAACTTTCATCTGGGGACTTTGAAACTATAAAGAGGGACACTGACACTTGCAGAGGGGTGAGGGTCTGTGAGGACAAGGTGTGGCATCTCTCCATTTTTACTGGGCAAGGACAATATTTTTCATCAAGTTTTTTACCCAACAAAAAAATTGTAACCATGAAAAGAGTTCTTTCACAATAAAGAGATGTTTCTATTTCATTGAAAGATTTCTAATGATTCATGTGTAATGCTAAGAGAAGTTAAAATGTATGTTAAATTTGGAATTTTTAAAAAGAAATTCGCCATTATCATAGCAGTGTATCATACCTGTATGTGAAAAAAATAATTGAAAGAGTTTTAGTCACTTCAATCATAACTGAAATAGAAATATCTTTGAAATATAAGGCCAAATAAACTTTGATTTTCATCCCCTCCCACATTTTCTAGCACCAAGGTATAACACACAAATCTTTTATTTTCATTTGACTAAAATGATGTTTCTTATCTGAAACTGATGTGGCTATGGATTTAGAGCATATCTATTTTTCAAATAGCAAAAAATAGGCTAGCAAATATCTGGTCCCAGAACCACAAAATTTGAAAAATTACTTAAGTCAGAGGAAATTCTTAACTACTTATGTCATCAATTTCAGACTTGGATTGTAGTTTTCATGGAAGTTTTGTCCAGTTTTGTGGTGCCGGGTAAGATATAATAAATAAAAAAATAAAATCCTCCAACCCACCCCGTATTTTTTGTGAAGGTTAGATGAAAATCTATCATTTAAGTTTACCAGGCCTTAGACTATTGAAACTTTTAGTTATTTAACCAAGTATTTTATAGATGATTCATATATTGCTTAGTGTAATATTGTGACCCTGATATCCAGAGTGAATTGACACCTTACACAATTCATTCACACTAAACATATTGTATACAGTCTGCATTACCGGTAAATAGAAGGTTAATGTTCAGAACTGACCACTTAATAAAATAGAGATTGTGTTATATTTCTCTGGTCAATATACAGAACTTACCACAATATCAAACAGTGATGTGTTAATGTTATATTTCTCCACTTGGTCTATAAACTGGTCCCATTTTGAAGTGGATGAACCTGTTAACATCTGAAAAAGGTAAAAAGAATAGGCTTCTTTAAAACTTCCAGTCAAAAACTGTCTAATTTAAAGGGGGCATGCAGCTCATATACTCTTCCAATAAAATCCACTGCTCAACTCTTTTTGATTTTCAAAGAATATGTTGTATACAGCTTCTGTCTTTAATTTCTCTGCTTTTGTTTTCATCATTCAATATCATCTGTCTTTTTTAAAGAGTGGTGTTCCACATGTTTTCTTTTGGGAAAAACTTGTCAACATTGACCCCAATTAAACAGGAAGTTATTGGAGATCAACTAAAATTGCTTTCAACATATACCCTATCTATATGAGCCACACACTATATCAGAAATTAATGCATCCATTGAGAGCTGAGATTTCTGTGATGAAAATTTCCTCTATCATTCAATATAGTGAAAAAAATCCCACAAAACAAGAAGTTGAAATCAAAGAGCAACCAAAATTACTTATGAAATATGGCCTATCTATATGGAGCCACATACCAAATTTGAAATCAATACAACCATTTGGACCCAAGATAGTTGTGACGAAGATTTGGATGGACAGACAGACGAACAAAGTTATTCCAATATACCATCCACTTGTTGAGTTGTGGTATAATATTTAGAGAGCCAAAAATGAAAAAACACATTTCATTAAAGATTATCTTATCTGTTGACTTTCATTTAATCTGAACTACTGTATACCTGGGTGTAAATGACCCATATGATGAAAATGAGACCAAGGTCAAAGGTCACCAGAAGACAAAATGTTCTTCTAACATTGGACATCAGAAATTTATCGGACTTCCATGATGAGCTGACATTTTCTGAAGCTGAGGTACTGTAACCATTGGTTGTGTAAGGAGTGGTATAGCTGTAAAATAAAATTTTGTATAATAGTGGTACATACATAATATTGTATCTCCATGCAATAAAAATTTAACGCATTTTTGCATAAATAAACCAACTTTCCTGCTTATATAGTTAAATATCTACATTGCTTATCAAACAAATTGAAATTGTCTTTTTTTAATTACTTTATTTTTTTTCAAATTCTTGTTACTGTTGACACCTGACAGCATGTTAGTCAATCTGCTAATGATTTTTAGTCTGTCAGTCTATCTGTCTGTCTATCTGTCAGTCTGTCTGTAAAGATATAAAGTATAAGACTTATTCCAGTAAGAATACCTGTTGTTCTGTCCTGTAGCTCCATAAATTATCCTTGCAGCTTCTTTGGCCTGATGTTCTCTGTTACCTCCTACCTGTACCATATCTTCCTCAGCCTGACAGATAAAAAACAATTACTACACATACATCCTCAAATGAACTAATTGTCAGATCTAGAACCACTATTAAAAAGTCATTCCATAAACCACTTTATTCAGCTAATTCAGTAAAATGTAGGATTAAATCCCAAAACATTTAATTGTTTATTGGTACATATATAAACTTCCTTACATTTGAACAAACAGATTGACACACAGAACATTAATGAACAACCACTCCATCCATGGCTGGGCAAGAAACCATAATTGCTCACTGTCCCGCTATGTGTCCATGCCACAGTGTAGATATCATGTATATGTAGGCGATGGTTTTGACCTCAGCCTGACATTCAAGAGGGACAAGTAACAAATACAAAATTTACATTTTATTTGTAGACAAATATCAAACTGGTTTACATTTTAATTTTGTATTTAAAAAAAATAAGGCACTATAGATGCTAGGGGAAGGTAAATCCTTTTGAGAAATGGTCTAAATTAACTTTTCAACTTAAAAACACCTCTAATTGTCATTTCACAATCCTATAGTAATAATAGACTTTAAACACACATGTCTGAACCAACCACATTTGTTGAGTAAGAAATGACACAAGGAAATCCATATACTATCTATTAACAATACTGTTAGTACCTACTTGACAACACAATTGATGTATTTAAGTGTATACATGGATAAAACCAACCAAGAAAGATTTTACTGCTTTATCCAATTTGAGAAAAATGACGTGTCATTCATTGCCTGTTTCATACACAGAATGGTACTTAAAATCTTGAATACTATTTCATCATAACCAATCCTGTTATTTCTTCAAATTTTAAGGAGAATTGTCTGTAACAATGTAACATGATTGTTAAGCATGCAAACTTTCTAAGGCATTATAACAGAGAAAATTAGAAACTGTTGCATTGCTTTTTCAAAATAATTATCTTTTTGCCTTTCCAAATAATTTTTTTCAAATTTTTAAACTCAAATTTAAAAAAACCTAACTGTAATAGTATGGCAAACAGCAGGCTGAACTAGACATTGCCCCCAAAAAAGACTAATACCCCTAGCATTTCAAACACAGTACATTTGGGGACCAATGTGGACATACATTTCATACTGGACACAGTTTTTATGGTGGATAGACTAAGCACTTTTGACACACAATTTGCTGCAATTTCTTAAACATCCAACTCCAAACAGCAATCAGTACTAATTTTTGCTAACAACACAATAACAGAATATAGCTACTTGCTGACAATATGTACATTTCTGTGTGGTAATCTAACACTCCACTGAATATTCCTTACAATCCAGCAAGTTGCTTTTTGTTTGTTTGTTGGGGTTTAACGTCCGAGCAGCAATGTTTCAGCTATATTCAGACGATGCAAGTTGCAGACAACACATGAGACCAAATTATGCTGAAAAAAGCTTATTAGTTAAAACAGCCATCATTTCTACAATTTTTGACCAAATATAAACTCTTGACAAAAGAACATCTCCACAGGGTAATCTAACACTCCATTGAGTTTCATCACAATCCTGCAAATCGTTAAAGGGGATTTGTGAACAACATAAGAGACCATGTTTTGCTGAAAAATGCTTAAATTCCAACAGTCGTCGTTTTTACAATTTTTGTCAAAATTTGAATTACTGACAATAAGTACATCCTTACATGGTAATTTAACCCCCCATTAAGTTTCATAACAATCCTGCAAGTTGTTGAGGAGGAGTTGTGGACAATACATGAGACCAAGTTTTGCTGACAAAAAAACCATCATTTTTACAATTTTTGTCCAAACATAAATTCCTGACAAATGAACACCTCCACAGGGTAATCTAACACTCCATTGAGTTTCATCACAATCCTGCAAGTCGTTAAAGGGGATTTGTGAACAACGTAAGAGACCATGTTTTGTTGAAAAATGCTTAAGTTCCAACAGTCGTCGTTTTTTACAATTTTAGTCAAAATTTGAATTACTGACAATAAGTACATCCTTACATGGTAATTTAACCCCCATTAAGTTTCATAACAATCCTGCAAGTTGTTGAGGAGGAGTTGTGGACAATACTTGAGACCAAGTTTTGCTGACAAAAAACCCATCACTTTTACAATTTTTGTCCAAACATAAATTCATAATAGTATATACATCTCAATGTGACTATATTACATCCAACAAAGTTTCATAACAATGCTGCAAGCTGTTTAGAAAATTGTTAGCTCCAGACAGACAGGGTGAAACAATACACCCCCTGATCTTCCTATTTTCAAAGGAATGTAAACTCCTGGCAATAAGCACATTTCCATGTAGTGCTTTAACAATTTACAAAGTTTCATCAAAACCAGCATGTAATGTAAGAGGATTTATAGACAATGCCACGTCATACTGATAGACAGACTGACAGGCAGTTCAAAAGATGAAAGTTTCATCTAGTTTCATTCGTTGATTTTAGAATAAAAGGGACAGTATGATAACTTTATATCCCACTTTATTTCCACTATCTAGCATCTGTAATATCTAAACTACCATTAACTCTACCTAAAGGGTAATAACAAAACTACCACAATAAATGTCAATTTCAGAGCAAAAACTGAGAAGTTGGAATGGTCCTGACTTGATAAAACAGGAATAACTTGATGTAAAACCTTGTAATATCTGCAAGCATTAATCATATTAATCATATCTTCTAATTTTCAAAGGTACATGTACTTCTAATTTTCAAAGGTTTAACTGGTGAATATTTTTGTACATTGTTACTGACCCAAACCCATTATCTCATAAATGATATAAGTACATGTAAGATTTAAATCAGTAAATAAAAATTATTTGTGTCAATAAAACTTCATAACATTTAGTCAAATAGGAAAAATGGGAAAATACTCCTCATTTGAGACTGTCCATCTAGAAACCAGGCAGTTCCTATGATATGGATGATACATGGTAAATTTCATCCTATGGAAATTTTATTCCATTGTAATGTTTATATCATACATGTATATACATCAAATAGTAAAAAAAAAAAAATTTAAAGTGACAGCTCAGAAAACTTTTTAAGTTCCCTGATAAAGCAACTACATTTTATACAAAATTAAAGAGTTATCTCCCTTTTCAATGAATTTCAATGCTTTCTACGTATTTTTTTTTCTCATTGCAATTAATCAAAAACCAATTTAACTTTAAGGATGGATGCATTTGAAAATTTAAATAGATGAATATATTTTGAAAACAAAATTTGTCATGTGACACCCAATGCTTGATATTTGCATAGACAGTGGACACCCTCTTAAAACTTGTACAGAATAGATAGCAATAGGGCACCTTACATTTAAAATGTCATTACATCACATGGAAAGATATCATAAATGTTGAACATATGAAAATGTTAACAAAATAAGGAAACAGGAAGTATCTAATCAAGTTCTAATACAGAACTGGATAACACTTCTGGGGTAACATTCTTCACTAAAACTGTTCATATTTCAATGAAATTCAATATATAACTTTTTTTTTTTAAATCTCGTGGTTTTGGGTGATATGACACTGCATATTTACATAAAACTATGCAGATCACATGATTTTAAATGTAGAACACCAAAGTGTTAAGGTGTTTAAAATAAATAATAGTAAGGAAATTTAAGGTTTATCCTTATTTAAGTATGAAATAACTGAAATCACCTACCATCCACTTCAGATATAACCCATAGAAAGCTTTGTATTATTTAACAATAAAATAATCATTTAATTCCTCCTATCAAACTTTACAGGTCAAAGGTTACTGTTTGTATCAGGTCATATAATCTCCTATAGTGCATGTATTTTAGCCATGTATATAAATAACATGTTGTACACACAGGCATGTGTACATGTACTACATTATATAAGGAGCAATGTGTGAATTTCATGCCCTCTTGGTTTTAGAAATACATGTACATGCAAATAGCCTAAATGGGTTATAGCCATTAAGTAAGAGGACAAGTTATCCATCTGAATGCATAAGGAACAACACATAAATACATGTAGATATTACTGACTTCTGCAACAAATCAAAGTATAAGATCCATAACTTCAGGTTGGGGCATAAATGGAATTAAAGGGTAAGTGAAGTGAGGCAAGACAATTTTTGGGGGATAGAATTTTCGAAAAATCTAGATATCAAGCAAAAACAAATTCCCCATTTAAAGGGGGCGGCTATGCCAGGCCCGACCATTATAATTCTGCCACTGACCAGTCTCAGCACAAAATAATATATATAAAAGTCATGATGTCTTTTAGGATAGGAATATAAATGAAATTAATAACTATGCATAATTTGGTGAAATAAATACAACAGTGTCTTCTGAATTTTGAATACATTTAATAGCAGAAATTTCTCTTCAGAAAATAAAGAAGACTTTTAAGCATAAGACACAAAATAAAAAATACAATTTGAGAGTTTTTTTGTCAGCTACTAACAAAACTAACAACTGATAATTAATTGGAAAGAGTGAATAACCAAATTATGATCACAAGAGCTGAAGAATGCCTAGATTTAACCAGTTCTGAACATGTGTTAAATCTTACTGCATTCATGGCACCAGTGATATGTATTAAATGTATTAAATGCATAAAATTTTTTTTAAAAATTCATCATACTGACACTTGAGAAACTTTTGTCCGAGCAAATCACTATATCAGGATACAATGAAGCTCCAGAAATAGTAAAAATGCAGGCTAGACAAAATGTTTCAAAAACGTCTATGTCATTTTTTCTAAAAAGCTACTTCCTGTTGGAAGGATCTTGATACAACTGTGCAATTTATGCCAAACCCGGAGCAGTTCTTCCGAAAATTTTAGGAGTATTTGGAATGCCCTTATTCCCTATCTCCCACTAATGAAAAATGACAAATGGCATGAAGTACTACTCTAAGAGTCCTGATACCTTTGCTATGGAATTTGCACCCAATTAAGGCCATAGCTTTCATCATATTATTGTACACTAATCGTAATGTAATTGCCAAACACAATTACCACTGATGCACTAGCACAAGGATTTTTATAAGATCACGCATAAAATGTATAGAAATTTGTCTAAATTATTTTCATTCTGACCACTTGAGAAACTTTTATCCAAGCAAAATATTACATCTTTATCTCTTAACACAACTGCTAAACAAAACATTTCAAAGACCCACAAGTTATTTGATTCTGAACTCCTTGACATCAAAAAAAAATTTGCTTCCAGTTGTGGTAAAAAAAAGGCATTTTTGCAAAACACAGAACTGTTTTACTAATAAAATTACAAATATTTAAAACATCTTTTTAATCCATTTTATTTAGAAGGGAACCTACTAAAAATGATTCAGTTGAAAACAAAATTAATAAATTTAATATAAATAAAAGGACAGCGTTCCAATGTCTCCATGTTAAAAAATGTGCTGAAAACTTTAAATTCACTAAAAGTCCAAGGGCCATAACTTCTGCAAAAATCATTCAACCATAACCAAAGTCAAACTTCATCTGTAACTTCTAATAGTATGATAACATACAAAAGATAAAATCAACTGATAAAAGTATTACAAAAAAAGTGTTGAAAACTGTAAAGTCACTGAAATTCTCTAAGCCGTAACTTCTGTAAAAATTATTCAACCATAACTATAGTCAAACTTAAAATCTGTATCTTCTCATAGTAAGACTACATACAAAAGACAGAATCAACTGATAAAAGCATTACAAAAATAAGTGTGGATAACTGTAAATTCATTGAAAGTTTCTAAGTCCAAGGGCCTTAACTTTTGTAAAAATCACTGAACAGTAACCATAGTCAATCTTAATCTGTTACTGTTCATAATAAGGCTACATACCAAATACAAACTTATTCGGTAGGAGGATTACAAAAAAATGTGCAGAGAACGTACCGGTAGTACAACGAAAATACAAAAAATAGCCAATTGCAAGTAGGAAATTTCTGTCAGTATTTTCCCTGCAATATCAAATATCATCTACCAGCAGCTAATTGATTACTTAGATAGTATTTTCCATCCATCTTTATCAGCCTATCAGCTTGGCTATGGCTGTGACACACTTCACAGCATTATTAAAAGTCATTGAGGACTGGAAAAAAGCAGTTCGTGAAAATAAAAAATGTTTCTGCTGTGTTGATGGATCTCTTGAAATTATAATGCTGTTAATATATTACTATATTTTGGTCTGTATTATGCGCACATTTTACATATAAATCATTTCCTGAGCATGGGGGTGCATATTATGTATAATTATATATCAGAATTGGCCACGAAATAAAAGATATTCGTAAGAAAAAAGATATTGGGTAATGCACGATTAGAGATTAAAATGAAACAACTAAAAACCAAAAAGTAACAAAGCCCATTTTAGTCAAACCCTCCTTATTAAAACTTTTGTAGCTGAAAATGATTCTCTTGAAACTATATAATTTCTTACAAATTTTCACTTATTTATCAAATAGATCACAATTAGTCAAAGTGGGATCAGTATCTAGTATGTGGCAAAATATTTATAAAGGTGTTCCCCAAGGCTCAATGTTTGGACCAGTATTATTCAACATTTTCATAATGATATATTCTCCATCGATAAAGTCAATACCCTGTACAGTCGACTCCACTTAATCGCATATCGCTTTATTGCATATTTCGGTTATTAGCATAATTTTCTCCTGCACAAAACCATTTCCTATTATTCTATTAGGGAAAAAATCGCTTATTTGCATAGGCCTCGGAGGTGCATTTCGGTTTATTGCATAGAGAATTTTGCCTCGTCCAGGTAAAGACAGGTTTTCCCAAATTCTATTTTAAGCCTTCGGGTCATAAATATGTCAATCATATTTATTGTTGTAAAAACTAGATTATCATCAATCAGGAGGTGCTAATAATGGATTAAAAAAATCATGGACATAAAAGACAATATAAATGATTTCTAATTACATTAAAATAAACAAGCCCCTAGGTGAACAATGACTTCTGACGAGATGCCGAACATCACCTTATGATGCGGCTTGAGGTTCGGCTTGGGGTATTTTTTGTCCCTATTTAAATTCTTCCGACTACAAATGATTATCAATGTAAATTTAATTTTCTTTAATGAGCTGAACAGTTTTGAGTGAGCTTGGGTTACTAGGCATAAATATTATACGAAAATTAAAAGTCATTCATTCAGTACAATGTCTAATGAAATTCAACTACCCTAAGGTGCCCCATACTATCCACACTTCATAGGAATATATCGAGGTCAATGACGCGTATAATACACAACTATCAGTGTACAATGAACAGAGGAATAAAAACACACAGACCATTGCAAAAGCCCACAAACTGCAAACATTGATGAATATTACACTGAATCCTGGCTGAAATATGAAAGATGGGATTTGCTTTCGTAGAAAGGTCAGGAAATTACTTGACTATTTGTAGATGAGAAACATGTGGTTTTACTTATAAATACACACAACGTAAAGAAGGTCAATAAACAAGACAAACACAATATATATTATTATTTATTGATAAAGAACAATACAATGAGAAGGTCTATAACAATTAAATACCAGATCAGAAATGTTGAACAATGATATCCCTGGTTGATCCACAGTATCGTCGTCTTACCTGAACTCACACTTCCAGTAAAATCGTAATTTCGGTTATAAGAATAGCCCAGTTATTTGCATAATTTTTACTGGCAAATAGGCTATGCAATTAAGCGGAATCCACTGTATAACTATGACGATAATACATTGTCATACTCAGGCTGCGACACTGATGGATAAGTCACAACTTTGGAAAATGAAAGCGGTATTATAATAAATTGGTTTACAGAAAATCAGATGAAGGTTAATCCAGAAAAATTTCAGGCTATTGCCATTGTGGAAAAAACTAAAACTAGGGATCTAAAATTCAATTTAGATGGGAACAAAATTTATTTGTAAAGACAAAGTGAAGTTCCTGGGTGTGACAATTGATTATCAAATAAAATATAATTTCCATATTTCAGATATACAGGTATGTAAAAAAGCATCAAGGCTGTTAAATGTACTAAAATGAATTAGGAAACATTTGTGCAATTTTAATTATTGTCCAGTTGTTTGGCATTTTTGTGGAAAAGGTAATAGCAAAAATGATGGAAAGGATACAGGAACATGCCTTGCATTTCATTTACAAAAACTATAACTGTACATATGAAGAGTTGCTTGTAAAATCTGGTCTTTCTTCACTAAATATTAGAAATTTACGTACCATGGCAATAGAAGTGTTGAAAATTATTCATAAGAAATTTCTTTTGTATCTTCATGATGTTATTTTATTAAAAAATTCTAATTATTCTTTTACAAAAGACAATATAGCAGAAGTTCCCAGGGTAAGAACAATCCAGTTATGGATTTGTTCAGTATGGTATGTTGGGGTCACACTCTGGAATGAGTTGCCTAATGAGAATTGTGCACATGCCAACCTAAGCCAGTTCAAAAATCTTATTAACAACTTGGATGGCAACTCATGCCAATGTGGCTCCTGCAGATCTTAAACTTTTTTCTTTTTCTTTATTTACTTTGATCAGTTCAGTTATGGTCAAACAAGCTCTTATTATTAGTAGCATTTTATGTTGGCTTTTTAAACATTTCAGCTAATGCATGCATTAATTTAGTACTTAGTGCTTGAATATGTCTTGATCCCTTTGTGCTGTAAGTATGCTAGCTTAAGCTATATTCACTGTCTTATGTGTATGTGTCCTATTGCATGCACATATAGTATATCTTATGTTTTATGTGTGTAATATATGTTGTTTTAGTCAGAGGCTTAGTGCTTTGCTTACAAATGCCTTCCTCATATAGAAATATGTAGATCATTATAGAAAAACATCCTTGACTAGCAGATCTGTGCTGCTTTGCAACAGTACAAAATGTCAATTGATATAAAGACTCACCATATTTACTGACATTGCAAAGTGATACCTAATCACTTTGTCAGGGTTTCAACTGTTCGTCATATCATGCAAAATCAGCTGATCTCATTCACCTGGAAATCATACAAACAACGCGTTTTTGCAGTTCTTGAGTGTAAGATTTATGGAGACAAATCCATGTGGGTTCTAAATAACCGTTGATAACAAAGAAAACATTTCTTTACAAATAATATTCACAATGATGTAAAAACCATGTGATTTTCTTGCTTTGGAGATTGGAAAGGTATAACTTCCTGTTTCAATTTTGGTGTCACTAATTACCGACAAAAAGCGTCAAGAAGCGACAAGAAATTGATTTAGTGACAAGAAGCGACAAGAAACTAAAAAATACCGACAAGAGGAGAGAGACTATATTAATTTGCTGTTTGAATATAAAAAGATGAAAAAAATAGAAATAATTGTAAGAAGTTATAAATCCTTGGTTATATTAAAAAAAAATGTACATGCAAAGTTGATAAAAACAGAGACATTAATACACATTAGTGTCTCTGGTAAAAATTTGCCATATAAGGTTTAAAATTTCGAGAAACTTATATTAATCAAATATATCATTTTAAAATATAATAAAGAAATAAATTGATGATAAGGGTGAAAAATGTCGTAATTTGCAAAGATTTGAGTTTAAAAATGCTATGTTTTTATCAAAATATTAAGATATATGTTCTCTATTTCTTTGATGTTATATTGAAATTATTCTTAAAGAATGCAGATATGTCAGGATTCTAGATCATTCTAAATTCCGATAGATTTGTATATGTACGGATATCAGCCAATCAGATTAATCAAGTTATGACATTCATCCACGCGCCAGTCAACAAGGTGTTAATCACTGACTTATGGTGGCACGTGGGCTTTTCCCGGCACGTGGGTTGTTAAGTTGTTAATTGAGGTAGTTATGATATTGATTACCTAAAAGAAGCCACTCACCCTTTGATCTCACAACCAAGAGTCTTGGTAACTAGAATTGTTGTTGTAACTTTCAGAATCAAACACACTGATTTTTTTATGTAAAAATTAAAAATAATATCGGCCGTAATAAGTTTTTTTTAGCATAATACTTTATGAAGCCATAGACCAGAAAACTAAGTAAAGTAAAAACACTGTCGATGATTACTGAAGAGACTTCAATAGTCGAAACACGTGACTCAAAATTTCAAAAGACGTTTACTTAATTTTAAGCTAAACAAAAATAAATTTAAAAAAAAAAACAAAACAATCACTTTGGTTAACTTTTAGCACGTGTATAACGCACAGTAAAATATAAAATCGGAAATTTTGATATATACAGATGGGTAACTTTACTATTAAAGTCACAAAATTTATTTGGCTCAAAGAATCATTTCCTCTTCATTCTTTTGTCACTAACTTTTGTATTTTTAACCTTACATGGCAAATTCTTATCAACTATGCATGTACAGAAGTTTTTTTTAATATAACTTCTTACAATCTTCTCCATTTTCAGTTCTCCTAATAAAAAAAGATATATTTTTTACATCTTTTTAGTATTCAAACAGCAAATAAAATAGTCTATCTCCTCTTGTTGGTATTTTTTTAATTTCTTGTCTCTAATTCAAAGTTTCTTGTCGCTAATTCAAGTTTCTTTTCGCTTCTTGTCGCTAAAGCAATTTCTTGTCGCTTCTTGACGCCTCTTGTGGACAATTAGTGAGACCCTTTGATTTAATTGACTTCCGGTTGGAAAGAAAGTTGCAGTCATCACTGAAAGCGAAAATACTCTGATGCGAAATGAAATGGTTTACTGGATCAATCGCTGAAGCTATTCAGAAATCGAAAAGAGAAAAACGTGTTTTCATCGTATATGTGACAGGTTCATAGATTTGTTGTTAAAAATATTGAAAGATGTTGGTCTTTTTTTTTGAAAGTGGGGGTCATTTTACATTTCGATTAAAGCTTCATATAAATGACCTGTATATTGACAGTTTTATTTTCTTAAAAATTATATTTTTTGTCCTGTCATGACGTGTAAAGTAATGAGATAAGTGTCACCTGAAATGCTCACGATTGACGTGAAGAAACTGAAGTTAATGATACAGTATGAGACAAGTGAAACCTGACACACTCTTCAGGGCAGACATTTGGTTGTTTACAATGCAGTGTTTATTCCAGGCCGTGTCATTGACACAAATTTACTGTCTAACAGGGCTTAAATCTTGTACCATATGTGCCCAAGTGGTGCATCGAAAGTTTTACAATATATGCAATAAAGCTAAAAAGCAAACTTGCATTACTGAATGAACAAATAACTTCATGTACCATATGTGCCCAAGTGGTGTGTCAAAAGTTTTACAATGTAAGCAATAAAGCTAAAAACCAAACTTACCTTACTGAATGAAAAAAAACTTCAGAACAAGTACTTATAAAAGGAACAACAATAATTAAAACATGCATAGTAGTTCAATACAAGATGTTATTTACTCATACATATTTCTGTGACCCCCTGTTTTTTTTCATAAGGGCCACTATATTGCTATTGAAAGGGCACTTGAGCCCCCCCCCCCACCCCCCAAACTGTTAAACTGTTGAATGAGCACTGCATAGGAATACATTTTATGATTACAGTTACAATTAAATTAAATTAAAGGCCATGTGAGCTTTTGCCATGACTTGGCGTCTGTCTTCGTCGTACATTGTTGTCATGGTCCATCATCGCTAACAATTTTTCCAAAACTCTTCTCCTCTGACATGATTTGACCAACTGAAACCAAACTTGATTTGAATGCTTCTTGGGGAATTCTGCATAGAACTGATGTGAGGATTTTTGATTTGTCGAAAAAAACATGGCCGCAGCTACTATAAATAGAACTTAGGAGTCAGACTTTATTTTTTTACATATATCTCCATAATTGTCAGGTTTAGCCAAATTTTGACAGATAAAAGTGTTAAGCATGATTAGATCTATCTGTGGTCAAATTTTCGTGTTAATCTGATAAGCCTTGTTGGAGTTATTGCCCTTTATTGATGTTTTTTGCTATTTTTAATGTTATTACTTTCAAAAATCTTCTCTTCTGACACTACTTAACCAACTGAAAGCAAACTTAGTATGAATGTTCCTTTGAGTATCCTGCATAGAAAAGATATGGGGATTTTCGATTTGTCTAAAAGCATGGCCGCCATTACTAAAAATAGAAGATAGGGGTCAGACAGTTATCTTTTTTTCACATATATCCCCCAAACTGTTAGGTTAAGCTAAATCTGACGAAAATTAAAGTGTTCAGCACAATGAGATCTATCTGTGTTTAATTTTTTATTTCAATCTGATGAGTCATGCATGTTGGAGTTATTCCCCTTTTTCATAGTTTTTTGCTACTTTGAATGTTATTTTTTACAAAAATCTTCTACTCTGACACTACTTGAGCAATTTGAACCAAATTTTGTATGAATGTTCCTTATGGTATTTTTCATAGAACTGATGCAGGGATTTTTCAATCCTTGGAAAAACGTGGCCACTGTTACTAAAAATAACAATAAAGCTACATGTTAGCTGGAGACCTATCCACCTCAGGCCAACTCACAACAAATATGGGTAGAATCATCCAATATTATGGTTAAAGAAAGAACAATTTGTCCGTCAACAGGAAGATAACTAGTCCAGGCAGACAAGAAGAAAGATGACTTTGTAAAGAATGATAAAGACAAAAACTTTATATTTTTACGACATGAACTTATCGATCTTGATAACTTGAAATCCATCATCAAATCAAAGCTTCCCAAACGACCGATAACTTGATGTTTTTGTTGCATTTAAACATCATCAGCTTTTTAAAAGTGTCGTCATTTAAACGACATCTCTCTGAACAAAATATTTTCCCGCTATGCTTAAGATTCTCTCAACTGGAGCAAAAGAAGATGGTATTACCAATACATGTTGTCATCATAGATAATGTGGGTCCAGGATTAAAAAAAATAGGGTAGGTAGGGGAACCAGTAACTCACATGTTTTTTGTATGGCCTAAGTAAGATTAAGTAAAAATGACTTTAAAATATATAGGTTTATTTTATTTGAATTTTGAATTTTCAGGCCAAGATGAACAGTCTAAAAAAATGGATGAGACTTTGGAGGCCTCAGAAGTTACTAATATCTGTGAAAATGAAGATTGTGTTGCCTTGAAGTTGAAAGCTAATGGGTAATTCTTAATTTTTTTACACCCAGCAAACAAAAAATATAAGCATACATTTGTGTACTGTGAATTCATTTTTATTTGTGGGGTACAAAATTTCCTGGGTGTTGTTGGTAGTGTTAGAACTATGAAATAATGAATCCATCTAGCAATAATTTCCAAAGCCATATTATTATCACCTTTTAAGTAGCAGGTTTTGTAAGAATCAAGCAAATTCTGTAATATGTGATACACCCCAAAAAAGGCTACACGCTTTTATTTGTGTTATTTAGTTGCTTTATATGTCTATATGTTGAAATGTATAATTATTCATTCAAATCAGTCTGCTCTTAGGAGGTAATCCACATGGAAAATCCAACAGATTCTATTGTATTTTAGTGTCATTTACAGAGTTATCTTTCTGAACTTCGAATGAATTCTACAGAGCATTCTATATAATTTTTATCTCCTAAGAACAACATTAATGGTTACATGAAAAGCTACATGTTAATTTCTGTTTACTATAACATTTTCAACAAAATATCAAAAATAAAAATATGTGGGCTTTCCAACCATGAATCATATTTTGCATGATTCTCATGTGGAATGCTACTTAATTGTTTGATAAAGCAACATATTATGTGTTTATTATTCCTAGATAGCCTTGGAGTTATGGACACAGTGCTACCATAAATAATCTGTAGGAATGGCTTTGGGTATTCTACACTTTTTCATCTTTCCCATGATAATGATTGTTGAAAATTGGCATAGGGGAAACCTGGGGTTTTACTAATTTCCAGGGCTCTATTTAACATACAAGTAGCAATGGCGGTATATTTTTTTCATTCACAAGAACTTTGACTTACTAGAACTCTTACTTGTAAGCTGAGAAAACAAGTCTTGACTCCCAGATGTATTCTACCTACATGTATGCCTGGTAACTTCTATTTGTTTGTATTTATTAAATGTTACTGGTGTTAAATATAAATCCACAAAAAAAAAAAACATAATAAAATTTTTGTTTCAAATCTTAGCAAGATAATTTTGCTTTGGTGATTATTTTTTTTCTGAAATGCAGTTAAATTCATTGATTTTTCCCCATGTACAACAAAATCAAGTACTTAACAATGTTTTTCCTCTATCCAAGAAAATTTGTACCCACAAACACAAACAACATTACAATAGATTTTACTTCATTTCTTCCGTAAGTTACTCACTAGTGTATTTACATTTTTTCTATGACCAGAGTATTATGTTATATGTCCAAACTTTGTATGATATGAAATTAATGTGATTATTACATCAGATTACATGGCTAGAAACATTGAATTAGTTAATTGATGATAAGAAACTTGTTTTACATCTTAATTCTTTTTTGAAAAAGTAATGATGAGAATGATCTTATTTTATTTTTAGGGAGGAATGTGGATTTTTCTCACAGATTTGTATCCTTTCTAATAGTTACAGTTACTTTCCTTGTCATAATGATTTTTTTATAAATATTGGTTAAAAGATACACTAAAGGATTTCAGGTTATCACTCTATTTCCTGATCATAGCATTAGTGCTTTACAAGTCAATAATATTTTTGAATGTGTTATCTGAAATTGTTTATCTAAACAGTATCTGGTATAAAAAATGAATAACACTTTCAGATATTTGGATGTACTGGTTCTCAATAATGATTATTTTCACTGAGAGGTAGGGTTGTTCTTTCTTTACGATTGATTTCACTGTGTGGTAGGGTTGTTGTGTCTTACGATTGTTTTCACTGTTTGGTAGGGTTGTTGTGTCTTTTCAATTGTTTTCACTGTGTGGTAGGGTTGTCGTGTCTTTAGGATTGATTTCACTGTGTGGTAGGGTTGTTGTGTCTTTAGGATTGATTTCACTGTGTGGTAGGGTTGTTGTGTCTTTAGGATTGTTTTCACTGTGTGGTAGGGTTGTTGTGTCTTACGATTGTTTTCACTGTTTGGTAGGGTTGTTGTGTCTTTATGATTGTTTTCACTGTTTGGTAGGGTTGTTGTGTCTTTATGATTGTTTTCACTGTTTGGTAGGGTTGTTGTGTCTTTACGATTGATTTCTCTGTGTGGTATGGTTGTTGTGTCTTTACGATTGATTTCACTGTTTGGTAGGGTTGTTGTGTCTTTACGATTGTTTTCACTGTGTGGTAGGGTCGTTGTGTCTTTACGATTATTTTCACTGTTTGGTAGGGTTGTTTTGTCTTGCGATTGATTTCACTGTGTGGTAGGGTTGTTGTGTCTTTACGATTGTTTTCACTGTGTGGTAGGGTTGTTGTGTCTTTACGATTATTTTCACTGTTTGGTAAGGTTGTTGTGTCTTGCGATTGATTTCACTGTGTGGTAGGGTTGTTGTGTCTTTACGATTGATTTCACTGTTTGGTAGGGTTGTTGTGTCTTTACGATTGAATTCACTGTTTGGTAGGGTTGTTGTGTCTTTAAGATTGATTTCACTGTTTGGTAGGGTTGTTGTGTCTTACGACTGATTTCACTGTGTGGTAGGGTTGTTGTGTCTTTACAATTGATTTCACTGTTTGGTAGGGTTGTTGTGTCTTTATGATTGTTTTCACTGTTTGGTAGGGTTGTTGTGTCTTACGATTGATTTCACTGTTTGGTAGGGTTGTTGTGTCTTTACGATTGTTTTCACTGTTTGGTAGGGTTGTTGTGTCTTTAGGATTGTTTTCAGTGTTTGGTAGGGTTGTTGAGTCTTTACGATTGTTTTCACTGTTTGGTAGGGTTGTTTTGTCTTGCGATTGATTCCACTGTGTGGTAGGGTTGTTGTGTCTTTACGATTGTTTTCACTGTGTGGTAGGGTTGTTGTGTCTTTACGATTATTTTCACTGTTTGGTAAGGTTGTTGTGTCTTGCGATTGATTTCACTGTGTGGTAGGGTTGTTGTGTCTTTACGATTGATTTCACTGTTTGGTACGGTTGTTGTGTCTTTACGATTGATTTCACTGTTTGGTAGGGTTGTTGTGTCTTTAAGATTGATTTCACTGTTTGGTAGGGTTGTTGTGTCTTACGACTGATTTCACTGTGCGGTAGGGTTGTTTTGTCTTTACGATTGATTTCACTGTTTGGTAGGGTTGTTGTGTCTTTACGATTGATTTCACTGTTTGGTAGGGTTGTTGTGTCTTACGACTGATTTCACTGTGTGGTAGGGTTGTTGTGTCTTTATGATTGATTTCACTGTTTGGTATGGTTGTTGTGTCTTTATGATTGTTTTCACTGTTTGGTAGGGTTGTTGTGTCTTACGATTGATTTCACTGTTTGGTAGGGTTGTTGTGTCTTTACGATTGTTTTCACTGTGTGGTAGGGTTGTTGTGTCTTTACGATTGTTTTCACTGTGTGGTAGGGTTGTTGTGTCTTTACGATTATTTTCACTGTTTGGTAAGGTTGTTGTGTCTTGCGATTGATTTCACTGTGTGGTAGGGTTGTTGTGTCTTTACGATTGATTTCACTGTTTGGTACGGTTGTTGTGTCTTTACGATTGATTTCACTGTTTGGTAGGGTTGTTGTGTCTTTAAGATTGATTTCACTGTTTGGTAGGGTTGTTGTGTCTTACGACTGATTTCACTGTGCGGTAGGGCTGTTGTGTCTTTACGATTGATTTCACTGTTTGGTAGGGTTGTTGTGTCTTTACGATTGATTTCACTGTTTGGTAGGGTTGTTGTGTCTTACGACTGATTTCACTGTGTGGTAGGGTTGTTGTGTCTTTATGATTGATTTCACTGTTTGGTATGGTTGTTGTGTCTTTATGATTGTTTTCACTGTTTGGTAGGGTTGTTGTGTCTTACGATTGATTTCACTGTTTGGTAGGGTTGTTGTGTCTTTACGATTGTTTTCACTGTGTGGTAGGGTTGTTGTGTCTTTACAATTGATTTCACTGTTTGGTAGGGTTGTTGTGTCTTTACGATTGATTTCACTGTTTGGTAGGGTTGTTGTGTCTTTACGATTGATTTCACTGTTTGGTAGGGTTGTTGTGTCTTTATGATTGTTTTCACTGTTTGGTAGGGTTGTTGTGTCTTACGATTGATTTCACTGTTTGGTAGGGTTGTTGTGTCTTTACGATTGTTTTCACTGTTTGGTAGGGTTGTTGTGTCTAGGATTGTTTTCAGTGTTTGGTAGGATTGTTGAGTCTTTACGATTGTTTTCACTGTTTGGTAGGGTTGTTGTGTCTTTACGATTGATTTCACTGTTTGGTAGGGTTGTTGTGTCTTACGATTGATTTCACTGTGTGGTAGGGTTGTTGTGTCTTTACAATTGATTTCACTGTTTGGTAGGGTTGTTGTGTCTTTATGATTGTTTTCACTGTTTGGTAGAGTTGTTGTGTCTTACGATTGATTTCACTGTTTGGTAGGGTTGTTGTGTCTTTACGATTGTTTTCACTGTTTGGTAGGGTTGTTGTGTCTTTCTCACCTCCACTTGCATTATTAAAATACATTGTGAGCACAATTTGTCGAAAGGACTAGATAACTTTTTATACCAATAAGAGTGCATCAATTTCATGTCAATATAGAGAGCTCAGTCACTTATCTAATGATCATCTATAAATATATATGATTTGCTTAGAAAGTCAATAATAAACACTTCGTTAAAATTACAAAAAATGCTTTTCTTCACAATGTACATGTATTTGTTAAATGATGTATAGTTCCTTAGGGAGATATTATTTAAAAAAATCAAGGTGTGCATTTTTATGTAAGTTGGTAGTGGTACATTGAAACAACATAAATAAACAGGGTGATATGTAAAATTTTGAATACTGGTACTTTCGAATAAAATCTTGGTTGGACTGTAATATACATGGAAGTGCATTCAAGCTTTCAAGCAGCACAATATTTCCCATAAAATGCCATTATTTGGCTGTATAACTGTTATGTCTTTACCTATAATGGTATTTTCCCTATATATTTGCTTTTGCTCCTTGCACTCATTTTGAACAATACAGTTTTTTGTACTACATGTACCCCCCCCCACCACACCCTCCAAATGTTTTCCTTTGGCTTTTTACCATCTTTTCAAGTCTTGGTGAATTCTTTGTATCAATGTTGTTACTTGGTAAGCATTGTTTAATTGTTGTCTAAATGGATATGTATTTCATAATTACCATTGCCGAGTAAATTCCTGTAACTTCCCTATTATGGTGTATTTTTAGTAAGAAATTGTGCCTTATATGAAACTTTGTTTTTTTAGTCAAAATCCACTGGAAGGCCTGTGTATTAGAAAACCAACAAAATCTCTCTCTATATATATACAAGTGTACATGTTGATATTTATTGTATAAGGTCAGACCTTAACCAAATCTTAGACCCTGTAGTAACGGTGCCATCAGTATATTTCATAGGAGTTAATGGTGCCCCAATGGAGGTCACTGCTGGTTATGTGGAGACCCCAGCATTTTGTCAGGTCATTCAGTCAGTTTTGAAGGTATATGTTTGAACTCCACCATTCTGCCTTAGTATTATAAAGCTACATATAAAGTTCATGACTTTGACATTAAGTATTTTGTTGTGACCTTTATGATATAAAATTAAATATGTTTTTGAATACTAATTTTATTATATGCAACAAAAAAAATCATGCATTCAGTTGTCTAACTTAAGTCATCTAAAAAATTTTCTTTAGGATAGTCAGTTCAAAACTATAAATGTATTTTTGCAGTGTACTAATTTTTGCTTTTTTCATGTTGGAAAGAAAACCACAAAAAATAATACCAGCAAAATGGATTTTTAACATTATAAATGCTAATTATTTTTTTGAAAATTGATACCCACTAATATGTTCATTTGACAGAATATGCAAGAATTACCAACCACAAGAATTAATACATGTTTGTTTACACAGTATTACTTACAGTATTTAAACTATAAACATTCCATCTGAGACTATCAGGAGACTTCCTTTAATGTTTGGTTAATATTCTGTATGAAATATTTTTAGAATCACAAAGCTCAGACAGGAGCTACAGCTCCTACCAGTGCCCAGCCTGCACCAGGGAGTTCTGGTAGTGGGGACAATGCCCCTAAAACTGAAGCATCAGGCTCTACACCTGCACCACCATTGGATGCTAGGGTAGACATGTAAGTAGATGATTTGTCTTTGTAACAAGAGCTTTAGATTGCATAGAATTATAGGTGCCTGTACCATTATCTTTATGCTCTATTGATGAGTTTAGATGCTGCTAGCCTTGTATAAAGTGAAGTAAAAGGAATCTATGGGTAGAATAATATTTCAAACTTGAAAGTCATAAGGCTTTTCAGGAAAGGTCAACGGACAACAATAAAGCAAATTATGTATTTAAACCAAATGTAAACACGCACACAAAATTGAAAAAGAAGAAAAATATGAGCAACATGCTTTTACAAGAATGAACCGGGTTCATCAATAATCTAAGTAAAAAAAAAGTAATATGGTATTTTGGTAGCCTGTTTGCCTCAAGTATGGAAGGTTGTTGGTTCAATCCCTGGTTAAGTTACACCAAAGACTTTAAAATTGGTAGCGACTGCATATAGTAGCCAGAGCGATGACTAGTTGGCCCTATGTTAGAATGTGTCAAATGGGGGTTACATGCCTACATGACTAAAAGACTGTTGCTTCTGTGAACTAGCTCAGAGTAACACAAAGCTGGTTCTGTTTGATTGATTAAATGTGCTCCTACTGAAAAGATTGGAATATCTACCATGAGACATTAAACCGCAATTAGTCAATTCATCAATTCACTGGTAGTTCACAAACTATTGTACACATGAACCAGGTGAACTGGCAGAGTAAGAATCATATGTCACTTAAAATCACTTAAAGCAAATTTGTAGTGGCATTGTCATTTGGAAATTATATAACTTTAGGGCAAAACAGAAGATGGAAGAAATTAAGGCGGAAAAACAGAGAAAAGAAGAAGAAAAAATCAAGCAGCAGGAAGTAGAAAGAAGGAAATTAGGTCAAGATATGGCTAAACTAAAGCAGTTCCAAGAGGAACAAAAACGTAAAGAGTTACAGGAGCAACTTGCCAAGGAGAGGACAGAAAAAATCAAGGAAAGGGAGAGAATTAAAAAGGAACTGGAAAAAGACAGGTTAAATGTTTGAAAAAAAAAAACAAATTGGTTATCAATTGTGATCTAATACAGTTAGAAGAAAAGAGAACAATGTACTTTTTTAAAGATATTGACAATCTCTTTTAAGTTAAGAGAATTTGCTGAACATACTTTAGTTTCAAACAATTATAAATTTCTTACTTTTTTTCTGAAAACAGAAAAATACAGGATCCCATAGCTAGATGCACAATGATTTTTCATATTTAAAATCATTGCTCTGTTGTCTTTAATTCATTTTATATGACTGCCAAAATCTTGGGTCTTAAAAAGGGCAACAAAGGGCACAACCTTATTATGCTGTAGTCATTGTATGCCATTTGAAGACACTTCAATAGTTTTCATTTAATAACTTATATAGCAGTTGATTGATCTTGTTTACACATTATATAGCAATCTTTGTCACACTTAGTCTACAGTTCCCTTTTATTATATGTTAAGTCCAATAACACACAGAATTTAGTAAAAAAGCATTAAATTTAACTGTGAATTCACAGTATCATGCCATCTTTTATGGTGATCATGTTGAGATCTGAATTTAACCATACAGAGCAGAAAAAATAATATAATTTTTTTTCTTCTAGAACATGAATTAATTTCATTAAGTTTCCCCAGTTACATCTTTCAATCTATGCTTCATACTTTAAAGGGCAGAAAGAGCTGCTAAATACAGAAAGGAAAAGGAAGTCCAAGAAAAACAAAAAGAGGAGGCAAAACAAGCCAAAGAAATGGCCCAAAACCAGATCAACAGTGAAGCTGAGGCTAAGAAAAGGTCAAAATCCAACTTAAATTTTAATTTTTAACAAACCCGAGCAATAGGGAATTTTTACAATAAAAGTTACCTTGTTAAAAGTTTCAATCTCTGTTTTCAAATTTAAAACAAAAATACAACCATGTATTGCAATTAAATATATGCCTCTCAGTTAGAGAGTTAATCATTTTCAAAATCATATATAGTTGTTATTTTTATTAAGAATTTATTTTTGATGTATAGTTCTGTATTTCAAACAGGGAACAAGCACGACTTCAGATCAGACTCCCTGATGGATCCTCGGTGTCCAATGTGTTTTCCTCAAGTGAACCTCTTCAGACTGTGTGTAACTTTGTTACTGAGGTCAGTAGTTGATCCATCACATCAGATATATAAAGTTTATTATTAAACCTTACAATGTATATATTTGAATTTAGATGGTTGATAAGAATCAATTGCTATATCTGTTTGTTGGTCTGTTCAAATTTATTTCAATGGTACTGTTCCATGGATTTATTTAAACAGTATAATAAGAAAGGTATGCAGTTAATTCTGAGGAAATTGAAGTTGTATAATGGTATCATGCTATCGTGGTCTGGTGTTCATTGATTACTAGTATTAAGTATTTGGTTTCCAGACAATAACTTGAGTATACGTTTATAGATCATCTTCAAACTGTACTACAAGGTGACATATAACACAAGAGGGTTAGGAATTATTTTTAGGGGAAGTTACTTGAACTGTATCTATGAATAAGGGACCAGAACCAAGTATTTTCATGATATCCAGCAAATAACTTGATTATAAGTGAATGATCTCTCTGAAATTGTACCAGAAGGTGCTTTATCATTAAAGAAAAGCTGGGATTGATTTTTGGAGTGGTGACTTGACCTGTGAAGGTATGGGGGACTAAAAGGGGCCAAAAACAAGCATTTTAATGATGTTCAACAATAATTTGACTATAAGTGAATGACTCTTTATGAAATTATATCACAAAGTGCTGTGTCATGAAAGGAAGGGTAGGATTGATTTGGAGAGTTGTCACTTTAATCACTTAGGAATAAGGGATCAAAAGGATACAAGTATTTTCTTTTTATGTGGACAATAACTTGACTAAATCATTTTAACAAGTAAATAGATCTCTGAAATTGGACACCATTAAGTGCACCATACCTTCTAAGGAAGGCTGGGATTAATTTGGAGGTTGTAAGTGGAACCATTTATGAAGAAGGTACCATTTTGATTACTGTCAAATTTTATCTTGTATCAAATATTGAATCAGAATCAAAATTCAGAAATGTATCAAGCTTGAGTGGTGTGTCCATACTTGCCCAAACTGTTGAGGGTTCAACTGTAGTGGCTGTATCAAGCTACACCCAGTATAGCACTTTATTCAATATATGGAACCAGTTGTGGTAAATCTAGCATGACAACACATGCAACTTCATGTTTATTATTGCCTTACAGAGGGTAGGATCTAATGTCACTTTGTCTACAACATTCCCAAAGAGAACATTTACAGATGATGATATGACACAGTCATTGTTGTTGTTAGGGCTTGCGCCATCGGCTGTATTGATAGCTGTGCCGGTAAGTCGTAACTTTTTAAGTTTTCTTGACTGAGGAACATTTACAGACAATGGTATATTGGTTTTATCTGTTGGTAAGACTTTTTTAAGTAAATTTTTCAGTCTCAGCTTCCCTGAATATTTTCAAAACTTGAAAAATATCACAATTACCTGTATGTTCATTTTATGGCACCATGAAAATTTTCACGTATTTATTATAGTTTTTTTGTTTTATTTTTGTATTTCTAATATCAAGATTGTTAAATGACTTATGCTGTGTGATATTGAGAGAGTCATGCACCATTTGTGCTGATTACTTTAAGTTCTTGAAATTGTGACCAGGGCATGTTTTGTATTACAAGAATTTTTATAAGTTTTAAAGAAACAATGGCCAGAAACCACTACATTGACACATAAACACTCATTTGTTTTGAAACTGTATTACTAGTACTGTTTTTTTTTGTTTTCTTTTTTTTCTATTTTACTCATGTATTTGTCTTTAATTTCAGTTCAGTTGATAAGTTAGATTGTTTTCTTTTCAGCAGAGGAAACTGGCTGTATCAAATAATCCAAGTGGAAGTGGCGGACTTTTCTCAATATTGTTAGCTCCCTTTATTGCCATTTGGAACTTTTTATATGTGCTTATTTTTGGAAGTTCTACACCTCCTCCCCCACAAAACAGAAGAGAGGACACACAGACAGAATCACAAACAGCTGACTCAACACCTTCAGGTCGGGGTGCCAGACCTAAAACGTGAGTTCATGTCATTATTGTGGTTGACTTATATACCTAAATTAATGATTGGTCCGATTGGACTTATTTGAATCACAATGTTGTTTTAACCTCACTTGTATAATAATGCTCTATTAAATGTTTGTTGTTTAAAAAATAAAAAAAAACACTTGATCTTAAGTTAGTCAATTGAAAAGGAAAAAATTGGAAATAGTGAATGTGTGAATTATATTGACAAAAATACCAAAGCAACAGCAGTGGGATGATTTAAATGCATCAAAATCCAAAATATGTGGCCTAATTGTGAAAGCATGAAACAGAGACAGTTTACGTACATAATATAGAGAACTGAATAAAAAAGATTACACATGAAAATAAGGGAAACAAGAAGTTTTACAAAAAACTAAAGCACTAGCAATGTGAACTGCCACAAAAAAAAACTGGGAGTGACAACAACACTACCGAACAGTGAAAAACGAATCAGCCAAACTGAAAGGTAATCCATTGGCCTCAATGAAGAAAGAGTTTGCTTTCGTCTGGCCTCTTGAAATGACTAATATACCAAAGTGTTCAGCAAAAAAAACAGTATTTTGAACAACAAAAAATAATATAAAAAAAGATATTAATCTTTATATCTTCTATCTGAAATTCTCCTTTATGGGGTAAGCAGTGTGTCATGATGTTTGTTTAGTCTATTAAGAGGCTGTACATGTAAAAATCAGGCAGATCCTACAATTTGGGTGGCTAAGGGTAAATTTTACTCCACTGATTTTTTTGTTCCAATGTAATGTATATATCATATGCATGTTAATAAGTATAAGTTAGTTTTAAATTGACAATAGATGGCTCTGAAAATAGTTTTTAAGTTTCTTAGCAAAGCAACCAAATTTTACTCAAAATCAAAAAAGTTATCTCCCTTTTTTCAATGAATTCTAGTGCTTACTATGAAATTTATTTCTCTTCAATCGTTGCAGTTAATAAAGAACCAACATTCAACTTTGAAAAAGGGTGCATTTGTGATATGAAATAGGTGAATTTTTTTAATACAAAAATTGCCATGTGCCACCCACTGGCTGGTTTTAGCATGGAGGTCCTCTTAATTGGTGCAAAATGAAATATATATTGCAATGATTTAATTTTAGAAGTAACATGCTTTCTGATTGGATAAAATTTTTTGTTCATCATCTCATAAACAAAACTTTGTTATGTGACTATGACATCATCAACCTTTTTTAATGATTTACCTGTTAAGTTTTGATACTAAAATTAAATTATAAGAAATGACTTTTATATTTTTTCGGTCTGTTTGAAATAACCTCAATTCCCGTGATGCACACTTGAAAATGACCTGCTACGCAGGTTATTGAGTATGCACCACATGACTGAGGTAATTTCTTCATAAACCGAAAAAAAAATAACAGTCATTCCTTAAATATGTCAAATATATTGTTGATATTAACCATACTGTTACTTCACAGAGCATACCAGAGGCGTCCACTGCGATCAGATGGAAACATCACTCGAATGACAGATGTCCGTGATGATGATGACGAAAATGCAACATGGAACGGCAACTCTACACAACAGATGTGAAGTCATGTGACATATGCATCTTGGTTAAGACTTTTTTATGTTAAAAGATCAGACTCTTGAGATCATGTTCAATTCAGTGTTTTGTTTGGGAGATCTGTTAAAATAGGATTGCTATATTTATAGTGTGAGAGTTTACATTTAAATGGTGTCTTGGACTTGTATGAAAGGTGTGATATTTCCATCAATTCTGGGTTTTTGCATTATATGTTTCCTGGTACATTTACAATAAAACAGTAAGTTTGAAACATTTTGTGAAATGTAATTGTTTACATAAATGTTTGAAATTCTTTTTAAGGAGGTGGACCTAGGGTAAGGGGCATAACTCTCACAAATCAATTGTACTTTTGCATAAACCACTTAACATGAATATCATTTAAGCATCTTAGTAACTTGGATTTATTTCTTGCTGTTTCAAATGAATGCTTGATAGGCTTTGGTGAAATTAATTACAATGCAAACATATCACTGATTTCAAGAGTTATTTCCCTTGCCCTAGGTCTACCTCCTTAAAGGATTCTCACTTTGTGTTTCCTATAACATTGACATACATTATGATCATGTATAAAACTAAATGGTATTGATAAATTTATAATCCTTGCCATATAGATAATTGATAATACATTTTGTTTAAAGCATTTTCAAACTAGATTATTTTTTTTTACATCTAAATGTGACTTTAAAATGTTTTGATACAAAAAAACATATTAGAACATTTAAGAAAAAACAACCCTGCAAATTCAGAGGCAATTAAAAATTTAATTAAATCACCAAATTATTCACCTTTTGAAATAAATACTTAATGCTATGAAAAATGATTTTTGGCAGTTGCCTAATTTCTTCAGATTAAGACATTGTTCAAGCTTTTTTTAAGTTGCTGTTTGTTTAATACCTACTTAATTATCCTAGACCTATGGTTCATCTTTCAAAATCATGTTTACAGGACAAATGGTCAGAATCAAATGAACCTTGCCTAACTTCCTTATGTTTCCAGTCTGGCAATGCTATACATTTAATGCAAGAATGTTGCCTTGCCTAACTTGCATATGTTTCCAGTCTGGCAATGCTATAGATTTAATGCAAGAATGTTGGCAAGCCTAACTTGCTTATGTCTGCAGTCTGGCAATGCTATACATTTAATGCAAGAATGTTGCCTTTCCTAACTTGCTTATGTTTTCAGTCAGGCAATGCTATACATTTAATGCAAGAATGTTGCCTTGCCTAACTTGCTTATGCCAGTCAGGCAATGATGTACATTCAATGGAGCAATGTTTTACTGTCATTACTACATTTTAGTTAGTTAGCAATTAAATTTTGTGATCTTTGATCGGGGATTAAATAGGCCAATGAAATATAATTTCTACATACTCAGGTAACCCCCACATCTTTTTAAGGAGACCATAATTACCATTTTGTATTTCTGTTTCAAAAACATAAGAAAAACAAACAAAGAACCCTCTATTTGTCTTTGTATAAACAATGGAAAAGTCATCTCATCATTTTAGGGCCATAACAAGCTTTTTGAATAAACTTTAATCATAAAATGACCTGAGTATTATGATATTATATTTTAAATGGCTTAAGTGTTGTTTTGTATCATAAAAGGCTGCTGTTTTTGATACATAACTGAGAGTTATGTTACATATGTGTTTTTATGGCATTCTGTTTTTTTTTGTTTATTGTTAGTGGAAGAAAGAGAGAGATGAACACATGATAGCTTGTTGTAGTAATAAAGTTACAGTTATAATCTGACTGTTATTGTTATAAAAAGCCTGAAAAATAAGATATAATCTCTCTGTCTTGATAATTCAATAAAGGATGCCATTCTTTTCTAACTATTAAAAGCACAAACCTTATGCAAACATCTTTTGGGAAAGTAACACCCCACAAAATTTCTATGTATACCGCAGCTTGTAGTAAAAATTCTTATTACACAGATTTTATATAGCGCTTATCTAACACAATTAAATATGACACTAAGTGCTTTACATTACACACACACACACATGCACACCATCACACATACACACTGTATATAATATTAACATAAGCTTATGCAAACAATAATAATAATAAATTACAAGTACAAGATGATTGATTGATTGATTGGTTGATTGATTGATTATCTCCATTAACATGAAGAGCATATTATTGTTACATCAGTATAAACAACTCTAACTAATTCAAGGAAGCAAACAGATAAAACACATTTACACATGAAAACTCATAAATTGAATCCAAAGTAAAGTCATATCATCCTAAAATATTCAATACATCTAAGTGAGGTCGAATATAAGACAGTATAGGGGGTATTCGAATTCGCCATGAAGCTTATACCTATAGTCAGCTGTATGACCTATCAATTTATTCCATAAGTTGGCAGATAACGCTTTAATAATGTCCGTCATTCCACCCAAAAGCGAAATTATAAGTTCGTCATCATCTTGCTCGAAATAACTGATGGAGTTAATGATGGGTAAAATGTTGACTATTCTATGAAACATTTCAGTACGAGTATTCAGAAAACCCTCATAACTTAGGATTCAGTATGAGTATTCAGAAAACCCTCATAACTTAGGATTCAGTATGAGTATTCAGAAAACCCTCATAACTTAGGATTCAGTATGAGTATTCAGAAAACCCTCATAACTTAGGATTAAGTGTTTAAGTATATCAAGTGAGTAAATGTTGCACAAAGAACAATCCGCTGCCTTAATCGGTAAATAGCCTAGTTTTACAAGTATCAACAGTTTTTCGTTATTGTTTGGATATAAAACTGCCAGCCGTAATAATCTATGTTAGTAAGATTTGTGTGTATTTTCGCATATCGCACCAGGGTTGGTCGTTTCATAAGTGCGGATCGCCATTGATTTTCTTCATAAGTTTCCAAAGCTTGGTTTATAATTTTCCTCCAGAGTAGCTTGTTCGGGAAATAGCAATTAGTCAAAAACTCTTCTAGAAAAAGTGTTAAGTCATATTTGGCCAGAATTTTGATGAAATTAAGAGTTATTGATTTTTTACTGCAGTCACCCGTAAGAACCTGTCCTATGCGTAGGTTAAATAACAGTTTATGAAAAGAGACAGATTTAGCCCGGCATAATCGTCCAAAAAATAACATCTCATTTTGTCGATATATCCATTTAATGACCAAAGTCCGAAATTACTAACACAGGAATCTGAGGGGCTTCTTTTATAAAATCTGAATATGAATCTTGAGAAGTATCACTGTGTTGTTTCAAAAATATTGATATCTTGTTTTGTAAGTGGTCCCCACTTTTCACAAGCAAAAAGTCCAGTAGGAAGGATTACACGTTTCCATATAATACTACTTGTAAGTGAATTCATACCGCGTGGATTTAAACCAACAGAATATAGTGAGTGAAGTTTTAGCTTGAGTTTGTTGGCTATGTTTTCAGTTCTTTGAAGTGTGTTATCTTCCGTGTCAATTACTGTCCCTGCATAAGTTATTTGTTTCTTCCACTCAATTACAGAATCACCCAGGTTTAATGATATTTGCTCGTTTGAATTACGGTTCTTTTTGGTAGGAAACGTAAGGCACTACTTTTGGATGCATTATATTTAAGCTTCCATTTCTTCGCATATGCATTAACAATATTTAGCATTTTCTGACAACCATTGATCGTTGTACTTAGAATAGTTGTATCATCAGCAAGTAGTATAGCAGGAATATGGAGACCCCCTACGTTAAGTCCACTATTACTTGATAAAAGTTCATGAATCAAATCGTTGATGAAAACTGAAAATAACCAAGCTGACAATACTCGACCTTGCCCCACTCCCTGCTTAATACGAAAGAGTAATCAAGGGAACCAAGGTTATAGCGGTAATCAAAAGAATGTAATCGAGGGACAAAGACCAGACATGGAAAACAGACATACACAACAAAGAACATAAAGTAACTAAAATCATACATACAAAGCAACAAAAGTAAATGAGCAACTCGGACTCCACTAAAAACTGGGAGCATGGACCAGGTGCATCGGTAGGGTAAGCGTCCTCTGTTTTTCTAGAAACACTCGCCGAGTTGCTCATAAAAAGTCAAGTCCGGGGTAGACAAACGAGGAAAGGCAAACTATGACCCGTTGAATCAATCAGTTTTCATGGTGCTGATGGATACATCATAACGATCCACGAGTTCATGATGACGACCATAAAACTTCTGTAGTGATGAGTTCAATCTTGTAGCTACATAACCCTGTTCCAGAAGCCTATTTGTTAGACTTCTAGCGCGATACAAAAAGTCTGCGTAGTTTCGGCAAGCTCTGGCATAGCGTATGAGTTGTGATATGAACACTCCATACGCAGGACCCGAAGGGATGTTGCCACAGATGAAAGGAAAGTTGACAATTCTGAATGAAAAGTCATCACGTTTGTCGTAAAGTTTGGTTAATAGTTTTCCTTTACCATCGATTTCTAAGTGTAGGTCAAGATATGAGGCTGACTTCACAGTATCTGTAGTATCCTTTATCTCAAGTTCTTTTGGGTAGATACGATGTATCAAATCCCCGAAATTAGGATTGTTTAAAGATAATACGTCATCTATATAGCGAAAACTGAGATTGAAGGATCTAGCCAAACGATATTCTTTCTTTCTGATCAAATCAGCTATACAGTCAGCCTCATAAGAGTGAAGAAATATGTCAGCAAGTAAAGGAGCACAATTTGTTCCCATTGGAATGCCGACCGTTTGTTGAAAAACACGTCCACCACACTGGACAAATATGTTGTCGATTAAAAATTCAAGCATTTTGTAAACATATTCCTCTGTATATTTGGAAGATGATTTGGAATTATTTCTTACAAAGTATGAGGAATCTCTATCAAGAACTATATATTTGTATTTAGGTGTACCATCTTTTTTGGAAAAACAACGATGTATAATGTTTTTAAGTCGGGATTTTAATTGAGTATGGGGAATAGAAGTATACAGTGTTGAAAAATCATAGGTTTTAATGCTATTATATTCAGATAATAGTCTTGAACTGATTGTCTCCTAAAGATATTTCGAATTTTTCAGGATCCACATTGAATTAATACCACTACGGGAGTAACAAGTGTTGTGGTAGGACTGCAGACCCTCTTTGACTTTAACAAATAGGCTTCTGGAACAGGGTTGTGTAGCTACAAGATTGAAGTCATCATTACAGAAGTTTCATGGTCGTTATCATGAACTCGTGGATCGTTATGGTGTATCCATCAGCACCATGAAAACTGATTTATTCAACGGTTCATAGTTTTCCTTCCATCGTTTGTCTACCCCGGACTTGACTTTTTATGAGCAACTCGGCGGGTGTTTCTAGAAAAGCAGAGGACGCTTACCCCACCGGTGCACCTGGTCCATGCTCCCAGTTTTTAGTGGAGTCCGAGTTGCTCATTTACTTTTGTTACTTTGTATGTAAAATTTTAGTTACTTTATGTTCTTTGTTGTGTATGTCTGTTTTCCATGTCTGGTCTTTGTCCCTCGATTACATTCTTTTGATTACCGCTATAACCTTGTTGTGAGTATAAAAGTTAAAAGTTTTGAAAGAGGTTTGGTGGTACATTTTGCAGATCCAGCTATGAAACGTTGTTTGTATGGATTTTTGTGAAGTTTAGGTATCCAGTACATAGACGGTAAATCACAATCATCGTCCTTGGTAGAGAGACCAAAAGAGGATAGCACAGATTTATGGTTTTCCACAATCTCTTCTTTGGAGAGAGCGGTAGCAGTATAGGTCTTATCACAGTTATTATTTTCTGCGTCTACCTCTGATAATAAACATTGGATATAAAATGTTTTGCAGACAAAAACAATGTTGTTTTGGGCTTTGTCTGCTGGTACGACAACATATTTGTCATGTATAATAGACAATGTTTTTGCTACATAGGGGTCTTTGAAAACTGATGTAGCCTTGGCACTCATTGAACTTGTTCTGAATTGGAATTCTTCGTACTTTTCGGCATTCCATATCCTTTCTGCTTTTCGCTTCCGCTTTCTAAACTCCCTTTTCGTTTCTTTGTATTCCGTGTACAGTCTATTCGATATTCACTTTGGTCTCCCAGCGTCGACCCACTCACGTCCGGTAATTACCTAAATCGTTAAGCTTCCAGTAAGGTTTCAAAAAGGAACGAAACTGTCCATACGGAATACACGAGTCCGCTGCCATGTGCAGAACATTCGTTATGATACACGCATACTGCTCTACATAAGATCATATGAACATAAGATCGGCATGATATGTCACACAGCAAATTAATATCTAATGACATAGACAGTGGAAACTGATCAGAGTATTCAAAAGGACAATCATCATGAACCTTAACTAGGGGTACACAATTTGCTAAAAACTCTGGTATACCTATATAATCTATCAGTGTTCTCTGCGATCGATTTTTATTTCTATATGTATAGCAAGGACCAATTCTTTTATGTAGTAAAGGAGCAACCTTTATATTCCTTGTTTAAAAAAATACCTTGAAGAATTACTCTTGGTATTGTACAAAATATTGTTTATATCAACATTAAAATATCTCCCAATAATTGTAACATAATCTTTACTCAAAATATCATAGCAACTTGATAATATATCAAGATGTTTCATATACTCTGATTGTGGAAAATTTGTTGATGGCAACAAACTGCAAATTAGACAGATATCTTTGAAATTTTCAGAACTTAATACAGCTCCACATAATCTATCAGTATCAAAATCTAGCGGTTTGATTGTTGTACCTGACAGTTTACGTGTGAATAAAGCAGTGCCACCTGAACCTCTATTTGAATCACTACAATTTTTACTTGTACTATAAACAACATGAAAACCTCTTTCAAATTCTTGGTAAAAAGATACATTGTTCTCATTTAACCAATGCTCAGTGAAAAAAGATACACTGTTCTCATTTAATCACTGCTCAGTGAAAAAAGATACATTGTTCTCATTTAACCAATGTTCAGGGAAAATAGATGCATTGTTCTCATTTAACTAATGCTCAGTGAAAAAAGATACACTGTTCTCATTTAATCACTGCTCAGAGAAAAAACAAATATCTGAACATCGCAATAAAGTTTCCAAGTAACTTGTGCCATACAAGGCACCCCTTATATTCGAACATAAAAAGTTAATCATGATAGAAAGTGAAACAAAACTACTTATGAAATACGTGTATCTTAACCCCATATTTGATTTGAATTGGTGTTGTTGTATGGTATGTATTCCCGCCAATAGACTCCTACAGGCCAAAATGACTCATCATTCACAACTTTTTCAAAGTCATTTTCATCAATGTTCACACGCATTGTATACGTGGATCTTCCACGAAAATCACGCTGCTTCAGAAGTTTCGTGTAAGTTACTTTAACACCATTTTTCTCAGTATAGGTTACAACAGCCCTGCTCACCATATCATACGGGTTGTAACCCTCAACGTTATAAAGGGCAATTCGTTTTGTTTTTTTTTCTCACAACACCTTTGAATATATCTGTGTCAGTTTCTTTTGAATAACACTGTTTTTCTGTACCATCACCGATTAATGGGATGTCAATTAGATTAGAGTTTCTACACGATTTATTGTTTACAACGCTGGGGTGAGTGTACTCCGGTATTGTCCCTTCATTGTTTACAACGCTGGGGTGAGTGTACTCCGGTATTGTCCCTTCATTGTTTACAACGCGGGGGTGATTGTACTCCGTATTGTCCCTTCATTGTTTACAACGCGGGGGTGATTGTACTCCGGTATTGTCCCTTCATTGTTTACAACGCGGGGGTGAGTGTACTCCGGTATTGTCCCTTCATTGTTTACAACGCGGGGGTGAGTGTACTCCGGTATTGTCCCTTCATTGTTTACAACGCTGGGGTGAGTGTACTCCGGTATTGTCCCTTCATTGTTTACAACGCTGGGGTGATTGTACTCCGGTATTGTCCCTTCATTGTTGACAACGCTGGGGTGATTGTACTCCGGTATTGTCCCTTCATTGTTTACAACACTGGGGTGAGTGTAGTCCGGTATTGTCCCTTCATCTGAAAGTCTAGTTTCTATGTTAGATAGTGGTTTGGTATATTCTAGTGAATTGTGTTTATCATTTGATACGTGTTTATTGGGAATGGGTACAACAGTATAATTATCAGGGTTAACTTCTTTACTTTCTCTTACTTTTAGTTTATACATAAATATAAAATATGTAAATTAATATATAAAGTTTCATTGAAATAAATTGAGTAGAAAGTTAATGTTTCAATTAACCAGTTTTAAAATAAAATCATGATAAAAATTAAAATTTTAGAAAACATACTAGTTGTACTGAGATATTTAATATGAAATTAAAAACAAGGAAAAAATACTAATTACCATTACATAAAATTGATGTCTGAAAATGTATGGAACGTTTATTAACAAATCTAGGAAATGTGCGCAAACAGGTACATCTATATAAAAGAATCAATATCATTTATTTAAAAATATATAGAGACTTAAAAATACAGAGTATCTACTGAATATCAGATTAAAACATAAGAATCAAATAGTCAATAAATAGTCAGTAAACCCTAAAACAGTTAACAGTCATATGCAACTCTGAAGATGAGTTTTGACATTCCGCTTAAAACACCAAAGTGGTGGCGCATTTCTCAGGTCATTTGGTAGACTTCCATAACGTTGCGGCAGCCTTGTCGAAACGTCTTTCGCCGTATGTCTTGGTTCGAACACGTGGTGGTTTGATGGTACAGCTGTTTTCAGATCGTAAGGAACGGACCGGCTGGTATGCACTTACTAGTTCTTGCAAATATACAGGAGCACTACCGTGGAGTGATTTTTAAACATACATTAAGATCTTATATTGGCAGCGGTAGTTCGCTGGAAGCCAATGTAAATCGATTAGAGTAGGTGTTATATGATCCGTTTATTAAGCGTGCTGACGTATTTTGCACTCTCTGTAGCTTATTAATTCACTAAAATAGTACGAAGTCCATACAACAACGCATTTCCGTAATCTAAATGGGATGTGACTAGCGGGAGTTTTGCATGCATCGTCAGTGATATAGTAGTGGGTGCGTCTAATGCTTCTGATATGGTGAAAACGAGACTTTGAAATAGCACAAACTTGTTTTTCCATTGTAAGAGATTGGTCGCCAAAATACACAGAGGTTTTTCACACATGGTACGTCACTGACAACAGTTCCATCGAATGAAAGTTTCCAGTTGGCAAAATCTTTCACTCGATGTTTAGGCGCAAAAAACTATCAACTCAGTTTTATCCTGATTGAGTTTAAAGAGATTCGATATCATCCAGTCACTTGTATCGGCCAAACACGCTTCGATTCTACTCGATATATCAGTCCATGTCTATATATGCAGTATATGAACGAACAGTGTTTTTTTCCGTTATGTTTGTAAACATTTTATGTTAATGTTATGTATCCTGCAAAGGGTCAATTGATTGAATTATATTGGTCATCCACAGTCTCCAGGTAAGATAGTTAATTTCCACGGTATTTATGTATCATACATGTGTGTAAATAATTACCTTCCCATCCAAGTCAAGGTCACGAAGATAATGTGGTAGGACAGTTTAATACTAGTTCTTTTCTTTTCTTTATTTGTATTGTAGTACAAGTATTTAGATTGTTCTAGATGATACCAAAGTCCTATGTTTTAGTCCTATATAGTAGCTGAAGTAGGAGACACGATGAACACGTGCCTGCTGCAAACATTTCAGCTTACTTAGGCATAGTAAAATCTTGAACTAATGCGACCGTTTACTACTAGCATGTACAAGAGTCATGCATTTGACCTTTTAGTTGGTTGCGTATATATTAGATTGACATAATTCCTAGAATATATAGAAAAAATGTCTATTAAACCAGAGGCAGGGCACCTATAAGGAAAAACAGAAAATTAAATTTGCTTCAGACATTATTCTACGTTTTACCACTAACTTTTCTAGAAGATCCATTACGCATATGTACCTTCTATCTATGTTTGCAATGCATAGACCTAAGAGAAACACAGGAGATACAAACACTAAATATATCAAATGATTTTTACAGAAATTTCCAGGCTCCTTGGTATCCTATATCCAACGAAACTTGTGTGCCTGTATTTGAGAAGCGAACCATGGGAGTAAGGTCGTCAACTCATGTAGCAAATGCATATAACACAGATGTTTTAGCAATGGTGAGAGGCGATACAGAGAAAACAGAGTTTGAAAAATTAGGGATTGCTGGGGCTGAAGCTGAAAGAAAATACATTTATGACTACTGTGAAAAGAATGGTTACACGAAAATAAGGTCAAAGGCGTATCTCAGATTCTGGCCCGAACCCGCCTCTTTGAGGTTGAACCCGGCGAGTGCCCAAGGTACTGTTTACGTTACCATAGTAACTGCAGGTGGGGATATTATATGTAAGTGTTTTCCGGTGCCAGAAAATCATAGTGTCGTAGTTGATAGTGATGGATACCTGCAACAGACTAAAATGGGTACTATCTGGACTGATATCACTGGGAAAGTTCATAATTAAACAACAGGGTCTTCATATGGGCTTTAACTCCAGCTTGGGCAGATTTGTAGAAAGAAGTTTAATGCCAGATTTTGGGTATTCCTGTGTCGCATATCAAACTATGTATTGCAATCTAAAGCTAACAAATTCATTATTGTTTAATAACCTAAAGAAAAACATTTAATGATAGAAATATGTGTTTAGGTAAACAGTAGATTCGAATTGGGTTTTTTTTTCTCTCTCTAGGTTTCACAATATGCTATTTCATTCTGGAGCAACAAAATTAATGTGCACATCAATATAGACTACTATAAAGAAAATACATGTACATGTAAAACAATCTGATAGTGTTGTTTCAATTTATCTAACTTTAAACATGACTTCTTGTACATTTATTTCAAGTACTTCTTGTAACTTAGTTTCCAAGAAGGATGCTCCATCTACAAGTGCACCTGACAAGTTAAAATTCGACTAAAATGTTAATCTGAAAAGCTTGTAATTACAACAAAGATTTGACTTTTAAAATTCGTTTAGTTGTACTCGGACACAATATATATTTGTCCAACAAAAGGCCCAAAGAAAAACCGTGCAACTCCCAGGAAGAGGTAATCAGTACGCCGGAGTTCCTCATCGATAACATTTTTTCTAATTGGAGGTAAACTGTTTTAACAGATTGTTGGCATTCCTTTAGGCACTATTTGCGCCCCATCCATATATATTTATGCATGTATTTTTACGAGTTTTAATTTCATATACAGGACTATTAACTCCAAAAAGAAATCCTAAAAATATGTGTAACAATATACCAGCTTATCCAGCATACGGGATTTACATCTCACAGTTGATAAAATATGCTGGAGTCAGCACTATTAATGTAGATTTGAAAAAAAACCGTCATCGTGATACATGAAAATGAGCCTTTATAGAACTCTTCAAGTTTTCACGTTGATATCACGGCCTTATCGCAGATCATTCCGCAACAATGGGGCAAATATTACTACACCAGTCGTTTAGTCTGAGTTACTAAGTTAACCATTGCTTTACCCAATTTTGACTCTAGTATGCACAGCACAAACTATCACCGGAAGTGTTGTGACCTATATGGAAGCGGGTGGTTTGGCTAGTCAAAAAACCCGGTTTTAATCGACTATTACACTTGAGTTGGCTATATCAAGTCAGGAACAGTGGTCAATTTCATTGTCTGGTTTATTCTTTACATTGCCAGTTCATGTTTTATTTAAAATGTCTCTCCAATTTGTAATGAGTTCTGGTAACTTTTGGTACATAGAAACCAGGCTATATTTACACATTTGTCTTGCTATTTGTATGTTCTTTTTAAATTTTTTTTGGGTAAGATATACCAGTTTTACTATCAAATTGACATTGTTACTGACATGTCTTTTACTCTCATGACAATTTCTTATGTATCCTGTCAATGTCTTTTCCCCAATACCTCAACTTCTCCAAAATGTCTCCTTCTTGATAATATCCTTTTGACATTATGTCATTCTTCACTGTTAGAGCTTATTGTGCTTTGGCATATCTATAAAAACCTACCCTACCAGCGCACCTGGTCCATGCTCCCAGTTTTTAGTGAAGTCCAAGTTGCTCATTTACTTTTTTTCTTTAAGGTTTTGTTTTGGTTATTTCATGTTGTTTTTTGTACGTGTCTATTTTCCCTGTCTTGTCATCACCCTTGGATTATATTCTTTTGATTACCCATTGAATCCTGGTTTTCTTGATTTCCCTTTCATATCATTTTTTTACATAAATTAATGCTGATCATTTGCTCCCAGACATTCACCAATTTCTACTACATTTAATGAAAACTTTAAGATCTATAAATTTATATTTACTTTCATTTTTTTCAAGTTCTATCACTACTACATAAATGTACAAAACAGGATCAATGTACAATGGGATCTGACATACATGTACAACATGTACAATAAAACAACAGATATTAATACAAATATTTATGTAACAAGACATATCTCTCCACAAATAAATGCTTTGTTTCCTTTAAAATTACTTCCTATAAAATTTCATTTGAACACTTAATTTCATAGGTCAGATCTTTGATCAAATGAATCTTATGATACAAAAATACATGTACATTTAGTCTGATGGCCATGAAATCATGAAAACTACTGGGGAATGGTAACCTAATTAACATCTTCAAGCACCATATTGACAACATTGTTAGAACACTAAAACAAGTTCATGTACAATCTGCTGTTTATTCTGTAGAAATTAAATGATGTATTTATTTGATGAATGAAAATTATTGTGTCAATCATCAGACAGCACTCATTGAAAAAGTGACCTGATGACAATAGTGCAGTTCAGGGTTTTTTTTCAGGATGGCACTAACAAAACTTCATAAAATGTACTTTTTTCGAAAATTTAGAACACTGAGAAATAAAGTTTTGTGATAATAAAAAAAAATTAAGCATGAACCAAATAGCCAAAAAGGAAATGATTTTGATAAATATAAAGTCATGAGATAAAATAAACATTCTGATCCACAGAACTATCATTAACTGCTGAACTTATAAAATCCATGATTTTCAACTATATATTTCATAATGACAATTAGTTATAGAAGTAAACTTGAACTTCACTTGATAGGCTTGCTCAAGCATAGTCAGCAATTTAACAAGAAATACCTGCAAACTACACTGTCTTGAAAAAAAAATTGTGTCTGCAATAAAACAATGTGAAAGTATAACTGAATCTAAGGTTCCTATATCCTTGTATAAATTCTTATTTTTGCTCAAATTGAAAAATTGAATATTTGAGTCTGTTACAGTCAAATATATTAAGCATACAAGGCAATATTTTCTGAAGCCATAAACATATAATAAAAGAAAATACAGTAAAATATACTCCTTGTAGAAAATCTGGTTTGAAACACTTTTCAATTCAGTGTTCAAATGCAGTAACTGTTCAAAATTGAAAAAAATCTAGTTCATCTCATGGAGAAAGTTAAATGTTCTTATTGACACAATGTTTATGTAAAATGTTCATGTGAATATTAATGATGATATCATGATGAGGGAACTTGCGGAGGCTGTGAATCAATGGCCATAGGTTCTGGTTGCTGAGAGGGTGGTGCTGGCGGCAGAAGTTGTGGCTGTTCTGTCTTCTGAGGTAAACCTGAAATAAGATACACAACATTACAGATGCAATTCAAAGAATATAATGTAGAGATTTTCTGTGTGAATGTTACTATTGCCCTTCAAGTTATATTAAATAATTGCCTTTCATTGACATAATCTTTGAACTTCACAAAAAAAAAAATTAGGCAAATGAGAGATAGATAATTTTGGTGTATTTCATTGAACAAACAATATGTGTTAAAAGAATAATATTAGATATGTAGGCTTTGTCAATAAATTGTAAATCTCTACTTGGAGCATGTTTTAAGTGAAAAATCAGTGTTTTGAAGGTAGGACAAAACTACAAGTGTTTCTTGTTCAGTATGTATTGACAGTGTTTAGGTCAATATTCCCATATAACTTTTTTTTCTTTGTTTATCTACAGTTATTCAAAATTTATCACATGTTCTGAGATTAATTTCTGGCTCCAAGTACAATTGTAGTGCTCTCGTTAAAGTTAAACCTATAATCAAAGGCTTTAAAGAATATTAAAGTACAAACAATTGTCAATAAGTCTGGGAAAGTAATATAATATTAGCAGATTTTCAATGGTACATTAAGAAAAATCACAGATTCATGATTGGCAACAATAAAGAGATTTATCTCAGAAAACTTGCATCACATGGAGCATATGTAAACGTTTCAGTATGAAGTTACACAACCATAATGGGAAAAGTTTGAAAACAAAAGTATGACAGAAAATTGATCTACAATTAGCCTAAGCGCTATTTAAGTTTGATGAGGACCTACCTTCTGGGGGTATATCTGATGGTGGCAGTGGTACACCCTGTGTTGTAGGTTGATTGGGTGTGTCTGTGACAGGTGGTGGGGCAGGGCTAGCTGAAGGGGGTGGTGCTGGAGATTCTTGCGATTGCTGTGCAGCCTGTGGGCCTGGAGGAGGCATAGGGGCCATTGGTGATCCTGACATTGGGTAATTTACTGCTGCGGCCAGGCTAGCGGTTGCTGTAGGGAGAGATGATGTCGCTGATGATCCTAGAGGTTTAAAAACAACAAACAACACTGATAAAGCATTTACAACATTGATGCAGCACTCATGCTTTGTCATGCACATATATTCACATGGTCAACAATAAAACAATTATTTTAAATTCTAATGCAACATTCAATGTACTGTCAAATTTTAATGGATAAGACGGTAAATTTTGAGTGACAAATCCATAATTAATAATTTTTTATGTTTTTCCAATGCATTTTTACAGAATGATTTGGCTGTTGCATTAAAATGGAGAAAATAATTGTATAATGTCATCAATCTTGATTTGACGATCATTAACTCCATTGACACATCACCAGTAAAATCAATGTGTGACCATCAAATCAAAAATGGATGCCCCAAAATCAACAAAAACAATTTACATTATAAATATTTCCTACATGTAATTACATACAAAATATTTAATAAACGAATTCAATGCACCTGATATGCCTAACCTGTTTTTATACAAACAAAAAAATGATGTGGTTGTATAATGGTGTGATTCTGTCATGATCTGTAGACTCTTGGTTTTTTGTGCAATAACTTGAATATTAGTAGGTTGATCTTTATGAAATTGTATGGGCTGATTTTTATGAAATTTGAACATTGGGGTCTTAACCGCAAATAGAAGGTTGGTATACATTTAGGGGGTTATGGCCAAAACTGTTCTAGAATTAGAGGCCAAAGGGGTCCGAAAAAAAAAGGATTTAATAGAATTAAATAACTCCATTAAAAGATTAGGAACATCAATGATCTACACCATAATAGTCACACTGGGATGGATATTGGGAGTAAAGAATAGGAACATCAATCATCTACACCGTAATAGTCACACTGGGATGGATATTGGGAGTAAAGAATAGGAACATCAATCATCTACACCGTAATAGTCACACTGGGATGGATATTGGGAGTAAAGAATAGGAACATCAATCATCTACACCGTAATAGTCACACTGGGATGGATATTGGGAGTAAAGAATAGGAACATCAATCATCTACACCGTAATAGTCACACTGGGATGGATATTGGGAGTAAAGAATAGGAACATCAATCATCTACACCGAAATAGTCACACTGGGATGGATATTGGGAGTAAAGAATAGGAACATCAATGATCTACACCATAATAGTCACACTGGGATGGATATTGGGAGTAAAGAATAGGAACATCAATGATCTACACCATAATAGTCACACTGGGATGGATATTGGGAGTAAAGATTTGAACATTTGACAAACAAAAGAAGGGAATTTATACATGTAAATGACTAAAATATCTTTTATACATAAACACCAACAATTATACATATTATACTTACAATAGACAATACATATATAAAGATTCATACAACACACCGTATGTAAACACAACACAACAAAGAAACTTTCATCAATGTATTTATTGTGAGTGTTACAATAATCTAATTAAGTAAATACATAAAATTATACTTGAAAGTTTCCTTAAAAGTTTAAAGCAGATGATCAAGATGATATTATGTTTAAGATCTTTTCAAAATAATTTTATTTAAAAAACTATGATTGTAACAGAAGAACCATTTTTGAATTTTGTGGGGAAATACATGTACTTGAACTCAACTCAAATCTTAGAGAAACAAAAATACTGAGTAAACATTGTCTTTTTATTTATGTCTTGGCTTGCCATGATACATGTACATGCCTTTACAAATCATGAATGACATTATTTCAGCAACTCATACACAACATCTTTTAAATAACGATAGATCTGTACTGATAAAGACAAAAATGTAACACAATACAGAAATGCAAATTCACATCACAAAAATCATGTAACAACAACAATGGAAACATATTCAATAACTCATAAGATGTCTTTAATAACCATCTTACTACATGTATTTTATAATTGTATTCTTAATCAAGAGGCATTTTTTCATAATTTTCATCCTTATTTTTACCATGCTTTAAGTAAAAACTCTCCATCTACAGAATTTATTCATAATGAGATACAATGTCAATATGATAAGCAAACTGTCAAATGGTTCAATCTAATTAAAATACATGTACAAATTGTTCCATTCAGTCACTGCATGTACGATCTAATAACACTCCATTCTTTTTTTTTCAGTTCAGATGACCTTTTCAGAATCCTCAGATTATCCCACTTGGATAAGACTTTCAAAATTATGAAAGATTAAATCTGATTGGCTAATCAGAAAGGTCACCTGAATAAAAAATAAACTTAGGTGTTGTTATTTCCTTCATTGACTGAATTGATGGTCTTATTATAATTAGATTAGGAATGGTCCAATACATGTACACAATTGTACAGTTTCTCTTGTACATACCTTGTTGGTCTGGATTTTGACTTCTTTGCTCTGACACAAGTTGTTGCATGGCCATCTGTCTGGCTCTGTGTTCAGCTGCTTTAATTTGTTCCATGTGGAATTGTTGTCTCTCTTGTAACAACTGTTGTCTTTGGTATTCAAGCTGAAATAGAAATCAGAAATATTCAGGTATTTACAGATAAAAGCAACAGGCCTTTAATGGCTTTCAACTGAAGGTCAATTATTTTATTTATTGTGTTGTTTTAAGTGATTACATCGGTTGGTACAAGCACAAAATAAGATTTATGAATATCTTTTTTTCTATATTGACATTGGTGGGAAAATAATATCCATAATTTTGAACAACAAATTCTCAACAAAACAACTATATAATGAGAACAGGTATGGTGAATATGTTGAAGAGACAACAGTAGGATGAAAATGTCAACCCAAGGCCACCCATTGGTCTTCAATGAATGACAAGGAAACCGTCACACCACAAGGCAGGCAACAGCCAGCCCCAAAAACATTGACTAAACCACCAAATTTGGTATACCTTTAAATTATAGTTACTATTCCTAAGTAAATACATAGTTTTCAGCTAACAGTTTTACTCAGTTATGGACTTTAATACTTTCTATAAGAGATTAGATAAAGAAAACAATTAAAAAAACTTTGGGATTTATTCCCTATAAACACAATATCTTTGTAACAAATATGACAGAAACTCACTGCATCTCTTTCTCTATCCATAATGGTTTCTAATTCTTCAAAATGTCTTAATTTGATCTCTAACTTCTTCATCTGTGTCTCCACCAGTAAAGCTACCAAACTTTTAATCCTTCTCTCTTCAACAGCTGCTAAATGCTGTATCATAATAAAAATGTAGATTGCATAATGCTATCAAGTAAAGTTCAGTGACATCTTACAAGCCCAGACTCTCTATGCTCCTTTTTGAAATTTCATATTTTTGATAATCCTCAACTTTATGATTTTAACACAGGTACTTTGGAGAAATTCTCAATCCATAGAGCATGTTTACAGTCAAAATTCATACAAACTTCAATACAATAATTATTTTATCACTTGAAAAAAATCCAATAACCTTAGCCTTTACAGCTGCGGAGGCAAGAGCGGCAGCAGCAGCAGTAGCCACATTTCCATCTGGTTTCCATGCAGCCACTGCTTTCTTATCTCCTTCTGTTGTTTCTTCTTTCTTTGTTTCTCCTTCTTTTTTCTCCTCCTCTCCTTCTAGTTTAGCCTGTAAGATATAAGGATATCAAACTGTATTGTAAGTAGTTTTTGCAAGTTTCTAATTGCTATTTTCAAGACGTAAAAAAAAAAAAAAAGATAAGCTTGATTACAACAAAATTGCTACACATAGCAATATGTCTCTCATCACCACAAAAAAAGAAGTGCAAAAGCCCCATTATTCCTGTAAAATTCATCTAATCAAAATGGCAGCACAATATGAACAACTACATATGGTGACTAACAATCCTACAGAATTTGAACAAAATCTGTTGAGTGGTTTCTGAGGAGTCCACAAAGTATGACAAATGGACTGATGCATGGATGGACACCAGTATTTCAATGCCACCTTCAGAGTTGCAGCGGGGGACAGTCAGTTGAATATCTAAAATATCAAACAAGCATTCCTGGTCAACGTAAGTTTTCAATATTTACCTCCTCCGTTTTTTCTTCCTTCTTTTCCTCTTCTTTTTCCTCAGATTTCTTTTCCTCCGATTTATCTTCTGTTTTCTCCTGATCTGTTTCCATGGAATCTTCTCCCTGAAATTTCCATATAAATTTGTCTTCCTTTTCCTAAGTTAATACACTTGAACATTTAAACCATGTTTAAGTGGTATTCCCCACCTAAATCAGTATAATATAAGTAGACCCTATACACAGTGGATGATCTGGTGTTCTTCAAAGCTTTTTCTGGAAATGATTTAATTCTTTAATAAGCTATTAACTTTCTTCAGAAAAAAAAAATAATTTGTTAAATTTCATCATTTTTTACCTTACCAAAATGCACCATTTCAAGTGCTATGGGAATAAAAAAAAAACTTAGAATTTAAAGCACCTTTTCTTTTTCATCTTTTTCTCCATCTTTTCCATCCTCTTTTTTATCATCAGTCTTTCCCTCTTTCTTCTCAGCTTCTTCTTAAACAAAATTAATATCACATTTTGAAAAAAAGCTAAAGAGATTAAGATGAAGATTTAAAATTCAACAATACAAGAGATATAAATCCTACATATTAAATTGTCTAATTATATCACTTTAATCGCTAGTCTAAACAAATACTATTGCTTAAGCCAAAACTCTTCTACCAATATTGAAAATATTATGAAAAATAAGTGAGAAGATACAATAAGGGCTATTTCAGAAAAAACATGTCTTGGGGTGGCAAAAAGTAGTGAATTCATTGGTGGGGTATAATTTCAATTTTTCTCATATGACAAATGTATTGAATCATAATTTTCATGTGTGGGTGGTACCCCTCAATAAAATGGGCATTCAACCACCAGGCCACCTTTTTTATGGAATAGTCCTATGTAGATCTCGTATTTCTTGTCAATTTTTCTAGTCACTACTTTATTACAGCTGATTTCTTTTTCTGAAACCAACCAATGATCTTCAATATAAAGTTTTTTTTCTTCTGAGGCCAGAATACAAACCTTCCTCCTTTTCTGGAGCAGTGCCAGCAATACCACTCTTCTCCAGACCATAATTCTCATCTACGTCTTTCCCGTCCTTTGCAGCTTCTTCAACTGTCTTGATATGGGCATCAACCAGAGCAGGAGGTACCTCATCCTTCATCTTTGAAAATTGCTCTATAAAAAAATAACCCATTTCATTAAATCTTAATGTCTGACCGTCTGACAAGTGTACAATAATTAAACAAAATTCGATTATAGTATGGAAATATACAATGTCTTTCATTCTATCTCCTCCATGACAGTTCCAATATACATTTATATTTGTTAAGGAGTTTATTATCATTTTTTCTACCTAGTTTAATGTATTATAATTATATATACATTAGTTACGATGAAAGGATGCTTCACAAATATGCAGTCAATTTATAAAAGGTCATATTTAAGTGTAAAATTTATTGTAAGTTCCGAGAGAACAATGGGAGAATGTATTGTAATGTCAAGAATTACAACAGATTTTACACCTACAATTTTTTTTTAAACTAAATACTGAACCTGATTTTACACATTGGTAAGGCTTCCCCAATTTTATTACCTGTTCTACAGGCATATAAAAAGAAAATAGATGGGAGATAATCATTTTTAAAATTACCAATTGCCCATTTATTTGTTCATCATGAAATTTAATTGGTCAAAACCCAAGAATATATAATACTTTAAACATTTATTTTCTCGTTATCTCAATTGTAAATGAAATCTTACCAAGAGCTGCTTTAGCTGCAGATGAAGCAATTCTAGGATCAACAACAGAGGCTAGGAAAGCTACAGTAGACATGATTGGATTTCCACTCTGAGAGAATGGAATAGGCTGGTATGCTAGTGGTCCTAAAAACAAAGGCATAAAATGTGTTACCATTAGGGATTACAACATTTCTTAACTGAAGACCATAAAATAGCTTAAAATATGATAGAATAAAAAAGTTGAATTTCTCCAGTTTTATCTTTCTGACAGTGTTTTATTAGCCTTAAGAGATCACTGTACCAGTGTGAGGCCCCTATAATCCAGTGACATGTTTTTTTGTTGTGACTTTTATCAATTAACAAGAGTCCATGTTCAGGGGTTCAAGTCCTTATAGAGAATGTTTTATACATGTATTGTTAAGTCAAAATAACAACTGTCATTTCACAAAACTGATGTTCGTTGTTGTGTTTGTCTGTTTTCCATATCTGGTCATTGTCCACTGGATTACATTTTTTTGATTTCTGTGAGAATCTTGGTTCCCTGGATTACTCTATCTAAAGTGTAAAATTTTGCATACAATTTTTGTGAAATTGATTTCTGTTTTTAAACCTTTTGTAGTTTATACAGCAGATGGAATGTCTGGGAGTTAAATATATTAGACATCACATGCTATGAAACCTACCTAAATGTCCAAAGTCTTCTTCCAAGAAAGGATCCTCTATTGGTAACCTTAGGAAGTGTAATATACACTCATCCTGAGTTCTACTACCAACATGTTCACTGACTTTGTTCCAATCATCTTTGTACATCTCTAAAGCTTCTAACAATAACAAAGTCTCCTGGTCGGTCCACTCACGGGAACGAGTTGCAGCCCCTTTGTCCTGTGTAAAGATTAGTGATTTGAATTAACTGTATTACATAATACCAAACATATAGGACCAAATTCAAAAGAATCTTTTAAAAGGACAACTTTTATGACCCTCTATTAGCCAGATAATGCAAACAGTTTTTATAAGTTTACTACCAATACTACTTGAAACATGCACTATTCTATCATAATGAAACAAACATGACTACTGCCTAATGAACTCACAGCACCAAGTAAGCATACCTTTAGAGCCTTTTTAGCATATTGGTCCATCCTCAAACTAAAGTTAGATAACTCTTTCCTGTCATCACCTTGTCCATTCTCTTTATCATCGAAGTTAACAATCTGTTTAGCAGCAGATGGCTGGAAATGGAAAAAGAATTGAAACACGTATCAAGGTGTAATGAAATGATGGATTTCCATTGATTTGCTAAAATTTTACATAAAAGTTTCTCACTTACAGAAAAAAAATCAGTGTTTGATTTTGCAAAGACAAAAATCTGTCTCAAATAAACAGAAACCAATTCATCAAATTTGCAACTCAATCTAATTAAATATCCTAAGTTACCTGATTAATCTTGGGAGGGTTTACTGGCTGTAGACCAGAAGGTGTGTCAGCCATAATGTGGAAGTGGGATGTAGGTGGAGGTCCCATTGATGAAGGTCTGTTCTCAGCATCCACTTGGTAGTTCAGTAATCCCCATTGTTCCAGGAAAGCATGGACACGTGTGATGGCACAGACATCTCCTGCCAGATTCCTACGACAAGCTGTACTGGTCAGATACTCTGTAGGATTCAGCCTGTACGTGTCTATCATGAAGTTTCTGTAGGCCATGTATCTGTAATAATCAAATTTTAATATAAAGTCTCTTTAAATGATGCTGGGGAGAATGTATTTATATCACAATGGTTTTGTAAAACAGATAATATTTACCTTCCTTTTTTTAAATAAATCACAAAATGGAAAGATATCTTTATTTTCCTATTTTATTATCCAAATCCCCCCAAAAGGGAAAATATGAAGTCACTACCATAAGAACTATAATAACTATTAGAAAAGCTCACTAACCAAAGAAACCACATGGTCAAAATATGTATGAAGTCATTGAGAAGAAAATGTTCCTCAAGTCTGAAATCAAATCCTTCAATATGACAGCTATAAAAAGCTTGAATTCTGTGATTAGTGCAGAAGTTACAGAGTAAACTGATGAAAAATGTGCTGACGGATGAAAAGAATATCACCATATACCTCGCAAATCTAAGCATGGGGTATCAAAAATCATAATCAAAGCCTAATACTAACATTTCCGGAGTTTTTGATTTATTTTTCCCATTAAAGAACTCAGGCATGGCTCTCTTCTCTATAGCATGCATTGCATTATAGTCAAACCAGGCAGCATAGCTGGGAACTACAATGTGATGAGTTTGTTCTGTGACATTGTCATCATCCTCCTCCATCTTCGGTTCTTCAACCTCCTCTTCACCCTTTCCATCATCAGCATACTGTTAAAAATATGATAAACTTTTACAAACCTAATTTGTTAATGGGATCAGGACAAAAGCCCCTGGGATAAAAGCTCCCCCCCCCTAGGACAACACCTCCATGAGAAATTATTTCATCAATTATGAATAATATTTCTTTAAATACAGAAAATGTCAAGTTTGAAATTTAATTTCTTTGCAATTTATACTATGTGGACAGATATAACAATGTATAAATACTAAAATTGTAAAATTTAAACATTTATTTTGTTGTGAAATTTTATTTTAGTATAAGTTTTAAAAATTTAAATGTATAGTATAATCAATCAGTTATAATGTATTTTGATCTCCTCATGATGTTCATAATTGCTTATTTAACTATGAATAGAAGTCAATTTTGAGTTGTCTTTTGATAATTATTTTTGTTAAGATTAAAATGATATGGAATGTTTTCTGAACATTAACTCATAAAGTCATAAGCTTTCTTTTGACACATACAAGTTTATTTCTCAAATAAATATGATCATTGTTTGTGAAACCTTCCTAAATACACTAATCAGAATTAAAAAATACACACACAAAAAAAAGACAATCAAGAAAAATGCAACAGCAATATAAAAGGAACACACAACAAAAGAAAAAAATTAACAATACGAACAAAAAAAAACCAAACAACAAAAATAAACAAAAAATAAATACAAATTTTTACATTATCATTAAGGTTATTATAAGATGGAGGCTTTTGTCCTTGGGGGCTTTTGTTTGGGGCGTTTGTCAAAGGGGGCTTATGTCCCTTTGTTTACTTATTGTTCTGGTTCCCAGGAGTTTTTGACACTTTTGAAGTGATCAAAAAACTAACTTGCTTGCTAACTAGCATACATTCTTACTGAGAGAAGACTTTTAACTGGTTTTAACTATGAGTTTTATTTTCCAATTCAAATCATTATACTGTGTCAGTGCATCATTTTAATTAACAATGTATTTATTTATATTCAACTTAATTAACTTAGTTGTAATTTTTTCACATATAACATGAAGAAAATGAGAACATTGTATGCTAACTTCCAAAATTTTGTTTTATTACACACAGCCAAATGTGGCTCACATGATAACCATATGTTGCTTGATTCATGTGATACTATGATTCTCAAATGTAAATATTGGCTTGGTAACATATGATTATAATTTGCTTGTGAAAAACATGTATTTGATAACCATATGGAAACTGAAACATATGTTAATCATATCATGATTGATTCATATGATAATCACATGCTCATTTTTGGTTGTGTTTGCTAAGAAATAGTCATTGAAAAAAAAACCTTTTCACTTTCTTCATCCATGTCCATCATCGTTCCTCCTTTGATTGGTTGATTCTCACTGTCTTTCTGATTACGACTCGCTAAAAGTTACAATAAACAATACATTGTATTTTACTTATACACTCTACAAATATACTCTACATCAGGTCAGAGTACTACAAAACTTGAGAAGTGTTTTAAGTATAAAATCTTGTTCAGACAATGGAAATCATTTTACTTCCATTAATTTTGACACACATTCAAACAAATTACTATTCTCAAATTTTGCAACAAAATTAGATGAAAACCTATAAATTTAACTCATGCAGGTGAAGAAAACTCATAAAAATGTGATATTTCCACAGTAAACTACAGACTGAGTAATCTACAAAGATTTCGAATTAGAAGTGAAATATCATGACTCCTATATTTTTTCCCCTTTTTTCAACATTAATATTACCCTCCTTGTGAAAGACACAACATGATTCAAAAACTGACAATGAAATATGGTGACAACTTTGTCTTAAGTTCTGATATAACACTTAAGGACATAGCACAGAAAGTTTTTTTCAACAATTCAGCTCTTCAAGTTTACTGTAAATAATAGTAAAACTCTGTGAAAAAGAGGACAGAAGTGAAATTAATACTTAATATGCTTGTTCAAGTAAATGCAGCATTTCAAATTAGAAACTACCATTAAACAAAAATTTATAAGTATTTTCCATGCTACAGGATTTAATTTTTTGCCAGATATGTTTAGAATAAGACTCCAGTAGTCACTTAAGGCTAATAAAATACTGTTGTAGGTTTTATTTTTAGCAAAAATTGTTTGGGTAGAATGAACAAAATGTTTTTGAATTTATCTACAAGCTAAACGGCACTGGCAATTAAAACCAAGGCTTAGCAAGTGAACCACAATTTGTACAAGCTACAATATGTTAAAAAGAATACATTAAAATTGTTTGAAGCCAAAAAATACTGACTAACTGAACGCAATTGGATAAAACTGCCAGAAAATTGATCTATTTTTACTACTATAACACCAGCAGAAAATTACTGGATATACATGTACCTAGAAAATTTTTTTCTTTCAATTGACCAAATACTAACAGATATAAATGCTGCATTTTCTAGAATAGAAAGATATATAACTAAATCATGCAAGTAAATAAGTGCAAGAAAAACTTCCTTTACCAATTAATATAAAAAATCCTGAAAATGTACATCGGCTAACACTAAACTTCCTAAAAAATAACTGATTAAGGAGCTATGAAAAATAATTCTTTGTACTCAGATAGCCACAATATATAAAATGGAATACAGGGGACACATCCAAATACCTGATCTGGTATGCCCGAGGCCTAAAGTACATGACTTACCCATTGCCTGTTTTGGCTTTTGGGAGTTTTGGTTACGCCCTTGCAGGAAACTTAGATATTTATCGGACCCTGCAACCAAGACGGCCTGAATTTATCCTAATTCTAAAACCACAGACAGCATGTTTGAAAATTTTGGACTGCGCATGGCATAAGCTTTTGGGAATATCACACGTGTATTTCTGTGTTATTTCTGGCTTTCTGTTTATGTGTTGTAGAGAACAGCTCACATATAAGACAACAGTTTTTAATATAGATATATATAGTGTAAAATATAAGAAATTCTACAAAGTACAGAGAGTGCAGAAATCATTACATAAAGGGTGAAAACAAAGCGGAAAGAACCTATCTGTGCATTTCCTTTGGCTTCAATAGCTCAGGTCATAAATATGAGCGGGTTCTGGTAGGGGTGAAACGATACTCAAAGGTACCAAATATGACAGTATTTCTTCCATTTTCAGTTCACTGTGCAACTTGCTGCAATTCCGATTCAGTACATAATTGGGACAAGAACTCATTATTTTTGGTAGTACCCATAAAAATTTTCAATACAGAGGTTAGAATTGAATCCATTAAAAAAAAAAATGGTGATTTGGATGGCACGGCAAAGCCAAAATTGATTAATACCAATCAAATAAAGATAAATGATCCCCCTGCTACCTTCCCATCACAAGTTGGAAGTACTTTGGATTCAAATTGATTATTGAGGATAAAATAATACAATAAAAATCCATAATATAGTTAAAATAACAAAAAGTAAAAATGAATCAAATTGCGTTTGTAAAAAAAAAGTAATAGTATTGTTTGGAGGTAAAATGATATGTATTGTATTATGAGGTTACTGTATCGTTTCAGCCCTAGGTTCTAGGACATTTGAACAAATGGATTTTGTTAAGAATATTGCAATAAAATTTTTTGTTTAACATAAGAGATTTATACCATCCTTAAAAAAACTGGAAAGAAAATTAACAGAGGAATAAATAAGATATAATGTATGTGTCTTTAAAAAACAAAAACAAAAACAAAGAACACTTGAGTACACACATTACTAATCTAGAGAAATTAAGTTCACATCAAAGCTATAAAAGTTATTCTATTTCTACACCATACTATGAAAATGTTAATCCTATAGCCAACACCCAAACACAACACAAACCCTCCAGTATCTTACATTGTTTAGATAACTGTACTTCTGTGATGTTTGTTTCTGGTGATGGATCTTCCATATCTTTGGTCAAATCATCCTCATCATCTTCTCTGTTTGGCTTCTTCTTTGTTGTTGAGCCAGGAGCTGCAGAATTTCTGCCACTATATAATTCAGATCAGGAAAAATTATTGCACATGTTCAGCTCATTATTTGAAATTTGTGGATAACCAGATAACTTGCGAAGTTTGTAACAAACATATCTAATAGAAAACTTTGATTCAACTGATGATTCAACAACTTGGTCGTGTTTTAACTCAGTTTTTAGATGTTATTATTTCAGTCTTTAACCTTGATTTGATTTCCTGTGATTTCCTTTGATTTAAGATTGACACAATATTTGACCACCATGGTCATTTACAAACTGTCTCAGAATGAGATTACTTTTGTATTTGTATTTCTCTCATTCTAAGCTGATCATGTGACTTTTTAACCACCAGGCTGTGATTCACATTTTGTAATTTTACCTGCCATTTTCCAAGGTTGCTACAGACTTAAGCCTGCTCTTCATGGTCAAATTCAAATTTTAAGATGCTAATTAAAACTTTCTACTAGACCACCTTCAGTGGAGAAATAAACCACTCATTACTGAAGGTGAATCTGTAATTAAATTGTTGAAAAGAATAATAGCTACATTGTCAGTCAGAGATTTATCAATTTTAAGCATAGTTAAGTAGCTGAGAAAATTTAACCTACCTTTTCCTCTTTTTTGATTTCTCAGCAGTCGGAGGAGGTGATGGAGATCTTTTACGTTTACTCTTTTTGTCTTTCTTATCTTTTTTCTCTGATTCATTACTGGCCATCAACTGGGAATATCAAGTCAGATATAATAAAACAACTCTCACAACATAGCCAATTCTAGTTAAATAAAACTTTTCTGAACAATTTTTTTATTTATTCCATTAATCAAATACAAGTGAGGAAAAGACACAAAGACCACTACATACCCAGCCAAATGTGTCACACATGAAAATCATATGGTTTGCATCATATGTTTATCATTATCGAGCACCATATGATAATCATATATCTCAGTTTACATATGGTTACCACATGTTTTCAAGCATCATGATTATCATATGTGGCACATTTTGCTGTGTATCTCTGACTTAATAAATGGGCATGTGATCAAATAAAAAATCATTACTTCTTACAAGAATTATTTCATATACACATACAAACAAACAAGCCAAAACACAAATTGATTCCCGAGGTTTACATGTACTTAAATAAAACCTTTCAGGTTAATGTCTATAGCATATTATAATTGGACAGAGGTGACTAATTGATACCTTTGTTCAACATTTTAACATAATTACTGAATTCCAAATTGGTTCAATGTACCACAAATACATGAATTGTAGAAAGAATTTGTTAACATCGTAAGATTTTAGTTGGGACAATTTCCAATCTTTTCAGTAACAATGATTCTATCATGTTCTTACTATGTTTCAGACATACCTCATCAACTGTCATCCTGACACTTTTGGGTTTCTTGCCTTTCTTGGGCTCATACTGTAAAATAATATGACAGAACAATTATGTGGGTTATTCCAGTAAAATACAGCTCAACCCCCTAGAAAGACAAAATAAACACCTAATAGTAATACAAATAACAACCATGTCTATGTAAAATTTAAAATACATTTAGACAAGTTTGTGCCCTGACTGGCACCAATTCATGCTTTAATTGGATAAGTTCTTCTTTTAAATACATCAATGGTCCTATATTAAGATTTAGTGAGATTAGAGCAACCATATCTTACCTCCTCTTCCATAAGGAAATCTTCTTCATTCATCCACTCGTTATATTCATCCAGGTCTAACAGCCACTTAGTTGTCACCTAAAACAGATAATGCTAGTAAGACAATAGACATGATGATAGAAAGTCCACAACTATCACATGGAAACAAAGGTTTCCATGACGATGATGACAACAAACACTGCATCATATGACCTCAATTTTTTAGAGGTCGTCTAAAAATTGATACTCACCAATATGTTCAGTTGACAGAAAAAATAAGCCATCATGAAAGTTAATATGTTTACAGTATAGGCTGATGAAATTGTTTTATCTATAATCATACCTCTAAGTTTCAATGTAAGGATAACTAATAGTTCATTCTGCCTGATCTTAAAAACAAAAACAATACCTACATCCCAGCAGCCACCGTGGAATTGTATGGGCTCTGGTTCTATTTCAATGTTACAGTCCAATATCCAGCTGTTGTAACTAAAAAATAATACCTACCTTCCAACAGCCACCATGGTGCTGTATGGGCTCTGGTTCTATTTCAATGTACTGTCCAATATCCAGCTGTCGTAACTAAAAAAATAATACCTACCTCCCAGCAGCCACCATGGTGTTGTACAGGCTCTGGTACTATTTCAATGTTACAGTCCAATATCAAGCTGTCGTAACTAAAAAAATAATACCTATCTCCCAGCAGCCACCATGGTGATATATGGGCTCTGGTTCTTATTTCAATGTTACAGTCCAATATCCAGCTGTCGTAACTAAAAAATAATACCCACCTCCCAGCAGCCACCGTGGTGTTGTATGGGCTCTGGTTCTATTTCAATGTTACAGTCCAATATCCAGCTGTCGTAACTAAAAAATAATTATAACATAACTCATAGAAAAAACTGAAGAAAAAAAGAAAACTGGATGTATCAGAGTTTGTCTTTTGTAGTGTTCCTCATACATACATGTACTTTACATTTAATATCAGTTTGGGCTTTGGCTTTAAACAAAATTCTTATCAAGATTACTCCCTCAAATTATCATTGGAATATTCCAAAAGACATTGCCTAAGCATTCTACACGTCAGAAAAATTATCAGACTTTTGATCCGATGAAATCAAATTTTTTTTTTACCAGAATAACCAGACTGGCTTTAGGAAATATCTGCTATGAGTAATTGTTTTCAAAAGCAAGATAATACAATGAACAAACAGTTGTTTCTTGTTCTTAAATATATATTTGTTTTCTTCTATTTTTACAGGGAATAAAATGCTATAATTGACTTATATAGTTACATGTATGTTTGAAAGATCTCACATTATATCTAACAAGAACAGTGACAAAACACAATGGAAATTCCCAAGATCTAAGTATCATGTTCTCTTCAAATGACATTAAAAATGAACAAAAAATTTAATCTGGAATTCTTATAATAAAAACCACTTGTCAATTAATACTTACCGATAAGCAAATATGCTATTAACTCCTTACCACAAATACTTCTAAAACCTTACTTCCTAAATTACTACTACAAAACGCAATACAATATTTTTCAGAGAAATTTTTTTTCAGATATTGATAAATGTAACTTTAAACCTATATAGGTGTTAATTACAGGTGTGAAATATTGACCATAAAATCAATACCTGGTCTACCTGGTGAACAAAAGCGATGGTTTTTAACCTTTCCAATAATTAATAGCAAGCTAAGGAGAATGTTACAGAGATTAGAAAACTATACATTGAAGGTAATACTTGACATTAATCATTATTACTAAATTATTTTTGACAAGAAAAGAATAAGATATATTAATTATTTTCAATTCAATATTTTCTCCAGATGCTTTGAACACCTGATATAAAATAACACAAGTAAAAAGGCAGCGCAAAATTATGATATTAAAGAACAAAAGAATTTGCGACTTCAGCCACTTAATTTTTTCCCAAATAACCAATGTAGAATTTGCACATTAAATAAAATGGATGGGAGAGAAAATTTCAATTTCATGTAGTCTCTATATTAGGACATCAATAGACATAATCATTGATACATATAATTTTAGAACTATAAAAGATCACCCATTTTGTTAAAGTGTTCTTCAGAATACATGTATGAAAATTTCAGTTTCATCAACTTAACAGGATGTTCCATACTATAAGCACATCGTGCTTACAATACCCCCAATAAACCATTTCTGTTAACCTTGAAAGAGGAGACACAGTACAATTCATCACGTCAAAAGAGGAGACACAGTACAAGTCATCATGTGGAAAGAGAAGACACAGTACAAATCATTATGTCGAAAGAGGAGACACAGTGTAACTCCTCATACTGGAAGAGGAGACACAGTACAAGTCATCATGTTGGAGAAGGAGACACAGTACAAATCATCATGTCGAAAGACGAGACACAGTGCAACTCGTCATGCTGGAAGAGGAGACACAGTACAAGTCATCATGCAAAAGCAATAATATACCAAATACATAAACATCTCCAACAGAAGTTGAGAAATCTGTTATAGAAAAGTGTACCGGACAGCCACTTGGATTGACAAATGGACAATGGGTATGAGTAGGATCACACAACACTGAAGATAGGATAATGATATAAATTATCTCTCATTCTAAAGTATAAACATTGCACATATCTTGAATAATCAATTAATTTTTAAATTATCATCTGGAAATCACTGGGGAAAACAAACAGGTGTACAGGATAGGACACCATTGAGAAAACAGACAGGTGTACAGGATAGCACACATTACAATTGATACAATACTGCAACACTACAACAGGAGGAAATACATTTTTAATATATAGTATGCAATAATTTCATAGACAAAAAAATTAACAGCAACTATTGAGAAACTATACTGTCAACTCTCACAAAGATTTCCTCGGTATCACACGGGAAAACTTTTCTTACTGAAGACTTTTTATAGATTTTATTGATAAGACAAAAAGCAATGAAAGAGGGCCTAAAAAATTATGTGAACTATTCTTGTCCTTACCTGTCTGGCAAACCAACCCAGTGAACCATGGCATGCTTCTCTCGTTTCATTATGAGACGGACATATTCTTCTAAAATGGAAATTATTAGTCATTTTATCAAATGATGTTGACTTACACTTACATCCGCTCATATAAACTAAGTAAAATTTTGCAAGATTCTTGCATGTTCTAAGAGGGCTGACTGCAGTGTTTAGAATGAGTTTCTGGACATCAGACATTGTTCAGAGCATCACAGTGCAGGGTTCTCACTCCTCCCAAAAATAGCAAGTCCCAGGACTCCATTGCCGCAAAAAAGTGAAGGGTCTTATGTTTTATGTGCATATGTTTTTGTTTTGTTTGTTAGTAATGCATGTACATGTGCAATAATTTATTTGTAATATGGTTTTTTGGTACAAATGTATCTAATTATTCTGAACCACTAAAAGCAGTTATAAATAATTTAATACCAGCAATCAAATTTTGACAACCAAAATACAATGTACACATTTATATATTGACAATTTTATTTCAGCCTACACTTAGCCTGAATAAACTTGTGCACTACAGGAACAGGGTCAAAATCTGCACATGATGTCCCTTCTTCCATTATGCGGATTAACTTATTTACTGTCTCATGTTTGAAGTTACTCCTATTTTTGTACTTTAGTCGGTTTGGGGAAGAAAATCTCCTCTCACAAGAAACAGAATTAATTGGAGTTGTCAGCATAATTTCAGAAATGACTGAAATCCAAGAAAGACATCAGCATATTCCCTGACTATAGCTGTACAAACATACTGAAGTGTTTTACCCTTTAATGTCTTCAGCACTATTCTAAATTGGTCATAATCATCTTTCATACGTGAGTTGTCAAAAATAGGATCAAACTTTTTTCACCAACAAATATCTCTGATCCATATATATTGCACAACTCATTTAAAGGTTCCTCTCCATAAACCAGCACAGAGGATGTGTCTTCAGGGAAGCAGTTAGGATTCAAGATTTTGTTGATAAGCTGAAGTGTCTTCATTGATTTATCTTCAAAACGATCTTGAAGGTTGTCAACTAACTTTTCCAAATACTCAACGGCATTGTTCTGAAATTGCATGTGTAATGTTTACTTATCAAGCAATTTTATCTCCCAAAAAGTTCCACTTTCTGATATCAAATTGTCAATTCAAGTGCTATGCCATTCTTACACTTCATTTGATTCAGTTTTTCTATAGTAGATGTAACCATGGCATTGACAACAGATACATCTATTGTGTCATGCTGAAAAACTTTGGATAATTTTATTACAACTGCCAACACATCCCTTAAAAAGGCTGATGTTAATAAGAATGACACAGACTTAATCCTTTTAAAAAGTCCCTTGGCCTCTGTGTTATTCTTGTTTGCAGCATCATGTTCTAAAGCTTTAACTAAAGCTGGATAAACATCCAACACTGCAGTCACTGCTGCATCTAGAGATAATCATCTGAAGCTAGCAGGTTCTTTCAAAGTCAGGTTTCTTATATTGTCATACTCCATAATCATCTCCATTGATCTTAGTTCATTATATCTCACAACAGAGTTGTTGTAAAATCGGTACAACAATTTAAGGGTATGTTGATATTCATTAAAAAATACAATATCACGGCATGCTTGTCCTGCAGCTAAGGCAATTCTATGAGGTACACAATGAATTTGCATTAGTCTTGGGCTGCACTCTCGTCGCAGTATTGCATCAACTCCATTATTTCTTCCTACCATAACTGCAGCTCCATCACTGGCCAAGCTTGTCCATTTAGCTAGGTCAATGTCTTTTTCAACACAAACTTCTTTAATTTCATCCACTATTGTCTGGCCTTCCCATCTGGAATTGACACACATTCAATGAAATGAGTCACAGGTTCGTTTGTGTCTTTTTTCAAACATTGAAAATACATGTTCAGCTTTTTGTGAACAGTTACATCAGTACTTTCATCAACAATTATTCCAATAAATGGGGAATTTATTAAGTCCTTGTCAATTTCTTCAACTATCACATCATTAATGGCTTGTAAGATGTCCATTTTAATACTTTCGCTTGTATATAGTTTACTTTTATCTGCAAACTGTGGACAGTAAACTTTACGCAACAGAAAAATCGTATTTCCATACTGACTTAAAGGGAGTCCATTTTTTGTTAGGTGGTACAATGTTTCGAAATGTGCAGTTTTGGATTTGCCTGTAACATCGTCATTCCTATCTTGAGCTTTTCTAAAGAACATATGATAGATTTCTTGTTACGGTGAGCATCGGCAATTAATAAAGACTATGGGTTGATCTCATGTCTTGCAAGTTGACTTGTAAGTTTGTACTACCAACAGTAGCAAACAGATTTTTCTTCTTAGCATCTTTGCACCACGTACTGATAACGTGTCTGTTCACTTTCTTCCATGTCCCCAACCACAGAAACGTTTTCAGCCATAGCATATGGAAAATTCTAATTTTCTTTGGTGTAGTGGCTGTACAAGAACTAAATTCTTCCTCTGCGTTATCCGAACGAGGACCATACGACGACCTTGTTAAGTCATCTTCAGCCAGTCATTTTCGACCGCTGAAAAAAGCTTCAAGATTACTCTGAGACATTTCTAATTTAAAATATGTTTCAAATACAACCTATATATATATATATATATATATATCTTTATTTTAATGATTAGTTGTGTTAAATGATTTGGATCTTTAATGGATGTCGACCGATATTACTCTCTTATAAAAACAAGCCTTGACAAACTTCGCACATTGCTATCTATTTTTGGAAATTTAAATGCACACATTGTATGCAATGTTACTGATGTATGTCGTGTCATCATGTGGACTTCAATTAAGTTTAAGGCAATACCAGATAGTCAGGAAGTATTAATCAACGATACATATTTATTTCATTTTACGATTCTCTGATTATCTCTTTATGTTATATTTGCCGATCATCAATTCCATGCGCTAATCGTCAGAGCGCTATTTTATTGTGCCGATGGCTTGGATTAAAGTTGGACAAATTAACAATCAAACCATCTTCATGTTGAGTAATTGTATTATTAATGTAGATTTCGGCAATTGGATTGAGAATTTTCACAAGTCCACTGGTCTCCCATTGTGATTTTCAAGGGTCCCCAATGAATTTTGAGGGTCAGGGACCTGGGAGCTCAGGTCCCCAAGAACCCTGCAGTGAATAAGCTATGGATTTTTTCAGGAATATTAACATGATAACTGCTACAGGCAATTGAGTGGGTTGAAATAAGTAGTACACAAGTCTGTCTTTTCAGTCACTGCTACAGGCAACTGAGTGGGTTGAAATAAGTAGTACACAAGTCTGTCTTTTCAGTCACTGAGATTAGTAAAACTGAATATTTGACTAAATTCTGAAAAATTTTATTTGAAAAAAAAAAAAAAAACAGGAAAACCTTTGAAATTAGCTATCACATGTTGTAGCCCAAAATTTTGGGCTATCGTTACATTTATAAGAATTCTCTGTGCAGCATGTTAAATTTGATAGCAATTGAAAGAGTGAATGAATAAAATATCAGTTGGCAATTAGGAATAATGTCTACCTTCATTAGATTCCTCTGTTGGTGGTACAATAACATGAGTGGCATCATCTTCATCATCTGTGATTGTTCCTTGGTGACGTTTGGCAATCTCTTTCAGTTTTGAAACCATTTGTTTGTCTAGGTCTGGACTCATGTAGATACAAGGCATGAACAAGCTTTTGCTGGCCACCAGAGAGCGCTCTATCTGTAGAAACATTTCTACATTCCTTTCCATCCTAGATGGTGACTGAAAATCAAACCTTCTCCTGGGAAAAAAAGGATACAATATACAAATTAATGATCTAGTTTAATAATCATAATTGAATAACAGCTCCAAAAATACACTGTTAAGATAGCTTTCTCCTGTGCTGCATTAAAATTTGACAAAGAAAAATCTTCTTTTTAATTGAAATTTTGATCTTTTCCAAAGTTCACATAACAGTTGATGTATCATGACATACCATCCCTGGTCACTCTTAAATTTGTATACAGCAGCAATGATATGACACAGAGCACCTCCAGCTTTGAAGTCTAAGAAACATCTAATCTGAAATCATTTAAAAAATATCATGATGTGAAAAAAAAACTGATGGTAATATTTGTTCAGTGTTGGGATGATTTGTTTAAACTAACACAATGATTTGAAGTAATTACAAGTTCTGAATATAGGTCTATAAATGAAGGAAGTTTGTATATTTCAACACATTTCAATTGCATTTGATATCCCCATGTATATTACAATTAACTTGAATATTGAACTCAAATTTTAATATGTGTTAGGCACAGCCTACAACAGGATGATTTTATAAGGTCAACAGACAAAGCGGAAATTGGAAAATGGAAAGTAAACAAATAGTAAAAAAAAATACAACAGAAAATAGCAGAAATCTGCAAAAGTGGAAAATAAATCATGTCTACTACAACCGAGCATCCCACTTATACACTTTCCTTACATCTGTTAAGGCAGTGAAAGAGACGACGAATGAAAGGGGATAAATAGGATGGTAAATGGTTGTCCACTTAAATAATTCAGTGTACTGGATATAGATACTCAGCATACCAGATCTTGATATTGTAAATAATTCTTTTTTTTAATTTTTTCTTTGTTTTTGAATTGTATATTTTAATTTTAAACCAATTTAAAGGCTACATTCACCTCAAATTGCAATTCCCTGACCCATTTTTTGGGGCCTGTCTGATACCTATTTTGGTCTGACTGAACATCTATCGTTAGGCCTCACATGCGATGCCCTGTATTATTGTATTTAAGTCAATACATATAAGAACATGTAGGTAAGGAGACACATACATATAAACTAATTACTTTTTGCTAAAAACAAGCTAAATAAAATTTACCTTACTTTAAAGATTGTATGTGAAAAAAAGATAATATGTTCTGAAGACCCACATTCTTTTTTCAGGGTGTAGGTAGTTTTTTTTCAAATGATAACATTAATAATAATATAATAATATTTTAAAAAGTGCTGTTTTATTTCCAATACTTACAGGTAGTTTAGTCAATGCTGGGTTTTTTACATGTTTTCCAAAAGATTCTTCCTGAAACTGCAGCAACTGTATAACCAAGCTTGATAAACTTTTGTTTGTAGGAGGATCTGCTTGAATGTACTGAAATTTACAAATAAGCCTCATGAATTTTACAATGTATATAAAGAAATGACACAAAAAGAAGTATAACTGTTTATAAGTAAAGACTGATCTAGTTACCCCACCAGTTGAGCAGATTCCTTCACTAGTTTGCTCAGCTAACATTGTGAACTTGGAATGCAATAATGATGCATACTCCCCATTTTAAAATTAGAAGGAAACAACTAATTAATTGATATGTGAAATGTTGCCAAAAAATAATTAATTAACCATAATTATTACAGTATTATTATATTTACTTGACATTCAGCTAATCAGGTCAGCCATTTACATGTAAATATCAACAGGTGAATTATGTTCATGTGTTTCCACAAACCATTACACAAACAAGCACACATTAACCTTCCTTGGAAGCCAATTCAGGTCATAAAGCCATCAGAATTTCACACTTTTGTGTAAAAAATTATTCAATTTCCTCAGTTCGAGTAAATTTGTATTATATAGCAAGCAGAGGACTCATTAGACTCAGAGTACGACAAATCAAAGGTTTTGGAATCTTTTGCCAAGACTGAAAAATAACTTAGTTACCTGAGTTTGACATAATGAGGTCACACTGTCCTTCAATTTTTTAATAAGGTCTTCACAGTGTGTTAAACCATTTTTTTCAGCCAGCGACCTTCCATGTCAACTTGCCAAAATATATTTCACTAGCCAAAATGGTTTAAGTACAATCTTTAAACACTGAATATGACATGTCAGATTGCCAGAAATGTTTAGGGATAAAACTGTAGTGTCCATAACTATTCCGGAAATAAGCACATGCAACCTTTAGGAATGTTCAATAATTAGCACTAGCCCAGAAATCAGGCTGGACTTCGTCTATGACACAGTTTGCAATTTTTATTTGATTGGATGAAAAAAATAACCAGTTTCCTAATGTTTTTTTTTGCGCCTAGGTTATGTATATTCAAACTGACAGTTGATCTGATCGATTAACCTTTACCTATTTACAACTTAAGCCAAACAAAGGTAATTATATACTGATTCACAATTAATCATGGCAGCTTCATTCTATGTAGCTTGGTAAATGCATTGAGAACCACACTAGTCAGGGAAAACATTAGCTAGCTTTGATGATATACAAACCGAATCTTAGCTTTTTTCAAGTTCTCAAAACATGGCACTTGAATATTTACAAAAATGAGGTATTCAGCTTATCAATACCTGTACAAGACAATTCGACCTAAAGACATATCTGATCATGACAACCCATAGTTTCTTATGAATGCTTGACATTTCGGGCCATTTGAATTTCAGTTCATGAGAATTAGGAGAATGCATATTCTATACCTGTATGCAGAATCCAAATATGGCTTTTAACTCGACAGGGAGAGAGAGCAACCAGTTTAGTGGTTGCCATTAAGAGTGAGAGTGGATTTGATGCTCCCTATGCTGGTGGAGTTTACTGTGATTTTATCCAGTTGATTCCACTTGATTACTGTTTGTATAAATAAGGAGTTCGAATATTGTTATTTTTGCTAGGTGGCTTTTCAATTTTTGTCAATGGTATTGTGGATTTGAAAGTCACTTTATCTCTTTGATCTTATGAGGCATTTTTTCCGGATTTGATTCAGCATTATTATTGATGATCTTACAAGTGAGATGCATGCAAGTTTTTTGCAGTTATGAGGACAGTACTTGAGATTCTTACATAGAAAACCTATGGTGGGATTGACTTTCTTAGTCACATTTACTTTGTGAGTGGACCAATTTAAGTCATCAGATATTTGCAAGTCTAGGTATGGATTTTTAGTACTTATTGTCAAGTGTGTTAAATCTCTGGCTTTTGTTAGGGATAATTATGGTGTAACACTTCTTGGCGTTAAATTTCATACCCCACTACTCAGCCCATTTGTCTTGATTTTCGAGGTTGGTCTGTAGCATATATTTGTATATAAGGACAATAAAAACCATACTGTATATCACAACAAATTTTACCATTTTTAGAAGTCGATTACAACAGGGCTGAAAAAAATATGAAAGCTGTTTGAACTTGTTTCTTTGAGAGCATTGAAGTTTTCATCTTCCTGATATTACTGTTTCCTTTATTGTCCCTGTTTCATGTTTTCACCTTCTGCCAAGTTCTATTGATGTATTGTGAAAATTTCATCACGCATTTGTGATAAGATTTTCTGCTTGTTGAGACACATATACACTTCATAAAAAATTGTGCAATATGTTTAAAAAAAAACATTGTCCTAAATATATTAAAACTACCTACGCTTAATCTAAATAATATTTGTTTGCTAAGGGAGATAACACACAAGAACAAAGAAAATGTAAATGAGATTTAAACGTGTACAAATATTACATGCACTTAATGTGTGGATATTTGGTTAAATTAACCTTTTTATGATTTTTGTTCAGCCATGTTCGGACAGAATCAAACTGTGCGATGGTCTCGACGGCTTCAAAAAACTTCACATTCGGGGATCCGTCTTTCTTTCTTTGTAACGCCATTTTTACCGGCGTCTAATCACATTCGGAACACTTCTGACTTTTATATATTAAATGAAAATGAAAAAAGTCTGAGGAGTACGAAAGTAGTTTTCTGCATCTTTTCTGTGCTTTTAGAAGGGCTTTGGCAGTAGATAATTCATTAACTATGTTGACATTGAGCTACTTCCACGTCGATTTTGTTGCTTAATTTTTGCCGACTGTTGACTTTCAATTTTAGAATATTCTCCCACTACAGTGCTTTAATATCTGTCATGGACGGTGGAATATTGGTAAGATCTTTTGAGCTGCATAAAAAGACTCCCCCAAAAGGAATTAATTACAACAGAACAGGGAGGCCAGGGGAATTGTGAATATTCTCAATAGGGAGGTCGGTAGTGCGTTTATCTATATTCTTGCGAGAGCAAAATTCTCAATTTTGAGTCAACTTTAACACGTTAGAAAATGGTTAAAAATCCATTGCATGACAATAAAAAATATATGTAATTGAAGATGAGACATTTCTCTTTCTAAATATACAACTTTCATTGTTATTGGAGTTATTGGTCATTTGGTACAAACGTTTGAAGTGACGATACTTTGAGAAAAATGGCCGCCTGAAAAACTATGTGTCAAAGATCATACCTATTTCAAAATTCATTCCGCAAGCTATTACTGGACCGATTTTCTTCATTTATGGCTTAAATTTTTGGAAATATCTTCAATTTTGATAATCCGGTTGTCAGGCTAATTTTTTGGTTACAAAACATATTTTTTACGTAATTTTAAGGAAAAACATGTTGAAAAAAAATAGTTTTTGCGTACCCGGAATGCACTGACAGTCGGATTCCGAAAATTTAATCCTTTCTGCGTCCATCCGTAACCCTGGTTTCAGAAGAAAAACAATAATAGCTTGCGGAATCGATTGGATATTAGGGTGGTCAGGGCGTGGTTTTCACAAAAATTAAAGCGGGACCGGTTATCGTTCTTGCTAACCGGATGTTACTGATCCGCCATAGCTTCTGTTAAGATTTTCGAACACTCGTGGATAAATGCCTTTTACCGACTGTTTTCTGGACGGATTTTTGACTGGTGGTGCAGACAACGATGGACCTAGGCCATGGAGGCCAATCACTTACGGTAAGTACCTAAATTATGTCTAATATAAGCCTAATCGCCCTGTTTCCGTAAGGTCAAATTCTAGAATGACCTTTTATCATCTGCAAGCTTAAAAACTATATTCACCTTCTTGGAAGGTCTGATTTTCGTTTGATTCTGCATGAGCTGATTTAAAAAAGATTACTCTCATTTAGCATTAGTTGGAATATGTTTCCATAACATTTTTATTAAACGATGAATATGTAATGAGGTAAATTCTCCCAACGTTTGATTGCAATCCATTCAAAATCTTTCGGACTTTATCGACTTTCCTATATTATCGGAAGTCTCTGTATTTTACCTAGCTTTTTTTCTATTGGTTGGGAGAATTTGCACATATTGCATTTAATTTCCTTGATAATTCAATTTTAATTTATATGTAGTGCCCAATTTATATGAAACTCACATGTTTAAGCATAAACCTTCTTTATATTTATTTTAACTGTTTTATTTATTCAAAATTATCATATGTAGAAAAAAAAATCAACCTTAAATTGCTTCTTCAAATGATACACAACTTTTTTTTCTGGTTTTCATTTTATCAGTTAATATATATTAATTATGACTTTTATTAGAACAATTATCTGGTAGCCCTGCTTGTACTTTACTTGATAAATAGAACTTATTTGATGAGATGTATATATGTGGCAATTGCATATTTTACATATGACCTGCATCTTCTTAAGTTTACTTTATATATTCATACTGTACAATTTTTAACAGCTAACTTACATATTCATTTTTTAGAGGATTGTAGATGCTCTACTTATTTAATATTCATATACATGTACAATTGCTTGGAAAAGGTTTAAAATCCTAGTAATATACATTATTTATCATTAAATTTTAACTAATTATGGTTTAATATTTTTTTGGCCTTTTTAGGATCACATTGATTGACTCATAATACCAATCTTTTGTTGTATGTATATGAAACATACTTGTACTATGTTTTTTCTTCTAATTATTGATTTATTTCAGAAGAAAGTATTAGTAAACAGGCTGCCTAAATATTTATTTTATTTTGTCATATAAAAAGTAAACACTGATGTAAATTTTATTATGATTTAGTTTTATTTTCTGTTTGTTTTTCATCATTTTAGTTTCATTTTGTTGAGTTCTGGAGATGTTTCGAATTCATGGTAAGTTAGTTTTTATACTTTGATTTAGTTTAGTAGCTTTATTTGTTTTAATAATAAAACTTTTGAGTCTTTTAATTATGGTAACAAATAAGCATTTACATTTGAATCATATATTACTTACAAGAACTGTCGATTAGTTTTGTGTTTAGACTCTGCTTTAAAACTGCCTCACAGTACATATTCATTGAATTCCACTACTTGTTTATTTCAGATGGCCTGAGCAGCATAGTGGGCTATGCTATGAGACGAATATGGACCGAGTCTGAGGTAGGACCATGTGGGGTACAGTAAGTAGGGTAGTTCCAGACACACCTGAACCCGATAACCTGATTGGTAAGAGAGTTCAACACTTGATAGAAGAACCAGACGGATCACGCAGCGAAATTATTCATATTAAGTTATTTAACATAACATTAATATAATCTTATAAAACAATCTTCTTGTTTTGAAATGAAGATAATTATTCTGGAAAAGGAAGTTTGGTGTTTTTAACTCCTCGCCACATCTTTTGTCAACCGCTTTGTGAGCAACCAACATCAAATAAAGTTTTACATTTTTTCAGATTGTTAGCAAACCAGATTATGATTTAATAGAAAGTAAACTAACTGTAAGTAAATTGATAAGGTAAATGATGTTAATAGGTGTAATGTCCTTATGTACATAATCTCTTTTGTAGATTTGGCAGACATAGTAGATCCTGGTGAAGAAACCCTTCTGGCCTGAAATGGAAACTTCGAAAAGTTCATTAAACTTAATCAAATGATGATATTTTGTTTATTATCATTTAATGTACATAATAGTACACATGAGGAAACAGCTAGGGCTTCAAAGTTTCATAGTGAAAGTATGCGCATTGGTTCAAGTCAATGTATTCATAAAAATTTTCTCAATTTCTTGGGAAAACAGCATTTGTTTTTGAAATTTTATTCAATTTTAACATAATAATGAGATTATTATTATATTAAAAGACCCTATTTAAACAAGAAAACATTACAAGACTAATTAGGAATCTTAGAATTGACCAGACCTTGATATAATATTATTTTCCCACTTTTTGTGGCAAAAATGTATGTTTATTTTGATTATCGTCTGGCTTCATTTAAGGTATAGGCCTAACAAATTTTCATCCACATTAAACATTTTATAGCAAAATAAGATGAAAGTATCTTCATGTGATAGCTTAGATTCTAAGCTTTAAAATGGTACCACATAAGTATATGGTAGGTTGATATTTTGATAAATATAAGCATAAATATGCGTTTTTTTTTTTAAATCTGAAATTTTCAAAAATGTTCGATTTACCCCCATTTTTCAACATTTGCTTGTTGGTTTTTAAATATAATTCAATTATTTCTTGATAAAAATGTGTTTTTACATATTTAATCACAATAACAATAACTGTCATGTGCTAAAAACTGCTTTTAAATTCAAAATGTCTTTTTTTGTCTGACCTTTCGCCATTTTTTCCACTGAAAATAGCTCTAAAATTTACCCTAAAATTTAAATTTTCGACCTCAAAAAATTTTTTTGAGCTGAAAAACATGATTTTTCAAGTCAAGCAACTTTATTGCCACACAAAACAAGTGACAGAAAAAATTAAATATTTTTTTTGAATTCTTAGTAAGCAAAAATGTATTTTTTTGTTGAAAAAACGCATTTAAAAAAAAGGGGGTCTGCCGCAGTGTTTCTGATTCCAATGAAAAACAAATCAGAGGTTTTGACATAATATTTGTTTATTTATTTCTGTTTAATGGATTACTCTTGAAAGAACAGCAAAGTATCAGATTTCTACTACCTTCCAATTTCCAAATATGAATATCCAAAAATGGCACTTTAATTCACGATGCTGTTGACACATAGCAAAAAAAAACTAAGTCCAAAGTGTTTTTTTGCCAATTTTAAAAAAGTGTAATTTTCTTTGTATCTAAGATACAAGTTTCCTGAATGGCTTAAATCAAAGTATGAAATGGCTTTATTTAAATGATTAAGACACAATGTATGAATTTCTTTACCTGTTTGACTTATGTGGGCCACAGAAGTGCCCAAAATGTGACATTTTTGCCCTCGCAAGAAAAATGACCAAAATTTTGAACTTTAAATTGTAATAACTTTTGAACCCCTAGACCGATTTTAAAAATTTTTGCACCAGTAAGTTACATTTCTTGGGCTCTTTCAAACTAATATAAACTTGTACATTTTCTATATACTTCATATTTTGACTGACCTCCCTATTCTCAATCGAAATTCCAATTGCAGAATTCTACACAAGTAATACTCCAGCAGTGCTAGAGGTTGTCTTGCAGGCTATTTTCTAACTTGGTGCTATCCCAACCTCTAGCATCTGACATGTTGAAAGCCACTGCAAATGTGAATAAGCTAAACATGTTTTAAACTACTTATCTATCTATCTATCTATCTATCTATCTATCTTCATATTTCACACTTCATCATTATACTGACTATAACATGCTGTTTGCATGCGTGGCTACCACATAAATTTAAAAAGAACTTTTACTATTAGTGATGAAAAATAATATATATGCAGTGAAAATATTGGGTTTTTTTTGTAGTCAAAACTACAAATGTGATTTTTGGCGACCATCATGTGATTAGCGAGTTTCAAGGAAAGTTAACCAGCCAACAGGTTATCTAGTAAAACATCCCTTAACATCATACTTTAAAAATATGTTCCTTACATTTTAAGAAGTTTAAAATGTAGCTTGAATATGTCAATTGGAATTTGGTATGATATCCACAATTTTATTGACTTGTAAAGCATTGTTTATGATCTGCCATTTTAATTTCCGGTAAATGGGATGTGCCAAAACCTACGTGACGGTCCTGATCGTTTTTTAGTGTTCAAACGAAATTATCATGGTAATTTAAGATATGTTACCTTGCAAATTAGTTGTTTATTGTCAACATAAAAATGAACAAGAAGCAGATGATTAACATTTTCTTTTTTCGTAATGATGGATCTGTTGAAATATGATTTTATTTTTAAAATATGAGTTCAGAAATGGAGTACTTATTTTGTTAATGTAAAGTGCATGTACATGAAAAACTTCAATGGGACATGGAAGGGAATATTCGAAAATGGAAAAGTTTTTGATAAAATTTAAAAATAAATGAAAAGATAGTTGAAGAAAGAAGAAGAAAGGCAAATCCAAGAGAAAACAGATGATAGTACCAAAAAAAAAAACAAAAATGTGATGAGCATAGACATTTTTTGAATTAATGGAAAAAAATTTGGCTAGTTGAATTTCTATTTGGCTAGCAAGATCAATATTCCATTAGCCAGAATGGCAAGTTGGGGAAAAAAATTTTTTCCCACTCTGAAAATTTGTCTTTAGCTAAGGCTAAGTTAATTTACTATATCTACTTGTCAACAAGAAGTTAAAGAATTATTATTGCTGATATTTGTTTAAATCATATCACATGGTGAAGTAAAGAGGGGATATGGTTCATATTACATTTACAATGTATTTTTTGCAATTCATTTCTCTACTAATCTTAAATATTTTCAGGAGCCTACACTTTATATGGTTAAAGCCATAGCTATACTCGACAATGATGGAAACCGTTTAGTAACAAAGGTACAGTGACTATTCATTTTTTTCTCAAACTGAATTATATTCTTTTTATAAACTTAAGAAAGTAATATACAGGGACCATCCTAGACCCAAAATTCAGGAAGACTTCACTTCTCCCTCAGAGAAAAATAGGGAGAAGTTTCAAATCTCAGGGAGACTTCTCAGTGTGCGCAGGTTTCATTAGTTAAATTTTAATTTTGAATGATGTTATCATATAATGACATTCCTTTTTTGAACAACTACATCTTTCTAAGACTATGCAAAAAGACAAAAAGGTATATGATCATTAACTAATGTATTTGATATTTTTTTTTTTCAATTAAAAGACATTAAGTTATTATAAAATTTCACATCTAGTCAATCTAATGTCTAAAAACTTTTATCATTTACACGGTGTCTTCTAGCTATTCCAACATTTAGAAATTACATATTCTACCTATTTCAACATGCACACACCACAGTTCATTCTCATCAAGTCATTCACTGAACTATTGTTTAAATTGGTTTTCAACCTTGACTTGATTTGATTTTGGGTAGAGAATCCTCTTTCACTATTCACTGGTAGAAGTGTGCAGCACTGAACAAGTTTTACAATATTTGGTATTATATCTTCAAAAATTCATGCCAAATTTTTCACAAATTTCACTAAGGGAGAAAGTTTGAAAAGAACCTGTAACAAACCTTTTGTATTGTTTATATTCCATAGGCACTAGTTCTTTGTCAATTCCTTGGATAGCAAAATCATTAGCTAAAATGGTAACACTTTGGTTTCCAAATGTTGCCAACTCTCCTTTTTTGTGAGCAGAAGTAATGTGAAGAGGCTGCATTACTTGCATTTTTTTCTTGATCAAACCACTCTCTTGAAAACTATCTTTTAAATTGTCTATATATTGTGGCATAATAGATCTGAGGATATCTTCAGTGTGCAATGTTCATTAATCAATGATAAATTTTAATTTTCAGTAAGTATTTATTTGTGAACTAAAGCAAAGGATAATTAATTCATAGTTTACGATGTTTACTGTCACTTCGGGGTGACTTCCAATCAACTGATGTTACGCATTCAGATCCTACAATGTTGACATGTGTACAGTGAGCAGTAACATTTTTAACAGTCATATATCAATATATTTATGGTATTAAGTGTAATACTTAATTCATTTAAGTGTCAAAATTTTTTTTATAAGAACTTTGACATCGTAGTGACAGGTGTGTTGTGTATATATTCATTTTCATAAATGTCAGCGTAAATTCTAGAGAAGTTCCGATTGAGTACTCGATGGGAGATCAGATGCAGGGCAGAATGTATTGACCTGCTGTGAATCGTCTCATTTCAGTTGTGAAAACACACAATAATGTTATATTCAAAGAATCACCGATGCTCTACTGGATTTTCCTTGTAGATTTTGAAAAGTTACAAGGGTGATGTGTTGGATTTTAAGGGCGACGTTAACTTCTCTTTTGTGGTATATCCGGTGAAGTTTGAAACCAAAAAGCGACTGTTTCGCCTCAGTCGCCCACTAGGATGGTCCTTGATATATTTTTTTGATCAGTTTCCACTTGATTAGACTGCTGGTTCAGATCAGTTTTCTATCATTGATTTATATATATACCGAGTGGTCTAGGGCGCTGGACTTAGTGCAGGCGGTGTTGCCATAGATGTCACAGCGGTACGAGTTCGAGTCCCGCGGAGGGAACGACAAAAATTTGCTCGCAAAGTTGACAGTTCTAACATTGTTGGGAATTTTTCAGACCCTTCTATAAATTTACGTTATCTTCCCTGTATCAATTTGATCCGATGGAGCCGTGTGTATATATATATATATACAGTATTATAATGATACATGTGTTTACAGTATTTTGATGATACATTATGAACTTGTGTTTATAGTATTATGATGATGCGTGTGAACTTGTGTTTTCAGTATTATGTTGATGCATGTGAACTTGTGTTTTCAGTATTATGATGATACATGTGAACTTGTGTTTTCAGTATTATGATGATACATGTGAACTTGTGTTTACAGTATTATGTTGATACATGTGAACTTGTGTTTACAGTATTATGTTGATACATGTGTTTACAGTATTGTGTTGATACATGTGAACTTGTGTTTACAGTATTATGATGATACATGTGAACTTGTGTTTACAGTATTATGTTGATACATGTGAACTTGTGTTTACAGTGTTATGTTGATACATGTGTTTACAGTATTGTGTTGATACACGTGAACTTGTGTTTACAGTATTATGATGATACATTATGAACTTGTGTTTACAGTATTATGTTGATACATATGAACTTGTGTTTACAGTATTATGATGATACATGTGAACTTGTGTTTACAGTATTATGTTGATACATGTGAACTTGTGTTTACAGTATTATGTTGGTACATGTGTTTACAGTATTGTGTTGATACATGTGAACTTGTGTTTACAGTATTATGATGATACATGTGAACTTGTGTTTACAGTATTATGTTGATACATGTGAACTTGTGTTTACAGTGTTATGTTGATACATGTGTTTACAGTATTGTGTTGATACACATGAACTTGTGTTTACAGTATTATGATGATACATTATGAACTTGTGTTTACAGTATTATGTTGATACATATGAACTTGTGTTTACAGTATTATGATGATACATGTGAACTTGTGTTTACAGTATTATGTTGATACATGTGAACTTGTGTTTACAGTATTATGTTGGTACATGTGTTTACAGTATTGTGTTGATACATGTGAACTTGTGTTTACAGTATTATGATGATACATGTGAACTTGTGTTTACAGTATTATGTTGATACATGTGAACTTGTGTTTACAGTATTTTGATGATACATGTCAACTTGTGTTTACAGTATTATGATGATACATGTGAACTTGTGTTTACAGTATTATGTTGATACATATGAACTTGTATTTTCAGTATTATGATGAACAGTTTTCTACAGCTAAGGAACAGAAGGCATTTGAGAAGAATCTTTTCAACAAAACACACAAAGCCAACTGTAAGTAATTATTGTAAATTTGGAAAATTCTCATGGTTTACTTTAAAAAAATTGAAATTTTCACCAGGACAAATAACTGCAAAAATTGAGTAAATCCTTATGATCCCCCATACACTGGAGATGTTAGACAAAGTGCATGTTTCTTGTATGTAATGATTTGAAATGATACAGGAAAAACTAAGTTACTATAGAAGGAAATTTCATGGCATTTGCTTTAAAACTTAAATGCAGAAGGAAGAATACTTAGGACCACCTTATGCATATACAATTTATTGTTTAATGTTAATCTTTTTCAGCTGAAGTGATCATGTTCGAAGGTCTAACATGCGTATATAGAAGTAATGTTGATTTATTCTTCTATGTTGTTGGTAGTTCACAAGAAAATGAGGTATGCTCTATTGATATTATATATCCAAACCGAATCTCATTCCAACATGATAGTTTGACATGTTTGGTTCAAAATCCTTTGAAATTAATGCACAGGGACTTAAAATAAATTGGGGTTTCAACAGGTTTATTCAGCGTTCAGTTAGGAAATGTTCCATTTGTATTATAAAACAAATGGATGTAATGAAAGAGTTGAAATTTTTTTTTTTAATTTTAGAGATAAAACTTCTCAATTTATTACAGAAAAAAAAACTCAATCAGCAAGACTAAGGCCTCTTCCAGAGGAAGACAAGGAAGGCACAGCAAAACTTATTACAATCCATTGACTATAATCAATAACAGAATCTGAATAACAGAACATTTTTTAAATTACTTTTGTTCGTTGTAATTTGTCCAAGTTGGGTGGTAAGGCTTAGCATGTCGGACTAGTAGAAAGCAGGGTCTGTCCGATTGGTTCTTTCCGATCATTCTTGTCCTGAAAGGAATGAATTTTCTGCTTAGGGCATTAAACAATAATCAATCATTAATATTGCTCTTTATTAATCAACTACCCAAACTACGTTAAAATATGTCAAAAACTGACCAATTGATATGAATTCAAAACGGGCATCTATACGGGCCAATATGAAAAAAGAGGGCCAACATGGATCAAATCTGGGCCAATACGGCATCATAATTTCCAGTCGTTTGACACTGCCATTTCTAGATAGAATTGGATTTCATGAACTTTGATCACCAGGACTAAAAGCTACAGAAACACAAAAAAATCTTCCGTTTTATACAAAAAGAATATTTAAGACTGATTAAAGCAAATAAATGTACATGTTCTTGGTAAAACACAAAAACAACTGTTCTGCAAATCATCTAGTTGAGTTGGTTAATAAAATTGTCAATAAATATGTAATTTCATATTGGCCCTGTTATAGGTTTCGGTCAATCATATTGGCTTCAACAACCGTATTGGATCGGCGATGCCTTGGGACCAATACGACTGCCTCGACCAATATGACAAACCTCTAACCTATAATGGGGCCAGTATGAAATTACATATCTATTAACGTATAATATCACTTTGACGTCTTTTTTTTTTGTACTTGTAGCTCATTTTAGCCAGTGTTCTAAATGCTCTTTATGAAGCTGTTAGTCAAATATTACGAAAGAATGTTGAAAAGAGAGCCCTGTTAGATAATATGGATGCTGTGTTTTTAGCTGTTGATGAAATTTGTGATGGAGGGTAAGACTGTGCTGATAGTGTTGTAATTTATACTTCATGTCATTAATGGCAAAAATATATCAATTTAAAAAAATTGCTAACTTGGATTCTAAAGTGCTGGCTTTGGTGTTAAATGCTAAAAATATGTTACATGGCTTATCATTGTAGTAAATGTCATTTTGTGTTAATGCTGAGTATAAAATGAAGGTAAAATATTAATGATGAGTAGACTTTGTTAAAAACAATGAATATGAAGAATTGTTAATCTTGTATATCAGCTTATTTTGGATAATTTGTAATAATTAATAATAATCACACATGTTACAAATTATCCTAATTTTACCTTAATTTTATTGTAGAATAATACTTGATTCTGACGCATCCTCAATAGTCCAGAAAGTTTCAGTAAAAACAGATGATCTTAATTTAGGAGAACAGACAATGGCCCAGGTAGGTTACCTCCCTTCAGTTGTGACAGTTACCTCCCATGTATTGGTGAATTGGAATGTTTTACTAATGCACTTATTGCACACATAGTTGTTAACTCTCACATTTTATGTGTCAGACTCCAGCTAATTCATGCCTCTAGCATAATATATCCTAAGTGTGAGCTGAGAATCTCACATATATGTGTATCTCTAGTTTGCCAAAGGTCATTATATACCATCTGTTGAAATGTTCCAAGGAAACAATGTTAACATACATTGTATCAGAACATTCAGTCGATAAGTTTGTCAGAAGGCTGTATTATATTAAAAAAGGAAAAAAAATAAAGTAAAAGTGAAAGGGGAATTTGCTTTTATCTGTATGCTCTATTTCTCTACTTAAAATGAAGGGTAAAAAGAGATGTCTAACGAAATCTCTTAAGATGACATAGGATATCTTCCATTAACTATTTTTTTCACAGGTATGAATGCACAGTTCACAAAATTGTTATGGCTGTTTATAGAAATAAATATCCTAGCTTATAATATTTCTTCATGTAGAATAGCTTGCTACACACAATGTCAGTATTATTGTCCCTTAATATCTAGCTATAGATTAAAAGGGAGGAATCCACATGTGCTTTTGCATTTGACTGAATATTCAAACCTTATTGGTGAAAATTACACATTAGGAAGGTTAGCATATTCTTTATAATATAAGTTTAAAGCTGAACAGGGGTACAATACTACAATGATCAACTGTAAATGCAATAAAACTTCAAGTATCAACTAACAAGAATGACGTCATTCCGAATAAGTTTTTTGTTTCTTGGGGCATCCTGTTTATAAAATAAAAGCTTTGACAGATTTTGATAATTTTTTTTGGTCCTATGAAAGTCATCAAGCTCGTTTTTAGCTCACCTTGCCGAAGGCCATCATGTGAGCTATTGCCATCACTTGGTGTCCGTCGTCATCATCATTAAAAATTTTTCAAAACTTCTCCGCTAATACTACTTCACCCATTGGAACCAAACTTGGTATGAATGATCCTTGGGGTATCCTGCATGGAACTTTTTTTTTTAGCAGTTTTCAGCCAATATTTTGAAAACTATAATAGATAGAAAGAAACTTTCAGTTGCTGAAATAGTCCTTATGGTAAGCCCTACCAAAGTATTCTTGAGTCAAAATTGTTTGACAACTTGTTAAATTTTCTTACCTGTGAAAGACAAAATTCAACCAGGTGAGCGATTCAGGCCCCTGGGAGCCTCTTATTGTTTCTCAATGTTTATTTTGATTTTTTATTTCTGATTTCCATAGAATAAAGGGGGTACAGGCATAGCAAGTTTTTACCATTTTATTAAAAGAAAAAAAACTGAACAAACTTAATACAGTATGAAAACTTGACATAAGTTTTATAAGGCATTAGTTAGTATCATTTGGATAAAAACAATATCATTGGCACAGATGTAATATTATTGGGACAGATATAATATCATTGGGACAGATGTAATATCATTGGGACAGATACAATATCATTGGGGCAGATGTAATATCATTTGGACAGATATAATATCATTGGGATAGATACAATATCATTGGGGCAGATGTAATATCATTGGGATAGATGTAATATCATTTGGACAGATATAATATCATTGGGATAGATACAATATCATTGGGGCAGATGTAATATCATTGGGATATATATAATATCATTGGGACAGATGTAATATCTTTGGACAGGTGTAATATCATTAGGACACATATAACATCTTTGGGGGCAGATGTAATATCATTAGGACACGTGTAGTATCATTTGGGCAGATGTAATATCATTAGGACACATGTAATATCTTTGGGGACAGATGTGATATCATAAGGACATGTATAATATCATTTGGACATATGTAATATCATTAGGGGCACATGTAATATCTTTGGGGGCAGATGCAATATCATTAGGACACATGTAATATCTTTGGGGACAGATGTAATATCATAAGGACATGTGTAATATCATTTGGACAGATGTAATATAATTAGGGGCACATGTAATATCTTTGGGGGCAGATGTAATATCATTAGGACACATGTAATATCTTTGGGGACAGATGTAATATCATAAGGACATGTGTAATATCATTTGGACAGATGTAATATCATTAGGGGCACATGTAATATCTTTGGGGGCAGATGTAATATCATTAGGACACATGTAATATCTTTGGGGACAGATGTAATATCTTTGGGGGCAGATTTAATATCATTTGAACAAATTTAAAGAGAAAACTTCTATTTATCTTTACTTACTAACCTAATTTATTTACTAATTTAAAGAATATTTCTAAGAAATTGGAGGTAAGCAGATACTGGTGGTATAAGGTGTATAACTACCAATGTACATTAAAGAGGGTTTATTATATTTATTTAAAAAAAAACAGGTTCCCATTAATGATGGTATTGCTTATTTTCTAAGAACATAAGAGGTGAAAACTGTATTTATATGACCAGTTTGTATGATATGGCATTGTTGTCATCAGCGTCCATACACACTTTGTTTTGATGAGATAACTTGAGTAGAATGCTATTAGTTTTATAAATTTTTTTAAAACTATATTCCATACCAAATAAGAATGACTGGTAATAGCTTTAGGAGTTATGGCCCAAACCATTAGATAATTAACCATCAAAACAAACTTTATGTAAATTTGTACTAACTGCCTTCTTTTTTACCAATTTCAATGTGATTTTAAAGTCTTGATTTCTTTGGAGTCTTTGATATCTAGAATCTAACCTTGTATATTGATCTTCATTTTCAAATTTGTCCACGATAAGGTCCATAGGGTCCAAAAGTACCAGTAATAGTTGTTTGGTTTGTACAAATATTGAGTTACATGTAATAGGGTTCTTTAATCTAACCTAGCATTTGGTTTTGAATCTAATTGGTCCACACAATGGTCCAAAAAGTAATTAACTAAACTTGTTTGATTTCAAGTAATATTGTTTTTCAAATCTTGGACCCAAAACAAAACTATTGTTTGATTTGGTACCCCAATTAAATCCTTGTTTGCTGTATCTAATCATATATTTGATATGATTTTCAATTGTGAATCTTAATACAAAAAATAGGAAAAATTGCAACATGTTTTTCATATGTTTTGAAAACACCTGTTTCTCACACGAAAAACATGTGAAAAAACATATAAGGACTAACAAATTAATTCATAAAGGTAGATAAAATGGCAATTAACAGTCTTCCCTTGGACTTAATGTATGAAATGGTGTCATTTAGAAAAAGTTTTTGTTTCTATGTTACATTATAAGCACAAAAACAAATTTCCACATTGGTCCTTTACACGTTTCTGTCGTATCAAGCTGTGCCCATTGTGCATTTTGTTTGTATCATGTATGGTAATCAAACAATGTTGAATGATAATACAGGGGATATAATCATCAGTACCAATTTAAATAAGAAATGCTTTAGGTAGCATACAAATTTATCTCTTCCCTGTGTATGGCTGTAGTAATTATAAGTAGAAGCTTATTGGTAGCTAGTTGGGGAACAATTGTAATGTTTTTGTGTATATTTTATACCCTCACTCAACAAGTGGGATGTATATTGGATTCACCTTGTCCATCCTTTGGTGTCTGTCCCAACTTTGTTGCAATTATCTTATCTCCCAATAGAAGAATTGATTTCAAATTTCAAAGATGGGGACACATTGTGAATGACTTGGGCTGTAGCCCAGTATCAACTTCCTGTATGAGTGGGGGTATACCTAACACAACGAAACATGCAACTACATGGTGTTTAAGTTGTGGGTATTATTTACTGGACTCAGTCTTCATTAACTTGATAAAATCATTATAATGTGCAACTTATTGGCAAACTTCTTTTCATGATATCAAGATCAACACATATAAAAATAAATGGAATTAAAATTAGAAATTTGCATGTTTTTGTTTTCAAATCTTCGAAATTATTTATGCTTTTTTTACAGATGTTTAAATTTTTTTACAATGTGAACATTTATTTAAAATGCAGTGAACATAATTTTAATCATTACCAATGCAAATTTTTTTAGAACAAAAATTAAAATTGCATATGGTCTGTGTTGCTAAAGTCACAAAACTAATTCATTACATAAGTTATGTAATTTACAGTATAATTTGAAATGTAATTGTAATTTCTCTTTGTACCATAACTTAGGAAACAAGCTTCAATATATCACTTTATTGCTGTTGTGAAAATACATTTTACAGACAAGGAAAAAAATTGGAGATATAAAATAAAATTCTACTTTTGTTTTCAGGTTTTACAGAGTGCAAAAGAACAGATCAAATGGTCATTATTAAAATGAACATTAAATCATTCATTATTTATTTGTGAGGAGGGAGGCTGTGGTGATGTGATATCTGGTCCTCTTTTTATTGTATTCCATAGACCTGGGTTTTATGGACTATCCTGATGATAGAGTAGAGATTGAAGGGATCAATAAGCTAACACATTTGAATTTTTACCAATAAGTTCTTTCAGTTTAAGAAGATCTTGGACATGCATGTGTATATAAAAAGGGCCATAACTCTTTTAGTACTTTATCTCTTTAATTGTTGATATGGTAGTATTTCTCTTATTATAGAAATTATATGATTTCTAAAGATGCAAAATTGTTTATTGGTAATTTGTCTATGAAATATTTAATTTACGTTTTTTGTGGAGAACCAGTGTAAATGTTGAGGAAGGGATAATTGTTATCTACTCATTACTTCATTAGACATACTTCATGTACATGTAATAAAATATTGTAAAAATAATTTACTCTTTTCATTTTACACTCCATGGATGGACAGTGAAGAAGGGGAGGTTGCACTGAATGATAAAAAAATCACTTCAGTGAGTTTCTTCATTTTAACCATTTTTTTCTATAAAAAAAAACCGGAGGGTGCACACTTAGTGTGTTGACAGATTGTCTCTTTACTGCTGAGGTTTCATTGATAATGTTTTTTTTCAAGAGGTTTGCACAGTTAGTCTACAACTAATATTCTATGAGTTCACTAAAATACAGATTATTCAGGAAATGAGTTAAAAATACACAGATACACACAACAACAAAACATGTTCACAAAACAAAAGAAATTTAGAGATGTTTGTACATACTGTTAATCTTGGTTCTTTTCAATTTTACGTTTTTTTTTTTCACTTCTACAATGTAAGAGGTTGGCTTTTTGTTCCTCCTTACACCAAGTCAGACGTCAAGCATTGCTGGAGGAATGTTTTACTATGATCTTTGCATTACTGCCTCTTTATATATATACTAGTATTTATTCCTCAAAACAAAAGTACATTGTAACAATGGACAGGAGGAGGGTCCCAATGTGTTAAAAGGGAGTGAGGTGGTTGGGTCAATCAGAACACCTCAGCCTTTCTAGTTACACACATTTTTTTTTTAGTGTAGCGGAAATGACCGAGTAGTTGCGATTGGTGGTTGGTTTGGTAGCAGGAATTGAGGAGAAAGACACCAGGAGTAAAATGACAGGGACTTGATTAATACTTGTCAGTATTATTTCTTGTTTTTATCCTTTTCATTTTTTAAAAGGAAGAGAAAGGTGAATGTGATCTGCTACCCGACTCCTTGTCCGCCCATATTAATTTGTACCTTGTGAAAATTAAGACGACCGCATGAATTACTTGTTTAGTAATAAGAGTTATCTCCCTTTAACTTTTAGTTTTACGATACTTTTTTTCTTTTCTTTATAAATTTTCATTTTATTCCAATTTCAAATACTGAACTTTTCTTAGAATTCAATAAAAAATAATACATTTTGCTTTGTCTTTGGGCTAATGTTGTTATTAGAATCTGTCTCATTTTTATACAAAAACTCCTTTTTCAAATAAATCCAACAACATTTTTTCTTGTAAACGAAATGAACATGTTTATTTTTAAAGGATTTTAAATAATTTTTGGTGAAAAGTAACATGTTAACAATATGGTTAAAACAATACAGTTGTGACTGAGGTCGACCATGGTTTACACCAATTAATCATTCGTGACTAGATTACCAAGGTATTTAGCTCATAAAGACAATTGTCCTGGAAGTTTTGTGGTTAATAATGGTGAAACGTTATGCAAGTGCATTGTTATGGTTTATATAGGTTTAGTTTTCGATTCCTTCCATGTTGAAGTCAAATAAAAATCACACCTAGAGTTTATGTAGAGACTGTCACTCGGCCAAAAGTACCAAATGGACGTGAAATCTCCTATTCTAGTATACTTACTCCCACAATATTCCTATATAGTCGACTTAGATAAGTATAGTTCTCCCACTATCATTATACAGCAGATTGACATACTTATGCTGTACTTATGTAGGTCGTTACACAATAAATTGATAAATTAATATCTGTGCTTAGAAACTGCATCAGTGCCGAGCTTATGATGACTAAATGTAATTACTTTCCCCATTGCATTGTGGTGTAAAAAGTAATGGACGTTTATTTTTATATTACAAGTATCTAGAAAGAGCTGTCATATTATACTTTGATCGCATATGAAGTTTTGATTGTCCGTCTAGAGCTGTCTGTCCGTAACATAGATGTCAACACGTAGCAATCAAAATCAAAGGATGGATTTCTACCAAATCTTTGTAGTACATTCTCCTTAGGAACATCTAAAATTCTATTCATTATTTACATGAACGGACCAAGGAAAAATGGGACTTGCAGTTCCTAGATTCACAGTATTTCATAGAAAGTGGGTGCTACTCTCTTCATTGCCCTTTGTTGGTTTTTCCTTCATCTTTTGTTGTTGTTTTTACTACGTTTTTATTGGTTGTTTCTGTATCTGTTTTCTGGTCTTTGTTTCATGATTATTGTTATAAGAAGGGTTCCTTTAGCTTTGACTCTTATTTATCTCCCCATCCAGGCCCTCTTTTCATATTGCATCTTTTCACATATGGATAAAAAATATATTTACACGCCCTTATTCAGTTAAATTTTAAAAAGTTACTTTTCTCATATATAAAGATAAAAATATGTTTTAAAATTAATTTATAAGAATTGGCTATGATAAACATTTTTCAATAGACACAATTTTTATTATTGGCTATTCTTAAACAAATGAGAAATGATATGATCCAAATATGATATAATTCATAAATGGCGATCCAATGTACTAACACTTAGTATTTCAAAATGGTGCAAAACAGAGCTTCATGTAAGCCAATCTACCGCTACGGTACATAAAACGTTGAAAATATAATTTAAGTATTCTTGTAATTCGTTTTAGATTCATTGGTTATTTCAAATATCACCTTTGGAATATATCTTAATTTTAGCCTGCAAAAAATACAGTCCGAGGCTGCTTAAAGATAAGAGATTTTAACCTACACGTAAACATTTCCATTTCATTACAAAATATGATTTTTAAAAAGCAACAACAGTTTTAAGGCATTCATCAGACTTTCGAAACTTTTCAGCTTCAAATACATAAATTGACCAGATCATTCAAATTAATCAAGCATCACAAAGCACCATCATGTTATATTACTATTGTACCATACTTAATCGTCCTACATAATTGTGATACTATCTGGCAGTCTTCGGTGATTGTTTGTTTGTTTGTTGGGGTTTAACGTCCGAGCAGCAATATTTCAGCTATATTCAGACGATGAACATGAAATTGATGATAAAATGAACATGAAATGATGATGAAATGAAAAAGGGATGGGACACAAGGACAATGGGGGGTCGACAAATTTTGATTGCCACTGGAAATAGGGAGAGGTGGGTAGGGTCGGGCAAATTAGCCTCCTGTGGCGGAGCCCTATGGTTCCTTCTCCGGGAGAATACCGCAGTAGGGTTCTTTAACGTGCGAGGAACGTGGCATCTTTCCCAACACGGTGCACCACTATGGTTTGCGGTCAGGTTTTCCGTATTATAGCCTGACAACTCCAGCATGTAACACGCCAGGCGTACCCCATTCCACCACCTGGGGCACACATCCCAGTTGCTCTGTGGGCTAGGGTTCTGAGCACTATTTAGTCGCCTTTTACGACAAGCTTATCGCTGCTGCAGGCCTATTCTTTTAACACCCGGACCTGCACGGGGGGAGGCTTCGATGATTTTATAGGGTTTCGAACTGACGGAGGGACGGTATAATTGTGTGTGTTTCGGTACATGAAATACTCAGCATGGTAAATCTTGACACGTCCGCATACCCAGAACAGAATATTTATACGTACACAAAACTGACTTTGACTTTGGGTTGTGAATGAATGTTGAACAAGGCATATGTCTTTATTTAATACAGAATTAAAAAGATCAAAGAACTTACAGGTAATTAATCGAAAATCGATATTGGACATTGTATTTACCTAATAAGGTATATTATGAAAAACATAAATACACGATTTTTTTCAGCAATTCAAAGAACCCTCAATTATCAATGTTGAATTCATCAAACAAATTCTAACTTTGGATCCCATGCAGTGCTGAATCAAAACCAACTTATTTTTGACAGATCCCACGTGTTGTTTTTTTTCTTCCCATCTAAGTATAAGTTTACCCCAATGTTAACGAACTTTAACACATAATCAAACATTCAATTCAATTCTATTTAATCAACGCTGCGGTAAGAGTTTGTACATCGAAGAACCCCCAAATGCAAACCCCATTGAAGTCCTTGAACTAAAGGAAATTCTTTTGTTCCTATAATTCTTAATCCTCCAAAATCAATTTCAATCTTCCTTTATGCTAATGTAAGGAAACAAGAAAACACATGTTTTGGTCCCGACATTCGAAACAATCAACAATCAAAAATGGATCGCAACCTTCCTTTTTTGGTAAGGAATTATGCGGTTTAAATTCGCGATTTTCAATACACTCATATATTCTATAGGCGATTATGGTGATGTCGAATTTCAAAACGATTAGGGCTATATAACTTCAAAATCGTTTCCAGGTAGTCATCTGTGGTACGGAACCTTGTGGTTCAATCTAAAGAGATCTATACAAAGCCAACAGTGCATTCGTCTGTCGAAACGTGTTCGGGTCACTAAGTTGTCGTCAATTTTCGTGTGAGATGTTGTATCAATGAAAACTTCATTTGTAGTTTAATCTTACATGCAAGAAAATTTTCGAATTTCTGGTGATGGGGTGCCCGCAATGTTTTTCGAAATACACAGAGGTTTAAAGAAATTTATATTGCTTCTAGGTATCTCAGCACATATTTCCCCATCATTCAAGGTTTGAGAACTAGAGCCTTTTTTTTCAAGTTTACAAATGGCTATAGCCATGAGTACTTCCCAGATTAAACAGTGGTCCAAAGCCCAAGACTGCCGGGTAAAAACGCTAGAGGGATTGTAATTTACATGCCAGTTATATTTTTATAAAAAATCTCTAAATAAAAGTATGTGGTTTGGGTCTGTGGATGGAGAAGTTTACCGTGAAGACTGACATCCGAGTGAAATATTTACACACAAATGTAGAATATTCGTTTTGTGTATAGACTATCATAAATTCTTTTGAGTTCAGACTAGTCGTTTTTTTCCCGTATTTGAGAAAGGATATCACTTATGTGTGAGTATATCCAAGTAAACAATACTATGTCACGGCAACACTCAAACGCTTGAATCTTGGTTCCCTGTTTGAGTTATGTATTGAGCTATATAATTATATTGATTATTCATAAACCAAAATGATAGTCTATAATAGGGGGTAAATCAAACAATTTTGATATACACTGAATTATTATAGACTACTCCCTTGATGGTCTGAGTTAGAACCACGTGAGAGACGATTGCTCTTCATCATTATATCATCAAACAGGTCGTCTAAAGCAATTAAATATAGATACAACGTATGTACTTTGACCAGACCTAATTTGAGAATTTCTTTAGATGTAACCAAATGTAATGTATGCCTCGGCAACACAGAGATCTATTCCCTATCAGTTTTTTTTAGAGTTGTAATCCTGTTAAGGGTTTTTTTTAATACATGGAAACTTTTTGGCGCCAGTAAGTATTATTGTGTTTTTAGTTAATGATTTGATGTATTTATTTGTTGTTTATTGTTCAGTTTGTATCAATAAGTTTAGGATAGTGAGGATGCATACCTTTAAAGTCAGTAACAGCATGATGAGTACAATGTCATGTATACATGCTTTCATACAAGTCAAATGTGTAGTTTTCAGTGAGGTCACATGTGGTCTTTTATTAAATCGAAGAAACCCGATGTATTCCGACTAACGTCAAAAATTGCCTCAACAATTCTGATATTGAGCGTTCTAGATCTAATTACTGGTTTATTGCAGAATTTTAAGGGACCAACTGTTACCACTGTCTTGTTCCGTCTTTAAAACGTCGCACTTAAGAGGTGGCATATGTTTAAAATCCACATAAAGATTCAATATCTCGAATTATTTTCAATTTTCTCCCAATTTCAAAGCCCATATGTGTGGAATTCTAGCAATTTAAAGGCGATAAAACTGTTGGAATTTGCTTGTTGAGATACCCGATTCTAGCTAAAGGGAGTAAAGACCTTGCTAATTATCCGGCTTAAACTAGGATCTTGTTTACTCATGTTATTCGATTACCAAAAAAGAACAAAAAAGTTATTTACAATTGTTTGAATAGCTGTGTCATGGGAAAGTTTATCTCTCATAGTTCCAATAAATGCCGAAATGTCATCCCAATAATAGTCTTTTTATTGGTATCGCGAGGGAGGTGCTTGTCTATGATTGACAGAACCTACCGAACAACTTGACATGGAATTGTTATCAAGTGATAGCTTCTATGGCCAACAATGGTCATAAATATCTATTTTACCAATATATAATCAATCAAACACACAAATCAAAACTACTCGCCATATGGATGATAGCGACCTCTAGACACGGGGAGACTCGGTGAACTCAACTAGTTTATGCGTAGCCTCGGTCTCCCCTCAGACATTCGACGCCACCAAAGTCGTAAGAAAACGCTATGTCCAACGGAAAATTATAAAAATGTCGCAAGATTAGTGACAAGCTATGATGCTTTATGTTTGAATACGTCCAGAACTGGTCACGGGAACAAATTGTTTATCGTATTTTCTGTGAAGTTATTGAGTACACAATTCATCAAGTGGTCAGTTTCATGTCTTACATGTATGTGACAATGTGGATCAAAGCAGCCGACCTGACGGCCTGTTTTACGCTCTTGATATACAAGTATATTTTTAGCATGTATATTTTCTTCCCGTATTTTAATAAATACCCTCCCTAGACTCAATAGGTAGGCAGTAGAAGAGCAAACTTTGTTTTATAGAAGAGAGATGGATAAGAAAGTTTTTCTTTTAACTATAGAATCCAACATTAAAAAACAAATTAAAAGTTATATGCAACCCAATTAGAAAACAAAAATTCTGACAAAACGTAACAATTTTTATTTGTTGACTATATTTTAAAAGCCCAATTATAGCGCTAGGCTAAGATACACTCGGTAATGTTACTATCATGTATGGAATTGATGTTTTATACATTGTAGTTAAAATGTTTAACAAAGGCTGAAAAAAAACTCACGGAATTAAAAATATAAATTAAATAAGAAGAACACAAGTAAAACAACTTAAAAAACAGATTTTGTAAATGTTTCGAGGAAATTAATATCTTTAAACGAGATAAAACATTTCTGAATCAAATTGCAATCAAATGAAGTATCTTTAATTCTTAAACATCATAATATATCTGTCTTTCAAAAAGTAATGATGAACGAAAAAATAAATTAAAAAAAACATTAAAAAAATAAAAGATACACTTGTATATAAAAAATGAGAGAAATGGAAATAGAAGATGAAGTCTATTTTTTACTAATCTGCAACGAATTCCATCTTTCAAGGAAAATTTTGTTTGATTTTATTGAAAATCTTGACGGTGAACAGAAATTTATTTATTTACTTTTATCAGTAAATTCAAAGATTCTAAATTTTCTAAATGCAGTTACAAAATTTATCTATGAAATTTTATAATATTTAGTGTTCTTTGATACATTATACACATGTATTTTTATCTTTAATATCAGATATGTATCAAGTGTTGTTATGTTGTAAGTTATGATGTTTCTTACTATCCAATCAATGCTTCTCTTCTTCTATAAATGTGTGCTCGTGTACCCTCCTGTGGGCTCTATAATGTAGAAAATGAAATATGTTCTGTTCTATAGATGAAAAAATAAATAAACGAAATTTGACCAGTAACAAAACTGAAGTCGTCATAAAGATAAGTGCAAGAAATGTGAAAGGAAAGTTTCAATGTATATATTTTAGACTTTTCCACAATATGATATAAATCTATTTCTTATGAAATAATTACAATTTCCTTTTAAACAAACCTTTAACAAAAAGGTTACATTCAAACGAGACATATCTATGCACTAATGTACTTTGAAATTGTGTGTGTGGTCACACTTGTCAAGATTTATTTATTATCTTCAAAAACTTTACCACATATTGTGAACACAAGACGATATATTTTACATGATAATAAAGCTACTGTTTTTATTTCTCTATGAACAGTTTTATTATTGGTATAATATCAACCTGATCTGTAAAGGATGTTTCATATTTCTGGGTGTCCTTGCTCATCATGATATGTAGTAAAAGACGAACTTGGAACAATATGGAGAATTTTGAATAATTTGCATATGTATTAAAAAAAAACAAAAAACAAAAACAAACAAAAACAAAAAAAAACAAAACAAAAAAAAAGACGCGTTGAAAAATCCACAAAAGCACTACATGACGGATTCGTGGAGGGGACACACCCACTTAACATTTCTTATTAGACATCTTTTTATGAATAGTACAGAATTTGGGCAAAAATATGTAAGTAGTAGCCTAAATACCCCTTTTCTTGACTCCCATTCCAAAATCTCTCGATCCGCGCCTGTCAAAAAGTACGATTGTTTTCTTAAAACACATCCATACCATCTATTAACATTCATACCATCTCTTAGACTATATGGCTCTTGTCCAAATTTTCAATGATTAATTTACTTAAATTGCAAACCCATTTCCCAAATAATTATTTGAAGTGAATTTAACGCTGTATTTGAATCTGTCGCTAAAAGTGAAAATTATAAAACTCTCGTTTTACCTCTCATCGGTACGTATAAGACTGAGGCTAGTGTACACGTTATGTAAAGACTGAGACGTGTGTACACGAAACGAAATACACAATGAAATACAAAAAAATAATTATGTATTGAGCTGAAAATTTATTAAAACCTACCATCAACAGATGGTACCGAATAATTTGTATTGTTCAATTTCATGCTGGGGAAAATGCAATAATAAAATCAATCAAGCAACGGAAAATTATATATAAAAACATAAAATAAAAAAAAATACAAAATTGATATTAAAAAGTATTGAACAAAAAATTAAAAATGTAGGTTGTGTTGCAAACTTATTTTCCTGATAGAAACATTTTTCAAAAAGTAAAAAAATGAAGGCACAATATTTTTAAAGTTAAGTCTACATCTGAGGACCAAATACGGTAAAACCGGAGATTCGGAAATAACAACAAAGAGCGAAACAAAAACAAAAACAAAAGATACATGTAATTTAAAACCACACAGAATGAGCAAAGTGCGGAGAAAAATACGAACATTGACTAGGTTCACCGATAGGGCAAGCAAAAACACACTCACCGAAAAGTAAAATCAAGCATGCAGTTTTGTCATTTATATAGTTACAATATCTATAACTTACTTGCTATTATGTTTTACAATTGCCTCTTAGATGTACATAACATGAACCGGTTATATGGCCTAGATTATAGTGACGAAAAACACTGTTTAAAGGAATTTGTTCAAATTATAATTTCTCTGATATAGTAGACACATTTCTTCTTTTATCGTTAGTGTTTTGATGCCGAAATGGTTTTTTTTTCATGAATCTGTAAATTGTATGAATGTGTTTTTCGTTGACTGATTGGCTCACGTTTTGTGATAATGTTTACTTTTTCTTTTTGTTCATTTGTGCTAAATGTTTTGATTGATACACGTTTCTGATGTGGTAAATTGAATTTTATTGATGTTTCCAATGTTTTTACTTGTGCTGTAAATGTTTCAGGCCGAATGATTTGACAGTTTTTATATGGAATACTTTTGTTTTTTCCCTCAAAGCTCGCGTAGTCCCATGCTGTTAACAAGAAAAAACAATTGGCACCATACTAACATATTTTTATTCTATGGAAATTTTGTTCATCCGGGTAAATGAAGTCCGTATTTTTCGTTTTTTTTTTCGTTTCCCTTGATTTTAAATGAGTCCTATATCCTTTCAGTCACATATACACTTCTCGAGATCACAAAATAACCTCATACAAAGTAACTAATTCTTTTTAGATTCTTTTTTTTTTTGTTGTCCCTGCATGCCCACTGACTTTAGCTAACCGTTCCAGTATTTTGTCCATTGTTTAAAACGGTTGAATGTTTTAGCCAATTTATTTTTGATGGTAGCATAAATTGATCTCACCAGTTTACATCTTTCCACCAGGAAGGCTGTGTACAATTTTGTCTTATTTTGTCTATTCCCTTTTCTCTGTACTGATATGAAAATTACGATAACTATCGTGAACCTATTCATCTTGTATTAAATAATTTCAGACAGACGCTAACTTCCCGTACACAAAGGACATGAGCAACCTAGATTGTTGGGTTAGAGAAACCGCTTCTATAGAATTGTTTCAGCTTTTTAGGGGACGATCATTTGATTCTTATGGGGTCTGGCTAAATTTATTGGGTCAGAATATTAATTTTTGAAATTCCGCTACACTAAAACATAAAATTTGTATAACGAAAACTGATGAGTTCCGATTGCCAGGCCACCTCAGAATCAATTGGTCGGTCCGTTAGTATTAAAACTCATGATTTCTTGTACTTTAGTATTTGTTGAAGAAGTTACTGGAAACAGACCAGTGCCTAATCCCGGGTATTAGGAAAGCAATGGGCAAAGTTTAACGTGTCACATACATGTATGAAGGGTGAATGTAACGTAATACGGACTTAGGACACTTGAAGCATTATTGTTACTATGATCAGTTTTGATTTTTGTTGTTGTTGTTTGTTTTTTTTGTTTTTGTTTTTGGATGTTGAATACACAAAAGGCAGCTTGAAACATGTACACCAACAGGAATGTAATAACACCGTCATAAATTAGACATCTATAAAATTTATTACATATTTTCTACCATTCATTACTCATTAATATTATCCAGAGTTTCATCAACAAAATACAGAGCTTTGGCATAAATTACTGACAAAATAATATAACAACCGTACAGAAATATCATCTTCCAATTTTCCACTAAATTGTCAAGAGATAAAAGGAAAAAAAATAAATGTATTCACAGGCAAAATACCAAAGACAAAATACGCAGCACATAATTCTTTATAAGTTACATCTTGAATTCATGTGGTTTGTATATGCTGGCATTCTCTAAGTCCCTGCATTTAGCCCTAGGGAATAGCCTAGATTTTCCTTTAGCTAAGGCATTAGTAGACTTTACTAAATTCACTGCTTTTTTAACTGATAATTATACAGCTGTCTATATAATAGATTTTACATGTATAATGTTGTCACGTCTCCAGTGTTAATGATAACCTAGAACTTTATATTACATGTTGTTTATTTATTTTATATTATCACAAAAGTTGATTTTCGCACTGACTTTTTTTGGTTATAAGCGGCCATCGATTCTATTGGATACAATGAATTAACTATTGAATATTTATTGAAACTTTGCTTTCAAAATTAAAAAAAAGACCAATAAAATCGCAGTCTATGTTTTTGTAAAACGAGTCACACTGGGAATTAAAAGAAATACCTTCAAAGTTGAAAATAACAGCATTACTAAACTTTGTATCGTTTGTACAAACTAAAATGGCAGAGTTGTCTTTTAAGTTACATTTGATTGATATTTAAACAATTCTTTAATGTGCAGTACATCTGCCACATAGTAGATTAAATTGACAAAATAAATTACTTGTGGCTTTATTTATTATTTCCGGGATAAGACAAAAACTGGAAAAAGATAGCTTATTTAATTAAAAGATCAACTATCAACTATATACTGCGTTTCCTTTAGAAAGTTTTCGTTGTATATCACAAGCTTCCAAGACGTGTTCAACTACCGTGTTATAAAAACAAAAACGGTGTAAATATCGCAGAGAAATCTGACATTTTACACGTCCATATCACGCCATTTAATCGAAATGTCTAGAAATACTGGAACCCATACACCTCAGATGTAAAGTATAAAACAGAGCATATACTAATAAATTGTTTTTCAAGTGAAAAAATCTTAGCATTAAATGAATTTGCGCGTGTGGCGTGATGATTTTAACCGGACGTTTATCGATTGCTATCGACGACAGATTCCGATATATTTTGATCCTGGGTGGTGCTGTATTAATGACAGTGAAGTTTGAAAAAATGAATTATATATGCTGATCTGCAAACATATTACAACTGAAAGCGTTTTCCAGTTAATCAATTTCTGTAAAACTGATAAACCGTTTATTTGTAAAACTAAGTTTTAAAAACAGTTAAAGCACAATGTAGCCAGAGAAATTCGAGATATGCGAAATACCTTGAACGGATAACGCAAAATGTACCAACTTTTGTTTTGATTTCATTTAACTTGAAAGATAGCTCTTCTGGCATGATCTGTTAAAAAGAAATGTATTATCATCAGCCTATTATACAGACACTGCAGTTAAATTAAAAATAAGCTCTAATTAAAAAAATCGTCACATAAAAACATCTCTTGGCAAGAACATGGCACCAAAGCTTTTAAAGTAGTAAGTAGAATGGGGAATAACAATCTTGGGTTTGTAACCGAGTGGTCGTGTCCTTTTATTGTATATTACTTCTGATACTTCTTAGAAAAAAGCTCAGGAGTTTTGATAGATAATAAACCTGCAATGGACGACCTTATGGTTTCCCTTGGTTAAAATGAAATAAAACAGAAAAGTAAGTATACCCGTTGAACTATGAAAATGTGAAAAGAGTTACCAGGGGTTTACATAATGATAAACAAACTTTGTCGACGTACAATGGAATTACACAGAAGGGAAAACAAATTAGTTTCTTTTCTAATTATAACTCGAAGTTTCTTAATTAGAAACGCTGGTCAACTGCAAGTTTGTTTACTCTATGGAATCATTATATACAGACTTTATCCTACCATGTAACATATATCTGGAACATCAAAGCATCCTTCTGGTAATCACATTACCATACAAAATATAAAACATAAAAATATAACATCAAAACATTTATGGGACCATATAAGTGAGACAAATTCTACACGTAACAAACACACCATTAACGGTGTCAATTTTGCCTTCTTCAGCATCCGGTCACGTGGATGAAACGTTCCAAGTGATTGGATAATCCTATGTGTTCTTTATTGATGCAAGACACACTTTCATTGGATAAATAGTACATCGAACTTGTATGAGAATTATCATTGGTTAATAGCCTGAGTCATGCATGGTCCCTGAGATTTCGTCGGCGTATCGTCCCGTTTTACGATCTTTTTTGCTTTAATCCTTCTGTTCTGAAACCATATTTTAATCTGTCGTTCTGACAAGTTTATGAGCTGAGAAAGTTCCCATCTACGGGACTTTGAAATATACGTTGAATTGTTGTATTCCCTTTCGAGTTCTGCAATTTGAAATTTCGAATATGGCCGCCGTCGCTTCCGTAAAGTAACTGTTGTAGGGGCGAGTGTGGTAGAAGGAAGATGAATCTGTTGCATGTCTGAAAAGAGATGACAACTTATTACAAAGTGTCATTTAAACTTTAAATAGAAGTAATTACATAAATCAATTAAGAGAAAGTTTAGGCGTTTTTCCCCAAAGTAAGCCACTATATTGTTTTATGAGGCTACAACCAAAGTACTTAAACAATTATTGGTTTATCAAATGCCGGTCACTGTCAATGTGACTTTAGTTCATGGTCATTTGTTAGGTTAACAAATTATTATATATGATACTGATACTCGATTATATCGTTTAGGTTTCACGTTTGCACTGTTTATGATACAGGGCTTAACAGTATCGGATACAATTAAACATGGTGTCAGATACAAGATCGTGCGGTTTAAGATATGGACTGTTATGGTTTGGCACTGCTTTTTAAATTTGGTCATAATACGATAAAAGTAGCACCCGCTTTCAGAAAAATAACGGCTTTTAATATTTACTCTCTAACTTTGCTCCTTCGTATTGTAACAGTTATATATCATATTCCATATCATTCGATTATTTTGTATTACATGTACATCATGTACTTAACTTGACTGTTATTTAACAAGACAATAATGCAATTCATTCATTGAAATCATTGCCCTACTGAGGTAATTGTTGGGTCACCATTAAAACAACTTAAAAAGCACCTTGTTAATACATCGTTTATACTTCAACACGAAAAGATTTGGGAGCCATTTCACGAAATTTCAATGAACATCTTAAAAGCCTGAGTCACAGACAGAAATTAGGCAATCTATAAGCAGGCCTCATTCCATTACTAAATGCGTGTGGTCTTGTTAATATTTGATGCTTGATATTTTTTATTAAAACTGTCTTGTTTAAAGGTGACGATATTAGAAATGAATTTACTTGTCATCGTAATATCTCATGTTAGATATACACAAAGACAGCTGTTTAATTCATGTCTTATCTATTTTTTTTTATTTGACCATAATACTTGACCAATAATCGTTTACTCATTTAGCTATTTGGCAAACAGCAAACGATAACAGTTCAAAGGCAAAGATGTTGCATTGTAAGGCAACTTTTGATGACATTCTCATATAGCAAGAGCAGGCGTGGATCTAGAGATTTTGGAAAGGCGGCCCAGGCAAAAGAGAGATGCTGGGCTATTTATCGCTCATCTGAGCATGAGATAACCCAAAATCTTCCAACAAATAGGAAGACAATAATCGGAAACCCCCTTGGACATACTATACAATTAAATTAATGGTGCCGAATAACGCAAAGTGTTATTCCTTTACTGCATAATAACGTATCTTGGTTACCTTTTCAGTTAAGAGCAACGTCAAAAACAGTAAACAGGTAATTCAAAGGTGCCCTTGTCGACCGTCGCGGCAATGTACATGTATTGTATATTATGTTATCAACGGATAGAGTCCCACCTAAATTCATGTATTGTGCAAAAACTAAAGTTAAAGAGTTCAACGATTCTGGTCATTTATAATATGGAGATAGCAGTATTATTGATTTGGAGTCGTCAGATGTTGATTTGACCCTATTTTGACGCCTCCAAATACTCAAATCCAATACAGATGTACCTTAGTTATGAAAATCACATTTGAAAATCTAGAAAAAGGCCTGCACATGTGTAAAATTTTAAAGGAATTGATATTCGACGTCAATATATTGCATTAGGAATGAAATATATAAAAAGTTAAGTGGTTTTAATGCATTGTATCTGCTAGATAATGTGGTCCTGAAAAGTATTTTCATCAATATCAATACTACTCATTCACAAGTGTGTCTACAAAGCTGGGGACATTTGTGAAGGTAACAAAACAGGGATGGATTAAAAAACAGGGGTAAATTGAAAAAGGTTGTCCAGAAGAAAAAAAAGCAATGTTACAGGTGTGTCTAAGGATGGTAATCTGAAGGAATCAAATACAATAGGCTCTCCTAAAATTCGACTTCTTTTATGAAATAAAAAAAGATCTATCCCATTAAAAACCGGTCTAAAATCACGTGCTCTGGAAGGGCTAAAATATTCTTTGTTATATAGACACCCGTTGTGCTTCCTGTTGAAGAATATATGATTGTAATAAAGCGGTTACAGGTTATTCCAAAAATCGGACCAATTTACTTATTATTTATCACAAAACAATGAGATTGGAAGTATAGACTGCTATATTAAAACAATTGTTAGCACGGTAAAAATATTTCTAATTGTCGTTATTTTAGAGTTAAACATGTTTTGTGTTCATGCTGCAGGACGGGGAACTCTTTAAAATGATTTATCGTAGTATTAAATTTTAATTTTCTCTTTGAACATTCAGTGGATAAAAGTATAATGGATAAATTATCTTATCCGGTGATCTAACTGTACAGTCGATGTGCATAGGAAAATACAGTCACTTCCAAGCAAGGCTTTTCATTTCAGCAGTATTAATTAAAAAATGAAGCATCATTTAAGTAAAAAGCTTTTAATCTCTAACCTTGAAGAAACCATTTGGAGTTAATGGGTTTTATTCTGTCGAGTAAAGCTAGAGTGAAAGCGGCAAGAGGATCCTTAAGGTTTTATGACCAATTTATAAATGTACCAATGATCGATACTCATTTGGGGATCAAAACAGGAGTCCAAGGGGTTGAATCCCACTTTTTAGGAAAATTCGTTAATTTTGTGAAAATTTTTGGAAAAAAATGAGCAAATCATAACCTGGGACCCCTTTTTGTACATTTCATGATTGGATCTCCTTTTAAAAAAAATTTTGACCTTCTCCACTGTCGATAGACTTACAAATTCCATCAAACTTATGTTGGAAGGAGACAAACTTCCACGCCGATATTAGATATTCGCTAATCAAAACTTTTGCACCTCTGTAATTTGTAATGAGTAGTTATAGTACTCATGTAATCTCATCTTGTATAACAGAGCCAGCTAACCGGAAGCGGTTATAGGTCTGTGGATAAAGACAGGAGAGGAATCGTTACATTTTTATTTGGGGTGCTATGACAAATTTTACATAAAAAGGAGTACCATACTTGCACTAAGCATCTCCATGACGAACCTGTCGATCTTTTACGAAAGGTGTAAGAACTTTTCTGTAGTGACGAATCCAAAGAAAAAGGTTCCGGGATGGATCCCACTTTTGTTGGAGTTTTTTCCATCATGCGCAAATTATTTGCAATTTTGATTGGGCAAATGATAGCCTGAATCCCCATTTTTTTCTGGAACGATTCTAGAAATCCTTTTCAAACCCACCCCTGCTCTGCATGGTTCCTAACATGTAACAAATAGTGTTATCATTATAGCGATATGAAAACCTAAAGTTGAAAAGATGTATGGATGACGTTCGTGAATATATCAATGGAGTCATCTACTCTATCAATGTAGTATGCTTGTTATCTGTAGAAGCAAGCGTTGCTTATTTTGTCAGAAAATTTATTCAGATACTGGTACCGACTATTAGAAAACTAATTTGATTACAAATTCAAATTCAGGATGAATAATTTAAGAAGATAGAGGTAATGCTTTAATCCCTCGTGATTATGGAGCGTCATTACATTTATTTTTACCTTCACACAAGAGAGCAGAGCAGTCATTAAAATTTAGGAAAAAATAAGCTGTTACAAAAAATAACACATTTTCACGCCAGACTAATGAAAGCCGAGTAAATTAGATAGAGCCGTGTCTGTCTCTTAATATCTCACCAAAAAGTTAGACCTGAAATATTTAACAGATCTGAAAACATGCGCGTATTATAAATCAACAGCATTACACGATTTAAATGATAATAAGCTATATTATCTGTTTTTACATCTCAAAACCGAGAGATATTGGAATTACATTTCTTTGACTAGAAGCATAAAACCAGGGACCGTGACATGAGCTTTAGTTAACGTTCAAATGTATAGTGGACTGATAATTGAAATAATGAAGATTTCAAAGATGGCATGGACTTAGTGAACTGAATATGGTGGTTAACTATTCTGTTTTATAAGTTTTTCTTGTAAAGTCTTTCATAACACTGAAATGAGAAAGCACGCAGTCGCATAACCTTACAATGACCTAGACTGCCTTCCCGAATCCTTTAAATACGCAACCAAAGATGGAACCCATGTATTTCAATTTTGATGTTCCCTGTGGTTATTCACAAATGCAGTTGTTTGAGTCGAGAATCATGTAATTTAATTCTAATGAAACCCGTCTTACTTCAAGCAAAGTTTCCTCGTTGATAGGAGAATACTTACATAGAAGCTCTACCTCCTTTGTACATTGATTGCTCATCTTGCTAGCAATGGAGATCAGAAATTAAACATTTTATATCTAATTGTACAATTACCTTTCAACCAGAACCGTATGTTTGTTCTGTAATGTTGCATTTGTATGATAAAAAAAACAATGGACAGGGTGAAATGCATCAAATGCACCCGAGTATAACGTAAATCCAAAGCAGAATACACATTAGTGAAACTTTTCAAGTATCCTATACAGGCGAGAATGGTAAAAAAATAAACGTTACTATGATACCCCATGCAATTGTTTAAAGTTCGTTTTGCAGTTTGCATGCTAACTAATCTCAAGATGCTATTTCATAAAAAAAATATCAAACCAAGAGTGTCGTGTTTAGTTTCAAGTCCAATCTTTAACCAAATATGAGCTCGCAAATAGAGGTAGGCTTAAAAGCAAATGAAAGACAATAAAATATGCTTGAAAACCAGTATCTTCTTGACCTAGAACCTTTCCTTTGAAAGAAGGATTCATGAGATTTCCAGATCACCCAAGTTACTAGAATTCACGAGATTTTTATAACCAGTAATGTTTACAAAATAACACAAGATCAAAGATGGCCGACAGTATAAAAGCAGCAATAAACGTGTTTTATACGGGTATAAAATCTGAAACAAACGTATTAAAATGTTTATGCACAAGATGCATAAGTTTTCAAGCAACTTTATTAAAAGAAAATGCATGATCATTATTTGACAAGTTTCGGAGATTTACCCATTTTTCAGGGCCGTGAGAGTTGGACAGTTTTAGGTCTAAAAATTAACATAGTTTCAGTGGGAATTCCAAACTACTCTTCGTGAGTATCAAAATCTGATTATTAAGTTTAAATAATAAAAATATCCGTAAATTTCTGAAAAACCGCAAAATTTTCCAGTAAAATAAAAATTACCTTTACTATAATATTTATATAAAAATACATCATCGTGTCCAATAAAAATTTCAATATTTACAGTAATTTTTAAAATATGATAACTTCGACCACAAGAATGGTAAGAACATAAAACCTCTTCATAAACTTTAATGCCACTATTATCTGATTGGATATAAATAACACCACGTACAAATGTGCTTACAAATATGGAAATAAAAATAAAGTATAAACCAGAAAGAATTATTGATGAATTAACAGCTAAACTCCAATTAAATATTTAGAGGAACGCGTGTTTCTATCACAGCAATTAACTAAAACCTAAAAGCATTAAAATGTAGCTGTATTCCACGCTAAAATTGTTTCAAAATAAATATTATACCGTGAAGGAAGTGTTTGTTGCTGTTTTTGTTTGTAGGTTCATTTTTCTGATTAAGAGATAGTGACTTGTCAAATACATATTTATACATTTAGAATGAAACGTGAAGGTTTAAATTGTACATTATATGAACTTATTTAATCTTGAGGGATTTGACATTTTCGGCTCATCGCTAAAACCTCTGATGCACTTCGAGAGCTTTGATAGTACCCAACAGACCAATATCCTTCTTCAGACAGTCACAAATTTCAAGCGTTAATTAATGGTTTAATTATCTTCCGTTGAAACCTACAATATGTCTTCATAAACAAAACTAGAAAACGTGTTTCTGGTGTCACACTGAACTACTGGTATAAATATAAAGAAACGAATTGGCGACAAAGAACAAATATTTGGTGACAACAGAAAACTTTTGATAGACATTGAATTCATATAGGTGAATGTTCGCGTTTTGATATAATTCCCCCGATTGTAAGTTGAAAAGGGAAACTCCATTGTTTCTTCACACAGAAACTGTCGGAAAAGACTCGATTTTACTTTTTATTCAAGTTGTATCTACTAATAGTAAACAATATGCAGCAGTCGTTTTCCTAGAAAACGATGTATACTTTTCGTATTAATTTTAAAATAATGTTTAACAATGTTTGTTTTGTTTTTGTTTGTTTTTGTGTATACATACTTATCTTGGTTTGTTTGTGAATACATACTTATCTTGGTTTGAATTAAGTCAGAACCATTGCGGCGGTTTCCATCCTTCCTGAACTGAACATATTTTATTGCATAAAGAGCAAAGGGATTGGACAAAAATTATATTAATTTATAAACGTCCTCTCCCATCTTTCCTGATATTGTCATCTGGTATACGGACTTATGACTACTGCTTAGATTTTATCAGTTTGGTAATTCTGGTATTGCCCTTCATTAAATCAGAAACTGATGACCTCATTTTCAATACATTTGATTTAAAAATATTAGTTAATTTCAATTATTTTCATTTTTAGTACAAATAGTAACTTTGTCTTTATATTTTAGGGGAAAAAAACCAAAACAAGCAAAAAACAAAAACAAACAAGGAATTAAAGTAAAAACAGAATTTTGTTTGGATTATTTGTTTTAAAAGGTAATGAAACCATTTTGATCTACTATTTAGCTTTTGACTTGCGTAAATTTTACTCGTTTCTTACGACCATTTTGCATCAGAAGTTTACACTGTATCATTTGCTATCGTTCTATTTTATCTATTTCAAATTAAAAACAATAGCAAAAATACGAATAATCAACTAATCCGAAAAAACAGAGATGTTTGTTAGTTGGTCAGATATAACTGATACAAATCTTGAGAGATGTGATCAGTCTATTTGTAAATTGAAACTTTCCTCGAGAGCCACACAGATTGAGATTATAAATGTAGTCTTTAAGAATTTGATTTACGATTTTATCTCCTCCAATAAGAAAAACATATGCAAAACTTAACGATAAAATCTGTTACCTATCAAAAGAAATGTGAGCCACATGGTGAGAAAACGTCGTGGTAGGCGAAATTTGATTGGCTATAAATTGGTGATAGGTGTGCAGATACTTTTTCTATCAATTCTAATTGGCTGTTTGATTGCCATTTTATTACCCCCGTCAGACAGCACATAAAGAGAGGCCAATTCTAAATAACACTTGCAATAAAATTATTTTCAAAGAAAATTGAGGCTTATTTATCTGGCGATGAAACTCCAACTCTTTTAATGATAAGTAAATTGTTGGAAAATGCCTCTGAAATAGTTAGATTCAACACGTACAAGGCTGTGTTCCGGACAATATAACAGAAAATAAATAAACAGCCCCAAACATAAAAACCATTTGTCATTAAACAGCAATAAACCGTACTCTACAGTGATATAAGGACGAATGTAATGTCAGTGATCTTTGTAGTAATTATACGGCCTGTTAAATCCAATCAATATATAAAGTCGGAGGTGTCCTGAGGTACGACATTATGTGGGGTCAGGTAAACCTAACAATGTTAAAGATATCAGAGAGACAACCGTCTAATCGGGAGCACCTAAAATAAAGGAATAGATCGAAAACTGATTCAAATCATAATTTTTGTTTAAAAAAAAAATGAAAAAAAAAAAAACAAAACAAAACAATGAATTTGTCTAAGCTGCTATAAAATTTACCAACTTAGGAAACAGCTGTATTTTTCAACGTATAATTTATTTCATCTTTTATTATAATTTAGATCATGAAATAAATGATATTGAACACTGCTGAAAGTTGAATACACATTTTTTAAATTAAATGGGTCTTGTCAAGATTTATTTAAATGAAAGCATAAAATCAGCGTAATATACTGCTGTCTATGTACGGAAAAAACGTCTCAGCCACACAATTGGTGTACATATTTTCCACACCTTCCAATCCAATCTAACGTTAATAAAATGATTTTCCACGGCCCATTCAAGTAATTTAACACCACATTTAACTGTTTGTAAAGTTACACTACAATTACATTAAAAATTCCACCTTGTTGTTTGGATAATTGTCAAGGAGTCAAGTGAGAGGTGGCAGTATGAATGGTGCTTTCATTTATAGTGTAGGTTCATTTGTCACCCGTGCGATGGTGCAGCTACGCTAAATGGCGTGAGTGTGGGTTCATTTGTCACCCGTGCGGTGGTGCAGCTACGCTATGTGGCGTGAGTGTGGGTTCATTTGTGACCCGTGCGGTGGTGCAGCTACGCTAAACGGCATGAGTGTGGATTCATTTGTCACCCGTTCGGTGGTGCGGCTACGCTAGAATGCGTGAGTGTGGGTTCATTTGTCACCCCTCGTTCGGTGGCGCAGCAACACCAGTTGGCATAATATAGAAATATTTGGGTCAATTTTCTCTTAGAAATTCTACCTGAAAGTTACAGATACAGGGGGAAACCCTTCAAAGGACTGAAACTTCTGTTCCGTTTATGCAGGGATTAGGTATAGAAACAAGTTTTAAATCTGTACTTTATGAATATTCCATATTTTGACAAGTTTCCACCCATCATGTAAACCGGTTTTTTTCTGATTACATTACTTATACTTTCACACAATTATAGTACAACATATGTATATTTTTTATACTACAGTCTCGCCTTTCATAACTCACTTATCCCTGTATCGAGTCATTTATTTAAAAAAATACCAATCATATATACACGGGCATTATGTTAATAATCATTAAAAATGCGCTTACATTTATTTCTGTGAGAGCAAAGCATCCCATGAAAAGAGTAGCTGTAAAACCGGACCTACTATAGACTTATTTACACAGGTGATGTTTCAATTTAAAGTTCATATGCGACAAATAAATTTGACCCCTGACCAGACCAACACCTTCTCTGCAATAAAACTTCCAAGACATTTACTTTTCTCGTCAACTAAATAAACCCGAGGTTACCACCCAAATAAACACCTATAATCTACCACTAGGTGAGAAAATTTGAAGATTCAACTACATTTTATTTCATTTTATTTTACGACTTTGAAGTGAAGAACAAACTTTGTAGAATGAGTTCTATTTCTTTCATTGTTGTCAGTTAATGGCGCCGCTGTAGAAGTTGGTATTTGTTTAGGTGATATGTATGAAATAAACATCTAAGATGAGGAGGCAATCAGACGTGAAATTTAACAACGCATTCACAAAATAAAAATCAACAATTCAAATAACCCTAGAATATTGCTATATTATTTTTATTAGTCAGGATTATTGTGAAATATCCATAAAAACAGCAGATCAAAGTCTACACGGGACATATCGACTTAAGCGGACTTTGTTAGACCCGACAGTTTAACAGACTAATTCGCTCTTTTTATACATCTAAGTATATTTTTATGAAGAAAGACAGAATAGGACCCACGAAGCTAATCTTTGATACGGCGGCACTAAATCATCACAAGAGACAAACTTCTCGCGTACGGGATAGTTTACGACATAATGGTAAAACCAAACACCATATATTTTCTTCACTCTATAGACTTGAAACGTACTTCCTTCATACATTGAAAGATATTCATTTCTTAATCACATTTTCAGTAAATTAAACAAGTTTATTTTATAATATGGTGTTGGCTAACACCGTACTTAATCATACTACTTCAGAAACATATGCTACGCTTAGACGCTGTTCTTTTCAGTTTAGACTAAATTTCATGCATATTTGAAATGATACATTTATATAACTTGTGTTTTTATTGTATGAATTATGTGGTTGTACTTAGAACTTAGTTGAAACATGACTTCAATTATAAATATTCACAACCAAAGTAGCTTTGAAAAGGAACGATGATATTTGATGATAAATAGACAACACTGCATTTGTACAGAAGAAGAAAAAGATGAAGGAGAATTTAAATCTTAATTTTTGTATAATACAATGAATTTTCATAATATAGTGTGTCAATAAGGAAGCATAGTCATGTGAAAACTCACCAGCAAACAAAAGTTTATCTAAAACTTGTCTAAACCAATCACAGGGTTCAATAACATTCACTCCTTATTGTATTACCCTGAATGAACAAACTAATTGTTTAGAGCAAACACAGATTATAATATAAAGTAGTAATATCATCTTCTCGCTTTCATAAAAGATGCATTTTATTTTCTATTTTGCCCCCTCCCCCCTTTGACTTTACCAATCTAGATTTGTCTTCCGCCCAACGGAAGTATAATCGTATAACTTCTCAAATTTGTTATAACAGACACATGAAGGTAAGTAAAGAACATAAAGGAAAATATTCACACGACTTCACAATATTTTCCTTAAACCTAAAATAATAATAAAATGTTCTGATTTAAAAGTTTACCTTAACAGAAACGAAAATTCCAGACAAATTATTGCTCAGAAAATAATTACCTATGACATCATTGTCAAGATGACTTTAAACTTTAAAATATACTAGTATTCAATATTGAACACAATGATTTTTTTACAAAACTGTCAAGTTTGTGACTTTACTCTTCGGATTTCCTCTTTATGTTTTCCAAAAACATACAACTATTAGCTAAATGATCAAATTTTATTGCTATTTAGTCAACATATTTTCCGTCATGAACATGATATATGTTGGTGTTTAAGACATGCCACAGAAGATTTACTACAGTAGTATGGAAATTCATATAGAGAAAACCAAAAATCATCACAAATTATAGTTTTATAACGTCAATTCTTAGTTATTTGGTACAATGCATGTTATTATGTATATAGTTTAAGATCCTCAGAGGTGGCTAACTAACTACTTTTTGACGTAATGTCACGAAATTATTACCTCTTATGTTGTTGACATAATTCTGAATCCGCTGCACAAAGAGATAGAGTATGATCGGATGGTGGATATAGAGGTAGGTAGGCAGTGTATAATCGCATGGTTGACATGGAGTTGGGCTGTGAACGATCAGATAAAGGCTATAAACAAGTAGGCAAGTGTACAATCGATTGCTTGACATGGAGTTTGGCAGTGAACGATCAGACAGAGGCTATAAAGAGGTAGGCAATGTACTATCGAGTGGTCGACATGGAGTTGGGCAGTGAACCATCAGATAGAGGCTATAAAGAGGTAGGCAATGTACTATCGAGTGATTGACATGGAATTGGGCAGTGAACTATCAGATAGAGGCTATGAAGAGGTAGGCAATGTACGATCGGGTGGTTGGCATAGAGTTGAGCAGTGAACGATCAGATAGAGGCTATAAAGAGGTAGGCAATGTACGATCAGATAGAGGCTATAAAGAGGTAGGCAGTGTACGATCAGGCGGTGGGTAGATATAGACAGAAAAGTGGCTATGTAGAGATCGGATGGTGCTTATATAGAGGTAGGAGGAATAAGATCAAAGGGATACTAAATAGAGGTTGTGTATGATCGAATAGTGGCTAGAAAGAGGTAGTCGGTGTACGACCAGACAGTGGCTATATAGGTAGATTGTGTACGATCTCATGGTGACTAATTAGATGTAGTTTGTCTACAATCGAATAGTTGCGAGAAAGAGGTAGACATTGTACGATCATAAAGATGGTGGCTAGGCTTGCAGGGTGCGACGAAAGATCCATATCTTGTTCTAATTCCGAAAAAAAACATCGATACCAGTAGAGTAATTTCAGATTGAAAGTTTGCAAAAAAGTAAGAAAAACGTTCTGTTTGTTGCTAGTATCTTTTACGTCTATAATACAGACCATGTTTCCTTGTGACGAAACATGATAATTATCTCGGTTTTTCGAATTATTCACACGAGTAGGCGAGCTTCGTGCCTTTCCACAACTCTTCCCGTTCATATATATCAATATTGAAATCAACATTTCATAATTCAAATGCACATTTACGTTAAAAGCAGATACCCGGAATGAGTTTTATAATTGCTTTTTTGTCGAATTAGTGCGAATGCATTTATCAAACTATATATTACGATGTCACAGTCGAATGCCCATAATAGTAGGACTATCCCAAATATAGTCTGCGATTACTTATTTATTTACCATGTTCATGTACTAGTTTATCTATCACATATTTATATGCCATGCCTTTCCTGTCTTTTAATACTTTTAAAGTGTCCACAGTTCGTCATATCTAGAACGCAATCTAGTGTTTACAGATATTCTCTTTTTATTTTCTGGGATATGACGCTATATGTGTTACTAGAGGATGGAAGACGCACCCCAACTAAATCTTAAGGATGGATTTGAATTCACTTCTGATCTTTCTGCATTTGTGTATTTGTTAAGTTTAGAAAGATTTTAATTTCAATTTTCCCAGTTTATTTTGTATTCTTAAATAGATAGCCACGATCCTCAATATGCAATGAGCTCATGTATTCTGCCTTTAAAACATCCCTTTTTTGTTATTGATTTCCTGAGAGAGCAATGATCTAATTCACCCCAACTATAAATAATGTAAATATTTGGATATTCCCTACAAAACATAGCCTTATCGGAAAAGCATCTGCTGCAATCCGTAATGGGCTCTGGATTTTAAGTCGATAATCTTAAATTATTCAAGTAAATTTGGTCAAAGGTTAGAGAGTACGACTGAAACATGTAATCACATTTGTAATATATTGAAATAAATCATCGTAAATTAATCAAAAGCTCATTAAATACAGAATATGATTTATATCTATATAGGAATGTTATGATTTATTGTTGTATTTATACAAACTATAAGGAATTATTCAAAGTTAATTCTAGAACGTTTTCTGAAGTATTTTCGGTATTTCCGATCGAGAACTGTTTTGATCAAAATGCCAGAGGGATATGTAGAGAGAGAGGGTATGGAAGACAAGTATAGATATACCGATAAACGTAGGAAAGAGCAATCAAGGGAACCAAGATTCTTGCGGAAATCAAAAGAATGTAATCCAAGGACAAAGACCAGAAATGGAAAACAGACACACACAACAAAGAACATAAAATAATCAAACTAATACATACAAAGTAACAAAAGTATATGAGCAATTCGGACTCCAGCATGGACCAGGTACACCAGTAGGGTAAGCGTGTTCCGCTTTTCTAGAAACACCCGCCGAGTTGCTCTTACAAAGTAAAGTCCAGCGAAGACGAATGAGCAAAGGAAAATATGATACGTTGAACAAATCAGTTTCCATGGTGCTGATGGATACACCGTAACCATCCACGAGTTCATGATCACGACCATAAAACTTTTGTAGTAAAGCCGAGGACATCAGAAGATCGACATACGATGCGTAAAATAACACAAAAATAAATGAATAGCACGAATCAGACTTTAAACAGGAAGTGAACTCATGTGCTCCGGAAGGGTGAGCAGTTCCTTCGTGCTACTCGTTCAAGCTCCAGTTCGGTCGGAATATTCATACACAAAACGTTTTCAGGAAATTAATCTGGGAAGTGAAGACATGCATCATAGTGTTAAGCTTATATGAAGTTGTAAACAGAACAAACGAAAGTAGAGGTAAAACAAATAAAACATTACTCAAGTATACACCCACATAATGTTAGGATTAAAGGTCGATATCCAGTTGGGTAAAGCGTCTTTTACATTTCTAGAAAAAAAAGTTGTCTATAACTTATATCCAGCGAATTCATTTTTTAAGTACTTAAAACTTAATTACAGCAAAATTTCCAGAAAGCAGTGTTTTTCAAAAACACCAATGTGTTTCGACAGTGAGCATGCGCACTTGTTCTGGTTAATTGACAACCGATCCAATATGGTATAGATACTGATAAGGACTAGCGTGTTCACCGAACAATTCATACCACAACAAAGGAAAAGGATGAGAATTAAAGAAAGTCACAGTTCATTCTCCATGTCCCCGAGATATCATTAAATACTTGTCTTTTCATAATTAAGCCACAGTTTTCCGTATAACTTCTGGTTCTGGTTGGGATATATTTATACTCCAAAGACTTCAACATTTTTTTTATGAACCTCCTCCTAATCTAACCGCCATTTTTCATAATTTTAAAATTATTTTTGATGTAAATAAATTCTTAGTATGTACATGTATGATGCATTTGAAGAGTCAGAATAAATAAGCCGATTAGAATACGGGTTTAATACTCATTAAAACTAAGGTGTTATCTCATGGGAACACACAAATGTCAACGTTAAGCTAATATTTTTTTTAGACATAATCCATTCCATTGTCATTGTGTTCCAATACTCCATCAGAGTTGACAAGGTCTTAGCAGTCGGACTACAAAGATGATTTGAAGTTAAATTGACTACTATGTTACGCAAGTGATATATTGGACGAGAAAACACACATCAAGTGATAATCAGATGAGTCAGTTTTAGAGTGTCCAACATATCTAAACTTTAAATAGAAATTAAATTGTACTGGAACTTTTAAGTGGATTAAATAGACTTTTGAAATCTAATGCAAGGTAACACTTTACTTGAAACGAGTAACACATGTATTCAGCAATAACCTGTCGAAAAGACTATAATTAAAACAACCCTTTGTAGGGCATTCTCTATAAAATAGACCTGTATTTTAAGACTACCTGCCTTATGTGACCAAGACTTTTCTCTTCATCAGAATGTCACTTATACGAGATGGTTGACTGTTTGTGACGTTTTATCTTGGTAGATTGTTTGAATTTTTTTTTTGTAAGACTGTTTTTTTTTTGTTGTGTTGGGGAAAGCTCGCGTCACAATAAGGACTAGTACCTGATATTATCCAAGTATGTAACATAAATATTTTACAGTCTACATTAGATTAGAAGTATTAAATTTAGAATGTCTGACTTGACCGTGCTGTAAACAGATTTGTTAAAATTATAATCAATGTAATAGTAGTATATGTTTTTTGCCCTTCAATGGCCATTGATTTGGTAATTTGGTCTGGAAGTATAGATTACAGCTGGTTGGTTTTGTTAAAATCAAGATCAGCAAAATAGTAATTATCCAATAGAGTAATAAACAACACTTGTTGAGATTTATGAGTGTGAAAACAATAAAAAAATTTCCACATAAATGGAAGACTTTTAAATTGGACGAAGTAAACTAGCTACGTCTTGTTAAAAATTTTGATTTCAAAATAAAATGAGTTTGTTTCCTTTTAAGTGATTTCAGTAAAATATGTTAACAGTTACTGTTAAAATACAGATTTTCCACCATTAAGAGCTTAATCATATTTTTTTCTTGATAAGAGAGACTAAATTATATACCCTATGATAAATTTTTCACAGCGAGGCCCTTGGGGCTTCATGCAAACAAAAGTTTGTTCTGCTTTGCCGGTGAAGCTGCGAGCAGTCCGACGCCGGTGGTCTTAGTTTAATAAATTTATCATGATATACGATCTAGGAAAATACTTTTTAGTAGCATTTTCCAATCAATATTTACATCGATCAAAAGCAGATCATAGGAAAGATTCCATTTTGTAAAAGGAAATCGTCTTTTAGGACAAAATCTACTCAATCTGATCGAGACTGTAGACAATGTCCTAACGCGAGGAGATTCAGGCTTATAATTGTTCTTCGGTGGTTATGACGACCTGATGGAGTCCTCGCATGCAAGATGGAATATCATAACAACACTTCTAAGGATGAAGAAGATGTAGATAACAGAGAGACAATGAACCGAATAATGGAAAACGTAATTTAATTACACATTTTGTGATGAAAAATTGGTCTCGAGCATATATTTCAAAATGACAAGTTAATACGCGAAACTATTAAATATATTAATGTCAATTTGATGTTCTCTGTGACCGAAGATTATCTCGTGTTTTACTTGAAAGAAATTGTCCAATGACAAAAAACTGCCCTGTATTAGGTCGATCTTCGATCTTTTTGATGTCTAAACCTTGTAAAATAGGAATACAGATCACAGATAAATTTTACAGTTGTTGTAATAGAAATTGATTGGATTGTAGGAATAGTTTGATCGTTGAGACATCCCTTACATATACTGAATAGTTTGATCGTTGAGACATCCCTTACATATACTGAATAGTTTGATCGTTGAGACATCCCTTACATATACTGAATAGTTTGATCGTTGAGACATCCCTTACATATACTTACTGAACAAGATGTAACATGCTGTTATAAATTAATTGGTTTCTTTCTTTTTCTAAATGCTTGGCACCATATGATTATCTGATAATTCCTTATTCTCTTTAAGGGTTTAAACCAATTAGTTTTATCGGATTATTGAAGTCTATGTTGGATTAGAAATGCAGCGCTACCTACTTTATAGATGATGACAACCTGATTATAGGATGTCTTTATCTATTTTAACCCTGTGAAAACCTTTTACAGAAACTTCATAAGGGTAATTCTAGCTACTTTATAGGTTTCATAAAATCTCTTTTATATAATTACTGTTAAAACGTTAACCAGCTATGTGAAAGTCCGTAATCTAATACAAATTTTACATAAAATTAATTAACACTATTAGCAGTTTTTAAATTTGTGATTATGGCAACATTAACACAGAAAAAAACAATACAATATAATAATTGATTTTTACCATTTGTACGATATTTATTCACATCTAAGTACGAATTAAAGTTAGAAAATTAGTTTCAATCAATCATCGCAAAAAAATTTGAAACATCTGTTTAACGCTGGAGCGAGCAAAGTAAACATGCCCGCCTTTTCAATGATGACCATCAAGATAGGCAGGCTTTTTTTTCTAGAAAAATATTGATGCCGAGAAACTATTAAATATCGTGTCCATCTAATCCCAATGGACATAGTGTACCGATTTGGCCTTAGATAACTATTCCTATTGTTTTCTCATAGAAAAAATGGAACGTAGGTGTGTGTTCCTGTCCGTGACCGTCTGTTACACATCACAAGATCAAAGAAAGTTGTCGTCTGCGATGACAGGTGAAGTATTTTTTGTAATTTTTCGATACACCACAATTGTGACGTTGAGAAAAAAAGGTTAGTGTGTTGTTTGTTCTGTGTGATAAGATATTTACAAAATTTCTCAGTAATTCGAAATTACAAAAACGTAGCATACCTACAAGTGAATAAAAAAAAACTATATTAATCTAAGCAGGGCTACACTAGTTAAATATGAACGAAGCCAGAGGCGTAAAAAACTTGAACAATAGACTACCAACTGCGAAAAAGACAGTAATTAATATGAATAAGTGCCAAGTGTTTCTAGGGGTCTTAGTAGAGAAACTGACAAATGAAGACTAAACATGAATATGACACTAATATAATTAAACAAGGAAAAGACAACATGCTTAAATGAAAAGTCTATACTGAGCATAGATTTATGGAATAGCGTAGTCATTAATTCGAAATTAATCTATTTCAAATGAATAAAAAGTCGTGGACTTTTTACTAACTTCAAAATCAAACGGTAACAATAAATGATTTACCAAAGTCAGTCCATAGTTCAATATACTAGTGTGAAATAAAAACATCACCTTCCCTCGGGCAAAAATAGTACAAAGTCACTGTTTGGTTATATCTTCATAGCGTTTAACTACTAGACTATAAAATTAGTCAAACCCCGTGATCTTAGAGATAGCATCGCAAATAAATTGAAAAATAACTTTTTTAGGCGGTAATGATTCAGAATCTGTAATCCTGTTCAATATCATAGGACCGGCTTTATATTTTTACCTTGACACAAGAAAAGTCGAAGAGAAAAGTAAAGAAAATTTGTCCATGAATTTATAAGAATCATAAGGCTCGTGGACAATTTTACAAAACTGAATAATAATTGGGCAGTATATCCGCCTATTGTGCTGTTTTTTTTTCTTCTGATTTTGGCTTTTCTGGGCACTTTACAGACAACTTTGAATAAAACAAAGCTCAGTTTACTTTGTAGAACTTATATAAATCATTACAATACAGTACAAGAAAAACATTTTGTAGCAGGGGTAAATGAATGGTTGAGAAGAAGATTTAACTATTTTGTTTTGACCCTACTTGGTTTTGCAGGTTATGACGTCATTACTTTATACATCCGCTTCTTCTGATTGTATAAGGATACATTTTTTTATCCATAAATGGTTCATGTCGTTACCGAAATTCGTTATTACTGACGATGATGAATGAATACCACCAAGCAAGTTCGTATTTTTCTGTGGACGGTCTGATGTAACTTAATTGTGATTAAAAGTAAAACTTCCATTAAATAGAAGATTTTTATCATAAAATTAGTTTATGGCACATCGTAAAATTGGATTTTCAACAAAGAATAAACAATGTTTGTTAGATATCGATATTATATTCCACCACACGCGGTAAGTGAAAAACCGGAAGACCTTCTCGTCAAGTTATGTAGATCTTGAGTGATAAAATAACAGAATTAATTGTGAAATTAATGTTTTACTTTTATATTATATAAGAAGTTGTTTTCGATCCGAGCTGTTGTTTCAGTCAAACTTTAGCATGAGCTCAATTTGTCTAGTGGACAATTTTCCCTTATCCCTACCTTAAAGAGAAACACAATAAGAGAAATAATTAAACAAACGAGATACGACAACACCAACAATGAAGATATGATCACTTCGAATACTAGATAAGAAAAGAAAATGAACAATATCTTCATATTTTTTTTAACAATAATGCACCACAATTTGTTCGCCATTAAAAAAATACAAAACAAAAAAATTATCATTCCGGCAAAGTTTTTTTCTAGGTCACACTTCAGCATACCTACGACATCGTCGACATAGGAAACAAAACTGCGCTTCATATACCAAATAAATACGAGAAGAGCAAACTGATAAATAGTAAATAGGACCCAACTGCAATATACTTTTGGCCTGAACTCAAACGAGGTAACGCAAGGCGCACTTTAAGCAATTAAAACCCTTTAAACTTGTCCCATCTTTTATCTATTGGCGACAACCGTTTGACACTAACTTATCTCAGGTTCACGACTCTGCCTTCCGTATAAATAATTAGAATTCAATTTTCATGCATCAAACAAAAAATTTTTTCGTGTCATTCTGTTTTATCCGTTCATTTTGTTCTTTGACGAATGTAAATTTCGAGATCTTATCGTGTCCTTTCCGTAAATGATTCTGTCATTTCCTTTGTGACCGTTATCATTTATATAATAACGTTTTTGCCACCAACAAAGTGCTAGAGACGTTGCAATATATCTTAAAAGTTTATGCAAGATATAAATGCAATGTTTAAAAGGTTTGTGAAAACAAGTTAACCTAATGATTGATAAATGGTCAAAATGAAAAATGCATAAAAAGTACAAATTTTGGTAGGTGTGTTTGAGACAAGTTTTTGTAAATCTGATGTTGTTGAGGATAATTTTCTGGAAAGGGCTACTTGTGTATCGAATAATGATATTTTTTATGATATATCTATGCCTGTTTAAAGAACGATTAAATATTTTCATTTATTACATGTAAAACAAGATTCGTTTCTTCCTTATAATGATTGAATAATTAACATTTTTTGAACTTTGCAGCTTCCTCCAATTGGATAGCTATGAACATATATTATGCAAAAAAGGATATATTTTTGCGGTTCTCAAAAAAAAAGAACCATAGAATTATAGAAATCGGATGACCTTTTTGAGACATTTTCCTTCATATGTATACAGGAAATGAACAAAGATATTCAAAAGGACATTTTTACTGCACGTACTAAAAAGAGTATATTTTATTTTGCACTTGCAACATCTTTTCGTCAAATCAACTGATTTTAAGGAATTGACAGTCAAGACAGCTTTTCCATATTACAATAATAGTATATGTTAATAAATATGTAATTTCATATTGGCCCTGTTATAGGTTTGAGGCCAATATGATTGACCGAAACCTATAACAGGGCCAATATGAAATTACATATTTACTGACAATTTTATTAACCAACTTAACTAGATGATTTGTAGAACAGTTGTTTGTTGTGTTCGTGTTTTATCAAGAACATATAGGTTTATTTGCTTTAATCAGTCTTAAATATCATTTTTATATAAAATGGAAGATTTTTTTTTGTGTTTCTGCAGCTTTTAGTCCTGGTGATCAAAGTTCATGAAATCCAATTTTAACTCAAAATGGCGGTATCAAACGAACTGAACTTATGATGCTGTATTGACCCTGGTTTGATCCATGTTGGCCTTCTTTTTTCATATTGGCCCCGTATAGATGCCCGGTTTGAATTCATATCAATTGGTCAGTTTTTGATATATTTTAACGTATTTTGGGTTGTTGGTTAATTGCTTGCTTTATTAATTTAGCCGACAATTGTCCAGCAACTTACTTGAATCATTTTGAAAGCTTGATCTTGATAACTGATTTTTATACAAATCAAAACAAAATCTTTGATTGCGTAAGGGGAAGATTCGTAAAAATCAGAAGATGGATTTGAAGCATTGGGAACAAAAGTCAGGAGTTATACGGTTATAAAAAAGAAATTCCACATACTGAAATTAAATTATTTTGTCAGTTCATGGTAGGTCATTGAACATCATTTATCTTTTGTTTTACTTACACTTGTTTCAAAACCGATTACATTAACAAAGAATTAATTGTTTCTATATATTTACAAATAGTTAACTTTTCACTATTCCTATCAATACGATAACCACATCTGTAATAAACGTCCACATTGGTTTATATCTGCGAGTAAAACTGTCCAGACCTGCTTTATCAAATTTAGAGATCATTGAAAATTTTATTTAGTGATAAATTATCGGGTCAATTGACCATAAAGTAGCCACTAGCAGTTTAAAGATACAACTGGTTATTCTTGATCAGATCTCTGCTAGTTGTTAATGATACGTTGTGATTCCGTTTTTCCTCCATGTCCCTTGAATTTCTTATTTTTATTTTATCAATAGGTATTACCTCCATGAACGGGACCATTCCAGAGCTTGAAATCTATTTTTTTCTTCAAGAAATATGCATTATTATTATACTTGAAAAAAACCTGAGCAAATCAAGGCTTATTGTTTATATAATATTCTTACTTTATACCCTTTTCATATGTATAATTTGCTTCATAGCTTGCCATTAAGGTAACCAAGATGATACAAAACAAAGAAAGCAAACAGAATAGTAAGAAAAAAAAAGACTCAACTTGCAATTACATATATTGATGATGCATAGGACTGATTGTAAGGATTGTAAGGATTGTATTAATAAGAGAAAGTTGAGAAATAGTTTTCTCAGACAAGAAGTAATCTAGTATGGTTACAATCCATTATCAATGATTCCGTTACATTTTTAAAAGAAACACATGTAACATCATTGCTTGAACCAGAGTAACGTACACAAAATAAGTAAGACTATAACTTCCAAACATAGTACTTTCTAAATTGTTTACTGGACTGTTAGTGAAATTAGGGGAACCATGGATGCAGTTATTAGCAAAGAAACCAGAACTATATATATCCATTGAAACCGAAAGATAAAATACAACAGAAAATCAAAAGCAAATGAGAAGCAACACATCCGCATATTTATGGTAAAAGACGATATTTGTTACTTCAGCAACATTGCTCCGAATAGTCCATTCAGATATATAATGGAGAACAAACAACTCTTTATGGTCATTAAATACTCTCTATAATTGACAATGCAGATATGAAAGATGGTCACCACTGTAAAATTCAATAACCTGACTTCTATCATCAATTGTCTGCTTACTTTACAGTAGCTACATTAATGTAAACACAAATGTTTTTTAGATTGTGGATAATTCACTGTAATAGATGATTTATGACTAGATATCAATTTGCTATTAAAATATTTCCATGTTGTAATGTCGGAACTGTTTTAAAAAAAGAAACAGTAGCCATCAGCGACAACAATCATGCCTTATTGTTCTACATAATTAATGTGTCACATTTAAACCTTAATAGTAAAACAGAAGCCTCGCTGCGGACTACACAACCACAAAGCCAAAACAACACACACGTTTCCTAATACATTACAATTATCCATTTACACTGACAAAAAGTTATAATAAATGAAAACACTATGATAATGAAGCATTGAGTACATGGGTGGTCTAGGCGTTTTGACCTTAGAAAGCATTTAGTCTCCATCTAAAGGTAAAATTACGATGACATATCTATAATGGAAAAGGGGACTATAAATTATAGATTTTTAGACTTGTTGCAAATTACCATATGAATTAATTCATTTTATGCTGCATTCGGAATTTTGAAGAATATGATATTTTAAACAAATCTTTGTGCATTTCTGATTGCGTTGGAACTTCAAGATATAATGGGTTAAAAGTCACCACTTAAACTACGGGATAGTAGGAGGTCTTCTACCTTTAACCGTAGTCTAGAAAACTAGTTTATTCAGATGACACTCATTAATATGAACACAGTAGACGTATGAACTTGTTTATGAAACGTAGTTTAGCATTTGTTTCTGTGCCAAAATCCGTTATTTCTTACACAGTCTGGAATTGTTGATTTTATATGAAGAGGAAATTGCAACATTGTTAAAGTTATTTTTCAATAGTCTATAAAATGTAATAGTGAAAACAAAACAAATACTTTTTACATTGTCAATCATTGTAATTATAGACAATGCTTCTGAACACTTTAACTATCAATGAGTAATTGACTTGGTATCGATCGGTCATGAAATGTTCAATGAAATCAAGAGAAATCATGATCTATAGATCAACAAATATCAAGAGCCAATGATCAGACATATAAATTCTATTAATATTATATACAACACATCCTTTGACCCCGTTTTTAGTTAAAGCACCCACAAAAGTACCGGTAGACCGTCAATGGAACAACTTGAGATAGTAGAGCAGAAGATATACTGAACTTTTTAAAGCAACCCTGTTAATTAACATTCATGTTTGCTATTAGATTTAGTAAAAAAAAAAAAGATAGGTAATTTTGTTTTACCTTTAACAAATAATGCAAAGTTGAAATATGAATTTAACTATTATTATCAGTGTAACAAAAAGTAATCAAGGGAAACATGATAAAAAAAAGAAGACCGCAACCGAAGGGAAAAGACCAGACATGGAAAACAGACACACTCAACATAAATAAGCATAATAATACCTACAAAGAAACGAAAGTAAATGAGCTTAGACTTTACTAAAAACTGGGAGCATGTTCCCAGTGCATCGGTACGGTAAGCATACTCTGCTTTTCTAGATACACCCGCCGAGTTACATATTGTTTTCAACCCCAGAATATTGACGGCAAGGTTTATGATACTCCAGTTAGTCATGCTTTATAATAATAAACCCCTCGCTAAATGATTGTTAAAAAATACAGTTTCAAGATATGTTTAAATAATAGTCACATGCATATACAGTTTCTATTTAAATATTGATAAAAATGACTTGCTAAACATGAATCCAATTTTTTTTCTTTCTTGTGTACCAAATAAACTAAAGAAAATATCAAACACATTTTCATTGGCATGCTGTTATAGAAAAAATATGCATCCGTTCTGACAAAAGCATTTTGTGATTCTGTGCTGTCTGACAACTTTATCAAAATAGACGACTATTCCCGTATGTCACGGTACAGCAAGTTCTTGGTCTCACGCTGTATTTGAATACGAACCTTAAGCATTTGTTTTTCTTTCAGAAGGTTTTTTTTTGTGTAAATTATTTTAGTAGTATGTAATATGTTTATATTCACAGTGTCATTTAAAAATATTAATAATTATTATATTATTTTGTTTGTTTATATTTTGTATTTCTGGTTTTTATTCAAATTTATATTTTACATTGATTATTTATGAGGGACATACATCTGCTGTAACCCTGGTCTACAATGTGACAGCTTGGTCCAGTACAGAACTAAAGTAACCAGTATTTTTATTAAAACTAAAGATATATGTATATAAGGTTATTTTCGTCCCAATTTCCAGTTAAAGATTTATCGTAAGTTACAATCAAATCGCTTTGATTGAGTTGAAGTCATCTATTTAAATGGGACTTGAAGATGAGGGGCTTTTAACATGACAATTTACATTCACACATGATCCCATAAATTATTCTGATTGCTTTAATGTGCAAATTATTCAAGTTTTAAGGGATAATTATTAAAATCAACTCCAACATTCCTACTGCAAAAATATAGATCTCAATATTGACGCGACATAATTAGTGAATAAATGTGCAAACTTACTTAAGAGATACCCATTTGCTATAGCCAAAAGCACATAAATAAAACAATTTCTAACGTCGTCTATGTGATCAGTCAAGCATGACGTTATCTTCATCGCCTAAGCACTAACGCTTATCAAATTTTGATGAGAAGTAAAAATAAAATTACATAAAATTAAAATGAGCCCTTTCATATTTTACCGATTATTAAAAAGCTGCCAGGAGATGTACAAGCATGTTACTAACGTACTGCATTAGGTACGTCGCTTTATATTCAATTTTAATGTGTTTTGTTTTGTTTCTCTTGAACAGTTTTCCATATGTGTGGAAAAAGATGAAAAGATCAGTGTTAAGTAAATGAGTTCTTGTCCTGGTTGATCTAGTGTAAAGGCAATACATGTAGTAACTTATTTAACTCATTTATTTTAAGATCTACTCAATGATGTTTTTACATCAATTTCAAATTAAATATTATGAATTCTTACTTTTTACGCCAAGATATATCAGTGGTTAAAAATGCAAATAAAATATTGAGGGATTTATTTTTTACTTAAATTACCCTTGTACAAATTAAATTTCAAACAATCTTTGAAACATTTAAATTCAAATGTTAAATTCTTATGTACCAAAGAAGTAATTATAATAAAATCTAGATACTGAATCAAAATTTACTTGAGGCATATCAATGAAATTTTGTAGGTGTAGTATAAATTAAAAGATAATTTGATGGAGTGATATTTATATTCTGTTTAAGTAAACAGGATAGTCTTTGCCTTTTTGTCAAATTTGTGGTCAGGTTTAATGACGTCTCCTAATGGTAGAAAAATGATTTATGTTTAGAAAATTACCTTTCCGTATCTAAGATAATTTACATTTACAAATGAATAAGTTACTAATTACTCATCATTTGTTTTGATATATATATATATATCTGCAGAAGGTGTTGCCTCATACGACGTTGAATTTTTATTTGTGAAAGGTTTTTACGTTATCTAAAGTAATTTGTTAATTTTATTCATAAAACAATAACAGAACCTGAAAGTAATCGGTTTGAAATTATTAATTTTTGAATCTTTAAATTGAAAATTTAAACTAACTGTTAATTGTAAGAATGACTTAGAACCACATTTTATTTTTCTTGTGCAGAGAAGAGAAGTTAAACAATACATTGACCTCTCCGTTCCTCTTAAATCTGTCTAAAATTGCTTACCTCTTTGGCAAAAAGAAGAATAAGCAGACATTGACGTAGCCTTATTGAGGTCTAAAGCATCAGGCCCCCTCCAAGAATTATCTAAAACATTTAGTCGTTGGTGACTACTACACGAACACGATATGGCACAGCAGCTCCTTTGACTATCGTCCCGAGGGGCCTCACTGTCCCCTCGAATATTTGTACCCTTATACAATAAGTTTTCATATCCTGTTTTCATTAGCGAATTACTATCCCTGGGTGACGTACCTTCGGTGGTTGTCGGGGTACACAGTTTCCAGTCCGCATTTGCATGCTGTTTTGCTGTTTCCGACGGTAGAGAGTACACAGAGCCTGGAGTGAAATATCCTGAATGTGGCCATGTTCCGTACATGTGTGGATAGTTCCGGTCACAGTTAGCACCATCAGCATACGAGGGTATATGCCACCCACGAAATGCGTACGGGTTCATTGCCGCCATTTAGAACTGGTTCCTGAAAGTCTTTTGTTACTATCGCACTTTTAAGTTCAACGTCAGCTCCCTAACTCTCTATTTAGCACAAGTTACGGGAAAACAATTTCATCAACTTAGATAAACAAAACGGTAACATCAGTTAGAATGTTTATTACGATGACAAGTATTCTATCTTGTAACCAATTCTTTTTGTGACAGTAGCTCATTAAAATATCACTACACTTCGTTGGTTCCTATCCAGTGATTGGCTGTTACAAAACGCAGGCGGGCATTTTACCGTCGATCTGACCCCATTGAGGTCAACTCCGCCGTTATAATCGTAATGGAAGAGTGACTACCTTGATTCTCTCGTGCATAAAATTTTTCTACAAATAAAATTAGGATTAATGTTTTAGCCTTAGTTGGTTTCCATTTGTTGTTCCTTTGTTTTTCGACATAAATCAACATTTTTTGACAAGTTAAATATATTATCAGATCATATTGTGGACCACCGGATAAAATGGTAAATACATTGTCATTTTATATGTTAAAGAAATAAAATAAAATCAAGCTAGTTTTAAGTGGAAAATTAATGGGATTTGTATTTTTAGTGTAAGTAAAAACTAGTAATACACAATTTCATAGAAAAAATAATAAAAAACTATTTTCTTTATTCCATATTAAAATAATACTTATATATGTATATGCGAGGAAAGCAAATATTATATGCTTTTGAAATCACACATATGAATTACAGTTTTGTTAGTGTTTTAGTTTCATATCAAATTTAAAAAAAAAACCCATTATCAACAGTTAAAGAAAATATGACTTGCGGAAAATAGTATATTACATCACACATTTTAAAGTCTTAACAAATACCGACTTTTAAAGTAAAAAGTTTATGGGTTTTTAATGATGTATTATTTATCACTGGTCGTATCATTTGAATGAACCTAGTAAAACTAATTAATCAAAGAAAAAACCAACGAAATGGAATGAACATATGGAAAAGTTTTATATGTATTCAAATCTGCATTACTTTTGTTAGTTTACTAATATTTCCAAATAAAAGTTTCCAATGATAATGATATAAGAAAAGATATAAAAAAGGATCTTCGATTAAAGTTATTGTCTTATTTCTACTAATTAAATATAACACTGGGTTCCAATTTCAAACGTCGGATATTATGAATGCAAAAGATAAATTTTATCATTGAAAAATAAAAAAAAGTTATGTTTTTTCAATGTATTTCATTTACTCTAACTAAAAACCAAATACTGATTACCAAACAGAAAGAAGAAAAATTAAAAAAAAAACACAAAAAAAAACAAACCAACAAAAAACAAAAGACGAAAAAAAAAAAAAAAAAAAAAAAAAAAAAATAAGCAACTCAGAAACACAAATGATTAACGTTTAACATGATCAAGGTCTTAAAGAACAGAGTTCTGATGCTTCACAATTCAAAATCACAAACACACAAACACCTGGATAAAAGTGTAGATATATATGTGTAATTATATTTATGTTATGGGAATGCTGTGGTCCTCATAAATACTAATAGTATTTATACATTAGTCAGAATAGTACCTTTAAATGTCAGTATTCAATATAACAAAACCTACGCTGTAGTTTCTGAAGTAGGTTCTTGTTATATAGTACTTTTGTAAATAAACAGGAACGAAATGGCGCTGAATTCTTTTTTCATCATAAAAGACATTATGATCATATTATGTAATTTAACTTAAATTTGGTTTTAACTGAGTTCTATAAAAATAATAAACAACATCTATTATAGTGCGCCATTATTATTTAAATTCTTTATGCATTTGAACGTTTGCACACACCTTAAAATTAGCTCTTAAAAGCTTTATAAAGTTACACCAAGGATTCACAAAATGGAAAAAATTGTCTAAAACTATAACATTTAAAATCATAATTTTAGAAAAAAAAAGAAATAGCAGTTTGCAGAAAATTCAAAAGGTTTTTTGTTTCAAATATAAGAAACGAAGAAAATATACCCAATTAATTTACTAATTTTATTAAAAATATAAATAAATATGTATAATTGTAAAAGAAATGTACATTTTACCCTAACGCAAAATTCATCTTGATAATTAGTGCATAGTTATTATAACGACAAAATAAATGATTTAAATGTTGAAAAAATGCAACTACATAATTATTTTACATATAGGCACTCAACATAGCTGAAAACTTCTGGACGCCTGGAGTTATTGTAAAATTTTAATACTTTAGTAACCTACACCGAGATAAGTGTTTTGAGTTATCAATTTGTGCACGAGGACAGAGATTTCTGTGCCTGTGTGAAGGCAAAATGAAGGTTAACCGAAATTCAAAATAATGATTAATGTAAAATATGAAGGAAATAAAAGAAAAGACCAATAAAACTGATAAATGTACAGAGTTTATAATAAAATACTCAATACAAATTCAAAGGTATAAAGCAAAATTAAAGTTAATATTCATAGTAAAAATAGATGCAAATAAAGAATTAAATAACAAATTAAATACTGAAAGCTTTGCAGAGGTAAAAGGCCATAAATGAGGAGATATTTTTAGTTCAGCAAAGTCAAGTAGAAAGTATAATTTAACAAGTAAAAAAATCAATTCATACCATGAAACACATATTTGCACATTTGTGATAATTTATACGTTTACATTTATCTAATGTACTATTTTACATTACAGATGAGTATTTCCATGCATTTTTGAAAATCACTTTATTTAGAAAAAAAACTTCAAAATCTTTGTGCAGTCGTATTTGATTTCTTGAAAGAATCAACGATGTCGAAACAACTGTGTTCAATTTGTTATAAGATGCTAAGTATATTATATGAACGAAATACAGAAAAAAATTGTTTTACACATAATCAAATCATGCTTTCCTCTTATCATTTTACACTTGTATTTTAAAGAATGCCATAAACATATGAAAAACGAAAACAACAGTAAAATTGTGTAACAACTTGATATGAATTTTATATGATATATGTATGATATTCATATGAAACTGGCTTCATACTATATGAACATGATGCTTTCCACATCTGTAACACATCGTAATACATAATTTCATTATAATTATCACTTACAGTGTGACTTCTTCTTATTATAAATTTATCATTTGCTTTAGCAATATAATAACACAATTATCGTTTAAGTTCTTATACAAGTACTCCGTCTCCATGTAATTATTATTATCAGAATTGTTGGTATTAATATTTACTGCATGTTGTTTTACTGTGAACAATGAAGTTGTAGTTGAGGATACATGTTTCATATATGTGACAAAAATTATAAAATTGCAAGGAAAACCTGTATATATGATTTGTATTTCTTGTTTTTTGGCAAGCTTTGTTATTTAAGCTGTATAAAAGTTTACAAGTTTTTCCCATTCATCATTTTAATGAACTGATTGGGTTTTATGTTATTAATTTTCGAGAGATGAAATTAACGAAGGAAATATGTAGTTTAGAAAAAAAGAGTGTCACAAAAACCTACCTTTTTCACAATAGTTGCCAAAATATTCCGTTTAATACAGAAAACCTGAATCTTTTACTCAATGATACCGACACCTATCTTAATAATGTTAAACGACAAATCAGTCAGTTATCGCTGGCAATAATAGCTGGAACATAAAACAAAACCAACAAAATGAGAAATTAAAACCAGAGACGTTACAGGCAACAATTAATGACATAAAACGACTCTGTGTGTTGGAACAAAAGTGAATAAAATATGAAAATAAATACGCAAACAGAACGAAAGCTGTAAATGCCATATACATGCTCGTCATTAAACAGAAAAAGCTCAGTAAATACGAAATTAAACACAAAAGGACAATAAAGGGATATTTATGTCACATTATAATTAGTATTATAACTCAAGTTAGTTTTAATATCGTACATACAACCCAGTACAATCATTTGCAAAGCAAAATATGTAAAAAAAAGTACATCTGTCAAGAAATATTTTTTTCTAAAAGAAAATTATAATTCATAACTTAAATCTTTTTGTAGTAAAAATGTTATAAGAGACAGGAGATCAAAGTATGGATGATTTATCTTTTGAAACCAACACCAGAGCCACATTTGATATTATAAAGATACGAACTGAAGACGAACATTAGTTGAAGAAACAAAAAACCAACAGTTTTGTATTCCAAGAGACACAAAGCATCAATAAACATGCAAAACCCAACAACAAACTCACAACGAATCAGATTAAAACAAGATATTGAATTATTACCAATAGAAGTGCTGTTCACGTTCAATCTTGAGGCACAATGCAAGAGATTAATTGACGGTACGTATAACGGCCAGGAGTTGTACTCTTTTTCTTCCTCCCTCCCTCCCCCTCCTCTCTCTCTCTCTCTCTCTCTCTCTCTCTCTCTCTCTCTCTCTCTCTCTCTCTCTCTCTTAAATGACTTATACATGGTAATTACTGTTAATGTTTTGAATAAATTTTGTTGGAGTCGTCTGCAGTTTCTGTCTCCTGATCCTGTTTTTTTCTTGATTCCATTCTTGTTTTTTCTTCTTGACTTTTATTCAAAACCATTCAACTTTACATTACATACTAAAATAAAGATGTAATACAGTTCGATAAAGTGTGAGTGGAGGTCAAGACACAGAAATGCACATCGAACAAGTCATTAAAGTAAAAAAAGTATAAACAGCTTCTTACTTATTGGGTGAAATTAATTTGTAAATCTGTGAGTCGGATTTGATTTTTCGGGGATTTGATGCATCGCATCTACCCCGAAAAACTTGAGATATTGGATACTACAGACACTGTGAAGTCAGCCTCATATCTTGACCTGCACTTAGAAATCGATGGTAAAGGAAAATTATTGACCAAACGTTACGACAAACGTGATGATTTTTCATTCAGAATTGTCAACTTTCTTTTCATCTGTGGCAACATCCCTTCAGCACCTGAGTATGGAGTGTTCATATCACAACTCATACGTTATGCCAGATTATTGCAGAAACTACGCAGAATTTTTGTATCGCGCTAGAACTCTAACAAATAGGTTTCTGGAACAGTGTTATTTTGCTACAAGATTGAAGTCATCAATACAGAAGTTTTATGGTCGTCATTATGAAATCGTGGATCGTCATGGTGTATCCATCTACACCATGAAATCTGATTTAACCTTGGTTCCCTTGATTACTCTTTCTAATCAAGAAACATGCGATTTATATTTTACCTACTGAAAATGATAGTGGATAACTAGCTACGATCACTGACTAGATGCACCGATTGGGTAAGCATTTTCATTTGTTTGAACAGAAAATAAAACTGCACATAATGCATATAGTGTTTTTAAGTGTAAGAAAGTTCCAATTTATTTATCTTGTAAACAGATAATACAAAGTCTGAATGCCGAATTATTTGTTTATTGACATGTTTTAAAGAATACTTTTGATTTAAAAATCGACCAAGTATAATTTGTTTCCTTACACATTTTACATGGTAAATGATTTTCGTTTTTTTAGTTTTATTTAAATCTAGGATAAATTGTTGCATACAAAAAAAAAATTTAAAAAATTGTAGGGACACAATACTTGGTGTGTCTACTCATCAGTATCCGGGTCTCCTTATTTTGTTATTTTATAGTGAGAAATTGTTTCCATAACAAATAAAATTACAAGGTCAACATTGATCAGAGTAATCAAGGGAACCAAGGTTATAGCGGAAATCAAAAGAATGTAATCCAGGGACACAGACCAGACATGGAAAACAGACATACACAACAAAGAACATAAAGTGACTAAAATCATACATACAAAGTAACAAAAGTAAATGAGCAACTCGGACTCCACTAAAAACTGGGAGCATGGCCCAGGTGCACCGGTAGGGTAAGCGTCCTCTGCTTTTCTAGAAACACCCGCCGAATTGCTCATAAAAGGTCAAGTCCGGGGTAGACAAACGAGGAAAGGAAAACTATGACTCGTTGAATAAATCAGTTTTCATGGTGCTGATGGTACACATTAAACAACTGGAAGAACGATATACAAGTTTAAAAATATTAAGCATGTCAGTGGTTTTAACCATTACAATTTTATCATATATTAGATATTAACGATTGCTTACGATTAAGTTAAGAGAGTATAAACAATATAGATAATATAAATAACGAACAATCAAACAAAAAACAACAAAAACAAAAACAATAAACAAAAAACAATTGAAAATCCAAAAAAAATAAATAAACAAAATAAAATAAAATAAAAAACAACAACAAAAACAACAACAAAAGAACAAACAAAAAAACCAAAAAGAAAAACATCCATGACATCCAACTTCTAAAAAAATCGAAAAGAAACAAGAAAAAAAAACATATTAACAAACAGCAAACAAAAAGTTATCTTTGATGTTGTTTTTTTTTTGTTTCTTTACACCATATTATTAACAGTTGATAAGAAATCTTGGCTATTGTTCTTTTGGTGTTTTGTCTCCAGATTAAACCGTTGGTGTTGCTACTAAGCAGATCTCTTTAATTATGGTCGTTATCATGAACTCGTGGATCGTTATGGTGTATCCATCAGCACCATGAAAACTGATTTATTCAACGGGTCATAATTATCCTTCCCTCGCTTGTCTACCCCGGACTTGACTTTGTATGAGCAACTCGGTGGGTGTTTCTAAAAAAGCAGAGGACGCTTACCCTACCGGTGCACCTGGTCCATGCTCCCAGTTTTTAGTGGAGTCCGAGTTGCTCATTTACTTTTGTTACTTTGTATGTATGATTTCAGTTACTTTATGTTCTTTGTCGTGTATGTCTGTTTTCCATGTCTGGTCTTTGTCCCTGGATTGCGTTCTTTTGATTACCGCTATAACCTTGGTTCCCTTGATTACTCTTTAAAGTCTTACAATAATACAATATAATATAAAGAATACAAAACACCTTTTGTTTTGACATCGCAACTGTAACATATAGAAGTTAACAATAGAAAAGTTCAGGAAAGTGTGAAAAGGCAAAAAGGATAGTTCACTTATGTTGATTTGACTGCTCAATCGTAAATAGTGTGGTAAACCAATATTGTTTAACAATTTACATATATCTATTACGTCCAAAAAGTGATTAAGGACCAATTAAAGTAACAAAGCAGGATAAGAGGGTGACAAAAGAGTTATATGGTTTTATAGTGTTATGTGCTGATAAAAAGGCTGGAAATTTGGGTTCCAAAAAAAAACCCAATGAAAAAACATTGTTCTTTACTTTAAGATTGTTTTAGGACATTGGTAAAATTTTTCGACTTGCTCACTTACTTACTGGAGTTGGTAAGTCTCATATTGCGTGCTTTAAAAACAAAACTTGTCTCAGTTACTACGTCTCTCCAAACCTTTTTTGCTCAAAATGCATCTGTTCTATGTCATTTTTCCATAGCTTTAGAAATATATATACAAAAAAGTATACAAAAAAGAAATATGTAGATACAGTTAGATTATTTATTCACTTTGATTAATTCTGTTTCAACACTCGATTGAAGAAATTTTGTAGTGGATTACAAATTGTTGTTGTTTAAGAGGATATTGGTCAAACAAAGATTTAAAATTGTCGTGTATCTCTGTTTCCATGTCTGGTCTTTGTCCCTGGATTACATTCTTTTGATCACCGCTATAATCTTGGTTCCCTTGATTACTCTTTCACGTGCCACAAAAATTGAAACCGACGATCTCGAGACACTGTTATAAACATAAGTCCAGAATATGAGCATCGCTGTAATGTAATCTGGGGAGAAAGCTCTGAAAAATGCTGAATTTATCATATCTTAAGTCAGACATTTAGAACCTCGGAATATGAAAATATTTTAAAAGGTATATTTCAAACATGCTTAATCATAAGGAAAGCTGATGAAGACCGATCATCGATTTACAATTCCGTATACTTTTAAATGAGTGTTAGTCTATATAATACTTTGGAAGCATACCTTATGGATATTTGTATTTATATCTTCACAACTGAGATAGAAACGAGTTAAACATCCTTTAACATCATTAACTTTATTTATTTTTTGTATTATATTCATTTCCTCCATTTTGTGTCCGCCAATCGCGATCCATTTCTTACGCTTTTCTCTATAACTGCATATAAGAGCTTTCCTTTCCTCTTTCGTCTACCCCGGACTTGACTTTTTATGAGCAACTCGGTGGGTGTTTTTAGACAAGCAGAGGACGCTTACCCTACCGGTGCACCTGGTCCATGCTCCAAGTTTTGAGTGAAGTCCGAGTTGCTCATTTGCTTTTGTTACTTTGTACGTATGATTTTAGTTACTTTATGTTCTTTGTTGTGAATGTCTGTATTCCATGTCTGTGATGTCTGTATTCCATGACTTGACTTTTTATGAGCAACTCGGTGGGTGTTTTTAGAAAAGCAGAGGACCCTTACCCTACCGGTGCACCTGGTCCATGCTCCAAGTTTTCAGTGTAGTCCGAGTTGCTCATTTGCTTTTGTTACTTTGTATGTATGATTTTAGTTACTTTATATTCTTTGTTGTGAATGTCTGTATTCCATGTCTGGTCTTTGTCCCTGGATTAAATTCTTTTGATTACCGCTATAACCTTGGTTCCCTTGATTACTCTTTATATAGTTATTTCATATCGAGGGTATCAATTAAAGACATTAATTTGAAGTTAAACACCAAGTGAATGTTTTGGGGATCGGGGTATCCTTTAATGGGCGTTGCCCAAGGATTTTCGTGTTATCCAATATATTTTTCCGATTTAAATCTGATAGTTTGGCATTTATGGCAGACTATTGTCGATTTTTAAGTAGAGAAAAAAATAAGCAATACTCTTCAATATAATACACAGTAAACAATGACACTTTTTAAATAAATAAAACAATAAATATAATAAATTATCATGCGTTCAATATTTAAATCGTTTGCGAACTTTTTTTTTATCGTCGCGCTTCTATTTCGTTTAGTCATGAATAATATAGTTTTATAATATTATCACTTTAATTCTTTATCTACATCGATTTTAAGCAAATGCACGTGCATGTGGACAATGCATCTCATAGTGGCACGAAGCCGATCTCCATTACTGTAAATTAAATAAAATGTATACAATAATGACATTGGACACGCGTGTCTCTTTTCTATATTATCAATAAAGCGACCATTCACTAGAAGTACTAAATTTCATTGTATTTTCAAGTATGGACGCTTTTTTCTAACGGGTACCGAGACCATGTTTTATCACCAACTACTTCTTATTTCAATGTGCTTGCTGCAAATTCCTTCCGCATACCAAATGACCACTTCATGTATAACTACTTATCACTCCGCTAGTTAAATTGGCCTGCTATCGAGGATGCAAAAAAAAAAATCAGAAGACATAGGCATTGCACAATATAAAATCGTGAAGCAGTTTATGATAGTCATTACTATATTATAATAAAGAGAAATCCTGAATGTAGCAGAGTTTTTCAAATCGTTGGTAAGCAAATATAGTTATGCACAGAAGATTGACTCTTTTATAATAACATTGATTTCGGTAACCTTTACTGTCAAAAGTATATAGAATATTATATTTACAATAGTTGTTGAACATTGTAATTATGAATATGACCTCTTGTTTTGATTATTTTTAATGAATGTTTTTAAGGATTCAAAATATTAAGGTTGCCAAAAACCAATTTAAAGGTCTAAAGTAATTGAACATATAAAAAAAGAATACTAGACGTTCAATTCTTACACATGCTTAATAGCAGAAAGATGTTAGCGTATATGCAAATAGTGTTGAAGTAGGTAAATGCGTAAACCTTCAGAAGCGGTTATATGACAAAACCGTAATTCATGTAGAATGAAGGAACATGTGAATATCATTCAAGACGTACAGTCACAATAAAGTAACTCGTACTTCCAGTCATAATAAAGTAACTCTTTTGACACTAGTTAAAGTGGCTAAGTGATAGAATTCACTGCGGATCTCTATTACAAATTTTTAATCACGTCGCTATCCCGAAAGTTAGATGCCCATTTCTGGAAGGGTAAGATCTATTTCATCCTTTACCGGAAGTGGATGTGATTAATAAAGATTTGTTCTAATCATAGAACACTTCAATATTTATTGACTTTGCTCTTGTATCTATCCGTGGCTTGAATTTTGAAAATCACATGTTTTGTAGGGTTTTAGTCCATACTTAATTAAATAAAATGCTCTTAAAACGTTCTATATTCGAGGTACACGAATATCCCGATGAAGGTCTGGCTATAACAAATGTAAATATTTGCGATGCAAATCATTTTTTCTACATTTTATTTCTTTTTAATCTTCTAGCAGATGTTTTTGTCCTACGTTTGTTTATTACCGCATGATTTATTGTTCTATCAAGTTCAAGGTATAGATAAATGTTTACAAAACATAGTTTATGAATGAAGCATATTTTTGGTGATTTTTCGTTGCCTTCATCCACGCCTTTCAGAGCGTAGCTTATGAAAAGAAGGTACGTTTACACTTATTGAAGACCTTTTGGTTATCTCTGTAAGTATTTACTATTTCTATAGGGGTTATATGATGGTACATTTCTTGCGCTTCATCATTTATGTTCCCTTTTCTAGCCATTCAATACACAATTTGATCAAAGAGAAGTCATATTGCAGAAAAAAATGTAAAAGTGTCAAAGTATCAAATTCTTTATCACGATATTGTTTTGTTTCCAGTCTTTCGTTTGTATTACATTCTTTTGATTACCGCTATAACCTTGCTTCCCTTGATTACTCTTTCAAACATGTAAAGGAAACAGGAATAAGCAGAAAAAAACCTTGAGATAGGAAGGGAGTTAATTTCTATCAAATTTAGTTTGCCAAAGATAAAGTCCCTTGACAATTACGCTATTGGTCGATATGAACACCCTTTAATAGATCCAGGGATTTCCTTCTTTAGATATTAATTTTTTCATCCTCTGTTTTGTCTGTTATTTTCATATTTTTTATTTGGAGTTCATTTTGACCTCTGTTATTTTGTATAAGTTTTTCCCCGTTTGTGGTCAACTTTGATAACGCGTCTGAATGAAATGCAAAATATACGGAAGACAATATGTGACAAGATAAGTTTGCTAAATTTCAATATTACTTTGATAAAAACATGTATCATAAATTTCAAAATCATCAAAACACTTGAATGATATGCTGTTTATCTTAATACCAACAATCTGTTGACTATGACACATCTTAACATTTTGCGGTGCCATTCCCCAAACATATATTTCTTATCATGTATTGAAATTTTTGCTGTTGACATTAATTAAAATTCATGATAAAGAACATCTCAAAAATTATACGACTTTTGCTTCGGTCGATGTATTTCAGCTGTCCTTGGGTGTTTTAAGTTATAGCTATCTCCAGCTTATAACATGGGAATTAGTCAGAGTTGAGTACGGGTCAAATAAGCATTCAACGCAGTATGATGGAAGAAAGTAGAAATTTCAACATTCGAATTACATAAGAAATAATGGTTAGCTTTAGTCTTAATAGAAATCTATGTACTATTTTAAAAAGACTAATCAAAGGAATCAAGATTCGAGCAGAAATCGAAAGAATGTATTCTAATGATAAAGACTAGACAGGGAAAATAGACATATATCAAAGAACACGTACACCCCCCCCCCCAAAAAAAAAATAAATAATCAAAACAAATGTCATTAGTAACTCGGACTCTTGGAGAAGTTGCACCGGTAGGGTCACATAATAACTTTCTACTACAAATCTGTGGTACAGAGTTTCTTTGTATATATACCTGCTCATGTTTATGTATAAATGTAAGTTATTTCATCAACTTCTGTACTCCTAATTCGAAGACTGCTATTTACAGATTTAATGTTAACCTTTGATTGGTAATTTTTAGGAAGGTGTCCATGCAAAAACCAGGCAGTGGATGTCACATGACAAATTTTGTTTCCTCAAAAAAATAAATTACATAGAAATCACTACAATTCGTTAAAAAGTGAGTTAAATCTTTATTTTGAGTAAAATGTGGTTGCTTTATTAAGGAACAATAGAATCCTTTCCCGAGCCATCAAATGTCGTTTGAATACAATTATGGATTTGCCCTATTTTTTTATGGACAGCTTCTTAATAATTCTTAGTGACTGGTAGCGTTTGTTTGTTTGTTGGGGTTTAACGTCCGAGCAGCAATATTTCAGCTATATTCAGACAATGAACATGGAATGGATGATAAAATGAACATGAAATGAAAAAAAAGGATGGGTCACAAGGATAATAGGGTCGACAAATTTTGATTGCCACTGGAAAAAGGAGGATGGGTAAGGTCAGGCAATTTAGCCTCCTGTGGCGGAGCGCAAAGGTTCCTACTCCTATCGAATACCACAGCAGGGTTCTTTAACGTGCGAGCAACGTGGCATCTTTCCCAACACGGTGCACCACTATGGTTTGCGGTCAGGTTTTCCGTATTATAGCCTGACAACCCCAGCTTGTAACACGCCAGGGGTACCCCATTCCACCACCTGGGGCACACATCCCAGTTGCTCTGTGGGCAGAGCGCCTAGCCCACGGCTAGGTTTCTGAGCACTATTTAGTCGCCTTTTACGACAAGCTTTGCGCTGCTGCAGGCCTATTCTTTTAACACCCGGACCTGCACGGGGCGTGACTGGTAGCGAGTCTTCTTTTGTAGTGACAAAAGATTGTACAAAGTTTCCCAATATTTCAAACAACTTCATTTCATGGCAAATTTGGAAGATATGACAACAGTCGGACAGAAAAATCTGTGCGTTTAAATTTTGAAAATTATCACTGATAAAAAAACTTAACTACGGAAAAGGGAGATAATCAAATTAACATAGTAGTGTACTGAGCGTTATCGTTTACTGCATCATTAACATGGTAGTGTACTGAGTGTTTTCGTTTACTGCATCATTGTTTTTACAGAGATATGAAAATGTATAATACCGGTATCAAATTTCTGGTCTCCTTTTTTATTCAAAACAAAACAGCACCAACTTGGCTTTTGGTGTGAACAGACATGCAATTTAAATGGTACAATGAATTGAACAACTGCAGTACCGCAATTGTTTTAACACATTGACTAAAATTACGGTTAAGCATTAAAATTATTCAAATCGTCTCATCAAATGATATGAAATTGCGAAAAAACATTCGTAAGATAATCCAGTCAAAATAGGAATAAAAAACAAAAAGCCATTATTAACCTAGTAATAAAATCTCATAACGAGACTATATCATCTTTTATTTCAGATTAAAGACAAAATAATCAGAAATCCTAAGTCGACTGACAGCTGATGGTTCTTCTCTATAACCTTAAAAGTAGGAATTAGTGGCCGCCATTAATTTAATGTTCTTCCACGTATTAATCTCCGATCCTGGAGCACCACCTGTGTTACTCGTTAATAAAACAGTTTATAGGAAATTTTGTTTATCTTTAAGTAGAAAAAAAATCAACTATACGATTTTTATATGGTCGATCCCTTGGTGTGTGTTTTTAAGCTATAGACAAATGAAATATAGGGTTTACTATTAATTTGTATTTAGGAGCAATGTTTTCGTAATTTAATATCGAAAGACATTTTAATGAAATAATATTTATGAGCAAACTTAGGGTGGTATTATAAATTTTTAAATTAAGGATAAAAAGTCAGAATGTACATTGTATGTATGAAGCTTCTGTTATAAATTTAAGTTTCAAAAGTTATTAGATGTAGCAATTTGAAATATTTAATCACAGTGAAAGAAACGTTAAATCAAAATTCAAAGCAATGAAAAATTAAATACCGTCTCCAAATATACCAACCTTGTTTGGTGAAAAAGACTTGTTTTGTATCTCTTTTTGTGCTCGCTTGTTGTCTGGTTTGAATTTCTAGATGACTAAGGAATTTTGCTTACTCATATAAACTAGTGAACAGTTTATTTTAATCACCATTAACAATTCATGAAGTAAAAAGATATATAACATATTGAAACAGAAATGAAATGATTACTTTCTTGTTTTATTAAATTGTCTATGCTTAAACTATCAAAAATATTAACTTAAAGAAAAAACGTTGACGCAATCGTAACACGTCTGATTTTAATGAATCGCTAAATTATTGTTCTAATTTTGAACTTTGTTAAATAATTGACGCATTTTCATATACAAATTGTCTATAACTACACGTTAATGTCGGTAAACAAACCTATTGTTGAAATTTCGTGATGGTATCTTAAAAGGAATTTATTTCATCATGTTATGTGCATTAGAGACGATTGAAATTAATTAAAATCAATATGAATGACTTAAATTCCCTTTGAAAAAATATATTAACAATTCGTTATTTTCAAAAATATCAAACAATTTAAAAAAACATAAAACTCTAAAATTATTTCCAAACCAGCGATACTTGAAGTATTAAAATGATTCCGAACCTAATTTCATTATTTGTAAATTAAAAGAAAAGCATTGAAAGTTTTTTTGTTGTTTTATCGCTTTTTAAGTAGGTATTAATTCAATGTGCGGATTAGTATGGATGAGACAATTTACAAAGTTATTTGTTCATTGCTTTCCACACAAGGACATCAAATGGTTCGTAAGTCGAAGACTCATACAAATAGAATGTTTACAATGATATTCATCAATCGAGGACCCTTCAAGTCTCCTGGTATGATTATTATGTGTCTAATAAAACTATGACGGCCGTCTTTAATATCGTTTTATGTGGCGAATTCAATTTCTAAAAGAGTATAACTTAACTCGTAAAACAGAAGACTTCAAAGGTACCTCGTTTTAGAAGATATAAAATACATGGATAAAATAATGCAAATTCCAAGTAATAGCCCTCACATGAAAATCTCTTGTTATTAAATCCATTTTATTTGCGGTCATAATATTTGGATACCTTTGACCAAGAAAAAGGTCAATAAATTATTCAATTACATTGTAAATGTTATCAATATAAGAAACTTATATAATATGGCATTAAGTTTATCGACTGACAGCATAATTTATTCTTAAAATTGCTGAAGTTTTATTTCATAATTTAAAAGATATGATGGCGTGCAGAAGGGTTAAGCTTTACAAATTATGTTCGGTTCAATAGTGTATCCAAAGTAAATTGCCTTTATTTGACTATGTGGCATATTTGTATACATTTAATATATGACAAATTAATCAAGGGAACCACGATTCTAGCGGAAATCAAAAGAATGTAATCCAGGGATAAAGACCACACACGGAAAACAGACACACACAACAAAAACAACATAAAATAACCAAAATCATACGTATTAAGCAAGAAAACTAAATGAGTTATTCGGACTGAACTAAAAACTGGGCGCTAAATGAGGTATTCGGACTGAACTAAAAACTGCGCGCATGGACTAGATGCACCGATAGGGTAAGCGTCCTCTGCTTTTCTAGAAACACCCGCTGAGTTTAAAATAAAAAGTTAATTTCTAAAGTAGACGACAGAGGAAAGGAAAACTATGATACATTGAACAAATCGGTTCTCATGGTGCAGATGGATACACCGTAACGATCCAAGAGTTCGTGATGACCATAAAACTTGTATCAAATATGTTCAAAAGTCTCTTTAACGGTTTCAATGAATTTCAACTTTCAAAACATACTCAAACGATTCATATCATTACTTCAAATCTACCCATCATCACCAAACATACAAAAAAAATAAAAACGGGGAAAAGATTGACATTCATTAATGAAGAACAGAGGGGAACTCTCTGGACAAAAAAAGCCAGGAATATACAAAAAAAAAATAAATAAAAAAAAAAAAAAAAAAAAAAAAAAAAAAAAAAGACCATCAGACGAGGAAAAAGCTTTAAATATCGTAAATGAACTAAATTCCAACGAAATATCAGAGACAGGGGCAAAATTCAAATATAAAACGACGAATTACTTATTCGGTATATTGGCATTTGCTATTAATACACCCATACAGTATGTTACATACAACGATCTCAGATAATGAAAGTATTGTTCGAGTAGGTTAAAATGTTCAAAAATTGAAACTGAGGTTAATCAGAACATTTTAAAGCAGGTTCCAGAAAATAAAAGGTTTACTTAGAAACTTGTTAAATATGCTTTTTTTGTGTTTATTTTTGTTTGTTTACGTTAAAGCGGATGACCTTTTGTTTTATATATTTTAGCTGATAAATTTTAGAAAAAAAAAAACTTGCACAAGGGTAGAATTTGATATCAAAATGAATTCAATATCCCTTTTTTCAAAATAATGATCATATGTGTACGTCAAAATATTTGGTGACTTTAGAAGTTAGGGACATCGTTCTCAATAGCTTCATTACCGTTAGAAAATGTCTTTGTTGTTTCGTATTGGTCTCATTTGTTGTAAATCAAGGAATACCCATAAAGGCAAGGGCAACATATGGTAAATTATATTGTACGCGTGTAGGTTTAGTTCGTCTCCATACTGTGATTACTTTCATTATTTCTTACTTGATATAACAAAAGAGTATTCAAGGAAACCAATATTCCAATAGAAATCAAAAGAACATATACAAGAATAAATACAAGGCAGAAAAACAGACATACACAACAAAAAACGTGAAACATTCCAAATAACATGTAAAAAAAACAAAGAAAATGAGCAACCCGAACTAAAAATAAAAAAAATAAAATAATGGAAGCAAAGACCAGGTGCAATGGTTGGGTAAGCATCCGAGTTGCTCACTTCAGGGGTAGAGATAAGCAATACTAGGACATACCATAACAATCCACGAGTTCATAATGACGAACATTAAACTTCTGTAATGATGATTATAAATGGGTCGTATATTATGTTATTCGCGTTTTTTGAATGAAATCTAGCAAAAGGTAAAAATACAGAAGGAAAACAATATAAACTGCTAGATGATTTAACTTTTTGTCACCTCAGACCATGAAAAATAAATTGACTATAATGTAATATAAAGGTCCATCAATTTGAGCAACAGTACCTTTTTCAAAAATTGAACCAGAAGTTCTTTGCTGAATTTCAACATTAACATTGTTGACATGATTACATATATATGTTACAGGGCAAATTGGAATCCAGGACGATCTGGAATCCTCCTAGGGCAAATCGGAATTCAACATTGTCCTAGTAGAAATTTGAATTCTGATTTGCACTGGTTTAAATCCAGTACAAATCAGAATTCAAATTTCTACTATAGTCGGCGTCACATAAATAACATACTGTTAAAATTTGAATAAAAATATTTTCTACGACTTTATTGACACCTACCGTCGTTTAAATTGTCTTAAATGACTTGCTCATTCGTTAAGCCAAACGGCTTCTCCCTAAACATTGAATCGTTAAATTCCGGTCAGATTTTAATTCTAGGTGGCAATATTTACATTGTAAAAAGTCGGCCATGTTTACAGTGATCGGGTTGCTAGGAGATGTTGTTTACGTTTAAATGGTTTGTCCAAAAACCGAAGAACCCAGAATGCAATTCGGCGTTATTTCGGATATCTCGGATTTATTTTACGCGAACAACGTATAATACCGAGAAGTTGATCAAGCAGACGATTGTCACCGGAGTTCGACGGGAACTTACGCACTTCGTTTGTAAACAAATCGTCCCGTAAAAACCAACATGGCGGATATTAGTATGGGATTTTCCCGTAAGGATTTGTTACGCATGATTTAAGCTAATAAGCGACTTGTTTTTGAGAAGCTGTTTGGCTAAACGAATGAGCAAGTCATTTAAGACAATTTAAACGACGGTTGGTGTCAATAAAGTCGTAGAAAATATTTTTATTCAAATTTTAACAGTATGTTATTTATGTGACGCCGAGTATAGGACAAATTGAGATATCCCGATTTGCCCTACGAGGATTCCGAATCGTTCTGACTTAAATGAGTGTACATTAAAAAGTTATAATACATGTAAATAAAGAAAAATCTCCCAAAAGTGTCTTTGTGTTATATAATGATAAAATAATGTAAAAAAAAAGTAGTAAAATTGGTTAATCCCCGTGACCTAATTTTTAATCCTTTATATCTTTGGTGACCCAAAAAGCTATTACAGAAATGAAACATTGTCAATACTTTTGAAGTTGCGTAAGTGACAAATTGTCAAAGGGCCATGTTGTGTAAATACAATTCACATTGTATTATTTGACAATGTAGTTTCAGTGTGGGTATTCTCTGTACAGTTTCGTCATTATGACTACATACATATTGCAAGTGGAGGGAAGATCAAGGGGAATATAACAATAATAGAGAAAAGTGCAATCGAATAAAATGCGGACTCACTTACAGCAAACAATGCAGATTATATCGAAGTATGACAAACGCAAAAGTGTTGCTAACTAAGTTATTCGACACAAACTAAACTATAAAGAACTTTTTAAATTAATCTAACAACTAAGTCACATTCAGTGCAACATATATAGACCCAGTATATCAACATGTATAGACCCTGTATATCAACATATATAGACCCAGTATATCAACATGTATAGACCCAGTATACCAACATGCATAGACCCAGTATATCAACATATGTAGACCCAATATATCAACATGTACAGACCCAGTATATCAACATATATAGACCCAGTATATCAATATGTATAGACCCAGTATATCAACATATATAGCCCCAGTATATCAACATATATAGACCATGTATATCAACATATATAGACCCAATATATCAACATGTACAGACCCAGTATATCAACATGTATAGACTCTGTATATCAACATGTATAGATCCTGTATAACAACATGTATAGACCCAATATATCAACATATATAGACCAAATATAAGGACCCAATATATAGACCCATTATATCAACATGTACAGACCAAATATATCAACATGTACAGACCCAGTATATCAACATGTACAGACCCAGTATATCAACATATATAGACCCAGTATATCAACATGTACAGACCCAATATATCAACATGTATAGACCCTGTATATCAACATATATAAACCCAGTATATCAACATGTACAGACCCAGTATATCAACATATATAGACGCAGTATATCAACATGTATAGACCCAGTACATCAACAAATATAGACTCAGTATATCACAATGTATAGACCCAGTATATCAACATGTATAGACCCTGTATACCAATATGTATAGACCCAATATATCAACATGTACAGACCCAGTATATCAACATGTACAGACCCAGTATATCAAAATGTATAGACCCAATATATCAACATGTACAGACCCAATATATCAACATGTATAGACCCTGTATATCAACATGTATAGACCCAGTATATCAACATGTATAGACCCAATATATCAACATGTATAGACCCAGTATTTCAACATGTATAGACCCAGTATATCAACATATATAGACCCAATATATCAACATATATTTACCCAGTATATCAACATGTATAGACCCAATATATCAACATGTATAGACCCAATATATCAACATGTGTAGACCCAATATATTATGGACAAGTGGTTTTTTTTGGTTAAGCTTGGTCCAAAATGCATTGAAATTGACTCTAATGGACATTGAAAGATGGTTTCGAAAAATATCCGGTTCCTCTAGGGTTTTATTTAGACAAGTTTAACTGCACGGTATTTGACAATGCATTTTAATGAGTTTTATGTTATCCGAAGGGCGACAACTATTAAAGTCAAGACTATATCTTACAAAATATTAATGTTCAGTTTATATCCTGTGTGTTATTTATACACTATGAAAGTCGAGGAATTTCCGAAATGATTTACACCAAAACATTACACGTTTCGTATTTAATTTGATTTGTTTACTTCTTCAATTAAACTCTCGCCCCGTGCAGATCCGGGTGTCAAAAGAATAGGCCTGCAGCAGCGCCAATCTTGTCGTAAAAGGGGACTAAATAGTGCTCAGAACCCTAGCCGGGGGGGGGGGCTAAGGCGCTTTGCCCACAGAGCAACTGGGATGTGTGCCCCAGGTGGTGGAATGGGGTACCCCTGGCATGTTACATGCTGGGGTTGTCAGGCTATAATACGGAAAACCTTACCTCAAATCATAGTGGTGCACCGTGATGGGAAAGATGCCACGTTCCTCGTATGTTAAAGAACCTTTGCGCTAAAATTGCCGTAAATTTTATGGCACTGTGTTAATTTTAATCGCACGATTCATTGCTTTGTGATATCAAGTTCAAGATCAAATACCGGCCATGTAGAAAACAAAATATATATGGTAATTTTTTGTTACCTTAATCTAATTTTGTTTTTTTTTCGGATATGTTTTACGCTACTCAGGTAATTTATTACGAAAACAATACCATGATACCTAGTTGAAATGAATGATTTAGCCCTAGTACGAACACGAATAGTGTTTGGCGCGTGTTGGGGAGCTTCATTACGTTGTTGTTGTTGACTGGGGGTTCCTGATGCAAGCCTTAGACTTTATCTTTGGTCGACTAATCGAGGGAGTGGGGGGTTTTTAGTCTGCAACTCCTCTCAGACCGCTAAATGGAGTTCAACGAACCTTTAATCACACCTTTATCACACGTTACTATAGTGTGTCTCCTGTTTTCCCCATGTAAATGACTTAAGATTTCCTTATAGAGCGGAGCGGGAGAGGGTCACCAAGTGTTACTCACAGTGATTTTTTTCAGTTTTTAAAGAATAGGATAATACACTCAGGCTATAACTACGGCAGTTTGAATACTTAATGTTTGTTTGAAAATATATCAATTTCTTACTTTAAGCACTGTTGACTTGAAAATAAATTTAGCAGAAAATATGCATTAACTTCGGTTCATTCCAGGAGGGTTTATCCTGTTTTAATGCGAACAGACTATATTTGTTTCCTACTGCACACTCTGATATAAACACGTGGCTATTCCTTTTTAACTATTGGAAGGAGCAGCTGTAAATTCTAATACTCAGTAGCTGATCGGTAGCCTAAGCAACATTGGCTTTATTTGTATTTATATCTGGGTTTATTATATAGAACTTTTCAATGTAAGGACCAATAGAAGCGTAAATTTTGAATTCCTTTTTTGAACACTACTACCGCGATGTCACAAAGGTATGCGTTACTTTCTACAGACTATCACAAAAAAAAAGATAATAACAAGTAAAGTAAATTATTGAGGCACCCGGGATAGATTTATAATTGGGTCAACTAGGAGCGCTGATAGCGTCCACTTAAAGACAAAGTTTGGGTCAAGGACTAGGAGCGCTGATAGAGTCCAAAGTTAACCATTGAGGCACCAAGACGATGTTTATAATTGGAGTAAGAACCAGTAGAGCCCTTATGTCACTGCTTTTCTTGAAGTAAAAGACATGCTAGTGTAATGTTCGTAATGAATTGATATTAAATTATTACGAATGTAATAAATAAATTGTTATGATGATTTAGACACACCACATTGACCGTCAAGTTCATTGTGCCTTTATCATTTCCTTAATTTCAATTATTATTTCTATCTCACGTTACGATTCAAGATTTTATATAATTTTCGTATTTGATCGTAAATCTTCGGCACATCCGTTTTTTCTTCTCGACAAAAGTCGTAAATTTCCGTAATTTCATTACCTCAGTTGTCGCTATAAGATGTCGTAAATTGTCTCTTTGTCATAAAATTCACCAACATCAGAAGATCTACCAGGAATATAACATACCTTCCTGGCAGAACAATTGGGAGTTAATTATCACTAATATGAACACAGCGGAGACGGGATTCTTATTAGATTTAATATTTACTATCCTTGCCAGGCGGCCACGACATAGCCTTGGCTAGAAAGAAATACACTCACATTTTTTAGTTGGGTTTGGCAACTGTTTCTGCGGTTGGTATGTCTCTTTATGCTGAACATTCCAACTGGCAGCATGACCTACTCAGGTAAAACATTTATGTGAATCGGACCCCTTGGAATTTCACGTGATATTCATTTAATATCGAAAGACCCTTTTGAAAGTTTGCGATTTTTTTTTATGAAATTTACGTGAACATTTACATTAGAAATCTAGTTTTTAAAGGAATGTACCTAACGATATTCATTTGATTGTTTTAAATGATATTAATGCAATACACTCAAAATCCCTTGATTGTGTACTGCATATGTATTTTTTTGGGTATCATCCCCGTCAACCTCGGAGAGTTTACAACATAAAAAGGTCATCAATTTCGTGGACGTACAGACGGGCGGACACGCAACTTTTCGGAAAGTACCACATCTTCGTGAGGCGGGTACAAAGTGACCAACTGGAACTACTCGACATTCTTAAGAAAAACAGTTCGTAAATGGCAGAGTAGTTACGATCGAAAAGGGACAAGTTGGATCACAAACATAATCTACTCCGCCCTTACCAGATACTATTGTTTCTTAGGTAGCAATTCAGGTTTACCTATCTCATATTGCATAGCTATTGTCCTAAAATTATTCTTCTTTCGTGCTCAGCCATATATGGCGCAATCAGCTAAGACGAAGGTTATAGAAAACATGCACAAAAACGATGATTATAACTCTATAGTGCACCACATTGGTGCATGCGTGTGTGTGTTTCTTGTTGACTCGGTCGATCTTTCCGCAAGTTAGAGTTGCATTGATACGGTAATTACCTGTGTCACCAAAGGCGGAAGCAGGTCTAGGAGTCGGATCACTCTGTCCGTCTGTCCGCCCGTCTGTAACACTTCAGCTTGTCAGCTTGCAACTCCTCTGAAACTACTCAACAGAATTTCATGAAACTTGACATTTAGCAAGAACACCATATGCAGCTGTGCATATTATTAGAAATTTAAATTCTCTAACCTTTATGGGCATTATGGCCCTTTGAAATTAAAACTTTACCATCAATCATTATGTATCAGCTTGACTGTCATCACAACTCCTCAGAAACTAACCTACAGAATTTCATGAAACTTGGTATTTAGCAAGAACACCACTTATAGTTGTGCATGTTATCAGGAACTTTTGATTCTCTAATTTTCATGGGAGTTATGCCCCTTTGACCTTTGATATTTACTGAAAATCATCATGTCATTGCAACTACTCTAAATCTTTCAAACAGAATTTATAAAATTTGATACGTAGCAAAATTCAACATATCATCAGGAAATTTTGATTATCGAATTTTCATAGGAATTATGTTCCGTAGTTCTGTATATCTGACCAAAACACTTTTTTTTCATCGCATTTTCCTCGACAACTATAAATTACAGTTGCAGTGCGACGCAGGTCCAGACATCGATTGGTCTACCTTGTTTTTCCTCATTGTCGCTCTCCTTGTCGATACTACAATCCCACTATACGCTATACCTTAAAATACACTTCGCAAGAGCAACCAAAATGAGTTTCCCTGGAATACATGATACCTACGGAATAGTACAAATAAACAGCGTTCTCAACATTCTCTCTATATTTCTCTTAAATCATTATTCGTATTGTACGTAAATGTTTTCAGTACTTTGATCACACACAATCGAATACCCTCGTAACTAACATAAAACTCTAGAAAGGTGCCGAATAGTTCAGACAAACGTCCCAGGGTACTCATTAAGATCTAAAGGAACTACCGTGTTGAATGGAATTTTCACGTCAAAACAATTAGACATTTAATTACCCGGCCAAGTCATAACGAAGAGACAGTGTTCTGATTAGCTTTCACACTCTGTTTTATTATCGCTTTGCTGTTGAAAAGCGGTTCCGGCTCGTTAAAATCGAAACAGCTTTTTCTGTCAAAATTTCTACGATGTATTAGAAAGCACTCGCAGTAACTTTGTTGCAGGCGTCGATATGTTCCAATGGTAAATATTGGTAGAGAATCTAAGGGTGCATAATGGTACTTAATTGTGAGAAAAGTAATTATTCCACGAGAATTTAATTTTTCCGTGCTTATCTCGGTATCAAGAAGGTCGCCTTTGAGAAATCTACCTCGTTTCATGCATGATACAAAATGTTTAGATGATGAGATGTTACTACGACATTCCAATATTCATAAATATTCCACGTCAAAAATCTTACAACTTTTTTGCACGTTTAATAACAGTACAGTGTAACAAGTATGAACCGAACCCCTATTGGGGTCATATTATTTTTGATTTCGACCGTATTTTGGTTTACACAAGTTCAAAATCAATTTAGATTAATAAAGGGTCTTCAAAAAAGAGCCTACTGAAACAAAGTTAATCATTCAAACCGAGGTAACAACTTCCGCGCATCGCTTGGAGATTAAACATCAAATTTCTTTCTTTTTCGCATGACGTAGACTTATCAAACTATAACATTACGTCGATGGAACACTGACGTCTCTGCTACCGTTAAAATTCATGTCTTTGGAATACTGACGTCTCTGCTACCGTTAAAATTCATGTCTATGGAACACTGACGTCTCTGCTACCGTTAAAATTCAAACGTAGATATTTGATACATAGTGTGCCAGGCGAAAGTACACGGTAATTCATTTTGAAATTGCATACTAAAGTTTAGTTTATTCTCTAGAAATGGAGTTCGTATTCCAAGCTGTCGAAAAATAGGCAAAACTTGTATGTGTATTCTGGCAGACTTCCAATTAAAAGGAAATAGATGCATACTTATGAGGAAATTTTTAAATTCGATACATACAACCCATAAGGTTGGATATAAAATTAAAAACAAACTTCTCGTGGAGAGTGTATTATTTAAAATTAAAATAGACTCACTGTGGTACAACATTTCAGTTGATGCTGCATACCAAATTTCAGATAATAGTCCGCATGTTTTAGCAGCAGCCGAAAATTTATTGGAAAGACTTACACATGTACAAACGAATGTAAAACTGAATGCCTGCATAACTGAGACAAAGTGACCATGTTAATTAACATATGCTGGTAATGAAAGGAAGAAATACAAAATTTAGTTGTTGATCTGATTTGAAAACCGTTCATTATTTAGGTGGAGTAGATTCATTTGGCTAATATTTTCTTAAGAAAAAAATGAAAAAAAAACTGTCACATAATAGAATGTGTTTATCTGTCAGACTGAACTCCATAGTTTATCTTCATCACATTTCTGTGTTACGTAAAATACTACTTATGCTTTGTGCTCAATAGTTCAAGACATATTCAGAGAGAACAAAACGCAATATCCAAAGAGATTAGAAACTCTTCATACAAGACCATATTCGATATAAACTAAACATGCGTTTTGTTACCACGTAAACATATACAATTTAATAGTAAAAGGAACGGAAATTATTGGTATTTTATTAGCTATATAAGCAAACAAGGGAAAGAGATGTAGACCAAAAAAAGGAAGAGATAAATGCTACATTGACTGTGCATTGAATACATAATATATTGTATACAATGGGACGTCTAAGATTCAAGGACGAACGTCGTATGTAAATTTTGTATCATAGCTTTAGTATATAAAGGTCTCTCAAGAGAAGTGATATAACAAGTCCTTTTAGTTCACAGAGTTACACAATTAATGTAACAATGTCATTAATGTCTGACATTAGAACATGTATATAATATTATATATAAGATACAAGATTACTGGGGCGGTGTGTACTGAGCAGAAAATATTTTTTAGAAGTGTAGTGATGCTGGGCTATACTTTTATAAAATCAAATTATTAAAAAAAAGAAGAAAAAAATCAGCAACAATAAAAAATATGAAATTATGAAAGTGTAGTAGGAATAGAGCGTGCACTGAAGTTTTAAATATATTTTATGGAGGTATATGTCTTGGTGCAAGACAGTTTCAACAATAAAGATTAAAATTGATGGTAAATCGATTGAATGACATGTAAAATATCTTGCTTGGCACTAATTAAACGATTCCTAGTAAGTATGATCGTGTCGGCTGTACTCGTACGCCTCGAACATAAGTCCCCCTTAAGTTTTGGGTAACAGAGAAAAAAACATCTTGAAGAATTGACTTATTCTGCAGCTTTTTTTCTTTGAAAGTACAGATCCATGTAAGAATTAGACAGTTACTGTAGTAACAGACGTGCATTCAATGTACTAGTGTATAGAAACATTTTCTATAGACTACAGACCAGGGGACTGAAGAAGTATTTCATTTTTAAAAAATGGTTGAAATTCGTTGCTTGCAAATCGTTTCCCGTTTATTTTCATCCATATTTAACTATTAAAACATATCTCTTCGCCACTCTATAGCAGAACTTCTAGCTTTGTGGAGTTTTCTAGATGTGTTTAATGCATTTCAGCAATAAAACGTCTTGCTGTGAAAAAGTGTCATCATTTGACCGATTCTTACTTGGACGGTATTTTACTTTACATTAATCATCTATGTACATATTTCGAGGAGAAGTAACTTAAATGTCATTTCCCAGTTAAAATTTGTTCAGTTTTCGTACATTTGCTGTATAAAAGTTCATTAGGATTAAACTGTCTAGTTATATTTTAGGGCGCACTATTTCGCACACCAAGTTACCCCGGTCAAATTTTGTAAAACAAAATTAAAAGTTGAAATTTGGTGGATATATTATTTGAATGTAGATAAGCATTTATACATAGACTGATGTAATATATGTTATGGTAAACAGGTGTAATTTAAATGATAAATGGTATCCGGAACGTTTCAGTCCCCTGCCGTATTAGGTTCTCTCCTCAGCATCAGATGGCTGATTTTCAAAATACCTTATTTCGCACGAACGTTTGGGACTAAAATTGTGAGAGAATGAATCGAAAAGGGTCTTATTATTTTTATCTTTTTTCCACCTATTCCATGCGTGCTTTCATCATTTCGTAGTGTCTAAGTGCTTGATATTTTATAAAACATAGTATTTGGCTGTTAGTTTTGGAAAGACACCCCTGATTGTACTAAAACTCAGTAATATTTTTTTCAGTATGTTACCATGGCTACTGGATTTTATAAGAATAGTCACTGAATTACTTATAAATGACTGGAACTTCCACACACCAAGGATTTAAAAAATATGCACTTTTTTATGACAAAACACTAGAAATTTCTGTGTGGACTGCCTTAAAACAGCTTTATTTCAACTAAATGAGACCTAATTTTCAGAAATGACCTAACTGTATTGTACTACCTTAGTTATCGGTTGCAATTCGGGCATCTGTTCTTCTGAAGCCTAGTTGCGTGTTTTTTCTTCTTTATCCCTAAATGATTGGATGAGATAGTATTTCATACAAAGGTGCGTTCACATGAACGTACGGTTCAGCTCGAATCTTGCTCGACGTAAAAAGTTGGATGCTGCCTTCTTGCTGTGTTATCAGTCAGGCTAGTAGGAAAGATCGTTCTTTCATTTGTAAGTTCCCCCCACAATCATATTCTCACAAACAGCGCTGTATTGTTTTCTTGTCGTCCAAACAGTAAAATATTTATTGTAACAACATGTGTTGGTTGCGTCTTCCCAGAATTGCCTTTTACTATTAAGATCAGAGAAATGTTTATTGAAAAGCACTTTGAACGAATGAATTACAAACAAAATAGATACGTTGTACGAACAGTTATAGCTGTTTTATTATAAATTGCCCAGTAAAGTTTTCAATCAGGAATGTCAAAGGGAATCTGATTGCCAAATGTTAACCAGAAAAAATGTACTTTGTTTTTTTTTAAATTATTTTTCCGGTCTATTAAATAACAATATTATGTTAAATGTCATAATCAATGCATGTGGCGACTGTTTGTCCACAATAGATAGAAGTAGTTATTTGGATTTTACAAGTATGAAGTGTATTTGTACAATCATCGACTGCGATATTTAGGTGTCATTATAGAACGTTCTGTTATATTGTTTCAGCCATCTACCAAACATGAAATGGTCAGAGTCTGAAAAGTACCCTTATCTAATACATATTATAGACATTTGTAACGATAGTGGTCAAATACATGACAAATCACAAAATAGTGACACAACAAACGAGAGTGGGCAATCAGATTAAAAGTTGGAAGTTCCTTGAAGGCCCATAAATGCCTTTAGCTGTTTTTTTTTCGAACTGTTGTTAGGGTTTGGATTTCTTTGACACATTCTTCGTTTCGGCTTTCTTCTCTTTTTCTTTTTAACTTTGAAATACGAACTTTAAAAATTGCGGTGCCCTATCTTTCCATCTGTATTTAAGGCATTGCATGTTTAAAGAGTTTGCACGTTCTCGATGCTCTTAAACTGCACGTGTCATTTTATTTCCTTTAATATGTCGAAACATACTGTCCACTCTAGAACTCTTATAATTCCCCGAAACTTTAATATTTTCACAAACTTTTAAGCAGGGTTACGATTAATGAAGACTTGCCATCCTGGGATCAACGCTATTGACGTGCCCATTAAAGTGGTGAACTGTGAATGAAAAAAATCTGTTTTATAGATGTATCATCTTCTACAAATCATATTGTCCAAGAATTTCTGATCCACTCAAATATACCAGAAATGTGAACGGCTTCGTAGTTTTTAATGTGACCTCTGTGACCTCGCCTTGACAGGGCGTTTCGGTTAGTTATTGTAGCTAGACTCTTACCGAATTGAACTCACTTGTAATGTAACAGATGACGCTGGCAGAAGAGAACGTACCTACCCTTCCTGAGCACCTGCTGTCACTGCCCTTTTTTGTGCAAGTGTTTTTAGCTTTTTGGTTGATGAGTATATATATCGATCGTCCATGTGTATTGTTTTCATCAGTCTTTGTACTTGAATTTGGATGTAAGAATTGTCGTCCTACTTTTGTTTTGTTGCCAATTTTTATTTTCGCTGATAGTTTTGAAAATGACATTAAATATTTCCAAAATGTTACATATGTTCGATTGGTCAGATATTTTCGCTTTGAAATCCTTCACATGTCTGGCGAAGGAAGTTAAAATACACACATACATACAATCAACCAATCAAAGAAGCAATTAATTAAGAAAAGCTGATCGTACCATTCCACTTAGTCTATTTTTGCTAGTGTAGGAAGACTTTAGATCGATATTAATTTAAGTTACACTGACCACTGCTCCTGGTTGGGAAGACTTACAATTCCATTGACCACCGCTCCTGGTCTATTTTGTCAGGATTTTGAGTCGTTTTTAGCCGTAGTTACAGTGTAGCATTTTGAAAAAAATTAATTTCAAGCTTTTTCTCATCGTTTTACTGTACTTAGTTTGTTTTCTCTTCCTTCCTCGTGCTTATTATTCACTGGTTCATTAGTCGCTAGCTTGAGCTTATTTTTTTTAATTCCTGACAATGAAGACTGGATACTATAATTCCATTAGTTTTTCTCATGTTTTTAAGGTTAGTTACATAGTCTTTTGATAAAATTTATAAGAGATTTCTGAAAAGTTTTTTTTTACTATTTTTGTCTATTTTAATTTATAATCAAGTCTTTCTTATTTTTACTGAAATATAAGGAGTTGTTATCATTCAGCATTTGTTCTTCTATTGCAATTGTCACTGGATATAAGTAACCACACACATTGCCTGTACTTATGATTCTTTTGTTTGATAATTAACATTGATAAGAATTCTTTTGATCCTGAAGGAAGTCTTACCCATATAAATGAAACAGCTACCAAAGTTTCTAGCTTTCATTTGAACCTCTGATAAATTTAAGCATAAAATCGCCATAAACCGGCCTTAAAATGTCACTGCTTCGCGGCGATATGTGAGATTGTATAATGTATTTACTCAGATTTCATGATTACGTATAAGCAACCGTCGTGCATCTCATAACTTGAGATTACATTACGGATTTTATCTAAATTCCTTTGCATCAACGAAGGAGATGTATTAATATGCATCTATCAAAGATATTAAAGTGCTTGAATCAGCACAATCTGCCATTATAGGGGATAACCATTTAATTTTGTGTAAGGCAAGGTGTGGCCGCGGGTGGGGCTCGGAGCGAGTATTAAAATCGTTTTTTTTTTTTAGTTTTTTTTTAAGTCAGTTTTCTTTGTTTTGAAGCTGAAACCTCAATTAAACCAAATAGAAGGATTGAAAAATGTCCAGTCAATCAAAACAGAAAGGAATAACATAAGGCGCCAACCACAACCATTTTCTTATCGAGGGGTTGGGTTTTTTGTTGTTGTCTTTTTTAAATAGAATCATTTGATATTATTGATTTTCAAATAGAAATTTTAACTCCGGCTGCTTCTGAAAAAAAATCATGCTTGCAAGATGCAAATGCGAGATAAAAAGGCATAAAACTTTTGATTGTTGTGAGTTTTTTTGGCCTGATTCAGTACATTACCGTACTATCAGACAAAGCCAAAAACAACGTTGTTTTTGTCTGTAAAACATATTACATCCAATGTTTATTATCAGAAGTAGACGTAGGAAATAATAGCAGTAATATGACTTATACTGCTACCACACTCTCCAAAGAAGAGATAGTGGAAAACCATAAATCTGTGCTATCCTATTTTGGTCTCTCTACCAAAGACGATGATTGTGATCTACCGTCTATGTACTGGATTTCTAAACTCCACAATAATCCATACAAACAACGCTACATAGCTGGATCTGCAAAATATTTACCACCAAACCTCTTTCAAAACTTTTAACTTCTAAACTCACAACTGTCAAAGACGGTCGCCGGTCCTACCACGACACATGTTACTCCCGTAGTGGTATTAATTTAATGTGGATCCTGAAAAAAACGAAAGATTTTCTGGAAACATTCAGTTCAAGATTGTTATCAGAAAACAATAACATTAAAACTTATGATATTTCAACTCTTTATACTTTTATTCCCCACACACAGTTCAAAAACAGGCTCAAAAACATCGTTGTTTCTCCTAAAAAAATAAACAAAAAACAAAAACCAAAAAAAAAAAAACCAAAAAAAAAAAAAAAAAACGGTTCACTTAGATACAAATATGTAGTTCGTGGTTGTTCCTCATACTTTGTAAAAAAAACAAATTCAAATCATATTCCAAATACACCGAAAAAAATGTTCTCAAAATGCTCGACTTTATCAACAATGTATTTGTACAGTGTGGTGGACGCGTTTTTATAACAAACGGTCAGCAATCCAATGGGAATGAATTGTGCTTCTCTACTTGCTGACCTATTTCTTCAACCTTTATGGGGTTGAGTTTATTGCTGATCTAATCTAAAGGAAGGAACACCGTTTAGCTAGATCATTTTAGGTTACAGACCACCAATTCAACCAATGAGCATTTGGAACGTACGCAAAAATAGTCCTACGCAGAAATTACCCCTGTTCCTCATAGTGCTGTGAAAAAAGTTCTCATCTTATTTAAAAAATTTAAACAGTTTCTGAAAGGAAAAACATTTCTGTACATTTTATAGGTGATTTTGCTTCTTGTGATGTGAAGCCTAATCTCCATAATGATTTTTAAATATACCCCTATCTTGTGAAAACACTGGGATTTCCCTTGCTATTTATAGACCCTTCATTTCCGGTGGGCAGTACTGCACTGCAAGTCTGCTAACCCCACATGCCATTCTGAGGATTGTGAGCTGACATATGTAGAATCATGCTGATATATAGTCCTCTGCAGGTTAAAGTTAAGGTAAAGTCCAGAGAAGCCATTGAATATTGTGAAATTAGCATAGAAGCCTATGGGAAGTGGAATTAGTGGTTTTTAGCCTTTATCTCAGTTTCTGCTATATATATATCGATGGCAAAGGAAATCTATTGACCAAATTATGCGACCAACGCGATGACTTTTCATTTCGTATTGTCAACTTCAGCACCTGCATATGGAATTTTCATATCACGACTCGTACGTTATGCCACTGCTTCCCGTAACTGTGCACACTTTTTGTATCGCGATGGACTACTTACAATTTGGCTTCTGAAACATGATTACGTTGCTACAAGATTGTAGTCATCACTACAGAAGTTTTATGGTCGTCATCATGAACTCGTGGATCATAACGGTGCATCCGTCTGCACCATTAAAGCGGGCTTGTTTTAAGGTCATAATTTTCCTTTCCTCTTTCGTCTACCTTGGACTAAACTTTTTATGAGCAACTTAGCGAGGGTTCCTAGAAAAGCAGGGGACGCTAACCCTACCGGTGCACATGGCCCATTCTCCCAGTTCTAGTGGAGTCCGAGTTGTCTATTTACTTTGTTACTTTGTATGCATTTTTTGTTTTTTTATATTCATTGTTGTGTGTGTCTGTTTTTTCATGTCTCGACTTTGTCCCAGGATTATATTATTTTTATTTCCGATAAAATCTTGGTTTCCTTGATTATTCTAATATGTTACTTATATTTTCGTTTTAAATAATTTGATAAAACTATGATACTTTTTAAAGTGATTCAACGGTTGATATGTTATATATTTGGACAAACTGTTATTGTGGATAATAGTCAAAAACAATTGTGTTCACCAAAACAAAAAGAAAGAAAAGTACAATAAATCGCCCTTTTAACAACTATCAGTTTTAAAAAGTCAGACACTGCCAATGGTAGAATTGATTACCCACCAAACAAACGATACGTTTTCGATCTACGTTTATCATTTTTATTCTCCCACTTAACGAATGGGTGGTATTTTGGAATTAACCTGTTCATCCGAAATATTTATCGCAATTATCTCCGCTCCAAATGAATGGATAGATTTAAGATTTTGTGTGTGGGCTCATATAGATGGGGCATATGTTGTAAGCAATTTTGGTTTGTTCCTTTGCCATTTTTCATTTTATGGAATGATCGAGAAAATTTTGTCAGAAAAATTGGGCTCCCGATTGATTTCTCATTTGGTGAATGGCTTTATGTAAATGTGGCATATGCTTTAAGCAACTTCCTGTATGAGTTGGTGTATGCATAGCACAACACGCGTGTAACTGCATATTCTACTTAAGCATAGTCATTTCTGCATACAGGTCTTTATGCTTTAGAAAGTTATAGGTGCATTTCTTACTTTAATCAACCAAAAACTACAATGATAACACTTGCAAATGCCAATTTGATGTGCAATCAGTGTAATTTTATTTTAACAGTACAAAAAACGAATGCACAACTAAAACTGGTTTGTATGGGTTTTTGACATGCATGAATTACCTCCAGTCTGAATTTTAAGACTGTGTATTAAGGACAATATGAAGAAAAATAATGCCATTCTTCTGTTTTTTTTCTTATTTTTTATTTTTGTTTTTGTCAGAAGTTTAAGAAGTATTATTTTTTTGTTCTGTTTTTTTTTTCAGACTCAATTTCCTATGCAGTTTTTGTCACTCGGTTCTATTTCCCATATCTTTAACTTCTCTTCTCTTTCAAAACAATTTCCATTTCTTTTTAAGTAAAATGGAGAAAGTATTTCAACGTCAATTTTGTTATTTTTATCATCGCAGTGAGGGATTACCACGTAATCTTTTTAATGTGTTTCTTCACCGATCATACACTCATGGAATGGGTATTGGCACCAAGGGAAACTTTAATGTTACTCATAGTATGAAATGGTGCTAAATAAAAACACGTTTAAAACTCATCATTTGCAGATTATAATTAAGCTCAGTAGTTCAATAAGTTGAAAACAAATTACAAATTGACCTTGTAAGGCAGTTATATAGTATTAACTAATTCTTTCTGTTATTAAGATAAGACTTTGTTGAAAAGTGGTACAATGTATTTGCGTACAAGCACATGATCCATATTTGATTAAACTTAAGTTTTCAGAAACGATACAACTAAGGAATAACCGTTTGCCGAATCTGTTGCAGTTGAAACAAACCCGTAACCGAATACATATATTTTCCTAATTTTTGCAGTAGATGCCAATGTTTCCTGCAAGTTAGTTTGATCCTTGATATTTGTTTATATTTTAGACATAGTCCATAATTTCCCCTTAAGTTAGTTTAAGTTTTCCAATACTTGTCTTCGAATATTGACTGGTAGCTCTGACATTTGACGAGTTGTTATTGTTTTTAGTTTTTCTTTCTTTATATGGACGAAGCGTCAGCGACGTCCTGTATATATAGAATGTAAGACCAGAACTATGAACGGCTTACAATGTTCTAATGAAACTCGAAATTTGTCGACCCGGAAGTAGACGATTGCGCTATTGCGGAGGCGATGTTTTGCTTTTATGATGGATACGGTTTTATATGTATTTATTGATTTAATAATAATTTGGAAATAACTGGCTGTGTAAAAATGTATTACGTTTTCTCAGAAGAGAGTCTCACCCATTCTCCTCACCGAATGAGGGGAAAAATGCTAGTTTTAATGCCTTTTGGTCTTTATTTCTACCCACCCTATTAGCATACCGGTGCACCGTAAATCAAGAATGAGCTTGAGCTTAATCACCATAGACACAGCCTTAAATCGTATTTTAGTATGATTTTCTTTCTTTTGTTGAATGATTAACATTTTAATAGATATATGTTATAAACAGGATCTTGAATTTTAAAATAATTCGTCGTTTTATTCTCTTATAAAAAATATTTTATCGTTTTCTTAGCCAGATCAGTAGCCTTTGTTACCATCAAGTAACTTTCATGAAAATTATCTTGATTGTAAATAAAAACCTACTGAAGATAAGCTTATCCATTCACATTTTTTAAATGTTTTTATTCTAACTTGTATAAAGTGACTATAGAATTTTTTCATTGGAGTTTTATGAGATGTTAATAGGAGATAAACGCCTACCGATTTATTACACCGGCCTATTACAACGGTTCAGATCCATTTTTTTTTATTTAAAATAACATAGAAAATATTTATATAACTACAATAATATTCATGTAGGTAGTGAGCGTTAAAGTCAGGTCATAATTTATTACAATGTTACCACCCACTTTGAAGACATAAATCATTGACATTGTAGAAATGTGTCAAGAATAGTACGAAAGCCCATTGAGCCCATTTTCGTAGACTAAAAAATATTTTTTTGCGCATTTTCCTTTTTTCATAGATTAGAGATAGTTGTAACTAATATGATTAATATGAATGATTAAGTCAGCTTCGTACTTAAGAAATTCTGATTTGTCAGTAGACATCCGTAATACAACTGTTCGAAACCATTTTTATTAATCTATATATATACACTAGTAAGCATTGTTACGATCTTGTTTGTCGAGATACCTGACCTAGTCTCCAGTGAATTTTTAAGGTTCTGTGTTGAAACATTACGGCACCATTGAGATATCGACATTTGTGGGTATGACAGCCATTATAATGGTTGTCAGACCACATGACTTTGTGCTGTACTAGACAATGCATGTTTCCCTGGCTCTAGTACGATGAGTCCTAAGCCAATTCGTTTTTGCACAGTTGTATTCTACATGTAAGAGGTATAATAACTATTCAAACAGAAATCGTATTTTAGGATGAGAAATAAAATTTGACAGCACTATATTCATTAAGTAGCATGAACAGACATCGTGCAAAATCCCGGTCCATAACGAAGGATTCATAAAACACCAAACACCAAAGAAATATTGTGAGACAGATATAATCGTTACCTGATTTATTTTAGACCAATAATTGGATCTTGCTTTCTCTACATGATTCCGCCAACTATAGCAGGTTAATTATGTCAATGGGTGAAAAATCAAACTCGCAACCGAAAACAAAATTAAAGATTGAATCATAACTTGAGCTGTTCGATGCGTAGATTTGAAAGCTGTACAATCACGAACTGACGTCGTATGTTCATTTGGCTGCCTGATACATTTCGTTGACAAGAATTTAGAAATTTTTATGGGAATGATTTGATATTTTGTAAATGTCACTTTCAACAAACTCGAAACATGCCTGTTAGTCAATAAAACATTTGTTTCACCTTTTATTTATTAATCTGAAAGATTTTTTATTATTATTTTGTTGTTGTTGTTGCTTTGTTGATTGTCTCACTTAAAGAAACGAACGATATGATGCGGGATCTTCATCTTCACACAAGCGTAACGCGCCCGGTTGAAAATGAAATTCTTTCCTAGAAAGGAAACAAAATTAATTATACAGAAAGAATTACGGGTTGCACAAAAAATTAGCTTTTCGTCAATGTCACGATTCCCATATTTGTTCACAAATTTACTTGTTTACACTGTATGGGGTGGCGGGGGCTCCCGTGTTTGAAGGACAATTATATTAAAAGTACTTTATCATAAAAGGTGAGGTTAAAAAGCATGTCCATTTGTTGTTTATCAAAAGTATTTTATTGTCATAATTCAGATGGTTAATATCATAGGTGTCAGTAAAAGAGTCAAAATATTCCGTTTTCTTGACAGAATAAATGATCATCATATTTGGTGTACCAGCAAATTTGTTATAAGTTACACCTTCAATATTACTTTATCCGCTTGTGTCATTGTTGTGGTTAGTTTGAGGGCCACGCCAACTGAATGGGTCCAATTTTTAATAAAAACATATGGCTTGCATCAGACATTTTCAAATTTGAAAGAATTTAAATTTTGATCAAAGAAGTTATCCATCTACTTTTTGAAATATATTACAAACCAAATAATAAAAAAAGTCTTGGAAAATTAAGGTTATTGTCACCAGTTGTACTATCATACGATGACCGTTTGAAGATTGGTACAAATCATTGACATGCAGGCATTTTCTTGTTTGTTCAAATAATCCAAATTCTTCTTGAGAAAAATATTTGGACAAATAGATCGTACATTATGTTTTCAAAGATCTGATTGACTGTAATATAGCATTTGAATTAAGAACAGCTATTCTTAAAAATCATGCATGTCTCAGAAAACAATAATTCTATGATGAAAAAATATTTAAGATAGTTTGCGCTTCAAATTCAGTCCTTATATAGTTCAGTAAAAGTGTGAGATTATGTTTTTTTTTAAATGTTTTATTAGTTATAAATGACCAGGGATAAGACATGTTTATAGTGCTTAACTACTTTCTTTACTAATTTGGAGATTGTTCTACTGTTTATATTCTATTTATTTTAAATAGTCTTTATAGCCTACGTCTAGTTCAATTTACAATACAGAAACATAACTTTATTATTTTTTTTCTACTGTGAATCTTTATTTGTCTGGTTCTTATAAATCGCTTTATGTAAAAGAAAACTGTGGATGACGAATGGAACCATCAAGGTGTATCAAGATAAATTAAACGGTACTCAATGTAGACACACACATAACAACAACAACAACAACAACTATAGAGAGTTTCATATAACAATGTAAAATTGATTCGAAACACTAGTAAAGAACAATTTTTTTTCCGATTTTTTGGTGCTTTAATCTAGTTTTGTCAATTTCCTATGTTTATTCCACCATTTTAAGGTTGTCTCATGCGCTATCAGAATGACACTTAATTAGAAATAAATGATTTCGCCTTAATATCAAATGTTGGTCATTAATGTGACCTCGTGTCGTTCTTTGACTTTTTAGTTTATGTTTAGGAAGTGTCATCGTTCTGTTACCATGGATTTTATTACTTTCGTTGTGGGGACCTTTCAGAGCTTACTTGAAGGTGTGTTTACATTTATTGAAGACCTTTTCGTGATCTCTGTAAATATTTACTATTTTATAAAAGTTATACGATGGTGTATATCCATCTGCCCCTTGAGAATCGATTTGTTCAATGTGTCAAGTTTTCCTTTCCTCATCCATCTAACCCGGACATACAGCTCGGCAGGTGTTTCTAGAAAAGCAGAGGACGCTTACCCTGCCGGTGCACCTGGTTCATGCTCCCAGTTTTTATTAGAGTCCAAGTTGTCATTTACTTTTGTTGCTTTGTATGCATTATTTCGTTATTTTATGTTCTTTGTTGTGTGTGTCTGTTTGCATTGTCTGGTCTTTGTCTCTGGATTACATTCGTTTGATTTCCGCTAGAATCTTGGTTCCCTTGATTACTCTTACACACCAAACAGTATGTCTATACAATGTACCCTACATAATTTAAACATTTTGTCGGTTCTGTAGTAGCAAATGGCATAAAATGTCATAACGTATGGAATGACGTCAAAACAAAAAAAATGCATTTGACGTCTTAATTCAAATAAGTTATTATGACTTTTTTCAACCTTGCTTTCCTACATCCTGTCTGATCTGACATGATATTTCTGTTTATTTCTTATAAGATCTTATCCTTTAAGTAGAAGTTGTCATGTGACCTACCCAATTCTACAATAACTGTTTCTCTACAATCAATATAACCAGTCGTTTTTCTTTTTTTATATTGACCATTCCATCATGATATAGACAGACCTTATGTCATATTATTAAGTACCAGTCCCTATCAAATTCAGACACTGTCCATTTTAAAGTGATGGTGAAGAATAACCCACCGAACAAACAATGCTTTTTCACTCCAAATGTGCTATATATTTACATAACAATATTTATTTCTGTTTTCAGGTCTGCACTTTTGAGAAAATCATACATTTAAAAAATGAACAAAAATACTAAAATCATACCTGGGGAGTCATTAATCTACGTTTCTGCCAATTGTATAAGTTATTATGTTGTTGTTCTAGTTATTTATGATAAAACAGTACTACTGTATGTAAGCATTAGAACAAAATTGTGAAAAAAGATCAAAGACGAAGTGAAGAATATTTGTAATAGTACCTTAAACACATAGGAACGACAGTGAATCTGGACTCACATATACCAGACATAAATGAACATTTAGGAACACAGTTCATTCCTACATACGAACCAATGGAGAATACTTTTAGTGCTAATTTAAATCTAGTGCAAAATGAAGGGAAGCGAATATTAAGACAATATTAAAACTCATATCAAAGTAAACGTGACAACAACAAACAACACAGACATAAAAGATCATGATAAAAACCAGAAACGTCCAGCAGTCAGGAATTAACCAGTAAATCATACAATAAATAAAGAAGATATGTCTAAACTGTCAACTAAAGGAAGGACCAGGCATTTTTATAACTAGTCCTTCATTACTCACTGTTATGCCAACAATAAAACTAAAAGCTTCAAAAGTGCATGGCATCTTATAGATGCATAATTAAAAATGATTGTCAAATTATAAATATTAAAATTGAGTGACAAAAATAGCTCAACATCCTTATCTGTTTCATTGACAGCACCACCATGAATGCAGATGTATCGCTAATATTAACGAGAGTTTAACCAATCAGAGACACGGAAACAAAATTACTATGTTGTGTAATTGACCAACACTTTGAACAACCATAAAAATACTTCATTTACATATATATTTGTAATTTTGCTGCAGATAAAAAAAACCCAAAATTTGACATATGCAAACTTCCTTGATTAAGGATAAAAACAAAATTGTTATGTTTGTCCAATTAAGTCTGCACAAGATATATTTGTGATGTGATGTCAGATATGTTGAATATACTATCATTACAAAAGAACTGAATATCATTCGTTCATTTGTGTGAGAATGGGGAATCAAATTAATTATCTTCCTTCGTAACTATATCAAAATCTAAAATTTAAACTGTGTATTGTGTTAATCTTGTTCTTACAGACATATATCTCTATACGTGTATAATTAATTGTTTCCTTCAATGGATGGCGTCAATACTGAAACTGTTTATCCCCCCCCCCAAAAAAAAAAGGACACACACAAAACTCATTTTAGCTGCATTCACCATGTTTGATGCCCAATTTCTCTAAACATGTATAACCTAAGTATTGAGATGATTTCTGATATTCTTTGCATCACAAGAACGTTTTAATATTGGAACTGTTTATTCCAAAATCACAGAATAAATGTTTTTGTTGCAGCATCTTTTTATGCTAGACTGTATCATTCCTTCTTTGTATTTCGTGAAACTCGGGAGTTATCTATCCTTCATACTAAAATTAACTTCTTATATGAAAACCACGAACAATCTTTATTTGTTTTTTTTTTTTTTATATTTGTTTTTTTTTCTAATTTTATATTTATATTTAATCATTCCACTTTTGGTGCCAACATATTATGTTTATGACTAAATTGTTCTAAGAGTACATTTAAAGCCGTTGGCTTTGACGGTAATTACTATAAATGTTCCAGAAAAACAAGTAAAAACGTGCCAACAATTTTATTATTATTTTTATGAGTATTTAAAGTCAGTGTGAATGTCTGTTTTTTTAACCAATGTTTAATTAAAAATAAATAACGTGGATAGCTCATTCTTGTGATGTCACAAAAATGTCTGTATTGTTTACAAAAGAAACGGAAGTCGATTAATAAGTTGTAGCATTACAAAGAGACAATAAGGCACCCTTACCTTTCAACCTTTCAAGGTCTTTCCTATAACGTCATTTAAAAAATAGCGCATGTGAACGGCCATTTTAGAGCACTCATATTTGATACAATTTTTCAGATGAAAACAATCGCTTTTTACATAAGTGGAATAATTTTAATGGTGGCATGATAACTATGTTTTTAATACAGTATAATCGTTATTCATTACAGGAATATTTTGATTAACCCCATCTTAACAAGCACTTTTATTTATTTTGTTTATTATCGCGTAATACTTCCGATTGTGTACAGCTTCATAATTTGTTTGCCTTCAGTCAAATCCATTACACGAAAACAGGGAAGCTACATGTGACGTGAAACAAGATTGCATTTTTGAAACAACTGTTACCTATTAAAATTAGCCTTTTGCAATTAAAAGTAGATATTTAAATGATTTTTTAAGCAACATTTTCATTATTTATAACTGTTAATCACGCCAATATACTCTATTTATATCTATATGGTGAAACACAAGAAAATCGCCAGTGTATAACATAAATACATAAACAAAAATAAAAAAAATATATTTGCATAGATTATCGAAATGTCCGAAACAGTATGCTTGTCCGTGTCGATCCATCGATAAATAATGAATGTAGCATGTCAGAATCTATACAACAAGTTATTCCGGGACCACTTTACTATTCTCAGAGACACCGGTTCAAGGGTTGACACTCATTCCGTCATAGGATATACTATACAGTATTAATAGCATAGAGTTTAAACATTCACTAAACATACAAAACAAAACTATTTTTTTAACTTAATATATGATAATGATCTGAACGAAAATTTTTTTTTTTTTTTTTTTTTTTTTTTTTTTTTTTTTTTTTTTTACAGATATAATACATTCTTATAGTTCATTGCAAGTTAATTGTTAGTGTACCGGCAAAAATAATAGCCAAAGTTCATACTGCAAAAACAAAAAAAATCTAGTATATATAATACTGAAATAGATATAACATAATAAACTTTAAAAGCTAAAAGCGATGTCACTCGCCGAGGGAATCTTTGTAATCATTGCATATCTGAGTAATAAAGTAGTTACATTTTGACTCCATTACCGAAGCGATAAGACTACTTGTATTACTGCTTTACGACAATTTTATTTTCCCAAAAGTCTCACGGATGAAGGGTTTCCTCCCTCAGAACAATGAGGATATGGTATAAAAATTTGATTCTAAGATGTAGACCCGACCTCACAAGACGACAGTGTCTATGTGTAATACATCAAACATATATAAAGTGTTTGACATTTGATCGACAATACAAATGAAATTTTAGTTTCTTATATTTACTATGAACTAAATTTATATACATTGTTTGTAATAAGTAGATTTTATAGGTAGCATATTTATCCAATATTTCTTCAATATTGCTATTTGCGTTTTGTGATTTCTGTTTTTGTCTCCATTTTGTTTGAGTTTTCCTATCAATATTGTGATTTCAAAATTGTTAAAACGGTATATATATTTTATTCATTTTTCTCGACATCACGACTTAACTTATTCCAAGAAAAACATTGTAAATTTTCTTCCATTGATTTCGTTTACTCTGATATATATTTATTATATTTACCACGATTAATGTATTGTTTAATTTATGATAATCCCTATTCTATGCCGTTCGGAAGTCTTTACAAGTATATGGTAAAACATAATGAATTTTGTTTCGAGCATTAAAGGTAAATATTAAAATGTTCTCAACGGAAATATAGCAATAATTTAAGTACGAATTTAAACCAATTCGTGGTAAAGAAATAAAAATGCCGAGAACACAAAATAAACACTAGACAAAGAGTGCGCAACACAAAATATGTATTACGTACATACATCAAAATAGCAGTATGAACTCTACTAAAACCAGCAGTGTATTGAAGTACTCCGGAATGGTGAGCAATTACATTCTTCTTTACAATAGTCCGGTGAAAGAAAACATCAATGGCAGATGGAGATCTGTTGCTATATTTGAAACAGACACTTCATATATCGGTGAATCAGACTATGTCTACAGGCAACATATAGCTTTGCCTATGTAGCTTCTGAGAGTGCGAAGTACCTCATTGGAAAGATTCTATCAGTTAATTTATTAATTCTAAAAAATAATTATAAAGGAGGGATTTATATATTATTGGGCAAATTATAGATTTTTGTTGTTTGTTTGTTTGTTTTGTTTTGTTTTTGTTAGTTTTTTATTTTTATTATTTTTTTTTTGTGGGGGGGTGTACCATTAGTTCATTTGTTAACACCAGAAATATATTTTTTTAGACTTTATTTCACAAAATACATCTTCAAGCATCAATAACAGACTTGTCTACTGTTTTGCCACTAAAGTTCTATATGCTTGATAAGAGTGCGTAATCTAAACTACCGCCGTCTAGTAACATGGAAAATCGCTAAATATCTATACATGGAATGTGTTCTTAATATTTACAATGAAATGACAAAAATAAATAATACATACTCCTAACAACTGGGGGGGGGGATAGAAATAACTTTTTTTTCAATAATTGTTCAATATGCTTCTAAAGACACCTTTCGAAAGGAACTTACGCAGTTAATGTACTTTTACAGATGCTGTTCAAACTGTTGACCATGTGGTGATGTGTTTTTTTCTAACTATACATTTGTATTTTGAAGAAAAAAATCTTTGAATTTCCTATGAAAAATTCACTGATGATTTTTACACAAAAGATATTAGTTTAAACTACCAGTAGTTCCGACATATTTTCTTATTTGTAGTACAATTGCAGTTACGATTATTTTCTTGACAATAATTCTCCGAAAATATAGTCAATAAAACTAAGGATGAAACACACTAACGTCTCCAATTAAACAGGTCCACTCGACATTCATACCATGTTATAAGTTTCTTTTATGAGGTATCAATGTTACCTTGCATTTTCCTTGCAAAAACCCATGTTTGTTTGTTCACCGAAACAACAAAACGGGGCGTATACTATACAGAGAGTAAGAAGAATGAGGATTTTCGTTATCAATTCACATTGTAAGTTCAAATTTTTCTCTATATTTAAATTTTTGCTTCAAAATTTGAGATATCTGATTTTTCAGTTGTTTCGGGAAGAATTAGACGTTAATGTAGATTCTACATCCTGAATATTCTTTATCTTAGTATTTAATACCAGAATTTATCTTTCATTGTCCATTTTTGTTGAAAGTAATGTCTTCTCTGTACTCTCAGAATTCAATGAATTACAAGTCTTACAGGAAGCACAATCGACTCAAAAAATATTGGTAGCGTTCATTTGAAAGGATTTTTTAATTTTTTAAAAAATAATTTTCTGTACGATATATCTATGTCCAATAATCAATAATAGAATCCCGGAATGCGCGTTTTCACATCGAGTTCTTTTATTCGTGAATTCAAATTACAAAATGGTAAGCATGGGGAATTTGCAGTCAGGGCAAAAAGACTAGCCATAACATAATTTTAGCTGCTTTAAATTTAAAATTGTGTAATCAACATGAAAAAGAAATATTTTGAAATTTCATGAAACATTGCATTTTAGGAGATCATCGGACATTTTTAGATAGGTTTTAGAAATACATGATGCAAAAAGTTGCACGATACAGCTGCTTTGGGTTTGGCTTCCTGATATGTCATCTGATATCAAACAGTCACCTCGTTTTAGTCCAGTTTCAGCAAAATTTGTATTTTGACACAACATCAGACAGCACGTGCTCAAATTTGACGTCTACCTAGAAGACATTTATTATATATCCGCCATTTCGATCCTTATTTTCTGTGGTGTCAGGAGATGAATGAAAGACAAAAGACAAGATAGGACAGAAGGCTAGACTGGAATACCCGTATGTGATTCGACATTAACTGGAATTTGGCATGTTTTCTCAATTAAGATATCTTAAATAACGAGTTTAAAGGCCCCGGCATGCAATTGGGTTGGAAAGAATGGTATATATGACACTATTAATATATTTATCCCCTCTATTTCTGAATACTAAGCTGAGATAATATTTATTTAACATAACAATGTAATAGAAAGGATTTTATGCGCTTTTCTCAGGAGAGTCGTTATTTTCGCACCACAAAATATCCAATATACCATTAATTTATACGACTATATTCTATCAATCTGCGGATTTCCATTCAACTGGTCTGAGATTTTGACAGTAAAAGAAACTTTATTAAGCCTTTGAGGTTGTGTTTAATAATTCAGCGGATTAATTTTTTTGTTGACATGAACTCTAACTGACTCAACATCAAAGCCCTTTCTTATGTGCCTGCACTTGAAGCATCTCCAACTACTGAAACGTTTCGACTGCAACAACGTAGCGTAAAACACAATTCTGTGATGTTCATTTTGCAAAATCGATACCAAAAGTCAGAACTACGAAACTGTGGAGGATGCCTTTTCTTTTATCTTCATATAAATCATATATATTATTTATTATGTGCTTTCCAATTCTCTTTACCAACTGTTTTCAAATATTCTGTTCCTCGATGAACTCAGTAAAATTGAAATAAAACATTTTTAACATTGAATCATTTGTTCATATCCTTTATTCATTTCTCCAGTTTTATTTGGTACAGACTTTTATAGTTGTTTTTCTTTTTATCAATTTGGAAACGCTTTAAAAGAAAGAAAGTGAAATGGTTCTTTTTGAAAAAAAATATTGAACCGATAGAAGAGAATTTATAGTGTATAAAGATGTAATTAGCCATTGGTCAGAGAAATATTACCTCTGACTTTGTTTTAGGCATTTTTAGGATCATATAAAGTGTATAATTTTATTTTATAATGCACAGTTTCCTAAATATAAAGCCTTTCAATCACTTGCACAAAAACAAAACCATGTTATGGGAATGGAAATCTGAATGAAATATCTTCAATTTCTTCATTTTCATATTATATATTAAAATTGAAATCACGATTATTATAATAAAAAAATCACCCCTATAATATGCATCTATGTTGCAATTATAAAAATGTTTTTAAACCCTAATAAGATTTCCTTAATACACAGAGAGAACATGATAATTTTAATTATTTATGATTGTGTATTAAAAGCTTCCCTTGGGTCAGACTTTAAATGGTATTTATATTCCAATAAAATTGTTTGGGAGTTTAATATTGTTGTTTTATGAGTTAATTGTTTATATTTTCTGCTTCAATTGTTATTACACGATTACAGTGTAAAGATTTTCAACAGGGTAAGTTTGATTTTCTTACTATTTAGTTAAGAATATTTCTTAAATGTTAAACATTTATTAATAACTATCTTGTTGTAACAACTTGTAAATATGTTTTGTCAATAATTATGTTTTTATAATGGACATAATTTTCCAACAACAGTTCGATTTAAAAGATTTTTATATGAGCTCGTTTAATATTAATACACGTTGAAGAAAGGATTAGAATGCGATGTCAGTCGATTAAAAGAAAACAGCTAAAATTATTCAAAAATGTATGTTTCATTAACTGTTTTTTTTATCATGAAAGACATATTTTTATTAACGACTACTACGTCGTTCTTATATCATTTAATGTAAATAAATTTGTTGTGTTGTTGTCGTGACAACGTAATATACAACATACTAATTCGTTTGAATGTAGGGTTCGTTTTCTTTTCTGTAGTTTAGAAATGGTCAAAACCGTTGCTCAAGTTTAATCAAGTATTACAAGATAACAACACATTGCATTCTCTTCAAAAGTGCAATAACTCACACAATGTTGTTCCTGATTTTTTTTAATTCATAATGAATTGGTAATAAATTGAATAATTTGAGATTGAAACTATTAATACAAATCAGGAAACTTTTGTCCATTGTTTTCTGAAACAAAACCAACAGTTTAAGGTTTAACATTTGTTCTCATAAGTTTAACATATTTATACAATATTAAAAATCAGATACTTATCAAATTGAGTTATCAATTATAAAGGCAACATTTTTATCTCATATTCGTATGTTATGAAAAATTCACACACACAATCGAAAAGTAGCATAGAATAAAGAGAATTCAAACTTTATTATTTCTCCAGGAGCTTATAGCAGATCGTTAATATCCTATGCTCATCTGTTCAGAGAAACTTTTACAAAAATGCATTTTTTAAAGAAAATGTAATGGTCCATATGTAGTTCTCTTCGCTGCAGAGACATCAACACTATTTTGCAAACAAAAGAAGCAGAAGATTGCATCAGGTTAAAACTTAAGTTGTTCTTATATCACATTAAACTTTAAAATACAACAAAATTAAAAACGATTAATTGGCCTTGTTCTATACCAAGCAAGATTAATTTTAGATATATAAAACGAGTTGTGCTACATAAGACATATGAACTATCGTCGACAGATAAATTTGACGTACAAGTATTTGTCTAATATATGTGGAAAAATGTGAACAATGAAACTTTTTACAAAAAGTTTCTCGTAGAGGAATAGAGCATGAAGTTTATAGTCAGAATGCATAAACCTGTTTTCATTTTACAGTTAGACTTACATGAACAACTTGCAAAATAAGAACACTTAAGACTCATAATCATGATATGTACCAAACTATTGACGGAGTAGATAAAATAAAAAAACAACAGTTAAATAAAAACATAAAGATAATATGGCGCATGTTCCAAACTATCGACGGAGTAAATAAATAGATAAAGATATTTCGGTCCATGTTCCAAACTATCGACGAATTAAATAAAAAATTCTACAGACGGAATAAAATAAAAACAAAATGATATGGTATATGTTTTAAAAATATTGAGGTTACAAACGTTATTTATGGTTGATTCGACTGACTGTGTTGTTTTTATATCATGGTGTTTCCTGGTTCCTCATACTTGAACTTCATTTCGGTTGATTTCTTTCTTTTTAGGAAATAATACTCTCTTGAATTTTAATGATACAACGTTCCATCCAGTTGTTTCATACTCATGTACTGAGTTATTTATTTTTAATATTTTCATTAAATGAAAGAGAATTCTAATGAAAGTATTTATGTTGATGTAACTGTTAAGTTTTCAGTGTCTGTTTCTCTATATTTTTTTTTAACACTTGTGACAGATAAATTGACTGATTGGTTGGTAGATAAATAGATAGGTAGATAGATTGCTCGATTTTCTTATCACTATTATCATGTTAAACGCAAAAATTGATTTTTTTTGTTTTTAATCTATATTTTTTCCTTGATATAAAGACATAGATATTTAGTTTTATCTATATTTTACACTTTATATAAGGACATTGAAATTTTTTATATATGTACAATAAATATGCCCATCGTAGGGATAAGATATTTGTGATTTGTTATATTCATGTTGCGAAGAAACTGTTACGAGGAAGGCCAAACTATCATGTTATTGATAGAAGAATAATCGTAATCAAAGGATCCTTACTATCTTTTACCATTGCCAACTTACGCAGGACGTAAACGGTCTGTTTTGCAATGTAAAAATAATTCAGTGCAATTAAGGAAATACTAATGTTCAACACATACTTTAACTCCGCTGCACTTTTTGTGCCTGTCCCAAGTAATGAATTTCACAGATTATGTTTGAACAGATTAATTAGCATACATTTTAACGCTTATGCTAGTAGTTAACTAAATCATGACAGAAATACCGAACTCGATATGAAAATATCTTCATTTAATTATTGGACCCAATATATTTTTAAAAAGTGTAAAACTGCAATGTGCATTTAATTCTATGTACAGTTTTTTAATGCAGTTCGTATCTTTTCCTTTTACTTACATAATGTTTTTGGGGCGAAAAAAAAAAGAAATAAAAAAAAAATAATAAGTAAATAAAAAAAAACAATGGTTTGGTGTCTTTATAAGTTCTGTGGAGCCATATATTGCTCATTCAAGTTTAATTCATTCGAATCATGTTTGTCGCCATTGTCTTTTAAGGTATTTTTTTTCTAAAACTTATAGAACATAAACACATCTTCGCTTTAACATGGTTTAATACATTTAATAACAATTTTACTCAGCTTTGACTGCATTTGTAGTAAAATGGACTTTTGTATTCCTCAAACTTCAATAGTGTGAGTCTGATTTCAATATGACGGGGAGTTCTAACTTGTAACACCAAAGGTAAAAGAGAGCACGGATCTCTGTTTAGTGTTGTATTTTAAAAAGTATTAAATATTTATAGCTCGCGTCTTTGTTTTGTTAAATTATGAAGAAAAAAATATCTAAGTGGAAGGCATTATTATTTTTAAAAAATATGATATATTCAACTTCGTCCGTCCTCTTTAAGTTACATCTGCCTTACATTATGTGACTTCATTGAAAGTAATATTTTAGTATAAAACAATTACATTGCCCTTATATAGCTATTTATTTCTTTTCCCAATATGTTGCCGTAGGTTTCATTCAACCTGAAAACGTGTGACTTATATTTTAACGACAATATGCTCTATAAACCATTTACGTTTTAAGCACAAAAAGATATCTTTTAATTTTTAACACAGTCTTCTCTCATTAAGCATTTCATCTGCTTGTCAGTCATCATTTTGTTTGTAGGACTTATCAATTCAAATCTTTATACGTACGGTATAATGTTTGTTGTTCTCTTCAATCTAAACTCTTAGATTTTTCCTTTCATCTTGAAGTAGTGTTCACAATATCTTTTAGAATACCTATAACTATACTGCTGGTTGTAGATTCAAATCTGAATGGTTAAAATGGATCTGATTTGGCTTTGTCGCATGATATCACAAGTTTAAACTCCTCGCCATTTTGTTATATCTTAATTATATGATTCTCTCTGTCTTGTGCGAAGTACTCACAAGGAGGCATTCATTAAATATTTGCCTGATGATTTTGCTGTGAACTTTAATGTAACATTTCGACCGCTTTAACATTGAACATTTTTAGTTTAGTACAATATAAATACATTTTCAAATGACTATATATTGTTGTCAAGTATTAATTAAATTCAACAGTTGTTGAGCATTTTAAGTTTTATATGTAATTGTACTTGATTGTGTTATCTACGTTGTGTATCGTTTCTGCTTGCTGTTTCCACGTTTTGTCCATGTAATTGGATAACAAATGTTTCTGTTGTCCTTCAATTTCTGTGCAATAGCTTTTTTTGACGATATTTATTGTCGTGCAATACTAATAGTGTCACATCTTGCTCTCGGTAAACCAACCGCCTTGTTGTATAAACTAGCTATACATGGAAAATGCCTTGCGGCATGAGGGTTTTCTTCGTTCTTCGTTGTTAATTGAAGACCAATGGATGGCCTTGAGCTGACATTTTCATCCCAGTGGGTTTGTTGCTTCGTTACACCACCTGCACAAAGTCCAGCGCCCTAGACCACTCGGCCAGCTAGGCTATATAAAAATATGGCTTCCGGTGGCCGGGTCATTCCTCCTCGTAGGATTAATCTGGACTTTTTTGCAGGCGGTGATATCGTAGATGTCACAGTGGTACGAGTTCCAGTCCCGCGGAGGGAAAGACCAAAAATTTGCATCGCAAATTTGACAGTTCTAACATCGTTTTCAGACCTTTCCATACGTTTACATATCTTCCCTGTATCAATTTGATCCGATGGAGCAGTGTAGCAAATAGAGTCGTCACATTCTGAGACGTTTGTATATATATGGTATGTATGCGTGTGTGCGTGTGCGTGATAACATACCAGACACACATACACACACTCGCACCATGGTTGCTGATACTTTTGATGTTTCATTTATTTTTTATTCACTTTAATCGGTGTAGATAATACTAAAACTTTATTCCGACTGCAAAGCAAAATTCTCTATGGGGATTCCATGGTTGTGTTAAGATAACGATACAGGCGGTTGGATTATATTATGCAATACAGCTGATTATGAAGAATAATTAACGTCTTATATCATTATTCTGAACCTTATCATCGGTGTATTTATAATAAACCAACGTCTTCGTGGCGGGTCTTGTTTTTATTTTATAATTTTTACTATAAGGTTATGGTATTTTATATTAGCATTATTTCATGAAATTATTACTCTTCTAAAGTAATTACTTTTAAAACTATCTTCAAGGGACATAAACTTAATGAAACAGGCTACCATTCGGAATTCATAACGCGCTGGATTTATCGTAACAAATCTTTATGGACTCGGGTTTTGCAGTTGGAAGTGCAGTGACGTTTATTATAGACAAAATCCCCATAAAAATTTTGCAACACTGTCGGCCCTGTAATGTCGTTTTCTGAATAATTACGTTACTCTTTTATGGTTCCCATGTCTTTCGTTGTTCTAATCAGTGTTATACATTTGTTAGCAAATTGAGCGGAAAGTCAGTCGTATTGTGCTTTCTTTAAATGTAAATATTTATTCACTCTCGATCTTTTGTTTGGAATACGTTTCATCAATCGTTATCACGTATTTATTCTCTAGCTGTTGAATGGATATTTTTACCTTGTTCAAGGTTAAATAAAGGTGAGTTCGAACTTCGATTGATGATGAACCTTACATTGATGTTTCATGTCAACATATTTCAACAAGAAATGTTCACTGAACGCAATGATGCATTATATAACTTTGATTAAGTTGATGAGGGCCATGCAGTAAACATAGAAATCGTTTTCAGAAATGTCATTGGTAAACTTGTTAAAACTCAATAAATATGGTGTACGATGATGTTTTCCCCTATTGAGTCTTTGATGATTGTTTAGCATTGTCATCTGTTCTCTATCATTAATATTTTGTAATTTCAAATGGCCTCCATCTCAAACCGAATCATTACGTCATATCCTGTTTTTGCTCGACATATTTATACCAAACTGAAGTTGGCAATCATGGCACAGATGAAACATTTGGTATTTCTTGTGATCTGCATGTTACGTGACAAAATAATCGGAAATTCTCGCTCCTAAGCTGGTCAAAGGTTACGAATCTGTCCCTCACCAAGCAAAACTGTAACCCTAGTCTAGCTAAGATTGAATTCTTTTAGGTCACATGACCAATAGAGGACAACTTGACACGCTGTCTTTATTTTGAATTCAGAAAAAAAGGCACCTTTGATGTCATTTATTAAAGATAACACACATTATTAATACTTATGTCATAATCGAATGGATCTTTTTCTATTTCTTTGACAATAATAATGTCACAATTCTTTTGAAAGAAATCGAAAGCGTGATTAAGAATCAGGCTTGATCACAACCAAACAAGACTTCAGACAAAATCTAAAGCACTACCAATATGAAGACCCACAAAAAATCGGGAGTAACATTAGGTGCTCCGAAAGGGTAAGCATGTCCTGCTCCGCCACTCATGTCTACCAATTTAACTACTTATCCCAAACTGTTTCATTTACATTTGTATACTTTGGGATCATTATTTATTCAGTAATACAATCAGAGCAACTCAGTGGATCATTCTAAAATAAGTCTACAGATAACTCTGGTTTTTGTTGAGTTTTACTGCGTTGCTCGTTTGCATATAATATTGTTGGTCTTTATGCCTTTTATTCGCTTTGTTGTGAATTTTCTGCTCGGACTTGATTTTTTAAACGTTTTTCTTTTCCTATTCCCGTTGTTCTTCTATTTATCTAAAAATATTTTGGTTGATTTATTGATTATATTTAACAGTGTTTAAAATAATACATAATTTTTGCTTTGTGTGCAGAAGGTATGCTCCCTGCTTATGGAGTGTTCATATCACAACTCATACGTTATGCCAGAGCTTGCCGAAACTACGCAGACTTTTTGTATCGCGTCAGAACTCTAACAAATAGTCTGCTGGAACAGGGTTATGTTGCTACAAGATTGAAGTCATCACTTCAGAAGTTTTATGGTCGTCATCATGAACCCATGGATCGTTATGGTATATCCATCTGCACCATTAAAACTGATTTATTCAACGGGTCATAGTTTTCCTTTCCTCGTTTGTCTACCCCGGACTTGACTTTTTATGAGGAACTCGGCGGGTGTTTCTAGGAAAGCAGAGGACGCTTACCCTAACGGTGCACCTAGTCCATGTACCAGTTTTTAGTGAAGTGCGAGTTGCTCATGTGCTTTTTTTACTTTGTATGTATGATATTAGTCACTTTATGTTCTTTGTGGTGCATGTCTGTTTTCCATGTCTGGTCTTTGTCCCTGGATTGCATTCTTTTGATTACCGCTATAACCTTAGTTCCCTTGATTACTCCTCCAAAAATAAAACCTAATCCGAGTGCGCATTTCGCGGTGCATTGATGAATGGCAATTAATTCAATATTCCGAAACGGATTTGAATTCGAATAACTAAAATAAGTGAAGTTTTCCGATAAGTGTATTAAGTGTATTCCGAAAACATAAGTAGAGTTTTGCAAAAACGTTCATATTAAATACAATTAAAATAGAAATGCTTATTTCGCAAAGTATACTTGTGATAATAGTAGTTTCATATAATTTTGTCGGAATTTTGAAATTTGCACTCCCGTTATAAGACTTTATTAATACCATTGCTTATGCTACACGAATAAACTTGCACAATGCAGACGTGAAAACATATGGTCAATGTGTATCAGGTGTTACAGGTCTTCTCGGAATTTAATTAAAGTAGCCTCATTTAAAAAAGATGGTACATTTGAATACAAAGGAAACAAACGCCCTTACAATATTTATTTTTACAAAAATAGAAGATTTTGGTCATTATTTTTTTAATGTGAAAATTATGAAAATTTTTTGGAAGTTTAGATAATATGATTGTTAATATTATTGTGAAGAATATAAATCATAAAGATAATCCAGTCTGTAGTGGAGTACGAGTTGTTCATTTGCTTTTGTTACTTTGTACGTATGATTTTAGTTACTTTATGTTCTTTGTTGTGTATGTATGTTTTCCATGTCTGATCGTTGTCCCTGGATTACATTCTTTTGATTACCACTATAACCTTGGTTCTCTTGATTACTCTTTGATTACCGCTATAACCTTGGTTCCCTTGATTACTCTTTGATTACCGCTATAACCTTGGTTCCCTTGATTACTCTTCCAATTACAATGAATGATGGGAACATTTAACACCAGACAAAAAGGCTGTTCTACAGTTATTATTTTTTTTACTTTTCATTGAGAATTATCTGAGGTATTATATCAAATAAAATGTTAGTTGAAATAAGCCTTCATGACAATTAGTATACAGATAGTTTATTCTCGCCTGAACGACATCGTCATAGATTTTCATCCTTACCGGATATGACCTTCATTGGGTAGCTCGGTAGGTGTATTACTAGAAGCAGGACCTACATACCTTTTGAGTCATATTTTATTCACCCCCGGTTTTGTTGGGGTTTCTGAGTGTGTATTTGTATTTTTTGTCTCTCTTTTCGTTTGACCTTGTTAGTTAATGAGATCGCCGTGTTTAATCAGTGTGTATTTGTACTTGTTGTCTCTCTTTTCGTTTGACCTTGTTAGTTAATGTTTTATCAGTAGTTTTACACTATTTGATGTTTTCATTGCTTTATTCTTCATTGTAAATATGCATTTTCATTTTGGGACTAATCTCGACTTTTGAGCCAGCCAACAATTAATAAACTGTGGAACGTTTTATATATTGAGTAAAGAGTAAATAATGGCATGTTTTTTAGTATGACGTACACAAAGTTCATGTAAATACTCTGCGAACCAGAGATACACTTTGTAGAAAGCTTCAAAACTAAAGGATCAGATTTATCAACAAAAAAAAAAAAAAAAAAAAAAAAAAAAACGGCAGGAAAATATATCAATGATAAATCTGTTATCCCTTTATCCATTTTCATTACTATTCCTGTGTCATTCTTTTGTTTAGAAGAATTGCAGTTTTTGCATGAGTTCCTTCAAAAACCTGGCTTGCGATCGATATGTTTTCGCAAATCTGAAAATTGTTCTTTCGTGTTTCTTAATGTTTATTGTCTGAGATGTATGTCTAGTTTATGGACAATGTCCTAAAAATATATTTTAAACGTGGAAAAGCCTTTTTTTACAACGACGGATTTAAAACAAAAAAGTATACTGTAATTCCCTATTAAGAGTAATCAAGGAAACCAAGGTTACAGCAGTAATCAAAAGAATGTAATTCAGGGACAAAGACCAGACATGGAAAACAGACATACACAACAAAGAACATAAAGTAACGAAATCATACATACAAAATAACAAAAGAAAATAATTAACTTGGACTCCACTAAAAACTGGGAGCATGGACAAGGTGCACCGGTAGGGTAAGCTCCTCTGCTTTATTGGAAACACCCGTGAAATCCCTATTAAGATATACAATAATTCCATAATGTAAAGGAACATGCGTTTGGTCATCTCAAGTTCGATAGATCAAAGAAAACCAATTTATTAATCTTGAGAGGTGACTTATATGAAGCAGGGTCTACTTATCTACGTTCCAACCCTATTTTAGTGTGTGTCCATGTTGTTGTTATTTTATTTTAAAATTTGTGTTGTGCTATTTGTTGTGTTGGTCTCAGTGTGGTAGTACGAACTGTAAAATTCTTAACAATCTTTGTTGTGTTGGTCTCACTGTGGTAGTACCAATTGTAAAATTCTTAACATAGTTTTCCTTTCCTCGTTTGTCTATCCCGGACTTGGCTTTTTATGAGCAACTCGGCGGGTGTTTCTAGAAAAGCAGAGGACGCTTACCCTACCGGTGCACCTGGTCCATGCTCCCAGTTTTTAGTGGAGTCCGAGTTGCTCATTTACTTTTGTTACTTTGTATGTATGATTTTAGTCAATTTATGTTCTTTGTTGTGTATGTCTGTTTTCCATGTTTGGTCTTTGTCCTTGGATTACATTCTTTTGATTACCGCTATAACCTTAGTTCCCTTGATTATTCTTTAACAAACTAGTTATAAAAATTCATAAAGTGAAATAAAGTAAAAACTGTTTTTGTCTATACTATTACATTCAGAGCTTGTTCTTTTTGTTGGTTTTTGTGTTGTTTTGTTTTGTTTAAATAAGTAAATTTAAATGGTTTTATGTTCATAAATTTTCAATACCATAACTTTCGTTATTTTGTTTACCAAATATTGAAATTCTGTTCCGATTTAAATCTCCAAATATCTTAAGATTCGTTTTAAACGTCCTGATAACAAATAAATTGCTAGACGATATCAAAGTTTTCCAAAATAGACAAAAAAGTGAAATATGTTTTATGAAAATGAGTTAATAATGTGTATTCCCGTGAACATTGCGTGATGATTGTGTGCTCAGTGCGATTCACACAGGAATAAAGACACATATGAGTACAATATTGTATGAATCTTTATCTTAAACTTTTTATTCATACACAAAGATTACCCCTTCTGTCAAATTAAACGACTTGTACCATTAATGATCCGTTCGATAATGTTAGGATACGAACTAAACAAAACCACGATAATTCATGTGTGGCCCAAGAACAAGGCATGATTTATTGCAATGGCTCAACATTTAATTTCACATCACGCATATAAGTAAAATGTTCATTAAAACTGCATAAATACATCATACCAATGGTGGTTTGTAATTAAACTACTTAACGATACAACTGACAAAAAACAATAAAATTCGTTTCTACATTTTATGTCCAATCTCATTTTGGCAACACATAAAAAAGCTGTATCTCTCGAAACAAGCATATGCTGGCGATTTCTTGATAAGAAGACGTTAGTCGTGAGGCTCTCGAGTAGTTTCTGAACATGTAGAAAAATATTAACTTTTTTTCTCGTGATAAGTTTTTGTTGTTTGAGATATTAAATTTAACTGAAATTTTGTCAAAAAGAGAAACAAGATTAACACAAATAACTGTGTGTTGTATTTGTCACACCTGTTACACAGACAGCGCTTTATCAATCGATTTGCAAAATATCAAATTAGTGAATGATTCGATAACCGATAAGCTTCTATTAAAAATACATTAAGTTTTATTTTTTATATAGAGAAATAGATAAATAAACTATTTTTTCAGTTTTATTTGTTTCATTTTTAAAATGCACGTGCATGTTTTTTTATACAATTGATTATACACTTTGCGCTGGTAATGGTAGATATTGAGTATTATCTATGTTGTAAGCGTTTTCTCGAGAAAAAACACATTCCTTATACTTTAACTTTTAAAATAAAGGAATGTCTCATTAAAACGACAAAAATCATTTGAATCCTTATTTAAAAAAAAACAAAATATTGACGCCCTTCCGTTATTCAGTTAAAACGACGACAAACTATGATTTATTTTACATGTATAGCATATTAAAACCTTTGGTCTCTTCTTTACTATTTACTTGCATGTAAAACAAGAATATATGACTCAAATGCGCTCCAAAAATACTAAGATGAGAAGAAAGTAAATCCCTTTTATTGTACAATTACGCCTGTTTTTTTGGAAAGCATAATCTTAAAATGAGACTATTAAGTTTTATGGAACCGTTTATCAACATTGTCAAGGCATTGTTGTCTTTAAAACTGATTTATTTCGACTTCTAAAGATTTAACTGACTGTATGGTAGTGTTTGACAATGAGGAACTTTGATTCTGTCCTAATTACTTCACGTGTTCTTAGTTCATCAGTTTTCTTTATCTCATAAAGCGAAATTACGTTACCTTATGTGTCATATTTTTATTTGCAGTTATTATACCTTTCGTTTTTGATGCACGAACATTTTCTAACATTTTTTAGTCTTATTTACCGGAAAAGGCAACAAGGAAATTGTTTCAACGCAGTCGATAATGTAAATTCTTTTTTTGAAACAGGTCTATCTCTGTTTAATATTCGTTTGTGAAAGTGACTTTTTCATTATATTTCTAAACACAATTATTTTTTTGATTTTTGGTTAATGTGAAATAAATGCAGAAATATACTTTTATAAATATAAACATTCCTACATTTGTGATCAATGTCTTGGTAAATATGCTTGGTTTAATGAAAAGTTAAATTTGCTTTTAATTATAAATCAATTCATTTTTATTATTCATTTCTCCTCAGCTCCTTATATTTATATAGATTACAGTGTTTTATGTTCAGATGCATTGAAAAAAAACACTTATAAAATAAAACAAGCAAAATGTATAAATGCAACCCACATAATCAACTTACTGTAGGACAAAATATGTAAAAATTGTAAAAAATACATGTCATAAAAGCATTCATTTAAATTGTTTCTTCTGGGGGCAGTTTAATACTCATGATGAATGATTCAAGTATTAATAAGTAAGTTTGTAACATATCTGAACACATTTTCTATTAGCGAACTATTACATTTCATACTTATTTGACAAATATTCAAAATCTATGTGCTAAAATTATTCATGGTAACAATTTACAGAAAGATCTTTTTTTTCATACGGACAAATCGAAAAATTAGTGTCAAATACATTCTATGATGCATACAAAATTCTAAATATGGCATACCAAATGATGGATAAATGTTTATTTATGTCTAAAGTAATGAGTGTTCTTATGCTGTTATCGTGTTTACAAATATATCACATTTTTTAAAACTTTATAACTACTGTTTTGATGGTCAACTGAAAACGTGATATATTAAAAAAACAAAACTATGCTTTTAATTCTTTTATTATAATTTTCCGTTTTTTTTTTTTTATTTCTTGTTTTTTTTTTATCTATGTATAAAAATAAATATGTTCTGGTAACAGGAGTTTTTAAATGTAGGATGATAAATATCTTTTTGTAACTTGTTTTACTCAACAGATTTTCAGCTAATAACATCCGAAATTATTGTTAAAGACAGATAAACTATTTATGGTTATTTAAAACGTTAAAAAGACCAAGAAAAAAGGTTAAGTACTCATTTTATCCATCTTTTATGCCATCACGATGTTGTTTTAATACACGCGAATACTGTATGTGTTGAATAACAAATCATAAAGCGATTTTTAAAATAGTTTTTATATTTATCGAATAAAGTTCTCAATAGAATACAAAGCTAATGCCCTTGCTCAACCATTGATATCAATTTATATTTTTGTTATTTCTTATATTGATATTGTTATATTCAATAACTTCATGAAGCTTAATAAAACGCCCCCTTAAAGTACTTTTTATACGTTGACGATGAAGATTTAACCAACCTAAATGGGTTAATTTTTTTTATTATATTAGCTTTATGAAAAACTAAAGTACGAAAACAAAAAAGGGTAAAAATTGTGTAATGGTTATAAGCTTCGTTTATTTTTGAAAAAAATATATAAAGTATCTTTGTATAACTAAACTTTCGTTGTTTAAAGATAAATTTATAGCTCGGAAATAATATGCATTCAAATAAAACTATTTTCATTAATATAAAGTAAATTACCGTGAAAAAAGAAAGAAATCTTAAACGATTTCTAAGCTTTTAAAAATCCGAATATATATTTTGTTTGTTTGGTTTTTTTTTCTTTTATCCTGTGTGTTTGAATATTGTATTAGTTTTTTTATAAAGAAAAATAACATTTTTTTGTGTATATTTTCAAAACAAAATATCAATTTTTTGTGCGAATTGAAAAGTTAATATTTAATCATTTAAATACTTTGAAGTAAAAATGTTAAGTAAACAATAGACAAAAAAATTGTTTTACCTTTTTTCATTTTCATTCAACTTATCATAGCCCGTCTAGTTACGATAAAGATAATGAATAGATATACGACTTCCAACCCTAAAATTTTAGATTTTCCAACAATGACACAGTCTATGTACATAATTGACCACGCCACGTAACTTTTCATCAAGAGATACTTCAACGTTCTTTACTATCTCTGTGATCTGATTTCTATTATAATTTATTAACAGCAATTAATACAATATGTCAAATAGCAATTAATCTTGTATGGACACAGAGTCTGCTTACACACGAAGATTTTATTTGAAGCATAAATTTTGTGCAAGTACAAGTTAAGTATTTTCAAAGTAATGTGTTTCTTAAATTTGGAAAACAATGGTTGAGTGAATGTTATAGAATGTAGGCAGGACTTTCATACATTACAAAGGCCTTCGATGCTTCACACAAAACAAAGGGGTTTGGGATGTGAAAATGAAAGACAGCAAAACTCCACTTTCATGATAGGTGGCATCCTGTGATAACTTTTATTTTTTTAGCAGTATCTACTTAATTTTGTTTTAATATATATTTACAATACAATATCGAAACATTATGAAAAAAACGTCAGGTTAAAGACAGTCAAACTTGGCTTAACTGACCTTCCAAAGGAAAATAAAGGTCATATCATGCAGGAGGTCTTACAGGTTTATTTTACAAATAATGCACTAAAAGGGGATGTTATAATCATAGTCATTTATTGCTGAAATTAGGTCGTCACTAAATTGACTGTATTCAGACAATTAATCAACAATCCATTTTTAATTTGATGCTATACATGTAGCAACATTGATCAAATTCAAAGGAGGATAAATCTTTATTCCCCAGAATACAGATATGTCAAAAGGGGATAAACTATGTATTTAATCCTATTTTGAACATCATAATATAGTTATATATCTGTATGAAGTTGTCATTACATTACTTTTTGTTCATTAATTAACCCTAACACTCGAGACAAGTCGACGCTGTTTTTATGCACATCGCATGTTTCTCTTACCAACGCTTGCAGGGTACGAATATGAGGCGCAAAAGGTTTATTTTAGGATTTTAGGGACAATGTAGCTCACCAATTGCTTTTAAATAGTTTGTTCTTTTTGTTTTTTAATATCTTGCACTAAATATAAAAATGATGAATTTCGTAACTAATTTTGAAATGTAAAATCACATATTTCGTTGATTTTATTTTACAATTATGCTTGTTTATTTCAAACTTATAAGATAATGCGTGTTTGTATTATTCAATCGCACTCAAATCAAACATTGTACAAATTAAGGACATCTAAACCTTTTTCCACCTTGCATTGTAGGAGAGATAACTCCTGTGTTCAGAAATCAATGAATTCATTGAGCAATGCTCAAGATATATCATATATTTGGATCAAAATATACGTTTTTATACGCTTTATAACTGATCGTTTACACCCTTTTTCGTTTACCCCATATCGCATACCGTTTATCACAACCTTTGACTTTCTATCGAATACCCTATATTGCATCCCTAGTCGGAACATAAATATACATATAAAGTATAGTTAAAAAATATGATAAAATGAACATGCTTTGTCAAAATATATATTACATGACGTATCAACCCTCGACCTTTATCACACCTCGGGCCATTGACCCTCGGGTTGACAGAGGAAGCTCGGATTCATACGGCATGTCATACAGATTTTGATATGTGATATTCAGTATATATCAAAATGTCTTCTAATGTCATTGATGCACTCATTCGATAGTAACTGACAATACACACTAATGTTACTAGAATCCATGCTTCATCGAACCTTTGATGTTGTGATATTCTAATATCAAATGTACAGAATAAAGGAAACATTTTTGCATTCAAATCTTCTTTATGTTTAATTCATATTTGATAAATTATGTTTTCATATGAATCGATGACTTACAATGATTATTTACAAACCATTACAAAAATCAAAATTGTTGATTCAATACTTTTTCAAAGTATAATAAATCGGTTTTCACAATCTAGATCGACCGTCCTCACCTTTAGAACTTTTTGCATCTGACGAAAGTCATGAGACCGCAATTTTGGGCCTCATTTCCTTTATTTTAATTTTATTTAATTATTTTATTTTTGTTCATAATAAATTGCATGAAATAAAATTGAGAAAGCATATTATCATGTAGATTCTTATTGAACCCTTTGATATTAACTATACCAAATTAATGTTTTATATTAAGCACATTAATATTTGTGTGTTTGTTCCTTACGCGAGTGGTAGTTCAAAATCGTCACTTTTTGTTGCTTCGTTTGTTATTTTTTTAATTCATATTGTAAAGGAATAACGCTTATACCACACACATCCTTTGATATTATGTTATAACGAATATGTATTCTCCCTTTCAGTAGGCTATAAAATAAAAATATAAAATAAATGTAAAATAAATTTTATTCCTGGTTGACATGAACGCAGACAGGCTGGAGGCTAATTCGTTATGAATGTGTTATTGCCATCACTTCTTTTTCCTAAACAATTCATAGATGTATAACATACGTTACGTGGTAAGTGTGCTCTTACTTCTTATTTGGTTTCATTAATTTAAGTTGCTTATTGTCATTTTGTGGTCTTTGTCTTTTCGTCTTTGTTTTGTAGTTTTGTCTCTTGATTATTGAGGTTTAGATTTTGTATCGATTTGATTCTTTTATTTTCAATATAAATATACGAATTGAGTCTTTCATTTTTCCTATTTTGGAAACTTAAATAAGTTTAATCCATTCCATTCCTACTTATATAAATTCATTGTATTAATTTACATATGAAACGAAATTTTTTTTTATTTTATTCTGTACTACATAATACCTCATGTTGTCACACTCACATACAGCAATGATGAAGCTTTATTTGAATTTTACCTCAAAGCAATTGTATATTTTTATGTTAAAATGGACATCAATATCTGACAGTTACGGCACGGCGCTTTCCTTGGTCATTAAGGGTGATTTCTTTACTCTAAATATTTTATAGTATAGCATTTTACAAAATGGTTCGGTTGTAGTCTGCCTTTTCTTGCATTGGTCCTTGTGACTGTTTCGTTTTGTAATTTTTTGTCGGATAGGAAGTTTACTATTTTGCTGTTCAGTTGTTTTGAGTTCTATTTTTATACAAAGCTTGATAATTTGTATCTTCTCAGAATTACAAGAGTGATGGGAATTTTCCCACATCTTTGTTTCACTAGTATGTTTTACATGAATTTATATTTGTATATTTTAATTTAATGATTAACTATGTTGTAAAAGTTAAAAAGTGGAAAAAATTATGTGTTTGTCAATAACAGTACTGAGCATGTCATTAATCAGTGTACAATGAACAATTTCAAACAAGTTAATAAACGTTTTTGTAGTAAGCATTGTAGAATCAAAATTAAAAAATCATACTTAAAATTACTTGGATTCCAAAGATTGTTTTTGCAAATTTATCACTGGAAACGAAAAATAGTGATAATACACAAATGATGGTTTTATTAACGAATGGGAAAAATAAAACGCGCATATTTAAATAATAAATTAATTTTCAAATATTACAATATTATACGTTTTTTTTTCTTAGATATATATCGGAGTATAATTGATTTTAATGTACAAAATAATGGAAGTGAATAAAAGTTTTGTTTAATGCCAAGCCTTGTTTGTTAACATCTTCAACTCCTTTTGGATTCCTGATGTATATACTGAAGTGAAATCCAAAATGAAAATATTCAAAATTTTAAGGGGTTTCAAAGAAAGAAGAACAACATTGCAATTTTAGATGCAAAAATACCAATAATATTTATTGCAAAGTTCTATATGATTTTTATGTGTCTCAAGGACTTGCCGTTTAACGATCTAAATCCAAAAAGTTATTTTAGACGAAGAAGAAGCAAATTTTTTTCGATAAAAACAGTATTATATGTTGCTAATGTTCTTCGTATTTTGTGTTGCATAAAACTGATAAATTAATATTAATCATCAGATGTTGTATACAATTCATCTGAGTCATCACATGTCACTCCAGTGTTTAGAATTTGGTCACTATGAATTAAAATGACTGATTCCTTTCGCTAAGGTTTGTAATTTGTACATGTACCTCAAATAAAATGGATTTTCTTTTTAAAAGATTAATTTGCTGATATACATATGTTGCCATTTGCATAAGATGAAAGGTGTCACCTTTGTAATTCACAGCTGGAACTCCTCTGTTTGTGCTTAATTTAGACATATATACTTACCATCGAAATAAACTCATAGGTGATTATTTCTTTCTACCTTACGTAAATGTTTTTGTTCTAAATAAACACTTTTTCTTTACTTTATCCTCTTGATTTTTCATTCTCCAATCCATTACTTTCGTAATCTACGTTGCATTTGACAAATGTCAGAAGAACCGTACCGTTTCTGGTTTTTAAATCAATTTTATGTATGTGTCGCTAAATAAAAATGTCTTATATTACTATGGATAAATGTTTTCCGTTTATTTTTCTACTATATTCTGGACATAACCGTTGTTTTCCTGTCTACAGATATTTGTAGTTATTGCTTTTGTATTTCCAAGACAAAAACATGCTGATAACAATTAATTCTTATTGCAGACTATTTGTTTCCGCACCTCACAAGTTTATTGTCCGGAGGGTTGATATTAAGTTTGTCATCTTAAAATGAAAAAAAAAACCTGCTAAACTCGTTTTTCTCCTTTTTCCCAATTTTCACAAGGAAGAAATGGTAACTGTGTGAGTAAAAAAGGGGTTTGTTAGACGCTTCCATGTTGTTAGTGTGCTTGATGACAACTTTCAGCATGTGATCAGATATGAAATATTTCAACACCTAGATCAATTATTTCTACCTCATTGTTATGGTTTGGCTGTGGATACAATTAAGATAACTTGTCCATATTTAAACATAAAACAATAAAAGAAGACGCTACATTTTAATATTTTGTCTTTGACTAAAACTTGAACAAGAAGTGTTGAAAGGGACCGTATATGATCTGGTGTTGTGTTCTTATTAACTACTAGTATGGTTAGTGTTAGTGACCGAAATATGACAAGTATTTAATGTTACTTCTTTGTGAACCACTCCTTAGTTTCTTATTGCAGAACTTTGTGGTTAGGAAACTAAAACTGTTGAAATCTTTTATATTTGCAACTTGGTAAGTTTTACAAACTTTTACATTTTTTATATTGACCAACAGAATAGAGAAATGACTCACTATAGATGTGAGATTTGGAAAAAAAACTGTCTCAAATTCAACCCTTATATGTCGGATGCCGAATCATTAATTTACACTATACAAAGGTTAAATCATGCAGTCAGTATAAACATGAAAATGGTAGAGATAGATAAGGAATAAAAATGTATGGACGGAAGAATAGTTTGGTACTTTAAATATTGTTGTCGCTTTGCCATTGGCTTTTTTTTATCTGAGAGGTTTTAGTTTATCAGTATTTTCAATTTTCTTGAGGATCGGGTCAATAATGAAATTCTGTTTACTTTTATTCACATGTATATGTTTGTATTTAAAACACTGTTTGTTAGATATTTATTTTTTTGTGACTGAAGTGTCAACTTGTCTTCAAAAAAATTAGATTGATTGGATCAAATATTTGTTAAGTCCTCTATGGGATATTCAATCTTTTCTTACGTATGAAATTAGAAAAATCTGTGAAATCGTTATACAAATGCTAAAAATATCAGATCAAGGAAACGAAAGACAACTCTTACTTAATAAATGGAAAAATGAATATACTGGTTAGCAGTGATGATTTATTATTTAGTATCATTATTATTAGATATTGTTATACCTAGTGTTAATCGTTAACGAAAAAAACTACTATGAGTTAGTGTAAAATGAATCCGGATCATGCCAGGCGGCTTTACCTCACACACACACACACACACACACACACACACACACACACACATATATATATATGTAGCTAGCTACAACCTTGGTTCTCTTTATTTCTCTTGAACTAATGATATTGTTGCGTAAATAAAAGAAAAACATATATAATCAAACTTGATTGACTATTTGATAAAGGACATTATAAGTAGAATCCTCGGTCAAATGTGTGTCTATTTATTGTCACGGGTGATGTAGATCACAGTAACATAACATAAAACAACGAATACATACATAAACCAGAATTAGTGTGCCTGAAAGCTAGAACTATATTAGCAACACGGAGTCCACTTGAATTTTGAAGCATGTACCGGTACATCGGTGGGGAGCTCTTTCAAGCCTGTATCGGTACATCGGGAGGGAGATCTTTGAAACATGTACCGGTACATCGGTGAGGGGACCTCGGAAGCATATACCGGTACATCGGTAGGAAGAAGTTCGTTACTTCGTTATTCAGTAGCTTAGTTTTAGTTGCATACAAATGTTGGAAAGCATATTATTTTCTAACGGAGGGCTTATAGCGTGTAAGAAATGGTTACATTTGCTTCCAAATTCAGTGGCACAAATAACATATACAGAAAATTGAATGTAGTTCTTTTTAATTTTCAATCGATCAAATCAAAATTTCAAATTCGGATTTCTTACTTCAATTTTCATGTGGAAAATGATTAATTACTTTTGTGCTTTCGTTTTGCTAGCTTTAAAGCGTTTTGATAGTCATATTTTATTTACATATTGCCAACCTATTAGATAGTCGCAATACTTAATATATTCTTTCATTTTTTTTTTGTTTCAACTTAGTATTATTTCTGTTGTATAAAGAAGATGATGCAACATCATCAGTAGAATTTTGATATTAATCTTTGCTTGATTTGGTCTTATCAATGTTCTATCTTTTCATCATACTCATTCAGCCCTGTGGACCTTTAATTGAACTGTAGATTTTATGTTGCACACTGAAAATGCACTCTCAGAGTATTTTTTTTATCCATTTCATTAGTTTCTATCAGTTGCATGTGTGAAAATTGAAACAATAAACAAAGATGTTTCAATTGGGAAGCAATGACTATAAAACCTAATTATTAAGTGTGCTTTCGTTATAAATTTTATTTCAAGAGTTGTTCGTTTTAAGAAACATTCTTCCAGGGCTGGGTTCTTCCTGGTAGGTCGACCCATAAATCTAAATTCTTTAAAAATCTAGATGCAAATTGCTGTTTTACATTCGGAAGCAGCCTTGCTCTTTACAATTAAAAAGGAATTTGTTTTGCTTTGAATTTTATCTCGACATTTTATCATATCTACGGTAAAGATTTTTTTGTTAACTTGAATTAATGACTCTCTTAATAGACGCCAGAAAACAGTTTTATGACTTCTTCCCCAATGAGAATCACCCGCCATCTTTAATTTTTACGACATCGCTTAAATTTCGTTTTACGACATTTCCACTTATCATTGGTTTGATGTAGGTCTACAACAATATTCCATTTTATTAATGTGTAGTTACGATTGGAGGTCATGAATGTTGATTTGGTAGCAATTATTGGATAGTTTGTGTTACAACTAGAGTGATTTCCCTTTTACACATGTTTTACTTTAGTTTTTCAATGGTAATATGATTGAATCTGCCCTGTATTGGAAACGAGTATTTCATTTTGGTTTTCTTACTTTATTAGGCAAGTCCTACCTTTATTTAACCTTAACATATTTTGTCTGTACATCTGTTGAGATTGTATTTCAGATGAATTTGATTGCAAAAAGATGTTCTTCCTCTCTTCTAGTTAATTAAAAAGTTTGGATACAATCCATTTAAAATGAGTACGCAATTTTATATATGGATAGTTTTAATCACATGTTTGTAAAATAATTTGGATAAAATATTTTTCATGGAAAGCATTAGTACACTGTTTTGTATATTAAAATTGGGTGAATTGACAAAGCAATTCAAGAAAAATAAGCAAGAATAATATACGAAATGAAGATACCCGAACAAAACTGGTGACAGAGCCTATAAACAATTGGTGAATTAGTGGTGATTGAAAACAAGATAGAGTTATTTTTAACTGCCATTAGAGGTGTTGTCATTTGGCGTTTTTTTTAATGCTTTTGTAAAATTTATGCACTTGCAACATAGCTTCGACCAAAAATTAAATCACTTCTTCAACATTCACTCACTTCTAATGATAACCAATCAATTAGTAATGTTTCAGTAATGTGTGTTATTCCCCACACAAAGAAGTTGTACGTCCGTCAAGCCGTCCTTTCGTCCATCAGTCCTCAGGTAGCATCAACTCTACTGAACAGAATGTCACCAATGTCACAAAACTTGGCATTTAATAAGGACACTTATATAGATTAGAAATTTTTAACCTCAAATATAATGGGATAAATGTCCCTTTGAACTTCTTTTTTTAGCATTACCTTCCCTTAAACAGTCAATGTTGAGCACAATATTTTGTTAAATCTTATCGGGAGTTCACGTTCAGGCGCGTAGCTGCCGTTAGGCAAAAAAGCTTTTGCCTGCACTTAATTTTGCCAATTTTGTTTTTTTTAGATAAAATACATCCAGGAGAGGCATAAATGATGCTCTAAAACGCTATCTCCGCGGAGTTTCGGGGGGGGGGCTTTGTCCCCCTGGATCCCCTACCAGGGCTCCACCCTGGTCCTGCTGGGGGCCTTAAGCGGCCCCAGATCCCTGCCGTAATTTTGCCTACACTTCAATTTGGCCTCACTACTCGCCTGACGTTCAAACTACAATGAATAACTGAGAAAGTACTTGAAATCATGGATACCAATTTTCGTAGATTAGGGAAGGAACACAAGTTCGTGGAATCTTGAATTCGTGGTTTTGAGGTTTTCAGTATACATATCAATGAGAACTTCAATTTTTTCGTCGGGAATAACATTTTGTGATTTGGAAAACCCACGAAAACCACTTAAATTGGTACACACGAGCAATAGTACTTTCACAGTTTTTTTTCGTTTTGGCCGTTGTTTACTGGTTGAATGTTTTCACCGGTATAGACCATAGAAAGCGGGAGTATGCTATTAGTTTCCAACATTTTGCATTCCAGTTTTAAGTTATCGAGGTTTGGAATCAACACATGGTGGTTCCACCCAAATTGTCACAAATCACTACTAGTCATTTGTATTATACGCTTTTATTTGGCATTTATACAACCAAACCAAATACAGTCGCATAATGGTATAGCGTTGTGGTTTTTGTCGTTCGCTTGCGATAATATTTTATTACTTAGTTGAGCTTGGTAAAAATTATCGCAAGGTGCTATTCTGATATTGATTTTTTGGAATCTTGCACTTAAAAGTTAATATTATGGAAAAGAACAAAAGATGGTAAAAATTAAATCTTTCGTTAAATAGAATCATACAACACAAGTGTTAGTGACTGAATATCTTTATATCTTATATCACAAGGGTCATACTGGGTTTGATTTTTGGGAAAATGACTTAAATGGTTTAGGAAATTCGGACCCAAAAGTGTAAAAAAAACAAATATATTTTACTTGTTTCCAAACAACAGCCTGAATAAAAGTGCATTGATCTATTTGGAACCACAAGATTCCATTAGATGTAATAGGATATACATGGTTTCTGTTTTTTCTCACCTTTTAAGATTAGGCGGCAAATAAGGTTAAATGAACATTTTGTGTATGAACTTGATGTGAAGTTCGTATTTCGTTTTAGTTCAAATTTTTAAGTTTGAACATTTCTATTTTGGTTAGAATGTTTCTGCTGTGTCAAACATTTAATCACAATCCAATGTTAGAGCTGTATTTAGTTTACTGGTCGTAATCTCTTCAGGATTCAACCCTTATGGTCGTATCAAACTGCGACCTGAAAGGTTTTTCTATGTGTGTTTTGTTTGTTCTTTTGTTTGTTTTGTTGGAGGTTGGGGATACAGCGAAGGATTGTTTGACGTTAGTTTTTTTGTTTTTGAAATCCATTACTATATTTATTATATTATTGAAAGGCGAAATGTTTTTATCTGAATGTTTTATATAGTAATGTATATTCACATTTCCATATATGACAACACTAATGAACAATACTCAGTATTTTGTATCATGTCAACCAAGAAATTAGGATGTTTCTTTTTGCCGACAACATAATATACCCATTTTTTTTACTCAATCGTGCTTTAAATTTAATCAATCAAAATAACATTTAATGTATTGTTGGCACAATAAAAGATAAAAGAAGCATCAGACAAAACTATATTCATCATTGCAACAATATTACCCTCGTTCCCGTTGCTATCTTACCACTTCAATTCAATTATGCGTTCATAGCATGATCCTTCCAAATTTTCAAGGTTTTAGTATTCAGGCTTTTATGCTTAGTTCATTATGTTATAGAGATTCGATTATACAATGAACTATGTGCTGTCTTATTGTTTTTATCGTACATCCGGATTTTTTAAATTGTATTTGATATCCTACCTTATAATCGTTTATCCTGTTATGTTACCCCTCTATTTATACCAAAAAATATATTTTGAATGATCTTCTTTTTAAACGATCGCTTTTTGTTTTTTGTATCAATTATTCATAATTTAATTTTTATATAGGCTCTTTATTTATTAGAAAATAGAGCATCATGTTTGCAGTTAAAGGTCTCAAAAAAAACTTATTTTGTAAGTATTATCATGCAGACAGATTCGAGTTACTTCCCTTCCCCCGCTCGATATCATTTTTAAAGCTCATCACAAAATTAAAGCATGAAATAAAACCTTATCTTTTAAGATCCTAAAGATATTCTCATTACCACCTTATCTGGAATTAATCTACATATGCATCTGCCAAGGTTGAGAAGGAAATTGGATACTAAAGGATTATTCAATTCTTTTCAAGGTTTAATGATAGATGAAATTCAGTACAAAAATTAATAGAAAGAATATAATATAATTCGTGAATCATGCAAAACTTAATCGAGCCAAACAACAAGTTGTATATAATCAAATACTTAAATGAAAATATCTAACTTGAAAAGCAGAGGACGTTTACCCTACCGGTGCACCTGGTCCATGCTCCCAGTTTTTAGTGGAGTCCGAGTTGCTCATTTGCTTTTGTTACTTTGTATGTATGATTTTAGTTGCTTTATGTTCTTTGTTGTGTATGTCTGTTTTCCATGTCTGGTCTTTGTCCCTAGATTACATTCTTTTGATTACCGCTATAACCTTGGTTCCCTTGATTACTCTTTGAAATAAAACAGTTTTTCTCAACTATTCTACCTACAACTTATGATTCTTGTTTCTTTCTCTGTCTTTCTGATTTATTCTTTTTAATTGGTTCATATCAAAATAATAAACAATCATAGACCAGTATGAAATTTCTAGAGTTATCTTTCTTTGCCTTATAAAACAACTATTGAATATTTAACGGTAATTGTTCTAGTGTAATGGCTTTATTGTTCCTTAGTTATAGTCTCCTAGTTTTATTGTTTGTTTATTGAAACAGGGGTAAAATCAAAATAAAACTGTTATTATCTTACGGCAATTTATAGGAATTTTGTGTCTTTTAGCGAATGTGATTGTGATATTAATGATAATTTTTTACTCATTTTATTTTGTTGTAAAATGTAAAGTATTGGTCTTTGTAAGAATTATGCAAATTTTGTTATATTTGATACACCCAAAAATGGCTACACATTTTCATTTCTGTTATTAAGTTGCTTTATAGGTCCATATGATGAAATGTGTAATTATTCATGCTCTTAAAAGATAATCCACATTGAAAATCCAACAATTTCTATTGTATTTTAGTGTTATTTACCTCCCTTAACTTTGAATTCTACAGTGCATTCTATATAATTTTTATCTCCTAAGAACACGGTTTATATGAAAAAACATATGTTAATTTATGCTTACTATAACATTTTAAACAAAATATTTAAAAAATGTGTAGACTTTCCAACCATAAATCAAATTTTGCATGATTTTTATCTGGAGTGCTACTTGATACATATGCCTAGACTCATAAATAAGGATAAACTATGAATTTCTACAGTAGTTACTTTATATCCTTAAAAATCATATTTTATATAAGTCCTCACATAGGATGTAACCAGTTAATTATGAAAAATGTAAACTTAACTTTGAAGAATATATATTTATGAAAAATCTTAGGTTTTCAACAATTCAATTTGACTTGAATCATAAAGTGACGATATTAATAAGTTAAATATGTCATTACAATATATATAAAAGATATCAACTGCGACTTCTATTGTATTTTATTATTGTAGGTCATAGTAGTAAACCGTTACATAATAATAGGATTTTTTTTTCTACTTTTCAGACACAATATATACAAGTCAAGTAAAGTTATCGTTATGGAAGTTTTAAGTGATTTTCTACTCTTATGGATTCATAATGGATTTCTTAATGTTGGAATATACATCAGGTCAAATTTCATCCCTCCATGAATACTTTGCTTTTATTTGTGGAAGAATATACAGTTAGACAGTGAGTATTTCCATTTATAATATGCTGGTTTTTTAACAAGTTTCCTATAATTAGTCCTTGTGATTTATCGTTTTATGTATCTGCCAAAGTAATCTTTACAAAATTATAATTACAAAATGCATAAGTTATTTGGTTGAATCTGGGTTCCTTTTTTATTTATATCTTGTTTTGCTTACTGGGTGTTATATTCTAATCCTTCCATTCGTCCCATATGAGTCACTTTCTGTTACTTTATTGTTTTTTATTGTCTTGGGCATTTCGTATTAGTACTCAAAAAATTTTCACAAATTAAGTACATTTAAGTAAATTTATAGTTTCTGGCAGTTATTTGACCATTGTTCGTTTAGAATATATTTGGAATAAGTACGTTATAATCAAAATACCCATTCATCGTATATAGAAAATAGGAAAAGGCCTATTCCAGGGTCAAGCATTTGGTAACATATTGTAACAAAAGAAAAAAAAAGGTTTGTGACCATGCCTTCTTAAGCCCTGGAATAATAATAAAGATATTTTAGTATATATTTATTGGTAAATACTTATTAGGCTTAACAAACAATTTAAATAAATAAAGCGTATTTTGGGTCGAGTATGAATTGTTTTTGACATTTATTTCTCAACAGTATCGAAAAGAACTTTATTATTTATTAAATTAGATTGATTTTATTTTATTTTCCATACGAAAGTTAAATTTCTTCTTAAAAATATATTAAACTGTATGTGGATCGGTTCCACTGATATGATATAACAAAAATTTCGAAACATAACATTGAAACACATAGTGACGGTCATACCGATAATATGTTTTAAATTGTATCTTTCAATTTTGGAAAGGAAGAATTTTTTTTTAATTTTGGAAAAAATACGATATGTACTGCAATATGATTTACTTAAATTGCAATCCGCTTGTAAAGCTTTCAGATATCTTTATTTAATAATTTTCTATATTCAAAATATATGTTTTATGACGATAATTTATTCAAATGATAATTTGATTAGAAGTAGCTTCAAACTGATATTCAATTCATTTTTTTTAATTTAAAAAAGAAATCAAACTAATTTGTATAATGTTAACGTTAGTAGTAGAAATACGTTGATGTTAATGTTAATATTTTCTTTGTTTAATAATTAAAGGTCAAGGACAGTCTGTCTTAAAAATGTTAATCATTGATAAGGCAAAGGTTATATTGACAATAGACAGAAAAATCTGGTAAATACATTGTAATAAATATAAAATACTAAGTTATATTAACAAAATATAAAATAGTTTTATTAACACATCCATCCTTAATCTCTTGACTTCTTTTGCTCGGAATTATATTTATTATATTTACTAGTATATTCCGAATAAAAAGTCATATGATTGTTGGTCACCTTTTCAGTATAATAACACAGAGTTTAATTAAATCCTAATGCACGTGTGTCATTGTTCCAATGATTATTGATTATTTGAAAAATAAAACCTTTGGCTTTTGATTAATTCAACAAATATTTTACAATATTTTTATGCTTTTTTATTCGTTTTACTAAATGATTTGTCCCTTTTTTAAATAATTGATTACAGTACAAGGCCAAAACTTATCAAAATAAACACAGTCAAGGACACTTATCTATAAATCTAAACAGTAAAAATCAATGTATAAAGTAAATACTGCGAGAATTAATTACAATTTTTACAAAAGATAATTAGGCAAAAATATTCATACTAAGTCAGTATCACTTTGCCTAAAACAGTGCATACGAAAATTTATTTAAAAAATAAACAAAAATATTTAACGATAAGATCGACTTAAAATAGACATTAGGACTATTAACGAGACAAAGATATAACTTCGAAATTTGAAAAGAATTAAAATACATAAAACCATTTTTTTTTCTAAAATTATATAAAGATTATACAAATTTCTGATAAAACAACTATTTTTTGTTTGTTTGTTTTTATGTATGGATGTAAGGATTTAACATCTGTAATACAAATGTTATACAAAATAGATTGAATATATGCAATTTAGATGATCTATAGAAATAATCAGATTCAACTGGGTGGTCAAAATAAAGAAAACATAATCATACAAACTGTAGGAGAACATAAAAAATAAAATGGCGATGTCACACACATAGTCTAGCATCTTATCTCCTTTCCCCAAAGCTATGATCTTGTGGAGTCTTGTCCCAGAAACCCAGAAGTAAAGGACTACAAACTATTTTACGACCAGTAATGGCAAAGTTAGTCGTAAAACAACTATCAAACTTAAGATTTTTATCTTTGATTCTAATGCGCCTAGCTGTGTGAGTGAGTGGTTTTCATCTTCATAGGGTTGGGGGTAAAACTTGTATTAAGTTTGGTAGATATTATTCTTTTGGTGAGCTATGAGATAAAATCTATTTTCGATCTACGTAATTAAACGTTTAGCTCTTTTCTAATTATTATGAATTTTATTTCTTGTTGAGACTTCATATCTGTACATTATTTTGATTCTTTTCCTCTATTGTATCAGAAATAGATCTGGCACCGATACAGTATATTTGATCTCGTTGAATATGATCTACGAGATTTTGTCTGCTGTCTCCTTGATATGCTTTGAATACTCTGACCCTGCTGAAACATAAGAAATTTTAATACAAAGCCATGAATGGGAGTAAATTATTCAGACGCTGAGTAAATGTAATATATTGCTTGAGTCAGCTTTATATTTAGATATTATTTGAATATGAAAAACTAAATACAATCTGAGTATAAACATTTTTATTTTGAATTTGTTTTTATATTTGTTTCATTAACTTCCGGTGCGACTGGTGGATACCGCCAATTTTGAAATTCCGTTTTTCTCATTCATTTTAAGTTTTCTGTTAGTACCTGTTATTTTGTTCGTTGCTTCTGTTGTTTTATTATCTTTTTATTTGTTCAGTGTCGTTGGAGGTTTCGATATCGCGTTTATCATTGTTACCCTTCATGGGTAGCATTTTTTAACCTTGGATTGTTGAAAAAAAAATCGCTACTTTCGAAGACAGCAAAATATACAACAAAACTGAAAAAATAAGATATCATAAACAATATTTTTTTCGTAAAAGCTAAAGGTTTAGATAATCAAATATTTTTTTGGTCAACAAAGACAAAAGAATTTGTTGAATATCCTTCCTTTTTCGTCCCGATATCTAAGTAGTAGTTTTTACCTAATATGCATTTATTTACATTGAAACCAAAGGCGTTAAACTGAGTGTAACATACTTCCAATAAAAGAATACTACTTCTAACCAAGCAATAGGGTACTGATTTTTAGAGAAAGACATTGATCTACATGTACGAATATATATGATGTCGTTTGATAAAAAAAAAATAGCCTGAAATTGAAAATCTTAGTAAACTGACGAAACATTGAAGACATATATCAAAAGTATATACGCTATAAAATATTACTTAAACATACTAAGCCATTTCGACAATATATCCGATCAAACTGGATAGTGTACGTGTAGATTTCATCAACTGTCAATACATGCATTAAGTTGTGTAGATATTTTCGTTGTAATCTTAAAGTTTCTTAAAGTGTTAAGTTGTTATTTTTTTACTTTTTTGAAATAACCTACGCAGGGGCTGCATTGTAAATTTTAGACGGTCTCAATAACTACGACATTTTACTCATGGCATGATTTAAATCAGTTACTTTGGGTGATGTGGCATCTTGATTTAAAAAGAATAATGGTCAAAATTATTTCTTTGATAATCCCTTTTGTTCTGTAACAATAAACAAATTGCAATAATCAGTCTGCAAAAAATAATGTTCCGGTACTAATTCAAATATGAACGAATGAATGATTACCTAATTTCAAGAATCATGGACATCCTGTCTAAAATTTCTCTGGCAAAGAAAGGCTTGCGAATATAAGAAAAAAAATTCATCTTTCTGCCTTAAATAAATTAATTTCCCTTCATTTTGTCTGGAAATTGTGATAACTTAATAAAGATACTAAAACAATGTTTGTTTGTTTGAAACGCTATATATATGAATCATTTACTCAACTATTCAATTGATTCGTATTTGAGGTATACAAACATTTATTTTTTTATGTCAAATTAGATAGCATTGATTGGATTTATAAACCTAAATGTATATATTCCGCTTACGGTGAAACTATTCTGTGAATGATTCATGTATTTTGATTTCAACTTATATAAAATAAAAACAAACAGATCTGTGTTGACCATTGAAAAACATACAGTTTTATTAATTCGAAACTAAGTAAACAAACCATATTAATTATTATTTAGAAAAGTTTACCATTCTATCAAAAAAATATCAACAGAATTGTCAATACCGTATGAATAACCATTTCCAAAATTCATTATTGATATTTATTTCAGAACGTCTTTCGAATTTTTTCTCTGATGGAATTTAGCTAAAAGACGAACTAAGATCTGCCAAGGGAATTAATACTTTTTTTCCTATACAAAAGCCTCATAAAAAGCTATAAAGAGCACGCTTAAAACATTAAGATTGCATGATACGTAAGCATAGTTTCAGACATGTTGATGGAATTATAGTATTATTGTTTTATCTAATAATACAATTTCACTATCATATCATCTGTCGTGAGAATTATTTTGTTACACAAATTATTAATATAGGTATATTTAAATACATTGAGAAGCACTTGAGTATAATGTACAATTTATTTAAGATTTGTTAATGACAGATATATTTCAACTTGTTAAAAGCGAATATGTTATTAAAGTTATGATTTCATAAATGTATTGATATATGAAAATGACAAATTTAACTTTTTTTTGGAATGATTCAGAAATCACATGATGTAATCCAGTTATTAAACTTTGTTTATTTGTTCGAAATGTTTCATTTCAAATATTTGTAATCAAGATATTCATTTAATATTTTTGTTATAGATTTATCATATGCACAAAGCATTTTATTACAAAATCTGGTATCCAAAATTTGTCTTTTTTTATTCGGTTCACTACATTGTTTCTTCTCTGTTTCGTGTGTTCACGTTTCGGCCATGTTTTTGGAGGTTGATGTATTTGAATCAACACACTGCTGACGGCTTGGTAGTTATTTTGCCGATATTCTGTAACACCAATAAAATAGCCAATAAAAAATTACTTATTGTTTAATTGTATAAAAAATTTTTGATTTGTCGATTGCGATAAATGTTACCTAATAAATCATTATAGATGTTTATCATTTAGTTATTCATCTTTTTACAATGTTTTTTATCTCTACTTTTCCATTTATAGAATCTAATTTGTCGCTAATTGTCTTCTTTGTATTTTATATATTTTTGTTTTGGTTTGTTTGTTTTTTGTTTGTTTTTGTTTTTTTTTAATAATGAAGTATTGTAACCATTTTATTAAATGGTGCAATGTTATTTTAAAAGGATAAAAACAAATTTCATTATCAATGTAATGGTAGAAAATTTATCTGTAGAATTAATAGAAGTTATCTTTCTTTAGACATTTTTTATAAAGCAAACATTACATAATCATATATCATGTTTTACTAATGCTACAATTTTGCATCATCATCGTTTAAAACATATATAAAATTATAACACTATCGTGATATCAACAATATTAGTGTCAAAACAAAAGATTTACAGGACTTTTTAATAGTTGAATGTTTTCATGAGTTGGAACACAGCATGACTAGTACTTTCTAATTATGAATCAAACTTGGAACACCCGAAGTTCCTATTGCCTCACACCTTGATTACAATGTGTTTGAGGTAGAAATTTAAATAAATCAAAATGCTATAAACTGAAGAATTCAGTATGATTAAAGCTCCATTACAATGAATAAAGATTGAGAAAAAAGACTAACTTACACACTTTAATCGTGGTTTCTAGATATCCAGGTGTTTGCAACGTTGTACAGAGATTTTAATTTTAACTAACTATTCTCAATTATTATCGCGAAGTATGTAGCATTCTGTGTATACATATTACAAACAACTGCAAACCAAATATTATATTATAATAAGATTTCCTGATAAAATGTTTATTTCTACTTTAAAGTTTTCATCCCCGCCCTACCAAAAGTATAACACTTTACATTTGTTTACACATGGTAATACTTAGTGGGGTTTTTTTTCTCTGTTAAAAAACACCTATAAAAAGTGCCTTAATTTCATTTATTAATATTTTTTTTCATTTTATTATCTAAGATGAAAATAATTTCATGGCACTTTTTTACATCATATTTAAACAATATTTCTAATAATGGTCTATGTTCCAAGTTTTCAGTGGAGTCCGGGTGCTCATTTACTTTTGTTTCTTTGTAAGTATTATTTTATGTTCTTTGCAGTGTTTGTTTTAATGTCTTTGTCCCTGGATTTTCGTTTGAACCTTGCCTCTGTTTCCTATATTATTTTTCTATATCATCCATATAAAGGATCGTAAAATGAATGGTTAAAAGTTAGTGTGACAAACGCATGGCGAATTCATTCGGAATCTGAATTTTTTTCATATTTTTTTCCCTGTGTATTTTTAGTTAATGCATCATTCCAAAGATTGATGACAAAATGTAGATTATATTTATATTGTGCATATCAGCTTAACAGTTTATAGAGAAAGGAAGGTGTGTTACTTCCAAACTGGCTCGATTTCCAGTCACCATTCTGTATTGATTGGTCGATGTGATCTGTCTATTAGGTCAGTTTTTCTTTAGTTTTCATTGTTCATAGACTAAGAAACATAAACACTATATGACGTTCAATCAACATATGCATTAAGTCTAAGTTCCACAAAAAATCTGAAATAGTGGTTCACCTCGACTTTATAGTTTCATTCAATCTCACTGCGCAAAATTTGAGTTTAGGAATGTTTTAACGGTAGATCTCAATTTTATGAAACCAAGCACTGAATAATCACTTCCATCAGCTTCTTAAGTTTATATTTAGTTTATTCAATTTGATTCAGTATTTCAATTCTATGGTTTTGATTTTTCTGAAATGCATGCTCGAGTTTTCTATGAATTACTGCTTGAAATTCAAGTTTTGAATAACTCAAAATGAATCTTTTATAAGATTTTCTTCAGGAGAACAAATGATAAGCCTCCATTTCATAGTTTCAAAGAACCACAATTTCAGACCATTTCAACAAATAATACCTAATATTACAGGGGAAAATAGCTCAATACTTTTTATTACCCTTCTGACACCTTCTTGGGACGGCTCGTCGTTTTTATTTACAAATAATTGAAATTTAGTAATTTCCCCGCTCTTCGTCTTCAGCATAAACTTGAAAAGTAATGTTAATTTGACAAATTTTATCGTTAAATAAAGGGATTTTATGTGAGTTACCCTGGGAAAGAAATAAAGTAATTCACACCTAGGACCTATGAGAAAGGTTTGGGATATTCTGGTGATTACTTTAATTGATTGATTTTCTCAGGAATGAATTTTATTGATGTTCAAAGATGTGATTGTATCAATTTTATCTTGACAATGAATTACCGGTATTTTTCTTGACTCTAAATTCATCATATATTGATTCTGATTGATTTTGAAACTCTGCTCTTTTCATACAACTTATCATGAAGAGCAGGACTAACTATCTATAGAATAAGTACAGTCTAAATACAGTCTAGCAAACTGTTGTCTAAACTCGTTCTTAAGATGGCAATGATAAACTACCCTAAATTGCATCAGGTTCGTCTTACAATATTACTCTAGTCCTTGTCGATATTCTTAGTTTTGTTCGTGTTTTGTGTTCTTTTCCTCATTCGTTATTTAATTTTTTTGCGCGGTACATATGTAATTGGATTGTATAAGAAATGATGCATTAGGGTCATGCAAAATTATAACCTCAGGAGAACTAAATCTATTTTGAAATAAAAACTAATGGTAATTGTGTTTTAGATAAGTTGACCACAATCCATGATAATGATACAGTTGTCCTTAAAAACAAATGAAATACAGATATATTCAATAAAATGTTAAATAGCTCAACGCTTATGTAGGAGAGGTATCGTTTCCTTTTATGGCCAAGAATAGACTTGCAGTATATTACAATATGAATTCTTCAATGTTTGCCTCTAACAGATAAGCTACATACCATGTAAATATCTTATTTTTAAAATTCAAATGCACATACCATGCTTCATGTTCCCAGCTTTCAGTGGAGTCGAGTTGTTCATTTACTTTTTTTTATATGTACGTAATATTTTTTTTTATTTTATGTTCTTTGTTGTGTTTTGTTTATTATATGTTTTGCTCTGTTTTTTTCCATATCTAATACACCTTATGTTTTTTTCTTGGAAGATTGTGATATTCTTCTGTTTTGTTAAAAGTCTGACATTAAATAATGCATACTCATTCTTTAATCAAGAAATAGTAACGCAAACAGGCTAAGCCAGAGCTGATTTACATATATTTTGTATGAATGAATGTACTATATTTATAAAAATGGCAGTTTTGCATTTGGACTAATCAGGGAGTATTATTTACCGTTCTCTGCATGGGAAAAGGTCACAAGAGGGCTCTTAACGGGTAACTTTTTCTCGCCAGACATTAACATCCCGTCGTAATTAACCGTTCTCAGAGGTGTAGTAATATATCTAACAATGGTTAATTTGCATATAAATAGTTCCAATAATAATGAATGATAATAAAGTTTGTGCAGGAGCTTTGTTTAAGCACGATAACATTCCTGCTATAGATCTGGAAAAATTTAGATTAAAGTCTGATCTGTAATGAAATAGTCATAAATGACCTGTTAAAATTACTTTTTATATTAATGTGTCAATAATCAATGACATGCAAAGATATTCTCATTGTTTACATATTTGAGTATTTTGACCTTGAACTTTTGTTTCTTGGAAATGATAATTATTTTTTTTTTGCAAGTTGTACTTGCTCGAGTCTCCCTTATGTAGAACTTATTTTAACTTATTAAACATTGAACAAGTTAAAATAGTAGTGTCCTTTAAATACAAAATGTCCTAGATATTTAGTAAGCAAGTGTAAAACTTACAGAAGTTGGTATCTAATAAGCAGCACAATTAAAAAAAAAGACAACTCATATTTTGTGTGACACGGAGAATTTTAGAGACCAAGTTTGCTGACAGCTTAACATGTAGCCAGCATTCCAATTCAAAAATAGTCGAATGTGTAAAATTTATTATAAGTTCTGACACCATAATACGATCTCTGTATGATTCTTTACTGGATTCCTTACTTTTCATATAGATTTATATAATGAATTATATATACTTTATGTTTTGGTTGTGATCACTAGTCGTTATAGTAAGATTATTATTCGCCTAGCAAGATTTTGAGTTTCATATTCAGGCAGAACACTTATTAAATAATGGTCTAGGTTATTTCCGTTTATCTTGGTACTTGCAAATAACTTTCTCTGTCTTTTTAACATGATTTCGGACGCCACAGTGGCTCTGGGATTACATGTTAGACTTTTTTAACAACCTTGTTGCCCTTATCCCAGTTGTTATATCAAGAATGGCACGTGGTTATGGCAAAATGCCCGGATGGTAAATCGGATTTACTACGCATGCCGATCTTTCATGTTTTACTGCGAGGAGAACAATTGATCAGACCTATACATTAAGTTCTATCCCTAATCACAAACTAATTCCATCATAAAATGAAATGATTCGACTCTAAATTTATGACATTTTGTGATCGCCCCACACATTTTCTTTCTCCTTTGCTCAACTAAAGGTAGACGACAAGTCGAAATATTTTCTGCGGATTAAGGTCCATTTGATAATTTATTACCGAAGTCAATTGTAGCAGTGAATTAATGCAATCATATTTTATATTTAGAGCATTTGACAAAAGCAAATGTAAACGGATTATTTTTATAGCGTAATGTTACTATGCAGTGGAAAGGTTTATAGAATATAAAAGCATGCGAATAGTCTCATTGTAGAATATTACGTCTCATAAACAAGCCATTGAACTCTAAAATACGGGATCATTGAATGGACATGAAAGATTGCAGTCGTTTTTTTCTAATTCCCTCTTATACGAATAAGGTATATTTTCCCATATAAGTTTCCCATTCCATAGTTTCATAACAATACCCTGGAAGTATACTTTGTCCATACTTCAATAATTAGTTATATATAGTAGTTTGTCATCAATTCCAATTCGCTTTGTAATTTCCTTATCTTGACGTGGTGTGGATTGTGCTTTGTGCTTCCTAATATTGTTTTGGACTTTTAAATTCAAGAATAGCTTTTTCTTTTAGCTTAGTTGCCTGTGTCTGTCTCCTGAGTTTGTTCGACGTTTAATTTACAAGTTTCCTTGGCCGGTGGATGTTTATAGAAAAGCAGATGATACTTAACCTACCGGTGCACCTGGTCCATGCTCCCAGTTTTTAGTACAGTCCGAGTTGCTCATTTACCTTTATTTCTTTGTACGTATTATTTTGGTTAATGTATGTTCTTTGTTGTTTGTGTCTTGTTTCCCCGTCTGACCTTTGTCCATGGATGACATTCTTTTGATTTCCGCAAAAAATATTGGTTCCCTTGATTACTCTTTACATTGGTCTTGTTCTTGCAAACTTGTGTTTTTTGCAAAACCGGATAGGTCTTCATAAGACAAACAACCCATTAATAAAACGTACTGCCTATAAATTTAGTTGTAGTCTTTAGTTTAAACAATTTTAACTTCTATAATGACTTTTAAATGCAGTTGCAAGATTTATGACCATTCTTTATTTGTTCCTTAAAAGCAAAACCAAAATTTATGAATTAAAAATATCCTCGGAATCCTTTCTATGAAATGATTAATTTCAAAGAAAGGAATAGTTAACTTTCCCTTTTTAAAAAAAGTTATGAAATAAACAACCTTATTCATGGTACAACCATCTTAGAAACACTTATTTATTGTACACGAGCATATTAGGTAGCGATCGTATTTAACTCAAATCAGACAAACGTATGCAAATAACCACAGTAAATCTTTAAGAGGATGAACGTGTTAATGACCTCTTCTTAAGACATTTTCTTCCTTTTTTCACAGTCTTAAACCAATAATATTTATGAGAGGAATTTTGGTTGTCATGTTAAACTTGTATGTTTTTTTCGTATTGTCAAAGATAGTTCTATTCAAAGTTAAATTACCTGCTTGCAAATCTACCACAAACATTTGTCTTTCGAAAACAGGTATTTTCTAACAAGTTTTTACTACAACTTAAATTTCTTAGAAATTGTACCAAAAGGCACCATAATGCAAAGGGAGGCTGTGGTTTGGAGGTTGCGACTTGAATCTTTTATGGTGCCCAAGACGAGGGTAGAAACAAGCCTTTTCTTGATGTCTGGACATTACCTGGTGTTAAAGGGAAAAGATATCTTTTTAAACTATACCACAATTTACCTATAGAAATTATTTTGGAGGTTAGGACTAAGACTGTTTATGGGGCAACTTTGCTTCTGGTCTGATTTTGTGTCAAATGTTAAATCGCAATCAAAATTCAGAGCTGTATCAATTTTGAAATATGGTGCGTCCATGTTTACATTCTACTATTCAGGGCTGATCATGTGGTTGTATCAATCGTCGCCCTGCGAAACATTGCATTTTATGTTGTTTTTTTATATAGTTGTTATATATTATTTGTAGTTTAAATGATTTGTCTAGCTTCAATATTTGAGTCCTATAATTGCTGTTTATAATTTTCCTCTGTAAATATATCTACTAACACAAGCTTCGCTAGTATATAGTACTTTTTGAAACCAATAAAATACTCCTGACTTTAAAGAACATGTATATGTATTTGATGTAATGTGCACAGGGCATTATACATTTTGCTTTATCAAGTCATCCTTGAAACAGTTATAATACTATAGTTAATTCATCCCGCTGTTTCGATTGAGTTTGTGCATCGTTCTGAAGACGTTTTATCATTCCATTCTTTTTTTGTTGTTGTTCATGTCAGGGTATGAATATAATAACAAATTTCATAGGATTTAAATGTTGAGTTTATTGCTCGGTTGCTTTTTCATGCGCTAAATTATTTATATCAAATATTATGAACGAAAGACGCGATTTCAAAGTTCTTTTTTATCAATGTCAATGGAGCTAATTTGTTTGAGCACAGTTTACAAACGGATAGTCACGCTCCTCTGCGCATGTTGGCCACCATTTATGTTTTGTTTCCATAGGGCTTTCATAGGGCTTTATATAAATGTCGTATGCACACGCCCGTTGTATATTGTCGATTTATCCATGGTTGTTCCGATTAACTTTTGACGGTTAGACATACAAATAAAAGGCCTAAGTACTCCAATAATGTAAACACTGCTCTTTAGATGTTTATCGTAAATGTTCTCATAACATTCTCATATCAGATGCAGGAACATTCTGATTTCACACAGCTACACTAGTCCTCTAACAAAGTAAAATAAGCCACAAAACTAAACCTTCAACAGACAAAAACATGGCGTGTTCGAATATTTTCAGTATCAATGCGCAATGACCTTTGTTTGTCCTTTAAATTACTATTGTTATCGCCCTGTTTGATTTAAAAAAAAAACAGAAAAAGATGAGTTGACTGGGGTTTAAAATAGGTACCAGTTGTCATTTTGTGGTTCACCGTCTTTTACGAGCGATTACGACTCAATTCAATCAAGATGATAAATTAAAGTAATAGGAATACAATCGGATTTGTGATTTTTTTAAGTCCACTTTAATTTAAACTTCAAGAGGAGATTTAACATCGGTACCTCTATCTGCGAGGTTATAGCGGTAATCAAAAGAAAGCAATCCAGGGACAAAGACCAGACATGGAAAACAGACATACACAACAAAGAACATAAAGAAACTAAAATCATACATACAAAATAACAAAAGTAAATGAGCAACTCGGACTCCACTAAAAACTGAATTACCTGAATTTATTGAAATACCTGAAGTTATTGAAATAGTATTTTAACAAGAAGACATCAATAAATTCCTGCAAAGTTTATTCGAACTGAAACGAATAGTTACCAGCAAGTAATCTAGCAAGGTATTGATAAATGACAGGTCTGAAAATCTAAGCAGTTTTTTTTTTGGTATTTTGCATGACCGACACCTTTCATTTCAGATCAGTTTTATGTTATGGTTTGTCGTCTTCATTGTTTCAGTGATTTTGAAATTTGATTAAATTTCAGTTCAGTGTTCAGTGTGAAATTTGTACTTCGATGATTCAGTTGTAGCTAAATATTATCAAAATTGTGTCAGGTAAATTCGACTTGCGTTAATTCAAGACTATATCTGTCCTTTTGTAGAATTACCTGAAATGGTCTATATCATTTATGACAGAGATTATTATTCCCATTTTCTGATCGGACTTACATATAACAGTTTTACAAATTCGGAACCAATGGTTCAATCAAGAGTAGTAAACTAGGGAAAGGATCTCAAGTAAAAAATATAAAATAATTGGGGTGGGGTTCTCGAAACTATCCTAAGATATGTCCTAAGTCACGTCCTAAGACATCTTATGATAGGTTGTGTCTCGAAGCTGTCTCAGACATGTCTCAAGTTAAGACGTCATAAAGACATCCTAAGTATATTTTGTGAAATGTTTAAATTATAATAAATTATGTATATTATGTTTTTATTGAAACAATATATTAAATACGGATAAATGGTTGATATTGTTATATCAAATAAACAAAAATGCATATATGATAAGGCAAAAACCATCTGATTATCGGAGGGGGGGCTATGGATTTTTTTTCTTCTTTTTTTTTGTTTTTTTTTGCAATTGTTTTACATTTTTGGTGAACAAAAAAATCAAATGATTGTCTCCTAATTACATGTATGTGAGTTAATTTAAAAACCGAATGAAGTTATTGATTTTCGATTTTTACATGTATGTCTTAGAAATAGAGACAGTAGCAAAGTTTGTTTGAATAAAGTTTCACTGAATCGTGAAACATTCAAGTCAAAGTTTAAAATCATGCACATTCCTTAAAAATATTTTTTTAAAAATGTTTGAACCGACACGTGCCGGTCATTCTGTGGTAAATGATGAGCGGGAATAAGAGAAATCCAAACTAAGATGATCCTAAGACACCTATTTAGTCGTCTTTAAGTTAGGATGAAAATTGCGACTCGTCTTAACTTATAATGGCTTCGAGAACACGAGAGGAATCCTAGATAGTCTTAGGACAGCTTCGGTAAACCCACCCCAGATTTGTTGAGGTCGTAGTCCTAAAACGTTTCAGTGCTGGATCCAGAGAATCCAAAAAAACGGTGACTGACTGAACTAAAGAGGCACACATACAGTGAACTTCAATTTTTACTTTATGATAAATCAAACTTTGAACAAAAAGGAATGGGATGTACCTTCTTGTTTTCTCCTGTAGTCAATGAGAAATATTCAAGATGTTTGTTACTCTTCAAATGGACATTTAGTCGTTTGTTTCCAAAGCAACACAGTAGGTATTACACTTTTTTTCAACACAAATGTTAAAGTGCTGTTAATTTACCCCCAGCCTTTTTTAAAAAAACAAGAACGTCAAATATCTAACAGAACAAAATTCCGAAGTGCACGTGATGAAAATGGGGGGGGGGGGTCCATGAGTGTTATCCATAGGGAAAAACACTTTCGATAACGCAAATTCACAAAGGATATTGAAGACAACAATTTATAATACAATAAAATATAAAAAAAAATAAAATAAAATAAAAAATTATAATAATTTAAAATAAAATTATAAAATAATGCCCCGGTTGAACGAGCAGTTCCTGCCTTTAACAAGAGTACCGCCATGCTACCCGTCGAAGGTCATTTCCAGTAAAGAAAAAAATGTATGACAAATGTGGCTCATTGGTTTTTCTGGAAATAGACCATGACTAGACCGTATAGAATTTTCGAAGCGATGACTTCAGTCTTGGGACAGCAAATCTCAGTTCCTACAGTTTCTCAGCGAGCTGATGCATAGTGGCAACAATTAATTTCTTGCAAACACGATCGAGTTAGTTCAGGTTTCTGAACAAAAATAGATTTTAAAATAGGACTAAGTTCGTTTACAGTAAAATCCTAAATTATAAATGTGACAGTAATTGCACATGTTTTTTTTAAGTTAATTTACATAGATGACCTTTATTGCTCTGTGTTTATACTGCAACCCGAGACCTAGTAGCTATTTGTGGGTAAACAGACTACTAAACTGAATATCACATTACCTGAGTTAAGGAAGTGGCCAATCAGGACTAGCAAATAAGGGATTGTAAGCGATGTTGTTGTGGGTGTACCAAACTTTTCATAAATCCTATGCCGAGTTAAGACCCAAGTAGACTTTGTTAAGCGGAATCGAATATAATTTATGAGAAAATATTCGAACCAACATTCTAAATATAATTTCATTTTTTTCAGGATTATGAGGTCAAAAGTGAAACCAGGGCTATTTTGGGGGTGGGGTATTACATTATGAAGTTTCCAAGTAATTAGTATAATTATTGTAAAAGTGAATGCGATGGGTTTTTGACAAGCATGAACCACCCCCAACCACCCCTGTCCGATTTTTATAAGAACAGTTCGATATTGATTCTTTCAAAGAATGTTTTCTAAATGCCGATTTTACTATTTAAATTAAACCACAAGAAAAACAGTCTGTGATTTTTTATGATTACTTACTCAAAAAGACGGTAATGGTTTCACAGCAATCTGCTGAATAAAAACAGGAATTGTCTAAATGTCTAAAACTACTTCTTTCAAAGAAGTTATGCATGCCACGAAATGAATACTAAAATCGCACACCTGCAGATGAATTAATAAAATGTTTTATTTGATATAATGGTCGACTTAACCGTTTTATTTAATATAATGGTCGACTTAACATATGAAACAAAACAAAAAAATGAATGTAGTACTTAATGGGTTTTTTTTGTTTTTTTTGTTTTGTTTTTGTTTTTGTTTTTTGTTGTTGTTGTTGATTTTGTTTTGTTTTTGTTTTGTTTTGTTGTTGTTTTGTTTTCTACAGACTGGCACAACAGTCATAGCACGGATTATATTTATTTGTATTGAATTATTGTACATGTAACTTCAAGGTTGAGGTCATTTGTCATTTAATTATTATTATTTTAATGCTGGAATCACTGTAAGTGTAGGATGATCACAACTTAACAACAACAGTCTTTATTCTCATAAACCACAGAGTCAAATAACATATATACAATAACCATACATTTAGTACAGCGGCATTTAGTACAGAGGCTCATAACATATACAATACATGCTATACAAAACTATTTACAGCCAAGTTAGACATATTACAGTATCGATGAAGTTAGTCATTAGTTTATAATTTTAATGAATTTACACAAATTAATCAGACTTTTTTTATCTTTCGTTGACATTATTGCCATAAAACCTAAAATACATGGGCGCTTTATAAGCTCCTTGTTGGTATACAGTTTTCTCTCTGTTGCAACAGATGGACATTTCATGATAAAATGTTATTCGCCCCCTATTTCTAAGTTACATATATTACAAAAACAATTTTCTCTACTGATATTTTGCCAACTACCTGTTTCTATTGGTAATCTATGGTTAACTGTTCTAAATCTCCATAATATTAAAGAGCTTTTCTCGTCTAGAGTTTTAAAATATTCTTCAAAACTAAGGGTTTCTTTATAATCCTATAGTGTACATTTTTTGCATAGCTTAACCTTGCATTTTAACCATTCAATGTTCAAAACATATTGCGTTAACCAGATATTTGATAGCTCTGTAACCTTTTTAAGTTTACGTTTTGTCTCATATATACTGTAAGCAATACATGAGATTTTACACTGATTACCAGCAATAAGTTTTGACCAAAAAGGCACCATTCTCTGTTTAACATCTACTGACAATGGGAAGCGACCAAGTTCTCCATATATAAAACAAGAAGGCGTGGAAGATTTAAGATTCAGTAATAGTTTACAAAACTTCAAATGAACTTTTTCTAACATATAAATTGGTAAAACCCCAGATTTCAGAACCATATAAAAGAATAGGTTTCACATCTTTGTCAAAAAAATCTAACTGACAGGAAATCGTCAGTGCATGAAATTTGCCCTTCTTTAAAATCTCGTACATTGCTTTTGCCCCCTTGTCAACCTGTGCTTTTATAGCCTTTTTGAAAATTACCCGTTATTGTTAATAGTGCTCCCAAATAGTTAAAGTTTTGACATTTTCTATGTCCATACCATCATACTTAAATGTGACATGGGCAGGAATTCTTCCAGTAGAAAAACATACAATTTTAGTACATTTACTTTTAGTTTCCAATTAGAACAATAATCATAAAACATATCTAACTGATGTTGCAGCTCTTTGGCAGATTCTGCCATCCACGCAGTGTCATCTGCATACAATATAACGTACAACTTAAGGTATACATCTAAAGAGTTTTCAATGTCGTTACTTATAGATTCTAGTCCGACACATTTATAGCTTCTCAAAATAACTCTCTAAGTCATTTAAAAATAAGGCAAATAAAAAGGGGACATGTTTCCCCTTGTCTGACACCATAATCACATGGGAAAAAAATCAATCCTACTATTATTATAAATAATATTCAGTTTGATATTTTTATACAAGTTCTTGATTACATTTAAAGCAGCATTAGCTGTCATTTTCGTAAATTTTTGTTTCTGTTGAAATATACCATACCTTTGAATTATTTCTACTAAATTGTACTTTTCCTGTATAAGTTCATTCGATATCCACAAATAAAATGTGTTAAATACATGAAATAGGTGTCTATATATTTATTGTCTTGCAAGACAACAAATCGACCTAGATAAATCCGTATCATGTGACTTCTGCTGACCTTAATCCACGCATGTGCTGTAAGGGTCTCTTTTTTTTTTTTTTTAAACAAATCTGTTTACAAAAGCGAAAGTGGTAAGGAAGACCATCGGATTCAAGTCGTAAAAGACAAAAGTTCGAATATAATGCAAGGATCCTTTTAAAATTTACGTATTGTGATATAATGTGGCACAAATATGGTCAGTGACTGTCATTATTTATTGGAACATTAATCAAGAAATAAATGAAATGAAATGTAAACAAGACACGTGCTTACTTGTGTATCCGTTATTGTTATTTTTACCAAGGTTAAAGTATTTCTAACCCAGGTTAATGTCTTGTCGACAATCTTCGGAAGTAATGGCGAAAAATAATTAGACCTGAGCTATCGATTTTCTTTGATTTAAAAACGTTGTTTTCGCAACATTCTGAAGGTATTATCGACATTTATTGCTTCAATTGCATTACTACAAACTTATTTCATTTTATCAGCAAAATTCAGTAGAATCAAAACTGAACAAATGTGGCAGCTAATGCAGCTTTAACGTTTTACCATTGACATTAGACAGAAGAAGTTTATACCATAGACCTTCTCTCCATACCTTATAGAAAGCCTTTTCAAAATCGATAAATGCACAATACATTTTTGTCAAGGACAAATTTTAGTTTTAATTTATTACAAAAAAATTCAAAGTGAGCACAAACAAGGAAAAGTGTTTTGCTCATTTCTCCCTTGAGATTGGGCCTTTGTTCGACTTCCTCCAGTCTGCAGGATTCATTTCTACTTCATGCATCTCCAAACCGAAATTTCAAGATGTGGATCCATTCTTACTTTGAAAATTCATCGAATATTGACCGTCAGTGATTCTTAGTGGAATTCATATTTTGTAAGAAATGCCGATTTAAGTATTAGGAAATTTGAGGAAATCAACGTACGTGTACAGCCAGGAATACCAAAAGCAATAATACAAAAGAAGATCCAAAAATATATATTGATAAACGGACTGTATAAATATACACTACGTTAAACAAATGGTTAAGACTAAGTTTTGATCGGCTTATTTTGCTTACAATTTGGTTACGTGAATGTTTTTGATTGCTTTGAGGTCTTCCTTGACCCAGTGCATAAGCACTTTGATTTTCTCTACTACTAATTCTCAACTGCTATAATGTCTAAATCATTATTGCTACAGTATAATTTTTAAATCATTATTATTATAATGTTTTATTAACTATAACTATAGGGTAATCACGCGTATTATAATGTATGGATCACTAAATAACTACAGAGTAACAAAATAATAATAATGATAATATCTTAACTGCAGAGTCATTAGTTCTTCACCATAAAATGTTTGAATCACTATAATTTATGAAAATCGATATAACTTATCATAATCATCATAATGTTTGAATCGCTATAACCACATGGAAATCACATTAAATAAATTGTTTAAAATAAGTTTAAGTACAGGAAAATCATTGGAATCAATATAACTACCAGGTGTTGAATCGGTCAAACTAGTATTAAATATGTGAATCACTATAACTACCAGGTGTTGAATCGGTCAAACTAGTATTAAATATGTGAATCACTATAACTACCAGGTGTTGAATCGGTCAAATTAGTATTAAATATGTGAATCACTATAACTATAGGGTGTTGATTCGGTTATACTAGTATCAAATATGTGAATCACTATAACTACCAGGTGTTGAATCGGTCAAACTAGTATTAAATATGTGAATCACTATAACTATAGGGTGTTGAATCGGTCAAACTAGTATTAAATATGTGAATCACTATAACTATAGGGTGTTGAATCGGTCAAACTAGTATTAAATATGTGAATCACTATAACTATAGGGTGTTGATTCGGTTATACTAGTATCAAATATGTGAATCACTATAACTATAGGGTGCTGAATTCGTCATACTTGTATGAAATATGTGAATCACTATAACTACAGGGTGTTGAACTCGTTCATACTATTATTAAATATATGAATCACTATAACTACGGGGTGAGGATCGGTCATAATAGTATGAAATATACGAATCACTATAACTACAGGGTGTTGAATCGGTCAAACTAACATTAAATATGTGAATCACTATAACTAGAGGTTGTTGAATCGGTCATAATAGTATTAAATATGTGAATCACTATAACTACGGGGTGTTGAATCGGTCCTACTAGCATTAAATATGTGAATTCAGTATAGACAGTTTGTCTTTATTCTGTGCTCATTACAGACAGTTTGTCTTTATTGAGTGTTCAGTATAGACAGTTTGTCTTTATTCTGTGCTCAGTACAGACAGTTTGTCTTAATTCAGTGTTCAGTATAGACAGTTTGTCTTTATTCAGTGTTCAGTATAGACAGTTTGTCTTTATTGAGTGTTCAGTATAGACAGTTTGTCTTTATTCAGTGTTCAGTATAGACAGTTTGTCTTTGTTCAATGTTCAGTAAGGCAGTTTGTCTTTATTGAGTGTCCAGTATAGACAGTTTGTCTTTATTCAGTGTTCAGTATAGACAGTTTGTCTTTATTCAGTGTTCAGTATAGACAGTTTGTCTTTATTCAGTGTTCAGTATAGACAGTTTGTCTTTATTCAGTGTTCAGTATAGACAGTTTGTCTTTATTCAGTGTTCAGTATAGACAGTTTGTCTTTATTGAGTGTTCAGTATAGACAGTTTGTCTTTATTGAGTGTTCAGTATAGACAGTTTGTCTTTATTCAGTGTTCAGTATAGACAGTTTGTCTTTATTCAGTTTTCAGTATAGACAGTTTGTGTTTATTCAGTGTTCAGTATAGACAGTTTGTGTCTATTCAGTGTTCAGTATAGACAGTTTGTGTTTATTCAGTTTTCAGTATAGACAGTTTGTGTTTATTCAGTGTTCAGTATAGACAGTTTGTGTTTATTCAGTGTTCAGTATAGACAGTTTGTCTTTATTCAGTTTTCAGTATAGACAGTTTGTGTTTATTCAGTGTTCAGTATAGACAGTTTGTGTCTATTCAGTGTTCAGTATAGACAGTTTGTGTTTATTTAGTTTTCAGTATAGACAGTTTGTGTTTATTCAGTTTTCAGTTAAGACAGTTTCAATTTATTAAACAGCGAAAAAGTTGCCCTTATATACTCAAGTAACATAAAGAAATAAACTGAATGTGAAAACGAAACAAGATATACAGAGGCCAGAAATTCCTGACTTAGGACAGGCGCAAAAATTTCGGCAGGGTTAAAGTACTTTGGCGTGATCACAACCCCACTTAAAATATGGCCACTGTTGAAATTATATCAAACCATTAAACACACCTAAAAATCAGTTCAAAACGGTCAGAGTCCCTTGTTACAATGGAAATAAAGAAACTGAAATTACATTAATTGCGTAAATGTACAAACTGAGGGCTATTTGCAATTAACTGACAAGACAGCTCCAGGCCAGTTTAAACCTACTTAAAGTTATATCCCCATCGTATGTTAAATCAATCCTAATTCCTCCCATTTGTTTGCTATTTTATGAAACTTTATATAATTTTAACATTTAAAGGATAAAATTAGTCAGATTTCGGGTATTCAATATATGCCATTGCACTTTAAGTAAACTTTTACACGAATAATGTAAAGTGAGTTTCAATGTCCAAAAAAATTAAACGTTATGACGTAATAAAAAGAAAGCAATTATATGAATTAATTGAAAATCACACTGTATTCACCGGTACACATCTCTTTTTAACCCTATGACATCATGTGGTTTGTTCTTGCCATCTGATAGACTTCCCTATTTATCTATCACGTCGTAATTTGAAACTTCAGATTTATAGCCATATAAAAGTCCAATTAAAACTAACGATAGGGCTAGTGTCTTATAATTGTCATATATTTTAATATTATGCAAGGCAGAAAGAAATAAAAATGTACGATTTGCACACTTAATGCTTTTACTGTTTGAATAATGTTCGAGTTGGGAAAATAAAGATTCTTCAAAGTTCGTTTAACGTCCAAGTGATTAGCTACATAAACAAAATTCTACAAAGGAAAAGAAATCTTAGAAAACATAAAAACTTTAGGATTTCTATCTTGGATTTCGACTGGTAAATGAACCGAGTTATTGTCCTCGTGTAGTTAATATATTTACGGTTTTTATTCAAGTCGTTCATCAAATGTGTGGTTATGACTGCGTTTATGTTCTTAGGATTTTATATAAGAGGTGTTAAACATATTGGTGACTTTGATGGCCAGTTTTAGGACGGTTATAAAATTAGATTTGTTACTTTAGATCTACTATTTCATCAATTTTAATTCTTTAACGATTCTAGATACAATAGTAGGATTTAATAAGCTGAGCATGCGTGGAGGTAATTATTTTGTTTTAGTGTACATACTAGTACTAGACAAGCGTCTCGGTCGGGCAGTAAAAATACTATTACACAGATCGTAAGATAACCGAATCCCGCCCGAAGGGACAATTTCCGATTTCTGTCCTAGTAGTCAGTATGCGGCGTGTCATTTAGTGTGAGAGAGTACATGTGATAAGGCAACACAAATCTTCAGTCATTTGACAAAACCACTTTTGAAACTTTTTGCAGTTGCAGACGACACTTTGACGAGCAGACGCACGTGAGCACGAGACGATTTTTGCTGGGTTGTAACCTTACCCTGTTAATCGGAGAAGTGTCTGACAAATTTTTAACTTCTCGTTTCACAGGGTATATTTATTGTCCAGATTTATCATCGGGATACATTGCGGTAGGTCTTTTTTTTTTACTTTTTAGCTTCTTATACATTCATGTAACTTTGCGCGAATTATTTATAAATTGCTGAGTTTTGCTCAAGCAGTTTCACCTTTGCACCTTGACCCATAAATTTAAAAATGGCGACTTCATTTTGCTGCTTAACTAAATTGTAATTCCGACAAGAGTTTGTAAGTGACAGATGATTGATTTATTCTATTTTTTATTTGTATGACGAAAATTCTAACTGCAGTTAAATTAATTTATCATACGTAATGAAAATAAAACTCTTTTTTGCTTGGAATTAGATTAAATTGGTTAAGATTGATTTTCCTATACAGTTTTAATTTTCTTAGATTAATTCAAAGATTTTGTATAAATTAATTCGTTTTGCTTAGTGGAAACTTTCCGAATTTGTTATTGCACGATGTGTGGGGACCACCTAAGTTAATGAATTATTCCTCGAGGTGTAAACGACAACTGTTGAACATAAAATTCAATCATGTATCTAAATGGTGATGGGTTACTCAATAGTAACAACAAATTCATTCTTTCCGAAAAGTTACGTTCTATGATTTTGTATTTTGTCATTAAAGAAATCATACAAACAAGTATAGTTATCTCTAAATCCTCGGCAGGTTTCGTTTTATGTTTCTTTACAGATTTTACTCAACACAAAACCTTTTTAAATCATGATTTTTTAGATATTTGTTTTATCTTAGAATTGTTTACAGTGTTTCTGGCTTTATTTAATCTTTATTTTTCCGTCCGGAGAGAACCATGAGATCCAATCTATGTGTGTTTTTATCACCATTTATAATCCTCGCCGGTCTTACAGGCACAATGATAAAAAAAATACAGGGAAATGTGCACGGGCTCTCTTAAATCATCTCTGTATGGGGAAAAATAAGCTAAATCTAATAAAATATCAATTTTTTTTTTAAATGACTATATTTGAGAAAAAAAACCTCCCAACTAACATCACCAACTGACCCTGAAAAAATATTTACATGAAATCTCCTACGAAGTTAATTATTACATACAGAAATCAATTTCTTTTAAAGAATTTTTTGCTGTGGTTCTTATGATCATTTCTCCTAAAATACATATATGTTTATTCTATTTATTACGGTTTTTTTTTTCATGTAATTATCATTATATTATATATTAATCATCATTTTCATTATCATCATCATTATCTTATTCATTTCTTGTCTCGTTATGTAAGAAATAAATCCCGATTTCCATTAATTATAATATATCGCTTCATGATATATTTTTTATCGATTTCGGCACTAATATTATATATCATCCCTTGTCATATAAATAATAATCTATGATGTGGATCCCATCACTTTACAAGAGAGATGATTGATGTTGATTTCGTGGAGGTCTGCACTTTAAAAAGGGGTTGACATTTTATTATGTAATCTGCGACAATTTGTCATTTTACAAAAATTTTCATTTTATGGTTACTGATTTCATGTTTTTATTTAGAATCATATTGTCTTTTATTTATCCTTAATTTCATTTCAAGTTTTTATCTGATGTGACTCAAGCCGTTTTGATGTTTTTCTTCCTATGCATTTTTTTCACAGATAGGTTGGTAGAAAATAATTTTTCTTCCATTTTCGCATTTTCGCTGTATCGAACTCATTTAATTTTAGTATAAATAAAACTGTTATTCTGTTTAAAGACATATTTCCCTAAAATGTCAACTTGTCTTATCATTTCAATTAAAATAATGTTTTTTTTATTTTTTGAACTTAAATGTCTCATGTACAAATTTTCTCTCGTTTTTGTCACTATTTTCATGAACAGAACTCCCACATTAAGAGCAGGTGTAATGTGTCAGAACATTTTTCTTTAGCTTTATACTCCCCCATCAAAAATTAATATCGTGTCCAAATACGGACTAATTTTATATGCCTTAACACGGAGCTACTATGTTGGTTATGTGTATCGCCAATCCCCCGGAGGTAAATTTGTACATGATGATAAATGTATCTCATTAGTTTTTACTATTTACAAAAATTAACCTTATTTTGTACTATTTGACAGATTTACAAGGTACAAACTGGAAATAACGTCTTATTTGAGCCGTTACATCTTATATTGTAGTTTTGTAAACTTTTTGGGGTGTCCAAGTTTCTTTTTAGTTTTACTAGTCTTTTCATTTTAAATGAGTTATTTTTAATTGATTTCCCTTGTTTTTTTCAGTAAGGCCATCTATGATTTTATCACAGTTATAATTGTGATTACTTTTATAACCCCTTCAAAATTTAATTGTTCATATTTATCTTTCCCATTTCGATTTAATTGTTGAAGCTGTTTTATCTTCAATTATCTACTTGCCATCAAAAAACATCTCCTTACTTATTATTTTCGTCGTTGTTTTTTACATGAATTAAATGTTTTAGAATTTCTTCCTGAAAAGTCTGTTCCGTACTTGGTAAAATTCTTTGCATTAATTTACGTATTGAAGATGTGTATATCCGTTTCTGTTCAAGAAAACTGTATTTTATTAGTCTCGGTCAGTTTTGTGTACCTTATAAGAGTTTTTTTTCTTCTCATTTCTAGGAATGGTACATCGTTTTTTCTCAGTGACACTCGATTTCGTTTTTGTTGTAAATTTGCGATTAATCCTTCAAGTTAATTATTTTTTTTATCAACAGTCTTCACATTTGTGTTCTTTTCAATACATGAAGACTCAAAAATCATGTTTAAATTTTAATTCAGATGAGCAAACCAATAGTATATATTTCAGTAGATTCACTAGAAAGGGGTTTCCGTCGACAAAACCTAGATTAAACATTTTCTATTTTGTGGAAGTTTTTAATTTTAATAACTTTGCGTCTTGTGGTATTTTACGATTGTTTTACTGTCTTCTTCCCTTGGCGTGTTTTTGATCGATTGTATTGCCATAGTTTAGAATACTGCTCCCTCGAGATTCATTTTTTTTACCTCATCGTCATAGAAATAATATTAAAGATTTAATTATTTAACTTAACTTTGACATATTCATATTGTAATTAAAACCCAAACTAATATTCTTAGCCCAGATGAAGGTGTCTTGTCAGCTTATTGTTTTTATTTATGAAAAAAATTCTTTCGTATTGAAAAGAGTATATATTTATCTAGTCATATTTTTTGTTTTGGAGGGTTTTTTTTCAGCTTTGATCGCTTACGGTATTTTTTTATTTTATTTTGCCCGCAATAAAATTTCGTTTTCAAATTTTCAAGCAACACTTGTTGACTGCTTTGGTTTTATTATCGTATAATGTGTTTTAATTAACTTCCTTTTCTAAAGGAGTTTTCCTGATTCAATGCACATTTATACCCAAAGATATAAATCGGAAATTTATAAACTTAAGATTCATTTCCAAGGAGTTTTGAAGTACACAGAGGAACATCCTCCCAAGTCAAAACCCTGACTTGGGGATGACCGAGTAACTATCAACAATTACGCGCTATATTTTGGACAGTTTGTTCCTCTGCCTTTTCTCCGCTTTTTCCAGTTTAATATTAGTTATGTGTTTATTAATAAAATAGTAGCATATAGAATCAAATAGCCATACAATACAATTCTCTACATTTCTATTATTAACTTTACAATAAAAATTGTGTTTTCTATAGATCAGATTTTCCATAGGCTGAGATTTTTGTCCCGGTGGGGTTGTTTCGTCTTTGACGTATACACACTTATTTTTGTACTAGCTAACAGTTAAACCTTCAAATAAAAGCTAAACCCTTATTGAACATACTATTTTAGATGTCCCTCTTGTCTTACATGGGCGGATCCAATTTAGGTGGACCCTTCCTATTTTGATTCTTATGAAGTATACATGTTATAATTTTTATTATAAAACAGCGCAGATATAACGAGAATGGACAGCACTTAAGAAGCAATGAAGTACAATAAAAACTCTAAAAAAAATCTTTACTTAGCATTTTACAATTTACAGAAGTGAATTTAATGTATGTTTTTAACAGTTTTAAGAGAAATGTCGGGTCCCGGGTTAGGAGCTCACCCTTTTTGTAAATATCTGGATCTGCCACTGATTGCTACATGTACAGAGTGGGTTAGTTAAGAGGGCAATACTGTGCGCAGCACCCTTTATGATATGGAATTTTTTATCAAATTTTATATTTCTGATATGCACATTGAACAGTTCAATAAATAACCAGACAAATATGTTATCATCGTATTATGTTAACAAATGAATTTAATGCATGTTTTTTTCACCATTTTAGGAGTAATTTCGGGCCCTCTTTTGTAAATATCTGGATTTGCCACTGCATGCTACAGCGTGGGTTAGTTAATTACGAGGGCAATACTGGGGTGTTTTTGAGAAATTTATTTTTAGTCCTGATTTTTGAGAAATGTTTGCAGAGACTTTTCTTTTCCAAAAGCATCTTCGAAAATCTGAAACATACTAATATTTGGGAAAAAAAACTTTTAGGCTTTTGTGAATTCTTGGTTCTGTGGAATTGAATGTTCGTTTACCTTTGGGTCATGTACATTTCGATAAGACACTTAGTTAGTTGCTCCTTCTGTATAACTTAATTTTTTCATGTTATTTGTAATAAATAGTTGTACTTCTTGACCAAACTTGAAATCAAACAGGTCACGTTTTCTTTTTAAATTTTTTTGGTACAATATTTAACGTGTCTCATGTCAGATTTGTCTGCATTTCTGATGAGAACAACGACGGCTTATCCACACGAGAAATTTTATGTGTTCGTGGAGATTTTGGATATTGACCATTTCCCGAACAACATCTTTCGTAAATTAATAAAAATGCCATATATTTTCCACGGAATTTGACGATAATACTATTTTTATTTTCTTTGCAAATATTATTCTAAATAATCTGGTATTAAAAGTAAATGTTTCGCTAAAATTAAAAAAAAATACAATGGATTTTTGACAAGGTCGAATTTATGAGATCGATCGTTGTTCTACAGTGAATGTTGGAAAAAAATCAACTTCCCTGAGATTTATTCACATCTGGTAGATTTCAAAGAGAACTTTTTATGTTTTAATGACAATTATATCTGAATATTGAAAGGAACAGGAGGTCCATTAGAATGCGAGAACGAAACGAATTTTACGACCAGCTTATCAGAAACTATCAACACAAGTTTATGACCATACTACAGAGTTTTGTTTGAACGTCTCACTCGCTCGACCACCCATTCGTTTCCTTCCATCCTTTAGGCAGATACAAAATATTTGTTCCACTCACAAACTTATTGTTTACCCTACTTACAATTATTACATTTTTATTTCGCGGTTTCATTAAAGTCTTCGCTGTGTACTTTGGATCAAAGTGATAATATATCTTTTGATATTTGCCCAAACAAGACTAAAAAGTTCGAATATTTTATTACTCTTTTCCCTATATCATAAATGTAAATGCTTTTTGTTTGATACATGCTACCGAATTGTACCAGTAATTATTTTAGGTGATACCATGTCAAGCGTATATTAGCTTTTATAGCCTTTTGATATTAGCCATGCATTCTTTTAGCGAACTCCAACGTCTTTTTTCTCAGCAAACTTCTAATGCCGTTTGACAAACAAAACCAATTAGCATTTTAAAGTCGATTTTGTAATTAATGTAGTTTTTGGCAATTCTCCATGATCGATGTCAGCCATGACACCTGATCATTCGGAACATAATCACTCGGAATGCATTATCTGATTTACATTTTTGACCTTTTTGAATTTCACTTGTGATTACCTCCCTTTAACCACGCTTATACAGCTTTTCAACAACATTAATATGTAAAAAAAATATGATAAAATTTACAAATTTATATTTTCTTTTTATTATTTTCAATACTCTTTTCATATCTATTTCTCCAGACAAAGCCGAAGGAAGGCGGATGCAAAAATTATCATAAACATAGAAAGTTGCCTTCTAGATAATTGAATTAACATGAAAGACGGTAATTATGAAAGATACTCTAGATCAATTGTTCTGTGATTTAGCAGGACAGTCGGATTGACGATGTTCCTCCCAAGTTCGTTACGACTACCATGTTTTATAGGCCCCTGTTCTGGCTTAACATAAAACCTGTCAATTAGCCCGGATGTACATCTATATCTATAAGATAAGCCTTATTTTTTCTGTCGTACATCAATTAGTATAGATATATCACTGTTTCTGTTAACAGAGAACGTATAATTGATTTAGTATATTTTCATTTTTTTTTCACAAGAGACTTGGTGTACGAATTATTAGGATTTTAAAACATGTTTTGCATGTCTGTACTTCTATCCAGTGTGGTTTGAGAGGTCAAGGACAAGCACAAATAGCAAGACAAATTGAAATGTCAAATAACGATTTCATAAATCCAATTTGAAAATATAAATGGCAAAGATTTATTTTCGGTATCAAAAAAAAACAGGCATTAAGGCGAATCGAGGGGCATTTCAAAAAATATTTACTTTAAGATATTTAGGCTTAACTAAAAATTTAATGCCTGTTTGCAATTTCTTACCTTTCCTAAAAATATGACCATACCTCAAAATTATGTTATCCTCATTTGTACTAAATCCAAATTTCTGATTCTGAATTTTCCTACTTACCAAATATCTATAGGAAACATTGTGAATGGACGAAGGCAACTGATGGTTCTGTTAAAGGAAACAAGGCCATTCAAATTTCATATTTGTTTCTCAGATGTTTATGAAAAAGTGTGTAATATTGCCTGGTTTATTAATTCATTAAGAAAGCAATGAAAAGGAATTATATTTTTCCCTTTATATACAAAGGGAAATTTTTAGATTCGGACTAATAATAAGAAAAGAAAGTCTGAGTGGTTTTCGTTTATTGTTGAACGAGTTGGTTTACACCAGGGGGGCAAAATCAATAAGCTTTCAACATACTTCGATACCATGCGATCCTAATTTAGATTATGTTTTTTTTATATATATACATACAAAACAGTAATGAATGATAGTCATTTTGAATTATGTACGGCATTTGAATAAAAAAGCAGGATTATACTTCATCCAATTTCATTCACAAACCGAATAACTATTTCCGAATTTACTAAATAAGGTCCGCTGTCCTGGGTTTGAAAAAAATTCAAAAAGCACTGTAGCCCACAGTCGTTTTCAGAGTACTGAATACATTAGAAACGATGCAAAATAAGTTTTCATGACCAACATGAGACACTAATTTATATTATGGATTGCAGAACAAAAGTCTAAAAAACACGGGGATAACTATCATTTGGTAAAACTTTTATCTTATAGTTTCTTAACGATTCCATGTGATTTTGGAAAACAGTTATATTATTCTTATGTGCTTTACATAAAAAAATACACATATTTCATTCTAAAACATATCTGAAAACATATGTTGAAATTTTTCCTGTGCACTAATGTAAAAATTACATTAAGAATTATTTTTTAAACTGAGCCGGGCAGAGGTGTAAAACATAAATAAATAGCCCACTACACAGGAGATCGGAATTCATACTGAAACGAATCTATGACTCTAAAAAGTTTATAGTAAAATGGTGAAATGCAAGTACAGAAATCAAAACAATAAATCAAAGATAAAACACTGATCACAGACCAATCTAAAATCAAATGATAGTTCCTTAATTATTGGTGAAAAAATTGGTCTTACATCGAAATATCGGCAAAAAATACCAAAAAACATCAAAATAGAAGGACAATTCATAGACATTAAATTCGAGTACACAGACAAAACATGAAAACAGGAAACAGAGAGGAACAAATTTCAGATCAATATTAGTACCTTCTACTTTACCTATGAAGACAAGTAGCATAGTATAAATTCGAAGCATCACCAAATAGAGCTATAACGCAGGGTATATATAACCAAAAGTGAGTATTTGCGCCAATTTTATGCAAAATTATTTTTGAAAAGTCATTATACATCTAACTCAAAAGCGATTAAAATAATGTTTTCTTTATAAGTACTAGAATCTTAAGTTTGTCTGTTTAATTAGGTGCGATTTCCATATTTCAGCTTTTAAAAAGCAATGGTTTAATTCGAAGGAAAAACACCCGTATGATATTTATCCATAATTTGTTGGTGTATAGATACTTGGTGACTTTGAGAAGAGAAAAAAAGGACAGTCCCAAGAAAAGTTTTTCAAGTACGCTTGCGTTCAGACAGACCAAAGCTTGATGACGTACACTGCTTGTGTTCAATCGTACAGTTTTACTGTTAAATCTTCGGAATATCTCCAGGAAAAAGACTTGATGCTCAAGGACCGGCTGAAACCTGTGAGAACAAAGAAACTTTTCTGGCCATTAGCATGGTTCTTTTAATTACATTCATTGTTTATTGTAAAAAAAAATGTGTGATCGAGCTATTGACAAATGGGGTGAAAAACATATGTCGGAAAGAGGACGTATCTTTAAGGGAACTAAACGTAAAGCCACTTTAACGAATCTAACAGGTATTCCGTGTTAAGTCTGGGCGAATTATTCCGTTTGACGGATTGGTGTACAAAGACCTCACAAGGAGTTGTCACTCAAACAGTATCAAAGAGACCTCCTAAACAACATGTGGTATATAGTGCAGGTAACACCAAAAATGACTAATTCATCACCTACCATAGACAAGATGGTTCAAATCACATTCTACCAAGATAGGACTACTGTATTGGTTCAGAATTTTAAGTGGTGAATACTTAATTACTCTTCCATGTACCAGAAGACCTTTGTTTACATGTACATCTGAAGTGATTGGCAGACTTCAGAGGACAGTCACCTTTCAACTACATTATGTTATGACTACTATACTTTCATTAAAAAAGTACAAGAATATTTTAACCGTGATTGTCCGTATATTTATTTTTACAAAAATTGACAAGTCAGAAATTTTATCAAAAACACGTGAATATTTCTGAATATGAAATAAAATTATTTTACCATGATTGTACTAAAACAAAACCATTATAGTCAGACTAAACCCGTATCTGGCGGTTACATTCATTAAAGAGATAATGGTTGGATTTAATGCCAAATAAGAGGCCCCTTATCCCAACCACAACCCTCTACTGAACCGTTTCAAGTCTATGCCTACATCACAATAGCACAGATAAATTACGCATAGAAAGAGGCGGCCATAAAACATTCAATTATACAATTAATACCTAAAGTAAAACAAAAAGTGAAACTGTTCCGTTGTCGGTAAAATCAAGAGTATCTACGGGAAAAGGATAACACAAAACTAAAGTCAAATGATAAATACAAAACAAAGGAGTTAGAAACAAAGCAACTACTGTGGAAACGCTAAAAATGAAAATTAAGTAAGGATACCCGACTTGTTTTCAAATTATGGACTCTCATTATCGCTATTTCTGGATCGTCCGGTACTTCTTGGAAGAAACTACTTGAAATTGAAATAATGCAATACAAATCAGTGGCACGACTTGAACCACGGAGTCATTAAACACTCTCAGTGAGTCTTGCTTCCTTCTTTAATATTCTTAATACGATGAAAGCTTAATCTGCTCTTCTAGATTCATTTCAAGTACACAAACTTGTCGGCAACATGCATACATCGGTTTAAAAGTATTAAATATATATTTTCGTTCGTTTCTCGTGCATGCCAGATTTATCAATGTGCTTGATAGAATTATATACTAATAAACATTCAAGATGTACAATTTAATGTGATTTACTTCAATAAATAATTCAAGGCTTATTTTAGAGTACAGAGAAACAACAATAAGATTTTTACACCACGAAATACAAAATAGTTGTTCAAAGTTAAAAGGAAAGAGTCCAACAAATGATATTTACCATTAGGAATTTAACATCTATATCGCCATGGTGTTTACGAATCCCTTGCAATGCTGTATTTATAGATGTCAGAGAAAAAAAGAAAGGAAATGTAATTAAGTGGGGTTAAAAGGGATTGTAAATTGCGAGCCACAAACAAACACACACACACACACACACACACACACACTTTAAACGCCGTAAATAAGATATAACATGTGTTTTCATATGGAAGTTCACTAAGCCGTAAACAATATTATCTGCGTTGTCTGTGGATACAGATACACATAGCTCATTTATATGCATTCTTGATGTTCCTTATGTTAACTTAGTTGTAGCAATAGTTGCGTAGTCTGCATAGATCGAAAAAATGAAAAACAAAACAAATATTTTGCTAAAAAATTTATATGCTTTGCCGATGAGTCGGCTGTGAATAGATGGAAAACACTGAACGCAACACTCTCCACTATAATTATCACCATTTACCAGTGTTGACAATTACTCCTGTAATATTGATTTTAATAATAAAACATTTATTTTAAGGCCCCCACCGTGATATTCTCTGTTGATATTGTGTACCCACTTTCTACTCCATTCACAGATACATCTTTTTTCTGTTTATGGCTTTCATCTGCCACCAGCAGCAAATTAAATATGACACGGGGAACTGGAGGTCGATGGTTGAATTTAAAAAAATAAAATATAAGTATTTTTAATCCAAAGCTGGTTCTTCTTGTTTCGATTTTTTGTTGTGCGGTGCCCATTCTTCGACTTCAATACATCGTATAAATGTAAAACAATAATGTATACATCTGGTTTAGAAGCTAGACATAATGGGAAACTATTTTTGTAGTAAACTGTTAATAACACGGACCGTCATATATTCCGTCGGTTACAAACAACATTTGGAACGCATGCTTTTATTATTATGTTGGACATGTTTTCATGACACGAAAACTTGTTGTATGGCAAGGTAGCGTTTTTCTTTACTTGAACCGAATATTCAGTATTTTTTTCTTCTGTTAGGACAGTCGGTACATGTGCACTTGTCAACAATATATACTGATGAATTGATACATGTAATTACATGTAATTATCTGACAAATAAAATGATCAAAGACGTGTTGTAAAATTGTCATGTAAATTGATTCATTACAAATCAATCTTGACCATAAAAGAATCGTCAGGTGCCCAGGTGTCCGCCATTAAAAGTCATGTGATCATGAACGATTTGACCAATGCCCACACAACGGTTTGATTTTACGACATACAATCAACACCTGTATAATTGAAGTGTTGTATAATGCCTCTTTTGAAGAGTTATGAGAACTGGGTGTTAAGGAATTAATTGACATGACAAAACTACCCATTAAATAAGTACAAACGAAGCAATTTGTTGGGAAATCATAAAACAAGAATAAAATTGAAGTTCACGAAAAGAATTTCACAAAGTTAATTTTCAATTATTAAGTTTCCCACGTGGTATTTCACACTTCATTCTAATTGCGTGCTCCTTTATACATCCATAACTGCGTTGCTGAAATAAACAAATTTGTTTAAAGCTTGAAAACAGCAGATCAAAAATGGTACATCCTAACATGCTTTACCCTATAATCGATGACAGATTCTGGAACACTGCCAAAAAGGGTAAATTTTGAAGGTGTCGCCTCGAACTGAAAGCAAAAGGAGTTATGTTCCACACATAAACCTTAAGATGAACAGTTTTGAGTTTATAGATTTAAAAGAAAAATAAAAAGTTAAAATTTCAAGATCAATATTATGACTTAAGAATAATAAGTAATTTTTTTTCAATTAAAATAATGATTTCAATATGATTTCGAAAACAATGTAAATGGAAAACAGTATTTTTTTATTTTTTTTATTTTTTTTTTTGCGAACCTTGTTGCAACCAAGTTTTTGCATTGTTTTAATGAATTTAATTCAAGTTCCATCTTCCGGTTTGGTAATAAAATTGTCTATAGATTAAGACTTCTAGGTGAAGAGTTACGGCTGTTGTCATCAAGAAAGACAGAAATTTTAGCAAAAGGCTTCATCTTGTAATTAATAAGGACACGCTGGCTTTCTCTTGTCATATTTGGTTGGCGTTTCAATCCACATTAAGATGTATGTCTGTTTACAATGCTCGTTCAGTCATTTAGTTTTGCTCCATGCACAATCATGTTGAAATCAGGGTGTTTTTATCATGATTTCACCACCTGCTAGCAAGGTTATATATTTCATAGATATTTTCTCTACATCCTTTCTTTACTTAGTTCTGCATGGGGTTAATACTTGAAACTTTTCGAAATAAAGGGCCAACAAACGGACCAGAAACAAGTACCTTCCTCATGTCTCGAAAATATCCTGAGTAAACATGAATGGATCCTGTTTAAATTTGTTCTACACGATGCCACAAAAGGAAGACTGGGATTGATTTTAGGACCTCAAAGATCCAAAACTTTTTTTCTGAATTCTGGATTACAGCTTGGGTAAAAGAGAATGGATCGCTTCGAAATTGTACCACTAGGCTCCATGACTGCAAGGTTGGAATTGATTTTGGAGGTTTTGACTGGAACCATTTAGGAATAAGTGGACTATGATTCTGTTCAAATTCTTGTTCTGTGTCAAATGTCCAATCACAATCAAAATTCAAAGCTCAAGTTTGAATGGTTTTCCCTTACTGGCCCAATTGTTCAGGGTTCGACATCATTGATCGTATCAAACTGCGCTCTACGAAGCATTTTTTGTTGTTGTTTGTTTTGTTTGTTTGTTTGTTTGTTTGTTTTTTTTGGTTTTGTTTTGTTTTTTGTGTTTTTGTTTTTTGTGTTTTATGTTTTTTGTTTTATTTTTATATATCATCACATTATGGACGGATCCCTATGTATAAATTTTTAAATTGGTGATTTAAATTTGATTACAAATTTTCAATCTGTTTGTATATTATTCTGACCTTGACAGCGGTTACCAAGCAGCAGACACGTGCATGGCGAACAGGGGAGATGACTGTTTGACTAGGTTTATTTCAAAGTAACTGACTTAAATAGACATGACGACATTTCAAATAAATGTTGGATTCTTTTGTTTGTCCAATTCAGCCGAATATGGAAACAAACTTCATGATTTTAAAATTGAAAAAAAATAGCACATGACTTAATTCTAGCTATGTTTAGCTACATGTATGTAGATAACTTCAATATCTACGGTGTCGATATTAAACGATTTTATACTTAACAATATTGTTAATTTATTTCTTAAATCTATTTAGAACATCTGCAACATTGACCAGACAAATAAACTCCCGTTTGGTCAACTTTTATGTGGTTAGTTAACGGAGTATTAGGTACAAATACTTGGAAATAAGACAAAAACATGTAAATTTGTCTTCTGCATTTCATTACTAAATGTCAAACTGACGTGGTGGTATAAAGAAGGATTTGATTAGCAATTATTGTGTCAAATTTTGATTAAATTATTGTATACTATTTCGGTTTCATTGCAGAATAATGAAGTCTGTATAAGACTGTCCTATCCTGGTTGGAAGTTGTTTCAGTTTAATTCAACAAATTGCTATGCAAAAGAACGAATAAATCTTCATCCTTACAAACCCAAAATGGAATCAATTGAATGTTCATTCCAATTTTGTATAATTTGATAGCAATAATTGGGAAACTGATATGTTCGTTAGAAACTGCAATCGTTTGATCACATAGGTGACGAGAAAAAACGTTGAAAAAAAAGAACAACATCCGGGTAACAGCGTTCTGTGTCACCACTAGTTAGATCTGAGCAACAATAAAATACAAGTTTTAATTGTAGCAATTAGCATTAAAATGCAGTAAACATGTATTCAGCTTTCATTAGTGAAGGTGCATTAATAGTTCAAGGTGTAATGCCATAATTACCACACAAATTGAAGACGCCATTAAAACCTCGTTTTGGATCGCTAAGTTACTCGAGAAAGTGTAAATAAAATGAGTTATGGACACACTATGTACGTTTTATTCTCTCGAAATAGTAAAACTCGAAAAATATCCGGCATTAAAATCCTCTAAAACGAAAATAAAAAAGCAAAAAATGATGATAAAAGAAGCACATGAAACTGGATACCTATAAACAGTTCAGCATAAATTATCACGCAACTCACTTGATCGGCTACTCACGTCAAAAATATTTGACAAGCAAACAGACGTAAATTACCTAACTTTATATCATTATGTTAAACACATCAACATCAAACAGAAATGAAATATTAATCTTCCTAAAAATAACAACTAAGGTGTAACTTTCTAAAAAAAAAACAAGAGAAGATGTATAGGAGACAAAAGCCATTGTAACAGTGGATGGACTTTCATGCTCAGATTCAATGGGAACGGACCGGCCTCTTAAGGAGGTAGATCTAGGGTAAAGGACATAACTCTTGAAATCAGTGATATGTTTCTATCATATTCAAATTCACCAAAGCATATCAAGCTTTCATTTAAAACAGAATGAAATCAGTCCAAGTTACTTTTATGCTTACATGAAATTGTTGTACAATACTGAATACAAACGTTCCAATGATTTGTAAGAGTTTTATCCCTTAACCTGGGTCTAACATAGTGGAAAATTGATTTTTTTTCGCGCCTAGCCTTACTTTGGCTTAACTCAGGAGCGACCCGTTTACAGCCAAACTCTAGTGAAAAAATTCTGAATCCGCCTATAAGAAGTTACTCTAAAAACATTTCAGTTCTTGTTGAAAGACAAAAAAAAACATTGTATGTGATTTATTTGTTTATGAACCGTTTTCTGGACTCCATACTCACAAAGGTATAGAAAGAAAATAATAAGGACTTGGTCTGGTCTTCAAAGAAACTAAAAAAACAAACTTAACGACTAGGGTGCTAAGAACAAGATAATAGAGATGTGATACACGGACGGATCCAGAGATTATGAAAAGGGACTTCCAGAGGGGTTTCAGAAAAAGAGGGGGATTACAGACTGTTGTTTTTTACATTTTGTTTCAGTATAACTTTAAATTGACAAAATTGTCAAAAAAAGTCAGTAAGAAGAAAGTTACAGAGAATCGTTAGGGCACAAAAGAGAAAAATGAAGGAGTATTGTAATTAGTCGGACATTCATGGAGCAATTTATATATGCATCATTAGCTTTGAAAATAAAAGTAGGTAAATGTGGGTATTGTCCTGGTATCAATAATTTGTGATAGAGGAAATGCTTCAAGATTAGAAGCAAATAACGTTTACATTGTTCGTGATTCAATTAAAAGTTAAGGGGGTTAAATTTGTGTATCAAGGTACAGGTTACAGGGGTTTCCTTTGTGTAACAAGGCACGAGTTACAGAGGTTTCCTATGTGTAACAAGGCACGAGTTACAGGGGTTTCCTTTGTGTAACAAGGCACGAGTTACAGAGGTTTCCTTTTTGTGTCAAGGCACGAATTACAGATTGTCCTTTGTATTGTGTATAAAGGTAAGAGTTACATTGGTGTTCTTTCAGTATCAATGGACAATTTACGGGGCTGTCCTATCAGTATCAAGGGACAAGTTACGGCACTTTTCTCTCAGTATTTAGGGACAATATAGACGAATGTCCTTTCAGTATCGTGAGATAAATTACAGGACTGTCCTTTCAGTTTCAAGGCACAATTACTTTGAATATCTGGGAATTAAATTATGTTTCTCTTCAAAATGTATAACTAATGAATCAAATAGCGAAAAGACAGTACATGCAATATTGCTCGAAACGAGATAAATATGAAATAAAGATAAGCATACAGTTCCTACAAAATCTCAATACATGTATGACCTCTGCAGAATATGATGTAAAATGATGAAGTTGGTTTTTTTTTTTTATTTTGTTTTGTTTTTGTTTTTGTTTTTGTTTTTTTTTTTTCAGTTTAAAGCTTTTGATACATTAATGCGAAGTATATACACCATTTGCAAGGATATAAGCAGCTTGTAATAAAGTTTAAACAACACTCTTAAATGAACATCTAGTTACTCTCTAGACGCTCTCGTTTTATCACTCACACTCCTCGGAACACGCTTGCTTCAAAGTCTGCTTCTTTTAACAAAGAATGAGCACAGTTTTATATCTTAATTACATAAGACAAGAAAGTGTTCTGTACAATAAATCCATCTGCAAGTGACGTTATTATGGCCCCTAATGGAACACAAATTCATCAAAGGACTCTACTCATTGATTTTAGGCCGAGGGACTCCGAAATGGCACATAATGCAATGAACACCGTTAAAATGTGACAAGCGAAACGATTGGCTTTCACGAAAAATAGACAATGCGCGCGCTACTGAAACATAAATGTCGCTCTTCTATGTGAAAACCAATAATCAAGCCATAAAAATTAACCGATATCTTTGGCTTTTTGTATGATTTATTGTAAAAATAAGTATTCTTTTACATAAATCTCATTTCGTGTACGTTTTTATGTTCCCCATCTTTGGATCATGATAGTTTTCCATGTTAAAATTTGAATAATACTTTGAAATGTATTTTGTGCTTCCAACAGCTTTTTCGATAGCGTGCAACCTTTCTCTCCAAAAGTAAATTGGATGTCAAGGAAGGGCTTAGAAAACACTTCATTCTTTAAGACGGTAATTTAAGACCACTCAGATGCCGAAATCGGATGATGACATTCAAGTTTTCTGACATGTCGAAACAGTTTTATGACTGACTGTAATCGAATTTCTGATCATGATAATGGCTTGAAATAGATTGAGAAAATGATACTGAATACAAACTGAGTTTTACGAGCAAGTGTGCTGAGTTGGCTCTGTAAAAATGTATCAAGTCTTTACTTTTTAATTGTCAGAAATAGTAATATTTTCTTTCCTCTTCTATTCGGAAGTTACATTCTCAAAAACAAATGCCATTTTAAATTATCACTATCTGTAATATTTCCGCAAGTTAAAAAAATGCATTTCCTTATCATAACGAATTTCATATGGTCACTGTTCGCATGTATTTAAAAAAGTAAAAACAAATATATTACAAGCATCGTCAACTCTTACATTACTCTCCGGAAAATCAAAAGTTCCGCTTCAATGTTTTTGGTTGTGACTGTTACTGTTGTTTTTGTTTTTCCAACTTTTTATTTTGTTTTTTTGTTTTTTGATTTCTTGTTTTTTTATTATTCCCCTTTCTGTCGAAATCAACAAAACCTGTGAAGACTTCATTTAACATTGGATCAGGTGGCATTTTTAAACTTATGCATGTAAAGGGGTGTTATACATCTGTTTTTGGGTACAAATGTAACTAAGGTAGTCTGTGAAAATGCTCTTAACTCAAAATGTTTCTTTCATAATTTTATTTTAAAAATGTATATCACGAAAACATTAAAGCCCTTTTTAACTCGTAATAATATAACAATAGCCCTTCTGGAGCACCTGATGTTACTTCCGGTTTTTCTGGTGGGAGTTCATATTGCTAGTACCTTTTTTGCGTGCTGTCTTGTTTTTATATGTACCTGTATTTTTGTTATTCTGTTTGCTACATCGTTTAGCCAGATCCTTTGATCAAAGTTTCCGTTATATATATGGCGTACTTTTAGTATTATCTAAAAACAATCAAAGTTTCGGGAATTTTATACATTGCATCTACCTCAAAGAACTTGAGATAAAAGTCACTACAGGCACTACAAGGTTAGCTTTTTTAAAAGCTTGCCGTCTTTGTAGCTCCTTATTTTAATGTTTGAAATATATCAAGGAAAATTACAGTAAAGTATTGGCATTTTGTTTTCTGGAAGTTGAATATTATTTTAGTAATGTTTGCTACATGTATACGATTATTATTTATATATCATATCAATGTAAGTTTAACTGTTTGAGCTATATTACTAGACGGTAGTGTCAATTTGAAGCATTGATGTGTTGATCTTAAATGTGCAATTCCTGACCTTTGATATGAAGTTTAATGTTTGACATTGACCGTAAAGTTTATTCATGGCACATCTTGTTTATGTAGTGAACAATCATGCCGTAAATGACTTGTGTATTTGGATCTAATGGGTCATATCATACAAAGTTTTTGGGTCTTATTTCAAGGACATGTATGAAGTCTGGACCTAAATTAGTACAGGAGCTATATTTTCTTAAGCTTCGCACACTTTCGACCGTTTATTCTGGATATACCGGTACCTATGGTGTTTGTTTACAGTCGTACCAAGTATCATTTATTAAATTGTAATAAAAAGTATTATTTTATAGTTATTATTGATAATGTAATGATTGTAAACATAAAGAGATCAAGACTTATTTTCGGCGGGAAAAGTTATCAAGATTATGAAACGTTAAGCCCTTCCAAATCAAAAAGTCAGAAGGAATTCCAAAATATCGGAAGATCCATAAAGCAAACACCTGGTACTCTCTTTTTAGTTACCTTCCTCTCCCCCGGTCCGATGAAAAATTAAGATCGTTGATTTTTATCCAATAGCGGTACACTATTGCCCACTTCCGTTTCCCTTGACTTGTCAGAAGCAATCAATCTTAGTTGCCGTCTTCCTTTTGCTTGTTTGTTCGTTGGGGTTTAACGTCCGAGCAGCAATATTTCAGCTATATTCAGACGATGAACATGAAATAATGATGAAATGAAAAAGGGATGGGACATAAGGACAATGGGGTCGACAAATTTTGATTGCCACTGGAAATAGGGAGAGGTGGGTAGGGTCGTGCAATTTAGCCTCCTGTGGCGGAGCCCTATGGTTCCTACTCCGGGAGAATACCACAGTAGGGTTTTTTAACGTGCGAGGAACGTGGCATCTTTCCCAATACGGTGCACCACTATGGTTTGCGGTCAGGTTTTCCGTATTATAGCCTGACAACTCCCGCATGTAATACGCCAGGGGTACCCCATTCCACCACCTGGGGCACACATCCCAGTTGCTCTGTGGGCAAAGCGCCTTAGCCCCCGGCTAGGGTACTGAGCACTATTTAGTCGCCCTTTATGACAAGCTTAGCGCTGCTGCAGGCCTATTCTTTTAACACCCATTTGTGTCAGTTAGAGTTATTGCGAAATTTTAGAACGGTTAATCCCCTTTTCCTATCAATGTTTGTTAATATTTGAACATATATGTAATTCTCTGTATTTTATAATCCTTTAAGTTGACATGGTTACAAATCTGTCAAAACATAGTTTTGTTTACAAACTGTAATAGGGGACAGTTCGGAAATCCGATAGTTAAGGTACGGACGCTGTATTGTACTTGCCAGACTTTCATTTGGAATTTTCCCGCTGGTTTTTTTATGGAAAGCCATATGTATTTGTGAACTTGAATTATAAAATTGTATGCCATTTTGCTGAAATTCGGAAAACCGACAATGACATTTTGTGGATACCACATTGTAGTAGATTTTGAAACCTTTGCAGTGTATTATATTCAATAGAACATTTAACTTATTATTGTGTTTTTCGTTTTAACCTCTACCGCTAGTTTCCCCGCAGTTCTACATTGCGTTTTAACCTCTACCGCTAGTTTCCCCGCAGTTCTACATTGCGTTTTAACCTCTACCGCTAGTTTCCCCGCAGTTCTACATTGCGTTTTAACCTCTACCGCTAGTTTCCCCGCAGTTCTACATTGCGTTTTAACCTCTACCGCTAGTTTCCCCGCAGTTCTACATTGCGTTTTAACCTCTACCGCTAGTTTCCCCGCAGTTCTACATTGCGTTTTAACCTCTACCGCTAGTTTCCCCGCAGTTCTACATTGCGTTTTAACCTCTACCGCTAGTTTCCCCGCAGTTCTACATTTCGTTTTAACCTCTACCGCTAGTTTCCCCGCAGTTCTACATTGCGTTTTAACCTCTACCGCTAGTTTCCCCGCAGTTCTACATTGCGTTTTAACCTCTACCTCTAGTTTCCCCGCAGTTCTACATTGCGTTTGCATCATTGCTCTCTATTATGTTTATTGGCAACTTATTGTTTCTTTTCTTAATATGTTGTATCCCGTACTACTCGCCGTGATACTAAAAACAAAATGCACAATCAGAATGTCAAATGACGTTTCGTCAAATCGACTATGACGTTGCGTATACATTGTATATCAAGTTTAAAAAAAAAACATTTGTGCGGAAGTAACGTCAAGCTCGCGAGATTGCTGATAACATGTTATCTGACCTCCGAAAATGGTTTTGCATATGGGGAAGGGCAGATAACATACAAAAATCATTGATTTTATTAAATATGCAAAATCGGTGTTATTTCAATAAATTATGTGATAAATTTTAATATAATGAAGAAGTCACTTTATCATCATGGGAATGCATTTGACCTTTATCTTTGATCATGAAGTGGGTTACGTCCATATACTACTGAGCTTTAGACTTTTTATGTTCCACGATAAGAAAACAAAACCACTCTTTCAATTACATTGTCATAAATATGATATAATAAATATATAATAAAACAATAATTGATCCCTTACAGATGGCCTTCAAGGAGACTTGTCCTTCACCACAATCATCTGTTAACACCATGAAACAGCTGCTCCCCAATCGCAACGTGCCTCCGTCGCTTAGACAGTCCCGTCCTTCACAGAAATCCATCAATTTATATATACCTCTACGTCAGCAAACAGTTGCTCCCAATCATTACAATGGTCGTTTTACTATTGTTTTATTGTGTGGTGATGTGTTTTACTACGAGTGTTCAGAACACTGTATCTTTTATCTTTATCTTCATCTGGGGTGTTCTAATTCTCCGGAAAAATTACTTAACGAAGATCACACAATTTTACCGCTCTCAGAATTATTGTTTATGGGTTGAAGATAACTTGTATTTCATTGATATAGGTTTGTGAATGGCGCATGTGTGGTTAGTCTGTTATCAGCAGATGTTCAGTATCTTTATTCCTCAGATGTCGACGAGATTGGTTTAGCTTCCGCCCTTTCATAATTAATTAATTGATACACTTATGATGCAACTGAACTATTTACATCTGAAATACAACATTTCCACAGATTTACAATACGACAAAACTATAATGTGAAAATCATGATATGCCATAAGATGTTCGGAAAGACAGTATACATTGACAAGAACTCAAACATGTCCTGACTGTAAACTTAGAACCAATTTGAGTACTTTATCAACAGTTTACACACTTTAAGGCGACTTGAAATAAACACTTAATGAGATAGTCGCACAGATGTTGTTAATAGATCAAGCCATAGTCTGAAACGCTTCTAAAATGAATGCAGGATTGAACTGATGGTTGTTTTCTGATCAGACCGTTCATATGAAGATTCATGGGGCTATAAATCTCCTCATAGAACCTCTGTTTACTAATACTAGTAGTCTTCTTGATTGTCTACATATAGTTACAAAGGACTCCAATTTAAAGGCAGGTCCAATTGTTCCAAAACCACAATCAAGTCCTTACTTGTTTTGATCTTTGATTTGTTTGTTTTCGGGTAATCAATGTCTGCTTACACAACTTCATTATCTTTCTTTGAATATCTAAAAGTTACATTATTTAAATCAGAAAACACACGTTTTGTTCAGCACTACTTGTGATTCACATGACCGGGATATGATTGTTTGTAATAGACATTTAGTACAACTGTACTAATGTCACTTTATTCTCGTTTTGAAATTGTGTGTCGTTCAATTGCCGAAAAATCATAACAAAAACATGTTTTCTCACGATATTATTTTTGGAATCTTTAGAAGGATGAACAACTAATTATACGATACTATGCAATAACGCTTTAATTTACATGCAATTGTAACTGTTATTTCCGGTGAATGTTGCGCAAACTTTTGATTCTGAGCTTGTTAAAATAACGGTGTAGAATCCTCTTGACATAACGCCTCCATAATTACTTGTAGCATGCTTTCGTCAGTTGTTCCTGTCGCATTATCAGTATATTCATTTGAAATTTACAATAATGTGGGTCGTCGTGTTAATTGTTAATGTCTAGATAATAGCAATTTAGTTTTGTGCAAATATTAATGAGGGAAATTCTATTTAGATTAATGATTTGCTTTTACAACATTTGAGTAAACTTAAAATTAACTAAAACGTCTGATAATTCTATTCTGATAATGCATTTGAAGTTTCCGTTGAACAATGTAGTAAATTTTCAACCTAATGTTTAGGACACCAATTTAAAATGCGACAAAGTGGTCAAAGAAAGGTAACACTTGAAAACATCGAATTATAAATGTGTGTTGGGCTTCGACAAGGATATATTTGGGGCAGATGAAATGTTTGTTTGTTGGGGTTTAACGTCCGAGCAGCAATATTTCAGCTATATTCAGACAATGAACATGAAATGGATGATAAAATGAACATGAAATGAAAAAAAAGGATGGGTTACAATGATAATAGGGTCGACAAATTTTGATTGCCACTGGAAAAAGGGGGGATGGGTAAGGTCGGGCAATTTAGCCTCCTGTGGTGGAGCGCAAAGGTTCCTACTCATATCGAATACCACAGCAGGGTTCTTTAACGTGCGAGGAACGTGGCATCTTTCCCAACACGGTGCACCACTATGGTTTGCGATCAGGTTTTCCGTATTATAGCCTGACAACCCCTGCATGTAACACGCTAGGGGTATCCCATTCCACCACCTGGGGCACACATCCCAGTTGCTCTGTGGGCAGAGCGCCTAGCCCCCGGTTAGGTTTTCTGAGCACTATTTAGTCGCCTTATACGACAAGCTTAGCGCTGCTTCAGGCCTTTTCTTTTAACACCCGGACCTGCACGGGGCGGGGCAGATGAAAAGAAATACAACTGGACTTACATAATAGGATTAAAACTATTTTTATTTCATTTTAAAACAAGCTTGACGCTTGACAGCACTATTATTTATCAGTCTTAATTCAGTAAAAATAACAATACTGTATTCTTTTAGGAAAACAATCACTTAAGTATTCATATTTGTTAACGGAGAGTTGAAAAGCTTAAATTATTTTCTTGTGTAGAAAGTCTGATAGTAATCAAAATTCAAATCATATCTAGGTCTGGCTGAACTAAGGATCGTATTTAGAAACAATACACGGCTGACCTGATTTATTTATTATTTAATAGCAATTTCATGAAATACCTGCTACAATTTTAATTTATATCAGTCTTCATATGTGCACTGATATAGTTGCAAAAATAACAACTTATATAATTAGAAATCAATATTAACCTCGATCGTAAACCTCGGACCATAACTTCTTTTAAAATTGTTCAAATTGTATTTGAAATAGCAAAGGCTGAAATTAAAGTTGATGTATTTTTCTCTCTTTATGTTAGAGCAGGTAGACCGGCACTTACGTAAATATATATCCGGAACTAACGTTCCCTTATAAAGATGAACGATACCAAGTGAATGCTTTCTGTTTATTGCTAAATTGAATTCATTACCATTTAATGAAGATTTTATGTTTGTAGTCTTTACAATGTGTGACACCAGAATTGCCTCGATGATCTACTGCGTCTTGTGGTAGGTCTTATCTGTGGATATAAGAAAGGTGTTAGTAAATGTCAAGTGAAATTAAAGCAGAGTCATTCTGATGAAGCAGGGTACTTATTTTTGTCAAAGGCCAAGAAGTACAAAAAGGGTTTTTTTTACACTTCCTATGGTAAAAAATCTGGATTCTTATTGTGGAAGATGACTTAGGACTTCCAGGAAGGTTAAACTTTGTACTTGAAATGTTTATATCCATACTTCATATATATTCGGTTTTCTAATTTAAAAATTGAAAAAGAAGTTCTACAATGAAGTAAAATAAAAACGTATCTAAAAGTAGTTAATTCAATACCGCAGGAAACTTGACGTCACAATATAGAATTAAAAAAAATGATTAAATTAGTCAAACTTCATACTCGTCTTGCAAAGTTTGAAATTAAAACGAGGTGAAAACTGCTGTAATTTCCTTAGCTGATTTTGCTTTTAGATAATGTATCTCTTCTTTGTCGCTTTGTTCGTACATTCTAACGTCTTCGCTTTGTAGTATGTGCTCACATTCGATGATGATTCTGTGTATCTGGTTGTTTATCAATATCTTCAATTTTGTTACAGTGATATCATCTAAGCAGGTTACATCACATCACTTAGATAAATGGCAATTAACGTTTGTATTGAAACACAAATTAGATACGTTATCATTTTTGAAACCTACACTAAATTTTATGAAAGCTTTTTATTTATTTAAACAGAAATATCAACAATTATTACTGTATTTTTAAATGAAATGATGCAGGTGGGATGCCAGACAAAATAAATAAGCTGCCAAAGGAACACAACAACACACAGAGGCGCAAAATAGAGCAAAAATATGCCATCCGTTGCAAAGTCTATTTATGTCATCGAGAACGTCAAGCTCCATTGGTTGTCAAAAGGAGATTTACGTCATCGAAAACGTCAAGTCCGATTGGTCGTCCGTAAATTCTTGGATTCTAGTAGGTAATTTGAAGCAGAAACAAAATGGTTGAAACGGTTTGGTATGAGATTGATTTTGACAATTTAACTTAGTAATTCATCAGAAACATTTTATAGACTCCTATATTAAAATTCATTTGATTGGGTTCTTTTTTTTATTTGCTTAATTCTTTTGTTCATATCGGTTTATTACATGTAGCTTTGTGATACGTATATTGGGTTCAGTTGGTTTGGTATGTTTTTGTATTGTTTTGATCTGTTCCATGTATATTTTAATGATACTGTGTAGGCGATGCAATCAAATGCAACTGTGACATTTCTTGAAGTAACAATCCAATGGTAAAACCGAGAGAACTGCTTTATTGTAACAGTATAGTGTGAATACATGTATGCTAAATTGAAATATATTCTATACCAGGTCTAGAAAGTCAAACTTTGAGACATCTCGATGGCAGCATACTACATTTACATACAGTTGATTGCATTATTTTTTTTAAGTTTTTTTGTGTCTTGCGTATATCTTTTGCGTTATCTAAAGGGGCCTTCCGAATAAAGGTGGAAAATTTAGTATTGATCAATTTTTTTTTTAACTAGAATTAAAGTAGAGATATTGATTCCTGATTTTTTAGTCCGAGTTATACTCGTTTACTTTTCTTTCTCTCCGATTCGGTGTGTTACTGCATGAAACATCCGTGAATTATCAATGCCGTACATCAACAGAAAACGATAACAGCAGAAAATGTTCAAATGTACTTCATTAGCTGTATATGTATATATAGTAAGTTTCGATTTTAACTTATTTGATTTTTTTCTCTCAGAAAACAATCGTATAGATATTCGTTATAATCAAAAGAATTTTTTTCAGACTGATACGTCCAAGTGCATCGTATTCAATGTTGTTGGGTAAGCTTTTTATCCTATTATATTTATTAATATTAAAACAATTATTTCCTCCTTGAGTTTGCCAATTTTAATTTATGTACCATTTTTCGATACATATATGATATATATTTGTTTGGATTTGTTTGCGTAGTTCATAGTTGTTGTTTTTTTTTCTTTATCATCTCACTTTTGGTTTATGTTGACGGTAAGCACGAATAGTGAACTGCTAATCCATAACTAGGTCAATAATAAGTGCTGATCTTTGTTACAATTCGAGGACCATAAAACTAATTATCTACTCCTGTTCATCTTGACCGCCATTGTTTAATGTCATAACGAGGTTGCCATGATGACATGTGGCCATGATGGACCTCTGCATTCCAATTGTGCTATCTATTGATCTAAGATATGCTCCCAATAAGTTGAACAAATTGTCCTACATCAAAATGCCGGCTTGCGCAATATATGGGAACTTTATTCTGATTTTAGTACCATTTTATGTTTGTTCGGAGTATATGGCGACATTTTATGTTCGTTGAGTCTTCCGGGCTAAATTGGAAACAAAGCCGTGACTACACAGACTGATTAAAATGACCAGCTGACCATGTGTTTGGTATTCGGCCTAATTTTCTGTCTTATCTTTGGAATTTCCCTACAGAATTAGTTTTTACATGAACGTACAATGTAACGCCGAACAATGAAAATGTAATATTCATATTTTTACTTTTTATTTGCATTTGAAATCACAGTACTTAATCATGATTATACTTTATTGACAATGATTTAGACCTATTATATTTTCTTAACAATCACAGATTTTTTTAATCAATAATAATTATAAAATCTAAACATTAAAAAAAATTGTCGACTGGAATTCTTGCTACTTATATAATATTAAATCTAATTTATTATCAACATAAATTTCGATTTAATGTAAAATAACGGTTTGGTTTCAGCATAATGGCCTGTATTACTTAGAAATAATGTAAATACTTTAAGTTATGATTTGGATGGGTGTGTTTTTCATTTTACAAGTGAAAATTTATAGTTTTTATTCTATAAATTATTGTATGTAGGATATTTATATTTTCAAACTATTAAGCACTAGATTGGTAATATAATTTACAAATTGATATTTTTAAAGTAATTGTTTTATCTTCTTTTTATCGATGAATTATTAAAAAAAGGAAAAATCAAGTTTACATTTCCTGAGGCATTCGATAAAATTTTACGATATACATAAAATTATTATCTAAAAATCTACGAAATATCATTAACATGTTAAAAACGAAAATAAGATTTTAGATTGGGAAACTTTAAAATAAAAATATAAAAAAACAAAAAAACAAAAATGAGAAATGGTAGTGAAAATTATTCGTGAAATAATATCCTTTTGTGAAAATAGAATTATTGCTCTAGATAATTACATCAAGATTTTGCTATCAACGTGAAATGTGAGTTTTGAATTAAGATGACTATTAAGTATCGCACAATATTAGCACACAATATTAGAACTAATATGTATTAAACGTCTTAATTAAAGACATACCCTGGCTTCAAAGCTGTTGGATGAAATTCAATACTTATTATCTAAATACAAGACATTTTATTTGAAATTTTGTGGGGTATATAAATGTCATCTTTAAAACATGTTGATACATTTTTTTTTCTCATTTTGTGAATTATTTCGCTTTTGTTAAAATTTGTTTTCGTTTCCACACAATGTTCAAGTTCGTCTCCCACTCACATTTTCGGTATTTTTTTTTCTTTCTTAACAAAAATAAATTCGTCGGAACATTTGGTTTTTAACCTATATGGTACAATAAGTTCAAAATCAAATTTCAAGTCAAATCAAGGCAAAGTTAATTATTCGTCAAAACAAGGCAAAGTTAATTGTTCATTAAATTATAATACATTTATAATAGTATAATGTAAATATGGAGCGTTAAGGTAAAAACTTTACAGTTACATTTAGGTCTTGTATAGACAAATAATTGTCAATTTTCTCCTCTAATTTACATTTTCTTTTTTTCAATTCCATTCGATTTCTTTATTTTTTTTCCTTTTTTATTTGTTCCGTCCTTTTTTTATTTTACTGGAACTTTCTAGAGAAAAAATGTCAAGGCATGGAAATGCTGAAAAAAGGTAGCCACATGATAACCATTTTTTAATGAATTTTATTTCCTAATATGAAAAAAGTAAAATTATATAAATTCGATGGTATTTTTTACAGTTGAAATTTTTATGTCGAACATTGAACTACTCAAAATAGCTTAGGAAAGTGATCTCTTTTTTAAGGATTTTAATTTTAAAAACAAACAAAAATATTAATTTTATGTATTTTGTTATTTGATAACTAAGGCCTACTTAGATGGAATTGAAATATTTGTTTTGTCCAAACGTCTTTCTAAACGAATGAGAAATCAAAACCTCTTAGACCTGTTTGAAAATCACGTGGTTTTCTACCGTTTCTATAGTTACTTGGCGAAAATATTTTCCTATTACAATTTTGTTCACAAACTTGAAGGCCGAATATAGTTTCTCAACATTTTTTTTTGGGGGGGGGAATTCGTCATGTCCTGGTGTCAAACGTGGACAATTCCAGTTTTATCGCCCGTATTTATACATCACCAATCCTATTTTCTGCTGCCGTTTTTTTTTCTTTCAAGAAATTGAAATAAGTATCCACGAACACCTCTAAAAATCCACAGGAGCAACAGCCTCTTGAATATTTGGTAAGAATGACAACCATGAGCTGTGCTAGTTCTTAAGATTTTCCTGGGAAAATAAAGGAATTAAAAAAAAAAACGGTCAGAATATCACTGAATAGGTTTGGGGAGCAATTTACCAACACACGGCACGACGTTTGAACCTTGACCTTTATAAACTCTCACATAATTGCAACAACTTCATTTCAGAAACTTTATAGTCATGATGGACACCGGTGTCTTGACCTTTCATAATATTTGTTTCGTTTAGACAGGTTGAAGCCATGGTTACCTAGAACATTCACCTGTTCACTCGGGTTTTATTTTAAAAATTATGTTCTAAGCTTTGGACTCATAACAGCGTCATTATAGTTGTTCTTGTTCGGTGTTTTAATGTCATTCTATTTTCTGTAAAATAGACCATTAACAGCTACTATACATGTATAAAAGACGAACCAGATTACATTTGGGCATTAACACGGTTGGCATTCCTAAATAAAATCACACGTTTACATAACCAATTCTTTTTTTTTTTTTTCTCGTTTTCTCGTTGCCTGTATATTCACATATTTTACTTCACTTCTTCACAGGGTCTTTTTAGTTTAGATACCTTTGTGTGCACTACTGTAAATATTCCTGAAAGATCTGCTTTTATCCTGTATTTATTTCGCAGAATTGCATTATCTTCCATTTTTGTATTACTGCTTGTTCGTGTTAAATGTAAATTGAGTATTTTTAAGCTAAGTAGATTTCCATCCATATTCACCCTACATATTTCTTTTTTAAGATCACTCCATTGTAGCCACAACACCTGCTCAGAATTCCTTCATGTATTCCTCTGTGAGAAAGTTTCTGTTTGTTCCACTTACCAAACATTTGTTCCATTTAAGCTTGTACATTTTCACATTAATATCTAATGCTTTATTCTCTAAGCACATGTTAGTTTATTTCCTTGTAGCCACCACCAAACATTTGTTCGTTTTCCCTAAGCAGTCTTTACCCTTACATCCACCTCTATGTAGCTTCAACAGCTTTGTCTAAATTCTATGACCCTTGTGTTTAAGCAAGACCGTCTTTTATAGAAGCAAACGGAACATAAAGACTTTTATGTTCCAGTCATAACAATCTATTTCTGCCTATTTGCTTCTAGATTTCAATACATTTAATGATTCCATTCGCTTGTTTTTATTTTCTAATCCAGGACGTTTATTTGATAACCCTTTACTCCAATTAATATTACTTTCAAAATGGTTCACAAGTTTTCATTTGAAATGTTTTATTGAAATCCCAATATTTCGAAATTATCTATCTCAGCATAAAAATGTCTTGCAGCTCCTGGGCTCTTCAACACACTATTATTATTTTACGCTGTTTTTACTTCTCCTTACCATAATAAAAGTATCTTTTCTTGTTTATTATGGAAATGAAGAAAGAAAGGACTAATAAAACAAAAGTAAAATATCAGTGCTGAAGACAGGAGAATAAAATTAAGCAATAGAAATACAATATCCTCCTGGTTGTAGTAAAATGAATCTAAAATTACTTCTATTAAATCTTTATGAGCACATAAATGTACGGGGCTATTACAATTATGCATGTAGCTTTAAGTATTTCAATTTCGAGAGATTGAAAATAAAATTTTAATTATCTGAAAATGATTCGATAATTGATAAAGGGGAATAGAAAAACAAGCATTTTATTTCGTAATAATTTTTAATGTGTGATTTATACGATAATTTAATGCTGTGATAGAGTTTTACTGAATTAAGCCCATTTCTCGTATTTCTAGATTTAATATTGACCAAAACAGAAATAAAGTGCCATATTTCCAGTCGAAAACCAGAAAGTTAGGAAAAGATTATAACATATTCAATTAATCTTTTTTTAGTTTAGAAATTCTATCGATGGCTGAAGCGGAATTACGGTACAAAGACAAGCCAATAGCTTTATTATAGCCCTCTCATATGGGGTGGGTCTACTTTTGCGCAGTAATACACTCGCGGTACAAAAATATCCTATCTGATCTGCTTCCTCCGCCATCAGTAATTAATATCAGAGAATTTTATATGTTTTCTCATAAGGTTTTAGTGCTAAACTTTAATAGCGCGTTGTAATTCAACACCATATATAATAATTCAAATTGAACGCGGGTTTCTTTGGTTAACATTGATAAGATTTTAGAATAATTTTTTGTGGCGAAAATAATGACTAGATGGAATGACAAAATCAAAGCAATAAACTTTTAGAAATAACTTTTCTTTCAAATTATTTAACTTTGATTTCATTTCTAAAAGTTTCAGTAGAAGTTTTGAAGCTAAAGGCTACTGAATAAGTGTCGTCTGCTGAAGGGTGTCATTTGTCAAAAGACCGTGGAACAAAGCTTTTAGACGAAAAAAAACAGCAAGGTAAGAACTGATTTTATTCTCTGCATTAAACATCAAAATGCGCGTTGATTGTCTTCTTGGTGTTAGGTTTAGGCGCAATAAACATTTGACAGGCTTAGAAGCCGTAATGGAGTTTTTATTTCCCGCCACGTTTTTATTTTACACCCTTGCCGTGCCATTTTATACCGAAACTTTATGGCAATCAAATTTTGATGACCTAGATTGGAGAAAATAATTCATCCATCGTACTCGGACGCATTAAAACTCCGTTTTTTTTCAGTAAGAAATTAGCATTAACAGAAGTTACGTTAAAATAAAAAGAACATAAAATACGTAATTTAGTTTTAAATGCATTTTTTGGGGGTTCTTTTTATGGCTAATTTTGTGTGTTTTTGTCGCTCTGACATAGGTAGATTTTGTAACAGATATACGGTTTTATTCACGGCTCATAATTTTTGTTAGGATTGTGCATTTCATTTCTTATTGTTTTATTATTGTAAATATATGTCTTTAAGATGATAGTTTAATTTTTTTTATCATTTACATGTTGTACATTATTTACCAAGTATCATAATAGAATATTAATTGTGACATTTTATCCAATAACATCAACTCAAATTTTTCTTTCTCCTTTGGATAAAAAAAGACAACAATGTCACTTGTATATTTTTTCTCACATTACTCCATTTTCTCGACGAAAGATGAGAGGGAAAGGAAGAAAACATTTCATTCATTGTAGAAAATAATTTGTCTTTTTACTTTAATTGTTGAAATAGTGAATTTCAATTTATCAACCCAATAGGATTTATTTGTATATATTCAAATAAATTGAAATAAATACCTATTTAGATATCTTATACGTATAACATACTCCAGGCACAAAACGTTGTGTCACCACAATCGTCGCCATGTGATTAATTTTTCACTTCTGTAACACAAATTAAGAAAATTTGGTGTCTTTCCTCCAATGTTCTAATATTACAAGAATGACTTATACGAAACTTACACTAGTTCTTTACTGCTTGTTGATTTACACTATTTAAGATGAAGTTTTAATTTCACTTTTTAATAAGGGAGGACGTTCAAGGACAATGCATTATTTAGTACACTTCTTTTTCCTTTTTTAATGGAAATTTGAAAATACAAAAAATGTACTTTCAATATTAGTGTTTCAATTTGTTAAATGCAAATTATCACTTGGACAGGATGCAGGTATGTATACTATTTTATATTTTGAATACTGTAAAATTATTGCTTTCCTTAGTACCCCCGAATCAGATTATAAATTTAATTATGTCTATGTAAATAGAAACTGACTTCGGTAAAGTTAATTATTTAAACAAACATTTCAGACCCTTCCATGTATATATATATATATATATATACGTCTCAGAATTTGTGTCAAATTTACGAAGCAACATTTTTGTCGTTCCCTCCGCGGGACTCGAACTCGTATCGCTGTGACATCTATGGCAACACCGCATGCACAAAGCCCAGCACCATAGACCACTCGGCCAGGTAAACTTTATATATATTATTTTAATTAACTTGAAGTGACAAAATCTGAGGAATTCCATTTTGAAAAATGTTACAGCGTTTACATATTTAATTTTGCGACATCAAAGAAACCTTATCAAACCCACCCAACTGGGTTTCATTTCAACAGGATAAGCCCACTAGAATCCACAACCATAAATGCTAAAGCACAAATATAGAAAATTGGAACACACAGCAATTTAGACCCCATAAATCAGATAAAAAAGAACTTGTTAATTTACAATTGGTAATAACTGTTGAAACTTAGATAAAGGAAGGAGACAAGTAAAAGACACACCGTTTTAAGTACTTGATTTACAGCCCCAAAGACCGCCCGCATCGATACAAATTTAAACGGTAGAAAAGAAGCAAATTTTTGAAAGGTTAGAAATGTATCTCTATAATGTGCTAAATAAATAAGCAGTTTCTTTTTTGCTAAGATAAGTTTTCACACCGAAAAAGTAAAGACTTAGCGAGTATATAATGATTATTATATACGAAAAGAAAGGTTATTTGTAGCAAAAGTTTAAGAATTCATATCAAATAATTAGCTAGATGGTCTTGCTCTTCTCTTGGTGCGAATGAACTTACTATGGATGAATATCAAACAAACATTTATAACTACACTGTACTTTAAGTTTTACATTGTTGTACAACTTCATTCCAAGAATTAAACGGTAGAAGACCACGTAAGTTGGAAATCGTTATAAACTAAAATATTCTGCTATATGTTGTAATAAAGTTAGGGAGGGAAAATTATTTCTCATGATTTTCATACAAATTATACATGATTTCCACCTGATTTGAGCAAATAAACTTAAAGGAGAAACTGACCAGATCTTGACTATTGTCAATATGAAATTGGTGTTAATCGAGCCTTCACGTGAAATTCAATGTTAAGTAAATTTCATTTGATAATCAAGTTTATTTCATGTGAAGTTCACGTGAATTTCATGTGAAGCTCGATTAACATGAATTTCACGTGAAAAATATTTGCCTGTGTAGTAGGGAGAAATGTCCACTAGACAGAGTATTTCATAGCCCATAACATGATCTGAACAGTTTCTCGTCAAAGAAATAACGCAAAAACATAATGAAAATATGTAAGTAAATGCGTTTCTTTTTTCTTATATATTCTTCTTTAAGTTGTGAAAGAGTAATCAAGGGAACCAAAACTCTAGCAGAAATCTTATCTCTGCTTTTGGTTTTTATGTACACCTTTTCAGTATCGTTCTTCACCACTGTTAAATGTTTTTATTGACTCGGACATGAAACTGATGAACCCTGAAGGTGTCACATGACGAATTTCAGTTGCTGCTTACTTTGATCTAATTAAGTTAAGGTTCGGGTATTGTTTAAATTGATTTTCGATTTGATTACTTCAGAACACGCTATCTTTGAGAGAGTTTCGTTTCCCTTCATACCGACAAGTCTGGGCAACGTCAGATGCGAGCTTTGTAAATGCAAAATGATGTCTCGGTTTTGATCAAAGCTATGTTTCCTTTCAAGTCGATAGAGTTCGTTTTAGACGAAGTGAACGTCTTTCAGTGGAATTAATACGATATGCTAAGTTAAGAAAGACAACTCCGTTTGACTTAAGGTGATTTATACCGCTACATCATGATTTTTATGTATAATAAAATCACATTTTATATAGTTCTGCTTGCCTAGCTGTTTATTCAGTTTAAACATTAGGTGCATGCGTATTGGTGTTTTTTTTCTTTTTACGATCTTTCTGAATCAAATCACAGTTTTTTTTTGTGTTACTTATGGTGTCCTAATTTTCTTTTGTAATTATATTTGATTTAAGTCGTAAATGTTAAGATATGTGTGCACTTAAGACAAATAGTGACTAAATATGGCTGTGTTGTTTCCTATAATTGGAAACTACCGAATCCTTTTATTTCTATTGATGACGTCATTTTTGTCGCTTTGGACGTGAAGAGTATTTGAATATTTTATCGCCTTCTTTTTTAAGAGGTGATCAATGGCTATAAACTATAGCTATTTATTTACAATCCACTTCCAACTAGATATGACGAATACCACAAAACAAAATAATGAAATAAGAAATACAAATAGGAAAAGTTAAGTGTTTAAACTGAGGCTATAAAGACGTTACAGTCATATTGTGTGGTCCAGCCTACACGTGGGACCCGCTCCCTTTTTGTAGCCTTTTGAAATTCTTGTTATTTTCATTTAAGCCTATGAAATTGAAATATAACTCGAATGTGACTTGCCTTACTGTGAAGTCATACCCTGAAAGAACCATCGCAAAAACGAGTGTTATTTTCTCTTAAGAAGTTTTTACTGTGTACATAAACACATTTATAGTCCGGAAACAAAAATCTGTTGTAAAATTATCAATTTACCAAAAATTCCAAGAATCCCTTTCAGTTGAACTAGATATTGTCATTGTACCGTTTAATAAGTAATTTAAAGTATACAGCATTTTGAACCTCTTTTCTGGCTGCTGAATCCATAAAGCAAAATGGTTCATTTAAAAAATATATCGAGCACTGATCATTTCGAGTACAAAATGTCTGGTTAATTTTGCAAGCTGCTATTGGTTACACGGTAAAATTAAACAACTTGCACACGGAACTGCAACATTCAGAAAAGGAAACAGTAATTCAAACGGATCATATAACATAAAATAGACAAGAGTTCAAGTAAACAAATTCCTGACTTTTAACTGGCGCATAAAATGCATAAAATGGAGTCTTAAGTAAACCATTCTATTGATGTAGACACTTGTAAGAAGTGTGTACAGTTCTATTACAGTATACAATGTTCTATTTTCAACAATTGTAAAATTTAATTGTGAAATAAAAGAGGGCCTTCCGAAGCTTGAATTGATTGTAAAATGCAAATGAGAACTTGAAATAATCATTGTACACAAACTGAGTTTGTTTAAATGAAATAGAAGTCGTCATGCTTTATATGATATGAGACAGTAAGTTACTTCTAATAAAGCACTTGTGGAAAAGTTGATTAAACTTTGTTATGTAAACTTGAAACCATTGCCGGACATGTAAACTCTTGGAATGGCTCAAGTTGTTTTAGTAAAGCAGCGTTTTTTTTTTTTTTTTTTTTTGCTTATTTGCGAGATAAGTTGCTTTGCCGTGTAAGCTATTTTTTCTGTCGCGTGATAGTTTGGTTGCTGTCAATGATTTTATGTCAAAGTAACTTGGCTCTGTATCAGCAAGTTTGCGTTTTATTTTTGGTCTTCTTTTTCGAAGTTAATGAGTAATAATGGTGGCATGACTCAATGCAGCACTCATATACATTGTATATATGACAATGTAACCTGAATATAACACTGTCATTCCGCAGCTTACAAACCGTAACCTGAATGTAACCCTGTCAGTCCGTGGCTTACAAACCGAAGTTTGTTATACAATGCATATTTATCCTTTATTGGTTTTTAAGTTGTTTTTTGATCAATGTCCTCTATCTGAAATAAAAATTATTGACAGTGCCTTTTTAAGCTTACTGTGACAATGTCGTTCCATGCATTTTGCGACTGATTTTTCATGCTTTCTGTGACAATGCTTTTTGATGCATTCTGTAAGAATATCATTACTTGCTAAAATGATTCCACAGGTTCTTTGAAAGTGCTGTTTTATGCTTTCGGTGAAAATTACATTTCATTCATTTTGTGACAAAGCCATTGCCTGCTTTTTTTTTCGATAATGCCATTCCATACCTTACATGACAGTGCCATTTAATGTGTTCTACAACAGTCTGTGGCATTGCCATTTCATACTTTCTTCACATGCTTTCCCGGGTAATGTCATTCAATACATTATGTGACAATGCCGTTTCATTCATTCTGTACAACGCCATGTCATACATTCTGTGAAAATATCATTCTATGCTTTCTTTGACTATGTCGTTCGACGCATTCCGTGTCAATGACATTTCATGCTCTCTGTGACAATGCCATAATACATTGTGTGTCAATGCCATTCCATGCATTCCGTGGATATGCCATTCCGTGCATTTCTGACAATAACATTTATTTTTCCTGCATTGAAGTGACCTGGTTTTTGTTCCAATAAGCCAACATTAAAAACGCATTGACAAGAACGCATTGATAATAGATATTGTTTTCAATAATTAATCGGTACTTATGATTTTATGATAATTTTATCTTTTAGCACATTTCAGAATACATTTAAACAATTTATAAATAGTTAAAAACACATTAGGCAATGAAATCCTAGAAAATATTTATTCATTTCTAGTAATAAAACTTTGAATCTTTTATAAGTTACAAGAAACTCCAGTTGTCTGATAAAATATTAAATTCCTGTAACCGCCATTCATCCATTTATCTGCTGTATTCAATATCCAAAACAAAAGTAATACAAACGTTAAACAATTGATTTTAACTTAAGTAAAATCCTGTTTTGCGCAAGGTGTCTATTTCCAGCGATTTGCTGTGGTCTGTTAAAATATCAATTATTTCAGAAGGTGCAAAGGAAATACTGATCGACAGGACAATGTAATAGTAACTCGTAATAATAGAATGTAAACTTGTGTCTTTTTTTTTTCACTTTCATGTTTATTTTTGCATTGAATTATCATTATTGAAGTATATAGTGGATGATCGAAATATCTTTTTAACTCCGTGTGACCAGTTTCTGATTTGTTTATATGTGAACTAGAAAACTAGCTGGTTTTTTTGGTAATAGCAACATTCAATAGATGTTTTACATGTATTCTGGTACACCTATGTAGAAACATTGGTATGCAGATAAACATCCACGTTTTACAAATGTACAGTTGTTGAGAAACGAAGATTGGAATACAAATATCAAAATAAAAAAATTAAATAAAATTGACAAACACAGTGGTTGGGAGCACACAGAAAGCGAAAAGGATGTGGAACAATATATGATGGGTAAAACCAGGTGTTTGCTAAATGGATACACGAAGGGTAATATTAAGGGAAAAACCGGAAAGTCTGAATCCATCGCAGTGGTCCTTACTTGGTACAGGCATTTCTGTTAGAAATAATAGATTAAACCTGGTTTTATAGCGTGTTAAACCTCCCGTGTCCAATACGGTTTTATATTTTGGTAGATTTTTCAACAGAATCCATTGTAGGTGATAATTGGGTTGCATGCAGTCTTTCCATTAGTTTCAAGAAAATACCCCTCCTTTCTGTTCATAATGTGTACATTTGAATTGTCTTTGTTTTACATAAAAATAGAACTTCTTCAACATAAGACGCAGGATCAAAGAGAACTTGAAAATTCACCGTGATTGGTCTTTTAAAACAATAGTCTACAAATGAATTTCTAGAAGAAGCAACAATAAAAAGCTAAAGAAATTACACGAAACATAGTTATGGCATAATGAGATAATTAGATGTTGTACATTTACGCTGACACTTTACAATTTGGGGAATTTTTCCCCTTTAGGATAAATATCACCATGAAAAAAACATGAATTTCGGGGGAGAGGGGCGGGGGTAATTTTAAGTATGACTGAGAGGGAAATTGTTATGATAGGTGTTTTTAAAATCAACAAGCTTAAATCACAAAAGACATTGGAATAGGAAATTTTTTGACATAGCAATGAGTAATGAACTAAAAAGCACATATGACTTGTTCAAATAATGATTTGCAATAATGGGAATGTGAAACAATATCTTGTTCAATAAAAGTTTAGAATGTTTTAAAAGTCTAGGATACCCAACATGTAATTTGTCAGTGGAAAAACAAAAAGCCTCCTTGTTCGATACCAATTTGATCCATAAAAGCACGTTTTGTCTGCTGAAGATGACAAAAATTTGAATTTCATACAGAACAAAGAGATTACCTCCCCGTTATCATATTGAATGTACGAGAATAACGCATGTGGTAAGATGTGAAATAAATTTATTGCAATTTAATGTAAATTTTGGTCACTGATATGCCTTTACATAGAGTATGTGTTACGATTTAGGTTATTGTTACAATGAATTTAACTGCGTGTCTGTAAAAAGTATACGATACAAATCAAAGGTTGAAATATAAAAACTTGCTAAGTCAAAGCGATTGTAGATACAGACTTAATTCTTGTCCAGAATTATCCCACTTGATTATTTCAGTCCCTCACGTATCCCCTGGTTCACTCTTACGTCAGGTTTTCTTTCGTAACCGATCTGTTTTGTCTCCGGGATTAGAATTAATTTTCTGTTCACCTGTGCATGATTGACGCAAGTTAATCAGTTTCATCAAGTTACATTAATCGACGGAAACATACAATTTATACCTAAAAATCATGAATTATCCATCGTTTATTCAAAAATGTTACTATAGAATTTCATTGGATTGGCGTAACCGCACAAGACTAACAGTTGCCTAACGGAGTAAATAACGGGAAGGAACCGTGTCATATCCGTATATGTTGGTGTCGCTTTCCCTTAAATGTTCTTGCTATGTCTAATGTTTTGCAAACCCTTTGTTGAATAGGGTGTTGACATTGATTTCATATTACTAGAATGTGGGGAGCGTAAAATAGAATATGTTTATAATAATTTAATTATGTATACATTTCGTATTCATGTTTACAAACTCATTTTCGAGTATGATTTACTAATAATAATCTCCACATCACGTTAATTGTCGGTCATTTTTAGTCCCTTATGACAAAAAGATTTAGAAGATGTAGCATTATAGTACTCTCGCTGGACTCGATGTGTACTCAGGTAGGTCTCAATATGTACTCTTGGAAGTCTCAATATGTACTCTGGTAGGTCTCCGTGTGTATTCTGGTAGGTTTCAATGTATACTCTGGTAGGACTCGATGTGTACTCTGGTAGGACTTGATTTATACTCAGGTAGGTCTCAATGTGTACTCTCATGGATGTACTTTATCAGATCCCAAGAAGTACCCTGACGGGTTCAAGGTGTGCGCACGCTGGTTCAGGGTTAATATTCGCGGGTCTCACAAGGCTATTAATATCCTTGTTTATATAGAGTAAACTTAGTATCATCATATAAGTGTATGTTATGAACCTTTTTTTGTCCTATTTCTCTACTCTTAGGCTCAACCATTTTTTATTTTCCTCCATGTTTTCACCTTTTATTTTCCTTATGAATTTATGAGTACTCATTAAAAACCGTACTCATTAAAAACAATACATGTTTGTTAATGAAGCAGAATGTTGACGGAGGGAGAGTGAAAGAACAGTTTCTTTGAAGTAACAAAAATATGATTTGATTGCTCTGTATAAGATAGTTCTGTCCAATAAATGTCGCCCTTTCTTGTCTTTTTGTAGAATTAACTTGAATCATAAATTATGACAACACGTGACTTTTCCATTCGGAAGATTTACGGTTCTCTTCTTTTTTCTCTGGTGTTATCTGACATATCACTTTTGCAATATTTTGTTATATACGATAATTTGACAACAATGTTCCTTATAAATCTAGGATGATGTATGCTTCTATTAATGATGAATTTCTAGAAGCTGAATAGGTTGTTTGACCTCAAACAAAACGTTTTACCCCAGTATGATAAAGGTATCAAATTATAACAATAGATGATTTATTGTAGAAAAACGCTTGTCATCTTAGATTGGATAAATTAGGATGAATTTAGCGTGAATATAGAAAAAGAGACCCTCTTGAGTTTCAATTTTCATTGTGCAGTGTAAATTTATGATGACCAGTCGTTTAGTATTGTGTTCTAAATTATGCCACGTAATGCTATTCTGACGTGATCTGATAGAGAATTATACAAAAATGTGTATTGTTACACGGTTTGTGAACGTAGATGCCGACAAAAAAATTCAAGGCATCAAAATAGAAGGGCAGTTTAGAGATATCCTAGTACATGGTCCAAACGGAAAAACAGGAAAAAGAGACGATCTCCATACACATTGTAGCTAAATAAACGACAGTAGCACATTAGACCTGAAGATAAAGAAAACAAGACATCACACAAAAAAACTTAAGATAAAGAAATTAAGACATCACACAAAAAACTTAAGATAAAGAAAACAAGACATCACACAAAAAACTTAAGCACTTACAATATGAACTCTCAGTCAAAATGAAAAAAAATATAAAAAAAAAAAACGGCTCCTACATAAAAACCACAGGATGTGAGCCCGGATTTAAAAAAAAATTGTTCCCGCTGAACATGCCTTCCTCGGATATATCGAACCAATCACGCAACACAATACAGTGTACAGTAAGTTGACATATCGAACCAATTACACAATACAATACAATACAGTGTACAGTAAGTTGACATATCGAACCAATCACACAATACAATACAATACAGTGTACAGTAAGTTGACAAATCGAACCAATTACACAATACAATACAATACAGTGTACAGTAAGTTGACATATCGAACCAATCACGCAATACAATACAGTGTACAGTAAGTTGACAAATCGAACCAATTACACAATACAATACAATACAGTGTACAGTAAGTTGACAAATCGAACCAATCACACAATACAATACAGTGTATAGTAAGTTGACAAATCGAACCAATTACACAATACAATACAATTCAGTGTACAGTAAGTTGACATATTGAACCAATCACACAATGCAATTCAGTGAACAGTAAGTTGACATATTGAACCAATCACACAATACAATTCAGTGTACAGTAAGTTGACATATTGAACCAATCACACAATACAATACAATACAGTGTACAGTAATTTGATGTTACTTAAGCTTATTGAACGTATGTTTTGAAAATCAATCCAACCAGATCTAAAAACCAATTTAATACACACTCGACTCATCTTTGGCGATGAAAAAAGCAGAACAAAAGCAAACAACAAAAGGAAAAAAAACAAAACAAAAATAAAGAACAAATGTAAACGATGTTCTCCCTGGAATACTCTATCATCGTCGATAGTTTGTCAGGCTTTTTTGTATGGTCCCAATTCACCATTGATTGAACCTAGTACATGCTTGAACAGGCCATCTCTTGGTTAACCGAATTTTAAAGCATGATTAGTTATGTTATGAAGTAGTCATTGATTAAATCTAACACACAGTTAAACAGGTAATCATTAACTAACACGTTAAATCCCTTTGACACACGTTAACCAATTATTCCTCGATTGTCTTTAGCTAACCGTTTACTGAGGATTATTGATTCAAACTAGTAAAATGTTAACTAGATCAGTAGATATGAACTATTGAGCTCTTTGTTGGTCAGCTAACCATTGATTCCATCTCAAGTAACTATCAAATGATTGTAGCCCGTGACATAGTTGATTCACTGTGGCTGATGGATAAATGTGAGGCTATTGATTAACTGGAGATCAGAGAGTATTGAATCACTACACCTCAAGATTGACCAGATTGTCACTGATTCACTCTAGCACATGTAAATCAAATAATCAATTACTACACTGTACAGATAATGGGTGATTATTCATTCTCATCCGTTCACATATACCAAGCATTAATACATACGTCGGGCATACGATCAAAAGTGAACGATTTTCTCTAGGATTAGTTTATCAAGTTTTCATAAGTCATCATGGTTAGCCAGGCCATTAGTCATAAATCCTGGTTAGCCAAGTCATAAGTCATTAGTCCTGGGTAGTGAGGTCATTAGTCATTTTAGCCAGGTCATTTGTCAATAGTCCTGGTTAGTGACGTCATTAATCATGAGTCATGGGTAGCCAGGTCACAAGTTATTAGTTATACATTGTATTTAGCCTGGTCATTAGTTCTGCTTAGCGGTGTCATTACTCATTATTCCTACTTAGCGAGGTCATTAGTTATCAGTCATTTTAGCCAGGTCATTAGTCAATACCCTGGTTAGCGAGGTCATTAGTCATGGGTAGCCAGGTGATGAGTCATTATTTAAAGATATCAAGGTCATTAATCATTAGTCCTTGGTTAGCCAGGTTATTTGTCATAATTCATGGGTAGCAAGGTAATTGGTCATTAATAATGTTTCATAAAAAAGAAGTCATTGATCAAGTTTAGCCAGGTATTTATTCATCAGTCAATGTTAGCCAGACCATTAGTCATTAATCATGGTTAGCTAGCATAATCATTAATCATGGCTGATCAGGTCATTAGTCATTAATCATGGTAAGCCTAGCATTATCATTAATCATGGCTGATCAGGTCATTAGTCATTAATCATGGTAAACCAAGCATCAGTCATTGATTATGTTTAACGAAGCCATTAGTCCTGGTAAGTTAGGTATTTGATCATTAGTCATTAGTCCAGGTTAGTGAGGTCATCAGTAATTAGCCAAGGGTAGTCAGTTCATTTGTCATTAATCATGGTTAGCAAGGTCATGAATGATGAACTCGATCGTACCTGGTTAGTCAAATTCACTGGAACATGTTACTACTGATTCTCTCTAGGTCATGGATAGCATGTCAACCACTTAATCATCTCATTACATATACAGATGGCTAACGAACACTAGTTTTCGCCCAAAGGGTAATGTTCATCATGTTACAATTAAAAGTCATCATACCACAAGGCTTGACAGGCAAAACAATGATCAACAAATAGTGAACATTTATTGATTTGTTTTAGGACAAAACTGGCCAAGTCACCACTGATTCACTCTAGCACATGGTACATTATAGGATTTGGCTGACCAAGTCACCACCAATTCACTTCAACTCATGGGGCGTTCTAGGATTTGGCTGACCAAGTCACCACCAATTCACTTCAACTCATGGTGCGTTCTAGGATTTGGCTGACCAAGTCACCACCAATTCACTTCAACTCATGGTGAGTTCTATGATTTGGCTGACCAAGTCACCAGTGGTCCACTCTAGCACATGGTACATTATAGGATTTGGCTGACCAAGTCACCACCAATTCACTTCAACTCATGGTGCGTTCTAGGATTTGGCTGACCAAGTCACCACCAATTCACTTCAACTCATGGTGCGTTCTAGGATTTGGCTGACCAAGTCACCAGTGGTCCACTCTAGCACATGGTTCATTTTAGGATATGACTGATCAAGTCACCACCGATTCTCTCTTGCACATTGTTCATTCTAGGATTTGGCTGACCAACTGATGTAATCACTGATTCACTTTAGCACATGGTTCATCCTAGACCATGGCTGACCAAGTCACAACCGATTTACAATAGCCCATGGTACATTCTATGATTTGGCTGATCAACTAAATCTTCACTGATTTACTCTAGCACATGGTTCATTCTAAGACATGGCTGACAAAGTCACACGATTCATTCTAGCACAATTCGGACATCAATAAACAATAACACACACATATGTAGTTATCTATATCAGCACTTGCCCCAGACTTGCTGAATATATATGTGCAACACATCATCTTTTAAGAATATACCATGAAACTTTTGGACTCCAAATTTAAATAGTAGTGAAGAAATAATTAGAGTAAGAATAATGAACACGCGCGAACTCTATAGATAGTCTCGTTTTTGAGATTTACTCTACAAATTAAAGTTCTCTTTCCTTTAACAATCGTTATATCGAGCATTTTGTTATCACGAACAAGCAATAGAATGTAGTTGGGATTTAAACACACTCTAAAATCAGTCAAGACAAAACTGACCTTGAGAACTGAATGTATCTAAGATTGTGGCAGGGTCATTTGGAATGCACGTATGGGTCAGTGGAAATAGCAACTGTTTTATGCGGTTTTTTTTATCAGCAGATCGTTCATGCCACCTGGATCAATGTTGTATATGGACACTTTCATGACCTCATGACAAATTTGATTCCATTTCAATTTATTTTACGAGCGGGTCAGTTGTGCATTTCTAGATAAAACCGATGTTCATTTGCTGTTTATAACGTTTTAATTGGTACAGAGAAGGTGTTTATGTGTTATAGGTGTTACCAAGATCTAGCAAAACATTGTTAACTATAGAAAATATGACATGCTAAAGTACTTGCGGATTGTTTGGACAGAAAGTTAATTTTGGGCACTGATTGCGTTTTACGGAGAGGGAAATATAATCTGAAGCTGAACCTCTATGTGATTAACAGAATTTTCGAAGTGTACGTTCAATTCATGGTCAATATTTGAACTTTACAAAGACGGTGACATATTAGATTACCACCCAAAACTAAAAAAAAAATACAAAACACTAAAAACTTTAACCAGATAAAATATTTTCTAAACCATGCAAATAGTTGCAAAAATGAATGTTTATTGTGTTTCAATTCTTCTCAATGAAACCATTTTACGCTGTGTCAGCATAAAGTAATGCTCAGATATTTTTTTTGCAGATTTGACTTAATACGATAAAGTTAGTTGTGTAAAAACGATCGACAAATGTAATTTACCTTGTTTTACCGTTTCCAGTAATGTTGCGTGTTATAACGGTTTAATTTGTTGAACGGAATACAAAGTTTCAAATTTCGGGAGAAAATAGTTTACACATGCAGGTATTAATGTTTAATAAGATATCATTGGTTATGGTTAAAATGTGTAGATTATTTTCTAGTTGTTTTGTTCGACATGTGCATTTGATCCTCAATTTGTGTTTTTTCACACTTCACTATAGATTCGTTACAAAAGCTATGACTCATTATCATTTCAAACAATTTAAAAATGCTAAATATTATTAAAACTAATATAAATTCTATTCTTAATGGGTGAAATTCTTCAAAATATGATGCACAAATTGACTATTTTAACCTGCATACAAATGTTACCTTAAACGGCGGCAACACATCAAAAGAGCCATCTATCTCACATCAAACGGTTGGAAATCGCCAAAATTTAGTGAGAAAATTCAAGGCATCGCTTTAATCCACAATATCATTTACCATAAAATAGGCTTGTACCTCCTTGAATTTTAACATTATAGAGACTAATCCTTATTTATGATAATAGGCTTGTTATACGGCGACAATGGTTACTCATAATATGTTCAAAAAGTCAAGTCGTTCGTTGAAGCGAGACACGACAGTACATCATTGACTACCATTGTCATCAATTTGGCTTCGGTATTTCGACGAACTGTAGGGAAGACTTGCGCGTTCTGAAACGTCCGAGGTTCCGCCTGCGAAAAGGGCCATAAAAGTGAAAACAAAAGGTTGCGCATTTGAGGACATTGCACAAGACATAATTACGACCGAACAGCTGTACAAGGGTAGTAAAAAGTTCTAAATTTTGTATTGATTAACACGATTGATGGTAGTAACGAAATAAATAGATTTCAGTTGTAAGAGTGCACATGTCGACCACAAATGGTGCGAAGGAACAAAAATGTTGCACTTATTTGAGACGGGTGGTCATAGGTTTTTTTCAAGCTGAAAATTTTGAAATAGTCAACTTGTCCTTTTTTTCTTGTCGTTTTTTTTCCTCTTCACATTCCTGATAAGTAGGCATTGTTCAGTTTTGTTCTTGCTTTTTCTCTTTGCCTTTTTTTCTTTGTTAGATCTCTTTGATAAACTATATATTTGCTTTAAGTATTTTTGTTCGGGTAATTCATTTAAGATATTTACACACTTAACATTTTACTGTGGTAAATGATATGGACGTACCAGTGAAATATCAGGCATAAAGGGAATAAATTAATATACTAGTATACAAATAATAAACATGGTCTTAATTTCTCCGACCGTGGCGGATCTTGAATGTACAATATTGGGGGGGGGGCTAGTTCGGGTCCCTAAATTTTCAAAAAAAAATATGTGAAAAAATATGCAGTTTTTTTATATTTACTTGTGTCGGTAATGAAATGGTAATACATAATTTGTTTGCCTATTTTTTTTTAACTGAATTGATTTCTGAGTTTTTCATTAATACAAAAAATATAACATTAAAAATAAACAATTTAAAAGGAGCACCACCTATGTTTATTATCGTATTTACATCCACCTTATGTGATACATGTCTTGTCTTTTGATATTGTTTTCCAGCTTGGAATAATTAAATGTTACTGTTTCCCGAATTCATCAATTTAAACAGATAATTTAATTACAGAAATATGTCATTGATTTACATATTTATCAATCTAAAACCCTTGTTTCTAAAATATAAAATGAACCATAATACTAATGAAAGGAACATTAGATTATAAAATAAATATAAAATCGTCCCATATCGGTCACTGATTACTAGAATTTTATAGCGAACGCAACCTATAATGAATCCGCCATATAGTTGGTCTGAAATGAACACTTTACCAATCAGACGCTGTAGATTTCTACGTGCAGGATGCGTTCGGAATGAGCAATAAAATATTTTAGTATCTTTTTAGGTTACTATAGAAAATAAGAGTAATACGTCGAGATATATGGTAGTAGTAATAGTTCTTTCTTTTGTTACAATAGACATTTTTTCTGAAATAGTTACGACGGCTTGTAGGAGGTCAATTTTGCATTTGAATCAAATTCTATAATCTATGGTTAATAAGACTTTGACTATTTATCACATCTAAATATGTCACCATCAGCTAACAGGTAAGAAGTATTTTATTTGATAAATTCCATGATTATTATCCATAGGGGTCATTGATAGATTAACAATAAAATTAACATATGTGAATGAAATATAAAACGCGAAATTAATTTGGATTGTATTTTTCTTACAGATTTTTTTAAAATTATAAATTCCTTGATTTTTGTTATTATGTATATATCAAATTGCCAATTATTATTCCCAATTTTTAAACATTTGTATTTAATAAAAATGCAGTTCTAGTTTTATATCTTTAATACGTAGTTCTCGATTTCAGAATTATTTTCTTTAATGTTTCGAATATTAGCGTTTTCTGCTAAACTTTATAGACATTTGTTTTACTATTTATATACCCTGATGTATTGCAAAATGATTTTTAACATAGAATTTTCCAATCCTCCAGATTTAACTTTCCCTGTTTGTCACGTAAAAATTATTATGAAAACTGGGTTAAAACAACTTGGTATAACCCTTGAATTTCAACATAGCAACACGAAGGGGGAAGTAACTGTCATCAGCTTGTCAGTATAATATATTTGTCCTTAACGGGATTAATTATTGTTACACAAATATATAAATATTTGTCAAGATCTGAAATTTTCCCACAGATTTTATCAAATAATTCAAAATTGGAAAGTTTGCTTAGACTTTCGGTTTTCTTCAAAACGAAGTTTATGGTCTTCTTCAAGTATAAATGGGTACAATATTCAAATGAAATATTCTACTGATTTGATCTTGTCCAAATAGTCCGGGCGATAATTGGTCATTGGTCATATCTAAATCGCCATTAATGACATGCGCAAAGGCCACTTGATTTTATGGCAGGTCCTGTGAGAAATTGACAAAGACTTGTGGAATATTAAGAATATTGACCAATGTTTATTACGTTTGATGTTTACAAATATACACAATAAAGTGCTATCCAATAAATTCATTAATCTGTCTTCTGGACAGATAATTTGTTTTATTCTGAATTCAAAGATAATATGACGAAACAATGTTTTTTTCGATATTATTTTCTTTTTGCTTTTCGTTTTCAAAATATTAAAATTTCGATATATTAAGTTGCTAAATTTATTATTCAAAATTATTTCTCTGCAAAAGATATATATATAAGAATAATTTAATCGATGTAAATCCTGAAGGTCTAGCGAACTACCGAATTCCAAAATATTTTAAAAAATGGAAACAAGAAGCACGAAGCACATACTACTTGTTAACTATATAAGATGAAATTCGTGTCAAAAGCTAAACACACATTTTAAAATTTTGACATATCTGAAACAGCAACTTGTGACAAATTTCAAGCCAAGAGAGATTCAAAACATTGCTATTTATCCATTGGTTAACAATAAAAAACTACAAAAATAAATCTGATGAGAATCTTTCTTTGACTGGTGATGTCACGTAGCGTTACTGCATATAACTGATGGCCTTTGATTTCAGTCTCATTCTATTTGACAGTTTACGACAATTGTTACACAATATAGCACCCATTTTCATTGTCGTAAAAACATCAGAACAATTGCCACTAATTATCTTTATGTCCGCCAGAACTTCTGGAATTCTGATTTCTTGTATACAAAGGGTAGATTTTCTTTTATGCACTTGCTTTGTAATGTTGTGTTGACTTTTTAATGCCGTTTTGCCCGTCGCCCCATTCTCGGTGGGAAAGCCTAAAGAGTAATAAAAAGTGTACAAGGTATGCATGTTTTCAATCGAAACCGATAAGATCCGATACCACTGTATTAATATACAAGATTTGCGGACGATATGAATAAATATGGGCTTGTAATTAGCCTCGAGGCAAATAAAAGCGTCAGATCTGTCCGAGTTTATTTCAGTTTAGGACCGGGCTGCGACCTGCATATCTCATGTTTAGATAAAACAAAGAAGAAAAGACCTCCTTGCCTCATAACCGTTATCAAAAGAAAGATAAAATCATAAACAAGGGTTGAGAAATGAGAAAATATAAAAAATGAATGCGACAGTAGTGCTGGCAGTATCTACAATAGTAAAATAAACCTTGATAGTAAATACAATTCTTATAATAAGACACATTCTTCATTGCTCGTGGTTTTGGGGAATGCTGATCACTAAGATTTGGTTACACGATTATCAGATATATTTTTCTATCATGCTCAATTCAGAGAGTGTAAAATTAAGTTCTGTATATTCGAATGAATTTATGTGGTGTTACAGTTGTTATTTTGCAAGTTATTGGCTCACGAAATTAGGATCTGACACTATACATAAGTTGGCAACAGAAAAAGTCAACCTAACTTTGAATCAGTACAAACGGCTTCTTTGTATTTCACAACAAAACAAAATGCTCAAAAAAGGCAATGAGTTTGAAATGAATGTTATTTCATCTACTAAATCATATTGAATTTGTTTGCCTTTCCCGTAATGATCAAATTTCAATGTTTAATTATCGTGAGTTTTAAAAAACACACGTGTCGGAATTTTATTTCATAGAACCAGACAATTTACTGAGGAAACTGATGTCTGCGTATCTTAGTCTGAAAAAAACTAGTTCATTATTTATTACCAATAGTTCGCTTTTGGTACCAGTTTCATTTTTAATCTATGCATGCAATTTTTGACTCATTCAAGTTGATTAAAGAACTTTTATTAACTCATTTATTATTACTTGCATTTTTTCATAGTAAATAACATCTATTTATTAAATTTTAAAGAATTTACGTGGTCTGAAAATGTATTCTCATGGCCGTCAAAGTCATACTTGTGTTATATTGAATAACGAGCTCAAGTTAGACATGTAGTTAATTGTTTGACCAATTCAATATTATGAACTCAGTATACGAAATGTGCTACCTGATCATGTAAAAAAAATATTTGATTTGTCGATTTTAATACATTCCATGCTTTGATAGACAGCGAAATACCCAACAAGTCACGTGATTCAGATGTTAAGATACCACACAAGAACAATTCTAACGAGATCAAAACAATTTGTTGAGAGAAAATTTCAATAATCTTCTTAAATTTCAACAACTAAACAATAGCATATCATTAACTAATTACAAAAATGATAAGGACAATTACACTAGCTTCATCGTATTTCACTAAATTTGCTTCCGTTAGTACATGCGCATAGGATATTGAAATACTCAGGTAGTTTTATTAACCGATTTTCATTCGAGGAAAACAACTCTTGAAATTACATGCATGATGCGAGGTTAATACGGGTTACAAAATTCAGGTGCATTTTCTTTGAAAATAATCTTTTTCAAGGTCACGTCGTTCTTTCTTGCACATGCGCGTTCTTCGTTGTTGATATAAACAGTATCGCCATGCTCTTGAAGTCCAGAGTGTTGAACGAGTGCAAACTACTGGCCAGTCGGTCGGATTACTTAACATCGAACCTTTCTACTGGAAACTTATTTTCAACTTTGAAGTATCTCTTTGTACATTTTGAATTAAGTGAGAACTATTGTTATCTTTAAGCACCAGGGGAACACCTAAGTAGATTTTCTATATCCGGGTTCTGCCTTCGGCAGACGATATATCTCTTGCAGAGAGAAAAGTAACAGAAGTTGGTCCCGACCAAACTTGCATTTTTGCGGTACTTCTTTTCAGTATTGTACGATAATCAAGTTTCAGCAGTGAAACATGTGTTAGCTTATTCGAGAATAAGCAACGATTCAAATACCAATTAGGTACTTGACTTTTCTGTACCAGACTTGTATGTGTTTGCGTCCGTGGTTTTATATGAATCAGCAACATTCATATTTCATCTGCAATCTTATAGTATTGTAATATTTTGTTTTTATCAGAAACATGTGCTTGCAACACTATCGTCAGATGTGTCTGATTTGCATGTAAGGATTACTCTTTTATCCAAAAATATTCAGATAACAATCAACCATATCCCATGATCCTCCTGTGATCTATGGTTTTATGTTGTGTAAAACATTATACGGCTTAAAACAGTTGGCTCTGTCGGAATCTCGCTCGTTTGTTGTCTATATTTCATACGTGTTCCTAGGAGCGATGGGAATCCACGTCAAGCTTCTTAGTCGGTACTATATTCTTCAATCACCACTTGCACCCAGACTCACTCAACAGTAGATGTTTTTTTTCCTCTAGCTAACCATACAGCTACTTAAGACATGCCTCTCTAAATGCCCGAATACTATAATTATTTTTTTCGTAGTAACACAAATCGTCGATTGCGTCTCGACGTTCATATCATCGTTATGTTCTGCAATGATCAAAGTTGTTCTTCAAACATTTCAACCACGAGGAAAATACTTTTATATTCGTCATTCGTCATTATTTCCTCTTTTATATAATGTCGGGGAACTCTTGGTAACCTATCCGGTGCACTTGGTCACAGTTTTATGAAGTCAAAATGTTCATGTAATTTTTCCTGTGTTTCATTCATATGTGACGTTTCACAATAAATTTCTGGTGATAAGGATTGAAAGAATACCATCGTAATGTTGTTTTTGTGTTGTTTTTTTTTTGTTTGTTTGTTTGTTTGTTTTTGTTTTTTGTTTTTTTTGTTGTCACTTTCTTTATTTATTCATTTGTATTTGAGCACCAAACAATGCTGTCTTTTATGGTATGGCGCTGCCGTAGTCGTTGTCATTGATTTCGTCCGTAGACATCTGGTTTTCGGATTGCTTTAATCTCAATGAAATTGAATTACGAGGTTTAATATCACAAAAGGATGGCTCGGATAAATTTTTTGGAGTTGTGACACTAACCATTTAGAAATGGACCAGCATCCAGCATGCTTCTGATGTTTGGACAATAACATAAGTAAAAGTATATAGAAATCTTTGAAATTGTACCTGAAGGTGACATACCACAGCGGAAAGGTGGTAATTGATTTTAGTAGTTGTGATTTGAACCATTTACAAATTAAGTGTCAAAAGGAACTAATTTGATTTTCGTTAAGATCTTATCCTATCACACTTTAAATTCAGAGCTTTATCAAGCTTGAATGGGGTGTCCAGAATTGCCTCTAAGTTCGATCATTTGCAATCGTATTAGACTGTACCCGGCAACATATGTTATTGAGAGTGTATTGCAGTATATCTCTGTTTAACTTTAACAAACCGTTTACCATGTTTTCTACTTTCCAATGATGAAGACCTTGTCATAATTCTTAGTTGTCTCCCCTAATTGAGAATAACGTGATGAAACGGTAGCTTCGTTTCGCTTGTCAGCCTAAAACAATCTTTTTTTTGAGTTATTGGTGATCCATGAAATAAATCTATTTTACCTGAGAATGGATCAAAAGCGATCACGACATCTATATCCCTTTAATCCTTTAATACATGTGATCTCAAATTCCTCAATTCATACTTCTCTTTGAACGTTTTACGTGTATTGGTAACAGTTTTTGTTCAATTGCTGTGAAATATTAAGAGAAAATGGCGTCGGTATGTGAAATTGATGCATGGTTTTATTTACGATGCGGTGCTAAAAGATGTTTAGTTTTTCTACATCTTCGACTGGTTGTTGGCGCCGAAAACTAACTACTCGTTTTACCAATTTGCTTCTGAATGAGAGTAATTCTGATATTTTTGTGAAAGAATTCTACAAAAAATTCAATGGCTGCAAAAAGTTAGCGAATATATTTTGTTTTACGTTGGTTAATGAAACAAATTAAGATTCAAAAGCATAAATTTTACCAGTGGCAATAACCTCGCGGGATACCAATCTATTAATTCTCGTTTTATGTTTCGAGATCTGCATTTCGATGACAGAATGGAATTGTAGAAACTATCTGGTGGTCTTAAACAATTTACTACGTCATAAAGTATTACGAAATAACGCAAGATCTGACGAGATCTCGAAGATTGTGGCTGCCTTGTAAATCAGTAGATTCATATCGTTGTTGAGTTTGAACAAATAAAAGAATGAGGAAGAGAAGTTCCGGATTGAAGGTCCGTCCGCTTGTTCCTGTTAATTGTCGTAAAATACAAAATGAACGATATCTTTAGGTCTGTACTGATTTTTTTCCGTAGTAGTTGGAATGTTTACTTCAGCTTATCATGTATTTATTACGTACACAAACAGTTCTGTGCCTTCATAACAGTCGTTTGGTGTAATTGAAATGGTCTTCTGCAAAGATTAGTTTCAACAGACAGACGAGGGGTTGTCTTTAATTTACAGACTGGCGAGATGTAGCCCTTCATTGACAGATTGACGAGATGAAGTTCATAATTGATACACCGACAAGACGAAGTTCTTAATTGACAGACTGACGAGAGGTATTCCGGAATGAAAAGACCAAGGTAGCCCTTATTTCAGACTGATAAGAGTAAGTAGTTGAAAGACTGACCAAGTGAAGCCCTTCATTAGCAGCCTAACGATGGATAGCCCTGAATTGACAGACTGACGAAAGGAAGTCCATAATTGACACACTGACGAGGAAAGCTCGTAATTGACAAACTGACAAGGGTAAATAGTCCTTGATGGACTGACCAGGGGGTAGATCCTGACAGAATGACGATGGATAGTCCTCAACTGACAGACTGATTATGGAAAGTCCTAAATTGACAAACTGACAAGTAGTAGCCCTGAATTGACAGACTGGCGAGCGGTAGCCATTAATTCTCAGACTGATAAGAGTTAGTACTTGACAGGCTTACCAGAGGTAGCCCTTAATTAACAAACTGACAAGGGTTAGCCCATAATTGACAGACTGGCGACAGGTAGCCCTTAATTGGAAGACTGACGAGAGGAAGTTCCTAATTGACAGACTGACGAGGGTTTGCCCTTAATTAAACTGACAAGAGTGGCCCTAAATTGGCAGGCTGACGGGAGGAAGTCCATCATTTTGACAGACTGACGAGGATAACCCTAAAATGACAAACTGACAATGAGTAGTAGTCCTTGGGTTGACGAGGGGTAGACCTAGACAGACTAATTATGGATAGTCCTCAATTGACAGACTGATTAGGGGTAGCCCATAATTGACAGATTTGCGAGGTTTACCGTTTTCTATACTATTCGAATTATCTTCAAATCAGGAACGAGTACAAAAAACAAACAATAAAACAAAAAAGTTGTCTTTTTAGCATTTTATTGTTAAAAATGTTTTAAATAAATCTTTTTTTACTAAAGAATTTTATTCAGTGTATTTTCAGATCACTTTATTCTGCATTTATTTTTTATACTCATTGGAAGTATAAATGTCTTTTTCACTACCCTCTCAGCATTTACTTGCGTCATCCGCATGGATTTAAAATAAAGTGATGTCATGTGTTCCTTCAAGGTAATTGCATCTATGTGCGTCAGTCTATTGCTCACAGAGCTTGGCTGAGAGCAAAACTTTAGCCCTAGATACTGTGTATCCCCCGGACCATGACACCAGTGCATCAGTACCCCCCGGACAAGGACACCAGTGCACCAGTACCCCCTCCGGACTAGGACACCAGTGCATTAGTATCCCCCGGATCATGACACTAAAGCATCAGTATCCCCCCGGACCAGGACGCCAGTGCATCAAATAAGAAGGACTCAGACCAAGACACCAATGCATCAGTATCCTCCCGAATCAGGACACCAGTGCATCAGGACTCAGACCAAGAGTCCCTTTATCGTTTGCTTTGTTTACTAGGGATACTAGTATATATAGTGATGAAACACGAAGGTTTTATACAAAGTCGTATGTAGTAATAAAACACTGAGATTTTATACAAAGTCGTATGTAGTGATGAAACACGAAGGTTTTATACAAAGTCGTATGTAGTGATGAAACACGACGGTTTAATACAAAGTCGCATAGTCGTATATAGTGATGAAACACGGAGGTTTTATATAAAGTCGTATGTAGTGATGAAACACGACGGTTTAATACAAAGTCGCATAGTCGTATGTAGTGATGAAACACAGAGGTTTTAAACTTAGTCGTATAGTCGTATGAAGTGTGCAACACGGAGGGTCGACATAAAGTCGTATGTAGTGATAAAACACAGAGGTTCTACAAAAACTCTTATGTAGTGATGAAACACGACTGTTTTATACAAAGTCGCATAGTCGTATATAGTGATGAAACACGGAGGTTTTATACAAAGTCGTATGTAGTGATGAAACACGGAGGTTTTATACAAAGTCGTATGTAGTGATGAAACACGGAGGTTTTAAACTAAGTCGTATAGTCGTATGTAGTGTGCAACACGGAGGGTCGACATAAAGTCGTATGTAGTGATGAAACACGGAGGTTCTTCAAAAAGTCATATATATTTATTTTATCTGTGTGATCTTCTTATTTCCATTACAGCAAATCATAATTTTCTATCAGTTATTATGTAGAACTTTATGTTATCGTTTAATAAACGGCTGTTTCTGGTTTCATTCGAGTGAATTTTTGACAACCTGGGATGACTTACGACCATTCGGGGTGGCCCGGCAACGTTCGTATAAAAGCTATTAGCGGCGGGAAGCAAACCGCGGGCTACATGAATACATTTGTACACAGTCGATTCTGTATTGTTTATGTTGTATTTTTATTGACACGGCTTTTAGTCAAAGCCGCTCGTACTAGGAGGTATTTAAAAAGAAAATGCATAAGGTGTGTTAATTCTGTTGTACATCATCATAATTTGACGGGAAAAGGAGCGAATAAACTTCTCTAATTATTGGGGTATTAAGAAATACATTGAAGATGAAATTCTTGACTTTGAAATCAAAGACGTTGGAAAATTATAAATCTAACTAGAAATGAACGACCACCCTGACCCTTAACCGGCTTCCTCAATTCTTATTCCTGCATTTCTCAAAGTTAGTGTTCGATATCCATTAAAGGATATATATTTTTGAAGCATATATTTATAGAATTTCGGTGGAAAGCTTTCTTTTTAAAGTAATGTTTAGTAGAGCGAAAAATGTTTGATTTCCATTTTAACTTAATCGGTTAAAATGTTGATGCTACCTACAGTGCATAGTGTGGGAATAAAATAAACAGTGGTAATGGGAAGCGCTTTGTTAAAAACTTCATATATTCTAGCAAGGCTCAGAAGTCATACTTGCTGGTAGATATTACGTAGGTAGTAGGCTGTTTACGTAGGTGGTAGACTATTTATGCCTGAAGTACTCGTAATGATGTATTTTTAAATCTAATTTTTACTTTTCGTTTTGTCTTTAATCTTAAAAAGTTTTTAAAATCTTGATACCTGACATATTGTGGAAGGATATGGTACGCTACTAAATTGGGCTGGATTTCTTTTATACGTGCATGAAAAATATGTACTTTTAATGTTGATTATGCATTGGTTTTCTGCATTTTTAATTTTTTTTTTAATTTGACACACAGCGTTCAGTAGTTCAATCTCGGTATACAAATTACAAAAAACATACAGAAAGTTCGTATTATGTCATTTAAAAGAATGGTTAAAAAGTTGGACACAACGTCAGTGGATCATAATGGCGTTCCCGAATTGATCAATATTCATTATACTAATTATATGTTCTTTTTCTCAAACGAGTCTTGTGTCCACATGTCTCGTCACATTTGTCTCCACAAGTGGACAACTGGTTGACCAGGCCATTGGTCGGTCAGTAAATTATACTTATTTCCCAGTCGGCTAGTAAAAAAAGAACACCTTTGAAAGTCAATTTCTATCCACCTCATCGATTTCAATGATGAAAAGCTTTTGTTTGTCAGTTTATGGAGGTTTATGCATATTAAGTTTATGTCTTTTCCAGAAGTGATGTTTCTCTATCGAACCCAGAATAGCTATTTTGATTATACTTTTACGATATTTTTACTATCCAGGAATTAATAAAGACTTAAAATGAAGGTATAGAATTTCAAATTTTGCACAAAAATATTAACAATTGAAATACTTTGACGTTCATTCCGGTGCAGGCATAATAATATTTTATAGCATATCAAAACCTTTAAGCTTTTGTTTCTTTTATAAAATTATAGTCATCAAAATGGATTTCTTCTGAATTCTTCAGTAACAAACGATTTATGTTAGTGTATTATCCTTTGAAAAGGTCCTTCATGAAACATTGATTTCGATAAAATAAAATATTTGACGACGATTTTTGATAAGTAATGAGCTTTGTCAACTGTGGACTGAATCAAAGAAGATTTTTGGATTTTAGATGTTTAAGATTGCTCTCGTTGGGTTCGCCTTAATTTCCTTTTCCTGTGAGATTTGTGACTTTTATCAGTTTTGTTGGGTTTTTTTCATATTTTATGATGATGATATCTGTTTATTTATTGTTTTTAGGTGTCTAAAATTTCATAATAAAGCCATGATTCGGTCACAGATGGTTTAGCAAATGTAAAATGTCTGTAAAAAATGACTAAATTTACTCTGAAGCCCGTGTGCACGTGTTTCGAATTGTCGCAGTGGTGTATTTTTACGACATATTTCTATACTTTGAAGTCACCAAAACCCTTTGAAAAAATTTCCATCTGTATTGAATTGAGAGATGAGGTGTCATTTTTCTTTCTTGACTGTATTGTAAAAAATTGCCAGTACCATATTCTTTCCTTTTTTTTAAACAGATGTAGAGCCCTAATGAAACTTTTGAACCAATATGGGTATAGTTCCTGCCTATACCCTCTGGCATTTACATATAGTATTCGGACTCCTTACCCAGATTGATTCAGCGAATAGTAGTATCCATAACAACAATGCCTTGTTTTCATTGATATATGATATGGTAACGTTAGTAACGTTATTTTAGTAAGTTTTGTAACGAACTTCACTGCTCATTGTTATGAAACGTACAGACGATCTGGTTTCTTTCTTGGTTAGTCTCTATATATATTGCTTAGAATAAGTCTGGACTCTTTGTATTACCCAAAGTCGCCCGGCCAACGGCCCCTAATTTTGAAAAAAATGTTGGATGAGAATCTAGGATTTTTTATGATAGCCTTATGTTTATTTGTAATCGTGTTTACTTTATTTTGTTTTGTCACATTGTCTGTATATTGATATTTATTGTTATTGTTGCACCCTAGTAAATAAACTTGACTTGTCTTGCAAAACATGTTTATTTCTATTTGTATTTTTGCCCAATCTTTACACAATTTTTAGTTGTTTTCGAAATATTTTCATACTTCGGGACTTTGAGTCAAGGTTTTTCCATAGTGACTGTTCAGACGGACAGTGTAACAGGTACAGAAGAAATGTCTCTCAACAAAATACCTCAATAGCACTCAAAATCATTTGTTTTCGCAAAAGATATGGCTGGTCGAAAATGTTCTTTTTATCCTTTCGCTTAATATTTCAAAGCTTTATGAAATTTAAACGAATCATTATTGGTCTAAACGAAAATGTTTATGGAATGGCCAAGAAAAGCTGTCGAAAATATCGACTCGAAAGGTATCGAATCATGCTTAAATTGAATTAAGAGTATCAAAACTATGGTTTTTTTGTAAACAATGCCATGGAATTTCCGAAGTTTATTTGACCGCCTGACTACTGAAACTTAGAAACCCATTGTTTCATGATTTCAGCATTTTGCATAAAACAGCCACGTGATTTAAGCTCTAACTTCTGAGATTTTCAGTACATTTTATATCAATTTTACGTTGTCCCCCCTGGAGCTGAAGCTGTTTCTGAATGAGAAAAAAAAGTGAATTCAGCGGGTATTTGACAAGCATGAATCACCTCCTGTCTGATTTTTTTTATAAATACTGCTACTTGAATTAAAATACAGAACTCACAACAATCGCACTTACCTAAAATATTGGTATTGATGCCTTTAGTTTTTGGAATGAACTTTTACATGACATTACAGGTTGTTATAGTCGCTTATGTTAATGAATATCAAAATAATTCGGACAAAATATAGCCTGTATAATTTTAGCTCGATGGGTGCAGATAGTCGACTGTGTTAAGAGGTATATGATCAAATTTTAGATAATAACAGACAAGATGTAATGACGTAAAAGAATAAAGTTAATGTATGTCACGGCACAATTTCTTCGAAGTGTCAAATGTCGAAACACAACAAAGAAAAGCATGCCCCACCCACCCACACACACAAACACACACACACATTTCATGATTTAAATGATGTCATGATTTCAAACCTTTATATGAAATAATATAAATTCTATTGCTTTCCTTTAAAAATCAATTGTTCTTTTTTTATAGTTTTTTTTGTCTTTTTGTTCTTTTTTCTTTCATAACTTGTATATTGCCAATGGTGGTGTTTCATTCAATTGCAAAAAAAAATGCAATTTAGAATTAATTATATTAAAGAGCGTGACATGATGTTGAACCATTGGTTTTGAACTGAATCTCAAACATACAGTATCTGTAAATTCTTCATTCAAGACAATTTTTACTTGTTGAACATGTTATGTCATCAAATATTCCATTATACATTTAGAATATACACGTCCAACATTTGTTCGTTATTTTATAAATAGCTGAGAATGCGTTCAAGGTAGAAGCAAGCCTTAATACATCCATTTTGCTAACAATATGAGACATAAAATACATTTGTATAATAGCTAAAAATTCAATTTCATGACTTTAGAGAATTAAATTATTTCTTCACATTGACAGGCGGTTTTTTCCTCCTTGTATATTCTTTCATGTTAGTTTTTATCTAATTATTCAACGAAATTTCGCATTATCACGGATGAAAATTAAATTTTGAGTTAATTCTAAATGTAAATAAAACTAAATAAAACAAAAGATTTATGGTGTAAAAATATTCAATGTCTGGCTTTATCACGCTGTTAATACATGAAAACAAATTGAAATCACATTTTATTTATAAAACCAGAGAAATGTTTTTTTTTCCTTTTTATTTCAAATGATTTTTTGAAAAACATGTTGCATACAATAAGTGTTAACTAATAAATATTTCAATAAATTGAAAATCAATGAAATATAAACCAATTAAAATAAACCCGTAAAAAAGGAAGAAGCTCTAAATTTATGTTTTCCCAATTTATATTTTTTCAAACATATCTCTAAATTTTGTTAGAATTTATCTATTAATTTGAACCTTTCGTTAAATTCATGAAAACTTTTTTTTTTAAAATGTAAAGAATGTTCAACTAGGACGATCAAACAATTAATTGTAGTATTCGTCAAATTGAAGACAAAAGTGTGTACTTACATTCAGAAAATCTTAGTAAATAACACGTCTCTAGCATTTTGAAACATTTACTTTTATTTTTCATTAAATCGAATAATAATATGGTCCGACCATATCCATGTGAAAAAAGCCCTCGCCGACAATTCGGTAGCTCAACCCTGTAAACGAATATGCCTACCAAACAGATATTTAAATTTGAAAATTACATACTGTATTCTGTTTCATAGTAACGAAAAAAATAAAGAATTAAAAGGCACTGTTTATCAAACGATCTCAAAGCAGGTGCGCGAATGTTTGTAACACACATGGTAAAAGGCCGATAGGTGCTCGTAATAATTCCACTTGTAGAGGGGCCTACTTCTTGTTGCGGATGTTTAATTACATGAAAAATGTGTATTCGATTACATTGATGTTTCTCCTACATCAGCAGCCGTCTGTGAAGCCAAAGATAACACGTCACATGTAAACTTATGAATATTGATACAATTCCAAAACGTTCCATTATTCCAATAATTCTCTAAAATTCGTTTGTTACTGGAAATATACTTTTGGTGATCAAACACACGACCGTTGCCATTCGCTGGAATGTTGGGATCGTCGTAAGGAAATGCTTCTCCACAACCAGGCGACAGCGGACAACGGAGCAATTGGAGGTAACTTCACTTCATTCATTTTGCACATTTTTTTTTCATTCCATATCACGGTCTTTGTTGGAGAAAGATGACAAAAATTAGAATCAGACGACATGGACAGACCGGTCCTATAAATTCAGTCAGAAACCACCTGCATGCCAATTTCGTGTCCATTTCTGAAATATCCTCTCATAATACTAAAATGACGGAGAAATTTTACATTTTTATGCTAAGATAGCAGACGTTTTTATGCAATTTTTCTTCTCCAAAAATTGCTACAGGGATATTGTAATGGAGGCGGGCTCTACTTTATTGCTTGTGTTTACTGCAGTTATAAAATGTTTTAATGTAGCTGTTATTCTGTAATTTGAGTTGATTTTAAGACAATTTGGCGTATACGAAGCAGTCTTGTATTTATAGCCGGGTATTATGGCCGATTTATTACCCCGTTTACTCGGAATGGGATGTTTACAAATCTTTAAAAACAACCGATGCATTCCGATTTGTTCATTTGTTTGTATCGGAAGGGAAGTTGTGTAATTCTAGTAAAATGTAATTTTTATATGATATTTTGATTAAATTTTTAACAATACTTAAATTGTATTTTATAGGAAAAAATATGCAATTTTTGTGAAAATGTATCTTTGACACAACACATTACAGCTTGTAGTTTATTTTTTAAAGCCTTCAAAGATATTTTTCAAAATTTTGAACAAGAAATTTTTAAACTTTACATTATAATGTTAAAAACTAGAAAAGTATCGCCTTTAAGTCAAAACCGATTAGACATAATAAAAATTCGTGTTTTTACTCAAGTGTTCAAGTAAATGGTGTGTTTTTTATTTATGTGTATCCTAGGTGGCCTACATTTGTAGATAACTGTGCTAGTATATTAAATTGATTTATAACCTTAATAGGATGTTACGTCGAGATTCGTTGACAGAAAATTATCCGAAACCGTTCCGGGTGTTTTTGTTGTTGTTGAAAAATCAGTCAAATGTATGATTATAATGGGATAGAAAAACTAAAGCAAAATGTTCACACACAAAATACAACATTACTTGTCAAAGACAATTTCAATTTATAATTAATTTATCTCAACTTATAAGCAATTGAAATCTATCCACGGAATATTCTAATCATTAATGACATTTTTAAGTGAATATTTTAAGTAAAGAATTATGTTATGTGCATATTGAAATGTGACAAACCATAAGTTACACCGATCCCATTGAGAGCAATAAGAAAAATTCAGTACTTTTAAATTGAATCTTTATATTGCTCTGAAGGGAATAAAAATCATTCGAAGAATTTCTAAAACCTGATTGGTTTGGTTTCAAGCGCTGCTGTTATATTGATATTTTTTACTGTTAGACACTGTAATATTGTATAAATAAATAATATGAATTAAAAATAATTTAGGTCATTATTTAAATGAAGGTCTGACATAAATAAAAAAATAAAAGACACAAATGTTTACATATTATTGTGATATAAGAAAATAAAGTAAAATCATTTATTTACAATAGTTTAAATTATTTCATTTTTCTACTAAAATATGAAAAGCATGAATAGATTTGTAACGTTTTAGGAAATGCCTAATTCATAATAAATTTAGTAATGATTTATACTTGAGAAAAATAGACTCGACGTGTCCCCTCATTTCCTTCAAAAATGACTAACATTTCTGAAACAACAAGTCATACTTACAGATACCAGATATGATAAAAAAAAATTGAAGTCTAATAAGGGTAATTTCTATTCAAGTTCTTATGTTTTTCATGTAGGTCGGTTAAAAAGATGGCCAAGAGGAACTATTTTAATGGCGTATATATCTTTAAAACGGACGACTGGAGGGCGGTTAGAAGATTTATGAGCAATAGTTTGTGTGGTGTATTAACCACCGTCGATGTTTGAAAATATGGTATTTAAAAACAAAATTAATATTAGAAAATAAAATTTATTCCATCGTTAATTTAGTACTTCTTAAAACATTCGAATAAGTTACGTACGACCATCGTGTATCCTTTTGTTAAATTTAAATAACTGGCTACAGAACCGATCTTTGTGGAGTAGAAATGGATGATAGGTAATCACCACAGTAAAATTATAATGATGGAATAACAATGAGCTTCATAAAATTAAGCACTATTTGTATTATTTAATGAGCGATGAGAAAATGAATTATGTCCTCAAGAGAAAAAAAATATTCGAGAGGCCTGGGATATGTCGTTCTATAAAACTATGAAATAGAAGCAAACTGTTGACATGACGCTGACTAACCCGATGCATTGGTTATTGATTTGATTAAATAATTATTCATATTAATGAGATTAAAAATACATTTAAAACTTTATTAGCTATTTACTATTGTGTCCAATGGCAGATGTAAATATTATCACTCACATTTTTTTAAAAATGACCGTCAAAAATCGTTTAAATATGGCACAGTTGACAGTCATCTCAAATTTCATTGGTATCTCCAAGCTGCAATTAAAATGTTGTTGCTATTTTAGAATAAACATACAATGTTCCAACTTTTTGAAGAGTCAAAAAATAAGATTATATTGCTTGTAATGATGTTGCACCATTATTTCAATAACCCACGATTGAACAAAGACAAACTAATCTTTTGGTCTTTTACAATTCATTGTATATTTATTCCGTAAATAAAGTGGTTTTCATGCCTGTAAAGTTTTATTACACGGAAACACAGGGCTTACGGTCAGTACTTTATAATTATTCACTGCATAATTATTTTTCTTTTGTATGTTTGTGTCCGTCTAATTTGAAATAAGGGTATTGCAGAAATGTTGTATTGTTTTTATTTTACTCTTTCGCTTGTTGCGCCCGCCGAACCACTGGCCTTCCGATCAAACCTAGCCTCGTTCTGTCCACACTTTTCAAATCAAAATATAGCCGCGTTCTGTCCACTCTTGGTTTTTCAATCTAACCTAGCCTCGTTATGCCCACTGTCACCTGCTCGCGCCACGTGTTTTGTCTCTTTACAATCGCTGTGTTGTAGTGGACACAGAGTAATACTTAGATGAGCGACAGAGTTTCATTATAATCAATTGGTGACAATGAAATATTGATGAGTTTTCCGAAATGACCAGCTTGTCTCTCCATTACAATTCCATTAATAATAATGTATATATGTGTGTATGTATGACTGGATTTGGATATGCTTCTACCGAGTTTAAAACAGTAAAAAGAAAAAAGACAAGATCCGATAGAAGAAAATCCTCTCAAAATATATCAGAAAACGTCTTAACTAGATTTTTACTAGTATACAGGCATTTGCATCTCGTTGTGTAGAATTATTCTGGTTTTTATTATGCACTTCACCTATTTATAATGATGCTAAGGCCAAATAAATGGAATAAATTACAAATGGCATATACTATTTTGTTGTGGGTACTGTAAAAATATGTTAGTAATTTTATTAACGTTGAAATACAACTAAAAACTACGCGATTTTTTTAAAATTATTTGTATTAGTTGACCTTAAGAGGTTAAACTTTTAGCTAAGTCTGCCAGCCTATCTTGGATTTTTTTTATTAAAACACACGGTAAACCTGTAAATTAAATGGCAATGACTTATTTTTTATGCTTGGTAACTTTGGGTTTTAGTTTCTCCAATCTTACAAGTAACTCTCTGCAAGGTTTGGGGAAGCTGGAAGTCGAAAGTTTTCTCCCTTTGTAAATGAGAGCTAGGCACGCATGCGGGATCTCAGATGCCCCATAAAACTGTTGGGGAAAATGAAATAAGAATGATCTTTGTAATTAGTAATGTTATAACGAGTAAACGAACACATCATTGAGTAGAGGCCTACAAACTGAGAGTAACTGCTATTTTATGGGTGTATCCGTTAACCAAATACCGGTTTATAACACCGGAATTTCTCTACCAGGTGTATTAAATTCGTGTGAGTTTCATGAGATATGAATTTGAGCAACCAATAAAAATTGAAACTTGATAGGTCTTAAAATTACACGATATATTATTTAATGCTCGACATTATGTCACTATACACAGTTGATTTTAGATATGCAGCGAGTTATGTGAGAACTGAGATTATTTTTATGCTGTGGTGTTAGAAGTGTCTGGTGTGCATTAATATCAGTCATTCATGTTTTACTGTGTTGTTTCTCATTTTTAAAATATTGCCTAAGGTAATCATGTTTCATGGAGAAATTTCAATTTCGGATGTTTCCGGAAGTAATTGCAGTCTGGAATATTTTTTAATCATTTATTTTATCCCATTTCAATTTCTTATGTGTCTCTTTTTTTTCTTAAGCCTGTCCTCTTTTAATAGAAGAGTCTCTCGTCCTAATTTGTTTACAGTGAATTCCAATAATATTTTTTATTTCACCTCTTTGTTGCTTTAGTCCGAATATTATGATTTTTGCTTTAGTCCGATTTTATGTGTTCAAAAGTTTTAGTCTACTTTTGATTTGGAGTTAAAGTTACGTAGGTTGTGATTAAATCAAGAAATAACAGATTTTTTTTCTTGCGATATTTGTGTAGTTATTTCAGTAAACCTTATAAATTCTGAAGTTTTTGGGTTTTTTTTTTTAAAAGTTTTTAGACCACTTCCGAATTGTGTCTAGAATGTTTACTGTGTCAAAACTTTAATTGCAATCCACATCCAGAGCAAATCCAGCTCATATTTGCCACAGTTCGACATATACCGTCATATTAAGCCCACGCGGAGCATTTTTGGTTTATGGCATAGTACACATCCATTCTTCTATTTCACTCAAAACGATTTTGTACAACAAATATATTGATCCATAAAGAGAAAATAACGACAGTGATTTACTTCCATGCAGACCCAGATAATTTAAATAAACCGGTCTATGAATTAAACTATGTTAGAACTCGTATGTTTACAGTTATGCGATGTTTCTCTGCTTTGTTACTGCTGCTATGACGAACTGCTCCCCTGGGAATCCAAATTTGGAATAAGTAGCGGTCTTAATTCAAAAGCCCCAAACAAAACATGTTCAAATTCAAAAATTTCAATTATTTTGTGCAAATTATAGGTCTTAGCCATATGGTTTTGTCGAGTAAAGCTAATTTGTCAGTGAAACATTTAATCAAAGCGAATAAAATCGAGCGAGACATATCTAGCAATTCGTGCAAAATAATTCTTCCGTCCGATTTGATTTTGTGACACTCGATCCCTTTTCTATCAATACAGGTTTGTAAGTTTTACAATCTGTAAAAATTCAAAGTTAGGGGTAATTTACCCTTATATCACGAAACGGTGAAAAGCCGACAGGAGTTGGGTTAAAGGTCATATTATATCACCATTGTGTAGTGTTCGCACTATTTTATTTCTCGTAATAAGATCCGGCTTAAAAGGCGTGAAGGTGTTACTGTAAAATTGTAGTGTATTGGACGAGCAAGCACGAAACAGGCATTCACAGGTCTTTTGTGTCACCAAAGCTGCATAGATATTCTACACACTAAAGAAATACCTTAAAATCACAGCTTATTTTTCCTGATACCTGTATTTCGCACGAATCTTTCATTTACATGGCGATAGTTGTCTTCCCAGCACGTACAAAGAGTTTACGTGCATCTTATGTGCTTCCAAATCATGATTATTTGAGAACTGATTTTGGAATGCAGATTTATCTGTGTTACACTGATACCACCTATATTTAACCCATTCATGAATCAGACTTATCCAACTTATAGCCGCGAGAACATGTTTACTTCATCATACTCATTCTGTTTACAGCAAATGTTTACCGACAACTCAATAACTTTGTGTACGAGACCCGCTGAACCTAGGCATAAAATGATGTAGAAAATTTGAATTGTGTGATAATATATATTTGTATATACATATAATATCTATATACATGTAATACAATATATTGTACGCACTCATCAAATAGAATTTCAGCAGAAAGCAAAATATTAGGCCTAAAAATGTACTTCCAAAAAGTGGAAAACAACAAATAAAAATGCATGGAACCGATACTATTGGAACATCTATCGTCGTTGTTATATGGCGCGTTTGTATACAGTAGGGTATCCCTGAAAAGTAACCATATTTGTATCGTCCCATGTAACTTCTGCTTCCAAAGGCCATACATGACACTTTTCAACATAATGGCTATCATTATTATAAATTTTTATTTAATATCGGACATTCGCCTGTTAATAAAACTTTTGGAACACTTTTGTAATTTCATGGTTTTTAGGATTACCATTAGAAGGTGAAATATATTACTACACCTTTTAAGTTTCGTTTCACCATAAATTAGATAAAATTGATAATGTCAGACCAAACGTTACTTTGAAAATTTAGAAGTACACCCTAGTAGGTATATGTTTTGATGTAACGATAACTTAGGTTTTAGTCAAGTTTCTTAGTTTATGCCTTAATGTTTCTGAACCAGGGTTGAAGTTGAGGACACAAAAGTCAAGAATAAAAAAGAGATTGATTTGTTTGATAGTATATGTTGGAAATCTCTAGGCATGAAAAGATGTTAAAAATAAAACTATTTGTACCAAAATTAGAATTTTTTAAAAAATAGACAACGTGAATTCTCGCTCTACGGGTCAAAAAGACTTCTGCACTGCATTTAGAATTATACCATGTTGAGCATTGGTTGATGAAGTTACTTAGGAATGGTTCTTGTTATTTTCTAATGAACACAACTCATCCAAAGAAATGATTGTATTACTACGGATTCTACAGTAAAGTCTAATTTTGTTTATATTGTAGATATGTAGTATCCTAGGTGTTTTTTTTCTAAATACAGGACCTTGAAGCAGCTAATATGATTGTTGGCGTTAATTTACCAAATTTAGCATTAAACCCAACTTAAAGATCTGTCTTTACTCTCTGGACATTTCGGCCTTTAGATATTTTAACAAATGTAATTAAAAAATGCGTGTTTATTAACATTACTTGTGCTACGTTATATATCACAATTAACCTGCAGTAATTTTTCTATCAGATAAAGTAAATGTTGAGACGAAGTTCAAGACTTTTTACTTTCCAATAACTTCTTAAATACACGTGATCGATGGAGTCCAAGGCTCACTGATCGATCGCTCAATGTCTAATCTTGATATCTCCGTATTATTTTATAAATGATCGGGCCCACCGTTCCGTTTACTGGTATATTGCATTTTTATTCTGGTGTAAATTACATGTTAATGTAATTGTAATACGGAATAATAGACAGGGGCTCACCGTCAATGATTTTCATTTTATTTTTTATTTATTTTCGTTTTAGGTGCTTTTTAGTGTCTTCAGGTGTGATCCAATTGCCCCTTATGTAGTTTTCTGTGAATAAAAGTCACTGGGACCATATCAAAATCGTTGCCTCGCACCGTAACAGGTGAAAGATCAAAACAAAACACAAACATTAAAATATTTTGCTTGTTACTGACTAATTTAGATATAAATACCTACGTTTTTTTCCTTTTATTGTGAATTGCATAGTTTTTTGCCAAGATTAACTGAGCTTTACATACTATTTAATGGCTGTGGTTGGTGTCGTTTCTAAGCATATTTTGGAATACATTTTCCTATCTTGCGTTTGGCTGTTTTGTTAGGTCAAAACTGTCTTAATGTATTGTCTTCGTGTCCATAAGTTTTGGGTACTGTTTTATCAGCGTTAATATTATTTTATCATAATTTCCTATATACTAAGAATTGCTGACTTCTTTTGTTGTGGCCCATAATGTTGGGGTGCATACTTTTGCCTGTGTCGGGACTGTTGAATTATAAATCAGCTTTAAATTCTCAAAATAAAGTTTCCTTTGCTTTTTAGGTGGTTCATGTACAAAATGATTACTTTTGTAATCTTTGTTTTTTTTTAGTTCAATTTATCGATGGTTACATGATGCGGTTTATGTTGGCGATCACATGGCAAACATGATGTATTGCTAAATATGCTCCATGACTATTGTTTCGAAGTCTTGCTGAAAATGTACTTGGGATACGAAACAATGGTTTCCTCATTTAATTAAATCGTATTGCCTCCCTTGTTATGCAATACCCAAATTAAGTACTGGTGTCGTTTACGCTCGATTCCAAAGGTAAAATTATTTGTCAGAGGTTGACTCGAAATTATACAGATATAATTTCATAAGATTGAAAAGATTATGCATTTTGGCTGTGTGCAACGAGAATCTATAGATTATATGAATGTATACTACTGCCTCAAACAAAATGAATTTAATATCCTCTTAGAGAATATATTAAGTTTTATGCCCGTAAAAGACAATAGTATTTTGTTTCGACACCTGAACGCTGTTTTGAAGAATTTCAAAAGAAGGTTTTTGTTTGATTAAATTCATTCATGTACTTGTTTTTTTTGTGTTTAATGAATACCGAATGATTTAATGACTTTTAGTATCAGAACAAAAACGGGACCAAAACCAGAAAACCGCGCTATTAGGGCTGATGAATAAAATTTCTGTAATAAATAAGCTTTTAACAAGAAACTAATCAATTTTTTCATCATCCAAATTAAGTCGAAGAATCTCGACGTTCGGTGATACACAAAAGTCCCCGTATATTGCTTCGCCTGATTAAAGTAATCTAACTTCTGCAAAGACTATAAAACGGATTTTTGCTCCGACCGCGGTCATAAAATGGATACTGTACATATTAGACGGAGAGTGGTGGGAAAGTTTCTATTTGAGATAACAAGGAAATCCTAAATTTGCTCGTAAAAATCAGCGTTTAGCAGTCCGTTTTAATTCCACAATAATGAATTTCCATAAAAAGTATCCGGGAAGGTACATAACATAGGATTAGGATGAAAATATGTGGCGGATTTATGGCCCGACTGTAGCTTGTGATCAGAATATATTCAGATTAAATTAAACTTAATAATATTTTGTATATTCAGGTCCATATGTCGTTGTTTGTTCGTCCGAATCTGTCACTCCGTGCCTTAAGTTGAGTCATGCTAATAAATTTCACAAGTTCAAAAATTGGAATAAGAATCTGTTTTGGGGCGGCAGGTGCGACATTTTGTTTTTCTTTTTAAATTGCAAATTGCAGTTCAAAACATGAAGATTTCATATCTATTTAAAATAATAGATATTCCATACCATGTTAATCATTCAGTTGACCGCGATTTGTCCATTTGAACAGAATGTCCATGTCCAAAATGAATATGTCGAATTCACAAGAAAACACAGGAAAACATTCATATATCACAATTATCGGGTACATTATGGGTTTCTGGATATTTTGATCTTATCAGTTTCAATTCTATGTCGTAAATTTTACATAAACATGAAAGCTCTGGTAACGTCTTTATCAACTTCTGCCCAGAAGCCATTTTGAAAAGACATGCTCGCGAACAGATTACTGGGCGGTGTCTTTTGCAGACGTACAAACAAATTTTTATGGTCGTACATTTGATTTTACAGATATAGCTCCGGGGTAGGTTGAATGATTTTAATCTTGTCCAGTAATCCAGCTACCTGCAATCAAACTTTGCCGCCATTGTTGTAGTGACATCATATATCAGGCAGACGATACTAGGGTTTCCTACGAGGCACGCGAGACAATAATACGCCTGCCATTTTGAGGGCCGTATATCAAACCACGAACACAGTTTACTTGCGTTTCAATAATTTTATAACCAATTGTTACACTTTGAAGTCAAAAATTTCAACATTTTTACAACCTATCCGGTAGTTTGTTTTATTATTCTGAAAATGATTTTATTTTCTTCAAAGAAAACGTTGAAAAAAGCCGACTAAATGCCACTTCTCGGTTCATACATTTCGGTTTTAATGAAATTCAAATAAGATGCAAGGAATTCGACAGTTTTCGAGAGTTTTTAACATAAATTCAAAACGATAGGCAGAAGGTTCAAAGGTTGGATATAGAATCGGGTTCTAAATCACCTAAAGTCGTATGGTTTGCATATATATGGCTGTTACAATGCTTTATGAGCATAAAAACAATTTTTTAAGCTCTTTCCATTTTCATCTTCGACACAGAAGTCCTTATAACCAGTATTACAGTTATACGCTAAACTTTAGGCAACAAAGCATATATTTTGCTCCGATTTTTTTCGTCCGTCACGTCTATAGGAAATAGTTCAGTTTTTGTTCCATTGAAATTTTTTTAAAGGGATAGCGGAGGAATAAATCTGAAATCTCTCAGTGGTATGATTTTTGAAGAAAAAATCCTTAAAATTTGTCGAGCGCCCGATTTTCATTAGATATTTATTTGCAATTGACATATGACTTGTGTCTCCGGACAGGGTCCTACAGAGACACACTATCCATTACCCGTGCTCCAAATAATATATGCTTTATTACATGCTTTAACACACCAAATAAACTTCAAATTCTTTCATTTAATGCTACAATAAAATAGCAGTTCTCTGGCTCATATTTGTCATTGTCAATGGTTTAAATGTTGGAATTTTATATTAGCAATTTAGTTAACTTTATCCATAGACTGAATGATCGTGACTGCAAACAGTCTCGCACGGCATTGTATTTTGTGCACTTGCTTGAAAATTGTTTGCTGGACTTAAACCTCTGTAGATTGGTATGCCTGTTCTGCATGTGATAACCTCATAATGTTATCGTTGCTGTATGGACCCCGAAAAGCTCACGTCACCATAATGCCTAAATTTAAGATTCTTGAGGAATTGAATCTTGAAGCACGAAATCTTGTAAAATGTATTCTTGACCGCAAATTGGACATAAACAATGATTCAGCAGAGCTATCAAGAATGATTGATTTGAGAAACAAATAAACTGCCATTAAATGATGATACACATCACCGTAATTTGTTACCACGTGGTCAGATCACGTGACTATACTGATATTACATTTTATGAAGAAATTTTGTCGTATAAGAACAATAAATTGTCTTTTTTATGCGTTATTTTATAAGGGAACACTAGAATTTAACCGTATAGTTGGCATTTATTTCCAATTTTGTGGAGAATGCTCGTTAGATGTATAAGACAAACGAACGGTAATATTTAGCTAACATATTTATTTATCGCGTTTAGACTATTTAATACGCATAAAGCGCTCCTAAAGCTAGGATTTTATAACCAAAACTTGCAAGCTACTTGTAACTTATGGTCAAATAACGAGAATCGTTAGCATTCAATAAAGTGAAGAACAATTAGATACGACAACTTTATAATATAATGTAATTATTTTGTTGGGGGATGAACATAAAATAAAAAAAAAACCGGTTTATTTACATACTAACAAGGGGGAAACTCGTCACAGCTTGTTCTGTTCACTAGTGTTTGTGTCCTTTTTGGGTATACACGTATTATTATGCGACGGTAATTCGTGAACTTCGTTCTTACGTGATTCGGGGCTAATACAGATTTTTACAGAAGTGCGATCCTGAAATTTATAAAAGAAAGCTTCCATGCTATAATTTACTCATATTTTCCAAAATTTGCACAACGTTTTCCAACAACTCCCGGATTCAACCATAAAAATGAAATCAGAACTAAAAATATACAAATCTGTTATAATATTTCATTAGAAAAAAAGGTAAATCTGAACTAGCACGTTGTTATCCTGTAAGTGGCAGCAGTTGATAGATTACACCTACTCATTTCGGGAAAGTTTTCTAAGAACTTGTCTAACCCTTAAATTTATAACGTACAAAGCAGGTTTTTCAACCCGCATCCTCACTTTTTAAAACACAGAAGTTAATTAAGTCATTCGTATTCCGATTTTGTATAGATTTTATTCTGAAAAAGTTTTAAAATGTTGCCCACATGATGGATGTGCAAAAAAGAAATAGCAGACAACACTTTTTATCTTTTACATGGACAAAGACACATTATGTGAAGCTATAATAGATACTAATTTGTTTTTGTTAGGTAATCGTCTAAATATCACATATAATTATTTGTCGGGGAACCCAAACATTTCCCTTTAGACAAAATCTTGTATTTCCTTTTGAAAGGTGTGAATAATGTCCTGTTCGGTAACGGTATCTCCGTGCTAATGTCTCAATTAAGGCACATAGTAATCATTGTAATTGCTCGTGAAACTCTAAGCCTTGTTGGCGATCTTGTATACATGAAAAAATCGACCGGATTTCAAAATTACACGTGAAAATTTTAATTACGTGTATGAGTTTTAATGGACTTCGGGTATCATACATATTTCTGTAATAAAAGAGAAGTCCGCTATGTATTTAGAGAAAATAATGACCTATTAAAAGATTGAAGCAACATCAAAGCAAAAGAAAGTTTATATAAAACTGCCTTTTTAATGGTGCTTTCAGTATTTACTCCATGTTAAAGCAATAAAAAGGATATATACTGGAGTTTAATTTAAAGGTAAGATTATTTTAAAAAGGAAAAAATAAAGTTTTTGCATTTAGAATATATCAAAATTATTTATTCCAAAATGCATATTAAGCATGTCTGCCTTATAATGCTCTAAACAGAGATATAAATATCGTATGCTATTAGCAAAGTTATCTCATTCATTTAAATAGAATTCTTTTAAAGATTTTGAGTATAGTACAGTTTCATATCTGAAAAAATGAAACAAACTTTGTTTTGATTATATAAGGGGATGTTTTCTTCATCATCGTTGGTTGAAGATTTTGTCGAGCAAACAAATGGCCTGATGTTAAAGATAATATCAATCTCTTATTAACTTGAGAAGAATGTACATGACTAAATTGAAATACAATTTATAATATGTACGATACTCTATCAAAAATACACGGAAATAACCAGGGAAAAAGGTTATAAATGTTGATCAGCTCCGTGAGACTTACATGGGAAAAAGACCTTGTTGTACCACATCAAACGTATCGGTCTTTGGGCCTCTGACAGTTATAATACAGGTCAGAAATAAAAAAATGACATAAATATTCCCTGTCATTGGAAAACAGATTATTCAGCCATGACAGCCCCAATACACAAATTGTCTTTCTTTGGTCACTTCTATAGAGTTACTCATTATTGTTGGAATTTGGTTACATTGTTGTCCAATACGTATTGAGGTCTTTGGTTATATCTGGGATTATTGCAATCGTTGTCCAGGTAAAATTATTACTTTTTATGTTTATTGGCTGTGTTTCATTTTATTTCATTACTACTATTTATATTTTCTTAACCTTTTGTACATCACATATATACACTATAGCGAAGCTGTCATAAATGAATTATCCATAATTACACATTTTGTATCGAAAAAATCCCCTTAATATTCAAATAATCATTGATAATAATTATTTTTTTCTTCTGTTTTTTTCTGCAATGTACCCAACAAAACATTAATGTAATACAACTATATTTCATTACTCAAATGGGTCATTTAATTTTATATCCTTGTTTTAAATCAATTACTTTTATAAAATGGCTGTATGTTTTTGCCATTTGCAATCATTCACAAAATCAATTTAATGCTGATTAATTTACAACGAACATTTATCATCTTTTGCCTATTTCGCGTTTAAAAATTGTGGTGCCTTCCGATTTGTAGCAAGTTTTGTAATTCTAAAAGCATGGTTTATTTATCTTATGTCGCCTTCTGCTTTTTTCTCGGTGGGTTACGGATGCTTTTCCTTGTATCTCCGGAAGTAATTGAACTCGTAAGTTAAGCATCCCCGTAGAATCCGTTCTTTTCAACTTAAATCGGCGCATAAACATCATCTTTAATAACGCGGAAAAAATAATAATCTTTGGAAACGAGCTCGACCGTGAGTAACTCCCTACACGCGATTCATGACGAGACTTCAAATTAACTAAATGAAATGTTTATCCTTATGTAAAAAATCGCAAGACTGCTTCTTGGAGTGTAAAAGCATGATATAATGCTCACATCAACAAAAACTGTCAGGAAAACAGAATTTTATATCACTCCTGTTATATCGCATCAGAAATAAAAATTAAGAAAACTGACGAAGAAAATTGAGCTAAGCCTCAATCTCGTCTCTTGTGAATTAGTTTTCTCGGTACGGTCTCGGAATGGAGTAAATTACGACCGCAGCACACTACTACGTCACACAAGTCCAATTTTTGCTGTCTTTTAATTTGTAAATGTTATTCCCTAATCGTGAAACTGTTGACTGGACAACTGAATCAATTTTCTCGTTGCTTTGTTGATTTTCTTTCATTAATGTTAAGTGTTTTTGGTCTATGAAGTAAGGAATGTCGTGTGATAGCTTGCCAGAGACATTCTACCACTTATTGGGTCAGTTGTAAAGCTGAGAGTTGCACGGCATATGATTAGTAAAAGTTAGCAAAGGTTTTAATCCGAAATATAACTGTGATGTCTTTGTACTATTCAAATCTGCACCTTTCAAAAGTAGAGAACAAATTCAAAATTTACTATCATTGAATTCTTCACTTTCAAATTAACTTTTACCAACCACAGTGAAACGTTATTTAGGAATTTAAGGATTGTTTATACTGGGAATTCTAAGACAAAAGTTAATATGATTTTGTTTTGTGTTGCACTTATTGTCCTCGTTCACTAAATATATTATTAGAATAGTGTTCTGTTGGAATCAAGACTGTTGAAAATGGTGGGGGATATCAAGAGTGCAACGAGTGTCTAAAGTTTATCTACACATCCTCTTAGTAGATTGGCGATATTGGCACATGTGTACTTTTTCCATCCCAAGAATTTTTTGTCTTTATTTTTTCTCTTGACACTGGGTTTTAATTGAATGTCAGCAATTGTCTTCATTTTTTCACTTGTCAAGATTGAATAACCCGTATATAGGCAACGCGCAAGAATCATATTTTTACCGACATTTTGGTATGTGTCACATGTATAGATATACATGTACTGTCATCTCTGGCCACTCCGGTCATACATGGACACACACATTGTATTTCCCACGTTCTGTCAAGCGGTAGTTGGTCTTTTACAATTCTCTCTATAATCTATCTTTAAAAAAAGGTCATATCATTACTATTAAATATACATTTACTGGCGTCTGCAGCACAACTAAATAGTAAACGGTTTACATTGTAGATATATAAACAGGATGGTCAGTAAAAATCTACAAAAATCTTATATCAAGTCTAAGGCTGCTGTTATCTACTTACATGCTGGTATTCATATTCACTTTAATTCAAGCACCGTTTTCTTTTTTTCGTACAATGATACAGTACATTAGTCGAGATCTATCAGATTTTTAGTATTTTAATCGTCACATGAAGATCAACACTTTTTAGCGAAAAAAGGGGGCATAGGTTGATATTTACATTCGAGCTTGAAACAGACTCCATTAAAATATATAAACCATGAAAACATTGGATTTAATATGAAATTTGCGTCATCGATATCAATGCATAATAACTTGACAAGAATGACTTGTAAGTAATTATAACTTGTACATTGATTTTTGAGCGGCGAAATTTGTGCACGTATTAATTCATCAAACTTGTCTTGCTGTAAAAATATTTTAAATTTACCTATTTTTAGATAATCCATTTGACGAGTTACAACATTTATTGTTTGTTCATAAAATTTTTGATCGATCAAATTGTCACATGTGTACTTAAATATATCAAATCAAAGAACCCTTTACCGTAAAATTAAAATGAATTGTTGTTTTATTAACCCATGTTGTTGTTTTATTTATTTTTTACAAACTAATATCATATTAATCGAGAAATCCCTTACTTACATCGATACTTTAATAAGTAATGGTGGAAGGACGAAATTAATTTGTTTGACTATTTTATAAGGTAATTTTAATTTGTGAAAAGGTTTAGAGTAGTGCATGCAGAGTGTGTATTTCGAGAAAAAAAAAACTTTTCACTGAAAAATATTCAAAATGACATTGTTTTCATACCCCGCATTCGATGTTTAATTATAATTACAATAAAGAATCTAGTGTTACACTTTTACATGGGAAGATTTTATATAATAATTAATAACGGATAGGCTGTAGAGTTATTCTGATTTACTTTACAAGTGTCCAATATTTGAACAAAAGCCCTTAAAAGTAGTATAATTTGTCCACATTAACTTTAAATTCCTATTTCTCACGAAATCTTTGAACTAAAATATTTTATTGCTTTCAATTAAAGTTTGATAGTTTGATGGAGGCGGCGTTTGTAAAAATTGGAGGAAATTTTCATGTAACACACTATCGCCAAATAATAAAATTTTAGCTTTGTGAAGCAAATTCTTTTACAATACACCTTTAGGCCACTACATTGTATTTTTGATTTTTAAATTATTATTTATTACATATCGGTAAATGTATATTGCATGTAACGGGATTAACTTCTCAATATTGTTATCTATAATATCGCCCCTGATGAAATTAGTTATAAAACACGTTTTAATTATTGTTAAAACATGTACCTTTCAAATAAACAATACGGTAATAAAGTTGTAAACAATTTGACTGGAATTTTCATGTAATGACTGTTACTATCAAACTACTATAAATCGGTAGATTACGATGCTCTACTGAATACTGATGTCTGATTGGCTTATAAATTAGCTAATGAATATTCATAAAAATAGTTCCCATGAATACGGAAAAACTATAAAATACAATTTCATGAGACTGTAGCGTAGTTTTAACCAGATTTTCGATAAATTGAGGATAGAAAGTCGGTCTACATCAGCATTCTATGAAACTTTACGATAGAAAAGTTATTAGTGAATATAAAGTCATTTTCTCGGTTCAATTGTGTTTTCTCCATTAGCCGCTGTTGAGTATTGATTTCTTTTCCTATTGGAAGATGAAAACCACGTGACGGATTCTGACAGATAGAATTTTATGAGAACGTTGCGGAGGTCAGGGGTCATATTGTAAAGAGGTATCGCTTTTACTACTTGGTTTTATTATCCATGGATAGCATACATAGAAATTTTGTGCTCTCTGTTGATTTTCTTTGATAAGGAATAATTTCTCTCATGGAAGGAACTTTTTGTTTGAAGAAAAGGTAAGAAAATGACAAATTTTCGCCTATTTTATTTAATTTCTAATTAACTCCAGACGAACCGTAAGTTGAGTTAACAGTCTTATCTAAATCTGCATAAAACTTCTGCCTCAATTATGTGTAACCCAAGCCAGACTTTAAAATTGTTATTATTTCTGAAATTGAACATTTAAACTCGTTTTATTCCCCTTTCATGGCGCATAAAAAGTGCATAATTTTCGATGAACTGCAAGAAGTTATAGATTGGTATTTAATGTTTATACTTGTTTTATGGTGACTATTAATTAATTTTAATGTTCCTTGGTGATAATTAAATAGTACTTTTGTTGTAAATAATGAAACTAATACAAGATAATGATAAACCATTCCCATACCTTATAGACAATTTATTTTCTATTTCACAATGTTACTTTATATATAAATTTTCATATGATTGATGGGCAATTTTATATTTGTGGTAACACCAGTTTTTAACGACACAATATTTTTTTTTATTTTATTGGCAAAATGAAAACTTTTATTTAATATTTTATCGATGAATAATTTAATTATGCTAGAATTTACACCCCTTTTCTAATTTTTCTATTTTAGATATACTTTGTCAAACTTTAAGCTAAAGAAAACAACTGTTGAACAAGCCCCGTTATTGTACAAATTGCAAGACTTACATGTTTTAAGGTTTTAGTGGTCAGTCCTCTAATTCAGTCCTCTAATTATTTTTAGACGATTTCGAAAATACACGACGACGCAAATCTGTGCTATACGAAATTGAATAATTTGTTTTTAATTCAGTAGATAGGGTTTTCTTGATTTATGCTGTAGATATGAGATCTACAGCAGTCAACTCTACATTGTTTATGATGAAGTTTTCAGAGAACTAATTTTCTGCACAGGGTGTTGTCAGAACTGCCTTAAAATTTGACAAAAGTCTTTTAAAATAAATTAATTTACTACAAAACAACATTGTTTTCTTCCGAATTAGCTTCTTTGGCGGCTACATACTTTCTTAATTTAAAAATAAGCAACACCTTTCTGTTTATATTGTTAATTTATTACCCTCATTCAAATAAGACAGTGTCGATAATAAGCGCCTTATATTGTATGTTATATTTCAAATTATACATGTATATATAGTTCATTGTGACCTGAAAGGGTATAAGACATTATATTTTTTTGTAAGATTTCCTGCAAAAAATAAATAGTGAACACCAACATCCATGTGTAAAATATTCTGAAAATTCTCCTATAGTTACTACAATTCTTGCAATAAAAACATTGTGTACTTGTATAAAATGGACTTAGAAATAAAACTTCATACGTCTAGCTATTGCTAACAGAAGCGTTAAAAACTAATCGAATTCCTCCAGATTGTGTACAACGCATGACAAATCATACCCTCTGTATCAAATATCAAAAACAATATTTACATGTTCGTATATGTAAATTTTAAAGCATTACAAGTTGACATGAAAATTAGAACGTGGAAATTAAAATTTTTGTACCGAACGTATTCTGAGGTTAAACATTAGCAGAGAGTTAAAAAGAGAAAACATGTAATAATTACACAGGAAAAATGTGTTTACAATCTGGTACATTATGTAGAATGATGACCTTATATGTTAGTCAAAATATTGATAAAGGGCTGTGTCCTTTTCCGGGCCTGCACAGCACATGTTTGATTATTTTCTTTCAAAGTGATCAATTTTTTGAAGATCTGTTTGAACTTGTATTTTTAGAGATACAGTTTTGTACTATACATGGAAGTAGATGTGTTTCATCTATTTACATTTACATTAAATTATATAATCAGGTTGAGTGACTTGAGGAAATCTATCAAAGAGTTTTAAATTTTTCCCATATAAAAGTCAAGAATTTGAATCTTATTGGAAGTTCTCCTGTTTCATAACTGAAATATTAAGTCATCTTAAAACAATATTATATAATTTAATTATTAGTCGTGAACTATTTATGGTATCAATTCAACAGATGTACCACAAACGTTTGAGAATTTACAATGTTTCTATTTCGGGTATTTTTTTTATTCTTTCAGGTGGAATGATACAGAATGGAGTCAGGGAGTAACCTACTAGCACACTCAAGTTTACCCTTTTATCAAAACGGACTATCTAGCACTACAGTTTCTAGTTTATTGTCGTCGAGTCCTAGTGCCCAAGATTCACTAAGTCGCACCGCTTTATCCACCCAAAACGGGTGGCCAACAAACTATTCCAGTGAGACAGGAAGCTCGTGTTCAATGGCTTCGTACGGAAATCTCCAGCTAGGAGCATCGTTCCCGATGAACGGGAAATCACCCTACAACTCATTTTCATCAGCAAGTGCAGACTATTTGAACTGTCGGCAAATGCCGCTTAATCCCATGAACCATTTGAACGCTATGCCTGCCATGAGAAACTATTCTTTATACGGGGATATGTACCAAGCGGCCCATCCACCCGGTTATACCAATGGCGGATTCTACCCGGATATGACGCATGGGATACCTCCACTTCCTGGCAGAGATATAGACTGTCGGAGTTCAGTATCAGATTCACCAAACCAAGGTACTAGTTTTTAACCCGTTTTGGATCGAAATATTTTCTTATGCAGATTTCTTACACTGATTGAATCGATTGAAAACTTAACTGTGTCTATACATGTCTACATGCAAATCATCTACATGCATTTGCATGTAAATCTGGCTTTATAAACCGATAAAACACTTTGAGGTTTTTAATTTAAAATCATGAATAAAGACAACGTTTTACGAAATTACATCATTTACGTGGAAAATTGTCAAAAATGTAGGATCATTTTGTGTATTCAGACAAGGAAAATTATTTGTATTGCTTGAATTATATAGTGGTATTTAAACTACACTTGTAAAATATTTTGAATGTTTTGAATGGACCCATTTTAAAAAATATAACTCTGCTTAGAAAAAAGGGATGTGAAATGCATAATCCAAGGACAGATAAAAATGAAACCACTTTATTTAAATTAAGAGTTATCCATTTGGCAGACCAAAAATCTAACATTAACAGACTTAATGCGCCCATTTTTAATATTTTGGATTAAAATCAATATTTTTTCTATAGAAATTCTTTTTAAATGTGCTACACAACTAACCATAATGGGAGGTAATTTACAAATTTACGCAATAAATAAATTTTATTGGACATTATATAACCAGTTCTGTTCACTTACCCGAAACTAATATATACCTTAACTACTCGAAATGCTTACAAATTGCCCAAAATTTTCGACTAATTTTTCTAACAATATCGAACATGTATCTCGTTTGTCATCTTTTAACTTGAATCAATTTGTATCAATAATTTGGTTAATGGAGATAAATACATGAGGTAAGCCCTCGATCTCGACACGGATCCCCCTTTTCACCCATTTGATTAATAGATTCATACTTTTGACACTGTCTTGCTAAACATGTAATGTCACTGCGTCTGATTGACTTAAAATGGCTAAATCACTTTATCACTTTCTAATTTGTAATGTTGTCTTCTCATTTACTTCTATTGAGGAGTATTTGAGAATGTCTTCGAGGCACGATCTGACCCGACTGATGAGATTTTAATTTGAAATTGACAGAAATCCATTAATTTTCTGTTAAACACTGGCAATGGTCGTGTTCCTATCATAGTAAGTGTTAAGGTTCATTTTTTTTTCTTTTATGAATATTTTATGATAGCATTGTTTCTTAGGAACCATTAATATTTTGAAATTATGTAAGATGCATTAACTGATTTTGAATGAAAATTTAAGCAAATTTCAATTATTATAGATACTAAACTGTTGATAGCACATCACTCAAGGTCTTTATACTCTATATTCAAGACTTGGTTCATTTTGACGCAGAAGTTTAACAGGAATTGATAAAAACAAAACAAAAAGCTTAATTCTAAAAGTACTTTAAACTCCAGCAAGGGCGATTCTGTTTACAACAGTTTTTTGATGAATCACTTGATTTATACATGTAGACAATGTATGCAACACACGCGCGTCTCTTGCTGTGAACTTCCGTGAAACAATGGCATTGGGTCTCCAAAAACTCACGCCAGACCTATAACTCACACTAATGCGTCGCTCTGGTGATGTGGTAATGTAGCGAAAAGCTCCCAAATTTAAGAAATTTATGATGTTGCATAGGATTAGAGTCAAAAAGTCTTCAATTTTATTTTTAAATTGTCCAGTCACCACCTTCACGCCCTCCAGTAAACCTTTCAGGTGTTCCTGATGGAAATTTCAAACTTAAAAAATTTCACAAGTAGGTTAGAAAGTGTTTTAAATGCTAAACGTTTAAAGAAGATATTCTTAGTCAGAAATCTTGCCATTGCCAAGTCTAACATTTTTTTCTGGATCATGATCATGAGAAAATCGTTTACAAGACTATGAATAGATCAAAAGTAGATGACAGAACCGTGACAGGACAAGAGATGTTCATCCTTTCCAATATTTCAACATGTCTTGCTGTATGAAGTATTTTACTCATTCATAATACTGCGGCGATATGTACTCATAATTGTTATGTATAAATGAGGTATAATTTTAACACATTCGGTGACAAGTGTCGCTGCAAGGCAGATTGGATAATTTGTAAATACTGTAGTGGACAATATTAATAAGTATACAATGACAGATCTACAAAGTCAGTGGCGATGTCGTCCGTGACCGGGGCTATCAATCACCCTTTTGTTATGTCCCTGTGTTATGCAAGTCCTTTCCGTTATACATCAGACTTTTCCATCTCTCCTGACAGTTGACGACTAAGTCAAGCAGTACTCCTGATAAACTGCGGGTAAAACTACCAGAAAAATCAACAATCATTTCTGTGACTTCTAGAAAAGCTTCTAACAATAGTATGCTTAGCTCTTCGTTTAAAATTGAAAGCGTTTTAAGATTGGAAAATAATTTGACATTTCTATAATTATTATTTTTTAACGGTATAAAATAAATGATTCAACTTGAAACCAAATGCAACAAATGCAGGGCTGCAGAGTATGCTAAAGCTAATTTATTTACATATGTTTGTAAACTTTCAAGTTCTCGCGTGGTTATAAATATTTAGGTTTAATACAAAAAGATTTTTTTTATTTGACAAGTGGCCCATAACGGTTCTGCTTCAGTTGTAGATCAGTTTCGGATAATTTTTTTTCTTTAAGACAAAGAAAGATTCTTTCGAGCTTCACAAGGTGTCTAGATCGATAAACTATTTATCTTTTATTACGTGTAATTCTCGGAGGTATAATTCGATAAAGTACGGAACTGAGGATCAATGTCGGAATTGGATCCGTCGCGGTAACGTTGATCACCAATTACCACAACTACCCCATATATCAACAACGGACACGAAGAAGCTTTCACGTTCACGTCTTTAATTGATAATATCATCTTTATCTTGAAAATTGTCACATTGTTCAATGATATTGCTTCCCTATTTAATTCTGTTTAATTGAGAAAACTGCATTTTTACACGACTTAGCGCTATTTTATCCAGAAAGATGTGCGTGGATATTTACAGTATGGGAAAGGCAGTTCTTTGGACTAAATAACACTGGAATCTCAGACATTATACTTAACTAGAATATTTTATAAAAAGTATTACATGATGAGGTTCTGACAACAGTTACTTAAAAATTATATATTTGTAGATTCTATTCGCCAACCACGTGCACAGAAAGTGCGAAATCGCCCAGTTGTCATAAAACTACATTTAAGACCCTATTTCGTTCATATGTATTTTCATTCCACTTCAAGAGTTTTTATACACATCAAGTCACAGCTATAAATTTTACAATACAAATTCGTTGACCTCGTGTTAATTATGCACATTTAAAGTTATTCAAATTATATTATTTGTCATCTCTTGTATAGAAATATGATAAATAATTTATGACATTTATGGAGTGTATAGTAAATAAATACACACTTCTTGAATTAAAACAATGGTTTTGGCATGCAAAGGTAAGCCGATAGAAAACAAGTCGTAAAAATTTAAATTTAAAACTATAGGTATGTCAAATGTTCGTATTTTCTGGCCGAGTTGTGGCAAATATATTGCAACCATAAATATAACTGTAAACCTCTTACATTACATGAAAAAGTCTTAAGTAGTCATCGCTTTTAATGGGCTTTCATACAGTAAAAACAGTTGACATACACAACACTACAGATTTTCTTCTGTTTCATTTGAACACTGCATGGATCCAGAGATTTTTAAAGGGGATGTTCCAGTAAAAAAAGGGAAAAAATCCTAATTTTGCAACAATTTTCCAAATAGGCGTGGGGTTCGAACCCCCCCCCCCCCCACTGAATCCTCCTTTTGTTAAGTTAGGTTGGTTAGATGACTGCTTTGGCCAGTTTAAACAACACGGAAAACACTTCTTTTACAATTAGAAAAAAATAATATGAGGTGTAACACTGGCACAAGATGCAGGATAGTATCCATTTACAAAAGAACCCTTATTAAAATGTTCCAGCAACAAATATTTATAATAAATTGTATACACCAAAATACATCAAATCTCACTCCAATGATCGTGACACCAGATAGTATTTCTATAATACCTATTACTACAATAAAGAACTTAGTTGCAATTTGTAAGCACTACATTCTACTAGTCAATGTAAACCAAACTCGCCACCCACCACGTCACTCGAAGGTAGGCAGACTTATCTGGGCTACCTCGCTGCTTTGTAGAAGCCGTTGTTGAGTTATTTACGAGTATTAACTCATGTTTCAATTTAGTGAAATGTTTCTTGCGCTATGTGTAATGATGAAATATGGCCGCTTGTGTTTATTTATCACAGTAACATCGAGGTGGGCTTACTTCTCTGAAAAGAAGTTGAAATACTTTACCCTGTATATTTATTGTGATTTTCTGTTGATGTTGCATGAAGAATTAATTTGACATTATTGAATCATTTAGATAAATTGGATACAATTATTTGATCTTGTAAACATGAAGTTTGTGCATAGAAGGTGTACTTCAAATGTGTTTTCTTGTGTATGTTAACAGGTAGTGTATGTCAGTAATTTAAAATCCCTGTTGTAAATTACGACTTTCCACTAAAACATCACAACAGCCAAAATTTGGTCGAAAAATAAAGATTTAATACTTCAAAACATTGAATCCACACAAAGTATAAAGTAGTTAATACATGTATTTTTTTTTATTTAATTTTTTGTTCAATCTTCTCTGAAAAAAAAATAACGATATAATTTGACATCATTCTATTAATGTTCCAAAGCTATTAAATGTTATTAAGAAGCAATCGTTTGCAGAATTCTGGGTTGATTGGAGGATACACGCGAAGCGTTAGGTTCATTAACACTTTAATGTTCACCTCTAAATCAACGTTATTTTTACATGACTGTATCAGCGACTCACTTGTCCTTTGTGCATTATCGGCCATTTCCGATTGACTGAAAATCAAAAACGTATAAATAATGAATGTTTAATAAACACATCGGAAATGTTAGTATATTTCAGTTAGTTTTCCCTTTGACCTGAGTAGCAGGTAGACTTAGTTGCTTAACTGCGTTCAAACGAATAAGTTTCACCAGAAAATATCCCGTTAAACATCAAAGTGAATACCTTACTGACCAGCTGTGAGACCTGCTGATTTTAATATTTAATTAACGGTTTTCCTATCACTTTTTAAATTGTTTGCTTATTTTTCAGCATTACGCATAATTTTTATTTAAATAAATCAAGTATGTTTTTTTTTTTAAATGGAATCGTACTCGATGGCATTCAAGTAAATGTATTTTCTTAGTTCACGTAATGGAAGTTAAAAATTTAAATTAATGCATTTTTTATAGTAAATGTAAAATTAGGAGTACTACACCTAATTATGACTGGAAGTTTTCAACACTTTGTAAATTGCGTTAAGATCGGGATCTCCAGATATATACATCTTTTAAAATTTCCCTTTCCTTCATATTATTGGTACACAGACTTCAAAATGTTAATCATCAATTTTTAGTGCAAACCTCTACTCGGAAAACATATACATTACTTGTTTGGCATTAAAATCATATGAATGGAAAACTTAATATTTTCCGCTTGAATTTTACAAGCGTATTGAGTATCATATAATTTTGATCGTACTGCAAGCTTCTAGCATAAATACTATTCATCTAAGCTATTTAGAGTGTAATGGGTTAAAATAAATCGTTTTTCTACATCATTTGAGAAATCAAGCTTAAAGAGACGCTATTATTAACATTTGTTAAACACACTGCTACAGATAAGATTTTTATTCAAGTACATAAGATTAAGCAATGAAGTTAAAAAAATCTCTATAGATTTACACGAAACCGTTTATAGAAGATATAAACAGGTGGTATAACACATCGATGGCTTGGCTTGAAAAAATCGCGGAATAAGAGATAATATTCATTGCCACGACCTTACATACATGTGCATTCTTCTATTTATGAAAAATTGTCGCCGATTTTTAAGTTGAAAAAAGAAAAAAAACATGTGGTCATTTGTTCACAAATTGCGAAATCGCGTGAGTTTTTTTTCCATCACGATTTCATTAATTTTTTATCTCTATTCCACACCCCCATTAATCGTCGTTTATTCGAGAAATATAACCATGCCTTATTTCAATCGAAATTCAGGTGATAAAAGGAGTTGAAAATCGGTATGTTAACTATTTCCGCATTGGAAAGCATTTGTTATTTTATTCAATTCAAGATCTACTTATAGATAAATTTTCAAGGGAGACTACCCCCTTGTATAGTTTGCACATTTACCGAGTGTCATTTGAATTTTATGAAGCCCTTTGACTAATTCGGAAAAAAAAACATGGAACTATTTAAGGACATGTCTTATTTTTTTCTGAGGCCAAAGAAGTTAACAATTGGAATAGAATTTTAACAATTTATGCGAATGAGATTGAAATTAAATTACATGAACAATTAATTGTGAATCGTAATTGTTATTTCGACAGGTTTAATCTATTCAAGAAATATAAACATGACAAACTAGACGATTTTAAGTCACATTAAAGTTTGCATCGATTACTATTCGTTCAATAACCATAAATGATTAATTCGAATTTATTAAGAGAAATGTTCGAGTTAATTGGTAGTAGTAGAATGTGTAAGTAACTGTAGGTTGTAACGTCTTTCCAGGTGTATTAAAGTATTCAACTTGTTTTTTTCCTTTCTCTTTTTTTATTTTTTTTTATTTTTTTTATTTTTTTTTTTTTGGGGGGAGGTGTTTTGAAACATAAATGATACTTACTTATTTCTATAAACAGTGGCGGATCCAGGGGGGCCGCCCCCTTAGAAAATTGCTATTTTCAAAAATTGTTGAAAAATTGTTCAAGATACCCTCACAATACAGGATTTGAGGTTTAATATTTCAAAATTTTCTTGGGGCATGCCTCCAACCCCCCTCCCCCATAGCAAATTCGGATCACTTCGTGATCCTCACCGATGATCCTGTCAAGAAATCTGTTTGCACCCCTTACCTAAAACTCTGGATCCGCCACTGATTAAGCTATATAAACAGTACAAATGCAGGAAATATATATCACTGAGTTTTTATGTTTATATAACCTGGTTAGTTTGAAGTGCGAATTTGTCATATTTCGGTGCTAGAACACTAAACGCATTTTTTCTCTGGTTCACTATGTTCATTGAAGTGTTGTACCTTTTAATGCACTCTTTGCCTTCTCTTAGTAAAGGAAAAATTCAGAAAATGAAGTTTGTACTTGAAAGGAAATCCCTGATTTGACATATTGCCCTACATGCTAAAATCCAAGCGCACGTTGAATGATTATAATCAAGGTCACCCTGACGCTTTGATCATTGTTTCGCTTAGCGATCGTTTCACATCTTGATTAATGCAAAATTTTGTAAAAGAGAACATTTGACCACAATCGTATGATGTCCCTCATATTGTACTGAAGTAGCTTGTCCGTCGGGAAATTCAATGTTTAGTAATATGACATCTTAATAGGCGTTGAAGATGAAAATTGACATGTTTGAACAAAAAAAAAATCTGAAGTACATCTTCAAATTATGATATTTTTATGTAAATCTACAAATGTTAAACATCGCAGGAAGTTTCGAGCTTTTTACCGACGATTTTACATATATGAATTTTAATTATACTTCCTTTTTTTTGCAGAATCAAAAGGACGAAAGAAGAGAAAACCTTACACACGTTATCAGAGTATGGTCTTGGAAAATGAATTTTTGAACAGTTCTTATATCACACGACAGAAACGATGGGAAATATCGTGTAAATTACAACTATCAGAAAGACAAGTAAAAGTCTGGTTCCAAAACAGACGAATGAAGAGAAAGAAATTGAATGAACGCGCTAAAGCACGGATACGTGACGATGACGTCAAAGACATATTACCACAAGGACCTCACATTCAAGCATAATACTAGTTACGTATCTCATCAAACGTTTAATTTCATAAAATGCCTAGGTTTCGCAATGTCTCATATGGCGAAAGCAGCGAATTGATGGTGACCCTGAAGTGTCCGATCTTAGCAGGCGTGTTTATCAAAATGTTCTAGTTTGTTGATGCGTTGTCATGGTTTCTGACAGTGCTAAGTATCTTCTAGGCAAGAAAAAAAATACGAAAATGACAGTGCACAAGTGTTTGGGTACTGAGACCATACAAGTGCTAAAAGTCACAATGACTGATTTGTGAAACTTTTAAATGTGTATTTTATTTATGTTAGTCTGACAGGGATTTTATTTTGTTTCTATACTTTTCTTGCCATATAGAGTCGAGATGTACTAGTACATGTATATATTATAAGATGATATTTAATTTGAGTGAATGAGGAATATGTTGTTATTTTACTTTTAACAGTCTGAAGAATTATATCCCTGTAATAATTCTCACCATCTGTAATTGCTCAAAACTTGATTTTCAGATCTCTTTGTAAAGAAACATGACGACATGTTTTATATTTGGTGTGTATAGTTTGTTTTTCTTCTGTGTTAAAATCCAGAGACATATTTTGAGACTTTGTGGCAATCTGTGTCGAAATCTTGAAATGACTCTGCTTCTATTAAATTGAAAATAATATATTTGACAAAAATCATTGCTTTAAAGTAATGGCTTTAATTATTTTTGTTATTTAGAATAATGTCAACAGCAACTTGAAACTGGGTTTCCTTCCGGGTTTTGAGACATTTAGTAATTGACTGAATCAAAAAAGATAAATAGCCTACTATTTCATGGTGCAGCAATTGATATTGGCTCAGCAAAATGGTCATCTTTATTTTCATCCACAACTAAAACCAATTTATAGTTTTGATTCATTCAAGCCATACATGTAAGGCACTAACCATTTCTTAATCGAGGAGAGGGAGCTAGAATTTTTTTTTCAGCAGCAGCCGGAGTTCGAAATTTTATTTGAATTTGGAAATCTACATTGTTAGGCATTGGAGAATATTGAATCATAATTATTTTCTGTCCATGGAAAGTCCCAGGGCTAAGTAAAAAAAATGCTAAGATTTGGAATATCGTTTTTACTCCCCACTCAGTATTAAAATGGTTGGTTCCTTGAGGCATTCGTTTGTTTGTAGATGTGTTAATACAATGGCAGCATTTTACATTTCATTTCATTCTACCAACACTTTATAGAAAGAAAATGATTCAGAATTATTGTCCCAATTTTCTGATATTCTAATGAAAAACGAAAACTTGAATTAGTAGAGTAGCAATTCAATAATTCAAGCATTTCACATTATTCATTGCAAAGCATCGATTTTTTATTGTTGAGGGGAAATTTTAATTACTGTAATTCCAAAATGAAACTATTCAATCACACGCATTAAATATTAAGTATGTTATATTTTATGATCCATTTAAACTGGTAGTACATGTATTTCTAATAAATGAAAATCTTTTTGAACTAATCGCTTCGATAAACCGGAAATACTGTCTAGAAACACACATTATCGAAAACTATTTCTATGTATAAACGGGTCAAATCCTTATATCTAACCCAAAATTTGACCCTATAAAGATTTGTTCAGACAGGTTACTAAGACCACTATAAACTGTTGCTGTATGTATGTTCCTTCTTTTTTGTCACGTGATTGATCTTAACTTAATTTTTCAGCAGACTGTATATTTTATTATGTTTCAAATGTCCCAAATTATTGAACTTGACTGTCTATTCTCCCCATGAAGGGGAATGAATTCATGTTCGATGGAAATAAAAAAAATATGAATATATTTTTGTTGTTTTTCTTTCTGTATTTATTATCGTAAAGTAATGTGTAACCTGACGTGGAGCAGTTTATATTTTCAGTTTCAAGGTGCATGACCCCGGTTTAATAAATTTCCTGAAATTCTTATACAAAGACCTATCAGATTGCTGTAAATAATAATGGTTTTAAGTAAAATCTCTCTCATTTGTACATCGCAGTGCCTAACATAACAATAGAAAATTTAAAAAAAAAAGCAAAACTCATTCAAAACACACTAACCATACACAAAAACCTAATGGAAGATACCATATATAATAAACAAAATAGGGCCAGACTAGCAAAATAAAATTTGACCAATAATACGAGACAAAAAAAAGAAGCACCCACAGCGTAAGACTTCTTCAAAACGGGAACTTTGATTTTAACTACGCGCAAATAATGGTATAATGGTATCATGCTGCCGTCTCCGGTAGTTCGTAGGCATTTTCATGTTTACATATTTAATTAGGGATAAGGACCAAGCGTTTATATGGTGCCTGTACAATAACGTGACTGACAGTGAATGAAATTTTTTTAAAACTGCAACATATGGAGTTATACAAGAAGGGGACTAGGATTGATTTGTTGGCGTCGTATATCGAGTTGCGTCCTTTGAAGCATTTTGTTGAATTAAATATGTACATGACAGAAAGAATGACAGACACAAATTTTAAAATGCAAGATTCGTCTGAATATCGCTGAAATATTGCTGCTCGGGCGTTAAACCCCAAAAAACAAACAAACAAACAAACATAAAATGCAAGATTCACATAACAACATACTTAATTTTAGCGACTAAAGAAGTTGTAATGCAGTCAATTTTTACTCTTGTCACACTTTCCTTTTAAACTGTCTAAAAATGATAACATTAGAAACATCGAAATGAGGGTGAATTTTCCGGGAGATGGTTCACAATGAGTAACATCTTTAACACCGAGCATTTAACGACAAGTTTTCATCGACTGTCCACATAAAGTTATACGGAAGATACCAGCAAAATGCAAATTTAACCAGCAAGCTGAAGTCGTTGATCAGTTGAGGGACCGAGAGACGCGAGTCCCCGAATTCAACGTTGCTTTTCTTACTTCATCTGACTGAACTGTACAATCCGATTCTGTAGTTGGAAGGTCAACTAGAACGAGCAGTTTTTTTTAGGAATTTCTAAGCAAAACGATGACACAAACACATACAACCCAACAAACAGGAATTAACAACAAATGGACACAGAAACACAATACCTGTACATATGCATTATATATTTTAACAAAACATTATCTGTCAATACCCATTTTGTTATCTTAAAGCCTTCTTCTAATAACACCTTAATTTGTATGGCTGACTAATTCTTATTTAAAAATAGATAAGATATGGTGTTTCGACGCTAAAATTCGATAAATTTTCAGTTTGTTGGGGGTATTGCAAAATTATCAAGGTTGAACTTGCAGCATCAACTTTTCTATACATACTGTTAAATTCTTTTAGTTTTCCTTTACTTATTAAACTTTAATAGTTCGATGACGTATGGATACGGTGTTGATTTAAAAAAAAAAGTAATTCTCAGTTTCCCAGTGGCTCTTATATTCTTTTTTTTTAAATGGCCTCCATCAATTTAAAGAGAATGGAAAATACCGTGTATCATATATAGACGCCTTGATTATCTTAAACAACCTGTATATTATTACAGATTTATCTACTCTACCACTGAGATAATATTTAAAAAAAAGAAAAACTTATAGATTATTACATCGCATTTTCCGTATCCTCCCGTGTATCAAGTCCGAGAGCTTCCAAATGTTTAAGTATAATTAATATAATAGTTGTATTCTAACCCGCGAAAGTCCATGTCTGGTAACAGACATTTCGTCATTATTATAGTACTAAAGTTTTATCCCTAAAATAACCAATTATGTACTTTTCTGGTTCTGGTTGCCGAAAATCGTGCTCAAATATCATCCCTTCTATAGAATAATTGGGCCATGCACAAGTTATCCGACCGGAAAATGTCTACAGTGCCTGAATTGTCAGGCCTGAAAACTCACCGTGCACAGCACCTAACTGTCTTACTGGAAGACTGTACAAAGTAGAAAATTATCTTATCAGAAAACTGTACACAGTGACAAATTATTTTACCCACACACTGTACACATTGCTAAATTATCTAGCCGATGCACATACACAGTACCAAATATCTTACCGGGACACTGTTTAGTGCCTAATTTCTAACCGGAACACTGTACACAGTGCCAAATTTTTTGACCGGAAAACTTTTTTTGACCGGAAAACTATACACAGTACCAAAATATCTTACCGGAACAATAAACACAACACAAAATATCGTGCCACAACACTGATACAGTACCATATTATTATACTGGAACACTGCACTCAGTGCCGAATTATCTTACCAGAACACTGTACACAGTGCAGAATTATCTTACCAGAACACTGTACACAGTGCCTAATTATCTTAACAGAACACTGAGCACAGTACCAAATTATCTTACCAGAACATTGAACACAGTGCCAAATTATCTTACCAGATCACTGTACAAAATGCAGAATTATCTTACCAGAGTACTGTACACAGTACCAAATTATCTTACAAGAACACTGAACACAGAACCGAATTATCTTACCAGAATACAGTACACAATGCAGAATTATCTTACCAGAACACTCTACATAGTGCCAAAATTATCTTACAAGAACACTGTACACAGTGCAGAATTATCTTACTGGAACACTATAATCAGTATATGAACTTTTTATTTTCGCGGTCAATAATCTATTGATATATCTTATACAAATGGTATTAGCATTGATAGATTAACTATTTCGAAATTTAAGAGATTGCGCCTGTATATTATATTTTGTTCGATTGTGCCATATTGTATTGATTTTAAGTCCTGTGCCCTTTTGTCGTGCATATTAAATGTCCGATTAATAAGAGGAAGAAAAAGAGAGGCTATAACAACTCGCAACATGTTGAAAGACAAAAAATGAGGACACAAGATGCTTTCAAATTTTACACTCATTAGAAATCCATAAAAACATCGATATTTTCGACGTATTATGTATAAATCATAGCAATAAATGTGCGATTTACAATTCAATAATAGTGTAATTCATATGTAATGAGTTAACCCTATAGTCTGAGTACACGGCCATGGCGTGTGCTGTTCTACTCTTAAGTTTAATGAAATTAAGCTTTGAAGTCTGTAATAGAACCTCTTTTTTTCTTGCCCAAAAGGCCAACTAAAGTACATAGGGTTGTCATTTTTTATCAAATTAGGTGTAAGAATAGGAAGAAGTGTAAAATGCTTTTAGTTGTACATTTGAATAAAAGATTAAATAGTGATATAGTAAGCACTCTTCATTGCCTTTCCTAATTTGTTTTCTTTTTTCATTAATAATGATTTGCACCTGTAATATAGAAGTGCAGAAATTCGTTATTTTTACAGCCGATTTTTCCAAAATTACTCAACGTAGATTGACTTTTTAATTATTAGACTCGACAAATTTACTATTTCTTGGACAAACACACTGTTGTTTATAACCGACCAGCTTTCAACAACCTTATTTGTATGAAACATGTGACACTTAACTTCAACATAAGAATAGTTTCATGTCTTTTATCTCTAATTATCTCTCCAAAACCTAAAAAAAAAGAAAAAAAGAAATCGAAAAATGGAGATCTCAATTTTTACAAATATCAACTTTCATATGCGAGTTCTATAAGATGTATATACATGCATGACATCATGATGAAAGTTATTTCTAGTATATGAGCAAATTAGACCACGTGGTCAAACACCATAAATGCAATAGTAGAGTACACTCAGGAAAATGTAATGGGTAACCCTTTAATATCTTCTGAATCCTAGTCAGTGTGTGGCTTAATCATATTTTCAATGTGAACACATTTTTTTGGATTAACACAGTCATACTCATTTCATTTCGTCGTCGAGTTGTATTTCAATGGTCTGAAACACAACCATGTACATTTGAAACATTAACTGCAAAAAAGCACGTATACTACTACCTTGTAACACAAACAAATGGTGATCGGCACATGAATAACAACAGTACGTGCTAGTGATGTTACGTTAAATGACAATTTTGCTGAATCTTTCTTTTGGAAATAAAAATAAACACACCAAATTTTTGTTCGATGTATATATCATTGAAACAGGCTTTGATTATGCAAGTTTTAAACGCGACAATTAAACCGCTAACTTGCATGACTTGAACCGAATTATACGATAAGTCAATATTTTTTTAGCCAGCACTAATGGTCTGAGTGATTATATTGTTTACCTGATCGAAACATTTATATTGATTATTCTACATTTATTTCAGACTTGCATTGGCGTTCGTTTACGTCGAAGACGTTTGAATCTGAAAATTCAAGCCAAGTAGTAATAACAAAGCCTGTCTTATAAGGTCAATTCAATTCATCAAAATAATAAAACAGAGCTTACAAAATGAAAGTTTCTTCGGGAGCGTTTCAGGTTTCACCTGTCTCACATTTATAATTTGGAAATTATTGGCTGTGTAGAAATGAATTGAGCTTCTCAAGAAGAAAGGGACTAGTCTTATAGTTTGAGAGCACACACTGAGCTCCGTCCATCATAGGCATAGCCTAAAATCATATTATCTCAAATACGAGCACACTGACCCATATTTATTTTTCTTCTTATTCTAGCATAAAAGATTTTAAAGATTTCATAACCCTTTAAAATCCTTGTTATTCTTAGAAAGAAAAGTGAACATACTTAAACAAATAAATATCACACTTTTCTATGCTTTGATACAGAACATTGTTTTATTCAGTGTGTATGCCACAATTAGTTTGCAACTTTGTATTTTATATTATAACAACTTGAATGATATATTTTCCCAGTATGATGTATTTTTTTACCGCTTGTACTGATGGTACTTGAACGGTGAAAAGCATTTATCCTACCTATTAATCTGATATTGAAGTTTCTCATCCTAGGTATTCATGTTTCCCTTCTTGTGGCATTAACTGTTATACCGATACCACATGTATTATAATATGTGCGAATCTTGACCACTAGATGTTTTATTGTTCTATATTATCTTCCTAGTTTTGAAATCATCGATTGAACTTTTTTTCAAAATAATATGACTGATGGAAATATGGATATTCATACTTACAGATTTTGTAGCGGGAATTTTCGTTTACATTTGACAATGTTATGACATGAGTCAGGGTCCCTATCAATAAACTGTTTAAAAGACATACTAAGTAACGCACGCTTATGGTAACCTTAAATTGATAAATAAAAATCAGAAAAAAAACAAGTATAACTATAACAAGTTTAAGACGTTCTTTCTTTAACAACAAATTTTAAAGAATTGACGCAGGAACACGACAAGGTTGTACAGTTGTACCTTTTCTATCTTTCATACCGAACATTTGCTTGCATTTATGATCATTGGTCTATTTAGAATATATCACTTTAATGAGTGAAAAAGTAGAAATGTTAATGTAATGACAATTTATTTTACTCGATTACTAATTACAGGCGTCTTGTTATATAATGATAGATGATATGAACAGAGGTAAAACGACTTTCGGAAGATTCGTTTTCGGATTTATATTTAAAATGAAACATTCTTAAAGTAATTGAAAGTGTTTTTTTCCTGGAAAAAGTCTTGAGTAGATACCAATAATTAAATTAAAAAGTGAAATTGAGAGGAATTGAGGTCTGAACGACACAAAAATATTATGACCGAAATAAAATCAAAGTACTCGTGTGTCATAGACTTTACCCATTTCAAATACAAATGTATAGCCAAAGCTTAGTCAATTTCGATCTGACTTGACAAAAACATATGAAGTACCACCAAACAACTCATAGTAAAACACACATAGAACTAGAAATTATATCGGGCTCCTTTAAAAACTGGAACCAAGCAAGTGCCAGGTGCAAGGATATGTGTCCCTGCTATTCTAGAGCCATCCATCATGTTTGATATTGGCGTTTAATTATGATGATTAATTTGGAGCATTACAAGAAACATTGTTTCATGTATGAATTGTCAAATCATTTAACAAATGACCACAGATCTGTTGATTTGATTGACCACTGGTATTTTATCTCGTAAGTACACATTTCAGACTTAATTGATCGGTAATCAGACACAATTGGTCTATTATATTGGTCCTATTGTTCACCTTCTACAGATGTAGTACACCTTATCGAAAATCACGATAGGAGATTACAGTTATGCACAGTGTACGACTTCGTATTTTATACGTTATTGCATTATATGCGGTAACTTAGGAATTCGACGTGTATCACCAATTTTGGCAACACTTTTCGTTTCGACATTAAGAATATTAATTAATGGTCCTTGGATTGATTAATATACGAGTCTCGGGTTGATTTGAAATGTGATACAGATTTTTGACATGTAATATTCAGTATAGTGCTATAATCAGTATAATTAATATACAAAAAGTATATTTTAATCTATATCTATAATGTATTGCTATATCGTACTTAGATTAAGATATGACTTTTTTGTCCATGATTTATAATTGATTTTAAACCCATTATCGATTATCGTTTACCATATATCGAAAAATCTATACAATACTCATAGACCTTATATCGCATCCCTACTCAGCATAAACTTGAAGTATGGTTAAAATATTTTTAATTTAAGGATCAACATTTGATTTTTTATGAGTGGAGGGGGCCGGGATTAAATCTATACATTTAAATGAGAATACCTCATTTTGTGTGTCACTTCACTTCCTTCCGCGAAAAACTAATCATCATGCCTTGATGTGCTATAGGTAACATGCATAGTCGCCAATGATTATTCCGTTTTAGTTATTTTTTGAGAAAAACGAAAAAAGGCATCCGGATGTTGTTTCCATCACAGGATGGACTTTTAAAGTCGTAGACAACACTTCCGTTCAGTCAAGCTGCACCTGTTTTATCAGTGTACATAGAACTTTTGTACATTTAGAGGCAACCTTAAATTCCTAACTTGATAACATACAGGAACCGGTGTCAAACATTTCTCCTGGAATCGATAAAAATGCGATTTCTTGTGACCCAGAGAATCGGTACATGGTTCCGTTAACAGGTCTGCGCACCTCTCTATGAAAAAAAACTTTTAACAAGACATTCATGGATTTCTTCAGTGATAAAATCTTTTACATAAGTTACTTCTACAGTTTATATATTTTCAACCACGCTTTAAAAGCCCGCGCGATTTCGCGGATGTGTTCTTGTTTAAAATAAAAAGGCTAGACATACCAATCCATGGGTAAAATATGCAGGACATTGCAGGATCTATAAAAAGGCATATTTAGGCTGTGAAATTTATGGTAAGTTTAAAGAGAAAAAAAAGGCACGCCTAATGGTGCGAAAAAAATACAGGATAAAATTTTTACTCGAAATTAAAAGGCAGGCTCGAAATTTTAATCGTAGCCTTTCATGGATATCAAATGGTCGCTCTCTAAGAGTAATTGCTGATGTTAGATTTTCTACCTAAAACACGCCAGAGTATTACTTGTTCTATCGAACATGAACTATCTGTCATAGGACCTAAAACTAAAGCCAGTCAATCAATCAATCCACCTTAAAATCCGGTTTCGTCTTCTTTGAAATTTACTTAGTTATCCATTGGTCGCTTCCATGACTGTGGCTATTAATTCCAGAATACAACTGGAACATTTTTATTTCAGTAACTGCGATATTGCATTAACAGGTAGTAAACCATCCATTATAGTTTGTGACAAACATGCTTTTGATTACAAGTGTGACAGATTTATTTAAAACTTTGACTTTTAGTGTTTCGTAATTTTCACTTTATCTCAGCCTAATTATTTGATATTTCAAAGAAAACGAAAACATATAAAATACGACAAAATATATAAATCAAACAGCAAAAATTCGTGTAATGAATCACGCCACTTTTTTCAAAACGACATTTTCTTTACAAAATTAGCACAATAAGGACAAAAGTCTCCCTATTTTTCATAATTTAACCATTAATTAACAGAAATGTTAATTTTTCCCATTGTACAAAAAGCGAAACGACAAAATTTTCTGAGCCTCGAGGCAATTTACATATATTTTTGATGTATAATTTGTCAGCCGATCTGTCCATTATTTGACTGATTTGTTTAGGATACTATCGAATGTTCCTCCGTCTATTACACCGGGAATCCTGCAATAAGCAAAGTTAGAACAACATTCGCTAACAGTCAATGCGTGCATCCGGGTCGTATTTCTCTTTTGATAGACTGTTTCTAGTATCATAGCAGTGTCATGTTACCATGGAAACAACATTAATGCCTTATTGTTCTATTGTTATCTATCCTTGTTGATCTAACGTTATCAACTCTTCTTCTTGATTAAGTTTTTTTACTCTACTTGATCTGGTCTTGTTCTGTATCACCTTAGTGATCTGGTGTTGTCAAGCATTATTAATTTAATGTTGAGTTCACTTGTTAAAACTGCTTTCGACTACTCAATAAAATCAAGCGTTGTCTCCCCTTGTTGATCTAGTGTGGTCTTTTACTGTCGATTAACTGTTGACGCTTCACTTGTAACTCGAATGTCACCTGCTCGATTGATATATTGTTGACTCTTCTTGATGATTTAGTATCGAATTACTGTTTACTCCCCTTGTTGACCTGGTGTCGATTTACGGTTGACTACTCTAGTTGATCCAGTGTCATCTACGAGTATTGATATATTGTTGACTCCCGTTGTTGTACTTGTGTCCCCTTGTTGGTTTAATGTTGATTTACTGTTGAGTGCCCTTGTTGATCTGATGTCGATTTATAGTTGACTCCCCTTGTTGATCTGGTGTTGATTTATAGTCGACTCCCCTTTTTGATCTGGTGTCTATTTATATTGTTGACTTTAATTGTTGACCTGGTGTCGATTATTGTTGACTTCCCTTGTTGATCTGGTGTCGATTTATAGTGGATAACCCTTGTTGATTCGGTGTCGAATTATAGTCGACTCCCTTGTTGATCTGATGTAGAATTATAGTCGACTCCCTTCTTGATCTGATCTCTATTTACAACAATGGCTGATCTGTTGTCGATTTGGTGTGGATTCCTCTTGTTGATTTGGTTTCAATTTTACTGTTTACTCTCTTGGTTGATCTTGTGTCGATTTGTTATTGACTCTCTTTGTTTATCTGGTTTCGTTTTACTGTTGGCTACCTTTGTTTATCTGATGTCGATTAACTGTTTACTGCCCTTATTGATCTTGTGTCGAACTATTGTTGACTGCCCTTGTTGATCTGGTATCTATTTATAGTTAACTTCTCTTGTTGATCTAGTGTCGTCTACTAGTATCGATTTACTGTTGGCTTCACTGGTCGATCTGGTGTCGTCAGTCCATGTTGATCCAGTATTTTTAATCTATTTGGTCTTGTTCTGAATAAGCTTGTTAATTTAGTATCGTCTACCATTGTTGATTTTCTGTTAACTTCACTTGATGACCTGGTGATGACTACCCTAGATGATATAGTGTCGTCTCCCTTTGTTAATTAAGTATCGTCTTTCAATGTTGATTTTCTGTTACTTCCGATATTTATTCATGTGTTGTTTTCTACCCGGGTTGATCTATTGTTGTCTCCCCTTGTTTGTCTAGATTTATCACATTTTTAATGAAGAATCATTTAAATCGTGTAGCTCTACTAACGTCATACCTTGATATTTAATTATCCTCACACTATTCGTCAAACCTTAGTGGATCAACTAATCGTCACGCATCGCTGGTTTCGTTTCATAGTTACGGACATATCTTATCTATTAATATCGTTACATCTCCTTTGTCAGGCATAGTCATATTCTGTTGCTATGTTCATTAATCGTGCTTTATTCAAACCTCGGTCAATACGTATTTTAAGGAATATATTTTCATTAAAATGAAAAGATACGGATGAATTTATCGATGAAACTATAAGTTTCTGCTGAGCCCCTTGTGACGTGTAATATCCCAATACGAACCTCAGATCCATCCTCGTCATTGTAACCCAAAACGGTCAACTGTAGAACGATAGGAATTATTCACCACAACAATGCCGAGAAAACCTAGAAAGATAAATCGACATTTAAAGACTGATATTTTTGCTTCACACAAACGCTTAAGAAAATTTTAAGATCGAACGTTTTCTTGTCAGAAAGGCGATGACAAAGATTCGATAAGCTATCGAATCGTAGGATATCTAGAATAAATGTGTTGAATGTTTTCACGATCTTCCTCTGGTTTTCTTAGCTTCTTAAATTACGAGTAATTTATTACAAATTACCAGCGTTATCTCCGCAAATTTACTTTCTCTCTTAGCATTGAAAAATATTAAGAAAAACATGTGGGTGAAAATAGGATGGACCAGAATTCAATTCACTGTTTATTTTCAAGGGAATAGTATTTCCATTTACTATTTTAGATGATATAAAAGAATAGCTGTTAATTTTTATTTATTTTAGGTTGACATTCTCTGAACCTAAGCTTTAAATTTGTCGTTTTGAATGAATAAATAGTGTTTGAATCATGTAAAAACTTGTGGATATTTTAGGAAATATTTTTACATTTGATTTAAATGCAACAATGATATTTGCTTTTTCTTCATTACATGTTATACATGTTGTAAATTCAGGGAATGCATGCATCACATGCTAATTTCACTATTGTAGAAAAACGAAAATAGGTATGGATAATTTGGTCGATGGTTTCTTGTTATTTATAGACCACGTGGATAATTTGGTCGGTGATTTCTTCTTATTTATAGACCACGTGGATAATTTGGTCGGTGATTTCTTCTTATTCTATGTTCATTGACCACGTGGATAATTTGGTCGGTGATTTTTCTTATTCTATGTTTATGGACCACGTGGATAATTTGGTCGGTGATTTCTTCTTATTCTATGTTCATTGACCACGTGGATAATTTGGTCGGTGATTTTTCTTATTCTATGTTTATGGACCACGTGGATAATTTGGTCGATGGTTTCTTCTTATTCTATGTTTATAGACCACGTGGATAATTTGGTCGGTGGTTTCTTCTTATTCTATGTTTATGGATCACGTGGATAATTTGGTCGGTGGTTTCTTCTTATTCTATGTTTATGGACCACATGGATAATTTGGTCGATGGTTGTTTTCTTATTCTATGTTTAACCTATTATTTCTACCTTACAAATAAACGAAAATAAGGTTGAAAAAAAAATAAACATTCACATTATAATCCAATTCATTTAACATAAAATCCTATGGAATTTTTTTCTCAAGAAAATATCAAGTACACGCCATACCTCGTATGCTCGAACATTGAAGTTTCAGCATATTTTTTCTTATTTCCTCGAATATCTTTCTACAGGTTTATATAAAGAGAATAGGTATGGTGTACGTGTCAAAGAGACAATAACCCCATCGGGATGAAAATATCAGCCCAAGGCCATCCACTGGTCTTCAATGAACGATGAAGAAATCCTCATACATCAGGGCAGGCTGCAGCTGGCCCCAAAATATTATTATATAAATGTTCAGTGAAAGAGTTGCCCCTATACACCAAAGTGACATAAAAACTAAACTAAAGGTGAAAATGAAACAAGACATACAGTGGCCAGAAATTTCTGACTGGGAACAGGCGCAAAAAAATGCGTCGGGATTAAAGTACTTTGGCGTGGTCACAAATAGTCTGCACTTTATTTTAAACTCATTTTTTTCGTTGTGATTTAATTATTTTGATATACATTCTTATGAAGACAATGCAGTATACAAAATGGGTTATACTCCCAAGTCAGGGTTTTTAGTCAACCTTCGCTCCCTAAAACCCCTGCCGATATCATTCATAGTTACCGGGTATCGTCCAGCGCCATCTAGTGAGTTACCTAAATTTAACCCGGATCCAACATCCAATCAAATCACTCGTAATGGAAACTCTTTGATATAACTTGACTACACATAACGTTTATTTTTTCGGTAAAGACTATGAACATAATCTACAGTTATAATTTTTGCTCATATTGAATCATTTGTGACACCTTACAACTATCAATTACTATATCGGATCGTCCATTAGCTTGTGTTATTGTTTACCTTTCCACTGACGTTATATGTTAAATCGATTTTCATCCGTATCCGGGGAAGTAACCAATCGGAATTGGCTGGACGATACCCGTTAAATATGAATGAGTGATGTCAGGGGTTTGAGTGAGCGAATATGGACTCAAAATCCTCGGGAGGATAAGTTATACTATTTCCAACAGATTTTTTTTCAGTTGATATGAAAATTAAAATGTGATGTAATACTATAAAGAATAATAACCAAAAAAAGATCATGCGGGGAGGGGGTGAAAGCAACATCTACAACGTTAAGTATTGGGGAATATTGAATCATATTTTTGTTTTCTTTCCATGTCTGAGTACTTTTTTGTGCTCAGATTTGGAATAATTTTATTTTTTCAAAATAATTCTTGCCACACACCCCTAGTATGATCAAAGACTGAAGTCTTCAAAGTCGCCAATCGTCAAATATTCACTGCATGTCTCTGATTTTGGCTTCCTTTCAAATCCGAAATAATACGAATGCGATATGCTCTAAAATCGGGTGACTTCCGCTAAAATCTTGCTTCCGTAGTTTTTCGTAACCGTGATGACCCGATTTCGATCTGATGTAAACAGTCAGTCCGTAAAAGGCAAAATAGACGCCTCAACGCCGATTAGAAAAATGCTGAACGAAATACACTTGGGTAGTCTATCCAGTCACCCTAGAGTGTTTATTCGATAGTAAAAAATAGCTTATTTGTTATTTACGTTCAATATCATCACAATTGATACACCTGGGACTCTGTTGATGACTTGTGACGATTTTCGTAGTCAGAATATATTATTTTAACTTAGATACCAAATTGTGCAACCGCTTTAAAACAAGTTACACACGAAATTGTGTAACCGCTTTAAATCTACAATTAAATAAACCGGAGCAAACGCTGGAACGAAATACCGACATACTTTTTTCTATACCTTATTTCGAAGAATGGATTTTTTAAGAATCTTTAGAAACAAGTAGAAATATATCATCATCCTCATGTTCAACGATTTCGTTCACTTTTATTTAAAGTGATAAATTGTCATTGAATTTTCGTCCAAAGTATCCGTGACCTCGAATAAACCCCAAACCATTTATAAATGGGTAGATTTAATTTTACCTCTAATCCTATTCAACAGAAAATACTTCTTTACCTCTTCTGTTTGTTATTTATTTTCTGAACAAATTGAACAACATAAAAACCAATTGGCCATGATACATTCTATACTATAATAGTTTATTTACTTTCTGTCAGAAGAAGAAAAATGGACTACAGTGTAAATCATTCGGCGTAAAATTTGCGTCAACTTGTCTCTTCTTGAGTCCATTATTAAACTAAATTGTTAAATTATTCCACCTGTTCTATTGAAACTTTGAATAACGGTTACCGTTTTGCACATAACAATTTAGGATCAAAGATAAGCCTATAAGTCTAGTAAGATATGCAGGAGGACCCCTCATGGTATAAACCTATTCACAATCATACGGAAACTGATGTCGACCCGGGTGCATTTCGTACATTATACTTTTTCATTGCTTTCCACCTAATGACTTCACTAGCGTGCGCTAATGTGACGTCGGTCTGATGCGACGGAATCCAGAAGAAACAAAGATTAAACGATTCCTACAGGATGTCATTACGGTGTCCCATTCAAACTCTGAATTAAATTCTCTTTTCAAGTCATTATTGGGTAATATTTTATGCCAAAAATCTTCAACGCGGTGCCTTTGGAGCTACCTTTTATCAGATGAATGGCTACGAAAAGATAATCACAACGAGCATCGTCCATTGGTCATTTTGTGAGTTAAGCTGTTAAAAGTGAGACAGATGTATCCGTTTTTTTTTGTTTTTTTTTTTGTTTGTCCGCTCATGATTTTACTGAAAAATTTGAATGAACCCAAGGGTAATGTATTTTGTGTGAGAAATACTTTCTTAGATACAAGTATACGGGACGATTTATACAGAATACAATTTCTATCCCCGTATGTACAATGAATGCATATATTATGTTCATTTCAAACGTATTTTACTTCCTCAATTGCAAAATGGATTTGACGGAAGATTTACGAGCTTTTTCACAGTCAGTTGCGCATAAACATTTACAATAATAGTGTGACAAGAGCAGAGAAATATAAGGAAAATTGTAGTAAAGATTCATAAGCAATACCTCCAGTAAAATCAATTCATGGTTCAATATCAAAGTTAGGTTTTAACAACATACCGATATTTTTGGTTTTGAGTACTTCCTCATATACAACTTACTGTAGAATCATGGACTTTCTAATTATTTGGTTTATATGCTCTGATGAGAGATTATTCATTATAAATCCTACAGCAAACCGAAATTTGCAATATTTATATGATTGGTATTTTTGTGTCCTACCATTCCTGATGATGAAATTGTTAGACAAACTTTTGTGATATTTCTAAAAAAAAAAAAAAAAGATAATCTTATGAGAACACTTTTGACGGTGTTAAATCATTTGCAGAAAGAGAATTTTGGGATTATAGCGAAGTTGAGGCCAAGGAACTTCCAGACGTAGCTTCAAACTGGTTGACTTGAACATTGATATTTTACGATTGTCCATATAAATATACATAGACATTATTGAGCAGGGTTGGAAATCCTAAATATGGATATATAATATTGGTTTAAATACTGTGATGAATATTTTGATTCTCGGAAAATCGAACTTTATGAATTTTCCTTAAAGCTAGTGTCCTGAACAAAAAAGATTATCATTTATGGCATCAGAATAGTTCTGTTAAAAAAAGTAAGGCTTAAATACAATAATGTAACATCTTGGTCCATGGTAATTATAGTCATGCCATGTTATTCCCTAATTTCCCTAAAACCTCTTAAAATCATTAACATCATATTTTTACGACCAACTTTTCACTCGAAATAAAAGCACCACCTCCAAAATGTGACTAATTATACAAATTTCGATCGATTCGTTGGATTAAAAGATTTTAAAGCCATTTTGGGATAATGATTGCGAACCATCGATTTAAGTTAGCGATGTTGCCTTTTCCCGGAGATCCCCAGATGTGTTCTCCGTTTAATACATCTTTTACGGCCCTTTTACGATTTTATTGCCAGGTCGTAAAATTTGACAATCGACCAAGAGAGCTCCCGAAGTGCATGGTTATCCATTTACTTCGGAGTACACATTGTCATTCGGGAAGCAAGGCTTTGAGTTTCTATCAATGTCCTCTCCGCCTGAAAGATTTTATATGAACTATTCAGAATAGACACGACTTCGGTTTTGTTTCCAGACCTATTGTGTTATTCTCCTTCTCATCATTTCACAAAATAGGGAGTAATAAAATTGTAAGAGAGACTATATTTCTATTGCTGTAAAAGAAGACAACGTCCAGCCAACCACTGTCTTAAATCATGTAATTTATTTAGTATACCTTTCAGCCATGTGGTCACAGTGTCAGAGATGTCGTCTTTGGGCAGATGGCGTATCATTATAGAATTGATAGTTCGACCATATATCCACCTTCTACCTGGTATGATGCATCAGAATGGCAAGAAAGGTCATCATGGGGTTATATCAGGTGATGAGTTTTAAATTTCAGAGTCAGACATCAAACAAATCCGTCAATCTTAATAGCCTTGTAGATTGACGTAACATATTAGTTAAGATCAAACTTAAAGACGACATGCAAAGGTCATATTTTATTTGCGAGTAGTCGTATCCTTTTATCCTTGCCCTTGTTCCTTCATCAATTTTTTTTTAAGTTTAAAAAAGGACAATATGATTATGTTGAGAATATTTGTTGGACAGTCAGAAATATCTTTTAATTGTGAAATCACTAGCATTCGCCTATCATACTCTTATTACCGACCACCATTATAGAGCCCGGTGCGGGTCCGGATGTCAAAAGAATAGACCAGCAGCGGCGCTAAGCTTGTCGTAAAAGGCGATTAAATAGTGCTCAGAACCCTTGCCAGGGGCTAGGCGCTTTGCCCACAGAGCAACTGGGTTGTGTGCTCCAGGTGGTGGAATGGGGTACCCCTATCGTATTACATGCTGGGGTTGTCAGGCTATAATACGGAAAACCTGACCGCAAACCATAGTGTTGCACCGTGTTGGGAAAGATACCACGTTCCTCGCACATTAAAGAACCCTTCTGTGGTATTCGATAGGAGAAGGAACCTTTGCTCTCCGCCACAAGAGGCTAAATTGCCCGACCCTAACCATCTCTCTGAACGAAGCTGAGATATTGCTGCTCAGGCGTTAAACCTCAACAATCAACCACCTTGATAGAGGACCTACAAATCACTAGCATTCGCCTATCACCGACATTACCACCTTGATAGATGACCTACTAAATAAATTTAAAACTGAAAAGATAAAATGCCTGTTAAGGATTTTTAGTGAATTATTTACTTAATGATCAAGAAAGGTGTAATTTTTGGGATCGAAGTGTAAAAAAAAACTTGCTTTTTCAGTTTATGGGATGGGGTGCCAGTCTGATTCCGGATATATTTTAGAAACTGTCTCACCAGTTATTTTACTATTCATTTTATTTTTGCTTTTATCATATCATATCTTATATTGCTTGAGAACTGTTCTCTTGCATCAATATTCAACATCCCATCATCATGCTTTTTTTCATTTCTCTACAACTATTCCCTGAATACTTGTTTAAAGCATCTTTTCGCTACAACAGATCCTTATACATTAAGGGGTTCCAGTAGAAGGAAACTGAAGGCGAGATACAGTGTCCAATGAACCTCGCCTTCAGGTTCCTTCTACTGGAACAACTTTTTATGCCCCCGCGACAAACTGTCGGGGGCATATTAATTTACCACTGTCCGTCCGTCCGTCCGGATTTCACATGATCATGGCTTGTCCGGCTATCTCCTAGTACAGTTTTTGAACTACATCTAAAATATTTTACAGAATATTTCTACATATGATGAAGGTGTGCAGGGCCAAAGAATTTTGATTTTCGAAATATTACGGAAATTGGTGAAAGTTACACTTAGTCATTTTACTCAGAAACAGGGCTATATGGCTTGTCCGGCTATTTCCTCGTACAGTTTCTTTAACTATGTCTAAAAAATTTTACAGGATATTTCTACACACGATGAAGGTGTACAGGGCCAAAGGATTTTGATTTTCGTGAAATATTACGAAAATTGGTGATAGTTACACTTTGTCATTTTACTCAGAAATATATGGATCATGACTTGTCCGGCTATCTCCTCGTACAGTTTTTGAACTACATCTTAAATATTTTACAGGATATGTTTACACATGATGACGGTGTGCAGGGTCAAAGGATTTTGATTTTCGTGCATTATTACGGGTAGTGGGGAAAGTTAGACTTACTTATTTTCGTAAAAAATAGGGCTATATGGCTTGTATGGCTATCTCTTTCTGTAGTTTTTGAACTACATCTAAAATGTTTTTGCAGGATGTTTCTACACATAATGATGTTGTGCAAAGTCATAGGATCTTGATTTTCATGAAATATTACGGAATTGGATGATAGTTAGACTTTGTTGTTTTTGTCAGAAATATATCCCAAGCAACAAAGAGTAATCAAGGGAACCAATGTTATAGCGGTAATCAAAAGAATGTAATCCAGGGACAAAGACCAGACATGGAAAACAGACATACACAACAAAGAACACAAAGTAACTAAAATCATACATACAAAGTAACAAAAGCAAATGAGCAACTCGGACTCCACTAAAACCTTGGAGCACGGACCAGGTGCACCGGTAGGGTAAGCGTCCTCTGCTTTTCTAGATACACCCGCCAAGTTGCTCATAAAAAGTCAAGTCCGGGGTAGACAAACGAGGAAAGGAAAACTATGACCCGTTGAATAAATCAGTTTTCACGGTGCAGATGGATACACCATAACGATCCACGAGTTCATGATGACGACCATAAAACTTCTGAAGACTTCAATCTTGTAGCAACACAACCCTGTTCCAGAAGCCTATTTGTTAGAGTTCTAGCACGATACAAAAAGTCTGCGTAGTTTCGGCAAGCTCTGGCATAACGTATGAGTTGTGATATGAACACTCCATACGCAGGTGCCGAAGGGATGTTGCCACAGATGAAAGAAAAGTTGACAATTCTGAATGAAAAGTCATCACGTTTGTCGTAAAGTTTGGAGTTTGTTATGGGGATATTAACATTTTTTACATGTATGTGTCCATTAATACGCCCATCAATCCTCTTTTTCTCATCACAACTAGTCTTGACACCACCAAACAGAATTTCATGACACTATGTGGCCAGGATACAATATGTAGATATGCATATATTTAAGACTTTCTGATCTCCTAATTGATCCCCAGGCCATGAGTAACACAAGTCTTGGTAGGATTTCTGAATCTGCAAACCATGTCTTCATACAAAATAAAAATGTTCCTAATTTGGCAAATCTAGCGAGCGGGGGCATCATTACAGACACATTTGATTTACTAAAAAAATCGCTACTAACAAATGAGGCGGGGGCTCCTGTGATAAACAGGGCTTCTAGTTTTGTGAAAAGTAAGCAGGTTGTTCATGTTTAGCGCTTCATGTTTTTGCATAGGAATGATGACCCACTTCAGCACCTTTCATAGGTTGGAAGGTTTGCTCTTATTTGTTTTTAATGTTCAAAACCTATATTACTATTCCTTCTTTATGGAAAAAATACAGGGTTCAGAAAATATTTTGATAAGATCTGTTTTTTCCATGATCAATACGAACAACATATTCAGCAAGACGCTCATAGTCGACGCACTAAAATGATAATACTATAAGTATCAAATTTACAGAACGAATATTACTAGCTGTTATAAATGTGGTGTGGTCCTCTTAATAGATTTCCACATATACCCCCATCATACAAATATTGCAAAGGTAATCAAGAGGGGATATATATATAATTTGATAACAGAAATAATTTTCTAGAGTTAACATTTTCTTTATCGTAACAGTAGCATGAGACAGCCAAATTATATGTTTACAATTGCAAACTCTTGCCAAGGCACGTTAGGATAAATCAGTGCTTCCCGGACCTGGCAGAAGATTAGTCCACCAATATCTGATTTCCGGGATTAAGTATTCTATTAGATATCTTATTGCTAAACGTAAAATGTTCTTTAACATAATCCCATCACAATAGCACACCTTTATCTTCATGTCATGAATATTTTCCGTGTTATTAATTACCCAACTGTTGCATTCTTTTAATACGTGTTTTATTTTCCCTCTCTGTACAGTTTATTGCTGGTGCCACCTTTGGGACTCTGAGATAGAATTATTAGACCTGGAACCAGCCTATATCTGAATACCTAATTTCATTGTGTGCGTCTTTTTTATAACCAGATTATATGGAAGTTTATGTGTTATAGTTGTAGAAAGTGCAGACTTTAATTGTCATAAAGGTACTAAAACTATCACTCATAAGGCTTTATGAGATGCACAAATATGCATGTATTGTTAATCATCTGTCATAAGTCTTGGGATGAGATCTGGAGGAGGTAGACTGGAACAGGTCCTTGTATAACCGGGGCGAGGATGATGATGATGATGTTGATGGTGATGAGATTAAATAAAATGATGTATATTTTATAAATAGGATACGTTTTTTTATCTATCGTGGAGCTAATCTTTATATTTTCTTGTGTTTGTAGATTGTCTTGGAGGAGATCTACATGGCTTTGAAGAATAACATTCTATAAACTAAGTATCAAATAACGTTATTGTCCCTTCTTGACTTGACTAGTGCCTTGCTTACTCTCAGAGTGAAGAAGTGAAGTGAAGAATTTTTATCCAACTCGGTTCGGTTGTAGGCGTTCTAGACGTTCTTTCTCTCCCACTGATGATTCCATTCCAGTGCCTGTTTTCTTCTCAAGTTGGTATCTATTCCATGCATGTCCACTTTCTTTTCTTTATCTGTCATGGAGGGTATAGCTGATGTGTATGTTTCAATAGATCCTGGTTACGAATGCGGCTTTTCCTGGATCTTGCGTACTTGGGCCATTATTGAGTGGTGAAGCACAGATGGTGGGTACATTGCTTTAAACACTACAACAAAACAGCATATGGTTGATGAAAAAAAAGGATTCACACTTAGCGGTAAGCTCTTGTCGGCTTCTATACAGACGACAACAGTTTACATGACCATTTCTCACAATTTAATAAAATTCAGCAACACAATCACTGAGTAAAAAGATACACTAAGCAATTAACCTCGGTATAAAATAATCTTAAGGCGCGTCCCTCGAGTCACATTGAACTTGTAAAATATAATAACTGTCGAAAATATAGATGTGGGAAATGCTCGCACTTGTCACGCCTACTGGAGAAGGATTGTAATATACATGTATCAATTACAAGATGAAAATTCCACTGCTATTCAAAGGCAGTGAATTTTAAAATCAAACACGACGATTATCTGTTAATATGTGTACAGAGACTACAAATTAAGAAATTAGATCTGTCTTGGATTGAAGACTTTCCTTCTAAGTCTTTAATTTCTATTGTAGTTACAAAGAAGCCCAATTCGTGTCGGAAGGTACAAAGGTCACATCATCAAGTCATAAATATAATTTATTTATTTGTACTTGTAACGTATTCACTTTCACGAAATTTTATTCGCCACGCGACACCATGACGACATTATTTTCGGACAAAACATCCATGGTCGTTCCTCATGTTACAATTTTACTTATTTTTAGATGAAAAATAATGATTTTGTACATCATATATAATAATCGGTCCAGATATAAAACAAGTTTTCCATGAAATGAACGGAGCGGAGAAAATTGTATTCACTCAAGCACAAATGATGTTCTATGACCCCCAGAGTTTGTTGTCATATTCATTTTCATCGCAAGAAAGCGTAAAGAGATGACAGTACTTTGTCTCTACAATTAAGAAGACTGGCTTTGTCGTTGATAGGTGCATTATAATAATTTGACGTTTTTATTAATGTGAGGGTGTGTATTTTAAAGCATTAATTGAAAACTGTATGACAAATATGCACGCCAATAAAACCACACAAACATCTTACAAATGTACTACTCGAGTTCTCTTTAAAATTGTGGTATTATAAAACAGCATGAAGTTTTAAACAAAATGATTCAAATCAAATCCCATTTCATCCTTATGTCATGATTTGTGATGCAAACTATTTCTGGGAAGAGCGAGTTACATGTACCCTATAACACACATTTAACCTTATTTGGACTTTACACTCAGAGTAAAGAGACTTGAGAAGATTTGTGAGGTATAAAAATCTCTCAAACAATTTCCAGAGTAATACACATGTAGGAAGTCCCATTGAAACATGGCTTTCAAATTTCATATCCCTCTATGATTTGACCTGACACTATCACTTGCACGTTCATGTTGTTACCCATTGAGAGATAAGTATTGGTATTGAATGTGCTATAAGAGAAAAGAGAATATCGTCGAATCGTCGAATGGTCAACTAAGGTATATAAATGATCGTTCGACAACCTAGGCATTGCCGGCAACACCAAAACACGACGCAAGAAGAACATGAAAGTATACTTATAAAAGCTGCTGAAATTGTAATGAAGTCAGATAGCAACAAAAACTACAAAACTAAAGAGAAAACATCAAGGAAATAGCAAAAAAATAAAAACCCACTAAAATCAGGATGAACTTAAGTGTTCACTTTCTCACTGCAGTCTTCCTAATTTTTTATATTACATGTCCACTGTGCACTATACAAACGCATTATCTTCTTTGCAACAAATTTTTTTTGTACAAGTATCAATACCCGCTTTAAACAAAAACATATCTAAATACTAATGTACTAGTGTAACATGGTGTCCTAATAACCTTTAAAAATCTAAGCCCTTGAAATATTAAGAACAAAACATTCGATCAAACAGAATTATGGAGATATATTATAACCAAATTGAAGACCTCCACCACTTAAATGTTACTGTAAGCATATTTTATAACAGTTTTGAGTAACATAGCAGATGTTTCTAGAAAGACCGAGGACGCCCACCATACCGACGCACTTGGTCCATTCTCTGGGTTTTTAGTTTAGTCCGGGTAACTCACTAACTTTGTTTTGTATGTGGTTGTTATTTTGGTTATAGTTCATTTTTTGTTGTATGTGTTTATTTTTCTAGTCTAGTCGTTCTTTTTGTTTACCGTTTGAACCTTGGTTCTTTTGATTTCCCTCTCCGTGTACCGCACAGATAAAACACCATATAATATAATATAAGTAGAATTCGAAATAAGAAAATATTAAGTGTGAAGTTCGTTCAATGCATACTAGTTGAAGACTTTAATAATAACGAATTCTTGATTGTATTTCCTATAAGATAAACGTACATATCTTTTAAACAAACATTAACTACATGCATATGTCATACAAACATTAACTAAATGTATATGTCATACGAACTGTTCACTGTGTCATTTTTTCTGTTTTTTTTCTAACGTTGTAATCCAGGTTCCCTTGATTTCCCTTAATTTGAATACTGTTTTTTAAAACTATTTTTGTACCATTTCATATAAAATTCAGAAAGCACCAACATTAAAGTGATTCATGGTGAAGAAAATGCCAACGTACAAATAATGATTTTTTTAATCTACATATACTATATTTTTGCGAATCAATGGTCTCGAGATCTGTACTTTTGTGCGTCACATAGTCCGTCTAAAAATGGGGAAAACGAAGTGTATATATATACTGAATATTACATGTCAAAATCTGTATCACATGATGTATCGACCGAGACTCCTATGTCACCCCAGGGACTACCGGCCCGCATGGTGATGTAGGTCGAGGGTTGATACAGCATGTGATACAGATTTTGACATATCATGTTCATTATATCATATATTATAACCGTACAAATGATATAGTCTGGGAGGGGTGCGATATAAGGTATGTGATATAGGTCTAATGGTGTGATATAGGGTATGCCATATATGTCTAGAGGTGTGATATAGGGTAGACAATATAGGGTTTAAACAAACACTTATAATGCATATACAAAAAAGTTTTATTTTAATCTAATTATATGATATAAATTCAAAATATATGAGGCGTGCCACCCGAAATTTATCGACTATTCTTGTAGGATCGAATCATCAAGTATCTACTAGGTCATACCTCATGGCTGTGTGAAACGGTTTCTGCTTTCTATTAAATTTTAACACTACAATCAGTAGTGATATTCACTATCTAAGAGGGCACAGCTATACCCATAGCGATTTACTTTATTGATAGTCTTCTTTTTCATTCATGCACTGATATGGTTTATATTTTGCGGATTTCGAAAACCTGTATAAATAAACGTGCGTGTGTCAATGTAGGAATTAAGCATTTGATTGAAATGACTTCTAATATTAGAAATTGGAGACTATAAAATTTGTTATCCGTCTATGTACAACTGACGCATTCTTACTTAAACAGTTTATAAATAACTTATATATTGCTCGAATGTTAAATTAGTAATCGCAATAATATTAAAATACCTATCTGTTTTAAACACATTTATAAAGTTAATGTAATCGGTCAAAAGTTCAACACTTGTATTTTATTTAGCAAATTGTATAAATTAAGTCGCACGTATCTGATCATTTTCCAATGTTTTAGTACATTAGTTATGTTTATTAACTGTGTATTTTTAATTAAGAAAGTAATATACCATGCAATAATGCAGTGGGGAACAAAAACATCTGGACAAAAAGTAGAAACAACAATCTTTTTATAACAAATTAATACGCAGAAAGAAATTCCCTTCCTTAATCTTTTTTACTCACTGAGGTTGTGAAATGATGAATGAAGATATGCTTTTTTTGCTTTTCCAAGTTACAATCTGTTTACATGTGTCACGCAATTTGACAAATGTTGTATTTTGTATTCAGTAAACATCTCTATCAATTTTAACTGTTCTAATTTACATAGATAATATGGAATTAAGACATAATTCAAATACATTACAACTATATTTTTATAATTTCAAAACACTTACTTTTCCATAGAAATGTCAAGGTTTGGCATATTTTATGTAAAAGAATTGAGATGATTTACTTCCATTTTCCTTGGAGTTCACAATAAAAATTATTGCATACATGGCATGTAGTTAGTATAAACCATGTTATCCGAATAATGCACAAACTTCAAAATAAAATGTACATTTACAATTATTTGATATGTATTTGCTACATTTTTACATTTTAGAAACGGTTCTGTTAAAGATATAACAACCAAGAATTGATGCCTTCATAGATATTTTCATATCATTGGTTATACATTTTTCATATCGTTGTATTCTTTCTTTTGATACCTGTTCTGTGTATACATCTAGGGTCTATTTCTGCAACACGCTATTTACAAATGTGGATATATACACGCAATAGTTCTCAACTTTGTTCAATTTGCTTCAAAACAGATCACTGATTTTTTTCATCTGATAATTTTATTCTATTTTATAAAATTTCAATTCAATGGCCAATTGAACACGGCAACCTTCTAATTCTGTTGAAACAAAGAGTAATTATAGTACATTAATGATTTCATTCTGTACATTTAATCATCTATTGAAATAACAACCAATTACTACTGTTGAATGATTATCTTGAAAAAACTCAAATTGTGGAACGTTTTGAAATAACTTAAATTGTATTCTTTTCAAAGGAAAAAATATTTTCCGAAAGACACCTGTCGCAATTACAGATAATACACAACCTAATATGATTTAAAAGATATTTTTCGCAACTTCTACTAAAAATGCTTTATCAAAATATTGATTTGAAACTCTCAAACTGATGTTATCTATCTATTGCAGTCTAAATATCTATTGACACTTGCACAAAAAGGCCACAGATGATTTCAAATTTTTATGTTTTATGTTAGAGTACAAATTTTGTTTTTTTTTTCAAATTTTCTATTGTATCAATTATCAAATGATTTGTGGGAATTCTTAATAAAGCCAAGAGTTTACACTAATTCATATCCTTTAAAAGGACGATTTATGGCGGTATAAATATCTTTTGATAGTTGAACAAAAAGGCCCAAGAAGATTAAAATAGATAATGATTTCTGAGTTTTGGTTTCTATAATATCATTTTATCGATTATTTAGACTTCTTTTATAACAAAAATAGAGAAGTTTTGTCATATTTCACTCTAAACATTATGAAAAAGGAAGGCCCACAGACGGAAAAGAAAGAAAATTTGACGGCAGATCATATGATCATATTTTTTTTCTGAAAAATAACAACCCAAGGAAAATCAGTCTTAGTGTATATGAAAACCTTCGATTTTTAATAAGAAAGGGGGAGGTAACCATGAAAATTTAATTTCAATAAAATCCAGAGAACTGGAAGTAAATGAGAATCGCGGAATCTACCACGAACTTGAACCACAGCTGGAAGATTAGATTTCGACCAATCGAAACTTAACATTTGAGAAAAAACTTGTAAATTTGGGAATTTTTTTTATAGAATTGGACTCACTTATGCAGTAATGAACACTTTTTTATTGGGCGATTAATTATTGATTTTCTTTAGAAATGATATGATGTATTTGTGTCTTTAAACAATTTAACACTGCCCTAAAGGTTACACATGTATGACAAAAAATGGCCGTGCAACTTCCGTTATTCCATTTATAATAACATGTTGATGTATGAAAGTCCATAACGCTTCATGAAATGTTAAAACTCACGCACAATAGCCAAAACCGTACAGTAAAGGCGTTACTGAGTTTATGTATTCGTTTATGATATACAAGACAGTCTTAAGATAGTTCGTTGGATTTCAAGTTCACTTGGATAGTAAGAATGAAGATGAATCGTTCTATAAGGGGACATCGTCGTTACTGTAAACACTGGAACTCTTTTGAACAAGCTCTGTACTAATTCAAAGTGGTACAAATAAGACTCTAAATTGGCTAACATAAAAACTCTTTAAATATACACTCATACTGGTAGATTGACGAATTATTTAGGCTGGGTAACCTTCCATCTCCAACATTTCTTCAGTTCCACATTCTGACAGATAAACACATTCCTCCTCTTTGAAGCTTTTTTAGCCACAATAATTAGTCAGCTAATAACATACATCATTGTCATATAATATGTTTTTTCGTACTTAATATTCAAATAAATTGTTTGTGAAGTGATAAATGATTACACAAGTATTATAAATGAAGATACAATAAAGAAATTACTAACCACAGATAAAAATGCAAAAACAATATTTTGGTTAAATATCTGCGGTAATTGTATGTTTAAAGTGTACTTAATAAGTGAGAACTTTGTCAAATTTTAGAAATTAAATATTTTGAGAGATAATTTTTAAACGTTTTTGATATTTTGATGAGGTTGCACTTTGGCTGTCTGTCTTACAAACACTGACAATTTATGATCATTTATCAAATTTCAAAAGAAGTCGTTTCATAATATGACGATCGTGGCCAAATACACAAATACTCAATTATTTCAGGTTAATATAACGTGGCGTTTTTATCTTTTAATTTGATTCAGTTTAATTGAAAATGCAAGCTGTAATAATGTTTCTAAGAGACAAAGATGAAACAAAGATGGAGGAAAACATAGAACGAACAAGTGAAATATACATTACATTTACTTTGGAGACAAAACTGACCCAACTTGATTAACGAATGAAATTATATTGCATTATCCAAAGCGATTATTAACGACAAGGGGAGGAGGCGAAGAATTTATATATTTAGGGGCTGTCGAAAGCTTCTTTACAAAATTTTGCACTTCAGAAAACTGCTAAGAGCATGTGCAAACGATTTCACATTAAATGCAATAGAACAGCAGCACTCATGTAATCCTACAATAATTCTGGAATATTCTTTCAATAACGATTCAAATTGGTTTGCTTCTAACAAACCGTTTAAATCTACAACTGTGTTATTCATAAGTACATCTTTGGATTTTTATCTTATAAAATTCCTTTTTTGCTCATTTGCTTTTGTTACTTTGTATGTATGATTTTAGTTCTTCTATGTTCTTGTGTTTATCTGATTTCCATGTCTGGTCTTTGTCCCTGGATTGCATTCTTTTGATTACCGCTATAACCTTGGTTCCCTTGATTACTCTTTAAACATTGTTTTAAAACGTGTAATGACCTAGCACTTCATTATTTTTACAATTGAAATTTAAATCAAGAGATTAAGTAAAGAACGAGTTTCAAATTCAAAGTTCTAGAAGCACTAGAAACAAAACCAATGACATTACAAACATTATCTATCAAAATGGTTTGTTGTAATTAGATTGAAGAACCTCTTGGTGCTGGATTTGGCTTTTTGCATGTATTTCGATTTTATTGATAGTATTGTAATGCAAGTGAACACAAAGTGCTTCGAATGTTCCGATTTCCTTCTAAAGTACACGATTTAAACTTTTAAAGGTTTTAGTAGGGTTTGTTCTGTTCGTGCTGTGGGTGTTTTTATATAGTGCGATTTGTTCATAGTATGTTGTCCTTTAAGTTTTGTTGTTCGCGATATTTTCTCAAAGACCCCCCTCCCCCTTTCAATTGTACCTTCTGTTTGCTACCTTTTTCTTTCAACAAGGCATTTAAATGCTGTAAAATGCGAAATGTATGGTGTTCATTTCACCATTCTCCAAAATTGTATCTGTATGTAACAGTAAGAATCCCCATTTTGAAGTAAATGGACACAGTTAAGAACATTGCATGACTCACGTATCTCTTCCATAAATTAAAACATTGAAATACGAATTACACCCCAGTTATTGTGAAATTATTACAAGCATCTTGGTAGGATAGATTTTAGATTGTCCAATATTACACCCATCTATGCGGGATATGTTTTATATAGGCCGTGACGAATGAATCGGGAGCTTACATCAGGTAATGAGGCGCCGTCGCCGAGCGGCGTTTGACAAATTCCTCCCAATATATTCCGACAATTCAGAGGCTTTGCTCCCTTCGTACGTAAGGAATGCTATTGTAGCTACCTACTCCAGTCATATTGTCTATAACGAGTCAGACTTGAGGTAATATTTTATCTTACGCACATTGAACACCACACTGGCGTGTATTGTATCTGTAATTCCTTTGATGTGGAAGGTTAAAAGTGACTTTGTCATTTATGTTATAATTTATATCTATTTTATTAATGTGATGGAGAATAATCGGTTATAGCAATTATTTATCAATGATACAATGATTTAAATTTACATTCGTTTATTTATGATTTTTTTCCCTACTGCAAGTGGCTTTTTATCTCTATTAGACTTACGTTGATAGATACTACGAACAAAATCAAAAATTATTATTAATGTTTGAAATATTGGTTCAAATATTGCTATTTGATTAATACCGTCAAAAATGTCCATTTATCCACAATTGAACACTTTTAGGATATTAGACTTTTAATGATTTCTGTTGTAGTTTTTATATATAATTGTTGATTAAACAGATTATCGCATGTAATATTTGTTATCAAGGAAAATCATTTCAAGAACAATTGCCAAAAATCAAAACAAAAACAAAAAATAAACCAATAATACCCCCCCCCCAAAAAAAGTAATAATAATAATAATAATAATAATAATAATAATAATAATAATAAACAAAGAGGCAGCATTATATTAAGATTGTCGAACATATATAATCACAAGTGTCGAAGAACAAAGTACTATAGCCAGTACTTGTTCAGTGCACATATAGAACAGAATAAAATTGAAATACGTAAATAAAAAAAAAGTTTGTAATGTTTGTAATATGTTGATTGTATCATTATAAGATGACTATTTCATTCATTCTTCTGTCAATCCATTTTTTCTCGACAGAAACAACAGTAAAGACACAAAATAATCATGATAAGAATATATATGCAATGAAAAATAACATGTTAAGTATCGAATAAACAATAAAAATAAAATGGAATAAGCTATAAAAAACAATATCTGATATATCCTAAAATACATATACCACTAGATAACATTACATGTATATGACACAGCAAAGGGTCGTAACTTAACAAAATATGATTATTTTCGTGCACAGTAAAGAAAGTTATAACAAAGAACTATAAATATCACACTCGGGCAAAGTTTTAACATTTTCGCATATTTATTATGGAGTATAATCAAAGGAACCAATATTCTAGCGGATAACAAAAGAATGTCATCCGGGGACAAAGACCAGACATAGAAAACAGACACAAACAACAAAGAACATAAACAAAACCAAAATAATACGTACAAAGTAACATAAGCAAATGAGCAACTCAGACTCCACTAAAAACAGGGAGCAAGGACCAGGTCATCGGTAGGATAAGCGTCCCCTACTTTTCTAGAAAAAAAAAATATATAAGACCATATAAAATGATAATAAATGTTTATACGTGTATATACAAACTTATATGAAAAAATATGTTTTCGAAAGTCGTATAAAAGCTATACACTTTCTATATAGGAAATCTTTAGGAAAAATACGTGTTTAGTTACTTTAAATATTTTATTTGTGTAGACGAATGACCGTTTTGAATAGTTATATAACTACCTATATTTCCCTTCAGGTTCGTTAATATGTAGGATTATTGGTGCATGGGATCACACGACCAAGGCGAGGACAGTGTTTCAATAGCTATTTAATTATGCTTTTAAGACTTTTCTACTGAGCAATAATTTGATTTTTCCAAATGGCAAATTTCTCACTTAATTGTGGGCACTGTTGATCTTTTATTGGGCCAAGCCCTTTACAGGACATTGCTTAGTTTTTTTTAACTTTGCATCATGTTAATATTGTTCATAAATAGCAAAATACACTTATATAACATATATCTTTAGATGAGGTACTGATATATGTTCTAAAAAAATGTGCGTGTTTTACCTTGAGTTAGACTAGATGCGATAACGAGGAATACAAAATAAGATAATTGGCTTGATTAATATGAATAAATTTGTAGTGCCACATCGCAAATTTGACAGTTCTAACATCGTTTGGAATTTTTCAGACCCTTCTACGTTTACGTTATCTTCCCTGTAACAATTTGATCTGATGGAGCAGTGTAGCGAATATAATCTCTGCAGAGGCGGTAACTTTAAACCATCACAAGACGTGTAAAGCTAGTTCCATTCCTCAAGTGTCGTATACGTTGCTGCGTCGGTTTTTGTTGGGATCCTAGTCTCTCCAGCGATCCTTTTATTTTTTACTCTGAAGGCAATGAATTATTTTTTTCGTAACTCACGACATCATAATATTTTTTTTTTAAGAATAAGTTTTGATCAAATCAATATACATATACGTTTTGTGTTGTTTGAAATCAGTCATAAGAACTGAAACTTTACTGTACGACTATGTTTCATTTATGGTACTAGCTATTTGGAATAAAATTCACCTACCAGTAATTATGCTAGAACATTTTAGTTATTTACAGTTTCTGACGGATTGGTCTCGGAATTTGTTCCTGATATTTAAACTGGTCCCTTTTGGGTTGATAAAGAGTAATCAAGGGAACCAAGGTTATAGGTGTAATCGAAAGAATGTAATCCAGGGACAAATACCAGACATAGAAAACAGACATACACAACAAAGAACATAAAGTAACTAAAACATACATACAGAGTAACAAAAGCAAATGAGCAACTCGGACTCCACCCACTAAAAACTAGGTGCAGGGACCAGGTGCACCGGTAGGGTAAGCGTCTTTTTCTTTTCTAGAAACACCCGCTGAGTTGCTCATAAAAAGTCAAGTCCGGGGTAAACGAAAAAAAAAGGAAAACTATGACACTTTGAACATAAAGGGAAACATGCAACAATGATCTTCATCCTAATAGATAACCGTAAATGTACTATTTTAATATTCTGTATCAGCACAACGGTTGTCGAATAGACAACAGGTTATATTTCCGAAACATCTTAGTTCTTCCCCAATAAAATAGAGTTTTGTGAGCGTAAAATCATGGAGAACATGATTTGAACACAAGGAACTTAAGATTTGCAATCCAAAAACAGACAAAACATCACAAATAACACAGAGAATCCAAAGGAAACTGAAGAATAAATTAGCAACCCAGAATCAACTATAAAAGACTTTTGACCAGGTATACCGGTAGAGTAAGCGTCTTTTACTTTTCTAGAAACACCTGGTAAAACCGAAAGAGGATAAGTACGACATTATTGACAAATATGTCCTGATGGTTTAGGGCCAGACCATAATGTCAATTTCTGTGGGAACTTTTTAGTTTCTTTTTGTTGTGCCACTTGTTCTTTGATTAATTTTTTTTTCTTTAGTTGTTTTTTTTCGTGTCGTTCAGCGCTTTGGACTTGCGTCAAATAAACGTATAGGCAAATATGTATACTGCAAAGGGGAAAAATGGATCTTGACGGGGAGTGAAACATTTTACTGGTTAACGGATACAACTAGAAATATGAATAGAAGCTATAAAACTATCACAATTTTTGCCTCCAGAAATTTGAGAAATCAGAAACATTAAATAAAGAGAGACCTTCTAAAAGGATATTGATAGCAGAACATCGTGAGGAATAGAGACGACCTAAACGCTGTAGCATGTTCTATAGAACGCGGAGGTATAAAGCAATATTTTGAATATGCTACAATCATAATATTAAATCGCTAGATCGACATTTTTGCTAATGTCGTTTAAAAGCCAAATTACATAAGTACATACCAATAATAAAATATGAATAAATCAACCGAAAGAAACACAAGTGACACAAAATCACACTAGACTACTGGTAATACTGTGTGATATACACCAAGAGACATAACTCTACATCAACGTAGTACTTATCATACCTTCAAGCAGAAAATAATTTTAAAATATCTAATCATTCTATGTATATAAAACAGATGAATATAAAAGAAATAAGCAATTGTGAGTAACACCCGGGTAGCTAACTTACTAAAATATCAAAATTTGTCGAATGTTTTATAATAAGTCAAGATACGAGATTTTCTTACTTGCTAGAAATCATAATAAATTAGCAGATTAAACATGAACTTTTTGTGCTATAATTGGCTAGCTTCTACAGTCCTTTTGATAAAAAATTGTAATTGCAAAATTTGTGGTATGTCTTAAGACTAATTTAAACTTACGACTTTTGTGTGAAATCGACTACTGATGTTAAAGTCGAGTAAAATGTTATTCTGATATATAATGAGCTTTACACATGTTTGATGTTGTCCAGTTAACTAGTTTGGGGTCGTTAATGTCTTTATGTATTAAATTCCATTAAAAGAGAGTGGAAGAATAATACCAGAAGCAAGTTCCAAAACTGAACTAATAAAATGAATATGAAGCCTTATCACGGGATGAAACAGTAAGAGAAGTTTTACAATTTTTTGTATAATTATGGCAAATAGACCAAATCTTAATACCGTATTGGGGGAGTTAACATTGGTAATTCCGAGGTGTGAAAAAGTATAAGAAACATGTTGGTATTTCTTTTTTGGCGGTTTCTATAGTGGTTGCACCTAGATTCTAAGCCCAGAGCAAATATTTTGCGAAGTTCATTTCGGCGTATTTAGACAGAAACATACTAAAATTAGCACCCACGAAAATAACACCGATAAGAGGGATAAGGAATCTCCTATTTATGAAAAAAATATCCTATAGAATGCCAAGGCATGACCGAGATGCCTTGGATACGTTACAATTATGTTACTAGTAAGACTACAAATTGATTCTTACCAGTAATTTATTCTTGGTAGAGATTCCTCATACTCTGTAAAACATAATTCCAATATACGCTCCATTTGAATTATAACTTTAAATTTCTTATGGATGCCGTCGAGGACTACGCAAGAAAATGGATAAAACAACATTGTCAGAGTGGTTAAAGGCCGCGAAGTTTTAAGTAGGTAGGTCAATGAGTGCCAAGGCTACATCTGTTTTCAAAGACCCCGATATAGCAAAAACATTGTCTATTATACATCACAAATATGTTGTCGTACCAGCAGACAAAGCCCATAACAACATTGTTTTTGTCTGCAAAACGTTTTACATCTAATGTTTATTATCAGAGGTAGACGTAGAAAATAATAGCAGTGAAAAGACCTATACTGCTACCACACTCTCCAAAGAAGAGATTGTGGTAAACCATAAATCTGTGCTATCCTCTTTTGATCTCTCTACCAAGAACGATGATTGTGATTTATCGTCTATATACTGGATTCCTATTAACTCCATAAGAATCCATACAAACAACGTTTCATAGCTGGATCTGCAAAATGTATCACCAAACCTCTTTCAAAACATTTAACTTCAATACTCACAACTGTCAAAGAGGGTCTGCAGTCCTACCACAACACTTGTTACTCCCGTAGTGGTATTAATTCAATGTAGATCCTGAAAAATTCTTAAGATCTTTTTGAGACAATCAGTTCAAGGCTATTATCTGAATATAATAGCATTAAAACCTATGATTTTTCAACACTGTATACTTATATTCCCCATACTCAGTTAAAATCCCGACTTAAAAACATTATACATCGTTGTCAAGGAGTAATCAAGGGAACCAAGGTTATAGCGGTAATCAAAAGAATGTAATCATGGAGAAAGACCAGACATGGAAAACAGACATACACAACAAAGAACATAAAGTAACTAAAATCATACATACAAAGTAACAAAAGATGGTACACTTAGATAAAAATATATAGTTCTTGGTAGAGATTCCTCATACTTTGTAAAAAAATATAATTCCAAATCATCTTCCAAATATACAGATGAAGATGTTTACAAAATGCTGGAATATTAAATCGACAACATGTGTGCCCAGTGTTTTTCAACGAACGGTCGGCATTCCAATGGGAACAAATTGTGCTCCTTTACTTGCTGACCTTTTCCTTCACTCTTATGAGGCTGACTTTATAGCTGACTTGATCCGAAAGAACAAATATCGTTTGGCTAGATCCTTTAATCTCAGTTTCCGCTATATAGATGACGTATTATCTTTAAACAATCCTAATTTCGGGGATTTGATACATCGCATCTACCCAAAAGAACTTGAGATAAAGGATACTACAACCAATGTAAGGTCAGCCTCATATTTTGATCTACACTTAGAAATCAATGGTAAAGGAAAACTATTGACTAAACTTTACGACAAACTTGATGACTTTTTATTCAGAATTGTCAATGTTCCTTTCATCTGTGGCAACATCCCTTCAGCATCTGCGTATGGAGTATTCATATCACAACTCATATGTTATGCCAGAGCTTGCCGAAACTACGCAGACTTTTTGTATCGCACTAGAACTCTAACAAATAGGCTTCTGGAACAGGGTTATGTTGCTACAAGATTGAAGTCATCACTACAGAAGTTTTATGGTGGTCATCATGAACTAGTGGTTCGTTATGTTGTATCCATCTGCACCATGAAAACTAATTTGTTCATAGTGTAATAGTTTTCCTTTCCTCTTTCGTCTACTCCACACTTGACTTTTCATGAGTATCTCGGCGGGTATTTCTAGGAAAGCAGAGGACGCTTACCATATTTGTTCGCCTAGTCCACGCTCCTAGTTTTTAGTGGAGTTCGAGTTGCTCATTTACTTTTGTTACTTTGTATTTATTATTTTAGTTACTTCATGTTCTTTGTTGTGGTTGTATGTTTTTCATGTCTGATCTTTGTCCCATGATTACATTCTTTTGATTACAGCTAGAATATTGGTTCCTTGATTATTATTTGTTTAATATGAGACTTACAACAAATAGTTGTATATATGTTAGTATATACCCAAAGTGTTTTAGTAAAACAAACCAAAGAAAACACAATTAGCACAAACAAAAGACTCCAGAAACATAATACGGGTAACACTTTTATTAACCGTAGTTTAAACGTATTTTAAGGAGGCCTTTACACGAAGAGACATAACTGTACATCAAATAGCATTTACAAAACCTAAGCATTTTATTTCAATTTTGCTTGAAAAGATTGTTTCAATTGATATAAAATGTAAATAAATCAAATGCTAGTTCTTGTAGGCAACATGTTGTATTGACGATATGGTATTAAAAGTTATCGAGTTTTATTTATTATACACAGTCAATGATACGCGATAATCTTACTTATAGGAAATCACTATTAGTAAGCAGATAAGACATGACAATTTTTTGAGCTATAATTGACTTGCTCCTAGTGATTACATATTGAGTGAAAGAAAAATATCTTTTCCAAACGAACTCTCTACATCTCTACATTTGATCGTTTAAGGTACTCAGTCAACACCTGAGGGGTCTCGAATATTTTCCTGAACTTAATCCGATTCTGTCCGAATGCCCTATACGGGGATTAGAATCATAATATCAAATGCCTGTTCCAGAATTGAATTTACGTAGCAGTAAAATTTGGCAATTTGAGGCAAAAAAGGTATATTTAGGTAACTTCTGAAGTGGAGCACTAAATATTAAGCCCGGAGTGAATTTAATACGTAGTTTATTTTGGCATTTGGAGATATACGGCTTAAATACTTCAAAATAAGCACCCTGCGAAAATTACCTGCTGTACGGTACTTACAAACCATCCAAAAATAAAGTTGGAGATAGGGGGATCTTCATATTAGAAGCATATCACAGAATGAAGATGACAAAGGTCTATAGTCCTGACAAATGTGCTATAGAGCGGCATTTTAAGAAGCCTTTAATACGTAACACTGGTGTTACTAATACAATTACTTTTAGATTCTTGTTTCATATGTATGGAAAAATGCCAAAATAACTATTGTCAGGAGTTACAGGGTTAAAAGTTAAAAATATTTTATTTACTATGGTATTACAAAACAGGATTTATGATTAAATGAACAGTTTCATGTATAGAAACAATTTAATATACATGTATAGAGCCAATTTAAGATACATGTATTGAGACAATGTAAGACGCACGATAAAAGGATTTTATTTGTGCAGTCAATTTTATTATTAAAACAACAAATGATCATTCGTATGATTATGTACTTTCTCAGACAGTGAGACCAGATAAGAAAATAAACTACACATTGTTTTCCAAGATATAAAATTATCAATATTGAAACATATATGTCAGTATGTACCAATTTTTTCATTACAACAAACACGCTAAAAGAAACATAAATAGCACAAACACAAGACTCTATGATGATATTGTATTTAATATTTGCACTACTACTATTTTCCGTAGTTATAATGTACAATAAATAGGAATATACACAAAGAGAGATAACTCTACATAAAAATAGCATTTACGAAAACCTAAGTATTTTATTTCATTCTACTTTCAAACAGAAAATAATTTCGAATAGGATAATCTTTCTATTTATATAAAAACGAAAATGAAACATCAATTGTAAATATTTGTAAACAACACATTACTAGCTCATTTTCTCTCGAATTATTATAAATCAGGTATTTTTAGGATTTGGGTTTTTGTTACACGAAATATGTACTTAAAGCGGAAAATGCGATTAATTGTGATTCTACATGAACAGCAATGTAAATTACTTGCAATAATCTCCATGTTTTAAATTACAACATTTTGCGAATGTATATCTACACATACAATGTAGTACATGTTGCATATGACGTCTCTTGCAGTTTAATATTGATAATTTGTTTTTCACAAGCTTGAATTAACCTTCATTTATTACAATGGTATGAGAAAATTAAGTGTTAAGATGACTTAAACTCGATGAAACGATTTAAGAAAGAGCTTATTTCGTAAGTAGACATCCAGATAATATGTTTTCTTCAGTAAAACACTATAATTCAAAGACAATCTACGTATGTTTACACCTTCTAGTTATGGTGAATAACCATACCAAGTTTTATAGCTGAACTCCAATTGAACATCCAAATAGGAAATTGCCCCCTTTTTTCTTAAAATCACTATGTTTCATCTTTCTATTCGAATTCATTTTTAAAAGCATAGGTCTATTGGATTGTATTGTTTTTTTTTAAATTTTACCTTTCAAAGCATATTACTTTTAAAATATACATTATTACATGTCTTGTTCATATCTTCTTATACGTATTATTGTCAAATCGTTTTACAATTTTTGTAAAATATAATTATCAAACTTTCATAAAATAAAACAATTTTCTGCATGTTTCTTTTTGTAAGATAAACTGCTATTATTTGATTGAGTTTTAATTTTTAATGTCGAAGACTGGTTTTCTGTACCTATTGTTTTACCATGCGCAATTGTGAAGGATACCATGGTGATAAATTACACTCAGTCTCGCATTGCTATATGTGATATCGTAGAATGGATGTTAAGGAACTATCATGTATGTAAACTGTGACTAGGTTTCACAATGAGGGAAAGTTGAATAATCAAGTTATTTAATGTCAAAATCATAACAAACAAACCATGGCGAATTTATTATGAAGACTAAGTTAAAAACGCGAGTTGATATTTTGCAATTTTCAAATTTTACTAGTAATAATATCTTTTTCTCTATGATTCATGTAGAAAAAGTTGGTATTTAAAATAATTCAAATTTCACGAGTAATAATTTCTTGTAGAATAGTCGGTAGCCTGAGATTAGGCACCTGCCATGGCAGAAATTTTAGCGATCGACCATTTATGACGTGTTCTTGATACTAATTTTTAAGAATATGTAATAGGAGGCGAATTTTTGAAAATTTTGTACATAATCTATATAAAAGATCGCCTATAATAAAACTTAATTATCGCTAAATAAGTTCGGTTACCTACGTTTTTATCTAAACATTTTACAGTACGTTCGTTCAAGGTCATCTTTGAAAAAAAGAAAGAAAATCTATCTTCTAAGCATGACGTAAGATCTACCTTAAGCTGCATTTAATACTTGGAGATTTCAAGAATTTCCGATATTGATATCACTATAAACTAGATTCAGAAAGAGACTATATTCCGATTCTTTTTGTTAAAAGTTTAAGAGATATATCCTGCGAGGTGTTTACAAAATGACATGTAATTCAATAGATGGCTGTAACCATGATATGTGATTATTGAGATAGCAGACTGCTTTAGATATAGTCTCAAGGTTGTGTTACGTAATTGTGAAACGTAAAAAGAATTATTACAAGTTCTTCACAAGATTGCTACGAAATTGCATGTAATTTAGTATTTACATGTGGTAACACGATTTATTAATTCATCACACGTAAATCACGAGATTGCAATTAAAATAATATATAATTTCAAAATTATTGTTTCATTGTTAACATTACTTTTGATTTCAATATTTATAAACAATGTTATAATCATTACATGTAATTCACGGTTCCATTATAAATCTCTTGTTGATGTACATCTGATGAAATCAGAAAAAAATGTAATAGTATAATATGATTTTATTTGTCTCTTTACTGAATATCAGTAACAACGCAGAAATATCAAGATTGAAAAAGGATTCAGGAACAAAAAAAGAAACAAAGACATGACCAAAAAGGAAACAGAGACGAAACACATTCACAATGTAGGACAACATAATGAAACTTTATTTATTTCCGGAATTTCAAGGTGTGAAAATGTAGCTATTTTGTTATTGAAGCCTATATATGTTTTTGTATTAGCATAATACTTCTTGAAGATAATTCGTGAAGTGATATATATGATGTTGAAATACCTTTTGTATTATTTTGATCTTCTTTTGACGTTACACGAAGCAGCACACTAGTTACATCTCCGTGCAACATTATTCCAGTTGAAGTCAATCGTACAACCCAAGATAAAATGTTGTACAGGTAATCAAGGGAACCAAGGTTATAGCCGTAATCAAAAGAATGTAATCCAGGGACAAAGACCAGACATGGAAAACAGATATACACAACAAAGAACATAAAGTAACTAAAATCATACATACTAAGTAACAAAAGCAAATGAGCGACTCGGACTCCACTAAAAACTGAAAGCATGGACCAGGTACACCGGTAGGGTAAGAGTCTTCTGCTTTTCTAGAAACACCCGCCAAGTTCCTCATAAAAAGTCAAGTCCGGGTTAGACAAACGAGGAAAGAAAAACCATGGCCCGTTGAGAAAATCAGTTTTTATGGTGCAGATGGATACACCATCACGATCCACTTTTGTAGTGATGACTTCAATCTTGTAGCAACATAACCCTGTTCCAGAAACCTATTTGTTAGAGTTCTAGCGCGATACAAGTCTGCGCAGTTTCGGCAAGCTCTGGCAAAACAACGTATGAGTTGTGATATGAACACTCCATACGCAGGTGCTGAAGGGATGTTGCCACAAATGAAAGGAAAGTTGACAATACTGAATGAAACGTCATCACGTTTGTCGTAAAGTTTGGTCAATAGTTTTCCTTTACCATCAATTGTTAAGTGTAGGTCAAGATATGAGGCTGACCTTACATTGTCTGTAGTATCCTTTATCTCAAGTTCTTTGGGGAAGATGCAATGTATCAAATCCCCGAAATTAGGATTGTTTAAAGATAAAATGTCATCTATATAGCGGAAACTGAGATTAAAGGATCTAGCCAAACGATATTCATTCTTCCGGATCAAGTCAGCTATAAATTCAGCCTCATAAGAGTGAAGGAATAAGTCCGCAAGTAAAGGAGCACAATTTGTTTCCATTGGAATGCCGACCGTTTGTTGAAAAACACGTCTACCACACTGGATGAATATGTTATCGATTAAAAATTCCAGCATTTTGTAAACATCTTCCTCTGTATATTTAGAAGATGATTTGAATTTATTTCATACAAAGTATGAGGAATCTCTACCAAGAACTATATATTTTTATCTAGGTGTACCATCTTGTTTTGGGAAAGTCGGGATTTTAACTGAGTATGGGGAATATAAGTATACAGCGTTGAAAAATCATAGGTTTTAATGCTATTATATTCAGATAATAGTCTTGAACTGATTGTCTCAAAAAAGATCTTTAGAATTTTTCAGGATCCCCATTGAATTAATACCACTATGGGAGTAACAGGTGTTGTGGTAGGACTGCAGACCCTCTTTGACAGTTGTAAGTATTGAAGTTAAAAGTTTTGAAAGAGGTTTGTGGTACATTTTGCAGATCCAGTTATGAAACGTTGTTTGTATGGATTCTTGTGGAGTTTAGGGATCCAGTATATAGACGGTAAATCACATCGTCTTTGGTAGAGAGACCAAAAGAGGATAACACAGATTTATGGTTTTTCACAATCTCTTCTTTGGAGAGTGTGGTAGCAGTATAGGCCTTATAACTGCTATTATTTTCTACTTCTAACTCTGATAATAAACATTAGATGTAAAACGTTTTGCAGACAAAAACAATGTTGTTTTGGGCTTTGTCTGCTGGTACGACAACATATTTGTGATGTATAATAGACAGTTTTTGCTATATCGGGGTCTTTGAAAACAGATATAGCATTGGCACTCATTGACCTACCTACTTAAAACTTTCATTCGTTTCAAAATTAAAGACCTCACGGCCTTTAACCACTCTGACAGAGAATTAATATGTTCTCGTTTTATCCATTTTCTTGCATAGTCCTCGACGGCATCCATAAAAACTTTAAAGTTATTATTCCAATTTATGGAGCGAGGTTCACGGTATTTGGGACCTTTAGAAAGGATATTACGCAGAGATTCGTCTTCGATGATGGTTAAATCTCCCGTAACGACATGACCAGAAGGACCATATTTGAATGGAGAGTTTTTGCAAGAACAGTCAGGTGGTTTAGTCTTCAATCTCGAGGTTCTGCAATAGCCTTTTATAATTGAAAATTTTGGATGCAATGGGGGAAATATAGAAATATGAAATAATTGGTAAGGATTGTCTTTGAAATATGAGGAAATTTTGTTGGTGACGTTTTTGTGATGGAGGATGTTAGCCAAATGAATTGCATCTATACCTTTGTTGACAAACGGTAGTGGAAGAAATAATCGTTTTTCTTCATCTTGATTTTTCACACAAACTGGTTTAAAGAGTCTGTGGAAACCAATATCCAAAACGATGGCAACAGGTCTGTATAATAATGAGGTGGGGTCAGAAACAGGAGTGTCAAGACTTGTTTTGTAATGGGAGTGTAGTAGAGTGAGAGGTATAGAATAAAGTTTGGTTCTAATGTGATGAAGTCCAAGAGGTTTTTGTATGAAAGGAAGGAGATCATCTATGGAGACATCATGTAACTTAGGTGACGTGTAGTGGCGATGGCCATGACTCCTTTCCCGTCTTGGATTTTTGTCAAATAATTTATCAAATTTATGCTATTGTTATATTGGCTTGAAAGTTTTCCTATATTTTTGATGATGTCATTGCATACGTAAGGTATTGCAGTTCCTAGCCTGCGTATCCAGTATGCCTCTCTTTCCCTACGATAGTTTTTACTTAGAACGGCATTGTTCGTAGGATGGTATTTTTTTTCCTAAAATACGAACTTTCATAGAGAGGATTTTGAATGATCTTGTTGATTAAAGTGTTGATAAACTGTCGGAAATTTGGTGGTGTTAATTCCCAAACGATGACCGCACATTTTTTGTTTAATCGTTCTTGCGTTTCTCCGACATATACTAAACCAAATAAGTTGCATTCTAATCCATGTATTAAGTTTGTTGATTTGCAACTTAAGTCATCGTGACTTCTTGTTTGGGGGGTTTTGTTTGTAAGGAACTGGAGAAGTAAGAGTCGGTAATAAGAATGTTGCATGTTTTGCAATTTTTAATTCCACATTTTGATATGGTACAATCAGTTCTTCATCTTTGTAGTCAAATATATCATTTAAAGTGATGGAACATGGTTTGATAATTTTGAAATAGTCAGAATTTTTGTACTGGAATATATGGTCTGCAGACTGAACGTGGGATTGGGTACTTTAAGTTGAATTGGTCATGACACTTTCCATAACAGATGTGAGCGTGCTAAGATTCCCATCTGGGGACACCACATTCTTACAAGACAACAGTGAGTCCGATCTGCTCTCAGGTTCGGACCTTTTTATACTGGGCAACGTCCGAGTCATTTTTTCTTTCATTCCTCTTGTTATAACCATTAATTTAAAAAAAAATTGCATTACTGGGTTGATGATACCCTCGGTATCGACCCAGTGGTGTGAAAAAGTAATCAAGGGAACCAAGGTTATGGCGGTAATCAAAAGAATGCAATCCAGGGACAAAGACCAGACATGGAAAACAGAAATACACAACAAAGAACATGAAGTAACTAAAATCATACATACAAAATAACGAAAGCAAATAAGCAACTCGGACTCCACTAAAAACTGGGAACATGGACCAGATGCACCGGTAGGGTAAGCGTCCTCTGCTTTTCTAGAAACACTCGCCGAGTTGCTCATAAAAAGTCAAGTCCAGGGTAGACAAACGAGGAAAGGAAAACCATGGCCCGTTGAAGAAATCAGTTTTCATGGTGCAAATGGATACAACATAACGATCCACGAGTTCATGATGACGACCATAAAACTTCTGTAGTGATGACTTCAATCTTGTAGCAACATAACCCTGTTCCAGAAACCTATTTGTTAGAGTTCCAGCGCGATACAAAATATCTGCGTAGTTTCGGCAAGCTCTGTCAAAACGTATGAGTTGTTATATGAACACTACATACGCAGGTGCTGAAATGATGTTGCCACAGATGAAAGGAAAGTTGATAATTCTGAATGAAAGTCATCATGTTTGTCGTAAAGTTTGGTCAATAGTTTTCCTTTACCATCGATTTCTAAGTGTAGATCAAAATATGAGGCCGACTTCACAGTGTCTGTTGTTTCCTTTATCTCAAGTTCTTTGGGGTAGATGCGATGTATCAAATCCCCGAAATTAGGATTGTTTAAAGATAATATGTCATCTATATAGCGAAAACTGAGATTAAAGGATCTAGCCAAACAATATTCTTTCTTTCGGATCAAATCAGCTATAAAATCAGCCTCATAAGAGTGAAGGAATAAGTCCGCAAGTAAAGGAGCACAATTTGTTTCCATTGGAATGCCGACCGTTTGTTGGAAAACACGTCCACCACGTACACTGGACAAATATGTTGTCGATTAAAAATTCCAGCATTTTGTAAACGTCTTCCTCTGTATATTTGGTAGATGATTTGGAACTGTTTTTACAAAGTATGGGGAATCTCTACCAAGAACTATATATTTGTATATTTGAGGAATGGAATTAGCTTTGCATGTCTTGTGATGGTTTAACGCCTTTGAAGAGATTATATTCGTTACACTGCTCCATCGGATCAAATTGATACAGGGAAGATAACGTAAACATAGAAGGGTCTGAAAATTTCAAACGATGTTAGAACTGTCAAATTTGCGATGTGGCACTATGAATTTATTCATATTAATCAAGTCCATGATCTTATCATTGTCCCAGGATTACATACAGACAGACTAGTTTATTGTCCAATTGGAGCAATAGACAGCAGTTAACTTCAAATTCAAATATTGGAGCTGTGGTAGGCACTTGGATACTGATGTGCCCTATTAATTGCTAGCTATAGATAAATATTAAGTATAAGTGAAATATCTTTTCATTTATAACTTTTCTGAATATGTGATCTTTAAATCTGTCAACCAAACTATCTTTGTAGCTTTCTATTTATCGTATTGTTGAAATGCATTGAATAACGCTGATTCATTAGAGTATTGATTCCTGGATAGTAATAAATAAATTATATGAATGACCTGCTTTCAGACACTTTGGGAAGTTTTCCAGTCATTATTACAAAGATCTATTATTTAAGGAATGGCTATTATATTTTTTTCTATCTGTGAAGAAATAACCTCAGTCACGTGGTGCACACCAAATAACCGGCATTAAGTTATTTCAATTAGACCGAAAAACAGTCCTGCCTTATAAGTTAATTTTAGTATCAAAATTTAACGAGTACATCATCAAAATTATGATGGACAAATTATTTTATCCAATCAGAAAGCTTGTTATATCTTAAATCAAATTATCATCGGATAACATAAGCCCTTATTTTCAATATGAATATGGTCAGATTGCAGCGTGTGTGCGGCAGCAAAACAATTCTATTCTAGGGGTTTAATTTTAATGAATATGCAAAGAATCGAGTTTAAAAACAAAATCTTTTTTACCTATGTAAAATTTGTGGGGTTCTATAATGTCTTCTCGGATTGAACTGACTAAATATGTTAGGCTTAGAAATTTCTTTTGTAAACATTGCCTTCACATTGACTTTATCGATGTGAGACGTAGGTAAAACATCGGTCTTTCATTGGTAATCTGCATCGGAATTGGTATTTTACGGAAAAATGTGTACTGATATGCAATGTCCTATTTGTTACAGTTAAATCAAGGGAACCGAGATTCTAGCGAAAATCAAAAGAATGTATTCCAAGGACATCGACCACACATGCAAAACAGACACACACAACAAAGAACTTGAAATAAATAATACAACGTGTCAACAACGAGGGAATTTTAAGTCTGCGAGGAAGATTGCCTTTTGTTGCTCATCGCTTTATTGCGTCAGTAATATTTATCACAAGTGCCTCCTGCTGGCGGGGTTTGAGGTTTTAAGTTGTAATTGCCTGACAAACCTAGTGCTCTGTGTAATGGTATGAAGCATGATGTGAAACCACCCAAGAAAAAAATACATCCAACGAAAATAAAAGCTTCATCACATCTTCCATATGTGTCTGCTATTAATCCTTAAATAGAAAAAAATGGATAAAAGTATTTCCTGGGACACTTTTATGTAGCGTTTAAAGCAGAAATTTATCAGATACAGATTGCTAAAAATCTGAACAGAAAACGCGAACTCAACCGGTGCACCATTCAGGAGATCTGAGAGTTTTGTGTTAATACTAGTACGTCTTCCTTCAATATGATTAGGTGTTAACTGAATTTGTTTTCTTTCGCTTTGGCATCTACTAGTTCCGATTCCTTTTCAAACTAATATCTTACCATACGAGAAAAAATATAATAGCTACATATATATTACAAACCTGCAATAGGTGGTCCGGCAAGACTAGACACGCCTTGGAACAGAAATATTATGCCAAAGGCAATACTCAGATTCTCTTCTCCTTTAAATATTTTATTAATTGCTCGAGTAGAGTATTCACATATATTCATTAAATCAACATGGTTTGTTTGTTCAATTAGAAAGCATTTTAGCGTGATTGACTTCAATCATTTCGTCTATTTTTTTTTTTTTTTTTTTTTTTTGGTTACAAAAATGTTTGTGTGCTTACTTTCAATTTTAGATGTAATGAATTAAATTTGTGAACAAGCTAGCTCTGACTAAATAGATTTTGCGAATGCAACCCAGTAAACCAGGAAAATGACAAAATGATGGAAAGATCTTAAAAAAAAACGTATGAGTTTTGATTAAAAAAACTCCAATTATCAGAGAAGCTAGAATGTTGGTTGACAAAAATGGCAGTTAACAACTTGTAAACATTTAAAATCGTCGCTGTGGTTATATACTTTAGCTGAAAAAATATCCTGTATGGTCTGATTGTGGTGCAGATCAAGATAAATGGATGTGCGTATCTATAGTCTCCTTTATTACAAGCTTCTTCGTTTATCTCCTTAACCAAAAAGTTACATCTTTTATCTTGTACTATTTCTATTCAATAAAAGGGAATGTTACCTATCTCAAATCTGCCGATAAAAGTGGTTGTAGAAAAGCAAAACAACCTGAAACAGAAATATGCTAATATATATATATATATATATATATATATATATATAAAGACAGTTTGCATAGGCTTTAGGAAGAAAGAATATACAAAACTACAAAACAGATATTTTGTAAAGTTTGGTATGCTCATTATGCTGACATGGATTTCGAGGAGTAACCTATCATCAGCTGTATTACAACCTAAAACATACACATAGGAATAAATAAATCGAAATAGGAAACCAAATTCAGCACGTAATAGTAACGCATTATGCAAAACAAGGAATGAAGCCTGTGTTGTTTTTTTTTTCTTTTTTTTTGTTTTTTTTTGTGTTTTTCATTTTGTGGGACTGTGATTTTTTTGTATTTAACAAAGTTAAAAAAATAAAACTACTGAGTATGAAGAGGTGCTGTAATTTTCTTGATGAATTTAAGACAAAACAATTAGCTGTTATATGATAGAAAATGTTAAACTAAATGTTGATTAGTATAGAACATTTGATCACGTGACAAATATTGATTTAGTGCATGAGTAATAAAAAAATCACTCTTGACTATGGAAAAATGAGGAGGAGGAGCTATTTTTATGATCTATTAAATAAGTATGACGGATATATGAAATATACACTACTGTATACATTTGCCATGGAATTGGAACAGTTATCGCTCTTGATATATTTGTACTTCGACGGGAAAAGCTCACCTGTGAATATTCCCAAACTAGCACCATATGACTTGTACCATACTAATTGATGGTCAACAAATACCACCAGTACTGTTCAGCATCCACCAATCATCAGAATAACACCATTTAAAATAAATCGGTTTACGCAGCGAAAATCAGCTATAAAGCCAATCAGTATTCGAGATATGATTCCTAAAGAAATACATAAAACAGTTGCTTAAGATTCGGATGAACTGTGATCATTTCTTCTAAAAGTTTACTTACACTGTTACTGATACTCATAGATATTGATATCAAAGCAAAATGGCTCCAGAAATACACCATATACCTTTATGGTAAAGGGATTTCCACAAACATCTTATGTAATTCCAATATAATTATATAATATATGTTGTACATTGGTTTACGAGATTAAATATGTTACATACAAACATTTAATATCTTTCACAGCTTTGATACAAAACACTAAGCATGATTCACGAGATTGTTTTGAACATTAAATGTGGTTCACGTTCACACAATTGATATAAACATTAAATATGATTTACGTAATTTTTGTATTAACATATCATACTTGGGAGTAAGTATACGATATGATAAATATTTTTGAAAGTATGATTTACATGGAAGTTTAAATGCGATCCACGAAATGGAAATAAGTATATCATATGATTCACAAGATTGTTATAGTATTACATATGATTCAAGAGAATTTTATAGATTACTTACTAGGAATGCCTGATATGAATAAATTAGGTGATTTCCTACATTTTATATGATTTACACGATTTTTGATAGCATTGAAAGTAATTTAAGGATTGGTATAAACAATACAAGACATTTACGCCAATGTTATATACATCACATGGAAGTAACGATATTGTAATAAATATTACACTTGATTCTGATATTGTTATCAGAAAAAAAAACATTGATTATCGATACTGAATACTGTAAATTCAGAAATTATTGCGTGCATGAATAATTGCGATTGTGATAAATATTCTATAGCGCGAGTTTTAATTATTGCAAATTGTAGTCAGTTGCATTTTTTGCAATAATAAAACATTTACAGTTATACTTGTATCTGTGGTGTTTTAGATGGATGTCAACATAATCAATAATTAGCAGGTTTATTATTTAAACATTATCTGAGATAAGTAGAACATGAAATACAATATCTATATGAGAGGTTGTTTAAACATTACATGTAATTTTTGATACAGTTGTACACCAAAAAGGACCATTGCATCAAACTTACTTTTTATTCTTACAAAATCTTTCGAAATTCAAAACATTCTTTAAAAAAATACCTGTGATTCCAGAGACTGTTATAACCAAAGCTGATTCTTCAATGCTAAATCCTTTTTTCTTGACGAAATCCGGAAACATCACATATGGAATGAAATAGACATTCGCCACCACCCACCGGATATCGTAAACACAATAAGACCTTTAGCCACCACCCACCGGATATCGTAAACACAATAAGACCTTTGGTACAAAAAATCTGCTTCAAAATAGTGCCAAGTTTCTCTTCTTGATGTACATCTGCGGAAAAATGTTATACTATTATAGGTTGGTGGCTCGAATTTCAAATAACTATTCAAATCTTCGAGAAATATGATTTCGGAGAGAAGCCTTTCTTATTGTGAATCTGTACATTGAAGCTATACACAGAAGGTATTTATTAGATTTCAAACTCCTGTGATTCCGACATGATGTCACATTCTTGACCTTTAATTGGTGCAATGTTACATTAAACACCCTTTATTAGCTATGACCTAAATATTGTCTGTCGTTATCTTAAATGATTCTTTGAATACTGATAAGGCTTCAGTTTTTCATCATTTTTAATTACCTAATCTGACAATTTGGCTGACGATGTACTTCAAATTGTTTCATTGCTTCGTTGCAGAACAGATGTTCGGGAAAGAAAATTCTGAAATACCCTTTCTCCCTTCCAACCAAAAAACATGAACTGGTGACGCGTTGTTATTAAAGTCAAGATATGATCCTTTGTTAGTGCTTATATAATTTAATTCTTTGTTGTTTTATATAATGACATTAAATTACCTTTTGTATTATTTTTTTCATCTGATGATGTCACATTAAGCAGCAAACTAGCAACTACTCCCTGCAACATTAATCCAGATAAGACAAGAAATGTCCCGCGCCAGTCGTACAGCTCAAGACAAAATGTTGTAAACAGTGGCATTACAAGTGTCCCAATACTTCCACCGGAAGAGGCAACAGCTACAGCTAAGGAACGTCGTTTATCGAAAGCTATAGGAACGACTACATCTGATGCTAAATATAGAATTCCAACTCCAATACCTTCATGAAGGGGAAAATAACTTCGTTAAAGTATATATGAGATTCTCAACAGTTTGCTCACTTGAGAACATAATCTGCTTGGTAATATACATAGCGGATTATGTTCTCAAGTAAGCAAGCTTATGAGAATGTCATTTATACATATGAAACATGTAATTTAATTCCAAAGATTTTAATCATTGCAAAGACACGATATTGTTATTTTTGGTGACGTCACACTTTTGTTACTCATAGAATTTTAAGTAACAGTATTGTAGTAATGTAACTACAACAGTGAAACAGTTTTGCAGTACTGTTTTCCACAGTCACTCACGACATGATCTGGAAAAAACATTTTTGCAGTACTGTTTTCTACAGTCACTTTTCACATGGTTTGGAGAAAACAGATTTGCAGTACTGTTTTCAACAATCACTCACGACATGGTGTGATGAACAGTAAGGGTTACAAGTCTTTTTATCTTATATCTGTGCTGTTTTAATACTACACGCAGAAAATGCAGTTCACTGTACAAGACTAAAACATACTTATATAGCTACATGTTTGAAGATCAGAAAAGAAGTAATCATAACTCTTATAAAATCAACTTCGTAGTTCATACGACAACGTAAGGAATGTACAAAGTGCCGAGAAGTTTTTACCAAGTATGTTAATGAATAAGAATCTCAATCTGAACAAAGATCTTAGTCAATGTCTAATTAAAGGATAAGATAAGTTACAGTGTTCATGTGGGTTCTAGTGCTCTCAATACAAACATCTTCGAGATACACATGATGTAGATAGTAACTTAATTTTAAATTATATAATGGTAATCCCTCGTCTACTCGCCTATTACAGATGTTGAAATTAAAAGATTGTGTAATTGTTGGGTTTATTTTGCTAAAATAATTTTTGAATAAGATTTGCTCATAAAAGGAAATGTGCACAATTGGTGCCCATCGTGTTATCCATTTTTCATTGAAAAATTAATCAAACAAACTAGATTACTACGAGGTTTATCAAAAAGGTAGTTTATATCCAGCTATTACAGCGCGCGAAATCTCCCTCTTCCATTGCGGTATGAATATAGGAGAGTTCTTAGTGATGTCATCACTCACTTGTGATTCGGTTTTGGTTAGCAAAAAATCCATTGCCTGGTATTGGGCATCAACTTTAAATCAACATAAATTGTTCATTTTTTTCAGTAATTGAAAAAATCTTTTTTATCCATGGAATTTTTAAATAAATATTCAGTAATGACATTATATGTGCACAAGATTTTAATTATAATTTTATACGAAAATAGAGGTTTACATATATATATCACTACAAATTTACTTTTCAAGTAACAGAGCTATTAATTCACATACAAAATCCAAATTATTTTATCGAAATGAAACATTTTACAAAACCAAATTTGGATATAAAATAACAAGGTTATAAAGTTTTGAAAATTGGGATTCTAATCATGAAATTGTCAATTGTTTATTTAATAGTTTATTTGCCAACCAATTTGACACTTAATGATATGCAAATTAGTAAATATGATATCACTAATGAGATTGGCGAACTCTCCTATACCGGTAGCGATTAAGTAGCATTTTGGTAAATCAGTGATCATGTCAGCACAAAGAATAATTTACAAAAAGCCATCATTATTCATTGTTTTAGAACAAACGGGATATTTTTCAGTGTAAATGTAAGCACTGTTTTTTTCACTATATACTAGTATTACAACGATGTAATGCCACTGTATATGACAGCACTGTAATGTCACTGTAAATGAAAGGACTATAATGCCACTGCATATGACAGGACTGTAATGTCATTGTAAATGGCAGCAGTGTAATACCACTGTATTTGACACCACTGTAATGTCTCTGTATATGACACCACTCTAATGCCACTGTATATGACAGCTTTGTAATGCCACTGTATATGACAACTTTGTAATGCCAGTGTATATAAGAGCGCTGTAATGTCACTGCATATGGCAGCTCTATATTGTTTCGTCACTTTGAATAGAAATAGACTCTATAGCGAAAGGAATAAACCTGTTTTTACAGAGTTTGTATTTGGGCCTTAAATTTCTTAAATTCTAGATTGAACAATTTGTTTACTTATTTGTGACTACCATAACTTACCAGTCATTACTCCATAAGTAAGGTACAGATAGTATATTGATGGTACAAACATGCTAGTTGTCATGCCAACTGATGCCACTACGGACCCAAGCAATGCCACTTTTCTAAAACCATAATATCTAATCAGAATTCCACCGATAAAACCTATAATGGCAAGAGAGTAATTATTTAAGCAAAACTCAATTATTAAAGTTTTCCATAATTTCGTTTTTGTTTGTTGTTTTTATTTCCATTTTGGTTTGTTTTTGCTTTTATCATAAATTTACATATTTTGTGGTGTCCTGTGTTTCAGTCTGCGTCTTTTTATTGCTTTATATTTGACCGTTGTTTTCATTTTTTTTATTTTTGTAGGATTCTTCTTGCTTTCTGTTCCATAATCTTTATTTGGAAACATTTTTCATTTTTCAGAGAAAGTTCATTTTTCTTTTACTTTCTCTGATGGACGTCTTTCTATGGATAAAAATAAAGGTCCACACAGCAGATGATTTCACACAATAAATTAAAATCATAAGAATTAACCTTCACCAGTTGATTGCGTAGAATGAAATTAATATTAAACTAAAAAAAAACAATGAGCACTGCCAACTTACCTGATACCCGAACCTCTCATTTTATAACATGTACCTATTAATCTCCATATTGATTTAGACCAAAATCTTTTAAAAAGAGGTGCGTAATCGGAATACGTAATACAAAAATTGTAAAATTTCATTCAATTCCATTCAGTGGTGTAGCAGAAGAAACGGAAATGAAATGGGTCCCCCGTGTTCCAATATTCACAAATAACAAAGTCCATGTGTTCCTACGTTCAACCCCCAAATTAATTAGGATCAAAATATGAAATAGAATGTGAACAATGAGAACATTGTTATAAGGATTATGTAAAAGCTTCAACTGATTCCATTCAGTGGTGTAGCAGAAAAAAAACGGATACGATATGGGACCCCCTGTGCAATGGAAGGAAAGAAGAGGAGACGAAAGGATGGACAAATACCCCATCACTATATACCATCCACTTACAAGTTGGGGTATAATATTCGCTTTTCTGAATTCCACGCTAGAAAACATGCTTGCGAAAACCAAAAGCAAACTAATAAAAATAATAATCTACACAAAATAAAGAAAAATGAAGAAAAAGAAAACAAGTACATCTTGTAATTTTCTAAAAACAAAAAAAAATATGTCTAATCAATCACTTACCAGAACCGAGAAGCAGAGCTGAATTCAGTGATGTAATCCAACTGGTTTCCGAATTTCTGGAATCAAAGACTTCCAATAGCTCACTATAAAGTATACCAAGAGACTGAGATATTCCTAATCCTATAAAATGTAGAATAAAACTTCCAATCAGGAGTAACAATGACGATACCTTCGATCTCATTTTACAAAATAAGATTTGTACTCCAATTAAATGTTGTGACAGGTTTTCCACAACCGAACTGAAGCAGTTTGTTCCTCTAATGTGTTTGTTTTCAAAGAATGGATTAAAAATACACCAATGTATTACCCAAAATACACCCAAAATATTATCTATTTTGGAAAGTACGATACGGGTGTTAATAATGACTTCAGATGTTATTTTGCATTAATGTTTTGTATTATTTCTTTGTGTTGTTAATGCATGCAAATTCACGTTTATCTATTTTGAATCCCGTTTAATCTGAAACAGGTTAAGAGAAAACATATGCATATTTTTGTAAAGATTTCTTCAGATAGTTAATGTTAATAAAGTGAATCTTTAGTCTCAGTGTCAGTGACACATTAAAAACGGCAAGCTAAAAACAGTTCTATGCGAACTTAACTAAACACTACAAAGAAAAATATATGATTGTATTAGGTAGAGAAAACATTTATTTTACAAAAAAATCTAATAACAAGTGTACGGAGTATGATGTTATGATGTTGGTATCTCTGGTCGACAGTATTTGAGTCGAGCTTAGGGGAAAGTTCCGACAGTACATAGGAATTCTTATGGGTACATATTGTGCGCCAATATTAGCAATTTTATTCTGCCTGTTATTGACGATAATCCGAAAACAAAAAGACGTAATGGACGCGGGATAGCAGCGCGCTTTTAAACCTAGTTCAGCTTCCCATTTCCATGTTCCCAACCTTCCGGTTTTGCTTTGATATTGCTGTTTGTGATATGAATTATCCTTACAGACTGTTTCTTTTTACTTTTGCCTGCAGTTTATAAGTTCAATGATTGTGTTAATATACAATTAATAACTTTTGGATGAGATTAATATCAACCAAAGAGGTACATTTACCGAGATCTTCGGATGAGATTATTATAGTTTTCGAGGGTTGATAAATTATGACATTAACGGAAATCAGAAGCTACCATTTGTCCAACTATATACAGTGTATAAGACAAACCTGTTCCGAAACATTCATCTAACTCTTTGTTTTAGTAGAATCCGAGTTGCTCATTTGCTCTTGTTTCTTTATTGTACGTGTTATTTTAGTTATTATAATGTTTTTTGTCATGTGTGACTGATTTCCTTCTCTAATATTAATAATTGTACTTCATCCTTTTGATTTCCGCCCGAATCTTGGTTCCCTTGACAACTCCATAAATCTGTGCTATCCTCTGTTGGTCTCTCTACCAAGGACGATGATTGTGATTTACCGTCTATGTCCTGGATTCCTAAACTCCACAAGAATCCATACAAACAACGTTTCATAGCTGAATCTGCCAAATGTATCACCAAACCTCTTTCAAAACTTTTAACTTTTATACTCACAACTGTCAAAGAGGATCTGCAGTCCTAACACAACACCTGTTACTCCCGTAGTGGTATTAATTCAATGTGGATCCTGAAAAATTCGAAAGATCTTTTGGAGACAATCAGTTCAAGACTATTATCTGAATATAATAGCATTAAAACCTATGATTTTTCAACACTGTATACTTTTATTCCTCATACTCAGTTAAAATGCCGACTTAAAAACATTATACATCGTTGTTTTTCCAAAAAAGATGGTACACCTAGATACAAATATGTAGTTCTTGATAGAGATTCCCCATACTTTGTAAGCAACAGTTCCAAATCATCTTCCAAATATACAGAGGGAGATGTTTACAAAATGCTGGAATTTTTAATCGACAACATTTGTTCAGTGTGGTGGACGTGTTTTTCAACAAACGGTCGGCATTCCAATGGGAACAAATTATGCTCCTTTACTTGCTGACCTATTTCTACACTCTTGTAAGGCTGACTTTATAGCTGATTTGATCGGAAAGAAAGAATATCGTTTGGCTAGATCTCTTAATCTCAGTTTTCGCGATATAGATGACGTATTATCTTTAAACAATCCTAATTTCGGGGATTTGATACATCGCATCTACCCCAAAGAACTTGAGATAAAGGATACTATAGACACTGTGAAGTCAGCCTCATATCTTGACCTACACTTACAAATCGATGGTAAAGGAAAAGAAAACTATTGACCAAACTTTACGACAAACGTGATGACTTTTCATTCAGAATTGTCAACTTTCCTTTCATCGTTTGCAACATCCCTTCAGCAGCTGCGTATGGCGTGTTCATATAACAACTCATACGTTATGCCAGAGCTTGCCGAAACTACGCAGACTTTTGTATCGCGCTGGAACTCTAACAAATAGGCTTCTGGAACAGTAGTTATCACTACAGAAGTTTTATGGTCGTCATCATGAACCCGTGGATCGTTTTGGTGTATCCATCTGCACCATGAAAACTGATTTATTCAACGGGTCATAGTTTTCCTTTCCTCGTTTGTCTACCCCGGACTTGACCTTTTATGAGCACCTCGGCGGGTGTTTCTAGAAAAGCACAGGACGCTTACCCTACCGGTGCACCTGGTCCATGCTTCCAGTTTTTAGTGGAATCCGAGTTGCTCATTTGCTTTTGTTACTTTCTATAACTAGCTCATCCACACTTTCTAAATGAAACAGACTTGCTTTACAGATATAATTCAGTACAAAGATCCAAATGTAAGCATCTGTTTACTTTAAATCATATCTATATTTACTTGTTTTGATGCTTTTGTGTGTGTGTGTGTGTGTGTGTGTGTGCGTGCGTGCGTGCGTGCGTGTGTGTGTGAGTGTGTGTGTCTATTCATTGGCTTACAATATAGTTTAAGTAGTTCATACAACCTTTAAAAGTCAGCACAGGAAAATCAGTTGCCTGTTTGGTATACTTTAGCTGCCTTTTGTTTTATTTCTTCGTTATTTACGGTAGTAAACCTCTTTCATTTAGCCCAATGTTGCCACAATGACGTGAAGGTTAAGTAAGAAGAGCGTCGCTTGGCCGAAAAAGTCGTCTTAATATATCGACCAAGTATAAATAAAGATTAAACTTCACTATAAGATATCTGATACTGTGTTTGGGCACATTCTGAAGCTTTCAAAAGTTATGAATACCTCGTACGCCACTTTGCGCTCTATTCATCGTAATTTGGAAAAGACTATAAAATACCGATTAAACCAATCAAAATCGTATTATCTATAGTCAAATGATATTACCCTTTCTTGATGATGTAATCCTCGTAAAAGGATTACTTGCATTTGGTCTATCCAAAAAGTTATAATGATACAACTTCTACCTTGGATGAACTCTTACAAAATGATATCGAAACTTGACAAAACTGATTACCTTGACTGTTCTCTTTCTCTTCTCAGAGAAAATATACCTACGAATTGATTGACGGATATTACGTTTCTATCTCATAGACAAGACATGATATTTTCAGTTAGATTAATTTTTTACGTCATATATTTTACTTGACGGTTATTGGGTTACAAAGTGGAAGTGAAATATCTCATCTATTATGACTTTTCTACAGAAAACTATTTTGTGGCTTTCGTTTCATCGAATAGTTAAAATATACGTGCATGAAATAATACTGTCCCGTAGTATATTTTCCGAGAAAAAAATGCGTTTGTGATTAAATTGATAAATGTTTCGCGGACAGTAATGCAAATTATAAGCAACAGTCTCTGTTTTTGAACTTTTTTCGAAAGAATTAGTGCATATGGATCCTCAGTTTCCATTCAGAAAATTTAAATTATCAATCCTCTAGTGAATCATTTAGTTGCACATTAATCACTGAAATGAGAAACTTAGTTTTAAGGTATATGTAAAAAATCGAAATCCAATTCATTTGACTTTTTTTATAAAAGTATTCTTTGATTTTTGTGGGATTTTATTATTGTCTTGTCGAGTCAATACATTTTCCCATTCATAGGGGTAAATGCATTCAAAGTGAAACAAGTGTCTATAAAAGCACTGATAAAGCATTTATACGAGCCCGAATAAAAAGCGACAAATTCTTCTTCGAATGTAGGAATTTTCTCATATGAAGCAAGCCGAATTGATAGAAAGCTTCCTCAATGTGTGAAAGATCCAAAGATCTAAACGATTTTACAGGCAGTGCAATTCACTTTAACTGATCGTAGAGACAAAAGAAACTAGAATCATGCCTTCTTACATCATCTGTACGTCATTGATATAACATATAACATGACTCTTACATCATCTGTACGTCAACGATAAAACATATAGCACGACTCTTACATCATCTGTACGTCATCGATTAAACATATAACATGACTGTGACATCATCTGTACGTCATCGATCAAACATATAACACGAATCTTACAATCTCCATAGACATACAATCCTGATAGCTAGACTTTAGAGACATGCAATCCTGATAGTTGGACGTCATGGACATACAATTCAGATAGCTTGATGCCATAGACATACAATCCTGATAGCTGGACGCCATGGACATACAATTCTGGTCTCACTGACCACTTCCGGGTCAAATGGGCACCCCCTCCCTATGTAGTACCAAAAAAACACACTGAACCTAGAAATATGCATTGCAAGTGCATTATTTGTGTGTATTATGATTAAAAAGTCAAAATAAAGCTGAGAATGTGTACCTTAAAATCATACATGTAATTAATTACAAAAGTATATGAATATTGTTTACATGTGTGAGTAATTTGCCTCCATGCTGTCAGTTAGCAGATAAGGTAAAAATGTGGATTTTCAGTATTATTTATTCAATTACATTTTGTGAAGAATTTCTACAATCTGAGACCTCTGATAGCTGGACGCCATAGACATACAATTTTGATAGCTTGATGCCCATAGACATACAATCCTGAGCGCTGGACTCCATAGACATATAATGATGATAGTTTGACGCAACAGAACATGCATATCAGGATTGCAAGTAAGTTGTTATATCTTTTGAAAGTTCTAGTTTCTTTACTTTGCATGTTGTAGCATATTTCAAACGTTAGTGAAACATATGACGTTCTGTGCAGAATCATATTTTAGGTCTATTGAACTTACATTCATTTTACCAGAATGACAAATTCAGGCCCCTTTCAATAAGTGTAGGGCAGTGAAACTAGTAATGAGAAGAATTTCTATTCTAAGTAATTAACAAAATCTCAGACATTCAACGTGTACAAGTGTAAGAATAGAAAACGCTAAAATTCAAAGACGATTTACAAATAATCAAATAAAAATAGGCCTCACATGGTTAATGTACAGTACAAATGCGTTAATGGTCTGTTCGGCTTCGATACTTTTTGTAGATCTTAAGGTGACGTTGTGGATGTGACATGAGCTATAATGTATATAAAACGCCAGTGGATTATTAAGTCACGTTAATCGGTCTGTCAACGGTTTACCACTGTTCACCATTAGCAGTTACTGCTGCTGAGAATGTTGTGGTTTAAAGTTGTAATTGCCTGACGAACCTAACCCTCTGTGTAATGGTGTAAAACATGATGTGAAACCACCCAAGAAAAAAATACATCCAGCAAAAATAAAGGCTTCATCGTATCTACCATATATGTCTGATATTAAGCCTAAATAAAAAGAAACACGTGTTATCTTTTAAAAAGATGGCCGACGCAGTAAGAATATGTTCCTTTCACCCATAGTTTTCTTCTGTTCATTAGAAAATGATTTAACATGAGATTCGATTTCATTTTTTTATAGATTTTCGAAGTTACCAGTATTTGACCAATCGGTAGACTTGCGTTTTCATAGGAAAGCGTATTTAAGGTCAAAGGGTGAAAAGCCAAACTTTAAAATTTGATAAATATCTTTATTTTTATTTTAAGGAGAAATATAAAAGTAATACACCGATTAATAGTTTGAACAGAGACTTCTTACCCAACCAGTACAATAGTCAATGTTACAAATATTTTGTTTTCGAATTCAAAGTTTTGTGTTTAAATAGTGTTCTAGGGTTTTTTCAATTGAACCTGGTTCTGTTCTGTTACTTTGGCTTATCTAGGTTTTGAATTTTGAATGTTATTCAAACTGATATCTAACCATATGACAAAATATGATAGTAACACATATTCTACTTACCTACGATAGGTGGTCCGACAAGACTACATATGCCATGAAACAATAATACCATACCAAAGGCAACGCTTAAATTGTCTTCCCCTTTAAAAGCATTAAAAATTAATGTATTGCACCATGTGTCTGTCTTGGAAAACTATACCACATCTTAGCTTTTATTTATCTGTCGTATACTAGTGTAACCTGATAAGACAATACACAATTCGACAGTGTTTATTTTTTACTAAATGCGTCTGAAAATATTTAAAGCACGTTTTCTGTTTCTGTTTATTGTTTAATGTTTGTGTCTTTGTATAATGTTATCCTCACAGTGGTTCCCTCTTAATATGCGCAAGAAATTGTTGATGACTTTTGAAAGTTAATAGTACATTGGTTTCTGAGGTTGAAATTTACCACTTTTGGCTTATCGACTTTATTGTTATTTTTCTTTTAAGATGATCCCCTTATCAAAACCTTTCTTTTCAGAACAAATGTTTGTAATTTTCCCATTTAGTTTTGTGTAAAATATCTCATTATGCCAACCGTAGAATGTTTTGGCAACCTAGTTCCGACCTATTGCATGGTTTTAAGGAATGCCAATTAGCATAAACAAGAAATCGACATAGGAATAGAAATTTCTAGAAAAAACGTATGACTCCATACATAGAAGAAACAGTGATGTTGCTACAAAAGTATTGTGTAGACAATTAAAAAAAAAAGTCGATTGTTAAAATATAATTAAATAAAACTCTTCTATTTATGAAGATATATGGTCTGTTTGATGTGTCGGTCATGTTAAAAGCAGATTTCTGTGTGACCGAAGTGTGTTCCTTATGTCAAGCTCTCTGTTTCATTTCGTAATCAAAATAAATACATTTTTCGATTGAACTTTTTAACATCAAAAAGAGATATTACCTATCAAATCGGCCGTAAGAAGTGTTTGGAGAAAAGCAAAAGTACCTGAAAAAGATATATCCCAAAACATAAAGAAGGTAAAGATAGTTTACATAGGTTTTATGAATAACAAATATATGGAAATGCCCATCTAACTTAAATATTGTAATTTGTGGTGTTATGTGTACATGTTACAAGGCATTACATATCACTTGCAGCTTCCGAAGTAAATACATAAAGGCGTTGCGCACGTTATTGTCGAAACAGTATCAAGGTTTTAGTCAATGGAACATCTTTTTATTAAATAAGTTTCATGTACTCTTTTATCCCATAAAAATTGTTTCGCTCGATCATCGCAACGTCTAGTTATAGTAGTTAAAATAAGAATGTGGCTCACCTGGGATCACTTTTGGAATGTTTGAACAGAAAATTATCAAACACCCATTTTGTGCCATTGTTGGTTCTCTAACGTTTAGTTTGTTTTAAAGTCAAAATACCGTATGGTGTTTCTAGAAAAGAAGAGGACGTTTACTCTACCGATGCACCTGTGCCATGCTCCCAGTTTTTAGTGGAGTCCGAGTTGCTCATTTACTTTTTTTTACTTCGTATGTACTATTTTGGTTATTTTATGTTCTTTGTGTTGTGTATCAGTTTTCCATGTCAGGTCTGGTCCCTGGATTACATTCGTTTGATTTCCGAAAAAAATCTTGATTCCTTTTATTACTCTTTTAGACAAACCACAACAATACGCTTAAATTATCACCCCGTGAAAATTACACGTTAGCACAAATAATATGTTCATCGTGAGTCAGTAAGTTTCAATCAAAATTTTGATAAATAGACACAAAATTGCGACTTTTTCGGCCTAAACATGAAACGTTGGACATAACGTTAATTTATGCCATTATAGAATTAAGATCTTGTAAGAAATTGTAATATTTTGGACTTACATTCATGTTTTTTTATCTTGCGTTAGTTTGATAGGCTTTTAATCATTACTAACGAGTTATTTTTGTAGCTAATTGGTTGCACAAGGGTCAGTAATTAACAAGATCTACAAGAAGTACTAATGGCCAAACATTGAAATTGCATGAAAGTCAAACACGGCACAGAACAGTTATTCCATGTGCAAAAGAATGAAGACTCAGTGTTTCCGTGGTTTTGAAAACTGTGATACTTGAAAGTTTGTAACAGATACAAGAACTTTCTAAACAAGATGACACGTTAAAAATTCATGATGAAATTCAAATACATGGTTTAAAAGAGAGCCAAAAATTTGTAAGCAGACAAATAGTTATTAACTCGATGAGCAATTAGTAGTTTTAATGCGTTATTATATATATGTATGACGGATAAATATCTGCCATTGTATTTATTTGGAAGGGTACTGGAAAAGTAGGATCTGTATAAATTATACGTCAAAGGGGAAATCTTACCAGTAAATATACCTAAAACTGCACCATATGACATGTACCATACTAACTGCTGGTCAACTAATACCACAAGTACTGAAGAGCATCCCCCAATCATCAGAATAACACCATTTAAAATAAATCGATTTACGCAGCGAAAATCAGCTATAAAGCCAATCATTATTCGACCAATGATTCCTACAAAACGTTACAAAAAAATAAATAAAACCCATCATTAATTGCAGTCAGATTAGATTAGGGTTCTGAAAAAAGATAATATAACAATCTATGCGATAATCGGGATTGGTCAAAGATAATTGCTTGTGATTATCGAGATGGTTGTAAACATCACTCGTGGTTCACCAGATAATCTTAAAGCATTTAAAAGAAACACCGTCAACGACGTCATATATATGTAGATACTCTGATACACGAATGACTCAAAACAGTTCTGTCGGAAGTGACATCCTTCAGAATGGCGTATGCAGTTAGGAATTTTTTTTTTACTTTGAACGCACACATAGCGTGTGGTATGGGAAGTTTCGCAAACTGCATGTTACATATTATACCAGCGATATAATAATAAGAAAGCCTTGCATAACCAACAGTCAAATGTTACTTGAGTACAATAGCCTGAGTACAATATGTCAAAGAGACAACAAACTAAACGGATGAAGAATGTCAGATTGTAGTTAATGAGATTATTTCAAATATTATACCAGATCTACGCTAAAGTAAAAAAAACACGTGATTTCTGATATTTCAGATTGTAATTTACTTTAATCTCAGTTTCCGCTATATAGATGACGTATTATCTTTAAACAATCCTAATTTCGGGGATTTGATACATCGCATCTACCCCAAAGAACTTGAGATAAATGATAATACAGACACTGTGAAGTCAGCCTCATATCTTGACCTACACTTACCAATCGATGGTAAAGGAAAACTATTGACCAAACTTTACGACAAACGTGATGACTTTTCATTCAGAATTGTCAACTTTCCTTTCATCTGTGGCAACATCTCTTCAGCACCTGTGTATGGAATGTTCATATCACAACTCATACGTTATACCAGAGCTTGCCGAAACTTTTCGTATCGCGCTAGAATTCAAACAAATAGGCTTCTGGAACAGGGTTATGTTGGTACAAGATTGAAGTCACCATTACTGAAGTTTTATGGTCGTCATCATGACATCGTGGATCGTTATGGTGTATCTGCACCATGAAAACTGATTTATTCAACGGGTCATAGTTTTCCTTTCCTCGTTTGTCTACCCCGGGCTTGACTATGAGCAACTCGGCGGGTGTTTCCAGAAAAGCAGAGGACGCTTACCCTATCGGTGCACCTGGTCCATGCTCCCAGTTTTAGTGAAGTCCGAATTGCTCATTTGCTTTTGTTACTTTGTATGTATGATTTTAGTTATTTTATGTTCTTTGTTGTGTATGTCTGTTTTCCATGTCTGGTCTTTGTCCCTGGATTACATTCTTTTCATTGCCGCTATAACCTTGGTTCCCTTGATTACTATCTTACATTACATGTGATATTTCAGATTGAAATTTACATAACCTGTGTTTTTTTCATATTGTAATTTACATTACCTGCCGGTTTTATCAGCTTGTCATTTACATGACCTGTGATTTTCCAGATTGTTAATTCATTATCTTTTTTTCATTGATTGATTTTTTACATTACCTCTGATTTTCTAGATTGTTATTTACATAACCTGTACTTTTCCAGCTAAATTACCTGTGATTTTCCATATTTCAATTTATATGATATGTGCTTTTCCAGATTGTAAATTACATTTCTTGTGATTTTCCAGATAGTGAGCTATATTACCTGTGAATTTCCAAATCGTCTGTAATATTTCAGGTTGGATGATATATTAACTGTGATTTTACAGGTTGTAATTTACAAAGCCTATGATTTGCCATTTTGTCATTTAAATGACCTGTGATTTCCATAATTTTTACATTACCAGTGATTTTGTATATTGTTATTTACATTATCTGTGATTTTTCAGGTTGTTATTTACATTACCTGTGATTTTCAAGACTGTTATTTTCATTACATGTGATTTTCCAGGTTGTTATTTACATAACCAGTGATTTTGCATGTCGTAACCTACATTTTCTATACTTACCAAGATTGTTTTTTTACATTACCTGTTATTTTTCAGATTGTAATTTACATAACCTTTGATTTTGCATGTTGTATTTTACATTACCTGTTATTTTCCAGGTTGTAATTTAAATTACCTGTGATTTTCCAGGTTGTTATCCACATTACCTGTGATTTTCCAGATTGTAATTTAAATTACCTATAATTTTCCAGATTGTTAATCACATTACTAGTGATTTTCCGGATTGTTACATTATCTGTGATTTTATAGGTTGTAATTTACATTACCTGTAATTTTCCAGGTTGTTATCCACATTACCTGTGATTTTCCAGATTGTTACATTACCTGTGATTTCCCAGATTGTAATTTACATTACCTGTGATTCACCAAATTGTTTTTACATTACCTGTATTTTTTTTTTGTTGTGATTTTCCAGACTGTTTGTTTTTTTTACATTATCTATGATGAGAAAGTTTTTTTTATATTTTACTGCTGATCATTTGTGAGAAGTTTTGAACATTGCCTGTAATTCCTGATAGAGTAATATACTAATTAGAAACACTGCATAAAAAAATGAATTTTCAAATTTTCAATTTTTCATGATATGAATGATGTTTTTTTTTACATTACCTGTTATTCCAGAGATAGTCATTACTAAAGCTGATTCTTCAATGCTAAATCCTTTTTTCTTGATGAAATCCGGAAACATCACATATGGAATGAAGTAGACAAGCGCCACCAACCCACCGGATGTCGTAAACAAAATAAAACCATTGGTGCAGAAAATATGCTTTAAAATAGTGCCAAGTTGCTTGCGTTGTACATCTGATGCAATTTTAAAAATGTAATAATTAAATTTTTATTGCCCCATCACAGCATACCAAAGCGTCCAAATGAAGACTTTTTTTCAAAGGCGTAATCAAAAGACATAAAAAAAACAGAGACAAGCACAATATAGATACCGGAATACAGAATAATTTATTTTCGGAATTTAAAGATGTAAAACATCACATGAAGAAAAGAATGGTTGCTGTTGTTTGATGTGTTGACATGATCTTATATAAGTGTATTGCTTCTTCCTTGTGTTGTGTATGATGTTTAATTACTTACCTTTTGTACTATATTGATCTTCTATTGACTTCACATTTAACAGCAAACCGGCTACAACTCCCTGCAACATTATTCCAGATAAGATCAGAAATGTCCCTCGCCAATCATACAGCTCCAGACAAATTGTTGTGAACAGCGGCATTACTAGTGTTCCAACACTTCCACCAATACTGACAACAGCTACAGCTAAGGAACGTCGTTTATCGAAAGCTATAGTAACGATTACATCTGACGCTAAATACAAAATTCCCATTCCAATGCCTTGATTAAGGAAAGAAAACTGCTCGTTAACATGAACTCGTTTTTCATTAGAACAGATTTGTTCACAGTGGTGTAGTTCAATGGAATCCTTACATCATTTGAGCAACCCAGTGGGTATTCCTAAAAAGCAGAGGACGCTTATCCTAGCGGTCCATACTCCCATTTTTAGTGGAGCTTGATTGATTCATTTATTCTTAGGTTTCTTCGTGTATTGTTTAATGTGTGTTATCTCTGGTGTTTTGTCTTTTCCCTTGGTCTAGTCTTTGAGCCTGGATTACAAATATCTTGTTTCATCGCTCTCATCATGATCTAATAACTTTTACTTTAGTTAACTTTAGTTAAATTGTTGTACTTTCCTGCTTTGTATTGTCAGTGTTAATAATAGCACTGCACTCTAATGTCATTATTATTACACTGTAAATAACAGCAATGTAATGTCATTCTAAATGATAGCAACGCTATCTCAATGTAAATAACAGCAATGTAATGCCACTCTAAATGATAACACTGTTATCCCAATGAAAATAATAGTAATGTATTGTCACTCTTAATGATAGAACTGTTATCTCACTGTAAAAAACAGCACTTTAATGTCATTCTAAATGTTATCTTACTGTAAATAACAGCAATGTGATGTCACTCTTAATGGCGGCATTGTTATCTCACTGTAAATAACAGCAATGTGATGTCACTGAATACAGTTAATACGTAAAATATTGAATTTATAATCATCCTAAATTGTTGGTAGTGTAGCTTTTAGGGATTAAAAAGCAATATTCAGAAAAATAATAAAATATAAAAACACTAGAAAAATATAATGGGAAAAGATAATTATGGAATATTCTTAGGTACATGTCCATCTAAGAATCAGGATAAGTCCATATTTTTGTCATCTTTCTAAATAGTGTAAAATGTACCCAGAATGTCCTCATTAGTAATTTAAGAACTGAAAGAAGCAAAGAAAAAGCCTGGCAATGTGAAGAAAAATGACTGGGTGTAGTGAACAAAGATGGTGGAAATGTTTTTTTCAACAGAATTTATTTTTGATTAATTGCTTTGACTTATTACATTGCTATCCCATCTTGAGATACAAACAAACTATAATTGGTACTTTTATCATAAATATAACTCTTTAAAAGATTTAAATTGATGCTGAAGTTAAGAAACACTTTTGAATGATCCTTAAGCGAGCCGTTGAAGAATGCCTGGTGAAAAGGTAATATTTATATTTAAAAGATTCGTTGTTTATTTTTTATTTTTATTATTTTTTTTTTTTTGGCTTTTTTTGGCTTTTTTTCTAATAATTGGCACGAATTATTAATATCTTGAAGTATGAAATAACATAGAAATAATCGTTTGTTGATATCATTTCTTTTAACTTGTATTTGTGGTAAGGTGGTATTTTTCGTATGTATGTATAGTTATAGGTTTACTTGTGCATTTTCATTGTGTTAATTATTTTATATTTCAGTACAGATTATATTTGTATTGTAGTGTCCTATTCAAGGTATATTTGTATTTGGAGTATATTCAGGTATTTCAGGTATTTCAGGTTCACTCAGGTGTAAAATTGGTCAGGTGTTTTAGGTATTGAATTTTACTGGTTTGAGTTCAGATTGAAATTATTCGGTGAGAATCTTGTCAGAGGGAATTCAATAGTCGAGCTGATCAGATGTGCTAATGTTACAGAGAGAATTGTAGAATTTTGCATACTCATTCAATATTTATTCCCAGGTTAGTTTTTCATTCTCTTTACTAATTATTCTAATTGTCTAGCTCTAAAATTCACGATTTAGCGTAAGTATAGGAATGAGGGGCTTTGAGCAGATGTGCGATTGAAGTGAGTAACTGAGGAGCGCTAGTTGGTAAAAATCCCAACGTGATTTCGTCACCTAACAGCTGATGTCATACCTGTGTACACTTGTATTGTAATATTGCGTATATTTCCGTTTGACGTCACTATTCTGAGAGCTCTCAATACTTCCAGTGTCAACAAAGATTCATTTATAGATAGTTATGTTCCACAGGATTTAATTCCGCTGATTTAAAGGTAATTTTTTTTATGTTGTTTGTTTAATGCAGTTGTAATTGTACAGTACTGTTATTTGTGGAATTTCCGAAAAATTGACTTAATTTTGGAAAGCAAGTGATTGATTATATTGGACAATTTTGACATTGTGTCTTGAGAAATACTTTGAAACAAAAAAAAATGATAAAAAGTTTTTTATATATATACTAAATTTTGAAATTTATAACTGTCTGTCAGTGGAATTTCTGAGAGATATGATAGTCATTGTCACTATGAAGAGTTATTGTTGAACTTGAATGCTAATTTAGACCTCATTGCTGACTTATCCCCCCATTTTTGTTTTTGAGCGTTGCCACTGAGGTCAAGGTCAACCGAAAATACTAGATATTGACACTTGTTTGTACTTATTGGCAACGAAATATATGTATAGTTTTACATAATTCAAATTTTATTTTGTGTGTTTTAGTTTATTTATACATACACGCATACACTTAGGCATATTTTTGTAAAAAGCTATACATTTGTGCCTTTGTTGGACTTAGTTTATTTTTGACATGATGATTTGACACACTGATACACCATAGATTGATTGATTGTTTGTAACTTAGCAAAGTCAGTTTACAGTTAAACATTGCTTACTTGGTGTATAGTATACATACACACGCATAGTCCTTACCATTTTTTTCTTCGGTAGCTTTAGTACTTGTATGTGTTAGTTGTATGTATATAAGTGTACTGTTTGACTTGTCACTTCTGTATTTGTCTTTGTTTACATCTGTGTACTTATATGTATATATGTGTGTACTTAGTATGATTTAATATACAGAGCTGCATTTTATAAGGTTCCATACATTTAGGGTCACTAAAATTATCTAGTGTCTGACGTTGATACATAAGCTTTATAGTAAAAGCTAGGTTTAATGTATAGTTGTGACGATGTGATAGTTGTGCACTTAATGTGACAATTTCTGAACATTAACATCCTGCACTAACATCCTTTACCATCATACCCTGTCACAAATACCTCAGTATAACACTTATTAAGTTGTTTCATTAGTCTTTGGTATTTGACAAGGGAAATCTTATACGAATTACAGGACTTGTTAAGTTTTAGGTAAGTTCTGTTGATCAGTTAGTTTGGTATTGTGCTGGGTCAAGTCAGTTGGTGTTTAGGTATAATTGTTGAAACCTGATCTACTCTTGGTGAGTTTTGTCTTTGATATTTTTGATACAATATACCTAGTATTAGTGTTTTCCAAATGCATTTATATTATTTATTGTTTTAGATGGGTCAGTAGACGTATAAGCTTTGCTACCCATATCCAAGTTTAGGTTCGTTTCCAGTGGGTGAGTTATTGTACATTTCATTTATTAAATTTGATTGATAATATTGTCATGAAATAATTTGTCTCACTTGTATTTTTCAGTTTATTGTGAAGTAATTAAGTAGTTAAATTGAAGTAAGTGGGTATTCTTTAAGTAAATAATTAAGTATTTAGGTAGATTAGTAGGTATTGGTGAGTATTATTTGTGTTCAGCAGAGACTTATACATTCCCGCCATGGCTGACACTGATGCCGAGGAACCAAAAGTATCCTTAGAAGATTTTGCCTTACTCCAGCTTCTGAAGAAAGAGATGAGAGATTTACCTAAAGGTGATACCCCAGAGGCTTTAAAGGACTGGATGAAGAGTTATTTAGCAACAAGCGGAGAGGTAAAACCAAAGACTGAAGTTGAGTCTGACACTAACACTGAAGAACGAAAGCAGAAGACCCATGTTAAGTTTAGAGAAACATCCAGAATTTCTAATTTCTCTGGTAGTAACAACAAAGGAGAGACGAGTTATGCGGTACGAGGATACTGGACTTATGGCAGATAAGTTATACGACCATGAAAACATGAACTACGCCATCAGGAGATAATTGAAAGGAGACGCAGGAGTCATAGCGATGCAGCTTGGTCCAAATGCTTCCGTTCCAGATATTATTCACAGGTAAGACAGCATTTATGGAGATGTTGAAAAGAAAGAAGTTTTGCTTGCACAGTTCTACCGTGCCAGACAAGCTGAGGATGAGTCAGTTACTAGGTGGAGTTGCAGACTCAAAGCCATCATGGGTCGAGAAGGGAATAGTTAATAAGAAAGACAGAAACACAATGCTACACTCTATGTTATGGACTGGTTTGAAGACAGAGCTGAAGGACATCTCAGGACACAAGTTCGATTCTATAAAAGACACTACTAGAATGGACAGATGGGAAACTCAATTCAGCAGAAGGGGTAGAGGGAGGTTATAGACCGAACAGGAGGAGACAACAAGATGAGCATCAGAGACAAAGATATCAGGATCAGCCACAACAAGATCAAGCATTACAAGATCATACCAAGAGCAGACCAAGAACCCAAGAATCCAAGTGCTTTAGATGTGGAAAATATGGTCATATTAAGAAGGGTTGCACTGCTATTCTAGACAAGGATCAACAATATTTAAACGAGAGAGAAGAAGTCTATGGAGCAGAAACCACAGTACAAGGTCCTTCATCAATTCCACCAAGTTTGTTTGGACATCCAACAGAGACTGAGGTTGTACTCAGTGATTTGAATGTAAAGAGTCTACTAGACACTGGTTCAACAGTTTCAACTTTAAGCCGTACTTATTATAGGAACAATTTAGAAGCCATACCATTGCAAAAACTTACAACTCTACTAGACATTGAATGTGCAGATGGACAGCAACTTCCGTATGAGGGCTATATTGAAGCTGGGTTACAGTCGCCACAACGGAAGGAGATCCATCCATGTATTCTTTTAATTGTTCCCGATAGCAATTACAGTAGTCATATTCCAATGTTAATCGGAACCAACATCCTTCACCACATTATGGGAACACTTCAACAACAGCATGGAGAAAAGTACTTACATAGATCCGATCTTACATCACCATGGTATTTGATTTTTTGAGCTATTACACTCAGAGAGAAAGAACTTGCACGACACCATTATACCTTAGCTGTCATCATGAATGCTGTAAATCGACCAGTTACCATTGGACCTAACACAACCATAAAGATTCCAGGATACGTAGATAGAGATATACCATACATTACCACTCCAGCCATGTTGGTCTCATCCAAACACCAGCCAAATTACAAAGATCTAGATATTGAACCAAGCCTGATCGAATACAGATATAAGGACACAGGAACAGTAAATGTGCATATTGCAAATGTGACAACAAGAACCATCATTATAAATCCGAAAGCAGTCTTGTGCGAGATCCAACCAGTCACAATTGAATCTCAACATCAGGAATCCGCACCAGTCATACCATCCACTACATCAGTTTTGGACAAGATAGAGATCAACAAAAGCGACTTAACACCAGAGCACCTTGAGAGGGGCATGCAGTTGATCAAATCGTATGAGAGTATTTTTTCCAAAGACAACATCACATTGGTAACATCGAAGTGAAGCATAGGACAGACTTATTGGATGACAAGCCTTTCAAGCAATGTTTTTGGCGAGTTCCACCAGCCATGTACGATGAAGTCAAACAACACCTTAAACAGTTGCTATCAGCCAACACTATCAGACCGTCTCATAGTCCTTGGGCATCTCCAGTGGTGTTAGTCAGGAAGAAAGATGGCAAACTACGACTTTGTGTGGATTACAGATTGCTAAACAAGAATACCAAGAAGGATAGTTATGCTCTACCAAGAATTGAAGAACTGCTGGAATCTCTGGCAGGAAGTACCTTTTCCTCAACCATAGACATGAAGAGCGGCTATCATCAGCTTGAGATCTTAGAAGACCATAAAGAGAGAACTGCATTCACAGTTGGTCCGTTGGGTTTCTATGAATTCAACAGAATGCCGTTTGGTTTGACAAATTCCCCAGCTACTTACCAGCGTATGATGGAGGGCTGCTTGTCTGATTTACATCTCAAGATTTGCTGAATCTTCATAGACGATGTCATCGTATTTGGCAGAACATATCAGGAACATCTGGACAATCTTCACAAGGTTTTTACAAGGATCAAACAGCATGGAATGAAGTTAGCACATGACAAGTGTTCTTTCTTTAAGAGGAACGTTAAGTATGTGTGTCATGTTGTGTATGAAGGTGGAGTGGATATTGATCCTGAAAAGACAGATAAAGCAGTGAACTGGCCAAGGCCAACCAGCCCTGAAGATGTTCGCCGATTTCTAGGATTTGTGGGCTACTACAGGCGGTTCATCCGTAACTTCAGCAAAATCTGTAAGCCATTAATCGACCTGATGCCAGCACCTGTATCCAAGAAATCGAAGAAACATCAGCAGAAACCATGGCAATGGGGACCAGAGCAAGATCATGCCTTCCAACACTTGAAGGATGTTCTTTTGTCCGCACCCATTCTTTGATATGCCAGCAGTAACTTTCCCTATGAAGTACATACAGATGCCTCAGGAGTCGGTTTGGCAGCTGTATTGTACCAGGAACAGGAGAAGATAAAGAGAGTCATCAGTTATGCCAGTAGGAGTCTTTCTAAATCTTAGAAGCGATACCCTTAACACAAGTTGGAATTCCTGGCCTTGAAGTGGGCGGTGTGTGATAAGTTTAAGGAATACTTGTATGGGAGCGACTTCAAAGTACTCAACAACCCCATGACGTATGTACTTACTACAGCCAAACTAGACGCGGCAGGACACAGATGGCTTGGGGTACTCGCTGCTTTCAACTTTGACATTGTGTACCGTCCTGGTAGAAAGAACGGAGACGCAGATGGACTTAGCCGTTTGTCACAGTCAGAGGACATCGACTTAGCTAGTATTGAGACAGAGACCATCTCCATGGAGTCAGTGCAAGCTGTCTGTAACTCAATTCTACCAAAGTCACTTGTTGAGAGCCTTACTGTCAACCCTGATGTCGTTGAAGATGACAATGATGATGAATATCCAGATATCATCATTGACTGGAAGAAGGCACAAGCCATGGATCCAGTTATACAGCCATTCGTACAACATGTCAGAGATGGGAAGAAACCTACAACAGCTGAAGTTGGACCAACTCCATTATTGAAGCAATGCCATCATCTGATTCTGGAAGATGGTGTATTGTACCGACAGGTAATTATCAACGATGACCGCAAGACACAGCCGGTTTTGCCTTCCGCACATGTAGTCACTGTTCTCCAGTCACTTCATAATGACATGGGCCATCTAGGTAAAGATAGGACCCTATCTTTACTCAAAGACAGATTCTACTGGACAAGGATGGATAGTGCAGTTGACAACTGGATACGTCAGTGTGGAAGATGTATCAAGCGGAAAACACCAAGAGACAGTCAGAGAGCACCTTTAGTCAGCGTCTAATCCAGTTTCCCACTTGAACTTGACTGTATTGATTTCTTGGAGTTGGAGCGCTCCAAGGGTGGATATGAGCACGTCCTCATTATCACGGACCACTTTACCAGATATGCTCAAGCGATTCCAACTAAGAATGAAACAGCAAGAACCACTGCAAAGGCACTCTTCGACCAATTCAAAGTCCATTACGGCATTCCGAGGAAACTTCATCCTGATCAAGGATGGAACTTTTGAGAGCGAAGTCATTCAGGAACTACCTGTTTTACTTGGAATGAAGAAGTCGAGAACAACACCATACCATCCTATGGGCAATGGAATGCCGGAGAGATTCAACAGGACCTTGATGAATATGCTTGGTACCCTTGAGCCGCATCAGAAGTCGAACTGGAAGGAATGCACTGCACCCATGGTCAAGGCCTATATACTGTACTCATCATGAGTCCACAGGAGCTGCACCATATTTTGTTATATTCGTACGATATCCTCGACTTCCACTGGATCTTGCTTTGGCCTACACAAGGACAAGAAGATGCCGATGACAAAGTATGTACAGGATCTACGTGACAGATTAGCCCATGCTTATCAGCTAGCAGCGGAGTCATCCAGAAATGCACAGGCAACCCAGAAAGAAGGATATGGCATCTGCATTAGAGGTGCCACGCCCAAGAACTAGATTAAAGTCAACAGAAGACGAATCAGTTGATGAAACTGAATCAACAGTAACCGAGGAGTCCGATGTTGGGTCCGTGTGGACATTAGACAGCGAATCAACTCTTGCTGAGACACCTGCTGTTTAACATGGATGTACCGGTTGGCAATGCCAGCTCAATTGGGGACGCCCAATCTGAGGAGTCACATTGAAGCGCTTCCGATGATATTGAGGATATCACTGATGGTCACTCCGTCCATAATGATATGTCTCGGGAGTCAGAACAGACATCACCCATGCATGTCAAACGGTCTGGTGGGATGCGAAGACAACCAGCCTGGCTTCGATCTGGACAGTTTGAAACCAGCATGGCAGCCGTACCGTCTAGTTTACCTGAGTGGCGACAGAAAGCTGAATATCTGACAACTTTAGCACAGACACCTTTGTTTAGAGAGACTGGCTTAACCAGAGAAGCAGCTCTTTCTGTACTAGACATCATCCATCCACACTAGCTGTAATGACGGGACGTCATTTTTGCAGCTGGGGGATTGTGTGGTAAGGTGGTATTTTTGGTATGTATGTATATTTATAGGTTTATTTGTGCATTTTTATTGTGTTAATTATTTTATATTTCAGTACAGATTATATTTGTATTGTAGTGTCCTATTCAAGGTATATTTGTATTTGGAGTAGATTCAGGTAGTTCAGGTATTTCAGGTTCACTCAGGTGTGAAATTGGTCAGGTGTTTTAGGTATTGAATTTTACTGGTTTGAGTTCATATTGAAATTATTCGGCGGGAATCTTGTCAGAGGGAATTCAATAGTCGAGCTGATCAGATGTGCTAATGTTACAGAGAGAATTGTAGAATTTTGCATACTCATTCAATATTTATTCCCAGGTTAGTTTTTCATTCTCTTTACTAATTATTCTAATTGTCTAGCTCTAAAATTCACGATTTAGCATAAGTATAGGAATGAGTGGCTTTGAGCAGATGTGCGATTGAAGTGAGTAACTGACGAGCGCTAGTTGGTAAAAAGATTTTTAACGCAATTTATTTTAAAGAAAAAGCAATTGCGGTTTAAAAGTTAAAATATCTAAATCCTGATTCACTAATATGTGCGAATGTACATTGTTCATTTGTAAAGTGTTAAATATCTAAACTCTATTTATTTATAAATATGATGCGTTTTGTTTTACTCCAGCACTATTTCTGATAAAGGTATTTATGATTCGTATATTGTACGGTAGGTATGACTGTTTGATACCTGTTTATTCCAGACGTACAAAAAGCCTTTGTACAAACTTACAAGGTATACTTTAATTGCTAAGTTATTTTAACAGAATGATTGTGTTTCATATTTTCTATATTTTGAACTGCGTAGTTATATAAGCAATTCGTATAATGTGAATTCTAGAACAGTGCATAATTGATTTAGTAGTTTATCTGTATTTTTGAGAATCAGTGTACAGTTAGCAAAATGTACTATATTCATTTTACAATGTAGATACATGCACTACTTACATGACGCAAATAGTTATTTTTTTTAAAATGCAGTGCCCAGTTGTTCTAAGAGAACTCTGCTATGCGCTTTAAGGTGTGAGTACTTTTATGTGTTATTATTTATTATGGTGTACACTTTCCATATATGTAGCTTATTGTCATTATTATATTACAGGGTGTTTTTCTTTCCTGTATTTCCGAAGTTGACGGAAAGTGCTCGAATCAATAAATGTAGTTATACATGTAGTGAGCAGTTGATTTTGTTTGGCCTAGTGCCCCAACCCTACTACATATTGTTTAATGAATTTAAGCGATAAATAATATCACTATTAACCGTTTTACTTTTGTTATTCGACACGTGGTGTAACGACTGTTATAATGCATTTAAAACTACTTCTAGCAGTACCGGAAAATTAGAAGTACATCTAATCAAGTCTGCCTCGAACGATCATTGATACGAATTAAATCAAACCATCTCGTTTTACAATTTGCAATCATTATCTAAATTTGTTATTAGATCTCAGTAGTGGGCCGAACTCATATTTGTGTCAACATTTTTTCCTGCACTTGTATTCTTTTCAGAAAATACATATATATGAGAATATGTCAGATGTGAAATTTAAGATTAATCATTATAACATTTTTTTTCGAACGCACTTCTAACATTGACAGTTTGAAAGCTCTGTGGAGGTGTCCTTATATAATGAAAGTGTTTCTTTTCACTTGTGTATGTATTGAGTCGTTTTAAAAGAACTTCCATCATTTCTTTGTTGCTATATAATTGAGTATTCTTATGACTTACCAGTGATTACTCCATAAGTAAGGTACAGAAAGTATATTGATGGTACAAACATACTAGTTGCCATGCCAACTGATGCCACTACGGACCCAAGCAATGCCACTTTTTTGAAGCCATAATATCTAATCAGAACTCCTCCAATCGAACCTATGATAGAAAAGATATGCAAAAAGTATTTTTTTAAGAATAACTTAAAATCAATCATAATTTTTCAGAATAAACTAATATTTAATATCCGTATTTTTTTCCTGCCTTTCTTTATACGTGTCCAATGACTTTCGAGGGTTACTTCTCGCTTTCTCTAGATCCACATTTTCCACGATTTCATTTGCGCTGACCAATGTCAAAACACGTAAAAATGACGGTCCCGCTAATAGAAAAAAACATATAATATATATTCCAGACTGGCTTTAATAAACACAGCAGATAAACACATGCACACGTTTATAACAAAGATTAACATTCGTCATTTTACGCAACTGGAAACTAAAGTCAAAACGTCGGAACTTATAAGACGGAAAGAAAAGGAGGCAAAACAAAATTGAAAGAAAATTCAGACATCATACCTTATGGTTGACTATAAAATTAAAATGGATGAATCACTTACCAGATCCGAGAAAAAGAGCTGAGTTCAGTGATGCGATCCAGCTTGTTTTTGTATTTCCGGAATCAAAGACTTCCAAGAGTGCACTATAAAGTATACCAAAAGACTGAGATACTCCTAATCCTATGAAATGTAGAATAAAACTTCCAATCAGGAGTAGCAATGACGACACCTTTGATTTCATTATACAAAATAGACTTATAATTAAAATATGTAAAATTTTGGAGCAACTGTGATAGCGCTATTTGTCCCATTTACCAGGTATTTGTTTTCAAAGTATTGATTGCGTCAGTGAAAATTGAACTCATGTACTGTGTTAATTAACATCGATTTACAAATTTCAGTCACGAATATTAAATTCGATACCTCCAAAATCAATCCCAACCTACTTTTTGGGGTCACTTTATGGTATAACTTCACATTGATCCGTTTTAATATAAAAAACATACTTGTTTCCCATTTTGGCCTTTTAACTTATTTGGCTCAAGTCACAACCCCTACAGGAAATCAATCCCAGTGTCCCTTTTGTGGTATGGCACCTTGTCCGGACATACTAAAAGTGTTTGTTGTAGGCCCCTCATTGGTCCCACAAAAGATTCAAGTCTTTAACTCCCAAATTCTTTCCAGGCCTTTCTTTGGTAGAAGGGCACCTTGCAATAGAGATCCATCCTTTAGTCAAGTAATTGTCTGTAAATGAGGAAAATGCTTATTTCCGGTCCATAATTTCTATAATGTTCTAGTCTTGACCCTTCAAATTAAAGCCAGTCGGGCCATTGTGGAACAATATCATAGAAAATATTCCTGTGCTTTTACTGTAGTTTTATCGTTAATTTCTATGAAATGGTTCTTTTTGGGTCATAATTCTTAAATGGTTGGGGCCATAACTTCCAAAATGAATAGCAATCTTTCTTTTGTGGATTGGAGCATTAGTGTAATTTTTTTTATAAAGATCGACAAACTAATATTCTGGTTATTGCAAGAAGTGTCTAACATGAAAACCGACGAGGTGAGCGACAGCGCCATGTACCATAATACGACCGCAATTTTAAAAGCAGAATACTGCTGAAGTCTTACAGCGAGTACAATAATAAACCCCATGCAAGAGAGAGTTGATCTTCATTAGTTGACTGGCAATTACCCGATGAACAGTCTAAGATAGAAAACATTCTATTATTCCGTAGGTATTTGAAATCAATTGAAAATGTTCCCTTCGTTCACATCAAATAATTGCAACGATCATAAGTGAAACTTTAACCACGCCGCATTTTTGGCCAGTCCCAATTCAGGAATTTCTGTTTACTTTTATGTTTTTTTAGTCTATAGGAGCAATTATTTGGCTATACCTGTGTAAAATGCTGTTTGAGGACAGCCGTCCGATGGTGTGAGGGTTTCCTCGTCGTTCATTAAGACCAATAGGTGGCCTTGAGATGATCACTCTACACGTCGACGTACTCCCAAATAGTTAGACTGGGGAAACGCTCTCGGATCCACGTGGGGTCTGGGAGTAGGCCAGAGCGTCAACAGAGCAGCCCAGCCGCTAGTAGGACATACCCTGACTGAGTTCTGTGGTGAGGTATCCCGAAGACTGGGCTTCGCTACCTCGAACTACTAACACAATGCCCGCAAGGGGCGGTCGTGCGAGATCCGCAAGGATAGTCAAGACCGTATAAACCACCAGTCGGCCTTGAGATGATAATTTACATCCCGGTGGGGTTGTTTTTTCCACACTCACCATATCCATTCTCTTTATACTTTCTCGCGAAAGTCTTGGATTTTCTCCAATATGAATGAATATTCATTTAAACGAACTTCTATTGTCTTATCATAAGGACAACCAGAGTGATTAGTTTGGGAAATCTTATTTATTCAATAAATGAAAAAGACCAAGTTCGTAATGTACACCGCATGGTAAATAGCTTCAAGGCGATCGGCTTTTTTTTTTTATCACTTACGACCTTGATGAGACACTGGTTTCTTAGCCCCAATTCCTAAACCCTACAAGTGACAACCCCCTTAATCAATCACAACCCCCTCTTGTTGTATAGAACCCTGTGGTACAATTTCAGAGATCCATCCACTAAGTCAAGACTGGATAATATGAAAATGTTTGTTTCTGGCCATAAATTCTTAAACGAATCAAGCGAAAATTCCTAAATCAACCAAGGCCTTCCCTTTTTATGGTATAATTTCATAAACGCCCATACACTTACATACTCAAATTATTGTCTGGAAATCAAGTTGTCCACAGACTCTATGATAGATACCATTACCTTTATCCCCAACTTTGTGCATATAAATAGTGCTTCTAGAGTGCACGTGACCTTGAATTTTGACCTATTACCTCAAAATTTATTAGGTATCTTCCTTACCCCTAAGTGGTAACTTAGTATAAGTTTAAGAAAAACAAGAGGCTCTCCGAAAGCATGAATCACTCACCTGGCAAACCATGCCCTATTAACTAAATAAGTAAAGGTATCATGTTTTGTTGCGATGTTTGACAAAAAAATGCTGAAAACAGAGCTCATATTGATGAATGCAGTAAGTTTAACTGAGTACTTAAGGCAATTTGGGCAGGGGTCCCCCTATGCTCTCTTATTCCACTAGGTCTAAGTGGGTACTAGCCCAGTTCACATTTGCTGAAAAAGAAAATAAAATGCAGTTAAAAATACTGTTGAATTTAGCAAAACTCAGATGGAAAAAACATGACGGTCCTTACTAATAATAGAACATAGGGATCAATATGATTTTTTCTATTTGTTCCTCAATTATAGAAGAATGATGAAGATGATTGATTGATTGATTGTTGGGGTTTAACGTCCGAGCAGCAATATTTCAGCTATATTCAGACGATGAACATGAAATGGATGATGAAATGAACATGAAATGATGATGAAATGAAAAATGGGATGGGACACAAGGATAATAGGGTCGACAAATTTTGATTGCCACTAGAAAAAGGGGGATGGGTAGGGTCGGGCAATTTAGCCTCCTGTGGCAGAGCGCAAAGGTTCCTACACCTATCGAATACCACAGCAGGGTTCTTTAACGTGCGAGGAACGTGGCGTTTTTCCCAAAACGGTGCACCACTATGGTTTTCAGTCAGGTTTTCCGAACTATAGCCTGACAACCCCAGCATGTAACACGCCAGGGGTACCCCATTCTATCACCTGGGGCACACATCCCAGTTGCTCTGTTGGCAGAGCGCCTAGCCCCTGGCTAGGTTCCTGAGCACTATTTAGTCGCCTTTTATGACAAGCTTAGCGCTGCTGCAGGCCTATTCTTTTGACACCCGGACCTGCACGGGGCTGATGAGGATGAAAGCTACTCACAAGATAAAAATGATACTCTGAGTTGACTGACAGTATTGAATATTTTTGTAGGCGGCCATCTTGCTACCATTTTCACCAGTTGCTCGGATTCCAGTGATTTTTGGTTTCGTTATGAATTTTTGTGTTCTAACTTAAATGGTGATTATGTAAGTTTCTTCTGGGACTTTTTTTCCATGCTAATTTTTTATATTTGCTTTGAATTCAAATTTAGTTCGTATAATATAGTAAACATGACCCGAGTTGAATGGCGATGACGAAAATGTTGTGTAGCCATGGTTCTAAAACAGTATTTTGACCCCATGTTCTATTTTAAGTTAAAACTGTCATGTTTATTTCGTGGATCAAAACGCCAAACGGTGATTTTGTGCAGGAAACCCTAAGAAATAATCACACCAACTTTCATTGAATTCTGTACATTAGTTTTTGAGGTTTTTTAAAGGTAAAAACATCAAAAACAACAGAAAACGTCCAAAAAGGGCAATAACTCCAACTTAAGTCAACAAACTTTCACAAAAAATTGTCCCGAGATAAATCTTGTCATGCTGAACACTTAAACCCCACCAAATTTTGGTAAAACAGCAGTTTTTGGAGACATATTTCCGTCTGACTCCTATGTTCTATTTTAGTAACAGCAGCCATGGTTTTCCACGGATCAAAAATCCAAACGAAGGTTTTGTGCAGGATAACCTAAGTAACAATCACACCAACTTTCATTGAATTTTGTACAGCAGTTTTGATATTTTTGAAATTAATAACATTAAAAACAGCAAAAAATGTCAAAAAGGACAACAATTCCAACAATGGTCAACAGATTTTCACTAGAATTTGACCTGAGATAGATCTCATCATGATGAACATTTTTACTTTTGTGTAAGAATTTGGTTAAACCTAATGATTGAGGAGATATATGTGAACCAAAGTGCTGTCAGCACTAGAATTTTTTTTATTCCTGTAAAAATTGTAGCATGAACAAAATTTCGAAGATAACAAAATTTAAAATAAAATTGTGATAATACATTTGCATTTTTATAATTAATATCAAGGTCTGTTTTTCCATAATCTGTATAAACTTAATGTCAATCCACACTTCTGATACAACTTTTTTTTTTCTAAATTTTTAAAACTGTCAAAAAGTTAATTTGCATTAACATTAAAAAACTATAGTGACAAGTTTTATACTCCAATAAAACAAATTTCAGCTTAACAAAATTTCCTTGATGAACATAAGATTTCCAAAAACTTGACACTTTTATCAATTTGAATTTTTTGACCAATTTTACTTGGTTAAAATCACTGCTGTTCATCCCCAGTTTATGAATAGTAAACTATTAATAACAGGGTGGAGAATTTGACTGATAAGTGTGTTAAATGCTAAATGCTAAGTTGATATGAAGACCAGATCTCAATTCTTTAAGCAGAAATAATAGAATATCATAAATCTAAATAATTGCAAGAAACATATTTACTGGTTATAAAAAGGTATTGAATGATATAAACGGATTTAAATCTGGACTATATTTTTGTGTAGTGTTCAGAAATAGTAAGGAAGTTCCAGTGATCAAAAACCCAAACAGTCATTTTGTGCAGGATATCCTATGGCACAATCATGCTATGTTTCCTCCAAATCCACTTAGTAGTTTCAGAGGAGATGATTAAAAAATTGTTAACGATGGATGCCAAGTGATGGCAATAGCTTACATGGCCTATGACCAATTGAACTAAAATAAAAACCTCTTGAAGAGCCGGAATCGTCCACCAGGCAAACCATATCTTATTACTAAGTAAAGGTATCATGCTTTGTTACTATATTAGACAACAAAAAAACGGCATACATTGATGAATGCTGCAAGTTCAATAGAGTACCTAAGGCACTGTAAAATGTTGGAAATGCCTTCTAAGTGTTTATACCTCCGAAAAAAATTTAAGCAGGGGTCCCCCTATGCTCCGTTATTCCACCACATCTGAAGGGGCATTAGCCCAGTACACATTTGCTGAAAAAGAACATAAAATGTTAAACCATGACTATCCAAAATTTTCTTCATCAGGAGACCATGTTTACTAAATAAACCAATTAACATTGAAATCAAACCAAGAATAAAAATTAGCGGGAAATGGCCGTCCAGAACGATCTTCGTTATCACCATTCAACTTATAGTCTCCTAAAGATTGAATCTGAACAACTGGTGAAAATTGACGTAAAATGATTTCAATACTGCCAGTCAACTCAGAATATCATGTTTATCTTTTGGGTAGCTTTCATTTACATCATTCTTATATGGTTGAGGATAAAATAGGGAGAAAAGCATTTTGACCATTATATTTTTAGTAAGGATGGCCATTTTTTTGACTGATGAAAAATTTCAAATGATCAGTTTGTGGAGGAAACCCTAAAAAACAAAAAAATAATGCCAACTTTTTCTAAATTTTGTTGCAATTGGTTTCATAGAGCTGCACATATTAAAACGATGAAAAAATCTGTTTCAGAGGCCATAACTCATATAATACGCAACAAATTTTGAAAATTTCAGCAAAGGCCCGTCTTTTGATTGTGAACAATATAACACTCCATCAGATTTTTTGTTAAATTCACCAGTTTTTGAGTTATCTGCAAAAAACACTTTTACCCTATTAAAATTGGGTGAACACTAACGATTTTGAAGATTTATGCAAAAATCTGCTGTATGACCCATTCTATTTTTAGTAATAGCAGCCAAGTTTTTTCACAGATCACAAATCCAAATGGTCATTTTGTTCAGGAAACCAACATTCATTGAATTTTGTATAGTAGTTTCTGAGGGGATTTTTGAAAGTAACATCAAAAACAGCAAAAAACAATCCAAAAAGGGCAATAACTCCAGCACGGGTCAACAGATTTTCACCAAAATTACATTACAAATAGATATTATGCTGAACGCTTTTATCCGATGTCAGAATTTGGTTATACTTAACGGTTTTTGAGATATATGCAAAAAACAGCTGTCTGACCCCTATGTCCTATTTTTAGTAATAGCGGCCATGGTTTTTCACAGATCAAAAATCCAAACGGTCTTTTGTGCAGGATATTTACAGAACAATCATCAGAAGTTTCATCACAATCCATTCAGTAGTTTTATAGGAGATGATACTGAAGAATTGTTAATGACGACAGACGCCAAGTGATGGCAATAGCTCACTTGGCCTATTGCCAGGTGAGCTAAAAAGCACAAAAGCTTTCAAAAATAGTGCCATAGAAACCATTTTTGGGGGCAGGCAGAGGGATAGCCCCCTTCTGTGTAAAATTTACCCAGTGCTCCTAAATGGTTCCAGTAATACAAACCTAACAAGACACAATACTGATCAATGTTTATTTAGCACTACTTCTACAAGACCATAGATATATAAAACTCACAACCTTTTCAATTCCTATCACAATTTTACTATGGCACATTCTTATTTAATCAAATTTAAATGGATATTTTAACTATAAACAAAAGTTAGGAAATGTGTATTCTATAATACCTACATAACAATAAACTGAGTATTGTAAATGTTTCAACAAAAAGTTTCTGAGATCAGCACTAGAGGTATTATGCATAGAAATTGTCAATGCAAATACGAGATCATTTAAATGAATGGCACTTAACAATGAACACAATACAAATATGTAATTTGAAAATAAAGTACAAAATTATAAACTTCAGTAAGAACACTTTTTAAAGCAAGTGAACTAAACAACAACAACATGTACACAAAAACAAAATCATTGAGCTAAAGTGACAACTGTGTGAACTTGAAATCTTATCAATAAATGCTGTATAAAGCTTTAAAACAAGAGTTTTCTATCGTAGACTGAAAATTTGATGCAATCAATGAAAACTATAAAGGTGCTTGTTGATAGGCATACCAAAATATTTAGGCTGAACTACAAAACATTACATTTGCAAAACTTTAAAACAAATTAACAAGTTACATTCAACAAAACTAATGATAAATGAAAAGTATTCTCTGCAAATATAAACAATTTCTGTATGAAATTCAAATGTCAAACAAAAGACTTTTAGCAGTACATTAAACAAATGTAAAACATTAGGTGGGACTCCCATAAAATAACCTAATGGTGAAATAGTCTGAGATTGGTGTGGATAAGAACTATGTTGCGTTCGTTGCAAGCTTGGGTGACTCCATCGTCGTTTGTCGACCCAGCTGGAGACACAATGTACTCAACACCACTCTGAAAGAAATAAGATTACATTTGGAATAAAAGTAAACAAATTTCTGTGAATAATATTTGAAAGATAAATTCTTAAATTGTTCAACTTACTAAAATTGACAGTGAAAAAGTGAACTTTAAAAAAAATCCAAATTCAATTTTTTTTCTTCTGTTTTTGGTAAAAACAATTCTAATAAATAGCAATGTCTATGCACAGATTTTCCTTTAAAGAAATTAATGAACTATAATAAAATTAAGGATTATCAACAAAGAGTAGGAGGACACCCTGCAGAGATTTTGCCCCTTTTTTCCAAACATTTTTTTTTTAGAAAATGTGAGTAGTTTCCTTGAAATTGGGAAACTTTATTTTATGTATTATATGTAAATGTAATATAAGTACTAAGACTTGTATTTGGGTTTTATTATCAATACTTTACAAAGTAAATTTCACACCTATTTAAAAATTATTTCAGCCATTTCTTTAACACATTTGAAAATTTTGTATAGGGCCTTATATCAACAGTAATTAAAAACAATAAAAGCTTCTTACCAATGCAGCTCTATCAATATTATCTCTGAATGGGAAGAAAGCATCAGAACTTAGGGATACACCCTTCAGCTGTAGAATCCAGTTCTTCCTCTCTTCCTGATTAAAAATGGAATATAAATAGTGATGATGTCAAGTAACAAGCATCATAATAATACAACAATTTATATAGATACTCCAAATACTTTATCATTCTTACATTTGTAAAAGGAAACACCAAGCTCATTTAAGTCTGTGAAAGTCTGGTTTTAGCTTCCTTTTTTGCTGTTGAAGGTGATAACTACCAAGGACAGCATTGTAACTACTACCAAGGACAACATTGTAACAACTACCAAGGACAACATTGTAACATTTATCAAAACATCTATATTGTAGTAATCATAATATCTGTTAATTGTTAGGCTTACAATTAACTACAAGTATTTCCAACTCCCCAAGATTTTGGATTGAACCTAACAACCCAGACTGTTTCCATTGAATTCTCAGGTTATACAATGTATTAACAGTTTATGTTATTTATGTATCCAATGATAGTCAAGAACACATTACCTCAGTCAGAGGAGCAGGTGGACTGTCAAACAGGCTATCCCAAGATTCCTTGTCTTGATCCTGTAAAACAAATTCTAATAACACATAATATGTATACTTCAAATTTATCAGTTGTTATTTTTTTCTCAGCTGACAAAAAATAACCCAAGAGGCTCTCACAAGCCTGTAGACCACCAGGATAATTTTTTGCCTTTCAAGAGCAATAACTTTAACAAGTAGTAACTGACTGAAGACTTTCATAATCCATTAAATAATCATCATTTTATCAATTGAAAGTGTTTTCGATGGTTTTCAAGCTATCAGCTAAAAGTGTACAAAAAAAGCCAAATCCACCAATTTTCGCTTTTCAAGGCAATAACTCTTAATGAGGAGTCTTCCAACAACTTTGATGAAGACATTTGTAGACAAACAGAAGTAGAAGTATCTTTGTTATTTTTTCTCTATCTCTCATAGTTTTTTATATACCTTATAATAAGTGGCCTAACCCCTATGCTCTATAAATAGAAATGGTGGTCATTATTTTCATAGTACCAAAAATCAAAATAATTTTTTGTGCCAGTTACCTGAAAGAACAACTTTCATTAAAACATGTCAAGTAGTTTTCAGAGAAGATTATGAAGAAATATTTACAATGACAACAGATGGCAAGTGATAGCAATAGCTACATTATGTATGTAGATAGCCTCTGTTTTCTGTGTTCACATTTAGGCCATGATTTGGGATTTTTACATTTTTTAATCCTCCCACTGCTGATGCTTCGGTATTTCTTGACGACATTTATTGCCCTTTTGTATCACTACAGTCCCATCAACTCATCATTTGAGGGTTCATTTATCTTACTTTTCCAATATTGCTTTTCCTTGGTACAAGTTTTTTGCACAACAAAATCATTGTCACACTGTAGGTGTTAATTTACTTACGATTCCAACAGTTCCAAGGACATATTGGTCAATAGCATTATTTCTTTCTGCTCTCTTAACACCCTCTCTGAACTTCATTCCCATAACCTTAGGATGCTGTCTTAACCACCTACAACAAAGTTACATACATATTCTAAATGGGGCCAGCATTAACCTATCTCAACCTAATCTCCATAACCTTAGAATGATGTATTAACCACATACAAGGTTACCAGAAAGCTTATGTTTCAATGATATACTGGGGTTATTAAAAACAATTTTTAGTTTTGTCATTGTTTTTTTTTGTTTGTTATTTTTGTTGTTGTTTTTTTTTGCAGTTAGGGGTCTGTCAAACAAATTTGTTTTCTAAATGTAACTGATAAAAGTATGCTGTTCCTGTTGCACTACACATTTAAGACCAGTTAGTACTTAACTTTTCATACATTTGATTTTTGTATTTCTTGTCACATTTTCCAAAGTGCAGACATGATTTTACGTGGTCAATAAACAAAGTAGAGAGTGACAAAATCGAAAGTAAATATACAGTAAAAAAAGAATCATAATGGCAAAATCCGAATTTTGAAATAGCGGAATTCTGCTAAAAGAATGTCTGAAAGAAATCAGGGAAATTGTCCCACTGTTTATTTTCACTGTTTCTGCCATCAATCTACAATTGCATGTTTATTTAAATTCACTGTGGTTCCTCCTATCATTTTATTACATTTTTAAAGAAATTTCCTAAGACAATTGAATTTTCATGGTACAGGCCTTTCAGAACAATCAAAACAAGAGGCTCCCAGGAGCCTGAATTGCTCACCTTGTTAAATTTTTGCCTTTCAAGGGCAATAACTCTAACAAGGAGTTGTCAGTTGACTCCATTTGATTCATTGGAGACTTTTGTAAGCCTCATAATAAGGATCATTTCAGCAATTCAAAACTATTGGCTAACCCTAACAGATTTGGAGATGTACCGAGTATTGTGAACTGAATGACAAGCGAAAATGTAGATTTTGCACATCCAAAATGGTATATCAAACAGGCTTGAACATGTAGTGTATATTGTACGTATAGTGATTCTTATATACAATACAATTAATGCCTATTTCATATTTTTTTTAAATATCAATTAAGAAGAAGTTTTGTTATAAGATAAGTAACACTTTAAAAAAGGTGATAAATTGGCAATACTGCTCTTGTCAGAATTGTAGCCACTTACGAAAAAAAGAATTCGAAAAGACAGCAAGGGGCTATCACAGACACCTTGAAAGAATCGACTCCTAATACACAAAGCAGTACCGATCACCAGATAGTGAATGAGAGAGATAAACTCTGAGGGCCTCAACTTTTTTCTTTTATTTTTTATCATTGCCTTCCTATGGATGCTTCTGTTAGTTTCTGTTTTGGGTTTTTTTTTTGATTGATACCAGAAACATGGAGCTGCGCTTGTCCGAGAAATAAATTTGAATTACAGAGGTATTTGTAAGTAAATAAACTGCAAATCTTACAGACTTTGGTTGGTTTATTGAATTTTGCTTGGCAGGCAATTGTTCCGGGCAGAGCTTTCTGTTGTCACCTGCATAATTGCAACTTGCTATAAAAACAACCTTGGCTTGGGATTAGGCTTTCTTTAAGTATGCTGTCTGACCCCATTGTTCTATTTTTAGAAATGACAGCCATGTTTTTTACAGTGATCAAAAATCGGTAATTTGTTTAAGGATACCCTACACAACAAAAATGTTAACTTTCATTGAATTTTGCAGAATAGTTTCGGAGGAGAAGATTTTTTTAAAGTAATAACATTAAAAACAGCCAAAAATTTCCAAAAAGGGTAACAACTCCATCATGGGGCAACAGATTTTCACCAAATTTTGACCACAGATAGATCTCATCATGCTGAATACTTTTACACGATGTCAGGATTGGTTAAACCTAACTGTTGTGGAGATATATGCAAAAATCTGCTGTCTGACCCCTATGTTCTATTTTTCATAATGACGGCCATATTTTTTAACAGATCCAAAACCCAAATGGTCGTTTTGTGCAGGATACTCTAAGGAACAATCATCTCAAGTTTCATCCAAATCAATTCAGTGGTCTCAGAGGAGAAGATGTTTGAAGAAAATTGTTAACGACGACGACGACAGACACCAAGTGATGGCAATAGCTCACATGGCCTACGCCCAGGTGAGCTAATAGAACTACTATGATTGAGGACTGACCAATTATTAGCTTTGTCCCCTGCAAGTCTGGTACAATGGATTCTTGACTGTTGTCCAGCACCTATCCCAATCACCTGACCACCTTTGGCATAACATACGGAGTTGGACTGAGTATATTTCAAGGTGATACTGGCTACTATAAGGTCCTGATTGGCTTTCTTTGGCACCTGAAATAAAGCAATTTCAAAGAGATCCATTCACTTGTAGCCAAAATATCAAGAAAATGCTGGTTTCTGGTCCCTCTCTGGCTCTCATTCCTTATGGATTCAAGTCACAACTCCCCAAAATCAACCTTATTCTGACTTTGTTGGTACAGACATTGTGGTTCTTAATTCTTTAATGATTCTAGCCATAACTCCTAATCAAAGTGCTGACAACACTGGCAGTTTTTGATTCTTGTGAAAATTATATATGATGTTAAATAAAATTGTGATCATACATTGCATTTTAAATACACTTTTATCAATTTGAATTTTCAGACCAATTTTACTTGGTTAAAATCACTGCTCTTCACCCCCAGTTTATGAATGGTAAACTATTAATAAAAGGGTAGAGAATTTGACTGATAAGTGTGTTAAATGTAACATGCTTAACACATTTTATGCTTCTTGACACATTTCTGCAAGAACTAACATTTATTACTAAATACCTTTTTAAGGTCAAAAAGATGTCCCTCAAATCTTAAGTTGATATTAAGACTAGATTTCAATTCTATTTGCAGAAATAATTGAATATCATAAAGCTGAATAATTGCAAGAAACATTTTAACTGGTTATAAACAAGAGGCTCCCAGGAGCCTGAATCGCTAACCTGGTTAATTTTTTGCCTTTTAAGGGCAATAACTCTAACAAGGAGTTGTCAAACAATTTTGACTCCATCTGATTCATTGGACACATTTGTAAGCCTTATAATAAGGATCATTTCAGCAATTGAAAGCTATTGGCTAAACCTAACAGATTTGGAGATGTATGCAAAAATCTGCTGACCCCATTGTTCTATTTTTAGAAATGGCAGCCATGCTTTTTCAGCGATCAAAAATCTGTCATTTCGTTAAGATACCCTATAAAAAAAATGTCAACTTTCATTGAATTCTGTAGAGCAGTTTCTGAGGAGATTTTTTAAAGTAATAACATCATAAACAGAAAAAAAAAAACGTCCAAAAAGGGCAATAACTCCAACATGGGTCAACAAATTTTCACCAAAATAGATCTCTTCATGCAGAATAATTTTACCAAGTGTCAGATTTTGGTTAAACCTAACCATTTTGGAGATATATGCAAAAATCTGCTGTCTGACCCCAATGTTCAATTTCTAGTAACAGCGGCAATGCTTCATAACAGATCAAAAATCAAAACGGTCATTTTGTTAAGGACACCCTTTAAAACAAAAATACCTTCTTCCATTAAAAATAATAACATTAAAAACAGCAAAAAACATCCAGAAAGAGCAACAACTCCAACATTGGACCACAGATAGATTTTTTCATACTGAATAATTTTACCAAGTCAGAATTAGGCTAAACCTAAACGGTGTTGGAGATAAATGCGAAAAACTACTGTCTGACCCCTATGTTCCATTTTTAGTAACGGCGGCCATGCTTTTCAACGGATCTAAAATCCTCACAACAGTTCTATGCATGATACCCCAAGAAACATTCATACCAAGTTTGGTTCCAATTGGTCAGATGGTGTCAGAGGAGAAGATTTTTTAAAGAAATGACATTCAAAATAGCAAAAACACGTCGAAAAAGGGCAATAACTCCAACATGGCTTGACATATCAAAATGAAAATTTAACCACAGATAGATCTCATCATGCGGAACACTTTGACCATGTCAGAATTTAGTTAAACCTAACGGTTTTGGAGATTTATGTGAAAAACTACTGTCTGACCCCTATGCTCTATTTTTAGTAACAGTGGCCATGTTTACAACGAATCAAAAATCCCCACATTAGTCCTATGCAGGATACCCAAAGGAACATTTATACCATGTTTGGTTCTAATCTGTCCAGTAGTTTTAGAGGAAAAGAGTTTTGTATAATTGTTAACCACGACAGACGCCAAGTGATGGCAATAGCTCACATGGCCTTTGGAGAGGTGAGCTAAAAAGGTATTGAATGATATAAAAAGAATTACATTTGGAACATATTTTTGTGTAGTGTTCAGAAATAGTAGGAAAGTTCCGGTGACATAAGATATTTTGATCCTAAACCCAAAAATCAATACCAACATCCCTTTCGTCTTTTGAAACTGTGTTTTATATTTCAGAAAGATAAGAATGCCATACCATTAAACAACCACAATTTTTGGTGCCTGTATAAAAACTGGAACTTTGACAATCATGATACTTTATATAACAAAAATGCCCCTGTGCATTATTGGTAATCATAACATGTATGTCACATCAGATGATGCAAGTGTATGACTTATTATAGGTGTGACTTACATCTGTCCTTTTAGACACAACATTTTTCATCATGTCAGTATTAATAACAGCATCATTTCTTTTCTGTTGCATCTGTAGACCAAACAATGTTCTGGTCTCCATTTCTGGAGGTTCATACTCTGGGTCCATCTGAAAATCACCAAAAACATTGCTGAACAAAAAATCTTTGTTAACAGCACAAATATCTCCTTCATAATTTTTGCTTTAAAGGAAAGTACTAACTTAACAACTTCCATAAAATACTGATCCTCTTACCTGCAGAACACAGTAGTTGCCTCCCTTCTTTTTCTTGAGGATTTCCAAGGCCTCTGGGAGATAGCCTGGGGCTATGATACCATCAGATACCTGAAATATTCCACACGGAAACATTAAACACAAACAAAAGTCACAGTAAGACTAAACATATCCCCTGTTTGGAATGTCCCCAGTCCGCCACATCTGATTGGTCAAGTCATTCTTCAATATACTACTATACAATATACTACTATACAACAGTATCATTGTTAAACGAACTTTCATATATCATGAAAATGTTCAAAAATCTGAATGGAAATACCTGTTAGAGCAACCTCCAGTGAAATGTCAACACATTTTAATATGAATTTATTTTAATACAAATAAACAAAGCTTACCTCCCTTGATATAATTTTTGCTGTAGGAACATCACATGAATCAGACAGAGCTATAAAATCTCCAAAGGATGACATTCTATCTGCACCTAAAACAGTGTAAATACATATATATGTTTTATATACAAAATGCTCAAGGAGCCTAAATTGCACACCAAAGCACTGGAATGTACACCTGTTCTTTATATGACAAGAAACCTTCAACACTGAAATGTCTAAAGGAACATTTACATTTATCTAAAATATGAAGAGATATACATGTTGTTTTGGAACTGCTCATATGAAAAATTTTTATGTTAAGGCAAATTTTTGGTAAAAAAATTCAATTAGTAAGAATTATTCATAGAAAATATGATAATTTTGAACTTAAACTTCCTACAAATCTTACATTTCTATGTGGAAGGTTCTAAATTTTAAATTATTTTGTGGGAGGGGTAACAGGTATTGAGGGGATGTGTGTAAAAATCATTCCCTTTATCTATGCCACTAACTTTTGTTACAGTTGGCCAAACATTGAGAGATATAGGCCAGAAAGTGTTGCTACAAAACTTCAAGTGGCAGATGCCAAGCAATGCCGCAGTAGCATCTCATTTTTCACTTGTGAATTTGTAATCATGGAGCTGAGTTAATATGACCAATGGTTGAGATCTAGGGCTTATGAATTCCTACTTCCTGTTACCTCTAGCAAATGGAATTCAACCCAAGGAAAGTGTTGATTAAAATTTTGGACTTCATCCATGTTGTGGGCAAGTTAATTTTCATGCAAGACTTTCCAGAGAAAGAATGAAAAATTCCAAAATTCTAGAGCATCGTGCAGTCACATATTTATATGTTTGACATTCGCATCTAAATATTCTATGTCAAGATAAGTAGCACAATTTCTGTAACAACCAAGATTTGAGTTGACTGTGTTTGTGAAGGTATACCCAAGGCATCTGTAATGTTCCAGTCAAATTGAAGCTTGAGAAGACAGACCAAACATGTCTTCTGACACTTACCTCTTGCCCTTGCATATGCTTCAGCTAGTGGAGAAAGATTGTCCATATCTTCTACCATACATACTTTTCTGTCAGCTTCTGACATTCCTTGTCCTCCTACTGCAGCACCTGAAGCAGAAAATTGGTCAAAATTTCAATTAAATACAAAGAACATGTTGAGAAACAGAAAAGAATTATATAGTTGACAGGTTCAGTAATATTTTGAGGCAATGAATGAAGAAATATACAGAAATTGGCAATATATCTGATTGGTATTATTTGTATTCATCATTTATTATAAAAAGGCAAAATACGGCAGTTACTCTTTACAGTAACTCATAAATTAAACTGTTCACATAAAACTAATTAAAAAAAGAAAATAGATCTACAATAATATGGTGCACTGGTGTGGCTAACTCAACTTCGATTTAGTTTGATAAATGAAAGAATAAGATTGGATAATTGCTTTCAGACTTGGTTATATCTTCATATCCTCTAAGCAACACATTCTACGTAGATGGATTTTACTTGTTGGACTGATATGCTTGAATGAAAATCATACCTTCAGAATGGACATGCTTCAACAAGTATCATACCCTCTGAACTGGCATGCAATTAAATCAGATTATTGTTTGTTGGGGGTTTAACGTCCGAGCAGCAATATTTCAGCTATATTCAGACGATGAACATGAAATGGATGATAAAATGAACATGAAATGAAAAAAAAAAAGAATGGGTCACAAGGATAATAGGGTCGACAAATTTTGATTGCCACTGGAAAAAGGGGGGATGGGTAAGGTTGAGCAATTTAGCCTCCTGTGGCGGAGCGCAAAGGTTCCTACTCCTATCGAATACCACAGCAGGGTTCTTTAACGTGCGAGGAACGTGGCATCTTTCCCAACACGGTGCACAACTATGGTTTGCGGTCAGGTTTTCTGTATTATAGCCTGACAACCCCAGCATGTAACACGCCAGGGGTACCCCATTCCACCACCTGGGGCACACATCCCAGTTGCTCTGTGGGCAATACATACTATTATACAAATCTAGCTAGGCTGTTAAGTGTTTTAATTGCTGTATATTCTACCCATTTGTTTTTCATTATTTCAAAAGAATACTTGTCTGATCTGTTGGACATTGTCATTAAAGTTTGAAAAGCTGTCAACTATGATCATCTTGTCATAATTTATCCCATAATTGGCAGCTATCTGAACTTGAAAGACAAATGTCCAAAAGATCACACAGGTGTTCTGCTGTAATAAAATAAGACTAACAAATTGGAATTTGGAATTACTGTACCTGCAGGACTGACATGTTTGAATGATGTAGCAGCTGGTCTATTACAGGCTCTCCGTAACTCCTTAACCAACTGCCAACCATTTAAAGCATCACACAAGTTTATGAACCCTGGTGATCCATTCACAACTAAAAAACAAAACTATCATGCATTATTCCTGTTTTAAGAAACTCAAATTCTATTTTTTCTCTCTAAAATATCAAACACTGAATTGCCAGTTATTTCAAATGTTTCAAACAGCAGCAGTATAGTCAGGTTAGAAAAGTATGATCCAAAGATCGTACAATTAATAGGACTATATGACATTTACGATGAAAATCCTACAGAAGAAATTTCTATTTAAAATATTTAATTCTGGCTAAATTGCACTAACTGAAAGGGTCTTATTCAAAATCCATTTTTTGTTTAATTTGAGGTTACATATTTTTTTTTACAAAATGTATGAAGTAGTAATTCTTTAGATTAAATACAAACCTGTAAGTGGCAGCTGTGCAAGGTCAGTGAACAGTTGGGCAGGTTTCTGATGAGGGTTCATTCCATAGCGTAAAGTCAACTGTGACTCTCCAGCACTGTACTGGCGACGGAAATAGTCTGAGATAGCCCTGTCATACTCAGCTGTATGGTTGAATGCCTTATTATATAAAAATATATCTATTGAAAAATTTGAATTATTTCCATAAGAAAAACCTGAAAAAATAGTTTATAGGAGAAAACAAGTCATGTTACTATCATTGTAATGTTACACAGCAACAACATTAAAGATTCAAAATCCAGAATATTTATACCTTGACAGCTAGTGTCTTCCTCAACTCCAAAGATGTATCCTTGTTTGGTGAACTCTTCATTTCATCAATAACCCTTCAATAGAAAACAGCTGTTACAAGTAATCTCATTATACACAGAAAAATAGGCAATTGGTTTTTTATACTGGTTTTATCACAAATTAGGCAATTGGTTTTTGATACTGGCTTTATCAGAAGTATTTCAGGTTGATCCTGTTAGGGCCGCCTGAGATTCCTAACATAACGATTTTTATGTTAAAAAAAAAAAAAAAAAAATCAAAATTTGGACCTTGAAAAAGACAACATTTAAATGACCCATGTTGTTGGAATGAGCCATAGTCATTCAACTCCACTGTGACGTAACGATTTTTCATGCATGCCTGGTTTTAAACTGACTTATTGTTTTTTTGAATCAGGGCCAATACCCTGTAGAAGCATTATCAATCTGTGTATATCAAAGGAAAATGTCACAAATTACTGATAGTACAATGTACAGGGTCTAAAAAGTAACGGAGTTGGTTATTCATCTTCCCATTGAAACACTGTGCACTCCACTGGAGTCTTCCATCTCTTTTTCAAAATGACATTTCATTCTTTAATTTTTTTTTTCATTACAAACATAAGAAATTAACCTTCATTACAAATTAGTAGTTAAATATTTTGCTTTTATCATTTATTCAAATAATAACAGCTCTGATATTTAAGTTTGCTGTCCAAGAGAAAATTTCTATTTGTTTCTTTCACAATGGGAAAACTTAATGTCTACTATAATCTACATGTATATATGTGGTAAACATCCATATCGTCAAAAATTACCTACACTAAACATTAATTTAGCAGACTTTACCAGATATAACAATTTTCTTACCAAGACAGGATTCTTAGTGATATGACCTTCGACCTTACCTGTTCACACACAACTGTAACTAGGCATGATTCTTTAATCTTAGTAAAACGACCTGTGACCTATCTATTATAATCCTCTGGATCACACACAACTGTTATCGGACATGGTTCTTACTAATATGACCTTTGACATTAACTGCTATAATCATCAGGATCACAAATAACTGTTACCCTAGCATGGTTTATACTTATTAAAATTTGACCTTTGACCTTACCTGTTATAATCCTCAGGATCACAAACAACTGTTACCCTGGCATGATTCTTAGCAGCTGCTCTCAACAATGTCACTCCTCCTTCAGAAAAAAGGTATTTTCAAGGTTAATGTCATACCAGATTTTCTAATTCTGTCTTTCAACTGGTTCAATATATCAGTCAATATGAAAATGAAATCAATAATGTTTCACTGTTAAACAAAAAGATCTCACAGAGATGTGTTATACAAAAATAAAGCTAGAAGATTTCATATGATTTTGTAAAAGATCATAAAATATAAGACTATTACTACATGTATATTAAAGTAGATTAATCAAATAATCTGTAAAAATTTAATTTGATTTGTAACAAACTATCTGACTGGTTATTATGAACATCTTGCTTTAGTACTGTGACGTTCTCAATATCGAAATGTCAACACTGTAATTAAAGAGGGACAAAGAACAGACATGGAAAAAAAGACACATACACAATAAAGAACATAAAATAACCAAAATAATCCATACAAAGTCACAAAAGCATATGAGCAACTCGGACTCCACTAAAAACTGGGAGCATGGACCAGGTGCACCTGTAGGATTGAGTGTCCTCAGCTTGTCTAAAAACACCGCCCAGTTGCTCATAAAAGTCAAGTCCAAGGTAGACTGAAGAGGAAAGGAAAACTATGACACGTTGAACAAATCAGTTTTCATGGTGCAGATTGATACACTATAACAATCCACAAGTTCATGGTGACAACCATAAAACTTCTGTAGTGATGACTTCAATCTTGTAGCAATGTTCCAGACCTTGTTTCAGAAGCAGTATTGTAAGAAGTCTTTGGGGGTAGATGCAATGTATAAAATCCCCAAAACTAGGATTGTTTAATGACAATATATCATCTACATAGCAGAAACTGAGATTAAATGATCTAGTTAAACGATGTTCCTTCTTTTGAAACAGATCAGCTATAAAGTCAGCCTCATAAGAGTGAAACAATAGGTCAGCATGTAGAGGAGCCCAATTTGTTCCCATTGGAATGCAGACCATTTGTTGAAAAACAAGTCCACCACACTTGACATATGTTGATAATGAAAAATTCCAGCATTTTGAAAACATTTCCTTCTGTATATTTGGAAAATGATTAGGAATTATTTTTAACAAAGTATGAGGAATCTCTATCAAGAACTACATATTTGTATCTAGATATACCGTCTTTTTTGGAGTAACAACAATGTACAATGTCTTTGAGTCAGAACTTTAACTGAGTATGGAGAATAAAAGTTTAAAGAATTAATGCTATTGTATTCTGATAAACATCTTGAATTCTTTCAAATTTTTTTCAAGACCCACATTGAATTAATACCACAACGGGAGTAACAAGTGTTGTGGTAGAACTGGAAACCCTCTTTGACAGCTTGAGTATAGAAGTTGAAAGTTTTGAAAGAGGTTTGGTAGTACATTTTGCATATCCAGCTATGAAACGTTGTTTGTATGGATTCTTGTGGAGTTTAGAAATCCAGTACACAGACGGTAGATCACAATCATCGTCCTTGGTAGAGAGACGGTAGATCACAATCACAATCAAAACAGATGTAGCATTGAAACTGATTGACCTACTTAAAACTTACATACAAAATTAAAATCTAATATAATCCCAAACAAAATAAAGTTTAGGAAAAAATGTCAATAGTTAGATTGTAATGCATTCAAAATTAAATTATATGGAATGTTTCTTATTTTTAACAGGTTATAAAAATCAACATGGTCTGCGACAGTTTCAGTTTGTTAAAATATTTATATTGGCCCACTGATGTGTTAACAATATGTTTACAAAAATTCAAACAATTGTTATGATGTACATGCATAATATTATTGATACAGAAACTACACCAAGGCAAATCTTTATTTACCAATATCAATTTGCTCTACAGCCTTCTCTACCAGAACACTTGGGTCGGCAACTGTTTTCTGGAATGGGTACAGATTGTTGGCTACTACTCTGTTAAAAAAACAATACAAAACTCAAATGCATTGCATCATTTTGAAAATGTTAATAGAAGTGTGAATCATTCACCTGGCTCAAGACGGTTCAGTATAGTAATACCAAAGGGCAGCAACTCTGTGTTTCATTGCCTGATACAGAGCTTTTGTAGCCCACATTTTTCTGCAGAATTAATCAATAACTATTTCATTTCTATCTGTTTATACTCCTAGATTTCTTTTTTTAACCTTAAATCAGTTCTCAGTTGCAGATCTTTTATGAACTGAGCAAGTACAAAAGAGATCTGTCCAATCAATTTAACAATAATTCTTTTATAAAACTAAGATGCCTACAGAAACATTCTGTTTGTATCATAAGGATACACTCACCTAATCATCTGAAAGTTTTGTTTTTTCATATCATCTTGATCAGAATCTGTGAGCCTGGAAAGAATACCTGAAAACAGAAAAATACTCAAGTAGTAGTTATATCGAAATATAACAAATTTAATAAAAAATTCAGACTAAATGATGAAAATAATAACATTTATTCAATGGTGTGTATAATGTACCTTTGTGTATTGTACACAGTGCAATTTTGAAGGTCAAAACATGTGAAAAAAAAGTATCTTTTAGACATCATTTACAGTAGAATTTTGTAAGACAAAAGATTGCAATTTTGCTATTTGTTATATTCACCATACCTGGTTATATTGTACAACCTTTATCTATAACATGTTATATTCACCATACCTGGTTATATTGTACAACCTTTATCTATAACATGTTATTTCACCATACCTTGTTATATTGTTTATCTATAACATGTTATTAAGACACTCAAACATGATTTGAAGAAAATATCATTTAAAATTGAACACTTAAAGACGTATTTGAAGATTAAACTTTCTTTCAGTAATATTTCACTTCCAGTTTGTTAACATTATGCAATCTCTTTTCTCAACCGAAAAATCTTTCATTTCGTGGCCAGTTCTTACATATTGCATAATATGCACCCTGATGTTCTGGAAATGATTTCTATGTAAATATGAGTGCATTATACACTCAAAAATATGGTAACATACAATACAACAATTTTGACCAAGTTTTGTTGGTACACTAAAGCAAAAATGTGACTTAATACTTTTTAAAAAGATTAACAGCAATACTATTTTGATCATCTTTATGCACTATGAAGGTAGCAGCAAGTTACCTGCATGAACAGCTGGATGAAGAGTTTTGACACGACCACCCAACATTTCTGGAGCACCTGTGATTTCTGATACATCTCTGAAATATAAGTTAACATGTAAATATATGTATCATTATGTGTACCATGTGAGAATCAGTCAGGAAAACAGCTTAATAAAGTACATATGTATGTATGTACAGTTTTATTTTAAATGTTTATGAAGAATTCCAGATGGATAGTTCTTTATCAAAATTTTTGGCAAGGATTCAAGACACTTATTTGTAGATAACTGGAACACCTCTCACCCAAATACAAATCATTATTCGAAGCCTTTCATACAAAATTTGACTAGAAATTTCATTCACATAATCAGATATATTTTGTTATTTGAATTCATAGTAAAAAAACGAAATTTTTTTTTTTTAATAAATCAGTTACTGAATTAAGGTTTTAACCTGACAGGAATACCAGCATCTCTAATGGCTTTGGATGTTCCTCCTGAAGCTATCAGCTCTAGTCCAAGGGCAGCTAACTTCTTGGCAAAGTCAACAAGTCCTGTCTTGTCAGAGACACTCAGCAAAGCTGCAATAATATATTTATAAATATAAATTTAACAAAAATTTGTCCCACAATTTTGACTGAAGAAGTCTTTGGTAGGGCTTATCATAAGGATCATTTCAACAATTGGAAGTTTCTCTTAATCTATCACTGTTTTCAAGATATTGACTGAAAACTGTTGAAAAAAAGCCACTTTTCCGCTTTCAAAGGCAATAAATTGTACAAGGAGTCAGGTCTCACTAACCACTTCCGGGTCAAATGGCCACCCCCCTATGTAGTACCAAAAACACACTGAACCTAGAAATATGCATTGTAGGTGTATTATTGTACGTATTCTGATCAAAAGTAGTTAAAATAAAGCTGAGAATGTGTACTTTAAAATCATATTTGTAATTTACTACAAAAGTGTATGAATATTGTTTACATGTGTGAGTAATTTGCCTCCATGCTGTCAGTTAGCAGAAAAGGTAAAAATGTTGATTTTCAGTGTTTTTTATTTAAGTAAATTTTGTGAAGAATTTCTACTGTCATTGTACCATTAGAATAATGATTTTGAAAGCCTTATTTTCGAAGCTTTGCAATGGTATGCAACTTTCAGGTGTCATTTGTCCAGGAAATTCACAGTGAAACATTGAAAATTACTTGTTTAACATTGACAGTAATAGAAACTTTAGAAGTGGTTCGTGAGAGCTCATCTGACAACTTTTATCCCTGAAGACTTTTGTATTACTAATAAGAAGGATCATTTCAGCTATTGAAAGAATTTGGCTAAACCTAACGGTTTTGGAGATTAATGCAAAAAACTACTGTCTGACCCCTACACTGTATGTTCTATTTTTAGTAAAATGGCCTTTGGCCAGGTGAGCTAAAAATGTAATTTATCACAAATTTGAAAATATGCTTAATTTAGTTGCAAGCTTCCCAAGTTATTTAGTATAACATGGCTTGGTACTATGATATCATCTATATTGATTTTTCTGCACACCGTGATTAAAATAATCCCCAAACAAAATAACATTGGATTTTGAATCCATCATTAATATTCAGACTGTCATCCATCAAAATAAAATTATAAGGATGTTTCTAATTTTTGAACATGTTATACTCAGTAATGGTCTGGGCCAGTTAACACTTTTTATAAATGGCTTCAAAGCAGGTTATTTTGTATAACCATTCAAAAAATTACAAACATTCCTTAAATAAACAAACATTTGGTAGGATCGATAACCATAAAAAAAAAATTGATACACAAAATTAGGTAATCAACTATGGTTTTGGTTGAATTGCCAAGAAAATTAAAATTGCCTTGGAAACAGAATCACGACTGATTGGACAAAAATTGTAATACTGGATTTAAATGTCATCTAATTCGAACAATTAAAATTGAAGGGAGACCTCAATTTATGATATAACCTAAATAATTTAACAAGAGGCTCCCAGAAGACAGAATCGCTCACCTGGTTAAAATTTTGCCTTTCAAGGGCAATAACTCTAACAAGAAGTTGTCCGACAATTTTGACTCCATGAAGATTTTGGTAAGACTTATGAGGATCATTTCATCAATCAAAAGTTCCATTTTATCTATTATAGTTTTCAAGATGTTGACTGAAAACTGCAACAAACATAATTTTTTGCCTCTCAAGGGCAATAACTCTTACATGGAATCGTCTGACAACTTTGATCCCTAGCGACTTTTGTAGGCCCTATAATAAGAATCATTTCAGCAACTGAAAGTTTCATTCTATCAGTTTTCAAGACTTAGGTTGAAAACTGTAAAAAAAAAAAAAAAAAAAGCCTTATAATAGGAATATTTCAGCAATGGAAAGATGTTGGCCAAACCTAACAGTTTAGGAGATATATGCTAAACTAGAGGTTCAAGAGAGCCTGAATCGCTCACCTGACTATTTGCTTATTTGAAAAACTTGAGGAATGAGACAGGCTAAGTTAAAATCAACTAAATTGTCAAATGCAGGAAATGCTTTTAATAGCATTTTCATGACCTGAACCAGAATTTTGCTAAAGGCAACAATTTTTGACTTATTTCCGACCCCTAAGTTCCATTTTAAATATGGGCTGCCATATCTATTCACGGATTAAAAATCACAAGTCATTTTGAGCACAATACACTTAAGAACTATTATGCTTATTTCCATTCAATGATCTTAAGTAGTTTTAGAAAATAAGATTTCCAAAGTTGTACATGTGAAAAAAAAAAACAACAAAAAAACTGTTTCAGGGGCCGCAACTCCTACATCAGTCAATGAATGGTTTTGAAAGTTTCAAAATTTCAGCATAGGTCTTTCTCATGATGCTGAACAATATTAACTATGCCAGAAATTTGCTTAAGGCAACAGTTTTTGAGTATTTGCAAAAAACCACCATCTGAACCCTATGCTCTATTTTTAGTAACTGCGGCCATGTTTTTTCATGGATCAAAAATCCCAACAGTCATTTTGTGCAGAACACCCTAGGGAACAATCATGCCAAGTTTAAAACCTGTCAGTCTAGTGGTTTAAGAGGAGAAGATTTTTGAAAATTTGTCCACAACAATGACAATAGACGCCAAGTGATGGCATAAGCTCACTTAGCCTTTGGCTGGGCAAGCTAAAAACTACTGTACGATCCCTATGTTCTGTTTTTAGTAACAATGGCCATGTTTTTTAACCGATCAAAAATTTAAACTGTCATTTTGTTAAAGATAATACCCTAAAAAACAAAAATACCAACTTTCATTGAATTCTGTATGGTAGTTTTTTTTATGATGACTTTTTAAGTAACAACATCAAAAACAGCAAAAAACGTCCAAAAAGGCAATAACTCCAACAAGGGTCAACAGATTTTCACCAAAATTTGACCACAGATAGATCTCATCCATAGGTCCGGAAATAGTCAAAGATACCTGTCATTGACCGACTATTTTTTGCAATTGACCGGCGACCATTTTCCAATATCGGACATAAAAAATTGTCAACCCTTACTGCACATACTGCTGGCAAACTTCAGCTTATGGAGATAGTATATTTTTTAGTTTATCTAGTGGTTGATATTGGCTAAAATTAGGGTTTAGCTTAACAATTTCTGCAAATAACTAATTTCTTACATTCAAATTCTGTTTACAGTTAAGTAAAAAATGGTACTAATCATCAACTTCATCTTTCCATATTTTACAAAATCTGTTTTCCAATGAAATATTTTTATACCTGCCTGTTTCAACTTCTAGTGTATAGTCACTTACACAAAATTTAGTAATTATTTGTCTGTTCTATCAGATATTCTTCAATTTCTATTTCTGATTTAAGTTTACTGTATAGAAATAATTTTGAGCTATCATTGATAGATGAAAGTTTACTTACAATTTCTTCTTCGTATATATTGCTTATTTGTTTTTTAAACTTTACCTTTAAATTAAATTTTATGTTACTGTAAGGTTTATCAGCAGATTCAAAATCTTTCATATCTAATCCCACATCTTCAAAAATATTTACAAAACTATACCATGTGTATAACCCTTCATCAACAATATTTTCATTGAGCTCATATGCTTCCTTCAATAGGGGATTAATATTTCCCATGTTCAATCTGCAGAAATATAACATGACTTGTGTCTTAATAAATGATACAGTAGAAAATCTGCCTAGTTCTAATTTAGCAGAAAAATTACAAGCTTTTTTATCAATATGATTTACAATATCTGTTATGTACTATTTCAAAGGAAAACTTGTCTTCCAATGAGAGAGAGTCACAAACTGAACCATATTGCGCTGCTCTTTTCATAGACTTTATAATAGAAAATATTCTCCCATGAACCATACTCTACATTATATAATAATACTGGTTTCATCAAATCATCAAATAATTTAAATGAAAGGGAGATGGGTTCTGACTGAAAATTAGAGAATCTCCCTTTCAAAGCAAATAATACTTTAAGGTCTTTCTTTGTTAATTCTTGAACAGCCTTTTTGAAATTACCTCAGTAGGTTATAACATTTCCTAGAAAATTGTATTCTTTTGCCTCTACAATTGGACACTTTTTAAAAAATAAAGTAGCACTGGGGTTGTATTTATTTTGAAAAATCATAAGATGTTTTTTTTATATTCTCAGTTAACTGCCAATCATCACAATATTTTTCAAGTTTTTGCAGTGCATTTTGCAAACCAGCATGTGTGCTAGAAAATAATACTAAATCATCAGCAAAACTTTAACTAGAAATCTTGGATTGACATAATGTTACAGGGTCACAGTTACTATCAAAAATTTGATGTAAATCATTAATATAGTAGTTAAAAATAGTTGGACTTCAACTGTCACCCTGTTTGACTCCTCTGTCAATTGTGAAAAATTCAGTTCTCTTGTTATCTAATTCAACAGATGATTTTGGTTATGTTATAAATATCACTAATCACATTATACAATTTCTTCTCCACTTCAATGTCAAAGCAGAGGCACTAGTTTCATAGAAAGAAGCATTTGGGACAGTTTTTTTAAGAGGTCACTTTCAGTCAAAGGTTAAATTTTTATACTGTATATTGATATGAAAGGTCTTGTAACATGTAAATATTTGTGCCAAAAATTTATCATTTATATCTACGATCATCAAAATTAATGATGAGTTTACTATGTACTAAGTTAGTGCCAGTAATTGAAACTCTCTTCCTCAAAATTCTGATCTATATTCACACACACAGCATACTTCAAGTATGCCTACAAGTCAGTATTTTGTGCAGGTTATATGTATGTACAGTGTTCTGGTTTAACGTATGCCTTGCCAGAATAAACATTTGCTTCAAACATTTGTTAATACTTTATTATAATTGTGTTTTAATGAACTTTTTAATTTATTCAAAGTAACCAGTCAATGTTACCAACATGTATGAGGTGCAGTGGGGTAAATCCACAGAGATTTCAACTGCACTTGTTCTTGGGGCTGGAAGTGAAGCAGAGATGAGACATCTTTTAACAGAGAGAGTCAAACAGAACCACAAGTTCTATACCCAGTCCCACACCAACTTCTTCCACACCTACCTCCTGTAATGTGTCACCAGTTTCAGAACAAGCATCATCCAACTCCAGATCGGTGTCACCCAACACCAGTCCTGAATCATCACCAAAATCACAAACACCACCACCAAGAAGACCAAACACTCAAAAATACCCAGGAAATCATTGAAACAGGTATAGTCATATTTCTTTTTGTAGAGTTTGGCTATATTGCAATTCCCTTGTCTCAGTCCGTCGGTCGTTTGTTAATTCTTTCTTTGATGTATGAATTTTGATTGTCACAGGATAACTTTTTAAACATTTTTACTTAGAATACAAGAAATAAACAACAAAATCAATGTTCACATTTTTAATTACATGTATATCTCTGTCTAAATCATGCAATAATACTAAAGACCAGCACCCCTAGCTTTCAGTACCTATTATTTTGCAGCTAAGCAACTACATGTAGAAACGTGTTTTGAGAAATAATTACGCAACTATTAAATATTAGTGTTATATTTGTGTCAGAACTTGATGGAAATTGCATATTTAACATTGTTTGTTTAAAATACTACAAATCAGCTGCATGTTACTACACATATCCAATGTGGTTAGTACCTCAATAACAACATACTTGTGATATTATATAGATTTACTGAATAATTAAAACATAACCAATGAATACTGCACAATAATGGACATGAGTGCGTTGTCAGTTCTAAGTCTTTAGAGCATTCATGCATGATTTATAACGATTCTAGTAATCACTTCCTATCAAGTAGTCTGAAAAGCTTTTCTTGTGTTGGATCGGTCTGTAAAAGATCCAAGAAGTGCTTGATGGACTTCCCTCTGGAGGACTCTTTAAACAGATGATCATGGATACTGCTAGTTGCTGCTCCCTCTATTGCAAATATACTGGCACAACCTGCAATAAAAAGCCAATTACAGTACTAGTTTAAACTTGACATTTTAATCATGATTTTCTTATATAATTATTGTTTTGCATGAAAAAAGGGGGTTGAATTTAAAAATTTATAGATATCAACTTATTTTCTAATGTATACTTAAGTTAAACTTAATAAATTGAAAACAAAAAATTACAGCAAACAAACTTTAAAGATGTGGTCAAACAAACCTTGAAGATGTGGTGAAACAAACCTCAAAGATGTGGTCAATGTAACGGTTACATGGCAAACAAACCTCAAAGATGTGGTCAATGTAAGGGTTACATGGCAAACAAACCTTAAAGATGTGGTCAAACAAACCTCAAAGATGTGGTCAATGTAACTGTTACATGGCAAACAAACCTCAAAGATGTGGTCAATGTAACGGTTACATGGCAAACAAACCTTAAAGATGTGGTCAATGTAACGGTTACATGGCAAACAAACCTCAAAGATGTGGTCAATGTAACGGTAACATGGCAAACAAACCTCAAAGATGTGGTCAAACAAACCTCGAAGATGTGGTCAATGTAACGGTTACATGGCACACAAACCTTAAAGATGTGGTCAATGTAACGGTTACATGGCAAACATACCTCAAACATGTGGTCAATGTAACGGTTACATGGCAAACAAACCTCAAAGATGTGGTCAATGTAACGGTTACATGGCAAACAAACCTTAAAGATGTGGTCAATGTAACGGTTACAAACTTCAGGACTCAAGGTTGTCCACCAGAAGTTCTTGATCTGCTTCTCCAGGTCATCTTTTGTCCTCAGTTCTGTTTTTGGGTCAAGCTTCCCGAGGTACTTCTTCAGTGCACTCCAGACCATCTCAATGGGGTTGATGTTGGGTGATTCTGGAATACAAATTAAGAGAGCAAATTGTTTGCATGTAACAGTTTTCAGGATTATTTACAGTTATATGACATGATTTAGTATGACATGGTAATGTTTAACTACAAGTTTAGTACATGTACTAAATGTACTTCCTTACCAGCTGATGAAGTTTAATTTGCAACATTAATGAATTTTATAACGTATATGTTCATGTAAACTGTGCATAATAAAGGTGACACTCTTAGTAAAATACTGTCTTGTTTTGCAAAAATATAAAATTTACAAATAGGCGAACATGTAAATAATACCTGGAGGCCAAACGTCCCACCAATTGATGCCGTTGCTCTCCATGAAGTCTTTTGACAATCTCGATCTGAAATTGAGTAAAATTTATTACTAACACAACTAAATGCCATGATACATCAAAGAAATGTGAAGTGCCAAAAAGTTATTTCTTATGGTTTTTAATATAATAATTCCTTTTTCTTTATAATAAACTCACAAAAATATTTTTGGAATTATGAATTCGTGACGATAAATCAGAAAAAGAAGAATTAAACAATTTCATTCAAAAGCAGCTTCTTTTAGATAATAGAAGTAAACATAACTTACGTATGCTTTGGATCGTTATCCTGCATAAATCGATGGTCATCACCATAGGTGTTCCAAATAAAGGGCAGGAACTGGTCTTGAAGTATGTTGTTGACATAAAACCATGCGTCCATTATATCGTCGAACACTAGGATTGGTGTGGCTCCACAGCGACTGATACCCGCCCACACGTGGACCTTGAGTGGGTGCTTTGGCTTTGGAAACTGTGGGGCTAGTCGGTCTTTTCATCAGTAAACGGTTATCTTGTTATTGTGCAACTGCACCGTGCACTCATCAGTAATTACGATGTTGCTAAAAGTCTTTTGGTCTTCGATCAATGTAGTACAAAACGCAACCCGCTTGACTTTATTCACCTCTCATATAAGCTGGTGGTATTTGGGTTTAGTGTTGACGTAACCACTTGACTTCATTCCTGCATTCCTAGTGGTTGATGCCCCGAAAGATTCACCAATCTCTGCTAGTGTAGACTGGATGTCCTTTACTGACTGGCAGGGGTTAGACATCGAAGTGCGGTCAATTATTGCTTTGTCGATTTCAGTAACCGACGATAATATTGGAATATGTGCGATTTACCTGCCTCGTATTTCAAACCCCGCCCATCCATGTAACCCTGTTATAGACTCTGTTAATTGAATTTAAATTTCATATCAGAGTTTAAATAAGAAATACCCACGAATGTAAAACTTAAGTTTTATTACAGTCAATTATTGTCGTCTGTTATTAAGCTGACCGACGGTAATTACCACAGGTGTTAACCTAAGTCGTCATCAAAAATACTCTTTTGAACTAGAGGGAGTTAACACTGAAATTAAATTCATTTAAACACTTTAAACTTTGATATGCACAGTGCAATCATGATTGAAAAAAAATCAACGTCAGTGTGAACGGACTGTTAGATTTTTTTGTTCTAGTTAAACAAAAACATAAGTTGTTCCGTGCTTTGGTGTTTGCTTATGTTTTGAGTTATGTTTTTATACTAAGTTCAAGATCATTTCAAAAATTGTTTCAATGAATCATTGTTTCACTATCAATAAAATATTTTATAAGTACTTGCATGAAGATGCTGTAAATTTACTATCCTACACACCCAGTTTATATTTAAGGTACTGAAGGTCATTAGTCAACTGAAAATTTTTCGCATTAGAACAAAATATTTTTTAGCCTCAATTGCAAAAATGCAGTCAAATTGCATATTAATTATAACACCGAATGTTTTCTTGACCGCTATGCTTGAGGCCAAAATACTTCAAATAACAAAAATTTTAGTTAATGTTTCAACAAATGTGGTCCATGTGGAATGATCTTAAAACAGTTAAAATCTAATTAATTCCCTGTGTAAGATACAGAGTTCATTTTTCTATAATTCATCCATGTGATTCATCCCGCAATACTGATGCTCCAGTTCATCCAAGTTACTTTGCAAAGCGTTGAAATCTTTGAGATAGTGGTTTGGTAATTAGATATAATGACTCAAAGGAAAAAAAAGTATGTTAGGTCGCTCCTGCTTGCTTCAAACATTTGTAAAAGTTGTTTATATATACTAGTACATATGCATGTATATATGAATATAAATTGCTGCCCTATAGCGAATATACGTACTTTCTCAGTAGTCTACTTTTAAAATTTGTATGAGTAAAAAATTTTTTTTTTCTTTAGAAAAACAGGCCACCAGCGAAGGCCCTAAGTGTTGGTAGAGCACCACCAGTTGAACCTTTTCCACACACATCAACACCAAAGTCGTCCATCGCCGACACCAACCAGACCACACAATCAACCAATAGACCACTTATTACTACTACATCTAGACCACTTTCAACTACAAGACAGACAACAACGGATCCCTGACAGTCCACTAATGATAAGACAATGTACACTCCTGTCGCCCGTCAGCCAACAACCCTTCAAGTCCTTTTAAGGACTATCAGTTCCCAGATGCAAGATACAAGATGGTCAGGCAGAGCATTTGTCCAACATAACAACAAGGTTAGATAATTTTGGCCACAGATTAGCAGCAGTTGAGGGTACAACAAAAGCTATCCTGGAAAGTATCAACAAATTTAAAGCTGATAGTTAGTCGTCAGTGTTGGAATCCAATTTACAACATATACCGCCAGACCAACTGTTCAGAGACATACAAGAGGCCCACCGCATTGCCACTGAAGAGTTACAAGAACTCCATAGAGTTGCGACAGGGCCTGGTAACTTTGCCACCAAATTGGTTAGAAGACTTTACCCTGAACTGTTTAATTCACAGTGCCTCAGGTTAAAAGTCAATTATTATGGTGGGCCGGCGAAGGAGCTCGACCCGTTAAGGAAAGCTGTTGGAAAACGATATGTCACAGCCTTCTTCCCAAACGTCAAACCCGCTGCCATCTGGAAGCAGGCTGTTGTCAGCAAAATAAATGAGTTCCTCAGATGACCAGACTAGGAGAAAAGAAAGAAAGTCCTACAAGAAAATTAGCAGCAGTTACTGAATATTGACGGAGAACTTGCCATCCAGCTCCCCGACGATGTAGAAGTCTTTGAGGACTTTCCTTGAGTGCTGTTCTGAACTTACTAATAACCACCAACATAAACATAAGTTTTTTCACCATGTTTGGACACCATACTGCGTTTATTTATTATGTGTGAGTATTGTTAATGCACGTAGAAATGCTTTATATACAATTATTATCATTGTTTTTATTTATTTAATAAAACAAATCATTTTATTTTCTTGTTGTGTTTACACACATTTTAATACACAGTTCTTATGAAATACAAGTAAATCTGCAAAATTACTTGCAGTCATTCGTTTACTGTTATCGGCTTTGGGGAAAATGAAAGATTACAAAAAAAAACAAAAAAAAAACTAACAAAAACAACGGTTATATCAGCTACCGAATAAATCTCAATTTACATTATAACACCACACCTCCACAAGTAAACCGAAGTTGAATGAGAAAATGAAATAAAAGTTTCAGCGTGACTAATATATTCTATTACGTAAATTAAGAATTTCCAGTTAAAATTCAATTGCGATATAATCTAACGTGAACTACACATGTAGATTTTATTATGCATAGTAAAACGCAAGGAAAAAAGTCCCTAGGATTAAAATAAGGAACTATAAGATGTTAAAAGATATAAGGTATAACAGCTCCTGATCAGAATCTATCTGGTCTGTATACATCATAAAGTATACACAAAAAAAACATTTGCTGTTTCATTTCGGAAAAAAACCTATATAACAGGAAATCATAGTAGTACACACAATATGAAGTGTTAATTCTGAAGTAACAATTCAACAGGAAATGATAGTACAGTAAATTTCTATCACCGATTACAATAAATTCTCTAGATTCGATGATAGTTGTACAAAATGAAAATTTTCATTTTGATTTTCGTAATTATTTGGGTTTTTCATTCTTCCCCAATTAACATGTATATATTTCACAATTTTAATTGCAGCAGCTTTTACTTTCTATTAGTTCTAAAATTGCACACGTAGTTTACTGCTTAAGTTCGGGAAAAATTTCAAATAAAAAAAAAACCTAGACCCTCTCGTTGATTCTATTTTTAACAAAAAATATTAATAAACAACGATAGAAACTATCTATTTTTGGGGACCACTATTATAATAAACGGCAGGAAACTGTACCAAAGAGATAACAATATTACAAGTGATTCCCAACCTGAAACGAAACTGTTCCATTTAGTTTCTCTAAATATAGAAACTTCTGATATGTTTGCATTAGCAACTGATCGATGAATACTTGTGTTTTAATATATATTGCAACATTATCGATAATTGAACCTCTAATACCATTAAAAAAACAGTTTGTGAGAAACGATCAAATAATTTATATACATGCACATAAAATGCTATTAGCAAAAAATAAACGTGTACAACGAGTTTGCAAAGTTGAACTTCACAAGAACTGGATGAATCGAACCTGCAATCAAACAAAAGACTATTCCCTGAATCTTGGGACTAAATTCAAACTTTCAAAGGAAATTTACAATTGAAATACTACTACTAATCTTCGGAAATTTAGCATGACAATGAATTTTTCCACTAACAATAAAACAAAACTCCGTAAGCACTTCACAATAAACGTGGCGACATGGTAAATCCACGCAAATTAAAAATCGGCATGTCACCGTGGCGACACAGTGTCTCCACCGTGAATCAAGAAAAAAACATGCTCTCCATCGCCACCACGTTCCGTGGAGAAATTTTTAAAAATGATAGTGAGTAGTGTAAATTAGTCTGCATGGTTTTATTTGTGTATAAACATCCTTACTACCAGTACCCTTATTGTTTACTGGAAATTAATTGACAGGTGCGTGTCAATTTTAGCCACTGTGCAGCCACCTGACTGATTAGTTGATTGCATAATTGAATTAACGATACCTGTGCAGCCCCATTGCGTATACATATTATTTGAAGTAAGTCAAGAGAATTTTCATACATTTGTTCATTGATTAATTAAGAAAAAAGATTGACAGGTCCACTGTTTTCCCGCCAATCTTTCAGAGGTAACGAAAGCACATGGAACTGAAACTATGAATCAGTCGTAGTTTGTAATAATTAATTCATCGATTAAATCGTTTTAACACAGAAATCAACAGTCCATTTAAGTCAATTTACAAAATGTGTTTGCGGTTTTCATCACTCATAAGTTTTCGGCTGTTTGCCTATGTGATGAAAAAGTCTTGAGAGAGATATGATGTTTTGTTTACATGTCCGGAACCTTAATCTCATCATACTGAATACTTTAACCCTATGTCAGAATTTAACTAAACCTAACAGTTTTGATGACATATGCAAAAATCTGCTGTCTGACCCCTATGTTCTATTTTCAGTAATGGCGGCCATGTTTTTTAACAGATCAGAAATCCAAACAATCATTTTGTGCAGGATACTCTAAGGAACAGTCATTATAAGTTTCACGCAAATCTATTCAGTAGTTTCAGAGGAGAAGATGTTTGAAGAAATTGTTTACAACGATGACGGACACCAAGTGATAGCAATAGCAAATCAGTAGGTGACAATATTTATTTCAAATTTGAATGGTCTTGACATTATTTGACACAGAATATAGTACAGGTACATCAAATATTCAGATTAATCAGAAAAGTAATAGACATAATTTATAGATCAGGTTTACGTCAATTAGATCGTTATCTATAATTATCATGTGTAGAAGGTTTAGCCTATAGTCCAGTGGTTGTCGTTAAATTTTTTTGTGTTCATTGTTATTTGTTTTTCATTTTCCCTAGGATTCCCATTACCAGTTACCCGTGGTATGCAAGTTTTCAGGTCGGGAAAGTCCTTGAGGAGCCTTTGGTTAACCATGGGGAAGTCAGTTCTAAAGTTTGGGTATGCTGAAAAAAAGTTCTTACTTTCCCATGCCATGGTAAGTTGACCAAAAAATCCTAGAACAATGATGAATAGTTTCACTTAATTTTTTGTTTTGTTTTTTTTTTTTTTTTTGGGGGGGGGGTGGGTGGGGTGGGCTTTTACAGCTTTTGTAACTTTGCCACACTACACAAATATGAATGAGTGATGTCAGGGATTGGAGGGAACGAAGGTGGACTCAAAACCCAGACTTGGGAAGATGCACCATCTTATGTATATTTGTACAGAACATCATAAACATTTTTATAAATGCTACATAAGTAGTGTTTATGCCTTGTGACGTTGTGTAAATTGGGAAATACAACTCACTGACCCTCACCACCAAGTTTCCTCAGAACATTACAAGTATTATTAGAGTCAAATTTGCTGAAAAAAAATTTTTTTAAGAAAAATTCAACTCGTATTCGAGTCAAATTTTCTTCCTGGTCATGAGTGAAAAAATCAGTGACAGACAATGAATGGGGTGTGAATAGTCCAAAATGTACGTGCATGTCAGCATGGAATATGTTTAAAAATGACTTTTAAGTGATTATATCGTTTCAAATAACTGCTCCTTACCAAGTTCTCCTGTTGCCATCGTTTCTGAAAAACTTTGTTATGCAGCACGTGTGAAATGAACACTAACAGTATATATGGCGGGAAAAATCAGGTTTGACTAAATTCCTAAATAAACGGTCGTTATAGTAAACAAAAATTTGGTACTTAGACGAATTAATCGCCTTGAGTCACATGATTTAAAGATGGTTGACGTTCAAAATTTAGTGGGCTTTTGCATTTTGTTGAAAATATTTGTATTTTGTGGTACTATTTGTGCTTATGATGTATCCTTACATAGCGAACTGACCATAGAGTTCGATGCATCGATATTGCAACTCAAAAACCAAAATGTAGTACAAATGAACAAAAACCATAACTTGATTTCTAAGAAGCAAGAAGTAGGAAAAGCTAATTTGATAAATGTGAAACATTTGCAACATCAAATCACTCTTAAAGATGGAGAGGTTACAGAATTCAATCCAGGGGAACCAGCATTTCCGTTTCACATTTGGGACATTGATAAAAAAATTGTTTTTCCAAGTAAAAAATTTACAAATACATCTGTTCTCATACATGTATTTGACCCGGAGTCAGGGTTTTTAGAATGTATGTGGAATTCTGACAATGCACTTAAATCATTGGCAACATATGCATTAAATAAAACTAATTTCATATTCATTCCAAAAAGAGCTTCTTTAAATGAGACTTATGGTGCTTTATGGATGAAAAACAGGATTTTATCAGTGATTAAGAAGCATCTTGGAGGAATTTGGTAAGAATAATAACCTGCAAATCATTTCAATAAAGAAAAAAAGAAATGAATGTTGTAAGAACAGAACAGTAAGCATTTCTGTTGTGTTTCATTATTATCTAGCTGTTAAACAATAGCTCTTAAAGTCCTTGGTCTGCAAAATAGAAATTACCTTTAAATAAAACCTTAAAAGGTACATTTCTGCAGCTACAATACTGTCCTGTTGATATTCAAATGTTAGCATTTTTTGACTACATGAACTATATATTTTCTTTTAAGATTGCCATTTTAAAAATTCAAATTTATGAACATAATCAATGATTAATAACCAAAAATGTATATATACATGTATTGTGTACATTTGAAATTAAAATTTAGCATGACATCAGCAATGATAAGTTACTCAATTTTTAACAGGAGTGACAGAAGAATCTCAGCTGTAATGACACAAATGCATTTTTCAGTACAACCAGTTTCAAAGCTTGGAAACTTAATTGCTTCAGTTTTGCAGCAGTGGGAATGTGTGGATCATCTCTGTGGACTTGATCAAGTTGTAATTCAAATAGAAGGTATATTTAGTGTATACATGTTTATATCTTGTATTATTAAAAAAAAGAAAAGCAACAAAAAATTTCAATACACTTCATTAGTATTATTTATATGTATATTGAATTGTTTTAAAACTAGAGATATAAGTCTTCAAAAGCGAATCAGTCATGTAAATGAACAAAAATATACTGTTTAATTATGCAGTTATCTGTTATATGTCTATTACAATATTTTTATCTGTGGTAATAGGCCACCACCATGCACTGTATGAAGTATTGTATTGTATTCTATTCAATTCCATTCCATTCCATTCTATCCTATGTATTTTTTTCTCTCTGGGTGGTAAATTGGAAATGCACATAAGAAAAAACAATCTTAATCAATCTTAAATACTATTTTATATTCACATGGATCTATTTTTTTTCAGAGATTTCCCTTATTGTCCATTCTTAAAGGAACCTATAAATTCAAAAATATTTCTTCATATATCTTCAAAAATTATAAATTCAAAATCTCTATTGCAGTTCTTGTAAAAATAATATACTTAGCAAGCTATATTTCTTTTGTAGGTCAAAACTATCCAACAATATTAAAGAGGCTAGATGCTCGATATGACTGGTTGCCTAGTCCAAGTAGTGTGTTCACTAATAACACCTATCCACTGACATTTGCTGGAAATGGATGTCAAATATTGTCATCTGTTAATCAAACAGTTGCTGTGATAACTAGTGATGGATGCTCATATTTTCAAAAAGTAATATATTTGATCAAGTTACTTATCACTTAAAGAGTAATCAAGGGAACCAAGGTTATAGCAGTAATCAAAAGAATGTAATCCAGGGACAAAGACCAGACATGGAAAACAGATATACACAACAAAGAGCATAAAGTAACTAAAACCATACATACAAAGCAACAAAAAAAATGACAATGAAAGCTACAGTATATATTGTAGTGTAACAAGAGTCCTACATTTTACAGATTGTATTTGTTTTAATTTAATACATGTACTTATATAATTTGTTACATGAGTTATTGCTAGAAAATGTGTGCATGATCATGGAAAAGTTCATAAACATAAAAAAAACACAGAAAAAATTTAAAAAATAAAAATGAACAGGATATTCTTTTCTCATGATGGGTAAAGTGTACCGTATGTTACTCTCTGTAACTTAAAAAACATCTGGTGAGTAACTCAAATGAATCATAAAAGTTGATTTGTGTTATTATTTTTTTAATATGTATTTTCATAACTATATTCAGGTATCTACCATGGAAAGGTCTGGCGCCCTTGGAGTTTTAGTTGTTGCTGCCATTGAACAGACCGTACAGGACATGAATTGTAATGGAACAGAATGTTCACATCAGATCTCTATACCTGCTACTTCTGTAGAATTCTCAGACATTTTTCAAAAGTAGGAAATGATCAGAATTTTATTTAGTGGTACTTGCTATAAACAATATTTTATATGAAAGGGACAAAACCAAGCTCATAAATGAGATCAGAAAAAAATGAAATATTGACAAAATTTCTTGAATATTGATTTACTCTAAAAAAAGTCATATTAAACAAATAAAAAGCCTTACTGGGGACAAATGATAAAATGAGTTCTAAATAATATTGTTATTACCTTAATGACAATCCATGATGATTTATTGGTTTGATATTCACAACAAACACTAAATTCATTACTATGTAAGATAACCAAACCTGTGATGTTTATTTATAACCATTACTATGTAAGCTAATCACACCTGTGATGTTTGTTTATAACTAACAATCATCAATTTAAAATGTGTTATCTCTAATTATTTCAGAGGTAGGAGAATGAATGTTACATTCCAGAATACACCAACTTCAAACTTTTTTATGGCCATTGACAGAACAGGGAACCTGGCTGAGGTTGGCTGGTTCCTTTATCCTTCCATAGAATTCCTTATCTGGCAAGCTCAGTGGTATGTGAATAATCTGATCTTTTCAAGCTTTGATTTCTCTTGTGAATATCTGTGAAACAATACAAATTAAGGGATAATGGCTTATAGACCACATGAAATATATGGCACCATCCAGTGTTTGATATGAGCAATACTGGCTTTGTATGGCAGGCTTATGTATAAAGTAAAGTTGATTAATCATTTTCTGTCAATTATTTTCTTTAAAATTGGAAATAATTGAGAAATTTTTTACCATATTCATTAAATCTGCCATTACCCATTGAAAATTGGTAATATAATTAATTGTGTAATAACATGGAAGTGCTAAATTGAAAGCATTGAAATTGCTGGTACATACCAGTCTCCATTTTAACATTGATTACCAAACTTCAAAAACAAAATAGTGAAATCTGTCTTAATCAAACCTTTTTAAGACTGAAGGATTGTTTTAAGTTAGGTGGGTGCTTAGTTTAAACAGGTTCAAAGTGCATAAATTTTATATGAAAAGTTTGGGGAAGATGAGTTTTTGGAGTTAAATATAGATGGAGAAATGAGCAAAAACTTCTCCTTGTTTGTGCTCACTTCACCATTTTGTCTTTGATGTGGAGAAGTTTTTATAATAGATGTCATTATTGTTATTTTTTTACACAGAATTGATTAAAAACTTCTTCTCATCATCAATGTCTAGATTAGACCCTAGGTTTTCAGTTTATACAGAATTGGGTGTGTATACAAATTTCACTTAAATTGAAAAGGAAAGTACATGTATAACAAGGAATAAACAATAGTTCTTTCTCTGACAAAAACCTGGAAATATTGTAAACTTTAGAAATTAATTTATTTAAGGTTTGACTATAAAGTGAATTTAAACGAGTCTTTGTCTGCCAGTGAGATGGTTGTGGAAGTTTTTAAGGATCAAGTCATGCAAGGAAAGGAAGGAGTTGTTGTAAATGTTACTTTACCTGATCTCAAAGGTCAGTACAAAGTTTCTTGGGTAGTTTGTACAAAATTCTTTGATCTTCAGTTCATCTTCACATGGAAAAAATATCCATCAAGTATGAATGTCAACTTGTTTTCTCATGGGATTTTTTTTTCACCAATTTTGTGAGCAAAAAAAAAAAACACCACAAAAGAGTCCCATCATTCCAGAATACATGTTAGAGTGTTAGTTGTAAAAATACTTTAAAAATAGCTCCAAATTCAACTTACATTCTGATACATGAAAACAAATTTTAAGTCAAACAAGTTAGTTCATCATGAGTATCTATGGTACAACATTAATAAAATCTTACAAGAAGTGAATCTTCTGAAATAGAGTTATCTAAGTGGAAAATTACTGAAGTAATTTGAACTGTAGTGAAATTCTTGTGGTGTGGTGGACGTGTTTTTCAACAAACAGTCGGCATTCCAATGGGAACAAATTGTGCTCCTTTACTTGCTGACCTATTACTCACTCTTATGAGGCTGACTTTATAGCTGATCTGATCAGAAAGAAAGAATATCATTTGGCTAGATCCTTCAATCTCAGTTTCCGCTATATAGATGACGTAGTATCATTAAACAATCCTAATTTCGGGGATTTGATACATCACATCTACCCAAAAGAGCTTGAGATAAAGGATACTACAGACACTGTGAAGTCAGCCTCATATCTTGACCTACACTTAGAAATTCATGATAAAGGAAAACTATTGACCAAACTTTAAGACAAACGTGATGACTTTTCATTCAGAATTGTCAACTTTCCTTTCATCTGTGGCAACATCCCTTCGGCTCCTGCGTATGGAGTGTTCATATCACAACTCATATGTTATGCCAGAGCTTGCCGAAACTACGTAGACTTGTTGTATTGTGCTAGAACTCTAACAAATAGGCTTCTGGAACAGGGTTATGTTGCTACAAGATTGAAGTCATCACTACAGAAGTTTTATGGACGTCATCATGAACTTGTGGATCGTTATGATGTATCCATCAGCACCATGAAAACTGATTTATTCAACGGGTCATAGTTTTCCTTTCCTTGTTTGTCCACCCTGGACTTGACTTTTTATGAGCAACTCGGTGGGTGCTTCTAGAAAAGCAGAGGACGCTTACCCTACCGGTGCACCTGGTCCATGCTCCCAGTTTTTAGTAGAGTCCGAGTTGCTCATTTACTTTTGTTACTTTGTATGTATGATTTTAGTTACTTTATGTTCTTTGTTGTATATGTCTGTTTTCCATGTCTGGTCTTTGTCCCTGGATTACATTCTTTTGATTACCACTATAACCTTGGTTCCCTTGATTAATCTTATAGACTAGACATCATTGAGATTTTTTTTAAACAATCAATAGTAAAGTATGCTGTTGTTAGTGAGCTATGACTTTTCTTTGGAGTGCATTTTGATGACTGAAAAATATTTTATTTTCCCACTACTAAATAATTTATTGATAATTGATATTTGTTTAGATTTACAACTGTTCTCCAAGATGGAGTTAGACATGTCATTATCCTGTCCAGGTACTAAGGATACAACATGTGGACACTGGGACCACACTGTAAACTTATATGTTTGTTGCAACTCCAAATCACCACTCTGTGGAATGGAGCTAGGAAGATGGATCACTTCTTTCAGAAGGTAATGTAAATATGGGTGTGCAACACACGCTGAAATTTTAATTCTTTTCTACTAAACAATATTTTGTTTCAATTTATGCAATGTATATACTTCAGGTGTAAAATATAGATAACATTTTAACCTTCTATTGAATCAAAAATTGTATTAAACAAACCCACCAATTTCAACAAAGAAGTGGAGATAATCATAGATTATTTCCATCATCTACATGAATTTGTATTTGTAAATTGAAATTTAATGTCAACTCATAAGTTATTTTAAAGTGGAAATTAAATATCCTAAAATCACATATGCAGTCCTTTTTTTTTCAGAAAATACGGCAAACTCAATACACAAAAAAAACTTCTACCGCTGACTTAGAAAGTGTTCATGTACTTTAATGTTGCGTAAGTTTTCCAAGTAAATGAAATTTTTACATTTGATTTTTTATTCCATGTTAGGAGGATAGGGAGATGGCTAACAGATGTATCCCCTCTACTACCATTGTTTACCAGTAACACCTGTACATTTACAATGAAGACAGCTCCCTGGGCAATGCCATGGATTCCATCTCTCAACCTCAGATTTTCTAAACCTAGAACTATGGGTAAATTAAGTAAACTTATTTGTTTTGTAAAATTTATGTATATGGAAAGGGTTTTTATCTTTGTTTGCTTGAGTTTGATAGTATCTTTCATCTGAAGTTTTGAAGTATACATATAACACAAATCAATGTGTTTATAGTTCCCGATATATATAATTATATCATTTATTTAACTTTTTTACCCATGAGGGTTCCCTGAATGGTGAAATTAAAACTGTCTTATGTCTCTTTGTAGAAGATTCATACCCAGCCAGAATCACTCCATTGTTTTTCCCAGGTGCCACATTTGACAAGAATTACAATAGTCATTTCAAACCAGTTAGTTTTACTGTTCCTAGTAATGTTTCTAAAGTAGGTACTAAAAATATACAAGTTTAGAAAAATTAAGTAAACAATTAAATATGAAGTTACAGCTATTCTGAAGAACACAGTGGCAGATCCACAATTTTGAAATGGGAGGGTGTCCCCAAGTTATGGTCCTAAAACCAGTGAAGTGTCTCAGAGTTTATCTATATTTGCCTTGAAATCATTGTCAAAATGAAGTCAGCAAAGTGTTACAGATTCTGTCTGTATTTACCTTAATAAAATTGTTGTCAAAATGGAGAACACATGTCATGCATGCAAGCCAGCCCTAAGTCTAATTTCAGAACAAATGACAAAAGATTATTATTATGAAATTACACAAGTAAACTGACAGATTTGATGTTCTAATATGCATTTTGGATCAACCGATTATTCTGCCTTGGTCCAACATGTTTACAGATTGTTATCAGATATTACCTTTATTTAGCTTGTGATGTTCATTCACATTTATCACTTCTAAAAATTGCTATCCATGGTAATTCAATATTTGAAACTACAATGTACCAAAAATCTTACTCAAGTACAAACTATTTGTGAGTGATAGTTTATAATAGGCTATTGAACTATATTGATTTACATGTACCATTTTGTTTTAGGTTGAGTTGTTTTCTGTGATAACAGGCCATGGTAGTGATGAGAATGGATGTGGAGAATTCTGCATTACTTCACATCATCTCAAAGTTAATGGTGTGGAAAATAATATCACTTTCTCAACAGCAGGTTAGTTTTTTGCTTGGGACAACAGAGTTTTGTTATATTTATTAATGATCTTCCTCTTGACTTGCACAATACCAATGTTGATATGAATGCTCAATGTGCTGATTATACAACCTTACACAAATCTGGGAAAAAATATTAATTTGTTAAAACCTGATGTGAAAGGTGATCTAATAAACGTTGAAATCTGGCATAGAAATAACTGTATGTTTGTTAATGCTAATAAAAGTAAGTGTATGATTATTGGAACAAGACAAAAACTGTCAAATGTTGATATACCCTCCTTATTAGTTAATGATAAAGCTTTAAAATTTTCAACATACGAAAAACTACTTGGTGTAAAAGTTGATGATACTTTAAGCTGGAAATGTCATGTTGATCATATATGCTCTACTATTTCATCAAGATTGTATCTCCTAGCAAAGATTAAGAAATATCTGAACATTGAAACTAGATAAACTTTCTATAATGTTACATTCTTTCACTTATTGACTACTGTTGTATTGTATGGAGTGGCTGTGGCACTAAAGGACTTGCCAAAATTCTTTAACTCCAAAAACGGGCTAGAGGCCTCATTCTATCTAAATGCTGAACCTTTTTCTCCATCAGAACCCTTGTTCAAACAATTAGGAATCATGAAACTAGAGACAAGGATTAAATATCACAAATACCTATTAAATCTCTCAATTGGGGAAGCACCAAGTTACGTAAAGTTTGTTTCAGGAAACAAACCTTCTTTGCTAAGAAATGCTGAACAAGGAAACTTGATAATCCCAAAAATTAAAACTGAACTTTTTGGAGATTCATTCATACATTCTGGGTCTGTCTTGTGGAATAAGTTACCCAAACATTTATGTAAGCAATCCACGGATAACTCATTAAATCAATATAAAGCAGTACCTTAAGACCTTTGCATAGAGTATCATAAAAGAGAAAAAAATGTTGCCGTTTACACTGTTTTTAATGTTCTACATCCTATTAAAGTGTTTTGATATTGTCAAATCAGCTTTTGTTTGTGTGCGTGTTTATTAGTAGTTAATAGTTTTGTGCGAGGGCCTCAGGGAAGATAAGCTTGTAACCTAACTGTGTAAACCTATGGAAATAAAGATTTTTATTATTATTATTATTATTACATGTATTATTATTATTGTTATTATAGTTTGTATACTTGTATTTTTTCAAATATTAAGAAAATAGGTGTTATTATGAATCAGAAAGCTCGTCAGATATCAGTTCTTTTGAAGAGTGATCAAGGGAACCAAGATTCAAGCAGAAATCAAAAGAATACAACTCAAGGCTAAAGACCATGCAGGGAAAACAGACAACTAAGAACCAATAAAATAACCAAAAATAATGTACCAAGAAACAAAAGCAAATGAGGAACTTGTACTCCACCAAAAACTAGGAGCATGGACCAAGTGTCAATTTCACATAAACTTGTGTGCAATTGATCGTAAATTACGACGTCATAATGCTATTTTTGGTTGTGACATCATTACTTACGATCAACTTTACACTTACGACTTTTTGTGAAATCGACGCCAGGTGCATGGGTAGGGTAAGCGTCATCTGCTTTTCTAGAAATTCCTGCCAAGTTGCTCATGAAGTTGAACATTCATAAAATAATTTAGGAGGCACATAGGCTGTTGTAGAAATACAGAAAATTCCATATACACTGGTAGTCAATATTATTTATTTCCATATAAATAATTTACCAACATTAGGACATAATTAAAAAATCAAGATATGTGACCAATGTTTCTTTAACTGAAATGTTAAAAAAAAGTCAATTATTATCTTCTCTTGAGAATAATTACATGTAGTAAAATCTGCAGAAAATATGAAGTATATTTTTTCTTACCAAGGAATATAGTCTTGTGGGATCCTTTGTCAAAATTTGGCAATATAGTAACTGGGGTGGAGAGCAGCATTCTCAAGTAACTTCAGTAAGCATCGCAAGTTTTTCCAAGTGATTTTTAGTTTCCTGTAACATATAGGTACTCCGTTAGGCTGTGCAGACTTGGTTCTCACTGGTGTTGAGCCCAATGAACATGGTACTTGGCTGTATGGCAGAAATGGATGGTGTGATGGCAGAAATGTCTTCCCTTGGATTGTTGACATAACACAGCAAGTCAAATACTCAGGGTTAAGCAATACAGTACAGTACTTCGGTTATTACAATGGAATTGATCCAAATCCTAAACAGAACCCTGGAATTATCTATATCTATTCTTATCTTGTGTTTTATGAAAAGCCTCTGTGATATATTTTGTAATGCTCTATATTTTTAGGGGGATGCTGGGTGGTGATTTTTGGAAATTATTTATCTGTTATGTATTTTCCTAATAAAAAATTAACATTCAACATTCTTTTTTGTTAGTGGAGACAGTGAAGTACCTGTATGAATTCTACATTTTGAGAGGACTTAATGAAACAGGTCTTTGAAAAAAAGAAAACTGCATGGCACCGAGTCTCCAATTAGCAACATATGAAGTGCTTGCCTTTAGCCACTAGCCCAAAGCCTGGGGCTAGTAAAATGATATGTATTTTTTGTTTTGGGCTGGTTCAATCCTACACAATCCTCTATTATTCAGGCTATGCATTCAGAATTTTGAAGGAAAGGACTGCATATGGTAATATAGTGAACAAATTTTTTGTTCACATTTCAAGGAGTTACCTCCCATCAGCAGTGTTAGAACCAGATGCATACATATTAGATCTAGATTCAAGTATAAATACATGTACAAAAAGTACTCAATTGTAAAGAAATCAAAATGTGCATTTTTCTGACATGTTATAATATGAAGATTTTTAGTTCACCTGGTCATAGGTCATGTGAGCTATTGCCATCACTTGGCGCCTGTCGTCGTAGTTGACAATTTCTTCGAACATCTTCTCCTCTGAAACTACCTAATAGATTTGCATGAAACTTATGATTGTTCCTTAGAGTATCCTGCACAAAATAATCGTTTGGATTTTTGATCGGTTAAAAAACATGGCCGCTGTTACAAAAAATCGAATATAGAGGTCAGACAGCAGATTTTTGCATGCATCTCCAAAACTGACTTAGGAGAAAAGTATTCAGCATGATGAGATCCATCTGTGGTCAAATTTAGGTGAAAATCTGCTGACCCATGTTGGACCTACTGCCCTTTTTGGATGTTTTTTGCTGTTATTACTTTAAAAAATCTCCTCAGAAACTACTGTACAGAATTCAATGAAAGTTGGTATTTTTGTTTTTTTGGGTATCCTCAACAAAATGACTGTTTGGATTTTTTATCAGTTAAAAAACTTGCCCCCCCCCCCTTTACTAAATATAGAACATAGGGGTCATACAGTAGTTTTTTGCATATATCTCCAAAAGTGTTAGATTTGGCCAATATCTTTCAATTGCTGGAATATCCTTATTGTAAGACCTACAGAAATCTCCAGGGATCAAAGTTGTCAAACAACTCCATGTTAAGGTTATTGCCCTAGAGAGGTGAAATAGGATTTTTTTTTAGTTTTCAGCCTATATCTTGAAAACTATGATAGAATGAAACTTTTAATTGCTGAAATGATTGTTATTGTAAGGCTTACAAAAGCCTGTAGGGATCAAAGTTGTCAGATGACTCCATATAGGAGTTATTGCCCTTGAAAGGCAAAAATTATTTTTTTGCAGTTTTCAGTCAATATCTTTAAACTATGATAGAATGAAACTTTCAATAGATGAAATGATCCTCATTATTATAATTCCTACCAAAGTCTTCATGGAGTCAAAATTATCAGACAACTTGTTCAGTTATTACCCTTGAAAGGCAAAAATTAAAAAGGTGAGCGATTCAGGCTCCTGGGAGCCTCTTGTTTTTTATTGTCTTGACAGAGCTTAAAGTTAATGATCAGAATTATGGGTATTATACATATATCATTAGTAAATCTAGAAGACTGTACGTTTTTAAGGGCATTTTGCACATTTTTTTCAGGCCAATTCACTTGAATTCCTTTTAGTGCCTCCATATTCTATGTAAAACTATTTATAACCATCAAAGAAATGTTCTTTATTTCTTCACAAGGCAGAGGATACTTATCATTCTGTAGTGATGACACATGTAATTACAGTACATGCTAACTGTTAACAAAACCAGCACTCCCCCTTAAAATAATTTTCATTTTAGCTAGTTGTTTCCTCATTTTCTTCGTTTTTTTTTTTTTTTTTTTTTGCAATGTGTGTAATAGATTGCATCAAATCAAGTGCTTTGTATTACTGTTAATATCTCTTCATGTTCCAACTCAAGCTTCTTGTATTTTTCAAAACTTGGAGTTTATGTTGTATTGTGAACTTGAGTTGAGTTGACAATTACATCAATCAAATAATAACACTTGAAAAATAAAAAGACAAAAAATGTAACACAGTAAGAAAAGAATTCTGGGCCAAAAACAATTTTATTCTTGAAGAGCTTCTGAGATTCATCTTGCTACAATTTCACAATAAACAACTAAACATCAAAGATGTTATCAGTAAATTCATCATATTAAATTACGATGGTACCTCATAAAAACAAGATGTCTTAAAAATTCATTTAATGAGCTCTTCAGTTCTTCTTTCTAGTCTTTCAAAGTTACTAAAAAAATAGATAAAGATATTGAATGTATAAATTAACTATAATCATTTGTACCATTTTTATATAAATAGTTTGAACAAAGATGCCCCAATAGTAGTACATGTCATAAAACCCCATGCCATGTTGTTACAACCATGTAACTATGGTGATAAATATTAGCACTGTCAATTTCATCAAAATGACCCAGTCTAAGACTAGTAGCACTTCTCAAAATTAGGTCACAGTGACCAACATTCCAAACTTCAGTTAACATCAATCATCATTTCCACCAGCTATTTCAGCATCAACAGATTTTCCTGCCTTCTTTTTCTTCTTCTTTGCTGCTTTTCTGGAAGCTGAGGATGCTAGTAAAGTCTAAAGATAAAAAAATGGAAGCAATCATTTTTTGTTGCAATTTTTTCAACTCTCTCTTTGTCTGAGTGTTGACAATAAGATTTGGCTTTGGTTTATGCACAAATTGTAATGTATTTTAACCAAACAAGTATGACTCCCATTTACAGATCTCCAAAGACCAATGCATGTCTGAACATGCGTCACCATCATATATGTGTCAGCACATAGGTATCTTCAACATTTATATAAACACTATTAAAGCAAGTTAAATCACTACTGCATATGTAAATGTATGTGTGAAAAAAATTAATCAAATTTGTCCATAATAGGAGTAGCATATCTTCAACAAGTATGTAATCACTATGCACAATTTCAATAATATTGTTTCAATACTTTTTAAATTACAGATTACACAAAGAAAGTACTGTTCACAACATAAGTGACAAAAAACACTTAGTTCAACACCCTAAAAATAAAGCAAAAAATTAACTACATTTCCATCATAATAAAAAGTGCACTTCTTCAAATATGCACATAATCACTGTGCTAAGTTTCAAAAATATTGGTTTAATACTTTCATAGTTTAAGATAACACAAAGTAGTTACTCCCAAGTGTGACAGATGGACGAATGGGTGGAGATGAGTAGCTACTAGACTCGCTTTCATCAATGGTAACACAGGTAATAAGCTACTACATTACCCAACAACTACTGTAAACATAGAAATTTTCATGGATTCTGTCAAGTGAACATATTCATGGTCATAAAATTTTTTAACGCTATATAATTGTTAGAATAAATTTTGCAGGTAGAATTTGTTGGTTTTCCGTCCAATGCAAAAATAAATGCATTTTAAAGTATAACCAATGTATACAAGATACCCTGATTTAATGGTAGGCAGTAAAGGAAACCATAAATATACCTTTAATTCTGCATCCTGTATAGATTTATCAGATTCATACAGCTCTGATTCAAATGGTAGTCCTGTGATCTTTAGTGGGCCATTAGGCATCAGCAGTACTGTAAACTTGTACTGGGCAACAAACTCACCTAAAATAAGATAAAGTGTGTTGTAATTGGCAATAAACTCCCCAATTGAACTTCCATTTCAATGTCATTTTAGAGTACCATGAGTAGTAACTACTGAAAAAAAAAAAAACAAAACATAGATAATACAGTAATCCATGTATTATGTGGCCACCTACACTGCAATCCAAAACTGGCCTCATAAGAGAGGTTAGGCCAACGATGTCAGTATTTTGTTGTACACGATATATGTACTAGTACACAAATTATTTGTCGTAACATATTTGTACAAGGTGCAAAAATCAATTAAAGTTGTGACCTAAATGGCTAACTGCAAACAGATTAAAAGATAACAACTCGTTTGTAATTTGAAATACCTGGTCATGTTTTTATTATTACCAGTCGTAATTATGACCTATTCATCAGACTAATTTCACACTTAGGTGCCAACATTTGACATGTTTACAATTTCGTACACCTGATCTTAGGGCGTCAGGGTAATTGACACTCAATTATATAACTTTATTGAAAATATACTGACAATGACCATGGCTGGATACAAGAGACTAGATCTTCATTTTTCACTCTAAGTAGTGGCAGCTAGTCGTGTCAGAGGGGTGACCGTTTATATATGGGGTCAATTTGCACTACAAGTTGTAAATGCAATTGAAATGTGGTCCCATAAGATGGGTGGTTGTTTTACAGAGGGAATACTGTACAAGGAAGAAAGAAAGACACATCATTGTCAGAGTTAAGTAAATCAAGTTGTCGTGAACATAGAGGAGGGATCTGAAGTATGTATGTAAAACTCCTGCACCGTATTTTCAACACAATATAAATGCATACACCAATCCTTATAAGGACCTCCTTAATATAAAACAGTAAAAAAAAAAAAAAAAAAAAATGTTTGAGAAATGATTGTAAATACTAGAATCATTTTTTTTCTTTGGTTTACGGTAACTTTGTATATACGATGCCCCAAAAAGTAAACTTGAAAATGTACACACTTGGCTATACAATGCTAAAATTTAGAAAGAGAGTTTTTAGTATCAGACCTGTTTATGCTAAATACAGAAAAAACATAGTTTTAGCTGTATTTTATGAAAATGAGTCATAAAATAATGAATTTTGTGTCCTTTAAATATTGGTACTATGGAGAGAGCCACAATTGGTAGAGCGTGACACTTTAAAATTCATAGAAACTAAACTGAAATCATAGGAATAAATTGATCTTGAATATGTTATAACCTACCCTCTTTTTCATACAGAACAGAGAAAGGTAACATCAGGTCATGTTTGACACATTCTACAATTCCCATCTTGGCTTTCTTCTCATCTTCACATAACCTGTGATCAGACATAGAACAAAATGTACTTTCTACAAATACTGAATAAATACTGAAGTGTTGAAATTAACCCCATATCCACCACATTAACTCCCTTTGTAGGAGAAAAGTTCAATATAATGCATAACAAATCAAGTCAAAAGGATATTTGGATTTATAATTAGACTTATGGTGTAAATTTTTTATACATGTATGTGTTGTTTAATCTCTTTCTATTGTCATTTGTGTGTCCATTTCTTGGCATTCTGTTCACTTATGAAAATTGAACAACTACTTATATAGCAGAATCAACACTTTTTTGGAGGCAAAAATGAATAAAAAAAACTTTTGAAGAATAGCAATCTAGCATAAGTATATAGTAATTGCTCACCTTAATGAAAATGGCATCAAACCAAATCGTTTATCAACATCACTTAAAAATTCTGTAAATAAAAAAGAAAATCTTCGTCAATGAACAGCTTAGCTTACTGATCGTCTTCTTATATTTCCCCTTTTCTTACGATCTAAAATGTAAAACTAAATCTGTTGTGAACATAGAGGAGGGATCTGAAGTAGGTAGAACTCCAGCACCGAAGACAGTCCACATTTTATCTACCACCATAGTATACACATCAGGTTACCAATACATACAGGACATGCCAAGAATTGGTGGAGGCTTTCAACTTCATTCATTTTCTACTATATTAAGATATGACTGCAAAATTGGGGCACATCTGCTAGCAAATTTACAAAGACAGCAACAAGACTTCAACAAGTCACTTGTACAAAAAAGGTATGATATATACAATAGTATCTTTATTCATCTGTTTTAAGTAGTATGAAATGTCAAAATGTTACTGTCAGTCCACTCAAGTATTTCTGTGGCTTTCAATTTGACATATGTGAAAGAAATCATATTATCAGCTGTGAATCTAATTGTTTCATTTGAATCATCTGTTCCTTGGGACAGTAATGCAAATTATATTCCCTGTCAGTTTTTGAACTCATTTGGATATGCTTTGTGAATGTACATCATCATTTTCAAGTAAGAAAATATAATAATATAATCTAAGGAAGAATCCACTAGTTGCACAAGAATATCTAAAAGAGATGTTTTACATTTTAGATTGTTTGAACAAAATTCTGCTACAACCAGGGTAACATTACATAAATTTATTAAGACTGAATTTTCACTATACACATTTATATCAAATTGCAGTGTATGTGTGCTGCAGTGAAAGATTTCTGCTTCTATTTAAGGTGTGACTGTTATATTTTTTTGGTCTATGAGGAAACAACCTCAATCACATGGTGCACAATAAATAACCTGCATAGCACCACGGGCATTGATGTTATTCCAAATAGACCTAAAAATATAAGTCATCCCTCATAATTTAATTCTAGTATCAAAATTTAAGGAACAAATCAGAAAAAAGATTTGTACAGTCACAGTCACAATACAATCTGGTCTATGAGATGATGGACAACTTTTTATATCCAATCAGAGAGCATGTTACATCTGAAATTAAATTTGATATGAATATGGAAGGTGCTATTTTCATGTGAACGAAAATAATGAGTTGAAAAAAACTTAAACTTTTGTCACTCCATATTGGTTTCATGATAATTTATATCTGACTAAGAAGTAACTTCAAGAGAATTCTATTTCAATGTGTTTTAAAAGATCATTAGTGTTAATTACAGAATACACCAAGATAATATATCACTGTCGGAGCAAAGTAATTACAGAATACACCAAGATAATATATCACTGTCAGAGCAAAGTAATTACAGAATACACCAAGATAATATATCACTGTCAGAGCAAAGTAAGTTGTCGTAAACATAGAGGAGGGATCTGAAGTATGTAAAACTCCAGCACCGAAGACAGTCCACATTTTATCTACCACCATAGTATACACGTCAGGTTACTGATGCAAACAGGACATGCCAAGAATTGGTGGAGCTTTATGAATTTGTATATAGATCTTAAAAATTATGGCACGTGTCAGCTTTCATTATAGATTATTTGCACTGAATACTTCAGATGTAAACAGTGAAACTTATGGCATTGAAACAAGCTCTTCAGTCTATGACTCCTATGTTAATACCATTTTTATACAAGAGGAAAAAACTATAAAGGAATAAAATTGTCAAACAAGATCCCCATATCAACTATAAATAAAAAGGCTAAATGTTAGGAACAGATTCATCTAAGAATCAGAAAAATAGAGGCAGGATGGCAAAGCACACATTTTTGTCAATTTCCTAGCAACCTAAAATAATTCTGAATTACTTTTATGACAAAAATACCAAATCAGAAGTGTATTTATATTCAAAGGTTGGAAAGTAAAGAAAACAGTCAATTGCTATTGAAAATATTCCTGACTAATCTGTTTATTTTACTTCAGATTACAGAAATCCATTCTTTTTTCTCTTCTTCAATACCTATTTTTGGTTCTAAATTTATTGATGGGACTAACTTACTAAATACAAATAAATGGAAAATTGTCACCCAATTTTGGAATTGTCACACTCTACTTTTATTGCAAAGGTTCACTTTTTGACTTTACGGAATTATTAGAACAAAGGTAAAATAAAATGCCCCCGAACTGTCAGTTGTGGGGGCATAAAAATATTTAAATGAAAGATGTTATGTCGTGAACATAGAGGAGGGATCTGCAGTATGTAAAACTCCAGCACCGAAGACAGTCTACATTTTATCTACCACCATAGTATACATGTCAGGTTACTGATACAAACAGGACATGCCAAGAATTGGTGAATGAGTAATTAGAACATTTTTAAGAAAACATAACTTGCAAATGATCTGTCCCTTATGGCCTAATATAAGCTTATTAAATTACACATATTAGTCACCCACTACAAAACAACAGAGGAACATAGTGCTAACTTTTAAAGGTAGCTTCCCGTCTGTCTATAAGGTCTTGTAATCACTACTTACGTCGAGATGCTTTCATTTTGAGTTGATATATAATATCTTTTTTCTTATAGACTGTGGTTCTAGTATCTAATTCTCTACCCTGAGAAATGAAAGAAAGCAAATCAATTTGTAAGAAAAGACAAAATTTTAATGACAGACGAAACAATACTTTCCTTACATGACATGGTTTCCATTTTATACCATGTCTTCTTTTCATCTTTTAAAGTCCTACAATAGACCTACAATTTGATTCTGTGCAGTTAACTTATTTCAACTTCTGGGCTGAACTATTTTTCTGCATTTTGTCATTATTCTCACTGCTTGATATTTCAAAGACGACTTTATGAGGTCAACAAACAAAGTGGCAATTGGCAAAATGGGAAGAAAATACACAATACAAAAAAGAATCATAATGGTAAAATCCTGATTTGCTATAGTGGAATTCTGCTAAAAAGCCGAAAAAATCATGACTGATATTTCCTTTCCCAAACTACCGTAGAGATACATTAACAAATCAGCAAAGGTCAATGCCAGCGTTATGCTAAATTAACTGTAACAGTACTCTCTAAATTTCTCAGCTTGGATGTGATTATTCTGTTTTAAACCTCTGTATTAAACTTTTCAGCTTGGATGTCATTATTCTGTTTAACCTTGGATGTGATTATTCTGTTTTAAACCTCTGTATTAAACTTTTCAGCTTGGATGTCATTATTCTTTTTAAACCTCTGTATTAAACTTCTCACAGCTTGGATGTCATTATTCTGTTTTAAACCTCTGTATTAAACTTCTCACAGCTTGGATGTCATTATTCTGTTAAAGTCAACACTAAATCAAAACAAATATAAAGACACTGAAGTCATCTGACCATAAAGATTCTTCAGTCCTATAAATGTTTCATTCAACCCAGTACATGTATATATCATTTGATTTACCTTGCCATCACCTGAGCTAATGAGTACATCTACAGCATATACTTCATGGACTTCAAACTCACATCGTTCATGTTCCTTCCTGAAAGAACAGAGATGCCATTATTTTTCTGGAGTATATTTTTTCACTGCCCATACCACATAAAATTGAAAAATTGTCTAATAAATTTTAACACCCCTAATACAGTTTAACAACTACTTCCAGAAACTTCATTACATAAAAGGCACTTTGTTGTGAACATAGAGGAGGGATCTGAAGTATGTAAAACTCCAGCACCGAAGACAGTCCACATTTTATCTACCACCATAGTATACACGTCCGGTTACTGATGCAAACAGGACATGCCAAGAATTGGTGGAGGGGTTTTAGTACGTTAATTTCATCTATCAAGTTACATGAAAAACAAAGCTACATGACCAATATTACATAAGACTGAACATAAATTAAAGTTAAAGCCACTGAAAAATCAAAAAGAGGACTAACAGACCAAGTGAACATAATATTTGTCTTCCAGTCATAAACTAATTCATTATTTAATACTAACTTCTGTGCCTCAGTAGGATTTAATATGAATGCTTTTTCTCCATCTATCACATGTTTCTTTAACTGGTGGGACAGCATACCTAAAACAAAACAAAAATAAATAAAACTTGATACATCAATTTGGTGATACAGATACTGCTGCACGGAGAATTATTAAGGTGCATTAATGGTATACACAATACACACCATAATTAAACCTTACCTGTTAACGATCTTTTTTTAAGAATAGTATTTAAGTTTTAGTCATTAATACAATATTTGGTCTACATATCTACATGTGCAACTGGGTTGACACATAATTACAAAATACTGTATTTATAGCTGTGTAAAGCATATATCAGAATTCAAAGAGCAATCATAGTATTCAGAATTACGTCCCTTTCAATTAATTCATCATTATGCATGCATACGAGTTAACTGATATGACACTCAGTTCTTGTTAACTACAACTAACAAGTATTTGGGTCTAATAAAATTGCTTGAGATCAGTGGAAATCGCACTGAATTAAGGAAAAAGAACCCTTTTATGTCAGTTGTTACAATGGTGATGTATTTTTTGCTTGTTAACAGAAATATCCTAATACGAGTATATCATTTTGTAGGACATACAGGTTTATAAATCAAAGAGGAACATTAGTAAGAAACTTTAAAAGCTTTTCTATTAAAATATCAGACGTAAGGTACCTTTTAAGTCAATAAAATATAATTGTCGGAAGTTGTGACAAAATAATGAAATTACTTCTACCACAAGTCTCTAAGCAAAAAGTGTTACCAGGTCTTAATGCGAAATTAAAATAGCCACAAAAAATTCACAATTACAGTATGTTATAATGGAACAGACCTGACTTAACCAAAGCATGGATCAGAATTCAAGGAACAATCATTGTTTTCAGAATTACGTCCCTTTGAATTAATTCATCATCAAGCCTTTTCTATTAAGTGACGCCTTAACTGCACCCACTTTGAAGATACTATTATTTCTCTTATTTCAGGGATTCAATTACAAAAGATTTTTGAATAATGATAGCTTGTTTTTTTTTTTTTCAAAATAAAAACTGATTTTGGAAAGTTTAACTGTAAAAGGATCATAAAAAAAACATTGTTCAACAAAGGTAGTCTGACCCAAAAACTTTTTCAACTACTAGCCCAAAACCCTAGTTTCCAACATACATTAATTTAAAGAGAAACTTTTACCCCATTTCTACTTGCCCTCATGAATTTATACCTGTCTCAGGCATATGACAGACAAAAGTGTACTAAATAAATCTTAAATCCAATATAAAAGCACTGTAATTGTTCCTACATTTAATACAATAAATACATTGAAGTGAAAGAACAACTTAATTCTAAGTGTCTGTGTTAGGAAATATTTTATAATTGGTAACAGTGGAAAAAATCTTTATCAGTCTCTTCTTTAAAAGTTGACTAGTTAAGATGGCATCTATCAGAATTCAAATTGCAATCATATTATTCAGAATTACGTCCCTTTGAATTAACTCATCATAATGCCTTTTGATTTCATATATCATATTTTCATAAAAGAATTTCTCATCTCTCAATCTAAAAGTATGTAACTTTCTTACCTACTACACTCTGGGAGAGGTTTCCTACCATTTTATTTTTTTTTTGAAAGTTTTCAATAGAACGTCGGGGAAACCAACTCTTCTGCAGTCTTAAATTATTTTTGTCTCCCTCCACATACTTAGCTTCTATCATCCTCACTAAACTTTTATCAAACATGGGACATCACCTGTACACTATTTGAACAGAAACACTATAAAACCCATTCTGAGATCAAGAGACTTCACTGAACAATGAATCAATCACACAGAATGCAGAAAATTACTTAAGTAAATGACTTCTATGTGTACATTTTTCAAAAATCATGATGCATTTTGTGAAGACTTTCCTTTATTTGAACTTTACTCTGTTGAATGCTTAGGGATTAATACTGTGAAAAAATTAAGACTTAAAGTGGCCTTGATTGCCTGAGTGTCCCCATACATGTACAAATGTATTTCTTAAAATAGAACGAGAATGGATATGGTGAATATACCAAGAAGGAAACAAACCCCATTAGGATGAGCAATCTTTAACTACCACTCTATAAAAAAAATATGACAAATGGTTATTCAGAAAGGTGTACAGCATCTGAAATCAGAATTCAAAGAACAATCATTGGAATCAGAATTACGTCCCTTTGAATTGAATCATCCCATTTTAAACATGCTGACACTGTCAAACCAATAACGGAATGATAATAATTAAAACAAATGCAATCAATGCACTGGATGTATTTTAAAAGACTTATAGATGTATACCTAGTTTTACAAGTTGATATTCACTGCAGATTGAAAAAAGATCTTTACACCTTTGAACTAGTCTTGACAGCCTGGGAATCTCCTATTTCTTAATGATCATACACAGATAGTATGTAAGAATTTTACGCAGTAACCTGGCAGTCCCCTATTTACTTATGACTATATTAATATATGTAGAATAGTTACTTTTGATTTTGGTAAGGACAATATTGTGTGGAATATCTGGACGAGTGCGTGAGTTGAGATGTTCAACACATTATCAGTATTAAAATTAAAATGATTCTGTTTATCTGTAATCTGATTATTGCATTTTTAATCATTTTTATGTACTCATAGCAAAAAAATCCAGTAGTATAAATTCAAACTGTTGGTGTGTGAGGTAATTTTCTCTAATTTAAAAACTCTGAAGAAGGTCTGGTGACATCATGTTCACTTCCCATGTTTTGATGGAAATTTTCAAATATCTTGTCATGCAAGATAGATAGAAAATTACCCGTCAACAAGATCAAAGGAAAAAAGTACAGATTACCAATAAGGGCTATACAAAGTGTGTGTGTGTGGGGGGGGGGTCTGGAAGCACTTTATATTTGACCCCACCTTGATGCATGCAATTGTACAGCTAGTTGAAATAGACAAGTTCCAATTTCAATTTCAATACAGATTTGTGATCTTTTGGACACTGGTTAAGTAGGATAAATTGGTATAATGTAGGGCAGATTTCTATCTACTACTCACTTGCTTACCTAAATTTGTATTGAAATTGGAACTGGTCTGTTTCAACTAGCTGTAACTGATTATTTTCTTTCATTGTTAAGGCTAACTATCTGAAATAACCACCCATCAAATTTTAATAGTGGTGCTTTCGACCCCTCCTCACAATTAATTCTGGAATAGCCCTAATACTAAGAAGTTGACCCAGTAATCAGACACTTACCTTCTACTGGTTTACAATCAAATGCTTCTGCTACTTTCTGTATGTTTTCTGTCACATTATAGTTCTGAAATATCACTCATAATTAAATAGGTCTGTGAAAAAAATATTTGTTAATACCACTAAATATTGTAGTATAGGTAGTTCAGTTTTTTTATGTGTTACATTTAAATCTGAAGTCACCTAGCTGTTTGTTAAGATAAACTGAAACATAAAATCATGCTTTAAATTTTCGTTGCAGTAACTTAGGTTTAATTGGATGGCTTGATGCCTAAAATCAGTAGTTTCTTCTATCAATCAGATGTTCTTAATTCAAACTTAGTTCTCCACAAATGGTGTTTTCCATTCAAACTTGTTTGATCACAAATGATCTTCAGTTGTTATTTTTCTCAGCATCTTCAGCAAAGCACAAACTGTCAGTATTCAAAGTGCAATCAAAATTAATCAGAATTACGTCCCTTTGAATTCACTCATCATTTAGATATGTGCCTGCTGAATACCACAGATTATAACCGAAAGTGTCATTACATCAACAGTTTTGTAATAAACATTAAAATTAAAATGACAAAACACCTAGCAAAATGTGCATACCCTGGAATTTGAGAAAATTTAAATAATACTTTAACTTTTATCTCCAAACCGCGTTTGAAATAAGTGGTAGACCAAAACATTGTCTGTGAAAAAAATGCAGGTCTACACTAAATTCCAGTAATTATTTATACATTCAACATAAGATTTCATGAAAATTTGCTGTAGGTCTATAATGAAAGAAATCTAATTCTGAAAATTGTCCTTACATCATTAGCAGGTTTAACTAATCTAAGAGCAGCTTCTGATGCAAGGTGGGCAGCCAGTATGGCATCAGCTTTCCTACCCGTCACTTTTTTATCCTGTAAAAATAACAAAACACCTGATAATGCTCTATAATGTATGTCAAACCATTGATCAGAAGGGTTAATTGTAACTACAGATCCAAGAGTTCATGAAAATTTGTTGTGAAATGAGTGACAAGTATATGCCATGCCATTTTAAGGCAAATGCATAAATATTAGGCTGTTCCAACACATAAAAAGAAAACCTCCCTAGATGAAAATGCTGTTTCCACACAAGTAAATGGGCAAGGGTGTTACAGCAATGCTTTAGCAATATGCTTATGTAATTTGAAGGCTTGAAAAAATGATGATGGAGTCTGAAATTACTAATATGTCATGATCTAAGAAAGGCACTGAACCTCGAAAGTCAGGAGATATTTATATGTATTTTAAAAACTTGATAATCCGCTAAAGGTAGTTTGTTCTTTCTGTATTTCCAAAAAGATTAATTATTCAGAACGGGATTAGCGTTTTTACCACTACTAGAAACTACACATCCACACAATACTGACAATTCAAAATTTCAATTTAAAATTTCGTTTTTTTTTTTGTTTTTCTCGTTTCATTTCGTTTTTATTTTGTTTCTCAATGTGTAATCTTGGCAACCTTTTTTTAGTTTTAAACATAGCCAATCAAGTGGAATCCATATTTGGATATCAAAGGCATTAATTAAAAAATATAGTTCAAACTTCTATGTATGTATTTGAATTTTTATTTCACAATCAATCATGTAAAATGTAATTTCAATCATATACTGTAAAAACAGCCAATGTATTAAGGGCTGTTCTAGTAAAACATACATGGGACGGGAGGAAGGCACTTGAAAATTGGGGTAACCTCCCATAGAAGCGATATTCTTCCACTCCTACCCACCCATAGAGGTAAAAACCCAAGCTTTATAGGCACTAACAGAAGCAAATTAAAATTTATGTATATTCTTTAACAGTATTTACATTACTTTTTTTATAAAATTCAGCTGCATGTGACATACAGTCGAACTTCACTCGCTCGAACTCGGATGGCTCTAACACTCGGGAATTTTTCGAACACAATTCAAAGTACCAAAATTTGCTTCTATATAATAAATATAAATAACCTTGGATTACTCAAACTTTGATTTCTCTCACACTCGAACTAGTCGGTCCATTCGGTAATAAATCTTAGAGAAAAACCCTCACCAACTCGAACTCGTCACAAATTTTGTCAGCTTGGGTAATAAAAGGTGTGAAAAACTGAAACCCTATCATTAATCTGTGTCATTTTAGTTAATTACAGGTAAAATTTAAGTCATCACTAATTAGGTATTTTTGATCTTTAACATAACACTAATTGTAGTTTGAGAATGATAAAAGCATGAAAGAAAATTGGATGAAAACAAACTATTGACCAAGGAACTCGAACTCTGAACGTTTTTAAAAACACATCATTTTTAATGTCCACAAATCAACATAATCTTCCGAAAGCGAACGAAAAAGATCCACGAACTAACACAACTTCGTAGGAAGCAGGCAATTTCTAACAATAAAGTTGAACTCGGACCGGCACCGAAAAAATCTGGAAATATACAATTTTCAAATTCTCGAACTCCCGGTAACTCGAACACATTTTAATGGTCCCTTGCAGTTTGAGCTACCGAGGTTTGACTGTATTTCATACAGATAATAGCAAGACGTAGCATGATTTCATGAATGCTTCATTTCATTTATACATATTCTACAGTTTTGCCTATCACTTGCATGTTGCATATATTCATGTATAGACTAGCGCTTTTACTGCTTGCATTCATTTATCTGTATATTAAAATTCATATATATTCTTTAACAGTATTCCCATGGTGATTCTTTAATTCTTTAAATATTTCAGCTGCATGTAACATACATGTATTTCATACAGATAATAGCAAGACATTGCATGATTTCATTAATTCTTCATTCCATTTACACATAATCAGTGTTCTAGCTAGGATTTGAAAATAGAGGGTGGGCAGGGAAGAGGGCACTTTAACATGTAGCATGTTTTTTCAACCAAAAAGGGACATTGGTGTATTTGAAGGTTCTTTTTTTAAGTTAAGTTTAAGGTTTCCATTACGTCAGAAATATCTTTATTAATTTTTTTGCTTTTCTTGTATGTATTCTTAGGACAGTTCCGATGAAACATACATGGGACCCGGGGACGGCATTAAAAAAATATATATATACTTGATTGTGGGTTGGCGGAAAATGCATCTATGGCAAGGTACTGGGCTTGGAAATTCGCTTCTGTGAGTGGTTGTTGGGAAAATGAAGGAACATTCTGTTGAAAGCTGTATTTTACTTTCTCGAAATGGTCCAAAATGAATCCGTCATTGTATAAACCTTTAGTATAGTTGAATTACGAGCTTTTGTTGCGGGAAGTTCGCGCCATTTTTACAGGTGTTCCGCCCGGAAATTACCCTGTGTTTGTTTTGACATTATTCTTCCGATATTCTCTGGGTTTTGCTGTGGAGCAATGTTGTGACTCGAGACGCCCGAACATCAGAAAAGATGTCAACTTCCGTTGTTTGTTGATGTGGTTCATAAGTGTTCGTCGTCTATCGATTTTTATGTAGATTAGACCGTTGTTTTTCCGTGTTGAAGATCGTACTAAGACTTATTATGGTTTATACTTTAAATAAATTGTGACTTGGATGAAGAGAAGACTCACATGACTTCTGAGTAACTACACATGTATAGTCTTTATAATAACAGTGAGGGAAACCATTTTTTTCCCTAACTTGCCATTCTGGCTAGTGGAATATTGATCTTGCTAGCCAAATAGAAATTCAACTAGTCAAATTTTTTGGGTTTTTTTTTCTGTGCTATCATCTGTTTTCTCTTGGATTTGACTATCTTATCATTTGTTTCTAAATTTATCAAAAACTTTCCCATTTTCGAATATTCCCTCCCATTGAAGTTTTTCACCTACTTTACAGTAACAAAATAAGTACTCCATTCCTTAACTCATATTTTAAAAATAAAACTATATTTCTACAGATTCATCGTCATGAAACAAGAAAATGTTGATCATTTGCTTCTTGTTCATTTTTATTTTGACAATAAACAATTAATTTGCATGGTAACATATCTTAAATTACTGATAATTTTGTTTGAATACTAATAATAGATCACGACCGTCGTGTAAATTTTGGCACATCCCGTTTACCTGAAAAAAAATGGCAGATCATAAACAATGCTTTACAAGTCAATAAAATTGTGCATATCATGCCAAAATTCACTTGACATATTCAAGTTAAACCTCTTAAAATGTAGGGAACATATTTTTATTGTATGATGTTAAGGGATGTTTTACTAATTAACCTATTGGCTGGTTAACTTTCCTTGGAAATCACCAATCATATGACGGTCACCAAACTGACGAGTGTAAGCTAATGAGAACACGCCAAGTTACACATCTACTTGTACCTGGCGAGCTGGCAAGCGGTGGTTTCCCACACTGTAATAATTACCTATAGAAAATGCTTCCATCAGAAGACAAAAGATATTCCACGAAATTCAAGTACTTAAATTTCCTATAATAGACTGATACATACCTTTGATGCACCAACGACTATCGTATGGGCGGCTACAGCAATGAAACCATCAATCTGTGCACCTAAATCACTGAAAAAAGATGCAAATTCAACTGATTAGCTAAATTGTTTACCAAAAGTTGAAAAGCTATTAAAGTTTTGTGAAAAAAACTATACCAACATGTTATATATCCAAGAAAAAAACTTTTTAGCAAATCTCATTAAAGGATATCCCCTGCTCCCAACCAAGTAATCATATGGTCAAAAAACAAAAACAAAAAACCAAGTTGTCAAACTGTAAGTTGATGAAGCTTCACTGTGCAGACATGATTTTACAAGGTCTACAAACAAAGCAGAAATTGGCAAAATCAGAAGAAAATACACAGTAAAAAAAAGAATCGTAACGGTTAAAGCTGGATCAGAAATAGCAGAATTCCGCTAAAAAGTGGGAAAAAAAATCATGTCCGAGTCTGAAATTGAACTCCATAATATAGCATACCAATATGAAGCTTTTGTCAAAAATATCAAGTGGCTGTGATAAGTATTTGCAGAGAAAACTGTAACAAAAAATTATGGATGTAAAAAGGTACAGACATATACCACCAACAAAGGTAAAGGCAAATACACAACACTTATACCAGTACTTACACTTTGACAACATCTCCTTCTTTAATCTTGATGTCTGTTTCACTTTTTAATGGTGAGTAGTGACATATACAATTGTTGACAGATACACAGGTTGGGAAGGCAACACCTACCAATTTATACATATACAAAATTAAAGACACAGGTTAAGAAGGTATCTCATACAAACATTTCAATGATAATCATGGACTTAACTATTTTTTTTTTTATTTCAAAGATTTATTGTATTTTGGTAAATTCTAGTCATTCTTGTTTCTGAAGGCATTAAATAAAGCACTGTGAAAGGGCAGAATTTTTGTAAATTATTTGAAGTTTAATTCCATGGTCTATTTTACAATAAAAAAAAAATTAAAAAAAAGAAACAAGTGAAAAATCAAGCATAAAAATTGTTTTAATGAAGTCCATAGAATCATAAATCAGTATTCATTTACACACAGGCTGAACCTTTCTCACTAAGAAAAAGTCAGGTGTAAAATATAAATTCAGTACTTTTAGAAAACTGAAGCATTGATGATTAGAGCAGCACAAGTTCTAGAGCAGTGCTGCTGAAAAATCAATGGACCTGCCAAACCCTCAAGCAATATGACAGTCCAACCCGAAGGGAACTACAACATTAAGTTAACTGTCTTACATTACCAACTGCATAATTTTGCTGTGATATTAGAAATTATACTACATTCAGTGTGGGAAACCATTACACATCTACTCATATTTGGCAGCGGTGGTTTCCCACAATGTAGATTCTATGTTTTATATGAGATTTCTTTCAAACTTGCCCTTTTTCATTTCTTTATCTTTTCTAAAGACTTTTCCTGTCTCTTCAATGAGTCTGTTATCACCAAATTCACATATCTCTATTACTGATGCTCCTTCTATACATTTAGCCAAAACTTCCTTCAAAATACCTGCAATAGAAATAACCTAATATTGATATAATGTTTAAGAAGCATATTTGAATCCCAATCTACAATACAGTCAAATCACTTGATCAAACTCAGATGGCTCGAACACCGAAGATTTTTCATTCACAATTCGAAATACCAAATGTTTCCCTTATATAATCAATATAAATAACCTTAGATTTCTAAAACTTCGATTTCTCAAACACCTGAACTAACTATTCATCCATCTGGTAATAAATATTAGAAAATAGCCCTCATTAACTCCAACTCGTCAGCCGTTTTGTCAGTATGGGTAATCAATGTGATAGTTTAGTTACTTACAGGTAATATTTAAGTCATCATTATTTAGATAGTATTGATTGATTGTTCTGAAGTTGGCATGATGAAAGCATCAAAGAAAATCAGATGAAACAAATTGACCAAATCTCAAACCCTGAAAGATTTTTATAAAAACACAGAATTTTTTATGTCCACAAATCAACATAACCTGAAAGCAAATGAAAACTATCCTGAAACTAACAAAACTCTGTAGGAAGGGAATCAAGGTCATAGCTGTAATCAAAAGAATGTAATCCTGGGACAAAGACCAGATGTGGAAAACAGACATACACAACAAAGAACATAAAGTAACTAAAATCATACATACAAAGTAACAAAAGCAAATGAGCAACATGGACTCCACTGAAAACTGGGAGCATGGACTAGGTGCACCGGTAAGGTGCTTTTCTAGAAACATCCGCCAAGTTGCTCATAAAAAGTCAAGTCCAGGGTAGACAAATGAGGAAAGGAAAACTATGACCCACTGAATAAATCAGTTTGCATGGTGCAGATGGATACAACATAATGATCCACAAGTTCATGATGACGACCATAAAACTTCTGTAGTGATGACTTCAATCTTGTAGCAACATAATCCTGTTCCAGAAGCCTATTTGTTAAGAGTACTAGCACGATACAAAAAGTCTACGTAGTTTCAGCAAGCTCTGGCATAACGTACAAGTTGTGATATGAACACTCCATACGCAGGTCTAAAGGGATGTTGCCACAGATGAAAGGAAAGTTAACAATTCTGAATTAAGTCATCACGTTTGTCGTAAAGTTTGGTCAATAGTTTTTCTTTACCATCAATTTACCAGTAAGTTTGGTCAATAGTTTTCCTTTACCATCTATTTACCAGGAAGTAAGCAATTTCTTTTGATAAAGTCAAACTCGCACCGGCAACGAAAAAAGCCTCAAATCTACTAACTTCAATTTCCCGAACTCCTGATAACTCGAACATATTTCAATGATTTCTTTGAGTTCAAGCTACCGAGGTTTGACTGTACTTAAGTTGCCAGCTTTTACTTATCATAGACTGTAAGTTTTCCATGCACCATAGTAATTTTTCTTTATTTCTTCTTTGCCATTTTTACAAACAAGTGTTTATGTAATGTTATAATTTACATAATGTTATAATTAAAATGTCACAGATGAAAGAACACGATTTCCAATGCCTACATGTACTGATGTCAACTACAGTCTGCCTTCATATGGTGCCTTAACAAAGCAAGTTTCAATGAGTTATTTCACATCTTTGAATAGCTTAACATCCGTAGTTAGTGCCTGCAGAATGATTTACGTTTCCAATACATTAAATTATTCCTCACTTAGAAAGCATTTAATTCATATGATACCATTTTTTTCACACTTGAAATCGTTTACTATTTAGACATTTATCAATATCATATTTTGTGCTGCTAAATTAAACCTTTTTATCAACTGATGATCATAGGCGGTTATTGTTTTCATTCAATTAGCATTTGAAAGTCAATTTTCAATTAAGAGTAAGGCAGTTGCCATGGTCTGCAAATACTAAATAGCGAAGATGTTTCTTTTGTAATTTGATTCTTTAGCTTACACTATTAAATTAAATAATTATTCTATCTTTACCAACTCAGCTATTTAAGTACTAGTCTTGAATTATAACCTTATGACATAAAGGGCCAACAATTTTTCAAGTTTAACTTGCACTGAGTCGTAGCATATGGTAGTACCCCTTTTCGATATATTACAATGAAAATGCCTCCCAAGTATTTCAAGATCCTCTCCATTTTTAAGATTCTAGTATACTGTCATTTGGTATACAATGAGCGTAGCACATAATTTGATTTTACAATCAAGAACATTGGTGTCCTCTTTTTACTGAAGGTTGTGCAATAAACACAAAGCACATGTTGATCAGCGGCAACCATACCCAATGATTTGTTTCTTACAAGAGCATTGAGCTGGTTAGTCCAAAATGTTCCAGAATAAAGAGAGAGACCCACAGATTTCACCTTACCATTAACCATGTCACCAGACATTTTATATTTGGTGACAACGATGTCTTGTGCTGGGGTAGGCTCGGGCTCATCATTGTCCGCCATTTTGGAATTCACGTGGTTCTAGTTTCGTCGTTTAATGGCGGGAAATCGGTCAAAGGGGAACAACTCTAGCTCAACATTACAAAAATCAAAGTGCTGAAAAGCATAGTGGCCAGAATGAAGAATTTTTTTTTTAATTAGGATTTCAATAAGTTTAACATTATACCTATATATAAGAAAATAAAATCATATACTTTAAGATCTCAGTAAATAGCAGCTCATTTTTTGTATACATATTGGTAACAATGGATTTTAATCTTTGTGGCCATTTAAATAGACAACTACATTCATACAGTTTAACAGCTGAAGGAAGGAGATTTTTATCTACAAGACAAAAATACTTGGTGGTAAATTGTCATAAAATCATATACTTTTAGGTCCCAGTAAATACCAGCTGGTTTACTGTATTGCATATTGGTAACAAAGGAGTTTAACCTTTGTGGCCATTTAATTACTTACAGTTAAACAGCTGAATATAGGAGATTTTACATACAGGAAAAAAAAACTTGGTGGTCAATTGTCAACTTCACAATTGGCATAATTGATAAGGTCCTAATAATTCTGGGGATGAAAGTTGAATAACACTAAATTAATGGTGAATGATTTATGTGGTGAAGTGATGAAATTTTGACAGGAATTATTTTTTAGGAGTATTACAGTTGATTTGTGTAACAAAATCCAAAAATATGTAGTTTGGAACAGAGCTTTCTTATTATCACATTGAAATATAAGTTAGCAAACCTTTCTGCAACTATTGCCAAGTTAAATGTCTTTTTGCGTTTTCTTTCATGTATATTTTAGTTCTCAAAAACTTTAAATGTAAAAGAACAGAAAACCAACCAAACCATTTCATGAACTCAGTACTTGTATCATTAAGGATCATGAATAAAGTACAATAAACAATTATCTCTTCATGAGATGGTAAACCTAATCCATATCAGTAAATGTAAATGTTAAAAAATTACAAGCGCTAGTCAGCATCAAAGATTTATCTCCTTCAGACAACCTGAGAATGAACAAATACTAAGCACATCATTTTATCAAGGTTTAAAAAAAATGGATATGTTTAATATAAACTTATAGAGAACTTATATAAATGGAAACGGCATTTTGTTATTTGAATACTGATTTATTTGATCACACTCCATTAGTCACATTCTGAAACAGGTAAAAATCTCCTACCTTTAGTGGAGTTGCTCATTTGCTTTTGTTACTTTGTATGTATGATTTTAGTTACTGAATGTTCTTTGTTGTGTGTGTCTGTTTTCCACGTCTGGTCTTTGTCCCTGGATTGCATTCTTTTGAATACCACTACAACCTTGGTTCCCTTGATTACTCTTTCAGCTGTTTAATTGTATACTAGTCATAAAAATGACCATGGTGATCTAACTCCATTGTTACTGTTAATTCAATAGAGTTCACTTAGCAAAACTAGTATTTTTCTTCAACTATTCCAGTTCATCAAGGTCAGAACTTGGAGTCAACTTGCTTTAAAATGTTTATTTCAAAGGGAGATAATTAATAGGGAAATGTTTACATAGAAGTAATGAGTATTTTAGTTTGTTTGTTAATAACAAATTATCAATAACTCTCAACTTCAATATGAAAGAGTTTCAGATATGTATTGTTTTTACAGTTAATTGACTGTAGGACAAATAGATTACTGTAATGTTAAGCTTGCATTATTTGTTTCGATGGTATTTCATTACAAAGATGGCCAGACTACTAAAGCTGACATACCATGCTTTGTTTCAGACAATCACACCATGCTTTGTTTCAGACAATCACACCATGCTTTGTTTCAGACAATCACACCATTGCTAAGTTTATTAAGGTATAAGCTCACATTCCAAAAGAAGGCATAACATATAATTAAGATTTATTATCTGACCAGAGGAATACACTTATAACACTTGTCTAAATAAAAGCAAAAATTTCTTATACTCCCAGTGCATCTGTTCCACACTTCCAGTTTTCAATAAAGGCTGGTCTGTCTAGCTTATTGTTTTGTTTGTTTTTTGTTTGTTTGTTGTAAGTGGTAAATTGTTTGTTTTTCTTTTTCTCTGTCACTTGCCTTTTGAATTTTTTTATCATGCCTCAATTGTGATAGTCCTTGACTTACCACCACAAAGAAATATAGAGCGAACATCTTTATATATCTCTAAATTAGTTTGTAAAGCAATACACAAAAGAGATTTAAATACAAATAATAAACAACAGCATACATAACTATATTTTATTTTTTATGCTTATTTTTGGTATTATATATTGCTAAATAACAATTAAACAATACAAATATTACATAAAATTATAACTTCTATTGATTGCACAAAATAAATAAAAATAAATGAGCATTTTTATAACATACTCGATGAATGTATTTCCTCCATAGTATCAGTGTGAAAGTAAGATGGATATGTGATAAAACTAAAATTAAAATTATTAACCCTTTATACTATAAAAAACAATTACTCTGAATTGCAATGAGGTTATACACGTATCTTGAAAGTTTCTTCTTTTAGTGAATTCAGAAACATAACAATGTACATATCTTGGTTTGAAAAGCTAAGAAACCACAAATCCCAAATCAAAATGTAATATACCTAGTAAACTCAAAAATAATAATGCTCCAAGGAAATCATAAAATTATTTTTTTAAAAATCGAAACAAACTGAAAATTGATACTGGTGAACTTTTTAAGTAGGAACATGAAATACAATTAGTTTCTGTGTTACTCCATTGCAAATGAGTAAACCTCAACTCATCAAATGGCTATGACAAAATGGTGGGATGAAAAAATCTTTGCATTGTTCTGGCAGTACATGGCCTGATAAAACTTTATATGCAGTGTAGTTTTAAAATGAATCATGTCAATTACAGATAAAGGAGTGTAAATATTGATTACATCTGTATTAATGATATAATAAACCTCAGTTATCTTTCATTCATGTCATTGTGCTGATGTTATAGAAATATGTCGTAATTGTAAACTGCCAATGAGCAACTAAAAACTTCCAAAAATATTCAATATTCATTGAAAATAAATGAAATAAAAAATATTACACACATAACTTTCCCAAAAAAATCTTAATGGTGATGTGAAAACAGTTAAGTTAGTTGGAATTTTTTTACTAATTGTTGCTATTTTTAAGTTTAAAGAAGCATGAAAACAATGTACAAATTGTGGTCTAATATCTCAAGAGACACTTCTAAACTTGAAATTTCTGAAATACAAACATGCAAAACCCCCAAATATTAGTACCTCAATTTTCAAGCAAAAATAAATTGTGAAATTTAGCATGTGAAAAAACCATCAGGTAAACAGTATTATGTGATATTTAGTTCTTTCTAATCACAAAACTGGTTCCCATATACTTCAATTTATTCACAATACCCATTAGTTTAATATTTTAACACCAAGTTAGAATTTAAGTTTTAAATCAAGTTTTTAGTAAATAGTATTTGAATATGCACCCATAAAAGAAATTGTTTATGAAGAGGAGGATAATACAACCAGAGGTATCATAAAACAAAGCAATAAGCTCCCAACAATCCAAAAATCACCATGACAACCATCTTTACAGGTTTTAAAACTGATTATATAAAGTTATTCCAGGAATAATGGTTTAACACAATGATACAATCAAAAGTTACTCTATAAAGTGCCTTCAAATCATCGACACAATATTTCTGGAATAGTTTGTCCTACAACACTTGTAAAACACTCTTTCAGCAGAAATATTGATAAAATGTAGCTTTCTTTCAGGACAATGTGAAGCCTAATAAACCACATAAAGCTAGAAAAATCATTTCTGTTTATGAATTAATACCTTTCCAATTAATTACCTTCTACTCCAACTTAAAAACTTACAAGTATAATGCATAAAAGTTGAAACCTAAAAACCTAAATTTAAAATTGGATAGTATTAAATGGCAAGAAAGCATTCTTTTGACAATGATTTAACGACCTTAAATCTTTAGAAAGTTAACAAAATTAAGAGTTATCTACAAATTATTTTGCCATTTTTAAAACTTATGCTTTCCATTAAAAAAAATCAGTAAAATATTGTCTGCATCACTTTTTCAACCATTTTTAAAACATGAGATTGAAATTTATTATAAAACTTTAGGTCAACTAAAAAGTTTCAAAAAATTATTCACTAAATAAACAACCAATACCAAGCATTTCAATACATATATAAAACCTAAATTTACCTCAAACCAAAATTTAAAGCAATGCCAAATTATAAACACACTACCAATAAAAACCTTTTTACAACTGAAGCTTCAATTTTTGTAGGAGTCAGAAAGCACAAACTTTAATTTAAAATGACTGCCAGTGAGAGAAATAGAATGGCATGTATGTACAAAGGTTTGCAGATTGTCAATAAATATTGGATTTACACATTTTCTGTGATTTCCATAACACTTGTCAAAGTCATGAGAAAATAATGCTACTGTTAAAAGCCAGTATACAAGTAGAACAAACATCTGCCACTAGGTGGAGCTACTTATACTATAGGCTACTTTTGTGTAAGCAAAAACTGGCCGTAAATTGAAAAAAAAAAACATAAAAACAAAATAATTGTGAAGTCTAGTAGCACAAAATGGTGGTTTTTGCATCAAATATTAATGGGACTCAATGGTATTGATTAAGTTTGATTTGTTAATAACTTAAACTATACAGGACTAAATATATCAAATGCTAGTGACATGAATAAGAATTGTGTTATTTACTTCTCAACATGAATCTAAAATACACCAATCTAGTTGAACATTCAATTAGACTGAAGCTTTATAATGTACTGTGTTATGTCCAGCTCATTATGTCTAATTTACTTGTGTGTACAAAAATGTTCCCTTAATACAGAAAATAATGACCACTCTCTGATTCTTCCATCTACTGTATATATATATCAGTAATACAAAAGGCAAAAATACAAGTGAGAGACACTTTCTATTGTATTACAGCCAGAATGCAAACACTAAACTACACATTAACTTTTTCACAGTGGTTGTGACATGAACAATGTATTTTCAAATTTTTCTGTATGACATGACAAAAATGGTATTGAAAGTAAAGCAGATGAATGAACAAAAATATAAACAAATCAATGATAAGAATGCACAGAAATTAAAAAAGAAAATATAAAAGAAAAAAAGATTGGCACATAATAATTAGCATCAGTCATCTACCTGTATTAAAAAAAAAGTCTTGATCTGTGACAAATGTAACTATATCAATGAACCAGTCTTGAATTCATACATATGATAAGTCAATTCTACTTGACTTATAAAACCTCTCCAGATATTTTTAGGTGAACAAAGCTTATATCTGATACCTATAGTAAACACCAGTATGGTCATACTTTTAAAAAAAAACATTTTCCATCAGAATAATAAACTCTATTACATTGTAAAAAAATAATTTGAGTGACTTTATCCATGATTGAACATGTAATGTTCACACCAACAAGATTCAAAACTTCATATTATCATTATTCACAGAAAAATCCATAAATATCCAGATTTAAATTAGCTTTCAAATTTATGTTTTTTTGTTTTATTAAAAGAGGTCTGGTCCCAAGTCATGACAATACCCCTGAGTTTACTTCTTAAATCCCAGAAGTTTATTTATTTATTTACAAAACAAAAAAATACAAATAATGCTATAGGTCCTACTAGATTATACATTGTACCTGGAACATTTCACTTCAAATCAAATTTATTGTCATTGGCTTTTTAGGAAGAATTTGTCTTTATATTTTTAATTTTTGCAATATCGCTAACACCAAGGCAGATATGAATTAATCTACTTGTAAGTAGAGTTACCAGAAAAACTGATATTTTAGAGTTACTAGACTGATATTGTTAGTGATACAGCAGCATTGCATAACTTTATTTCTGTATTGTTAATGTCTAACTCAATTTGAAACAGAAAAATCCAAAAGAAAAATTAAATACAAAATATACTATGAATATCCAAGCAATCCTATTTGTAATTGGAACTAAAAACAATTTCTTGGCCTCATGGAAAACTGCACCAGTACCAAGAAATTATCTTTGAATGGCCTAGTAAATTTTAATCACTGGTGTTAGGTTATACTGGAATGTTATAACAGTAGTATACTCTAGCAAAACTGAATCAATTTATACTCAATCATATATCAATAGTTCCCTTGTTAAAATCTAATACCTTATCATTTCACAGGACAAATTACCCCAAATGTTTTCAGATGTTTTAACCAACACATGTAAATATATGTCAATGGCCATTGTGGAAATATGTGTACTTAGTTGATATTATAACACATGTTTTACAAAATCATCATTATACATTCATTTATAAATTCCTGTGGAAAACAAATGTTTACCATATGATTTGTATCCATATGTTAATCATTGATTCTTTAGTCTCCAACTTAACATATGTTGCAAATTATCTTGTGTTTTATGGCAGTTACTGAAGTCTTGTACCTCGTGAGAGTACTCCAGTTAAATGGTAAGGGATTTAAATAATTGAAAAGAGAATACCAAAATGTTAAACAGGTGGGATACATTAATGTAAACATGTTTCAAACCAAATCACCCAAGTGCAAAAAACAATACGATCAATTAAATGGTCTTAAAAAGCCAGGCCCTGGCTCCACAAAATTTGAAAAATATTTAAGACTAAGAATATTCTCAACTCCCATGATAACTTCAACCACTTTCTTGGCATTTAATGTCACAAACAGTTGAAAAAAAACTCAGACTAAAGTCATTTCCAAGTTTTGTGGCACCAGGTACTGAAGCCTGAAAGTATTCTATTTTACATCTTCACTATATACACATACATTATGCAGATTATTCCTAGCACTATCCGGGCCTACAAACTAAATAACAACTTGTAGAGGAATCGAATAATATACATTACTATGTACATTGTTCTTATGGGATTTCTTACTAAAACAACAAATCTCAACCCTTATATTTAAGTTTGTAAAACAATAAAAAAAAATTAAACAAAAAAATACATATAATTTGCATTCTCTCACACCATATGTATCAATATATTCATATAAGTTTTACACTCAACAAAGAAGAAAAAGATCTTAAAATTTGTTCCTGCAATTTAAAAGAAAAAAACTTCAACTGTTATTGTAAACAACATTAGTACCCAAGAAAATAAAACAGAAATTTTCTCACTGTCCTATAAGTACACAACCATTACTAAGCAAGCAGTTCTTTGGCTAAAAGCAAGTAGCAGCTGCACTAAAGGAGGTAGAACTAGGGTAAGGGACACAACTCTTACAAATCATTGGAACGTTTGTATTCAGCATTTTAATCAATCTCATGTTAGCATCAAAGTAACTTGGACTGATTTGATTCTGTTTCAAATGAAAGCTTGAAAGCTTTCATGATATTGGATATGATACAAACATATCACTGATTTCAAGAGATGTGTCCCTTACCCTAAGGCTACCTCCTTAAGCACATGGTAAATCTTCCCTCTAAATCTTCTGTATTTAAAGTATAATTGTCTAAAATGAAAAGTGGGAAAACTAACTAAACCAAAAAAAAAAGGTCATCCTTTAATGACTATAAACTTTGAGATAAAATATTATTAAAATCTCTTGTACTGATGAAAGGGCTAACAATGGTATACCATAATTCATCCATCATAAGTTAAGTGCATAAAATGGCACAAAACAATTTCTGAAACAAATAACCAACAATTATAATATTGGTATTGGAACAACTTAAATTGTCTGCTACTTTCATAAATTTAGGAAATATTAATTTTTTCATAAAATAGAGCATTTGATGCAACATTTTGAAAATATTTTTTATGACCAAAGCTGTGTTCAAGGACTCCCATTCCCATCACCATACAAAGGGGAAATTTTGGCGAAGAGTTATTTTTTTACATTCTACTATCCCCTTAAAAGGTAGATAACTTGAATTTCTGAAAGGATAGGTAAAGTTTGGAAAGCAGACATTGATTGTGGGGAAGATAATTCTTATAATGAGCATGGCCTTGGAAATTAAGATTTTGTTACAAACTCAGGAAATAATCTCCTTTTCTCTTAATGGTAATCCATCCATTTAGACAGAACTAAAACTGACGACAAAAAAAACATATCATTGGAAACACACAGATTGTTCTACATGTAGGTACACATTTTTAAAGTAAAAAATTCTCCACCTATGATTTTTTATCGTGGATCAAAAGAACTCCATTACTCATTACTACACTTCTAAAAATAACTATAATGCAGCAAGTTATTCAGATTTATGTATATTTATAACTAGTCTTATTTTATCTAATGCACACAATGGTACCCTGTCTGAATAAAGCAAAAGTTCACATAGAGACACGTAACTTTCACATGTAGCTTAGAAAAAGTGGCCATTTTTTAAAAAAAGATTTTAAAACAAGTATTAAAATCAACAAAATCCAAGATATAACTTACAACATAATACTGTGTTTTCTAGTTTTAAAGTTTTGACTTCCTTAGGTTGGTACTAAATTCAAGTCCCGGTATTAGGAATGCATCAATTTATAAGAAAGAACAACAGTTTTGCAATTAAAAGCACAGACATCCTCAATCATCTTTTACCCCAGTAGGTACATATGCACTGAAAGACCAGGATCTGCGACTGTCTCTCTCAAACAGCATTTTAAATCGATTGTAAATTTCAGCTCGAACATTGTCAGTAAATGTGGCAAACAGACACAATGCAGTCAACACGGCAAACACAGCATCACAGGACAGAATAATGTACAAGTTCCCTAACCACTCCATACTGCCAAAGTTACCAATCAGATTGAAGTTCGTTAACCCTGAAAACATTAAACATAACAAAGTGTAAGTTACCACTCCATACAACCAAAGTTACCTATAAGGTTTAAGTTTCTTTATAAACAGAATAACAGCTGTTTTAAAAGGTGTAACAGAAAAAATCACAGTGAGTCTGTCTATTGAGTGGTTTAAAACTGGCATTATTTTATTTATTTGTGATGTCAAAGCTGATTCAGTGTAATAATGTCCTTGGACAATTTTTAGTATCACAGCAGTAGCCTGAGAAAGAAAATACTAGGATGAATGAACAATGGAAACACAATTAAATTGCCAATAAACCAGCTACTAAATAAGTTTAACAGGAAATACCATTAGTTGAGAAAAAAATCTTATGAAAAAAGGTTTATTAAAAGGAGATTACTATACACAAAATGCATAATTCCAAAAGTAACACATTTTCTGATTATTATGAACTTTTTTTTATTTATCTCATCATACACATTCATGTAATAATGCCATGTGACAATGACTTCTTTGATATTCACCTTGTTTGATTTTTATACTGAAGTTAAATATGAATCATAAATCATCATCAACAGTCAAACCCATTTCAGTCGTCAAAAATGTTCAAGTCCTCCGAGGTTCAAGTCCTCTGAGGTTCAAGTCATCTGAGTTTACTGGGTAATCCAGAAATGCATTGGTTGTTGATTGTTTCTCCTTTTTTAATAACTTACACAAGTTGTATTGCTTGTGCATAAATGTTTACATGTTCTTCACTTTATAAGGATATTTTGTGGTGTTTTTTCTGAAGATATCTTTTATGTGTTGTGTATTAAATATGCTATAAATTCTGTGCAATATTGAATGTTTAAAAGGTAAATCTTATTTCAATTATTTTTGCTATATCCAAAATGACACATAATGGGTTGCTTTGAATTACTCAATATCGTGAGTACCATCAAACCATGTGTACTAACAAAATGAAAATAGTCGTAAAAATACATCAGTTGTCACAATCTGTTTTGCATGTAATTAAATGATCGGATATCATTCCAAGTAAGAAAATTTACCACCATTTTTTATTCTTATCAAAATATCCGATAACATAGATGACTTTAATTCCAAAGTGTGATTATTCAAATATTGTATAGTATTCTTTATACTACACAAGAATTTTTGTATTAATCAAATACACAAATCAGACAATAAAGGTCAACCAAGTAATTACATGAGCCATGCTAAATGTTGTTAAAACAAACTTTAGTCATCTTTGTAATAAAGCAATCAGTTTTTCCTACTAAGTTCACTTCAGGACATCTGAGTTACCGGTAAGTTACCTTGAAGACCTATTGAGGGTACTGATCGTCAACATTGAGTTATCCAAGATTTCAATTTATTCAAGTTCGAGTCATCAGGGGTAAAATTGTATTGGAGTAAGGGAATTTTGAGTTCAAGTTATCCAAAATACACTATATGTTTTAAAACCAAATTCAAAAACAAGGACTGATTTGTATTCAGTATGCTTCTTCAGAATACATTAATATGATGCATATTTATCTGATATTAGAATTATTGACAAAGTTAAGAATCAGATTTTAATCATCATATTTTATGTTTAATTAACAACCATATCCTATGCTTGTGAATGCAAGCTGGGAACCTATTCTTTTGAATTCAAAAGGTCACCTGATAAGTGACATCTCTTTGAAACATCCATTAGCCTACACCGGTTAATCTTGACACGGCAACAAAACAAAGTAGGTCATATGGAAGTAATATTTAATTGACAGATCAGAAAAGTAATAAAAACAATCAGTACAACAGAAGTGTAGTTAGATCCGACCAGCAGGGCCAAGTTATTCATTACTTTATCTCCTAAATAAATATTTATCCACCAGATAACTTATATATATTGACTAAGTCAGTGGATAACTTTTGTCAAGGGGATAAACCTAATAACCAAACCTATAAGGTCAAACAGTTTTGTACTCTCTGGAGAGACAAAGCAATGCCATAATATAATGTTAATTCCTCTTTTTCTGACTTACCCAACATTTTTGACAGTATTGGTAATGCTGAACTAAGGATAAGTAATACAACACAATTGCCAATGATTTTAACCATCGAGGTATCATGGGGGACTGGACATAATCTCTTGAAGAATGGCAGACTGTAAAATCCTAAAACTGATGCAGACATCACATATCTAAGGCTTGTTAAGGAATTGTTAGTACTGCTGAATTTTTAATTTATAGCAATTTGTACATGGTCTGTCAATTTTTAAAATAGCTGTCAATCATATTATAATCAACTCTGTAATTGACAGCAATTTGAAATTAAAAGAAGTTCAAAAGTTTACACTTGTTCTGTGGTTATTAAGTACAACACATTGATATACATGTAATGTAGGGCAGATTTCTATCTAGAGAGCTCTAGCCTTTTCTGGATTTGTATTGAAATAAGTATCACTCTATTTCAATCAGTGTCACTCTATTTCAATCTGTGTCATTCTATATCAATATTTCAATCAGTGGCACTCTATTTCAATCAGTATCACTCTATTTCAATCAGTATCACTTATCACTCTATTTCAATCAGTATCACTCTATTTCAACCAGTGTCACTCTATTTCAATCAGTGTCACTCTATTTCAATCAGTGTCACTCTATTTCAATCAGTGTCACTCTATTTCAACCAGTGTCACTCTATTTCAATCAGTGTCATTCTATTTCAATATTTCAATCAGTGTCACTCTATTTCAATCAGTGTCACTCTATTTCAAACTGCTTTATGAAAAATTTCAACAAAAGATTAAGCAAAAATCATTTTTTTTTCTGGTTAATTATGCAAGATTTTTTTTCAGCTTATGAATTAACTAAGTATCCTTACCTGAATTTTATATGAAAATATTTTATGCACACACTTTTTAAGACAACTGATTAAGTAAATACCAAAGTATTATTTTAACTGCTTACTGTGGTTCCATTTAATTTTGTGGAGGTTAGAAGAAAAAAAAAAGACATTTTGTTTGATACTTAAACTCGTCTTTTTTTAATGAAAAAAAATAAATCATACAAGTTTGCATGCAAAGCAAGCATAATAATTAAAAATGAATTTTCCGTAATTATGTGTTTCACAACAGACATTTAAAAGGCACTTTTTAATACAATGGTAATTCTGATTATGAATGAAAGTAACATATGTAATACATCCCATAGAAAATCAAGACTCCCATTTTCATTCCCCCAATTAAAAGTAATAGTTCTGATAATTCCAAATTCCTGTGAATGTGAATTCAGGCGTCATTACTATTTCTATGGTAAACTGAAAGTTGTAAAACCCCATTTACTGAATACCATTTAATCACAACTGTATGGATAGAAAGATGGAAAATGCAGAGAATACTGAATGTCATTCTTACATGTTATTTATAGATAACACTGACAATAGCCCAAATGGTATTAAGGACTATTAAACAATTCATTTGCAGTTTAATTAATCAATAGTAAGTTGATAGGACTACTACCTCCATGTTACTTGAAGATAGGGAAATATTCTAAGTCAATCTTTCTGAATATCAACATTCATCAACAAAGATGAATGTTAGTTAGAATCTTAATTTTGTGGTTCCACACTACTACACGAAAATTAGAACCTCACAAATAAAAAGGAAACCACAGAATCTGTATTGAAATTCCTATTACTTTAGCTTCCATCTGCCAGATATAATCAAAGGATACAAAATTAAAACAATCTCAAGTGTAGCTCCAACTGACCCTAACGTTGATAAGGATGATATTCCTAACACAACGGTTTCCTGAAAAAAAAAAAAGGAAAAACCTACAAGTGATATACAGTATTTAATGATGTTAACCTGAAGAAACTACAGTGAATTACAGCAACTGAATATAAAACTCCCATCTTTGTTTTCCTGGTGTGCAAAATAGGACATTATATTTGTGTTTGGATATCAAATGCAGTGTTTTTAAGAAGTATGTAGTATGAAACAAATAAAGTATGTTGTTACAGACTTCAAAGTTTTCATCCAAAGTGAGTTATCAATGATGAAAGCTGAACATAGGTATCTTAGAGGATGCCTGTGCAAAAACCAGGCAGTAGGTGGCACATGAAAATTTCTGTTTTCCAAATTATTTTCATTCATTTCATATCACAAATGCATCCTTTCTGCAATGTTTAAAGAGAAATTGACACATAGAAAGCATTGAATAGCAATTTTTCATGCAAAATTTTGTTGCTTTGTTAAGGAACTATAAAATCATTATCTGAGCTATCCATTGTTAATTAAAACAATTTTTATTTATTTGACACAAATGTTTTAAAAACTATACATTGGAAAACAAAATTCAGAAGAAAAAAAAATAGGATGTGCCTCTCATATCATAGTATTTGCCTGATTTCTACATGGACAGACTCTTAATGGGGATGATCATAGAAAATAACATCTACACTCACCTTAGCACCAACAGGCAATGCTTTAATGCCTACCAACAACTCAAAAAAGTTGTGTGCAACCATAAGTAAACATAATACCTATAAATATGAACAAAACACTTGATACATAAGGCCATTCATAAATAAATGTTCCTTTGCTACGTATACTAACAACATGTGCAAGTAGTTACATTTAATTAAAAAAAAAGGTCTAAAATAACACTGCATTTTTTTTAAGAACTGTGCAAAAAAATTATCTAAATAAATAAGTGAAAAAAAAAACTGCTTTGTAGTGAAGACTGAATTTATGAACATCTTATGTTGTTCTAAAAGTTTAAATTCTGCCATCATTTTTCAAGCTAATTCAATTCATTCCCCATAACTTTCTTCCCAACAATACATGTATCTTAATACACATTATTCTCCTAATTCTCCTTAAATTACATATGTACTCACTGTTAAAACAAATAATAACAACATAACTAAGGGATATCCAAGATTTCTTCTCCAGGGAGAAACTCTTTTCTTTTTTTCTGAAAGAAGAATGGTGTGATAGAAAAACTGTAGTGGGTCAAATATAAAGTTTCACAGCTGGTTGTACAATGACTAAACTAAATATCCATGCTTCCCATTTTATAACATGCACCTTTTGACCTCCAAATTGATTTGGATTAAACTAAAATAGGAGGTGCACAACTGGAACATGTGAAAGTTATATTTAATTTCATTTAGTAGTATAGAAGTTGCACATAAAAAATGGGAACCCAATCTTTTACTATGAAATACCCCCTAAAATTCATTCAGTTCCAAATCTGAAATAGGAGTAGGTGCACATATCCAATATTTAATAGATATTTTGTAACAGATACATTTAATTTTCTTTCAGTGATGTACTAGAACTAATAGATAAGAGAAAGATACCCTGCTGTTAAAGACAGATACCTCTATCACACCCACCCACTTTTAAATAAGTGGATGATAGTTTGCTTTCAAATTATTTAGAATTGTCTTTCAATATTATGGACTTACCTAATTGTGATTGAGTATTCTGTGCTTCCTCATACTGTTGCTGAAGTACTTCCCGACTAACATGTCCATTGGCAATTTTGCTGGGCACTGAAAATAAATATCTTGAGATATATTTTCATTCTTAAAACATAATGCTGTTCCTGTTGTGAATTTTGATTCCAAAATGACATTGCAGGGTTTCCGCATTTTGACAGTCTCTAACACTTTTGAGAGTTGACGTAAGGAACAAAATTTTAAGGTTAGCCATGTAAGTATGGAGCGTTACATTGAGCTGTACTGAAGTTGTCTGTGTAATATAGAGCCACAGTAATTCATAGCATCTGTTGTGCTAATAATTATTTCTACTTTGTATGTGCAAAAGACGCAAGCCTTGAAATATTCACCATACTTTGTCGTCAGCATACTCTTCTCTGATGTACATATAGTGTCATTCACTATAGAGTTAAACATTGTTCAAGTGTGTAACACTTTTATACAATCTTGATCAATTATTATATGTTAATTAAATCATAGTTTTGTAAGGGATTTTTTTTATATACATGTTTATGAAGAGACATACCGCTCAGAAATTCATCTTTTCATAACAGTTCCCAATACAAAAACAGAGATCATACTTAAGCAAATGAGTTGTATTGTTGCAATCATAGTTCATGTTCTATGTAAACCATGACACATAGGCAGATCTAAGGGGACAGGGGAGTCTGAACACCTCTCATGCTCAAAAAGTTGATTATACAAAAAAAAAATGAAAATCACTGACATGGACTCCAACATCTTTTCAGAATTTCCTGATCTACCCATGCCATAAAATAACATTAACTTAAACCTCTGAGGATGAAAAACACTTATAAATTCTTTACTTGTAAGCTGGATCTTTTATTTCACAAACAGCAAAAGACATACCAGATAAAAAACAATTTTACTAACATTGTGCTAAGTCACATTTTTATTTACAAATCCATCAAATACTTTAAACTTCAAAATTTGTGAATTTGGAACATTAAACAATATGTTTGAAATATATTTATATGTTAATTATATTAATCAAAAGGGCATACTAATGACATACCTGTTTATACTACACGATAGCACTCTCTATTTTTGACAGTATTTTATGAAAATGATCCCTAAAACTCTCAACTTGGTGCGATTTTAACTAAGGTACTAAGGAGAGATTCACATTCTGTAAAAGCGAAATTGCAGCAAAAATTCATGAAAATACAGAGAATCTGCATAAGTAATACCTCTTTGATTGATTTAATGGAAGCCAAATGATAAACAATGCCTACCCATGTTCATTTTAAAGTCTTTTTATTTGTTAAACAAGATTCTTAAATGTCAACACTTTAATGTTTGTTACCATGAATTCGAGTACTGTTATGAAGCTCTATCCTCCTGCGTAGGTTCTCAACCTTTAATTGCACTGTATATAATTCTTCTTCAATGTCTTTTAGAAACTACACAAAAGAAATGAAGTCTACACTGAGTTTTTTTTTTTTTGCAGCAAATATCATAAAAATTTTAGGTTTAAGGTTGAATGGACTTATGTCTCAAACAAGGTTCAGTTCTTCATGTTGACGCTAAGTACCAGATTTCAAATCATCCCCATTGAAAGGTTCTAAAGTTTGTAGCTGAGGTATAAAACTAATATATTCTACTTTTCTACATTCATACTTTTGTAAATAATCTCTATTTGTGAAGATTAAGACAGGAAATTTATATCATACCTGAGGTTTGACAACTAACTGTCCTATCACAGTAAATAATCTGGCAAAACCATATGGTGTACACACTAAAAGAAAACAAATATATATGACAGAATTATCACTTGATCTTATGTTACTTCTTTAGTTCTTACTTTACTAACGGGTCCTCTTCTTGCCTTTATGCATGTAAATAATATCTGGGTTAGGTAAAATAATCATACTTTTTATAAATTGAAAAGATCCAAGCTTACAATTGTGAATTTTTTATAAAACCTAGGTCTGGTACTTTAAAAGTATACCAGAGTTACATGTACAGTACATTTAGCCTTATTTGTAAGAAATTTTTCAATAACTGCTCTTTTTTTCAATAGGGACAAGGCATCAGTGACATCCTAGATATGAAAATCCTCTGTCAAAACATGAATAACTCCAAATCTTTCTGTCAAAAATGATGTATACAGTGAGGATGTGATTGTTTGAACTTTTAACATGGACACACATCATGTGTTCATGTGTTATAGGAAGTCTTGTATATTCCTGTTGGTCAAGACAGCAACTTAACAAAAAACCAATGAAATATGAATAAAGTTAAATGTAATTCGAGTACAAATAGCTCCATCCCTCAGTCACAGCCTAAAAATCATAAAACTGTTACAGAATAATAGTCAGTACACATAACACTGTAACACTGACTAAATTGTGTGATACATAAAATTTCTGCTAAATACATTCTATAAACAATCATCATAGCAGGTATCTTTATAATACATGTATGTAGGTTCCTTCTTGATACTATAAAAAATCATCATAGCAGGTATCTTTATAATACATGTATGTACGTTCCTTCTTGATATTAAAAACAATCATCATAGCAGGTATCTTTATAACACATGTATGTACGTTCCTTCTTGATACTATAAACAAATCATCATAGCAGGTATCTTTATAATACATGTATGTACGTTCCTTCTTGATACTATAAACAATTATCATAGCAGGTATCTTTATAATACATGTATGTAGGTTCCTTCTTGATACTATAAACAGTCATCATAGCAGGTATCTTTATAATAGATGTATGTACGTTCCTACTTGATACTATAAACAATCATCATAGCAGGATATCTTTATAATACATGTATGTATGTTCCTTCTTGATATTAAGACAAGTAACGTATATACTCATCTGTAAGTTGGATTTTTGGGACTAAATTTTTAACTGCTGGGAAGTGTTCCAACTCATAGATGAGATCTAGCTTGAAAATGTCAAAAGTTTGATAATTGACATGACACCAACACTGAACAGCCAGACTGGTACCATTTATACCCCAATGTTTTAAATTGTAAATGTTTGTAGGAAGACTGTCTTCACCTTCTATTTTTCACAGCTAAAATATAATGCAGTAAAAGAAAATTTACTGTTTATTTTGTCACAAACCTAACCTTTAATGATTTTATTTGTATTTCCCACTCATCCATTTTGTGTATTGATTTTTACCTGTATACACTCATACAGCCAAAGACTCAAAGGTGTAATTGAAACATGACCAAAAAAACGTACCATAATTAATGACAAAAGTAATAATACTTTAGTTGGTAATGACAATTCTTTTTATGAATTTCTTTTTCTTTAAGGTAAAACCTGTTCACTTACTGAAATATCTTCAAAAATGAGTTGTTAGAGTATCATATACTTTCTGTTTTATTCTTTATTGTTCCCTATGTTTATTATTATAATTTGGATTATTGGCTGCACTAAAATTAGAATGAATGAAAAAATGGCCATATTAATACAATTTACACAGCTTGTCTCGAATTTAATTACTTACTACTATAAAAACAACTCTGGCTTGTTATTATTTATTTCAACATTTATTGATATTGTGATTACGGAATGATAGTGGTACAGCAATCAGAAATCACTCTGACTTATAAGTGGGTCAAGGCTAGGTTCCAGAAATTTCTGACTGAAAATGGGGGTCTGACTTATAGACTGATCGACTCATACTCGAGTATATACGGTATGTTCTTTTGTAAGTTTAATATTCTAGTTAGTTACTATATATATATAACTTTGGAAAGTCTGATCTATAAATACTTACACAACAAAACAATGACACCAAGAAATGATATGAATGAATACAAATATGGAAGGTAAATACTCCAAACATCTGTAAAATAAAAGACAATAAACAGCCAATATGATTGTTACCTTCTAATTCAACTAACTTTGAATTGAAAAATCAGAAAATAAATTCAATGAACAATCTTACAACCTTAATTTGCAAGAGCTTACTAGAACTTCAAAACAACAAGGATAGATAGAATGTATATTAATGTCAAATGGTAGATATTTAATGCATTTCAGGATAGGAACATTTGAAAAACTGATTTGACTCTACTTTGGCTGGATCGACATTCTCAGTTGGGTATTTAGTATTTGAAAACAACACTACACGTGTAGAACAGTCATCCCACTTGGGCACATTGTTCTGACTCTGTGCCAACCAGTTGTCTCTCTCATTCACAAATGCCCAGCAGAGAAGCAGTGACTTCCATTTTTAAAGTCTGTGGTATAACTAAATGAGAGCATGCTATTACAATGCCACTGAGGCAGTCATTTATTTTGGTGAAGCAACCATCAGACTAAGTGGTTATGGTGATGCATCAAATAATTTCTCCATTTTAAGAAGTACATGTACACATATAATAAGTTCAGAGTGATCTATCTTCATCACAATACTTAAACACGACTAGTTTTTGTTGAGATTTTTTTCTGTCATTGTGTGTTGAAAACATTCCTGCAATAATTTTTCAGCATTTTTTAAATGAGTAAACAACTGCTTAAATGTGAACATTATATTACCTACCAAACAAAGTATCCTTGCTATGATCATCATCATCAAATAATGCTGAAGCTACCCAAGCTAAGCCAATGACAAGAATGGTTAACAAACAAAGAATGACAATAGTCTCATACACTCTGCCTAGCAGACCCTGAAATACCAAAATACTAATTATTCCAATGTAAGGTTCTTCTAAACCCATGAAAAATACTTAGAACAATCAAATTTAAAATTTTAAGTGGATTTACAAAGAATAAAAAAAGGCACACCTCATGCTTAAGCTCCATACCACATTTAAAATAGTTTTCTAAAGGATTTCATCAGTTTTAGCTAATGAAAATCAATGGGGTAGATATACATGTATGTCAATGGGGTGAATGAACATGTATGTCAATGGGACAGATGTACATGTGTGTCAACAAGGTAGATGTACATATACGTCAATGGGGTAGAAGTACATGTATGTCAATGGGGGGGTAGATATACATATATGTCAACAGGGTAGATGTACATATACGTCAATGGGGTAGATGTGTATGTATGTCAATGGAACAGATGTACATGTATGTCAATGGGGCAGATATACATGTATGTCATTAGGATAGATGTACATGTATGTCAATGGGGCAGATGTAAATGCATGTTATGTCAATGGGACTGATGTACATGTATGTCAATGGGACAGATGTAAATGTATGTACAGACAGTAGTTAAACTGAAAATTACTCTATGGCATTATCATATATTTGAACCTACCTTGCGTGACCCAACAAAGCCTTCTGACTCTGTGAAGAAGTATCCAAATGGCATGAAAATGAACAAGGTAAGATTTGAAAACAGGAAAACATGATTCCATAAACCTGAAAGTAGATCAACATATATTTCATTTCAAACAAATCTGGCCCAAACACACAAATGTTATCAAACTTACACCATCTGTAAAATACATACAAGTTCTTGTTTTAGATGAAAGAACTAGTTTTACATAATACCAAGGGCTAAAAGTTTGTATGTAAAATGTGAAAACTGTCAATATTAAAAAAATTTCATCTTCTTGAAAAAACTTTTATATCATATTAAATTCTAATGTTAAGAATAGTAATTAGTAAAAGTGAATATTTCATTTGTGTATCTATTCAGAGAAATAAATATTTAGGAAGTGCCAATTTACCAGCTTGAATTGAGGCTGATCTCTTAAGAGTGTTACCCCAGCATGATCGCAATACTAATCATTTAAAAAAAAAAAAAGAAATTGGTGAGCAATGGCTCACTAGTGATACCCCGCTTTCAATCACTATATCAGGAACACAAAGTCCTTGAAAAACAGGAAGTTGTTCAGTGTCAAATTTTTCTGAAAATGAATCCCAACAAATGGCATACCTACAAGAAGAATGTGTTAAAATTTCAAGCTGCTGTAATGAGTAATTGCTGAGAAAAAGGAGACAAAAAATTAAACTTGCCAAAATATAGTCAGAAAATAAACAAAATCCTCTTTAAACATGTTGATGTAGTCAGATTTTTACAAAAATGTATCCCACCATATAGCAAACCTACAGGAAATATTAAAATTTCAAACCCTGTGATGAGAAGTTGCTTAGAAAAACATGACAAAGTTTAAGACTTTCAAAATATGTCAAAAACAAACAAAGTCCTCTGTAAATACGAAGTTGATATCAAATTACAGGAAAGTAAATCCAACCATATGGCATACCTACCGGAAGAAAGTATTTAAATATCAAGCACTTTGATGAATAATAATTATAAAATTTAATGAAAATTATCCCACCATATGGCATACCTACAGGAAGAGTGTGTTAAAAATTGAAGCTGCTGTGAAGGGTAGTTGCTGAGAAAACAGAGACAGAAAAAAGCCTCATGGAAAATTTTTTAATGAATTATATTGTCAAGATTTTTAGTAGGAGTTATACAATGACAAACAGACCGACATCACATGGTGATACCTTTATCACTCTTAACCTTTTTAGAAAGGTATACTGACAGAAATACTCACCATGTATTAAAGAACTATTTAACCATTTGACGTAGTAACTTTTTGGATAAAGAAGCAGGACTTCATTAGATACAATGGAGATAGGTAACAGCAAAACTGCCCCAGCTGATATAGCTAAGGTAAATGTACATAACCAAAGTCTGAAAAAAAAACTTGTTTGTAATGTACAGATATAAGTACAATCTTTTTTTTTTTTTTTTTGTTAAGGACTCAATTTTCGTAACTTTTATAGGATTTTGTCTAATGTACAAAGGAATTAATAATTTTCATAGTTTAAAAAATATAAAAAGTGTTTTATGGTATAGAAAGTTATTTATGTTTAAAATATCATTCACACTCATTTAACAGCAAAAATAAGAATGCTGAATGTTTAAAATACTTCCTAGTAAATCATAAATATTTATTTTTTGAAAGTTTGTGCATAATGGCCATTTCTTCCAGAGCTACATGTAATAATGCAATATTTAACCACAAGACAATTGCATAATTAGGAAGTTACATGTGAATTCCAAGCTGATTATAAATCTTGAAATATTTTCGAAATCTTATGAATCTTTCTCAATGAAAACTACGCTTACGCAATTCTAAATACAATGGCATCTTCTTCACCTGAAAAAGAAAGACAGTACATATATATATGTATATACATACAACATCTAAGAATGTGACAACTATATTCGCTTATTTTCTCACATTAATACAGGGAGGATAATATAAGGCAAGATGTGATATTATGTCTGTGTCCAGACATTAAAAACTGAAGTTATACAGTTTATCAGCAAGGTCACAGTTGATTTGACTTTACATTGTCATTGAATACGGCCAATATGTTTTAGTATCACAGTAATAGCCCAAGATAGACAAGAGGCTCCCAGGAGCCTGAATTGCTCACCTTGTTGAATTTTGTCTTTCAGGGGCAGTAAATTTAATAAGAATTTCCATCATAGTTTTCAAGATATTAGCTAAAAACTGTAAAAAAAAAAACTGTCATTTTTACCTTTTCAAGGGCAACAACTCTTACAAGGAATTGTCTGGATAAACCCAACCGGTTTTGGAGATATATCCGAAAAAACTACTGTCTGACCCATATGTTCCATTTTTAGTAACGGCAGCCATGTTTTCCAACAGATCAAAAAATCCCCACATCAGTTCTATGGAGGATACCATAAGGAACATTCATACCAAGTTTGGTTCCAATTGGTCAAGTAGTGTCAGAGGAGAAGATTTTTGAAGGAAATATAAAAAAATAGCAAAAAATGTTGAAAAAGTGCAATAACTCCAACATGGCTTAACGGATTAATATGAAAATTAAACCACAGATAGATCTCATCATGCTGAACACTTTTAACCAAGTCAAAAACATAATGGTTTTGGAGCTATACTAGAAAAGCTACTGTCTGACTCCTATGTTCTATTTTTAGTAACAGCGCCATGTTTTTTGACAGATCAAAAATCCCCACATCCGTTCTATGCAGGATACCCCAAGCAACATCCATACCAAGTTTGGTGCAAATTGGTCAAGTAGTGTCAGAGGAGAAGAGTTTTGAAAAATTGTTAACAACGACGAAGACAAAACGCCAAGTGATAGCAATTGCTCACATGGCCTTCGGCTAGGTGAGCTAAAAATATCAAACAACCTAAAAACGATTAAGTTGCTGATAAATTATATTGTTGTACGGAGCTTCAATCATAATAATCAAATTCTAAAAATTTTACAAAAAATTGATACACATTATATTAACATATCAATTACCTGCATACATATCATCATTGTCAGCTTTCCTTTTGTAGTAACATAGAACAACATATGAACTAACATACAACAGAATAAATAGCAACAGGAAAATCTGAAATTAAATAAGAAGGGATAGTAATAATAATATCTAGGCAATGGTCAGAAGGAATAGTCAAAAGGAAAGTTTATATAACAAATGGCATGTATTAGGTTAAAAACCGGTAAGTTAGAAACCACTGGAATGACCCTGATTTGGTACAGACATTTCCAACACGAAAGGTAAGTTTTATAGTGCACAAAACCTCCTGCAAAAGACATCTTACAAAAAAATTTGAGTTGATATTTACATCAAAGTTAAATGATACACCATACAGAGTGAAGTAAAACATGCATATGTACATAACCAGAATGGATTTGGAGAATATGTCAAAGAAACAAAAACCCCAGAAATTGAAAAATGTCAGTTTGAGGCCATCCATACATTGTAAAACAGAAGAATGACCATTGTATGTCTTCATTATTCCTGTTCCACTAAAATTTGATTTTCAGTCACTAATGCTTGCCATTGAAAAGGGATTCAAATGCCTGCTTATTATGATTAATGCTACATGTGATTTGCACATATAGGTTGTATTTGAAACATACTTTAAATAAAAAGTGTCTCAGAGTAAACTGGACGAATCATTAGCAGTCCAAAGACTTAACATTACTGACAATGTTCGCAGTCCTGATTAAGGGCTTGTTTGCAATTTTTATGTTAACATTATCTGCAAGGCTTGGGACCTGTACGTAATTCTGGAAAAGCTCTTCAATTATTTACACTGTCTGAAACAAAAAGCATCACCAGACTTTTTGGAAGTCCATCTCTTGAATCAGAATTGTTGGTACAACAAACAGTATGTTCAGTGTGTTTTACTTATAATTATAATATTATGTAGTAATTATCAATTTAAAAGTGCAGAATTCAAAAATCAAAAGACTGCTTTATTACTTGACAAAAATGTGAAATAATATTTTTACATGATCTCCCACCTCTTGGACATAGCAGTTAATGAATATAAATAATACATCAACAAATGATAAGCATCCACAAAATAAGAAAAATAGAATGTACCAAATTTATAATGACATGACTAAATATTTATCCTAAATGGAGACGTCTGAAATAACGGAGGATATACACCTGAGAAACATCCTACCTTACAATGAATTCCTCATTATGCCTCATTGAATTTTACAACCATTACAATATACAAAAGGTTAATGTTGGCTAGGTGGAATCTAGGTGTTAAACACTGACTACATTGTATGTCAATGTAAGAGACTGAGCACAGAGTTTCATTCTGGTTGGACTTAGTGCTAGAACCATTCCACTCTGAGAGAAGTGTACCACAAGAAATTCAAAATATATTTTATTCGAGTTTTTTGGATATATACACCTGGTTGTCTGTTTTTTTTGGGTTTTTTTTTTTTTTTGTAAAGTCAGGTTTTGGTTATTCGAGGTTATTGGTATACATGACATGTACACTGCATTCTTTGATGCTCAAAATAGTAATCTAGAAACTTAAATTTTGATAACGTGAAAGACCGTAATATGATGTTTGGTCATTCAACGTCCTTAGCTATCCTACAAGTCTGACGAACTGAAACTTGGAAACGAGTTCTTATTAATGTTTAAAAAACATATTTCTAACAATGCACTTGCATGTTGCTAAAATTATTTTGATCATTGATATCTGAGCTTCAATTTTCCTTCACACTTACGATCACTTCGCGGACAGCATTGTGGAACGTTTGCTCCCTTAAGTCAACATCTACATCTTCTGACATTTTATCACAAATAATTTAAGTAGGAGGCTGAAGTTCACGCCTTGATTTCATGTTCTTTGAAGCGAATACATCGTAATTGTTTTCATTCCGCTGTTTAGTTAAATTCCCGTCATGCAATGCTCATGAAAAAATTTACACTTTTTTACAAAACGAATATTTAGGGGTTTTAAGAATTGCGATCTCATTCTTTTCTTATGACTAAAAAGAATTTTACTTTTCTCGTTATTTAATATCATATGTAATTGAAAAAGTAGATTTAGTTTTCTTTAAAACTATATCATGTTTTTCGTTTTCTATAAAAAAAAATAAATATACTGGTTTAAATTTTCTACTTCATTTGCGAGCTAAGAAAAGAATTTGAACCAGTCCAATGTATTTCGAATATAAGCAGACAGCAACTTCCGGACGAACTATTTCTCTGTTCAGCTTGCAAGCTATTACGGCAGTCTAAGGATCTGTCGTACACGTTGGTATCACTTACCCAGGATTTGTTTTCAATTTTCAAATTGCAGTGAACTAGTAAATGTAGTTGTGTGATAAGTTTTTAGATAGGCTTGAAATTATCAAAGGCAAGTTTACAGTAAGTGTGATTGAATTAGATTTTAGAAACGAAGTTTCTCAAAATTACATAATAAAAATCATGCTGGGGTCTCACTGATTGCTGGTGACTATTCAAAGAGTTGGTCGTAAATTAAATGTTAGTTTAAAGATCTGTTGTGATAACCCTTACAGTTACAGTAATTTTTTAAATTTTTAATGCAAAGTCCCAAGAACTTGTTTATCAAAATATGTTGTTTTTGGCATAAGTGTTAACCCTCCCGTTTTTTGCAGGAGTCTCCCGTAATATTACATTTTGACACACAAGAAAAAAGTCTCCTGTGCAGGAGGCATCAATCTCCCAGTTTCAAGAATTCCTGTTAAAACCTCCCTTGAATGGGTTGATTGAATTTATCAAATTTTTGTCTGCCATTGATCTTTGCTACTCTTGTTCGCAATCTTTATAACATAACAAAATATGTTGATAGTGTCGTCACGCAAAATCTCCAGCAATTTTATGATGGATTGCAGGAGATCTCCCACAATTAGGTTTGACTAGGTTAACAGGTATGGTTTTGGTAACATAACAATGCTGAGTTGGACCACAGAAGCTTGTTCCCACAATCAAATATGCAGCCCCACTTGTCTAGTATATGACCACAAAAAGGGTTATCCCAGATTTGGGGTGCCTGGCTTCAACTCACTTTTTTCATATCAAATCGAATATCGTGCATTCATCTGTTCTCGATAGTCATGAGTTCTGGACAGTGATGCACATAGGCAGTATGACATAAAACACGAAATCGCACGTCGCCTATTCACAAAGAATTAACACTGAACACTTCCTCGCTTCCTCACTTCCATCGGACTTTGATTTCGCTATGTTGCCTATAAAGGTATGTATAATACCAATAAACTTCAGTACCCCTTTATTTTACTTTTCTCTTGAACCCCAAAAAGTTCATATTTTAAGCACCCTCCTCTCCCAACACACATTTTGAATGTAAACAAATTTTATTGAAAGTGGTAGGTCATATATTCAGCGGTCATGCGCAGTCAAGATATAGGCATGGTTATGTCAGTAAAAAAAATAGTACTGGTCTTATCTTAATATTTCTTACCAGTAAATGTTAGAAACGGTATGACGTTATCAATTTTTTAAAAGATATAGAAGAGCAATAATATGAAAAGCCTATTACTTTTGGGTGATTTATAATGCAAATAACCTTGTATATTTTTGCTTCTATGCTTGGAACACCTTATCACAGCAAATTAAAAAATATAAGATGTGATTAAAATTTTTTTAGCCATATCAAAGTTAATCAATTATAATATTCACTGGAAGTAATATATGGACCCTGAAAATATGAAATATTGATGAAAAGATATTAAATAATTTATTTTCTTTATTTTAACTTTCCAATTATGTATCTCATGTCCTCCATACAGAAAGTCATATTCCTATCGAGAACTGATGACCTAGTACCCATAAAGTCATTAATAGGTCACCTAACTAAAATGTGTTTTTCTCACAATGTAAACATGCAATCTCGCTAATCTGCTGGGAAAATAAAAACAAAGATTAATTCTTACAATGACTTTAAATTGTAATTATTTAACAAGTAGTTCAACAAACTGGTAAACAACATTGTTATGCTATCGAGAACCGATGACACCAGGATTTACATGTACATTGTATCACTATTTATTGCTCAGCATTCAGTGGACAAATGATGAATATATTGAATAAACACAAGTATCACCTTTAAATACTTCTAATTAAATCAACACAATGATTTGAACATTCAAACTCCATATTTCTTCAATGGCTTGGACCGAAAGTGAAACTACTGCGACCTTGACATCCATAGTCAAATGCTTAAGTACCATCTGTGTAAGAATCAGGCAGTAGATGGAACATCATTATTCTCAGCTTAGTCTTTTTTAACTTAAATATATTCAATACATCTAATCATTAAGCATCTGTAACTTAGATATTTTCTGATTGCCTTTCAAGATTTTGAATTTATTTCTGGACATATTTCAAAAACATATACATAAAAAAAATAGCAAAAAGTTTAAGCTTTAGAAATATGTTTAGGATTTTTGACAGACATGAATTTAAAAACAGATATTTGGTGTTCTGCAACTGGACCCCTGTAAAAAAAAAACAACACAAATCATGTAACAGAACAAGTCCGTACCAACCAACCCACTTAAATTAATACATCTGAATTGAAAAAAAAAGAAAGCCTTTCATAACCAAAACTTCTGCTGCATCTTTTTACATGTGTACCACCATCAATTCAAATTTGAAATACTTATGTGGCAAAAAGGCCTTCAAACTTTATAGATGATATACACAAATGTATTTAATAGCCAGTTAGTTGATTTTGCTAATGGATGAATTCTTTAGCAAAATTGGTTTGTCACTGGCCTGTCACTGAGTGGTCTAGTGTTTCAGTCCTTTGTTTGAAAGGTATAATTTGTGAGTTATATCATGCTTCTGTTACAATTTGGCGATCAATATATCACTCTAACCCTCACCACAGTAGTAAAGATTTAGACAACAAGTCCTGCATTGAGCACAAACTGTTGTTGTAAGACTGCAAAAATGTGCAGTTTTATAAAGGTATGATGCTGTTGGCATTGTCTGTAAACACTAGGTATTTGTGCAGTGACTTGAATACAAGTTAGTTGAAAATATAAAATATTATAACAAGTTTCCAAACATCATAAGGAAATTAGGTTTTAATTTTTTGGGGTTATGGCCCCAACCATCTTAAAATTAGGGGTCAAAAACAAGCATTTAAATCATACAACTCCAGTAAAACCATTGCAATGTCTATGGTGTTGTCCCACAATATGTCACAGTGGTCAGACTGGTTTTGATTTAAGGGGTTAAAACTTTAACATTGTAGAAATTAGAGGCCAATAAAGGGGCAAAAAACATACATTTTCCTGATGTCCAGACAATAACTTAACTATTAATGAATGGATTGCTTTGAAAATGTATAACAAGGTGCCATACCAACAAATAAAGGTTGGGATTGATTTTTAAGGGTAAAAACTTGGACTTTTTTAAAATAAGGAGCCATAAAGGAGTCTGAAACAAGTATGTTTCCTTTTGTTTGCTTATTAACTCGAGTAGAATGGATCTCTTATAAACTTTATTACAAGGTGCCATACATGATCCACCAAAGGAAGACTGGTCAAATTCTTATCATGTGTCAAATAAATAATCATAATCAAAATTCAGAGCTGTATAAGGTTAGAATGGTGTTTATATACTTGCCCCAACTGTTCAGGGGTTTGACCTTTGTGGTCATATTAAGCTGGCCCTGTGAGGCATTTTATTTATCTCTATCTGCATATATATTTATTGAACAAACAGCACAATTCTTTTCCTTGTTACGGCTTGTACCTATTAGTCTTTCAAGTATACTAGGAGCATTGTGCTTGAAAGGATCTATGTCAATCATTAACTTAGTTCAGTTTTTCATCATAAAAGGATTCAGTAATGGATATTATAAAATCGGCTCTTGACGAAACTTGATTTGTACAAGATGAATTCATTCATTAGCATACAAATTTCTTCAATATACATGTACTTGTAGATTTTGTATGGTCATCATAAACAGTTGTCATCATGTCACTAATTGTATGTTTAGTGTACAATACAGAAAATATTGTATTCTTTAATATTGTACTGAAAACTCGTATTGGAATTGCTGCATGCGCCATCAAGGACTTTGATTAAACTTCTCTGTATTGTTCAATAAAATGTATTTGAAGTAATCTATTAATATTGACCATTTCTTGTCTGAACAGAATTCAAATTTATTCTAATTTGCTTGCTGTGATATTTTCTGTTTGGTCTTCAAAACCTTGTGTTTTTATTATTTTCACAGAATGCCCAGCACCATATGTAATCGTTTCTTGTTGTTATATGGTTCCCAGACAGGGCAGGCCAAAGCTATATCTGAAGAAATTGCTGAAAAGGCTGAAAAATTTGATCTAAGAGCTGATCTCCATTGTCTTAGCCAAACTGAAAAGAAAGTAAGTGTTATGTCATGTATGTTAGTCTGATAGTTTTTACCTATCATGTAACAGTCTGATAGTTTTTACCTTCCATGTAACAGTCTGATAGTTTTTACCTTCCATGTGACAGTCTGATAGTTTTTACCTTCCATGTAACAGTCTGATAGATTTTGCCTTAAACGTGACAGTCTGATAGATTTTGCCTTACACGTGACAGTCTGATAGATTTTGCCTTACATGTGACAGTCTGATAGTTTTTACCTTCCATGTGACAGTCTGATAGTTTTTACCTTCCATGTGACAGTCTGATAGATTTTGTCTTACATGTGACAGTCTGATAGTTTTTACCTTCCATGTGACAGTCTGATAGTTTTTACCTTCCATGTGACAGTCTGATAGATTTTGCCTTACATGTGACAGTTTGATAGTTTTACCTTACACGTGACAGTCTGATAGATTTTGTCTTACATGTGACAGTTTGATAGTTTTTATCTGACATCTGACAGGTGCATCCTGTAAGTGGACAAAGTTCTAAACTAGAGAGACTTCAATATCAATAGATATGTCACTTATCTTTAGGTTGGGTGCCATATTTGTATATGTTAGGGGTCAAGTTGTCTCTTATTTTGAACTGCCATATTTGCAGAGTAGATCACTTCCCATCAGACTCAAAGTTAAGTTTGTATACATGTAGATCATATTGTTATGATTACTTTGTCTCCTACAAGTACTATATATATATTAAGTATTTTTATAACCTTTTGAACATAATTGAATAATTAAGTAAAATTTTTAAAATTTTCTCGAATTCTTAACCTTTTTTTAGATCAAATGCACCCCATTCTCCATTGCCTGATAGAAATACTTTACATAAGACTAGTGGTGGTTTTGACATTATGTTATTGCTGATTTTTCTCACAGTTACCTCCTATATTTTGTTTTTTATGTAGATTAAACTCTGAACTTAATTTTGCCTGAAACATTATTTTCCAGTTTAACTTAGAGAGGGAGCATTGCGTTGTAATAGTAACATCAACTACAGGTGATGGAGACCCACCAGATACTGCACAGAAGTTTGTCAGAAGATTGAAAAAGAAAACATTACCATCCAACCACTTGGAAAACTTAAATTTTGCTCTTCTTGGTAACCTTTTTAAGTGTTTATATTTTGCCTTAGTGCTCTATGTTAGTTTATTGATATTATTTGTTTAGAAATAGAAATAAGCATAGGACTTATAGCCCATGTCCTGTAAAAATGTTTTCAGTCCTTGTAATCTTAAAGAATCTTGTAACACTATTAAAGGAGGAGAATAAAACAATAATATACATGCATTATATCCTGTCAAATTCAGGTTATTACTTCAATGGCTGTATGAATAAAGTTACGCTGTATGAATAAAGTTACTTTGGAAGTTTGATGCTGGTGACAGTTGTAAGATATAAATATCTGTTCATTTGTGTAATATCTTAATTCCTATTAAATTTTTAATAGTTCAGCATTATCGAGCAACATTTTCATTTCATATAACCTAGCTTTGTATTTTAGACATGTCTCTAACTACAGAACTACTTCAGGGATATCCCAATACACTAAAAGCAGGCATGGCATATACATATGGCCATTTTAATTGATGACATTGACAGTATTGATCTGCATTAAAAAAAAATGTTGATTTCATACTAGAAAAACAATTTCTTCTTTAACTTATTTTTGTTTTCTGGTGTTATTGAATTAAAGTATTTAAAAATTGTTTTCAATTGTTGGTTAAATTATAGGATATGTACAACTTTTGGTCAGTTTGCGCTGAATAAACTGCTTAATTATAGAATCAGAAAATGTTATTATCAGTAACTTCATCAGAGTAAATGTAGTTTAATTACTATTTTGAATTGTGACTTCTTCTTGAACAGGTCTTGGTGATTCTAACTACACTAATTTCTGTAACAATGGTAAACTTGTTGATAAGAGGTTGGAACAGCTTGGTGCCAAAAGATTTTATGATTCAGGTTGGGCTGATGATGCTGTTGGGTAAGACTTGGTAACAGTAAATTGAAGACATTCTGCTATATACATGATACACTGCCCATAGTGTCATGCATGAGAATGTACAACATATGATTATTATATGAATCAAAGAAATGTATGATCAGTGTTCTAGAATTCCCATTTCCCGTCACCTGTGGAAAGTAGCTTTTGACCCAGGGAAAGTTTAATTTCACTGATTTTAGCTTTCATTTGTATTGTGAAAAAGAGATTTGTTTTCTAAAAATAATTCAGGGAGAGTGAAAATTTTCAGAAATCCTACAATACTGATGATTATCATATATGAATCAAGTAACATATGATCCTGATGGTTGTCATATGAATCAAGTAACATATGATCCTGATGGTTGTCATATGAATCAAGTAACATATGATCCTGATGGTTGTCTTATGAATCAAGTAACATATGATCCTGATGGTTGTCATATGAATCAAGTAACATATGATCCTGATGGTTGTCATATGAATCAAGTAACATATGATCCTGATGGTTGTCTTATGAATCAAGTAACATATGATCCTGATGGTTGTCATATGAATCAAGTAACATATATTTATATTATTATTGTATGTGATACTTTAGGTTTTAGGTTTAAGCCTGTAACTCATAATATATTTGAATTCTGAAATTGCTATATACATATGTCATTAGATCTGTTATTTTAAGTCTAATACTATTTTAGTCTTTGCAATATTGAATGGAAGTCTAGATCTGTAATTAAGCAAATTCTGAAAACAGAGCACTTTGTTAGAAGAAATTTTTTTTTTATTTATTGGTTCCTTTCAAATGTACAAATGTCTTAATTTTTGCTTCATAGTCTTGAGATAGCAGTGGAACCTTGGATAGATGGATTATTCCCAGCACTACAGAAGTTTCTCAATGTTAGTGAAAGTCAAAATGTCTCAATGGGTAATTCTGGTGACTGTGGGACTAATGGACATTGTACAAGTTCCATTGAATTGGGTATAAATGGATCGAAGATGTCCCCAGCAGAAAATGGAGATAGTATACAAACTGATACAGATATAACACATACTGTATCAGAAAAATCTGTGATTGAAAGTTCTAATGATCAGAGTAGGTCTAATGGGCTGTCTACTTCTCTGACTAATAACAATGGTGATTCTAATTCAGAGGATTGTACTGTATCAAAAGTTATTGAAGATTCAAAACTAAACTTGTCAAAGAATCTCTCTAATGGATCTCAGTCAAACAATATTCTAGAAGCGAATTCAAGTCAGAATGCAATTCAACCAGATAATACCAAAGAATCAGACACTGAATCGTGTGTACATCAGCCATCTTTGACAGTTTCTGTACCTCCTTTATCAGAGAGTGCATTGTCTTTACCTGTGATGCCTGCTGAATATCTCAAATGTACTTTCTGTGATGAGAAACCAGTGGCAAGTATTGAATTAATACTACAGTTTCTTCCTTCCGTTTTATAAGAAAATTGGTTGAAATATTTTTATACATGTATGACCACTAACTTGTTTTAACTAATGTCATGCCTTACATCATTTACATAAATTCAAGGTCAGTTGGTAACTTAGTAGCTTTGCTGTACATCCAAGTATAGTTACAAGTACCAGCATCATAAGGCCAAATAAAAAATTAAGTGTGTTTCCAGTTTCCCAACCGACCCTATTTTTTAAAGGCGAATTGCCGACTCTAGCATTTTTTTGGCAAAAATCAGAAATTCCAGAGTTACTCGGGTCTCGTTCTGGATCGTGTGGGACTTTGCCAATATTTACTCGAATAATCAAGTCGTTATAATACGTTCCTTACTATTACTCTGTTGGCATTGGAACACATACGCAGAAGGTTACGCCAATGTCGCAATTTGCAATTTTTATATTTTTATTAGATCTGGCGACAAAAGTAGCCTGTTGGCAATTTTCTCTGTGCCTAGGTTTTGTATATTAAGAATACAACCGACAGCAAATTTGACAGCAACAGATATTCTCTCTAATAAAACAATTGTGTTGACACCTGGTCAGAGTTGAATGACCATAACCAATTTACAACTGAAACTAATCAAATGTATTTAGACCAGGTGATCGTGACTCACAATATCATCATGGGAGATGTCAATCAGATGTAAATATATTACTGAGCCAATTAAAACTTATTATCTGGTCAAAGGTAAACACAATCATGACCATGTGCTTGTGGCTACATACAGGCTTCACAGCCCTTTGAAACTATATGATACAATGTACAATCAGAATCAGATTAACCTTATAACAGAATAAATTAAATCCAATTAACAATGATAATCCCATCAGGAAGTGTCTTATACTATACACTTCGAAATGCAAGAATTGATAAAAGAAAATGGATGACATTTGTTTACACTTTTTTTGCGGAAAAATTGGTAAACAAATAGAATAGGGATTCCCAAAATGTAATTAAAGAAATACTGACGGCATTAAGTAATAACGATGCTAAAATCTAGTAGGATTACAAGGGATAACTTAAAAGGAATTTAATTAATGATCCATAGTAGATTGCTAGAAATTTTATCACTTGAAAAAAGGATCCAGTTTGTTGAAAATTTATGGCTAAAAAATCAAATCATAATTTTAGATAAATTTAATTAGACCACAACAGATAAGGGTCATCATGTCCATATGTACATAGTAATATAAAGTCCTTGATAGAAATAAACCACCCGTTTCTGGAGTAGTACTTTATTATTTTGCATATAAAAGTGACTAATGGTTATAGATCCTGACAAAGACTAGAGCTAAAAACTTGCTTTATACATGCATCAAGAGTGAATCTTGGGTACATGTATGACATGAATGAAGGGGTTATTTTGTTGAATTCACAACGATAACTCATCAGTGGACTAACTGTCATATCTTAAAAAATACAATAAATTTTTTTGGCACTCATTTTGGCTCTAATTTTTGAAAATTAGCAGCTGGCAAATTTTCTAGGGCTAGAATTTTGGAAGCCAGAGCACTCCTATGATATCGCCCAACATGGCGGGGTACATGTTTTAGGCCACATCCAATCTACAAGTTACAAGTCTATTGGCATTAAAATTCCTTAAATGTAACCACATGGATAAGAGAAAAGAAATCCTGGTTATAAATGAAAACTGCTGGTTTACACTATGTATCACATACATCACAAATTATATCATATTTCATCTACCCTATTTATGATTTCCAAATTTAAAAATATTGAGTACTTCTTGTATTCAATCATTATTTTGATTATGATCTTCCTACATATTTGATTTAAATGCTGCTGATGAGCAGTTACTCCTTTTAACACATGTACTGCAAATCGAAATTTACAGTGTATAAAATTGGGGGTTTTTTTTGTATTTAGACATACAGTGGCTATTTTTTTATTTAAAAAAGTAGAAAGAAAACCCTATCTATCTACTGTATTTTTTTTTTCAGACTTGAAACAGGAGACACATATTTTTTCGTTTGGCCTAATGCATTTATTAAAAAAAATTAAATGTAGACATCATGTCTGTTAATATATTAATTTTTAATCTCAATAGAATATTTTAGTAAAACCAAAAGAACCAGAGATTTGACCTTTCGTACATGTGATTTCTGTACTGTTTTGTGTAACCAATCATCTATTTAAGATCACAGTAAAATGGCATTTCTTATGGTAACAACCCCTCATCATTGTGTATTACACTAACAACAGACACAAAATAATGCTTAAACTTAAATACCAATTAACCTTGAATCTGTAAGGGGAATAAATGTGCAGTCATAATAAAGTGGATAGCATCATGATAACAACAATACCACTCTGACGTGTAGTTTATTATAACATATAATACATAGTATATTCCAAATGAAACACTGAGCCACATACAGTAAAAAAAAAACATTTGAAATTGAACCAAACTGATCAGTTGGACATTGTTGTGCTAAATGAATGACTTTGACGAAAGCTTGCCAAAAAACAAAAAAAATTTGAGCAAGGAAAATATGCAAATGGGTGAAACCATAATGACCACCCCCTCACAAATGATGCAAATACTCAGAAGAAATTACTTTCATTCTTATTCAATACTTCAACCAAATAAAAATATTATTATAACTTCTGAAGCACTGATACCATTTTTCTAGTACATTTAATACAAGAGGTTAACTGAAATTAAATAACTATGATAATACAACACTTCATACATGTATAATTTTACTAGAAAAAATTTTTGGTCAAATATGGTAATGACATAACTAGAGAAAATCCCAAGATGAAATAATATGAAATGAAGTTTGTTATTCTTATATATCATTTTATTCTTTTTATAAGAAATTAAATGATATTCCACTACAAAATGGCTGCCCTTTGCCATCTGCTGCTAGCCAAGTTACCATGGCAACAGTAATATCGGCTGAAGTTCTTACCAGAGAGGATGCAGTAAAGAAGACCTTATGTTTGAGACTTGACACACAGGTAATGGTAGATGCATAGGGGTTAAATGGGCAGAACCCCTCTTTTGCTGGAAAATATTTTTTTAATTTCAGGCAAAAATTGGCAAAACTGAGTCTGGAACCCCCTTTTTCAAAATCTCTAGTTCAACCCCTAGATTAAATAATATTATTTTAGGCCATATAAAAAAAATGCCTAGGTTCTCAGGCCACTTTTTCAAAATAATTGATAAGGGAGGGAGGCTTCTTTTTTTTCTTTTTTTTTTTTGAGAAATTTCATTGAATTGAACAATTCTGTAATAGTACAGGATGTTGAGAAGTTAAATAAAATACTCCATGGCATTAAAACTGTACTGGAATATGAGATGTGGCAAGAAATAAGAGACATATCTCTGCTATGAGATAAACTTTCGTTTTTAATTATCAATTTTAAATAACAGCCTCATTCCCATTGTATTTTTTACCTTTCTGTCTAGTGCGCAAATGATTCAGTTAATTAGTTAAAGGTTAATTCTGTATCAGATATAAAAATATCCGGATTTTACTGTAATAAAAAAATCACAGATGTGGGAGGGTTTTTTGAGATGTGATGGGACTTGAGAACCTAGTATATTTTTTTTTAGCCTTATCACTTCAACTGTTAAGAACCATGTCAACAAACAAATCTGATATAGATTGAAAATAAGCAAAAGAACAAGAAAAATGAAGTTGGCATCTTAGTAAATAATGTTTGTAGGTATCAGTGGCATCTTAGTAAATAATGTTTGTAGGTATCAGTGGCATCTTAGTAAGTAATGTTTGTAGGTTTCAGTGGCATCTTAGTAAATAATGTTTGTAGGTATCAGTGGCATCTTAGTAAATAATGTTTGTAGGTATCAGTAGCATCTTAGTAAATAATGTTTGTAGGTATCAGTGGCATCTTAGTAAATAATGTTTGTAGGTATCAGTGGCATCTTAGTAAATAATGTTTGTAGGTATCAGTAGCATCTTAGTAAATAATGTTTGTAGGTATCAGTGGCATCTTAGTAAATGTTTGTAGGTATCAGTGGCTTCTCATTTCTACATCTTTGTAAATGTTTGTAGGTATCAGTGGCTTCTCATTTCTACAAAGGAAAAAAACGAGACATTATGTAAAAGTCTTGGTGTCGGACACATTTAAACACAACATGGAAAAGGTCATACAAACTAAATTTAACAACTCAAATAATTAGAATTAATCATGTTAATTGAGTTTACATAAATCTGTATATAAGTACTTGTGATTGTAAAATTAATAGGATTATGTATCATTGCAGAACAAATTGGGTGACTACCTTCCTGGTGATAGTATATCTATTATAGTACAGAATACTATAGAAGAAGTTGAAGCATTGTTAGAGAGGTTAGTTAATACATTGTAGGTCAGTATTTAATACATATACCATGATCAATTTCATGGAGCAATATGAACAAAAAATTAATATTTATCAGATTGAAGTACATGTATAACTTTAGAGCTACCCATAAATAGAGTCTGTTCCCTGCTGTCCTAATCTCTTAACATTGAGTACTATACAAACAACTTCATCACAAACTACATGTACAGTCAAACCTGCTTTACCGGTCACCTTAAATCACCAGTCACCTTCACTTAACGGTCATTTTAAAACCTGTCCAACTGATTTCTCTATGTATCACCTCCCTAATGCTGCCAAGGGTCACCTATTTTACGGCTGAAATTGTCTTTCTGACTTCTTATACCGGCCATTTTGTAAACATTCAGTTTATCACATAACCCAAAAACAATACTGTGTCACATGATTTAATTATATTTAGTACATGTAAGTATAGATAACAAGGTTGCCAAAGGGATTAAATCAATATTGCAATAAAAACAAAATGGAAAAGATTCTATAGTAGAGGTGTGAAATTTACTCAGAGTTCAGTGATTAAGTTGTAAAAACTTCAGTCTTCAGTTTAATTATGAAAGTTTTAGTTGTGACCAAATGTCTCAGAAACAAAAAATGTTTACATTGATTGAAATAAATGAGGCAATTCAAAAATTAAAAAATGGGAAAAGTGCCTGTGCCGCTGCAAAGGAAATGGGTGTCGGAAAAAACACAAATTACTCAAATTGTCAAAAGAAAAGCAGAAACTATAGAGGACATTGAAAATAACATAGACAGTGAAACAACATAACACAGGAAACGAGGAAATAAACGATTTGTTATTTATTGTCATATATTTTTATCTGAATGATATTTTGAAAAAAATATCCTTTATTGCTGGTATACATGAATCTGGATCTGAAAATTAAAGGTAAATACAAATAATATTATGACAATCACAGATAGTACAATCTAAATGATTATGGGATTATATGCTGACATCAAAGTCTTTCTACATCACAACTTGTAACCTCATTTCGAAGGTCACCTCTGTATAAAGGTTACATTGAGTATTCCCCACAGCTGACTGCTTAATACAGGTTTAACTGTACCTTTGATGAACCCTACATGTCAACTCTGACTGTGTTGTCATTTCAAAAGTTTAAGGAAAATATTTCTGCATTCAAACAGCATGTATTTATTTATCTCCCCATTCAGACTATGTGTAGAGAATCAAACCGACTCTGCCTGCTCCATATCTGTAGTAGAAGGAACAAAGAAGAAGAATGCAGCTGTGCCATCACATATACCCCCACACTGTACCCTCAGACATATATTTACAACATGTTTAGATGTCAGAGAACCTCCAAAGAAAGTAGGTAAAATACAATAGCAGCGCTTTGTTTTTTTTTAAATCAGGACTATCTTGATAATAGGTAAAAATAGGATGTTTTGTCACTGTGAATACATTAATACATGTATCGCTAATTTTAGAATTTTGAAGAGCAAATGGATGTGCCATTCATGTACAGTGTACACCAGGCAGACATAACATCAACTAACATGGTTAAGAACCATGAGCAAGGTCTGTAAAATCATATGTTGGCTGTGAATATGTTAAAAAGATAATTGGAAGCCTGGCATACATTTCAGCTTATAAAATACAGTTTTGATACTGGCATTGCTGCAAAACTCTTTTACCACCACACCCCCCTCCCAAAAAAAAAAAAAAAAGATAAAGCACAGTCCTTACTGTGATATTGTTCTACTATATCCTATGCCACAAAGGTCACACTAGGATTAATTTTGGGGGTTTAGATTGTAAAAAAGAGGGACCAGAAACAAACATTTACCTGAGAAACAGACAATAAGTATCTCTTTGAAATTGTACCACATGGTATCATACCACCAAAAGAAGACTTTTAGAAGGATTTATTTTGGGTTTGTTACTTCACCCATATTAAGAATTAGGGACCAAAATGGTGCCAGAAACAAGCATTTTATTAGTGCCAATAGGAGGACTTGAGTAAAAAAGGAATCAATTTCTTTGAATGAAACTGTACCTCAAGGTGCCATACCCAAAAAGACAGGTTGGGATTGATTTGATGGTCGTGACTGGAATAAAAAAGAAAAAAAGTAGCAACTTCATTTCTAATCAAATTCTTATCCTATGCTAAATCTTTAATCCCAATCAAATATCAAAGCTGATACAAGCTTGAATTGTGTGTACATGCTTGCCCTACCTGTTCAGGGTTTGACCTCTGGCGTAGCATAAAGCAGTATTCTGTGAATCATTTTGTTCACAATGTAACAGCTTATCATGATTGTAGCTAGGATTAGACAAAGGTGGAAATTTCCTGGTGTAATGTATTTGATTTAAAGGTACCAATCCTGTTTTATTCCCTTCTTCAGGCTTTACTGAGAGTTTTTGTACAACACACCACAGATCCAGGAGAGAAGAGGAGACTGCAGGAGCTGTGTAGTAAACAGGGAGCATCAGATTACACTAGCTATATACGACAACCTTCAGTGTCAGTACTGGATGTGTTGAGTAGCTTTCCTTCATGTCATCCTCCTGTGGAATCTTTGTTAGGTAATTTACATGTAACTACAATGTCTTTAAGCTCAATCATAAATTGAACAGTTTGTCAGTTAAAATGGTTAATAGAGAATACCGGTATTTAATTTTTATTATACAACCGCAAAAAATTAGTATTGTGCTGTCATCATTGTCTGTAGACACTTGGTTTTCGTGAGCTGACTGGAGTATTAGTTGGTTGATCTTTATAAAATTCTAGAACAAGGTTCCAAACCACGAAAGTAAGGTTGGTATTGATTTTGGGGGTTATGGCACCAACAGTTTTTGAATTATGGGCCAAAAAGGTGCTAAAACAAGCATTTCATGGAATTTAACTCCAATAAAAGCATAGGAATATCTGTGATGTTGTTCCTTGGAACATTTGTTGCCAGAAATAGGCATTTTGCTGATGTCCAGATAATATCTTGACTATTAGTTAGCGAATCTATACAAGGTACCATACCACAAAAGGAAGACTGAGATTGATTTTTTGGGTTGTGACTTGAAACAAGTAAGAACAAAGGACCACAAAGGGGCCAGAAACAAGTATTTTTATTCTAATTTCTAGATGATAGCTTGTTTATTTCTGGTCTGATTTTGAGAATTTTTATCTCCATCACTATGTGTCTGTTGTCCGTCGTCATCTGTTAAATTTTATCAAACATCCTCTCCTCTGGTACTACTCAGTAGATTGTAACCAAATTTTGCATGAATGTTCTCTAGGGTATTGTTAACAATCCGTTTGTAGGGATTTTTGATCTGGCAAAAAACATGGCCACTGTTAATAAAAATAGACCATAGGGTTTAAATTGTAGAATTGTGCAAATAACTCAAAAACAGTTGGGTTAGCTAAAATCTGGTGGGGTAAAATTGTTTAGCATGATGGGATGGATCTGTTCCAAAATTTTCAGAAAGATCCATTGACGAATGAATGAGTTATAGGTCCTGAAATGGATTTTTTCCCGAAATTTTAATTTTCAACTTTAAAAATAATCTCCTCTAAAACTACTGAAAAGATTGAAACAAACTTCGCATGAATGTTATGTAGAACATGTTTAACAATCTTTGTGTGGGGATTTCTGATCTTGTGAAAAATATGGCCACCGTTACTAAAAATAGACCATTGGGTTCAAATTGAAGAATTATGCAAATAACCCAAAAACGGTTGGGTATAGCTAAAATCTGGCAGGGATTAAAATTGTTCAGCATGACAGGATAACATATATGTATGTGAATGCCGAAATGTTCAGAAAGATCCATTAACAAATGAATGAGTTATGGGTCCTTAAATGGATTTTTCAAAACAAATCTCCCCTTAGACAACTTGTAGGATGTATTGTAACCAAACATTGCATGAATATTAGTTAGGATATCCTTAACAATTTTTATCTGTCAAAAACATGGCCACCACTAATAAGAATTGACGACTTGTTGATATAACTTGAAAACGAAAGGGTTTAGCCTAATTTTCTTAGGGGAAAATCGATCATCTCCAGAGCCTCTAGTTTTCTTAGATTCCTCATGAAAATCCTTGCCTGCATTTTGCAATCAAATTTCGAATATCTTTTACAATTTTATAATTGTAAGGGCCCAAAGGGGCCACACCCCATAAATATTGGGTTTTTTAAATTTTTTTGTGAAATTTTGAAAAAATTTTTATTTGATTTCACTAGAAAATCCCTATCTGCATTTTTCAATCAGATTTCAGATATATTTTACTGCTCTGTAGCTATAAGAGGCCAAAGGGGACCATGCCCATGAAAATGGACTTTTTTACTTTTGGTGCAGTTTTGAAAAAAAAAAAAAAAAATTATTGGATTCCATTTTAAAATCCCAGCCTAAATACAAGAGTTTTAAGAAGTATGCTTACCATATTAGCCCTATCATTTACTGTTTTTGAGATATAAGGTACAAAGTGATCCATGAATGCATCCTGAAACAGACCTTTATACTTAAATTGAATTGCAAAATATTGTGCAATATTGTGTCCATAATGAACTTTAAGTCCCTTTGATTAGTGTGTCAAAACCTAATATAGTGTCCACATTTGCATCAAGTGAACAAAGTTCAACTAGCTGTGGTCATATCATGCTGCACTATGTGAAGCTTTTTATTTTTTTACATGAGAGTATGAAAATATCTCATTTTTATTATGACTTTAATATGTGTCTTTATAAATCTGAAGTTCTCCAGTTAAAACATTAATGCTTTTTCATTGACATGCATTTATTGTCAACAATTCAAGCTGTAAAACTGATAAGTTCTTCCTTTAAATCATTAGAGTAAAAATGTTTTTTTTTTCTTTTTTCAGAACATTTACCGAGGTTACAACCAAGACCTTACTCCATTTGTAGGTAGGTACAGATGTATAGTCTAATATAAGAATAAGTATTGTTCAGCACACAGTATTGTATAAGTGTTGGTCACAGTACATGACTTTGTCTGGTAGACTATTCATTATCAGGCCTCCTTTCACTTAACTATGTTGAAATGTACATCAGAGCACAACTCCTGGTTGTTAGAGGTAATTGGAATAGTTGCCTACTTTTAGCCTATGCTATTGAAGTATTAATCAGAGATTAACCATGCTTGTTGTCCACTGTTGTCTCATTAGAACAGTTTTTACAGGACTTAATTTAGTAGGAAAAAGGTATTTCACAGATCCAAACAACTGATCAAAAATTTATGACGCAGAAAATTTTATGATTACCATGTCATTCCTATTATAAATAATGAAATTTGTTTGATAAATTCTTTGATATTGAGCCCACCTTGGAGTTCCCATCACCAACAGAGTTGTACCAAATATAATTCATTGCTACTTTCAACATAAATTTTAAATTTTGTGACCGGCACATTGATATTTGTGTTGTGACAATTTGGTGAGATAAAGTCGTAGAAATTATTTGACAGTTTGAATTTTTTTACACAGAGAATGCTCAATATACTGTATATCAATGCTATTTATATTAATATTGGAATGAAGAAGGCATATTAATAAATAAAATGGCATGTTAAACTGCTTATTAATTGAATGTTTTAATTGCTTTTCTTCAGTTCACCCCTAGTTGACAGTGGTGTAATTGAGATAGTATTCAACAAAATTAATATACCGAAGGGAGAGGGGAGGACCTACAGTAGAGATGGACTCTGTACAGGCATGCTGGACAAGCTCACCCAAGGGATTCAGGGTGTAACCAGAGATTGTGGAGTTGGAGATGTTGCAGACTACCTTAAGACAGTGGACATCAATTCTCAGTTACAGGTAATTCAATTTTGCAAAATTTATTAAAAGATTTCAAAAGTTCCTATTTTCAGAATTGTGAAAGTTCCTTTGTTTTTGTTTGTTTGTTTTTTTTTTATTTTACAACCCTAGATTCGTGGTCGACGTGGTCTAGGTGCGCTGGACTTGGTGCAGGCAGTGTTGCCATAGATGTCACAGACTATGAGTTCGAGTCACAGGGAGGGAACAACCAAAAATTTGCTTCCAAAATTTGACAGTTCCAGCAGTTTGTCGGGAATTTTTCATCTACGTTATCTTTCCTGTATCAATTTGATCTGATGGAGCCGTGCTGTGAATAGAGTCATTACATTCTGAGACAAATGGATTATCAATACCTTTCAGAATCGGTTTAGATTTTGATTCTAGATATAGCACTTTTTAAGACATGCTGTTGAACACAAATATGTAAACATTGAAAATATAATCGTCTAAATGATATGAATACTGTATAAGAGTAATCAAGGATATTGTATTACATTTCAGATACCTGTATTTAGCAGAACAAATCAACATTTCTATATGTCAGAAGACCTGAGTATACCTATTATCATGGTCGGACCAGGGACAGGTGTGGCTCCGTTTGTAGGATTCTTACGGCACAGAGAAGTATTGAAGTGTGACGTGTCTGACAAAATTAAGTATGGGGAAACTTGGTTGTTTTATGGTTGCAGGCACCAGGACAGAGATTACATTTATAGGTTTGTTCTATTTACATCTATCAATAGAAAATCAACCTTAACTGTCATTTACTGCTTGGTTCTTATCTTAATAGATTTATTTTTTATGTACACATTTATGGACACATACTACTTTTATTAGAAACAAGTTTTCATCTTAGAAAGGTTATATTATATTCAGAGAGAGTGACGAACTATTATATTCAGAGAGAGAGTGACTATTATATTCAGAGAGAGAGAGAGACTAACTATTATATTCAGAGTGAGAGAGTGACTATTATATTCAGAGAGAGAGAGTGACTAACTATTATATTCAGAGAGAGAGAGAGTGACTTTGAGTAGAGTAGTTTAATTGATGTTCTCTGTTACTTTGTTTATGAGTCAGTAGACCGCAATAGATGTTTATGAGTCAGTAGACCTCAGTAGATGTTTATGAGTCAGTAGACCTCAATAGATGTTTATGAAACTTGAATAATAATAACCTGTACATTGGATTTCTCCTGAAGTAGTTATTTTGTATTTATACCCAATAATTGTAAGGGGTATATACTCAGTAGGTCATCTTTTTTTTACTTTCATGCAGTGTTAGATCACTTTATGGTAGTATGTATGTTATCAGAAATGTAGATTTGGTTTTTATGAAAAAATGGTACAAATGTTTAGTGTAACAATGAAATTTCTAGTTTAAAATATGTAATGTATTAATTATAACTGGTGATGAATTGTTTGACCTGTGTTTTAGAAATGAACTGGAAGATTTCCATACTAAAGGAGTGTTGACTAGACTGTGTGTGTGTTTCTCTCGTGATGAACAAGACAATAATGCACCTAAATATGTACAGGATAACATTAGGAAACATGTATCAGAGTTATCTACCTTGATCATGGAGAAGAATGCCATGGTATTTGTTTGTGGTGATGCTAAAAACATGGCCAAGGACATCAATGAAGCTATATTGTCAATCATACAGTCTTACAAAGGTTGGTTAATAAAGATACACTTGTTGAAAATAAGTAAACTCAATAAATACAGAATAGGTGATTTCATGTGCAAATGTATCATTTGCTATTTTTTTTTTTTTTTTTTGTGACCAAAATTTATAGTCTACATATTACTGTCTTAAAATTTATATAAAATATATGAACTCTATTTTAAGTACAACATACTACAACTCAACATTTTTTCATCTCATTGCAGAGACTTTGGGGTTAGGGTATAAAGTCAGGATTTATATATTACCATGACCTTTTGGATGACTTGTTCTGTAATTAATAAAAAAAGAAGGGAAGCAATATGCACTCTGGAACTTATTCTATTTTAACTTCCATTTTAAATATTTCCATGTAACCCAGTCGTGTTATTAATATTTTGTTCCATAACCTCTCACTACTCTTCTTAAGTACATACAGTCTTCATAAACAGGAGTACATTACCACATCTCTATAAACTTCAATAATAGGTTTAGATATATATAAGTTCCTTTATGAATTCTATGATTTTATCTTCGTAACTGAAGTGTTTGTTTTTATAGGATGTTCACTAGAAGAAGCAAGAGCTGAAGTGATGAAGATGAGGCTTCACAAAAGATACTTAGAGGATGTGTGGACTTGACATGGTTATATTTTACATCCAGTCTTTCAACTGATCAATCAGATATCAATCACGAGGCAGCAATAAACCATTTTATTGTATAGCAATATAATTTCTTCATAGAAAGCAATGCAAAGTCAGTGTACAATAAATTTCCATATTGCACTAGTACAAATATGGTTAAAATTTGTGACATTATTGGTGACAAAAGTTCATTTTAAACAAGACTCAATTATATTGCCATACTATAAAAGGGTTATTGCATGAATACTGGGGAATATTATCCCAAGTAGGTTTTATATTGCATGAGTTTATAAGTGCAATAACATTGTATGAGGAATAATATTCCCCTGTATTCATGCAATAACCCTGTAGTATTGATTCAGTTTTGTGGGTTTTAGAGGCTGTCTCATTGGGATAATATTTTGATCTGTAAATCAATTATTTTCAAAATCATGTATTGTTGGGATAGTTGACAAGATGACGAATATTGTGCAAGTTCAAAGAACATTTGTAACTGGGATATCATAATTGAAAATAAATCATTCAAATTGGGAAATTGAACCAACAGCTTCAATGAAAAAAACATCTGCAGAAAATAAAATTTTGTCAAGATTTTTTTTTTATACAATATGTGTGTTACTCACAAGATCGAAAAGAAATAAAGAATGTTCATTGTTGGATAATATTAAAATGATTGTTTTCCATTTTTCTTCATCTTTAGTTTATTGATCAACTGTGGAAGAACATTTAAATGGGGAAACCAGTTTTCATTAAATAAAAATTGTGGTCGTATAATGTTATGGTACAGTCATTATTGTCATCTGTAGACACTTGGTTTTCTTGTGATAATTTGAATATTAGCCAGTTGAACTTATTAAATTTTCAACAAAGTTCAAACCACAAAAGAAAGGTTGATTTTGGGGGTATGACCCAAACCATTTGAATCAAGGGCCAATGAGGGTCCAAAACAGGCATTTCACAGAATTTTAACTATATAACTACGGTAAAAGTATATGGGTGTTTATGATATTGTTCCACAATATTCTATACCACTTACGTCATACTGGGATTGTTTTGGTTTTTAAATGTTTCCGAACAAGGGATCAGAAACAAACATATTTCTGATGTCTATATGGTAATGTGTATAAAAGGGCATTGATCTCTTTAAAATTATACCACCAAGTTCCTTACCCCCAAATGAAGGTTGGTATTGATTCATGAGGTTGTGGATGTAACCATTTCAGAATTTAGGACCAAAAGGGATCATTTTGATTCTGGTCATATTCTTACCCTGTGTCTAATGTCTAAACACATTCTGACTTCAAAGCTATTTCAAGCTTGAATTATGAGTCCATACATACTCTAACTGTTCAGGGGTCGTCCTAGCAGTTGTGTCAAGCTGCTCCTTGCCAATTATTTTTGGTTTATGGATATTTTTCATGGTGTTTTAAATACAAAGATTTTAATTAAGCTGTTGAATAATTCATGGTTATTTAGTATTAGGGGAAACCCAAAGTAAATTTTTGTACTTGCTGCTCCCCCTGAAAGTATCCAGAATTTTCCCTGCACTTCAAACAATGTCTGGGTGATACAAAATGACCGAATCTTCATGGAATGACAACATAATACAAAGAAAGGAACAGAGCACATGATTCAAAGAAAATTGAGCAATATGTTTTCACAAGGAAATTTAAGTCTATAACAAGAAATATGTCACATTGTAAAAATTTATTTATGAAATAACAAGAAAAATGTCACATTGTAAAAATTTATTTATGAACTTTCATGATGATTTATAACACTAACAAGTAAAATAACTACATGAACATTATCAAGTGTAGACCTGTTTCAACCAACATTGAACAAACCTTACTGCTGTCACCAATTTCAAGCACAAAATTACAATTGTGGATACAAAAATAATTACATTGAAAAATCTAACATAGAAGTGGATGAAACCTTTTAATCCACACGGTAAATACTAGTAGATACCAATAGGAGAGCTTGCCAATCTCATTAGTGATGTCATATTCACTATTTTGCATATTGTTAAGTGTCAAATTGGTTGACAAATAAATAAACAATTGACAATTTCATAATTAGAATCCCAATTTTCAAAGCTGTATAACTTAGCTGTATTTTATATCAAATTTTGGTTCTGTAAAATGTTTTATTTTGATAAAATAACTCATGATTTGTATGTGAATTTATAACTTTTACTTGAAAAAAACATTTTTAATGATATTTACATATAAACTGCTATTTTCATATAAAATTATTAAAATTTCATGCTCATATTGTCTAATTACTGAATATTTATTTAAAAATTCCAGGTATTTGCAGTTTAGACAATTTTTAATTATCTTGAAAAATGAAAAAAAAAATATGATGATTTAAAGTTGATGCCCCGTGCCACTTACTGGATTTTTTGCCAACCAAAACCAAATCACTGGTAATTGATGACATCACGAAGAAAATATTGTTTACAGCAAACTACTGGCTTTCATATTTCATCTTATTTTCACAAGAGTAATACGAGAATATAAACCACCATATAGGTAAGACATTATATAAAGTCCATTTTCTATTTTCACCATTAGTACATCATTGACCTTTAACTCCAAAGCTAAAGACGCTGCCGCTGTATGTTCTATTTTGGTGTTGAAGATTCCAATATAAGTTGTTGAAACGTCTTTATCGTTCAGATATACGGTGAACATCGCACCTGCAGTGTAAGATGTCATAGATAATGCAATATAGTACAAACCTTCTTTCTCACAAACGAAAGTTCCGTTGGTCTTGAAAAGGTCGATATTATTTATTCCATAGTTGTATTCAACATTACTGAACTTCAAAACCGTGTCTTTTCTGTAGTCTTTTGACTCGGGAAGAAAAGCAGTCAGTGCAACTGAAAAAAAAATAGGTGTAAAATCGAGTAAAAGTTGTATCTTATATGTGTTCTATATCCGTTTAAAGAAGTTCATTCTGAGGTTTTATTTTACACATCTTTAGTCTTTTTTGCACTTGGAATAAGATATTTGAACGCATAGACATCTATCCTGTAAACAATACACAATTCCACGGGTGTATCACTGGGGAAACGACAATTTTCTCTTAAAAAAGGGAATATAAAAATCATTATCAAGTGTCGTTTAAATTTATACCTATAATCCATGCCAGAGGTGTAGCATCCAAATCTTGATTGGAACGGCTAGAGTTGCATAGACACAGCTATAGACATAGACTTTTTATTTATAGTTGGACACATCACAAAAACATAAGCTCTGCCGGGCTTTTTACCGAGTTACAAACACATAAAATTGTTTATATTATTTACCTAGTGAAATACTTTTTTTTCAAATGATAAGAATTTTAGTGGCTTCAAGCTTTTGCCCCAAGTTCTGAAATTTTCGCGTCGCAAGGTTGCATTTCATTTGCGCAAAAGATCGGAACTAAGGGGGTTTTTAACGTCCTTGACTACCCTGTCGGGTCTCGCACGGACGGTCGGGAACATTTAATTTATTATATAGGAAATTACTGACCCATGACAGAGTCGGTGGGCGTGGGGGCTCTTTTGAGAATCTCTGGATCCGCTTCTGCTAACTAAAACTTTTCAGGACGATTTTAAGACGAATAAATGCACTACTAGATGGTCTGTGTCATGCTGTAAATGTAATCTCAGTGTTTTAGCTTCTAACATAAATGACTTATCCTGCTCAAAATCCAATCTCCACTTGCCCGTGGTGAGCAGGGGCACATTAATTTGTAAAAGATTATGAAGGTAAACTGAAAGTAAGAACATGTTATATTGAATACACCTGTTACTGGCGCAAATTAAATAATTTATTTTATTTTTTTTTTTTTTTTGGCGCAAATAAAATACTGATTGGCACAAAAGCAATGTGTCGATTTTTTAGGTGTGGTATCTCGTACCAACATAATATATAATAGTACAGCAACAGTCGTACATGCTGTACCTGCCGATGTATGTTACAACAAGTGATCATTTGCCGTCACAATGTCTATTTCAAACATGGTCGTTCTGTACATCAACTTACCCCTTTCAGTTGATTCTTCTAATTTGGCTTCCAGAGTTGATACTGTAGTATTCATGAATGTTTTATACACATCCAGATTTCTCTCTACAGTATCAATGTGTTTAGAACTCGTATTCATCTGTTGCTGAAGCACATTTAGCTCTTTCGTTGTTCTCGCGTCCAAAGCATTTATTGTTGACCTCGTCGTGAGCGTTTGGTTATACAGTGCCAAGAAATCTTGGCTTCTCACTTTGTCCTTCTGAAAGAGGAGGCCAGTTTGAGTTTCAAGATTACGAACATTTTGTTTCAGGCTTTGATAGTCAGAAAGTCCTTGGACATCTTTGAATTGGGAAATACTCAAAAATTGTCTTGCAAGTTCGACTGTTTTGTTTTTAACTGACTCAAGTTTTACTTCCTGCGAGCTCTGCTTTGTGTTGACAGCGCTTCTCAGTCGATCAACTTCGCTAATAACGACATTGTATTTCGTCTCCAAAACATCATACTTTTGCTGCAAGTTTAAGTGGTTTAACTCCAGTTCTTTATATTTGTGTTCAAAATCTCCTGCCTTCACACTAGAGCTGGAACTGTTGCTATTCGAGTTGCCACATTTTGCGGCACTAGCCTCTAAAGCATTGAATTTCTGTAAAATCTGTGACGTTAAAATGTTGAGTTTATTGTCGTCGTCGCGCTGAACCTGTTCGATTCGATAGTCAATTTGTCTCTTTTGGTCATAGAACGACGACAGCGACATGTACTGTCCTGTACCAGTCTGACCACCTCCTTGCGGGTTGTTACCGTCAAGCAGGAATCCATTTATAGAAGTAATAAGGAGCAAAGAAATTGTAAACAACATCGTGACAAACATTCGAGATTTTAATGCGTACATCAAATAAATGTCGGGTCATGAGATAGACTGATAACTTCAGACTTTATAAAGCGATAATTTAACATCATATATATTTGATGGTTGACCTACCGAGACCTGCTCCTATATATCAACGTGTTTATGTATTATTCGGGTTGCATATTTGATAGTGGAAGCAAGCCCCTGTAATCCGTCTATCACTCTTATCTGTCTTACGTCCGTCTGTCCGTCCGTCCCGGAATTCCATTTACATCATCCCAGCTACTAATTGTATATACATTTGTGATATACATACGATGTATGGATTCTAGGTACCTTCTGGGTTAACTTTTCGTTTAAGCCTAACTGATTGTTACAGCGCATGTTAACGATAGTAAAAAAATTGTCGAAAAATTCTTGAAATTCCGTTTACACTTTTCATGAGTTGTTCTTGGAAAATAGGAATATTTCAAAGATATACTAGTAACAATTTTCTAAAGAAAGAAAACCTTCCACACTTGGATTTCATACTTCGAGTAGATTTATGCCAAGCGCCATATTCGGAAAGCCAGAGGTGCAAAAGTAATCAAGGGAACCAAGATTCTAGCGGAAATCAAAAGAATGTAATCCGGGGACAAAGACCAGACATAGAAAACAGACAAACACAACAAAGAACAAAAAGTAACTAAAATAATATTCGTACAAATTAACAAAAGTAAATGAATAACTCGGACTCAACTAAAAACTGGGAGCATGGATCAGGTGCACTGGTAGGGTAAGCATCCCCTGCTTTTCTAGAAACACCCGCCGAGTTGCTCATAAAAAGTCAAGTTTATGCTTTTCAATAGAAAATCAAGAGAAAATGCTACTGTTACAAGCCGACCTGCATATATTTTAACATGCTTTATATCTTAGTATTTTAAAGGCTTCCATATTTTTTTTATTCTAGGCTTGATAATAGTTTAAATGGTCCCACGCAATCTTTCCCTTCTTCTGTGTTATGCTTTGCAGTTTGCTGTGTTGTGTTGTGAAGAATTTTAGATTGAATCAATTTGTTAAATTTAAATTAAGGACTGAGACAGATGTATGTGTTAAACAGTTAAACAAGAAAGTGTTTATGCAGATGAGAAATGTTCTTGTTTTTATTTTTGTTTGTTGTAAGGTTTAACATTGGGATAGTGGGTGTGAAACGGCAAACTATTTCACTGTAAACGTATGTATGCTCCACATTTGTAAAGGGTAAATTAAAATCCCACTACTGCCACCAAATGATATTAGTTGGCACTCTGTTGAAGATTAGGAGACTTTTGCACACTTGTAAAAAGTCACATTTATAAGGTTGGGCCATCATATTGAATCAATGCCAGTATTGCTTATTATGAGGTAAAAAATCCTGAAGTCAGCCGATAGAAACCATATAAACAACAGCTTGATACACCTTCATCATCTTTATTATCATTGTCTAAACATTTTACTAAGTTCATAACTTAAAAAAAAACCTACTTCAGCTTTACGATTGACATTCGGGAATGCAGAAACCCATATATGTTAACCGACGACCGACGTGGATTGTCATTTGTCAACTGGATCCAAATCTGATCTGCTGGTTTCAGTTCTAGCACCACCGAAGAATCAGCCGTATGTTCTTCTGGTCCTTTAAATACCCCAATATAAGTCACGGAGATAGGCATCCCATTATAATGGATAACATATTTCGTGCCAGAGGAGTATGAAGTCATAGATATCGAAATTAAGTAGAGTCCTTCCTTTTCACATATAAAGGTGCCATTAGATTTAATGATATCGAGGTTTGCCACACCATATGCATATGTAACACCGGTAAACTTCAAGGGATAGTTTGGTCTATAGTAGGACGTTGATCGGAAAAAGGCAGTTATACTCACTGAAATGTAAAAACACACATGTACTAGTCTTCATATTTTCATAATCGATCGGTGTCATCTATGTATTTAAGATTATTTACAATTAATCAACAATTAATATCAGGCTCATTAGACCGCAATTAATACAATTTTACATCAATCTCCTTATCATTGCATTTGGTTTTTAGAGAATAAAGAAAGTTTAAGTTAAGGTAGCCAGTCAGTCACTAAGTAGATTTGCATGTATTATTACTTTTTGTTTGTTTTAGATATCTGCGTTTCATTACAGGTCTATGATTATGTTTCATGATTAAGTCTTTAATTTCCTTCCCCTGTCCCTTTCATACGGAAAATTGTGTTGTTAAGTTGAATATATACACGACTACATGATTTTGTAAAAGACCACAGATTAGACTTAGAGCAGAGTCTAATATTGAGACCCTAACGGTGCAGTATAGTTTACCTTGTGACACATTAACTGTAAAAGGACTGCTGTAGCCCATACATCGGCCCCTCAATCACCAAATCTGACTCCATTGTTGACTCAATGTCAAGTTACCAGAAAAAAACTTACTTGTATTGAACGTATTTACCTGTTTCCGTTGCCTTAGACAAGCTGTTTCTAAAAGTCAATATGGTCCCATTTGTATTACTTTTATAGCATCCTAAATTTGATTCTATGATTTGGCTATGTTGGTTCGTTGAGTTCAAAGTTTGTTTGACAGTATTTAAATTTCTGGTTATTTTTCCATCAAGGTTATTCAAGAGCGTACCCGTAGTCAGTGACCTATCATACAGCGACAGAAAATCTCGACTTCGTGTCTTTTCACTCAGTATAAGCTTTTGCAGATTGCTGTCAAGCAAACGAACCTTCTCCTGCAAGCTGAAGTAGTCCTGTAATCCAGTGAAGTTCCTGAACTGGGAAAGTCCTGTAAACTGTTGCATAAGTTCCGCGGTTTGATTGTTCATACGCTCAATGTCTACATCAACGGCGTTCTGATTTGATTCTGTAGAATTTTCTAGTTTCTCTAAAGCACCAAGCAAAGAACTAAATTTATTTTCCAACATGTTTAGTTTATTTTTAAGATAGGTATTATTCGTTTCCAGTTCCATTAATTTACTATCCAAACCGTTTTGTGCCATAGACGTCCCATTTGAAGCCGTGTTTCCGAGCTTATTATCAAAAGCGATAAATTTTTGTTGTATCTGAGACGCAAGGATGTTGAGTTTGTTGTCGTGGTCACGTTGTAATTGGTCAATCCTGAAGTCGATTTGTCTTTTCTGGTCATAGAAAGTCGACAATGTCAAAAATTGTCCCGACGGACCATTCGATGGTTGCGAACTGTTCCCATCCAAGAGGAATCCAAGATTGGCTGGAAGGAAAAGTAATTGTAATATAAACAATAAAATCGCCATTTATCACTGTTACTAAATACTATGTGAAGAGATAACTTACAGTATAATCTCATATCTAATTCGTTGATGTATACTGATAATTACCTAACGCTTTGATGTCATAACAAAATGAATGTAAAACATGCCATCAATCAGCAACAACGAAACAATACAAGACACAAATAAAAAACAAATCAAAAATAAACAAATCAGAAACAAAACAAAAAAAAAACACAAAAAAAAACAATTTCAACAAATCAAATTCATTCATCTATTAAGTCACCTAACTGAAAGGTTACATTTGTATCAAGTCGACACAATTATAATTGACTTTATGTTACAGTCCCCCGATATTTTGCACTAGATTTATTAACTTTTACCGCAGTGTTTTGTTACTCATTTATTTATTTTTTATTTATTGTTTTCCCATCAGAAAAGGGGACAGTTTTATATTTGCGAGAAAGGGGAGAAAATTCTGTGTAGGGCATTTTTAGTAGTCCGTGGCGGATCCAGAGTTTTAGGTAAAGGCGGGGGGGGGGGGAGAGTTTCTTGATAGGATCACCAGTGAGGATCACCAGTGAGGATCACGAAGCGAGTGTTTTAGTCATGATTTAACACACACAATTTGTCAACAATTTTTGTTCTAAAAGGGGGTGGCCTTTCCCCTGGATCCGCCACTGGTAGTAATATAGCGTAATGGTTCCTTTAGGTGTAAAGTGCAAAGTTAAGGAATTTCTGTGTATTTCAAGCCATCCAAGAGTCAGTTCAAGGTGTATTACGTCCTTTATTGTCCAACTTAATCTAGGTATTGATGTTTCATTAATTTACATTTTTATCCCTTTCATTGAATTCTAACTAAAGCCTGTCAATTTAGTTAACTTCATTTTTGTCTCTTTCAGGTTGTCAAAATATTTTTCTCTGGAACACCATTCTGGTCATAATTTTGAAATTAACCATGTGCGTATGGCAATATGTATATGTCCAATACCTTTGATGTTTATTTTGCTTTCAACTGTGTTTTGACTGATTTCATAAATATTGAATAAGTATGGAAAGCCATTCATGCAATATATACATAACCAATTGAAATTTGTATATTAATTTGAAGGTAAAATTCCGTGTACTTATGGGGTCAATCTTTTTATTTTCAGTTTTGTATCCTTCATGGAAAGTGGAAGTATATCAACAATTCTGAAGACACTGGTTGTCGTGTCCTAATTTATAATCTTGTCAGGTTGTGTTGCATAGTCATGTCATATTATGGTAAGTCTGATTGGACCACTTGAGATAAACTGTATGGAGTACTAGAAACGCCATATTATATGCAGTGTAAAGACGTATACCCCTACCATATGGGGTTTATATTTTTTACCTTAACTATTTTTCCCTTTTCCATTGACAGTCAAAGTTGTCCTGGAAGATCCAGGAACCTTCATTCCCTTCTTTCAAATACTTTGAATTTATTAACTTGTTTTCACCTTGAATATAATTGAAATGCTGCTCACTTGAAATGGCCTGTGGCTTGTGAATTTCTTGTGTATTTGACATCAGTAAAAGTTGTTAAACACAATCAATGCGGCTTTTTTTAATTGGCAATTGACATCTTAGCAGATAATTTCCTTACAAAATGATTTAACAAATTCGAAAAGTTTGTAAAAGTTATATTGAGCTTATCGAAACAATTATAACTGACTTGATATTACAGTCCCCGACATGCAAAATATTTTTACGCTACCGCAGTGTTTTGGAGAGTTTAGTGGGAAAGGGGAGAATTATGTTTAGCAACTTTTTAAAATAATAAAAAAAAACAAAAAAAAAACGATAGACTACGAATGTCATTGTTTACAGTGTTATCTCCCCTGCATTCTCTGCATTTTACCATAGATTATTCCACGTGTGATATCAAGGATTTGCATCATCCTGTAAGTGTTGATGATGGAGAATAAAGAAAACAAAGAAGGGTAGGCGTAGTCATTTTATGGACTATCGGGGCTTTGTCCATCTATGTTTCATTCAGCTGAATTCGATTAAACGCGTCTGAAAAAAAGGGGGAGGTACATGTACTGAGACTGAGGCCTACATGTACTTACATTTTTGTACTAGTTTTATTTTAGCTGACTTTTAGGTTGTAAGTGCCGAGATGCAGTTAATAGAAGTGATTAGCTGCATAACTTAAAAGCTCTGTTGATTTGTGTACATTTACTGATTTATATTACTGTAATGCAGTACTCCAGTAGAGTTACTCTATAGTCTATGTCCATATCAGAGAAAATTTTAGATTTAAACAGTTAAAACACCTGTTTTGCTTCTCCTCAAGTGTTTTTACCTCAATTTACTAATTCCCTTTCTTTTAGTAAAGTTCTTCTCCTTCTGAGAATTGGGCAAAATGTGTTTAAGGTGTGGCACACGAAGGAAAAAAACACAGATGTTTTGTTGCATTATCCAAGTATTTATACCTCATACCCTCCAGAAACAACCATGAAAGTGTTTGTAAAATTTTCCTTTTTAAGATATTGACAGGTCAGATTTAATTGAAATTCACTATAAAATAATGGGGGAAAATTTTTCTGCACTTTTTCCTTATACATGTATAAGCAGTCATAAAATATATATGTAACAGATGCCTCAGGATAAATTTACCGGTAAATAGCTTTTCAGTTATTTTCTAGATGTATTAAATATATTTGGGGCAAAAAAAAAGAAATTGAGAATTATGATGTGTCACATGTTGCCTGATTCTTACACAGAATGGTACTTAATGCTATCCATTCTTAGAAATTATCAAACTTATTCTTGTCTAAAGTGAGGAGTACACATATTTTAAGCAATATTGGAAATGCAATCAATTATGGTGCTTTAAAGAGATTACTGGTTATAAAATTATTGCTTTTATTTGATATTTTTTATGTGTATTAAATTCATAATTCCTCTTTTCTGATAGAAAATAAAATGAAGAATGCTGACATCCGTGAATCATTTCATTAGCTATAAATATTTATAAACCATGAAGATAAACCTGAAAACTTGTGCGTAAAGACTTTCATGAAGGTTTTGTGTTATATTTAAAAGTTATGCAGGAAATCTCTGTTTGTTGTAGTTTGAAATAACACATCTCTTGGTTTACTGACTTCTTACTATAAATCATACATGGTCAACTTGAATTTGATTAATGATGGATTTTTACCCTGCAAAAAAGTTATGGGGTGTTGAAAGGAATTGCCTTCTCTGTAGATATATTATAAGTGAACCTCCTAAACCATTTAATAGATTTTCTTTAGATTTAGGTCCATGTGAACTATTTGATATATTTTATTGAATTGATAAAGGATGTGGATTAAATACATGCTTGAAGCAAAAGTCTTATTGGCTGTTGTTTTCAAAGGGGGTAATCCAACTTCAGGATTTAACATGCTACAAGCATGGGGTATATACAAATGTCTCAGAATGTGACGACTCTATTCACTACACTGCTCCATTGATCAAATTGATACAGGGAAGATATGTAAATGTATAGGAAGGTCTGCAAAATTCCCAACGATCTTAAGACTGTCAAATTTGCGATGCAAATATTTGGTCATTCCTTCCGCGGGACTCGAACTCGTACTGCTGTGACATCTTTGGCAACACCTCCTGCACAAAGTCCAGTGCACCAGACTACTCAACCAGCTAGGCTATTTTATATTATATATTATATAGCCTATCTGGTTGAGTGGTCTAGGACACTGGACTTTGTGGAGGCGGTGTTGCCTTAGATGTCACAGCGGTACGAGTTTGTGTCCTGCAGAGGGAATGACCAAAATAATTATTTTGTTTGTGCTGCATCGTCATGACTCGACGATCCGATACCCATTAAGTTTGCTGGTTGGCAGGTCCTTTAGACTTTATACCCTTTATAATTGGTACATGTACATGCATATATGTAAAGTCTTTGTAATGTGCTTTTACTATAATAATTTTTGATGTTTCTATCAAGGAAAAATGGTTTGTTAAAATGAACATGATGAAAATGATATATATCCAGATTATACACATGATTGATGTAGTTGCTGGTGCATGGATACATCTGTATAATGAGGGTAGTTAATCATTGTTAAATGGTACTGTGTCAATAGAAAAAGCACATAATGTCCAATGAAAACCTGTGATGCAAAAAGGAAATTAGTTATGAACTATGAATAATGCATTTTAGGTTGTAATGGGTTAATTTCATCATCTCATAGACATAATGTTACCATGTGATTCATTTTGTGATGTCATTAATGTTGTTAAATTTTGAATGAAAAAATAAATCAGAAGGAATGATATTATACTTCTTTAGTCTATTGAAAAAAAACGTGAGTACAAATGGTGCAGACTTGTATATAACACTGTGACACTTTGATTGACGTTGTTTCATTGACCTTAAAAAAATATTATAATCATTCCTTAACAGAAACGTTATAACTAAGGTAATCCCTAAAGAGATTATAACTAGGGTTGCGAATTTAAGCAAAAAAATAATAATGAAAAATATGTTGTTTTTTATACTACATGTAACATATGTAAGATTCCTGTTTTCCCTGTCCAGACTCTCTAATGTAAAATTCTTGGTTCCCTGTCCAGACTCTCTAATGTAAAATTCTTGGTTCCTTGTCCAGACTATCGAATGTAAGGTTCCTGTTTTCCCTGTCCAGACTCTCTAATGTTAAGATTCCTGTTTTCCCTGTCCAGACTCTCTAATGTTAAGATTCCTGTTTTCCCTGTCCAGACTGTCTAATGTAAGATTCCTGCTTCCCTGTCCAAACTCTAATGTAAGATTCCTGGTTCCCTGTCCAGACTCTCTAATGTAAAATTCTTGGTTCCTTGTCCAGACTATCGAATGTAAGGTTCCTGTTTTCCCTGTCCAGACTCTCTAATGTTAAGATTCCTGTTTTCCCTGTCCAGACTCTCTAATGTTAAGATTCCTGTTTTCCCTGTCCAGACTCTCTAAATGTAAGATTCCTGGTTCCCTGTCCAGACTGTCTAATGTAAGATTCCTGCTTCCCTGTCCAAACTCTAATGTAAGATTCCTGGTTCCCTGTCCAGACTCTCTAATGTAAGATTACTGTTTTCCCTGTCCAGATTTGACAGATTTTTTATCTTTCTGACCAAATGGCGTATTTTGTCATTTTTTTCAACAAGGAAATTTCTGCCAGGTTAAATGAAATTTTGTCTGACATTGCCTTGGTGAAACGCATTTCGCCGTAACTGCTGTCATATGCAGTTTTTTTAAACCAAGTGACCAGTCATTATTAGAACTAAGATATCTGACTGATTCATGTCTTGATAGGCAGTTTCCTCTTTTGTATCTCAAGTATTTTTATAATCTTTACATGTTGTCATGGTAAAGGTCAGTCTAGAAATTAACATTGTATTGCAGTGGTGAGGGTCAATCTAAAAAAGCCTTAAAGAAAGCCCAGAAAGCAGCAGAGAAAGAAGCTAAGAAAGAGGCTCGTAAACAGAATCAGGAACAGCAGGTTTGTTACATATAGTAGTTCATACTTACTGACTGAGGAATACTGTCAATGTATCATTTTTCGCAGTGTACTTATTTTCGCTATTTCTGCGGTGGACAGAAAATCACAAAAAATAGTAGGCATGAATTGGATTTTTTATCATCATACAACACAAATCACTTTTTTAAACCAAGAAAATTGATACCTGCGAATATGTTCATTTGACAGAATCCGTGAAAATAGGAAACCGCAAATATTAATACATTTACAGTAGTAAGTTTATTTTCCCTAAATATAGTCAGTAAGTGTTATATCATATCAAAAGAGATAATAGACACAAATTTATACCATAGACTGAAAGAGATAACGTACGAGGTCTCAGGAAATTAGTGACTCTTTATACCTATTTTAGTAGTCGCATACATAGCCATATTTTTTTTCACCTTTAGGTGACAATAGACATACAAATAAACCTGCCGACTTTGTACTGTCCATGATGTTTCTGTCGTCTGACGGAAATTTGAAGTCTCTGGACTCGACTTTGAAGAACTATGAATGCTGAGAATTCTGAATGGAGTGTAAAAATTCAAGCAAATGAAAATTCTGCATATATAATTATGCGTGTGGTCAAATAGTTTTGCGGAGGGCTAGTTTTTTGGCACGGAATTCATCAGAATAGTATAACTATTCACATAATTTTTGTAAAGAAAAAGTATACTGAGATATAAAAATATCCATTACGGTACCCATATTAGACCTCCTCCCCCCAAAAAAGTATTCATATTAATTACCATGTTTTTCAAAATAGGGTTTGTTGGTTATTTTTTTTGTCAGAATTTTTAATCAACAATGTACATGTAGTTATCCCCCACAGCAGAAGGTATAAAGTGATCAATGCTGATCAGTCATCTCTATTTTTATTTTATCAGAATATCCCATTTGAGATATTTGTATGACTTATTTGATTTTTATTCATTTATTGAAAATGTAAACCAGTGATATTACTGTACATAGTCACATCTATAAAGTTTTCAGCGTAAACTGACCCAAAGTCTTTTTTTTTTCCTGTAATCTTACCTTCAATTGTAAACAATCATTGTATTTTAATTCAAAAGCACCAGAAAATGAAAATAAAATCACAATTTAAAAAATTTTTTTTACAGGAAATCAACATTTTTTTTTAACTTGGATCAACCATCAATTGTGCCATTTGTGATTTACATGCATACTTTTAGTGTATTGAGATACCCCATTGAAGTTGTTCCATAATTAGGGGGGCATTGTTTAAATACCAGGTTAGTTTATATGAAATGGACAGTGTTGCTCAATAACAGTGAACTATTAAGAATTTCACAGAAATTAAAATGTTCTAAAATAACCTCTTTTCCATAATGACCCAATGATATTGTATGAGGTCTACTTGGATTTTTTCCAGACAATTGAAGGAGAAGATGTTTCAAAGGGTTTCTATGGTAACCTACCTCTAATTCAGTCAGCTGAAAAAATTGACAGAACTGTCCTAGATGTGAAAGAACTAATACCAAACTTAAAGGATAAGAAAGTTTGGGTCCGAGCTAGACTTCAGACAAGTAGAGCTAAAGGTGGGTTCAGTAATGTAGAGTAGCTGTGGGAAAATAATGGATATGGTGAAATGCAATAAAAATATATCGGCCTATAACCTAAATCCAAAATAGTAAATACATTAACAGATCACCAAAAGTTAGAAACAAGAATGGACAGGTAGAAAGGGGGGTCTAAGGACTGAGCTAAACTTCAGACAAGTAGAGCTGAAGGTAAGTTCAGTGTTACAGAACTTCTACGTATAAATGAGGATGAAGTGGATTACAGAAAAAAATAGGATATTAGTAGCATACATGTATATAACATAGACAAAGGTTTGATCTCAAGCTCTGATAGCATGCTTCATTATGGCACAGTATAGGGCACTCTGTTGATAATATGACAGGTTTTCCTGATTTTTAATCATATGTTACTTCAAACAAATATATAGCAGTTCATTGAAGTTTATTGATAGTAAATATTCTTCAGATTTTGATTATTTTAATTGCAGGGAAACAGTGTTTCTTTGTTCTTAGACAACAGAAATGGACGGTCCAGGCTTTAGTTTGTGTTGGGCCAAAGGTCAGCAAACAAATGGTTAAGTTCACAGCGGGGTAAGATTATAATGAAGTCAGAAAAAAAAACAACTTATATTTTCCATTTTGTTTATGCAATTAAGATTTTGTAACAATATCATGACTGCCTCTCAGTAGTTGTTTTAGTCAATATACTGCATATTTAAAACATACTGCTATGTTTTTATTATTGCAAAAAATATAAATTTATTGTTTTGCAATAATTTAAATTGACTTGCATAATTGGAGTATAAGTATAATGCATGGTAGTTTAAAATCAATTTGTGCCTTTTTAATGACATTCTTTGCTGACTGTTGCATGACCAACCATATCAACATATTACTCTTTAAGGAGGTCGACTGAGGGTAAGGGACACAACTTTTACAAATCATTAAAAGGTTTTGATTCATCTTTTTACATCATTCCCAGGTAAGCATCAAAGTAATTTGGACTGATTTCATTCTGTTTCAAATGAAAGCTTATAAGGCTTTAGTAAAATTGATTATGATACAAACATGTCATTGATTTCAAGAGTTATGTCCCTTACCCAAAGTCTACCTCTTTTATAGTACTCTTTAATAAAATAGTTACTTTTCCTGTTCACAGAATCAACAAAGAATCAATAATAGATGTAGAAGGTTATGTACGGACAGTAGACCAGAAGGTTGAGGCTTGCTCACAACAAGATGTCGAGTTACATTGTGAACAGGTCAGTATGTAAGGTTTTATTGTCAAAATCAAAGTGGAATGAACATATACTCACTCCTGTTTTAATCATTTAAAAACATGAAAAACCAGATTTGGTATGAATAGGAACCACACAAAATACAACAAATTGTCTGATGTTAATGATACATTCATTTACACCATGAAAACTGATTTGTTCAACGTGTCATAGTTTTCCTTTCCTTTTTCGTCTATTCTGGACTTGACTTTTTATGAGGAACTCTGCAAGAAAAGTAGCGGAAGCTTACCCTACTGGTGCATCTGGTCCATGCTCCCAGTTTGTAGTGGAGTCTGAGTTACTCATTTATTTTTGTTACTGTACATATTATTTCAGTTACTTTATGTTATTTGTTGTGTGTGTGTGTTTACTATGTTTGGTCTTTGTCCCTGGATTACATTTTTTGAATTCCGCTAGAATCTTGGTTCCCTTGAGTACTCATGGATATTCTAAGCAATGATTTCAAGTTGGGCTCAAAAATATATGTATGTGAGTTAAGGATGACCTGACATTACCTGCTTGGTAGGTTAATCTATTTGTTTTACACCAAAACTGTAGTAAATTTAAATTCACAGAAGCAGGGAGTACTAGGATACTAGAGAAAGGTGTAGAAACACATGAAAAAGAAAACAAAAGAATATCCCCACCTAACTAATTGACTTAAACACACATCTCTTAGGCTTTATTATGCCTTGTTTTATTTCAGGTATGGGTGGTGAGTTCAGCTGAACCTAGACTACCATTGTTGATTGAAGATGCTTCCCGTCCAGAGTCAGATGATGTAAGTACATGGACAGGTTTAATGATATCTCGAATATGCTGAATGGAGACAATGTCAGGCTTCTTCCAAAATTTGACTTGATTGAACATGACTAGGCTCTGATTTACTGGTCTCAAAACCAGTCATCAGAAAATGATTGAGACATCCTTTAAAATAGGCACACCAAACCACAGTTACTTTGATGTATCAGTTTAAGTGGATAATCAAATTCTCATCAGTTCATGGAATTTTGATTTTATTGATTTCATTATGGAATAAAAGTTTTTACTGTAAATTGTACAGTTCTATTTCAAATTTGAAATTGGGGTTTGACTGAATCAAGAACCCATGTAAGTTAGTACCTCACAAACAATAGTTCCTTTATAATACTGCAGAATCTCACAATATAAAGGAAATCCTGTTTTTGAGTAAGTAATATACTTACTTTCAACCCAGATACATTAGTTGCAGTAATACAAGCAATGATAACATTTCTAAAGTAAAATAGTTGCTACTTTTGAACACCTATACATATTCAAATGACATAAGGATATTTACTCTTTAACAATGATAGAACACATTTTCAAACTTGTCATAAGGTTTGCATGGAATAATTACTTGTATTCTAGGCTTTAGCAACAGTCAACCAAGACACAAGACTCGACAACAGAATCTTAGACCTACGTACCACAACAAACCAAGCTATTTATAGAATAGAGGCGGGAGTGTGTAGATATTTTAGGGAATATTTACAGGAACATGGTTTTGTGGAAATACATACACCTAAAATTATCTCCGGTAGGCTGTTGTTTTATTTGTAGATTTGTGTGCACATGAAAAACTTGGTTTAAAGGAATCATATGAAAAGTAGTACACATGGCAAATATAAGATCTTTTACAGACAGGTTAAATCACATTCAGTAAATGCTAGTTTTATTTGTTTGTTTGTTTGTTTTTTTTCGTTCTTTCACATTCAGAAAATGATTTAAGTGAGTTAAGCTTCTATGACAACTTATTGTCATAGGGATGGATCCATTTCAATATTCATGGTTCTCCAGCTTTGGTCAAACCACAAATTTAAAGTCTTAAACCTAAGCTACTTAATGTAAATTATGAACCAGTGATTATATCATATACCACAAAAAGCACAATAACAGTATTGATTACTTGATCATGATGACTCAGGCCCCATCAAACCAATACCCTTTTCTTTTGTTGGACAGGAAAATGATTTGGTTTGGCCTTAAGATCATTGGTTAAAAACTAAAACTAATAATTAATCTACCTGATTTCTTGTTTATACAGCTGCATCAGAAGGTGGAGCCAATGTATTTACTGTTTCATACTTCAAAGACAAGGCCTACCTGGCACAGTCTCCACAGCTGTACAAACAAATGGCCATAGCTGCTGACTTTGAGAAGGTCTACACTGTAGGACAAGGTACTCTATAAGCTGTAGAAGTAATTACTTTAAAGGAACCAGGTCCAAAACCTAAACTGCTACATTAGTTTAAAAAAATGTACATATTTAATGACTTATTCTATTGGCTGTGCATAATGAGTGAAGGTAATTATTGGTAGTAATCAGTACTTTTTGATTCATATGATTTAAGAACTGCTCAACCAAATCTAGAGTCGCCTGCGCATCAGGAATGATTGATTGATTGATTGATTGATTATTGGGGTTTAACGCCCAAGCAGCAATATTTCAGCTATACTCAGGCAATGAACATGAAATGGGTGATAAAATGAACATGAAATGATGATGAAAGAAGGGATGGGACACGAAGATAATAGGGTCGACAAATTTTGATTGCCACTAGAAAAACGGAGGGATGGGTAGGGTTGGGCAATTTAGCCTCCTGTGGCAAAGTGCAAAGGTTCCTACTCCTATCGAGTACCACAGCAGGGTTCTTTAACATGCGAAGAACATGGCATCTTTTCAAACACGGTGCACCACTAAGGTTTTGCGGTCAGGTTTTCCGTATTATAGCCTGACAATCCAGGCATGTAACATGCTAGGGCTACCCTATTCCACCACCTGGGGCACACAACTCAGTTGCTCTGTGGTCCACAACATGAATGAAGACAGAAATAATAGCGTCTGTGTGTGCACACTTGACTTTGTGGCAGTGGCAGATTTACCTGGGGATCTAAAGGGTTTTAGGCCCCCACCTTGCGTCTTTTAAAATTAATAATCATCACCATATAAATTACAAATGTTACATCTGGTCAGATGTGTTTCAACTAATTTTTTTCGCATCATATGTCACCCCTTAGTATGTTTATGACTACTGAAGAAATCTAAAACTTTTAACAGTGCTTTGATTAAGGATTAATGGTCAAGTTTAATCATAGCATATACCTACTGTATTTATTGTTTAGGGGTTAGGATCCTTTTTTCACTTAAAAAATGCTTGAATGTTTGAGTATAAATGGTCACAAGATCTATTTTCCCTCAAGTTATTATAACAATATATAACAAGGCAAAAAAGACAAGTATGTTATCTGTAAATCTGTATCCAATATCAGTTAACTTATTTCTGTTACAGTGTTTCGAGCAGAGGATTCCAACACACATAGACATTTAACAGAGTTTGTAGGGCTTGATTTAGAAATGGCCTTCAAGTACCATTACCATGAAGTTGTTGATGTCATTGGTGACATGTTTGTTCATATATTCAAAAATCTTAGAGACAAGTAAGTGTATTTGTGTAGCTAAAAATGTATAAAATTTCAAAAATCCTTAAGCAAACAAAAACTTCTCAGGCTTTCTTGTCTCTTTGTAGGATGTTTCATTTCCTATTTTCATCACAAAATAAAAAAATCAAAATCAGAACTTAAAGACACCTCCCTAATCATTTTGTTCTGGCTGTGAACAAAACACTATCTTTTATTTAGGGAAATGGAAAGGTAAAAAGGAATGCCCCTTATTGGTTTTTATTTTAAAAAACCCTGAGAACCAAAATATTAGCTATGATTTGCCTTAGATATGATTCTTTCTCAGACTTCACCTTCATAGGTTTGTAGTGGCAATGTCTTTTCTATTCATACTTTCATAGGCAAATCAAGGCCATCCTTATGTAATCAAAACTGAAAGAAAAAAATGTATGAATGAATGAAGCAGTACTCTCTACTTGATACTTTTTAAGTAAAAAATCTTTTGAGGGTATACCTCTACCTACCAACTGAAATAGATTTCTATATACATGTGCATGTATGAATAACAGTTGAATTTCTCAGACCTCTCTAACAACAGGAAAATTTACATGTATAATTGTTGTCCAACAATTCCATATAATTTTTATTGGAAATGTTTGGATCTCATTTATTGTCATCCAGGAATAATTTTTAAATGAGATCTTTAACAAGCTTTTCCAAAGCATTATTTTATTATTCTTTGGAGTTGGTAGTAATGTGGCAAATGATTTATTTACTTTTATTTCGAGAGAAAGAAAAAATCATGAAAATAAATTGCCACGAATAATTCTTTTCATTGTTATATACTGGTACATATTTAACAGAGTGTTTGCTTCAACTACTGTGTAGTGGGAAATTTCGCAAGTTTCTAATTTCACTATTTTCGAGAGCTTTGGGGAATCATGAAAATTAAAGTTTACCAATTTTACGTTCTGATATTTTACATATGATTTTTATTTCATTAAATCTGAAAATCTAATTCCTCTGTTCATAGAGCAAATAGCTAAAACATGATCAGTTATAGGGTAGCAGCAAAATCTGAAAATAAGTATCCATGGAAATGAATAGGTTTACAATACTATGTAGTCCTTGTTGTACAAATGTTTATTAATGGTATTAATGCATAATAATTAGATTAACTGTGCACCACATTAAAATATGCCCATACCCATGATGTTTTATGAGTCAATTAAACACATCTATGAGATATTTATATAGACCCTACCCACAATTAAGTGGATTACTTTTATTGATAACGTCATATTGTTTTTTTCTATGAATGTTTAAAATGGAATAGAAATAAAATAGAAAAAACATACGAAATGTGATTATAAGAATTGAGTGTTTCATTTATGATGTTTCATCAGCTTGTAAAAGCATTGACTGGATCACATTTTGAACACATGAAGTTCTAGCATGCTTCATTGCTTTTGACAACTCATTTCCATGCCAATTAAACATAAAAAATGAATCCTTCAATTCTTATATAAATCACAATTGGACATGCTATTGAATTATAATATGATATACTGATGAATATAAACATATTGATATATTAAATGTATATCATCCTTTTCAGTCTCCAAGAAGAAATAGCTACTGTATGTAAACAGTACCCATCTGAACCATTCAAGTTCCTGGAACCAAGGTCAGTGTGACACAGATTCCAGTTGTGGAAAGGCACAATTAATGGTTGAAAATTGAATTTAGAGAAGACCCATGTTTGCTTTTTCTATTTATTTCAAGAAACTACTGTAAACCATCAAATTTTTGCGCAGTTTTATTTTCACTATTTTCGCCGTAAGAGCTGCAAGGTGAAAATTAAACTGTCGTGAATATTTTCTTAGAAGAACATTAAGATACAATTTAGGAAAGATTGTGAATTAAAAATTGTGAGAATGTAGATTTATCGCAGAACCAACGAAAAAAAGACTGCTCAAAAATTTCCCAGGATACAGTAAATTTAAAAATAGCAATCTTTATGTAACTGGCCAAATATTCCTCATGAACTTAGTCAGACTAAAAAAGGAGTACTGGACAGACACTTAATTCCAACCAATACATGGATGTCATGCAAGAATATCAGTGACGTTAATTACTCTGAGTAAAATGTACTATAGACTTTGAAATGCTTTTATTTTTTATTTTTTCATCTGAATGACTTATGGTGGTTCCTATATGGTTTCTAGGGAGGGGAGTCGGGGTCATCACCAAGTGAGCTTTGCTCAATTTTTGTAGTTTAAAAATGGCACTTTTTTAATAAGTCAGCTTATGAAGAGTTTACCTTGATTCAGATTTTATTAAATATTTTTCAGTTTGGTGTTAAATTACAAGGAGGCAGTAAGGTTACTACAGGAGAATGGTGTTGAAATGGGTGATGAAGATGACCTGAGTACACCTGCAGAAAAACTCCTGGGGAGACTAGTTAAACAAAAGGTAAATGAGACATCTGGGTAAACTAATAAAACAAAAGGTAAATGAGACTTCTTTGGGAGACTAGTTAAACAAAAGCTAAATCAATCTCCTGGGGAGACTAGTTAAACAAAAGGTGAATGAGACTTCTTGGGAGACTAGTTAAACAAAAGCTATCTCAAACTCCTGGGGAGAGTAGTTTAACAAAAGCAATCTCGAACTCCCCATAACAAAAGCAATCTCGAACTCCTGGGGAGACTAGTCAAACAAAAGCTTTCTCAAACTCCTGGGGAGACTAGTCAAACAAAAGCTATCTCAAACTCCTGGGGAGACTAGTCAAACAAAAGCTATCTCAAACTCTGGGGAGACTTGTCAAACAAAAGCTATCTCAAACTCCTGGGGAGACTAGTCAAACAAAATCTAAATCAAGGTTACAGTGAGGGATTAATGATTGATGGTAGATGGGTAGCAGATTATTACAGTAAAAAGATGATAACAAATATTCCTTTAAATGGTTATACAGCTGTATCTCACAATGACATCAAGTTTTAGTCTTGGCTAGATGTTATTTTACTATGAATAATAAATAAGTGAAAAGAAAGACATTTTTAAGGTTTAAAGGAACAAAATACAAAGAAAAGACATGTAAAATGTTATGATACAAACAAAAGGAAGGAGAGTTTCCTAGGTTGATATTATCTTTCATTAAGCAAGAAATAATTGACATCCTACTAATAATTAAGAGACAGTTATTTCTGTTCTTGGACTTCCTTTGAAACAGAAGAGCTAAACAATGATTTAGAGATTCTTAAATGTTTTAACACATGTTCTTTTCATTTGTAGAATCATTTAATACATTGTGTATTCTAATTTTCAGTATGACACAGATTTCTTTATACTAGACAAGTTTCCATTGGCTGTACGTCCATTTTACACCATGCCTGATCCCAAAGATAAGGTAAGGTTCATCTTTGAGAGCTGACTGTAATGGAACTATGAGATGACTGACAATATTCTAACCTTAATAGATATCATATTCTTTTAATACAACCATCTTTTGATTGAAGTATTATGGTAAACTGTAGTCCATTCAAACATAGTAGAATAACTAGAAAGCACTTGGGAGGAATTTCAATAATTATTTCGTACACTTTTCATTGGAGGAAGCTTCTTGCTGTTTTTTATTAATGTCTTATTTTTCAGATCATTGATGCACTTTAAAGCTGTTTAATTAATAAAAAAAAAACAAATTTTAAAATTGAGTGAAAATAATAAATCACATCCGCACAAAGAAGTGGAGTATACATTAATATAATCATCCTGTCTGTCTGATGTCTGTCAGTCTGTCCACAAATCTTGCAAATGCAACTTATCTTAAACATTTTCAGTGATTTTCATAAAACTGTGTAGTAAGGTTTGGCATCATACGTACATGTACACGAGGGATGGAAATTATAATCAGATGTCTTCAAAATGAGTTAATCCAACTTACTGGTTTCAAATGTTAACATGTTGAAAGTGTAACTTACCTTAAAAACCTCAATGGAATTTGATGAAATTATAGAGGAAGATTAGGCATCACATGCAGAAGGGCATGAAGGGAAATAGTGTTACTTATTATTGTATCTCAGGAAAGGGAGATAATCTAACTTAGTGGTTTTACATGATTAGGGAAGGGAGTATTCTTTTAATGAGTTGTTAATGGTATCTACATGTAGTTTCTATTATGTCTTTCAATCCTTACTTAGATTAGCATCATGATATTACCTGACTCCAATCCTTACTTAGATTAGCATCATGATGCTACCTGACTCCAATCCTTACTTAGATTAGCATCATGATGCTACCTGACTCCAATCCTTACTTAGATTAGCATCATGTTACCTGTCTCCAATCCTTACTTAGATTAGCATCATGATATTACCTGACTCCAATCCTTACTTAGATTAGCATCATGATATTACCTGACTCCAATCCTTACTTAGATTAGCATCATGATATTACCTGACTTGCACTAAAGAAAGAGAACAGTATTAACATAAATTCTATTCCACAATAACAAAGGTGATCTTTATGTGTGCATATATTTATTTTAAAGGTGTATTATTATTTTAGTTGTCCTTATTGCAGAAATGGTCAAATTCGTATGACATGTTTATGAGAGGAGAAGAAATTCTCTCTGGAGCTCAGAGAATTCACGATCCTGAATTTTTAACAGAAAGGGCAAAGCTCCATGGAATAGGTTTGGTTTTTAGTCATTGTTACATTTTATTCAGAAATGATCAGTTCGATGTAATTTTGCCATTTGCCAGTCACCATTGCTTTGAAATGATGTTTACTGGGGGTCAAAAAGAAGGAAGATTTTTTAATAACATTCGAAAAATATATTTATGTATTAAATATGAATATTTTATTAGATAAGCCATATTTGAAATTAATTAAGTTGTCCAAAAAAAAGTTTTTTTGGCATCATTCTTATAATTATTTTCATTATTAATATTACATAGGTCATACTGATTTTAATTTTGAAAAATATCCTATATTTCAGATCTACAACATATAAAGTCTTATATAGATTCCTTCAGATATGGAGCCCCACCTCATGCTGGAGGTGGTATAGGTCAGTATTTAACCAGGAATACTAAGATAGGGTCATATATACTACCCCACAAACAAAGTTGGTGGAGTATATAGGAATCACTCTGTTTGTCTGTCAACATTTCTTGTAAGAGCAATTCCTCCTAAACTGTTCAAGGAGGATTTTGATGAAAATCTATAGAAAGGTTTAGTCTCATATGCTAATTACTGTCCAACTTTAACAGGGATCAGATTCTTTTAGAAGACTTTTCACATAATAATCATTAATAGCCATGTGTAATTTTTGTTTATGCATAAATCATCCTTATTTTATTTTATATTTGTTAAGGAAATCTTTGAACATTTTTCAAATAAAAAGAATGTAAATATTTGTAGGACAATTAAAAAAACCCATTTTTGTATCATAAACTTGCCATACTGTTATGTATATTGAGAAAGCAACCATGTTATACCTGAGTTAATTGTTATTTATATTTTCAGGAATGGAGAGAGTAACCATGTTATACCTAGGACTAGATAATGTCAGGAAGACGTCTCTGTTCCCACGTGACCCGAAACGTATCACACCATAGACTTGTTTAGCTACTTATTTATTATTTTCAAACTTTTCTATCTGCAATAGATACAATGATCTTCAATAAACTTGTTAAAGAATGTAGTCTACTTGTCAATGTACTGCTACACAAATAATGTAATGGGCAACTTTTTGAAACTCACTTACACAGTTCCTGATTCAATTAGTGCAACTACTTGACGTATCAATGATGGCTGATTGAATAATCACTGACAGATTGATAACCAATGACAGATCTGATCTTATTTTTGTTATGTAAAATGACAGATAATTGGTTCATATAAATTTATATGTGTGAACCTACTGATCGATAGGTCATTTTTACCTAAATGAAAACCTTTCTACTGTTCTTTTGGGGAACAGAAAATCTACAACTTTCTGAAAGTTACAGTGACTATTGTCAAAATTATTTAGAAAACCTAGTATTCAAACCCCAAAATTTGTGTTTCAATCTCATTTCTTTGATTAGTGTAACAGTAAATCTGACAAAAGGTGTTAATTGCTGTCTAAATGGGTTAAGGAATGTTTTATAACAGGTAAATAATCACCGAGAAGCAATCAGCTGATCAGGGTTATCGATGATGATTGAACTTTAAAAAAATGGATCCTGATTGGATATATCACCATTTCATGGACAGCCAATCATTTTCTAAAGATTAATTTCTACCGCACAATTAGTTTGACAAATACTGTCAATTTAACAGGTCTACATTTAGTAGACCATGCTAGTTACCTACCTTAAAATATTTTCTATCCTTTTTAGCTCACATTGCCATCCTGTGGTGTCTGTCGTTGTTGTCATTGTTAACAATTTTACAAAACTCTTCTCCTCTGGCACTACTTGACCGATTGAAACAAAACTTGGTATGGATGTTCCTTGGGGTATCCTACATAGAATTGATGTGGGGATTTTTGGTCTGTCAAAAAACATGGCTGCTGTTACTAAAAATAGAACATGGTGGTCAGACAGTAGTTTTTCTCATTTATCCTTAAACCATTAGGTTTAGCTAAATTCTGACCTAGGTAAAGTGTTCAGCATGATAAGATTTATCGATGGTCAGATGTTCGTTTTAATCTGTTTAGCCATGTTGGAGTTATTGCCTTTTTTTTTTAGGTTTTTTGCTATTTTTAATGTTATTTCTTTCAAAAATCTCACCTCTGACACTACTTGACCAATTGGAACCAACTTGGTATGAATGTTTCTTGGGGTAGTTATATAGGAAATACTGTTCCTTTGAAATAGATCCATTTGGAAATTTGTTAGCAGCATTCTTGAATTTTTGTTGCATGTCCCCAATTTACCTCATGATAAGCAGTTACCATTAATACTGAAAAAAATATCAACATTACCTTTGGAAACAGGATGTAAAAGAAGAAAAAGAAGGCATTTTTCCAAATTAAGGGCCCTCAAAGTGCGTGAACATTTATAAACAATTATATGACATTACATACACTATAACATACATGTTTAAACAAGATATATAATATGCTGGCATTGTCCTTTTGCGCCATTTGGATATAAAATCTTAGTTAAATTGCGCCAAAAAAATATTTGAAAAAAGTAAAAATCTAAAGTAAAATGATCATAAAGATCTTCAAGTAGTTTAAAGTAAAGAAAATGAATTAGAAATGAAAAATTATATATATATATATATACAGACCCTTCTATAAGTTTACGTTATCTTCCCTGTATCAATTTGATCCGATGGAGCAGTGTAGCGAATAGAGTCGTCACATTCTGTCCGGAATAAAAACCAAATGTAGGTTACAGACCACCAATTCAACCAATGAGCATTTAGAAGGTACGCAAAAATAGTCCTACGCAGAAATTACCCCTGTTTCTCATAGTGCTGTGAAAAAAGTTCTCATCTTATTTAAAAATTTTAAACAGTTTCTGAAAGGAAACACATTTCTGTACATTTTATAGGTGCATTTTGCTTCTTGTGATGTGAAGCCTAATCTCCATAATGATTTTTAAATATACCCCTATCTTGTGAAAACACTGGGATTTCCCATGCTATTTATAGACCCTTCACTTCCGGTGACCAGTACTGTACTGCACTGCAAGTCTGCTAACCCCACATGCCATTCTGAGGATTGTGAGCTGACATATGTAGAATCATGCTGATATATAGTCCTCTGCAGGTTAAAGTTAAGGTAAGTCCAGAGAAGCCATTGAATATTGTCAAATTAGCATAGAAGCCTATGGGAAGTGGAATTAGTGGTTTTTAGCCTTAAGTGGAAGCCATGGCAAAATGAAAAGTTTCTTGAAATAGCTTTAAACTACTTGAAGATCTTGTTAACTTTGCCATGAGAGGAATGCACTACAAAAATCCTTCAAAATAAGCATTTTTTTAAGTTATAGGTCCAAATTATGGAAAATTGGTCTTTTTGGCTGATTTTTATGTCCTATCTTGTAAAAAGTGTAGAAAATTTAGTAAAAATATCAAATATTAAACTTTGAAGGCTATATTTACCTAAATATGGTGGTAATAAGCACTTGAAATCAAGTTTTGTGCAGATTTGAGCAAAAATTAGGTTAGAAATGAGGAAAAACTCACTTTCATTACTGCGGTTAAGGCCATATAAGCATTCCCCTATGGCAACATGGAAAATCCATTATTGAGCACTTTTTTTGCTTTAGGTGCCCTTTACTGGTCATGTTTTAATGTGAAAACACTGTATTTACAAATTTAAAGCCAAATATATCACCTTTTGTGAAAATTTAAAGATTTAGGATTTTTGACATGTGATCAAGAAAAAGGGGGAGGCATGTCAGAAATAAATTTTTAAAAATAGACCAATTTCTCAGAAAATGATTACTTTTAAAACTATTTCTCCATTAATATTGTTAAAAAACAAGTTGTAATTGATATTTTTTATTTGAAAAGTCAGAAAAAGTTCTTTGCAAATATTTAATGCATTTAAGTATGGTAGAATATTGTCACTTTTTTGCTCGCACAACTTGGTTACCCTATATTTAAAAATCAAATATTTAAAAAAGTGCTTGTCACATTTCACTGAAACTTTGCAAATGCATTCAGTATGTGTGTAGGAAGATACCTGTATAGTTATTTATTTTTTCTAAGACAAAAAGTGACTCTTAAGTGGAAGCCATGGCAAAATGAAAAGTTTCTTGAAATAGCTTTAAACTACTTGAAGATCTTGTTAACTTTGCCATGAGAGGAATACACTACAAAAATCCTTCAAAATATGCATTTTTTTAAGTCATAGGTCCAAATTATGGAAATTGGTCTTTTTGGCTGATTTTTATGTCCTATCTTGTAAAAAGTGTAGAAAATTTAGTAAAAATATCAAATATTAAACTTTGAGGGCTATATTTACCTAAATATGGTGGTAATAAGCACTTGAAATCAAGTTTTGTGCAGATTTGAGCAAAAATTAGGTTAGAAATGAGGAAAAACTCACTTTCATTACTGCGGTTAAGGCCATATAAGCATTCCCCTATGGCAACATGGAAAATCCATTATTGAGCACTTTTTTTGCTTTAGGTGCCCTTTACTGGTCATGTTTTAATGTGAAAACACTGTATTTACAAATTTAAAGCCAAATATATCACCTTTTGTGAAAATTTAAAGATTTAGGATTTTTGACATGTGATCAAGAAAAAGGGGGAGGCATGTCAGAAATAAATTTTTAAAAATAGACCAATTTCTCAGAAAATGATTACTTTTAAAACTATTTCTCCATTAATATTGTTAAAAAACAAGTTGTAATTGATATTTTTTATTTGAAAAGTCAGAAAAAGTTCTTTGCAAATATTTAATGCATTTAAGTATGGTAGAATATTGTCACTTTTTTGCTCGCACAACTTGGTTACCCTATATTTAAAAATCAAATATTTAAAAAAGTGCTTGTCACATTTCACTGAAACTTTGCAAATGCATTCAGTATGTGTGTAGGAAGATACCTGTATAGTTATTTATTTTTTCTAAGACAAAAAGTGACTCTTTAGGTTACAGACCACCAATTCAACCAATGAGCATTTGGAACGTACGCAAAAATAGTCCTACGCAGAAATTACCCCTGTTCCTCATAGTGCTGTGAAAAAAGTTCTCATCTTATTTAAAAATTTTAAACAGTTTCTGAAAGGAAAAACATTTCTGTACATTTTATAGGTGCATTTTGCTTCTTGTGATGTGAAGCCTAATCTCCATAATGATTTTTAAATATACCCCTATCTTGTGAAAACACTGGGATTTCCCATGCTATTTATAGACCCTTCACTTCCGGTGACCAGTACTGCACTGCAAGTCTGCTAACCCCACATGCCATTCTGAGGATTGTGAGCTGACATATGTAGAATCATGCTGATATATAGTCCTCTGCAGGTTAAAGTTAAGGTAAAGTCCAGAGAAGCCATTGAATATTGTCAAATTAGCATAGAAGCCTATGGGAAGTGGAATTAGTGGTTTTTAGCCTTAAGACTTTTAATTGTAATCCATTTTTTTTTTATTTTCATTTTAATTTCATTATTCTTGAATAAGATCAATTATTTGTTATCCGAACTTGACCTGACAGATCTGTATTAGTCCAGTAAGTACAATAAATAAAAAAATATATATATGAATATATACTGACCAGTTGATCCGATCGGGAGAAATGGATGTCAATATTAGGAAGAATGAGTCAAATACAGGAAAACCAGTGATAGTTGTCGATGGACTCTAAGTATTCAAAACCTTACATCTGGACTTTGAAAAAAGAATGTACACTTTGTCAGAGAGCTATATCAGATTGTTGTCATCAAGTCATATCGCTTCCGTCTTGGTCAGTCATGGTGGCGCAAGATTCAATCTTGGCCTTTCTAAGGAGTACAAGAATTACGGTGGTCAAATTAATAAATAAGCTGATACATTTCTTATATTTTTATAACTATACTTGCCAAAGAGATGGACAACCACTTATAAAGAGATGGGTTTTTTTTAAATGGTGAATAACAGAAAATAACCACAACATGCATCTAATGTAACACAAAAACAATATCGAATATTCTGGAGCAAAAGGATCATTAATTTATTGGCGCAATTCAACTACGAATATCGAAAAGTAAATTGGTGCAAAAGGAAAACGCCCTAATATGCTTACAGTAAACCAACTAATTTTCGCGACTTTCGCGCATGTAGAATTACATGATGAAAAATAAGTTGGATTACAGTATTACATGTAAGTACAACAAATAATTATTAATCATGTAGTATTACATGTAAGTACAACAAATAATTATTAATCATGTTTGGTATTTGCTCAGTATGGTTAAAATGAACTCTCTAGATTATTCCATGCTCAGTATGGTCAACATGAAGTCTCTTGAGTATTCCATATTTTCTCTAGTATATAGAATATATATGAATGACATATGATCAATCAATAGTTAAATTAGTAAAGTAGAGCAGCCAAAAATTAGTAAGTTTTGGATAAAAGAACACGAATATCGTTCTTAAGATAAAATTGACTGGAAGGAGCGTCATAACACCATCAAAGATGCATTGAATGCTTATTACAAACAATGAATTTGGAGAGAAAAGGCGATAAAAGATAAGAAAAATGTTAAAAGAACTAGGAAAGAAATTTGTTTTTTCCATCAACATATAAAGCGGCTAACAATGTGGTTATCATATGACAAAAATATTATACAGAAGTACTTTGTAACAGATCAAATAACTCGAGTACTTCCAATTTAAGAATGCTACAGAGTGGAATAACTAAAGAACATTATAAAGCAGCTGCTTTGTTGTGTACTAATACCAATATCATATGACAGTTCCAACCATTTACAGTATTACTGGATACCAAAACTTGATAAAAAGCTGTCCTACTCAAGTTTTATTTCACCCTCTAGCAAGTGTTTCTCCAGTAATATTTCTATGTTTTCATCGTGTCATAGTTCTCCTTTCCACTTTCGTCTACCCCGGACATGGCTTTTTTATGAGTAACTCGGCGGGTGTTTCTAGAAAAGCAAAGGACGCTTACCCTACCGGTGCACCTGGTCCATGCTCCCAGTTTTTAGTGGAGTCCGAGTTGCTCATTTGCTTTTATTACTTTGTATGTATAATTTTAGTTACTTTATGTTCTTTATTGTGAATGTCTGTTTTCCATGTCTGGTCTTTGTCCCTGGATTACATTCTTTTGATTACCGCTATAACCTTGGTTCCCTTGATTACTCTTTAATATGTTCTGAGCTAGCTTTCATATACAGTCCGTGTTGTGAGCTTTCTTTAGTTGGATATCTCGATTATTTTGTCTATATGTTGTATGTTGAGGTATTCCATGAAGGAAAATTGGCTATATTACAGTGCAAATTTTATGGTTTGTTTATTTGTTGTTTCAGGTCATTTTTAACTCGCATTAAAGGGGATGGTTGAGGACTTAGTTTAACCCCATCACAGACATGCGCATGCCCACAGTCAGGAGAATTAAGTTTTTCATTAATGTGTTTTCGTGTCGTTATTTTACTTTTTAGTTTACTTTGAAGAAGTGTCATCATTCTGTTCCCATGGATTTTATTACTTTGTTTATTATTTTGTTTTGGCCTTTCAGAGCCTGCCTAAAGGTGTGTATACACTTATTTAAGACTTTTTGGTGATCTCTGTCAGTATTTACTATTTTTATAAAGGGTATACGATGGTGCATTTGTTGTGTTTCACTATTCCATTATACAGATAACTCTTCTGCAGGAGACACGAGGGGACGGTGCTATATCAGGAAAATAAATAATAAGTCGATCTATGAAAATTAACATACCTTAAGGCTATCTTCCCCGTGCCTTAAGCAAAAAAAAAAAAAAAAAAAACTAGCATATTTGGTAGCTTTAACGAGAATGAATATGGTGACATAGTAAAGAGTCAACAACCCCACCGGGATGAAAAATGTCAACTCAAGGCCATCCATGGGTCTTCAATGACTGACGAAGAAACCCTCACACCACAGGGCAGGCTGCAGCTAGCCACAAAACAACATTATACACCGGTACAGATGAATAGTTGCCCCCCATATACTCCAGTAAAATAAAGGAAACTGAAACTGGTAACGAAACAATGCATACAGAGAACAGAAATAGTTCATGGAAGTTGTATGACTGAGTCAACTTCAAAATAGGAAAAAGTGAGATATTCCAATTCTATAATACTCAGCCTAGATTTTCAATAAAACAAACTTTATTCATGAGGTTTTCCATAAACTTCACGCATAATTTACTTGTTACGCCATGAAATTAAATACCGATAAAAAAAACCTCCATTTTTCAAAAATTTCCAGCTGAAAAATGACAAATCTCCAGTTTTGAAGGAGCCACTTTACCATATGCATGGAAATTTCATTTTTTTTTCTTGAAACTAATCCAATGCCGTGCAATATTAAATATATTTCGAATTTGAAATATTCAATCCATGTTTAGTATTTTATACTGGAGTTGATGAGTGGTGGGTCCTGGGGGTTATCTCAACCCACGTACTATTATTAATTTAACTTCAACAGAATCCTTCATAACTTAAAAATTATCAACGTACTTAGTACTTTATATAACAAGAAGATTAAATAAAGAAGAATTGCGCTGATTAAACACGATAAAATCATTGCTAACAGAAACGTGTCATCTAAGTGCGATTTCAACGATCAGAAAAACAAATGCGATCACAACGATAAAACACCATTTGCAAATTTCATTTCAGTAGTAGATATCGGTTTTATTTCTAGTGAAATAGATTAATTTTGGGGTAAGTATTTAATAGATTTGACGGATAGCTGTATTTTTGAAATGTGGAGTATTTCGTACGGTAGAAGAGAACAAGTGCACACAGACAGGGGCGGGTGAAGGATATCAGGTTAGGGGTGGAAATAGATTTAAAGGCCGAGCGAAATGAAGCAACACAATATTTTGGAGGTAGGATATGTGAAAAATCAAAATTTCAAGCCAAGAAATGTTTTATACCCAATTGAAGGTGGGAGTAGCACACTCGGTCCACTCACTGTCAGCCCGCGCCTCCATGACATGTATCGGTATTAATCGTACATGATATAAGCTTTTAGATTTTCATTGGCCCTGTAAATGATAAAATTTGTACCTATTTACTTGTGCCATTATTGAAAATGGAAATCGTTGACTGTATCACAGTTTCTATAAAAGTTGTGTTAGCGTATATTGCGATAACCAATGGCTGTGAAAACCATAGACTAACATATAACGACAGTGCTGATATAGATATTAATTCTTTTTTTACAAAACAAATATAATGGCAAAATGTTCAAGCTTTGAGAAATGATTCCAATTTTTTTAACGATACATGGTGTCATTTTCTAAGGATTGTGTCATTTACAAAACTATACTTACAATTTTTTAAATTGTATCTTTAACAGAAATGGAATGAAATGACGTCTCGCAAGAAACCTGTTGGAGTAGACGGACTTGTCTAAAGAGATTGCTCAAGGCAGTATTCGTGATTCCTTTGACGGCTGGTCATCCATATAAAAAGGGAAAATATATAAGGCAGTATTAGCGGTTTAATCTTATCACTAAGTTGTACACTTTTCTTGGTATTCTTGGGAGTGCAAATTTCGGGTGGGAATTAGTGGTCCTGATATTCCTAAGTGTAATCATACTCTTAGCGACTTTCGTATGCAGCTTACTGTTAGTTTTTACCTACAAGAAACCTATCCTCAATCGTCGAAGTCAACCAGAAAATTGTATCACTCTTCAAAAGATTTCACTAGCATTATGTGCGATTCTAAGCGCCTTCTATTCGGTGGTTGATATTATTAAAAATGCAGAATGTAACACCAATCATGTGCAAGTACATTGCAAGAATTTTTCTTCAAACGTTTTTGATGACGTAGGATAACCGACATTATTTATCAGTCATTACAAATTGTCTTTTACGTCGTACAAACAGCCCTGATGATCAAATGTTCTTCCTATAAGTTTCACAGTTCATGGAAAATATACTACAGCCTGATACTAATCGTGTTAGGAAATATTTCCCAGTGGGCTCATTCATTTGCCCTTGTTACGTTGCTGGAAACGTAGTGACCAGAACAACTTGTGGAGCTGCAGATTTTAGGTCAAAAATTAAGCCGATATTTCGTCCGATTGAAATGGAATATTCCTTACTGTCAATGATTTTTATTGGATATCTTTGGCCGGAAAACAAAACCAATTATATTTCCAATAACAATGAACATATGTCATTGATATCACAATGTGGAGAAAACCGTTGTATATGTTTAAGAAATTTGTTCACACAGCGAAATGTTTTTCCGTATACTTTGTTATTCTCGTTGCTTTAATGTCACCCGGCTTCGTGTTTTTTAAATATTCTTCGGAGCTTCCAGACTGGAAAAGTAATGATGAATTCAGTTTATTTCCTAATTCGAATTCAATCGTTTCGAATTGGGGTTTAGCAAGCTTTCGGTGTGAAGTAGGTCTGTCATTAATAGTAGTAGTCTTGACGATAATATGTTTCTACATGACAACTAATTCTCAATACTTTGTACCGTTAGAAAATCCACCTGGACTACACTTCCACGACAAAATAATTAACTGTCGTGTTCATTATTAGTATTCATTAGGATTTTTTTTCGTGTATTTTTCTTTAGATAAATAATCATGTGGACATGACGTATTTACTTATTCAGGGATTTACCAAAATTATCGAATTTACATGCAGATTATATGTGTTCTTCAGATAAACCATTTCAAGAAGGTTCATAAATCAAACTCGTGCATTGATAAAACCATTCGTTTTTTTTTGTCTGTCGATGATAAATCTTTTGTTCTGGATCGAAGATAGTATATTTGACGCACCGATAGATGACGAATACATTATAGAAGCCTTGTATGGCAAACTAACTTGGCATCTGATGTCTAAATTCGTGTTTCCTCTCATCATCTTCTTCCGTTTTGAGGCTTTCATTGCGTTTTGGGGCATTTACTTCTCCGATTCAGATGAGTCTGAGATAAGTACACCCCTATTGCGTGAATTTAGGTACATACATCGATGCACTGATTCAGAGGCTTTCACATTTTCTCTTGAGTGAAACCAATAAAGGTTATAAAAACGCATTGATGCTGTACTCTTAGACACAACCGTACAAAGAGGACATTTTTTATAATGGAAAAAATAAAATACATGTCATTAACGTGGATCATAACTGTAATATAAATCCTATCAGTACAATATGAAAAATAGTTACGTAAGCATGTGTTATACCATAAATAAATTCAACACGAAGAAACCTCTATCATCAACAATAGAAAAAACAACATAAAAGAAAAGGAAACCAGTGTCAGAACCCGATGCAACAACCGTCTCAATTGAATTACTCTGACAATAATTGTAAAAGGATATAAATAGAAATACACGACTGGTGTTACTGAGTCGTCGTACTTGTCACGTGACCAATATACTTTTGAGTCTACTCGATTAATAAATACATGTACAATAACTCGGGCAATTACAATTCCCATGAACTTAACACTGTATTAAACTCTGAACTCATCCGAACTATACTTACAATGTTACTTTCCATAAAATACCTTGTAATTCTCATGTAATCCGATGAATATCACAGAAAATGTATTTATACTTTGAGTTTGATTACAATTCAAGAGGTTTGAATTAGTGTGTTGTTCTTTACATTTATTCTTTATTCCACTAATCGAAGGTAACGGTATATTTTATTTTATTTAAGTCTACGTCGGAGAAGACACATGCTGCACATGCAGGGGCGGACCCATATACTTTGAAAAAGAGGGTTGCTAGCCAAGGTTTCTCAGAAAAAAAGGGGTGCTAGGACATTTTTTTTACCATTTTAGTCAATTTAACACACGAAAATGACAAATTTTCTAATAAAAAAAGGGGGCGCCAACCGCCTGTACCCCCTCTGGATCCGCCACTAGCGCCCTAGATCACTCGACCAGCTAGGCTATATAAAAATATAGCTTTCGCTGGCTGGGCATTCTTCCTTGTAGGATATATCTAAGGTTGTAACTTATTACACGATGTATGGTATAGTACTTGACAGCTCATCTAGGTGTTATGTATGATAGAGGATCAATTATCCCTTTGAGAACTATTCCTGTAGATTAGGTTCGTAGTTTAAAAGTGAGACCTGTATTGAGAAATGCAAGTTAAGGCAAATTAAGGCACAATACTTTATATGAGTAGGTGTGTCATACAATTGTAAATTTCGTTATGCTTTACACGTGTTTCAAGGAGTAACCAAAACTATAGAAATAAGAAGCTAAACCATCCCTGGGAGATTCTACCGTGTGCAATACATGCTAAACCATCCCTGTGAGATTCTACCGTGTGCAATACATGCTAAACCATCCATGGGAGATTCTACCGTGTGCAATACAAGCTAAACCATTCCTGGGAGATTATGCCGTGTGCAATACAAGCTAAACCATCCCTGTGAGATTCTACCGTGTGCAATACATGCTAAACCATCCCTGGGAGATTCTACCGTGTGCAATACAAACTAAACCACCCCTGGGAGATTCTATCGTGTACAATACAGGATATGAAGCCTCATTGTTTAAAGTATTTGAAATTTGTAAATATTGCATTATAGACAACAAACGAGAAAAATGGAATACAATTAGTTATGATTAACGAATTCAAGTTAACAAAAGGTTTTGTGACTCTTGAAGCTTATTTTATTTATGCACAATTAAAAAGTAAAATTTGCATGCCCATGAGATTTTGTTTGTTCACTATGTTACAATTTCCTTCTATTATTTTAACTGGTGTTGAATATGATAAGAGCAACTCGTATAGTGATTGTAGAAAAGCAAAGGTGGTCTACTCTATCGTTGCACCTGCGGTCCTTTTCACAAAAAATCGTAAGTGTAAAATTAGTCGTAAGTTATGATGTCATAATAAAGTTAAGTATTGTGACGTCACAACTTACGACGAATTATACTCTTACGACTTTTTGTGAAAAGGACAACAGGTCCATATTCCAAGTTTCAGTGGTTTGTTAATTTAATTTAATTCATGGTGTTGCGTCTGTTTTTAAGGTCTAAGTTTTGGCTCGGGATTATGGATTTTTTCCCCAGTTGTTGTCCTGGTCTCGTTGCTTTTATTTTGAATGACACTATAACAATTATAACAAATGTTAAATGATATTTTCATTAATTTATACTAATTTCACCGGCGTTTCCATACTAAAGAAAAAAACTGAAGTTGGACGTCGATTTATTTATTTCACGATATGAGCTATGAAACCTTAGTTTATATTTGTCGTTATCTCATTTTTAAATAGTAAAGCATAATTGCAGACATATATTCTTCGAAAGGTTACTTTGTATCGACTGAAGTGCAATTTATAAGGTTTATAGTTTAAAATGAGGTCAGTATTGATGAATTTAAGTTCAGTAAAATTAGGGGGACAATCCTTTATATGAGGTGTTTGTTTTTTTTTTTTTTTATAGAAATGTGAAGAGGTTCTATAGGTATATCAAAAGCATGACAATACATATTTAATGATTGTTTTCAATTTTTGATCAGGTTATGCCAAATAACCAACTTCGGGGCAGTTTATGCTTCATGAACTTCGAAATGTAAACTACCTCAGATTTGGTTAAGGAGGACAACTCGATCAAAAATTTAGAACAATCCTTTTAATTATTTATTTCAATTTATTTCTAATCAATTAAATTCAAAATTAGGATTTGTGTGTTTATCAAAGCCTTATTCAGTTTGGAATTATTTGAATTGCGGACTGTGTATTGATCAATATTGATGACGTCACAGTAGTTAGTTTTTTGGAAAATAAGCTATCTTGTCTAGATAAGAAATAAACAATCAAATTAAATGATTTAGTCACCATATTTAAATCAGTTTTCTGGGATGTGTCAAATTTGTCCAAACCCACAATTTTTATATTTTTTTTAATGATATAACAAACCAAGTATAACTAAATTAAATTGTACAACTGATTTAAGAAATAAGTCCATGTTAAAACCAGTTTTGAACTTGAACATAAATTTTAGTGTAGCAGAAATGGCCAAGTAGTTCCAATTGTGTTTAACTTAGCAATCACTTCAAATTTAGTTTTATTTTATAGTGGTTCGAAATAGTGAAAAGCAAAATAAGAACATAATTGAAGTTATACTAAACAGGGTAACAAAAAGTTTTGTGATTCTTGAAGAAGGACCAAAATCTCAGTTTCATCAAATATCAAAATTGCTGTGGACAGTGGCATTAACTGGATTAAGAGATGGGATTACGCGAAGATATTTGTAAAATGTTTCTGAATCAGAATGACTGTGATAACTATATATTATTTTAGAATTAGAAATCTATAACTATTTGGTACTGTATTAATTATGGCAGTTGCTAATTTCCGTGATTCTGTCAAAAAAAGTTTGATGTTATATAGTAAAACAATTAATTTTATGGGTACTATTTTTCGAAGTTTTCTGTCCTTCAAGAAAATAGCAAAAATTAGTACACCGCGAAAATAAGGATGTTTACAGTATATAAAGAAGTGGTTTTAGTTAAGTGCAGTGAACACATGTATTTGAGAGAGATTGTAGGTGTAAGTAATTTATTCCAATGTGGTATTGAAGTAGCAATTTGTACATATTGTATATAAGTTTACGGCACAAATAAAATTGGAGTCTTTGTTAGTTTAAATTTACCTGGTATGGATACGAAAGTCTGAATAATAAATGTATGGAAGGATAGAAATCCTGATACTATCTGCTATCAGCGAGGGGCATAATAAAAAAAAATGAATATTTTACAGATTTTATTATTTAAATATAATCTTATAAAATGGAATGGTAACAAATCATTATAAGAGAATTTGTATACTGGGTACCTAAATATTGGTCATGATATGTCATAAATTGTCAATTTATACTTACTTAGAAGTTTGGTGATAGAAAAAAAAACCCAACAAAAACCATGAAAGAAAATATAAACCATGAAAATTGGAATGTGTTTTACTCTGATCTACAATGGTACATGTGGACATTCAATGCAATTGGATCTACAAAGGTACATGTATGTGTGGACATTCACAAAGTTATAAAATGTATTTAAAATGTAAAATGGGTAAAGATAGAATCATGAAAATCACAACCAATGTGTAAATATATCATCATTTCATGGCACTTAAATAAAATCACAACAATTGTGAAATAATAAACAGCATAAAAACAACTACATTATGGTAATATTTTTATGGTAATGTTTTTAGGACACAATTTTTTGTGGTTTGGTCACAACTGAAATATTATTAATAGCAGACAATGAAAACCATACAATTCCAAAAACTGTTTGTCAAATTCAAAATTATCCTCAAATGAAAAAGAAACTTCAGTAAAAGAAGGATAAAACCTTTTTACTACAAGGCTATAATGTGATTTGTATTGTCTCCATCATTTACAACTGGGAACAGTGAAGTTTTGTCCAATCAATTGGAAAGACACCTAATAATTTCATAAATATGCAACACTAAAGGACGAGGTTTCATTAAAGTTAGGTTTACACAAAATATCAGCAGATCTGGACTGTATGAAAAGTGAAGTTTCAGAATTTTATACAAGGATGACATTATTTAGAACAATAAGATTCTCTGATACAATGGATATATACAATGAGTAAATGATATATACAAAGCACTTCTTATTAGCTTAGTGATCATCTTAATTTATAAAACAAATCTGGATTACATACATCATTAAAAATTTTGAATCTATTGAAGTCCAGATCTAGAAAAAATACATTACCTGGAAGTTTATATGAGTATAAATCTACTTGAAAAAATATCAAAATTTGCAGATAGGTTGAAATAAAACTGATGTGGGTAAAATGACCTCAAGAAAGTCATAAACAATGATATTCTTACCAGAGCAATTGTTTTTTTACAATTTTAGTGACATAAGACCATTTAAAATGCTTTAAATAATAAAATTTAAAAATGAAAACAATGATTCCTTTGCTTTAATTGCAATACTCCTAATTTCAAGGTAGATATTTATATTTGTACAATACATATTTACAACTATATACAGAAAGGAAGATTACATAAACCACTCTTGTCTCTTGCCAATGTCTGGTACACCTGTAGGATTTATAACTGTATATGCATCCTGATTATCTACAAAGCCTTGACCTGCGGCTTCTTTTGTTGAGTAGTCTCCCTTCTCCCGGAAATATAAGACTGCTATTACTACACATACAATGATAATTAAAAACACAACGGCTAGTACACCTGAAAAATATAGAAATAGATTAGTTATAGACATTATTTAAACAAAATAATGCATAATCCTTTTTTTTTGTATCTATAAAGTTCTATCTACAGCTCAGGTGTCCCTCTACTTGAGGATTAAAGAAATATACTGTGTCCCTCAACTTTACTTTTCCGAGCAATGGATCATTGTATCACTTGGTATAAATTTTATCAAAAACCACTGAGAAATACAAATAAGAGAGCACTTTAATAACAATTTCAAATAAATAATTTCTAAGGGTTAACATACATGTATCGGTAGTATTAGCTGGTCATAATTACAGATATTTTTTTTATGTTGTCAAGAGATTCATGGTTACAACCCTTGATATATATTAATCCAAAGATGTCTTTAGAAATGTATGCTGGAGAGTGATTAATAAATAAAAATAGAATAAATTGCAGTCTAAAAAGGGGATAACTCTCAGACAGATCATCAACAATTGAGTCCCCACATCTGGCTGGACCTATACAGATCCTAATACACCATGTCAAAGTATAAAGAAAACATACCTCCTGTTATAGCTTTATCTCTAGCTGAGGTATCCTCTACATATGGATATGTAATGTTAACAAGAGTTCCTCCACTACCTGGACGGATTTCTATGGGATCAGGTGCAACTGTTATTTCTTCAAATCCACACATATCTTCCCTAATTGTGTCTGAAACAAAATTGTTACTGCTATAATTACTGGTGGTTTAATTTGGCCTTTTGATATGTTCTGGTGACAAAAAAATTAAATAGTGTACTTGTTAAAATTGTAATTACACCATTGGTACAAAGAAGGAGTTGGTAAATGTTTGGTCCAAAGGAGGTGGTATAAAGTAGGTACAAAGGAGGTGGTATGTGACTGGTACAAAAGAGGTGGTATATGATTAGTCCAAAGGAAGCGGTATATGGTAGGTACAAAGGAGGTGGTATATGGGTGGTCCAAAGGAGGTGGTATATGATTGGTCCAAACGAGGTGGTATATTGTAGGTACAAAGGAGGTGGTAAATGATTGGTCCAAAGGAGGTGGTATATGATTGGTCCATAGATGGTATATGATTGATACAAAGGAGGTGGTATATGGTTTTTCTCTTATCTGGTTTTCTGTCCATCACATAGTTTCTAAAGTTTTCTCCAGTTTTCAAAGCCACTGGATTTTTTATGCAAGCTTTATGCACATGTTCCATATTGTGGGATTTGGTTTTGGTTTTGGTTTTGGGTGACAAAAACATAGATAAGTCAAATTCTGTTTGATGAGGCATGGACAAATGAGTGAACAGATACCATGATCATTATATACCTCAAGTAAAGTATAATGATACTTACTGTTAGGATATAAGAACATGTAACTCGGTCTAGGATCCTGGAAAGCTCTCTTTAGTGGGTAGATATTATCTATAGACATTCTGTAAATACAACCCTCAAAACCTCTCTCAGCATTTGTAGTACCTGAAAACATATAATAACATCAATGGTTCACAGGGTTTGACTATATTTGTTTGGTGGCCAACAGGACTACTTCAGAAGTAAAATGGGTATTCAGCAATTGGCAATGATGGTTCTGTTCTTAGATCTAATGAAAATTAAGGCAAAATTTAGATAGCCCATAGAATTACCATGAGAATTTTCAAGTAGTACTCTCCAAAATTTGGGTGGCACAGGATTACCGGACTACTGTTAATGTCGATCCCTGGTTCATCATTGAGTATGTATAAAATGTTCAGTTCTTATAAATATACTATGCAATATAATCTTACAAATTAAAATTTTGTCCATATATTAAAACTGTAATGACTGCATTATAATCAATTGCATCAACTTGTAAATATGTCAGACTTATCGGTATTGTCTGTTTTTTGTCCCCTAATTATGGCCATCCTATCCTCATGTTTTCTGTGCTTTTACTTTAAAATTGATCAATACAAACAACTACCCTATTTTCCTGGCTATATGTCGATGTGGAGTATAAGTCGAGTTGCCTAATTATGACCAAAATCGACGAAAAAACATAGATAAGTCAAATTTGGCAGATAAGTCAAGGGTCAGACATGTCCACAGAGATCTGAGTTGAGCAGTTAGTTTTCAGCAGCATATTATTCCAGCGATATTACTAAGTATAGGATTTCTGAATTAAATAAATATCTGTTTTTTTTTTTTTGGTTAAAAGTGTACTTCATCTGCGAGGTCAATTATTTTTATTGAATGACGTGTCAACGGCTCTGAAGCCATAGATCATCAGGAGTAAGAAATCGTAAACATGTCAAATGTGGGCAGCCATGTGTGATATAAGCGGGAAATTCGTTTGATGAATTGGTCATAATTACGAGCGGTAATTAGTAAACAATAATGCCTGGTATTACAAAATACAATAAAAAGTAATTGTTACATGCAAATTTGGTTGCAATTAGCCATTTAGAAAACACCTTAACTAATCATTATTTGAGCCCCGTGCGAATGTGTTACGACATACTGTAAATGGGTATAAATTTGCATATTAAAGGACCAATAACTCCAAAACACTTGATAATGTTTTCCAAGTTATATAAAGAGTTTTGTAAACGTATCTTCTAGAGTATTTATATTTTAACAGTTTCAATGTTTCAGAGTTTTATTAACATCATCATTATCATTCATAAAGGATAGCGACAATGATCAATAATATTCGAATTCAATCGCCGGGTTGACTGTTTGAGAGAAGGCTTTCGTTGATTGCAGTTTACCAAAAATTTTGAATTAAAGCAATCAAAAGTGAACTAAACAAATCTAATGAAATGCATTGTAGATGAACATTTTTCTTGAAAAATCCTTAGATAAGTCAACGTGGATGATAAATATCGACTTAAAGTCCGGAAAATACGGTAGTAAACTAATTTACAAAAGATGAAATGGCAATAGTTTTTTTCTCCAGTATTCAATGGCAATCAAACATGTTTAAAAGAATCCAATAAGACATAGATCGTGGACACTGTTGAGCTGACATTCATCATCCCAGTGGGGTTGTTGTCTTTTTGACATATTCACAATATTCATTCTTGTTATATAGATAGTGGAAACAGAGAATGTGTCAAAGATACAGCTACACTACCAAACAATGAAAAAAATAGGATTAAGCTCAATTTTTAATATGGATTCAAAGTAATTTACTCTGTACTACAATCAAACCATTCTCTAATTCAATCCTTAAAAGAAACTTTGATTTTCAACAAATTCCTTCCCATCAATCCCCAACTAATACTAAAGTACAATAAGTCAAACTTACTATTGTTTCCAATATACAGATATTTAGGATCATCTAAAATGTTGTCACCAATTCCATCCAGTTGGTCAGTAGCAGTGGGATAATTGTCAACCTATAAAAAAACTCAATGGTGAAAGGAAAAAAAATCTTAAGAATTTTCCATCAGTTAAAATTCTATTGATCTGTAGTGACTGACATTTAGCAAATTCATCTGGTAAAGTAAATCATCTGGTCAGTGTGCAAATAAAAATGCTGCATGGGGGGACAATGGACCTCTGAAAACCAAAGATTCTGACTGTTCATTTATATACCATTTAAGTGTTCTTTTTTTTTGCTGATTGCATGCTTTTGTTGAAAAAAGGGAGAATCTATTTTTGCTGATGTAATTTTTACAATCCCAGAATCTACAAAATATACCACTAAGGAGGAACTACTTGTATCTTTTAAAGGAAAAACAATTCTCACATTTTTTGTGTGTCCTGAAGTCTATTCTGAATAGAGATTAAATTAAATCATGATGGAAAAGAACTCCTATGGTATGTATATCTTACCTGTAAATGAAGTATCTGACTTTTATCACCTGTTCTCCACAGGTGAGCCACATGTTGTTGATTGTTGGTGTAATCTATGTTGTTAAATGGTGTATTCATTTCAAATCTCTGAGATTCACCAACATTCACCACAAACTTCACACCACCTGAAGATAAATAATTAATTATCTCTGAGATTCACCAACATTTACCACAAACTTCACACCACCTGAAGATAAATAATTATCTCTGAGATTCATCTACATTCACCACAAACTTCACACCACCTGAAGGAAGATAAATAATTAATTATTTCTGAGATTCACTAACATTTACCACAAACTTCACACCACCTGAAGATAAATAATTATCTCTGAGATTCATCTACATTCACCACAAACTTCACACCACCTGAAGGAAGATAAATAATTAATTATTTCTGAGATTCACCAACATTCACCACAAACTTAACACTACCTGAAGGCAGATAAATAATTATCTGAAATTCACCACAAACTTCACACCATCTGAAGATAAACAATTAATTATCTCTGAGATTCACCAACATTCACACCACCTGAAGGCAGAAAAATAATTATCTCTGAGATTCACCACAAACTTCACACCACCTGAAGATAAATAATTATCTCTGAGATTCACCTTCAGTCACCACAAACTTCACACCACCCGAAGGCAGATAAATAATTATCTCTGAGATTCACCAACATTCACCACAAACTTCACACCACCTGAAGATAAATAATTAATTCAGAAGTAAATACTTCAAAGTTAATTGACAGGAATCCATTTAAGTTTTCCAGATTACTGTGAGGTAGAGAAATGAGTAAACATAATAATGAACTGCAAATGGATATTAAATTATAGAACTTCAATTTTAATGGTGGATAAAAATGAATTAAATCCAATGAAGTCATTACAGTTCTTGAAATGGTTATAAAGTTGAAAGCTGGACAAATATTTCAAATTGAGTGTTAGAATGTCAGTCAAGTGAAAGAAAAAACAAACAAACAGCTGAAGAATGTCAGTCAAATTCAAAGCATCAAATTTCCTCAGAAGACAACTTAACATATATTTTACATAAATAATAAAATGTTCATGTCCAATCCATATGATAAAAACCTTCATTATAACAAAATTTTGCCTAAGGAACAACACATTATTGTCACTTTTTCTTGGTGGGGAATCTTTTTTGTATGTTTTGGTCATTCAAACATACCAAATACATCTTCTTGCTTCAAAAATAATTAATTCTTTTAGAGTTCATGATTATTGGTCTTGCAGACAAAGATCATGTATAAAACTGTAAATAAATTGATACTCAAATATCAAATACCTTTACAATGAGAAGTAACCATAACAACAGGTTAATCTCTTACCTTGATTATTAATTTCCAATGAAATATATTCTCCCTGAGGTGACTGAATCTGAAGGAGAATTCCTTTCTTGACCTTTGTAGTGAAGCCAACTTTAACATCTTTGAAGTCAGTTGTAGACAGACCTTGGTTCTTATCAAATTCATAACGAATCATGAAGTGTTGCTGTAAGTTTACTCCAACCTCTGCAATAATGAGATAATGAAATTAACTTTGAATGGCCATACTTGCAAAAAGGCATTTTAATTTTTTTTTAACTGCAACTTTATCATTACTATATGGTTGATATTTCCTATTTCAGAATACTATCATGATACTAAAAAATATACACAATTTTCAATGACAATATCACATCAAGTCTATTGGACATGGCTAATAAACATGTACAGTAGAATGTCATTTTTGTCTTGACAGAACCTATCAAGCTCACTGTGAAATTTTCTGTCTCTAGTTTAAAACTTCTGTTATTCTGTATTTATCAAACATCAATACAAATTACCATACCATCCAAAATGTAACAAATGTAGAATAGTTATTCCATCAAAACTCTTGTTCAAGATGACATAACCATTCTTTCGAAGGCAGAATACATGTTAGCTGTACAATGATGAAGAATGGGTGAGATGCAATGTTAGTATCTTCACTAAGACTCAATCTAATTAAATTTAGACCTATCAATTGTTCAGTCACTACATATAGGATCTAACAACACTCCATTCTACTTTCTGTTCTGATGACCTTTATAGAATCCTCAGCAGGGTTTTAGCTAGAATTTTGAGGGCTTTAGTCACTTTTGCGTAGAGTACGAACGACATATTATGGGCAGCAGAATTTTGTAAATAGTCAATAGTATCATTAACTAAAGACATAAACACTCTTAATATATTCATTTTAAGTTTACAGATACAGGCATAACAATAATTACAATAAATGTTACAACAAAATAACTGTTATTTTCTATAAGAAAACATGTGTTACTTAATAAAATAAAATAGTTACTATTAGAAAAATAGTAAAATAGAAAACTTTTTTACATCTTGACAACGCTTTGATGCATTCAGTTTAAAAATAGCTACTATTATGGTATGACCTGACACTCAACTAATAAGAGAAAATCCTCCTGTCCTTTGCCAAACACCACACCTCAAAAGCCCTCTTCAACCTAAAACTCTTCAAATCAGAAGGATGGAGATCTTTAGAAGAGAATTGACTGATGAAACCTTGAGCCTGTTCCTAAGATAGGTCTTGATCAGATAGTACCTACTAAATCCCCTCTCAGTCACCAGAAGATAACACAGAAACTAGACAGATAGAAAGGAGGCTGGCCACATTGGCATAGTTAACTGTAGAATGTTGCACTCTGTAAGCGATTGCTGCGTGATATCTCTTATTGCTGGGTGGTAATTTTTTAGTGACCCCAGATCATGAGTAGAATTGAAGACGTTCGTAATCATAGTTATTTCGTTTCAAGAAGAAAAGAGAATCGTAAAATAAATATTTATCGTTGATTAATACTTCCTAACTATCCGCTATCGAGTTCAAATTAATTGAAATCCATGAGATGACCAGTCACACATCAGAGACATTGTTTTTGTGTGCATTTAAATTTCTATAAATAGATAGCTATATATGTTGCGAAGTTCGTGAAGGGTTTGTTTTTATATGGGAGTAAAATCAGTCAGTATCCATTAAAGATCGAAATCGTACAACACGACTAATCCTTAAAACAAGGATATATATAAGTTACATTTTATACACACTTAAAAGCAGAAATGTCTCGAGTCAACTCCAGGCTTTTTCGGCGGTCGAAAACTACCTGCTGAAGTTGAGTGAGAACCATGGGATTATGTTTTGTGGTCCTAATGATCAAACGATTGAAAAATTGTTATTTTAAAGGATTATTAATGAAGCACATATCAGGGATGCCAGGTTAACAACAACAGAATGTATCTCACACCTGGTTGGCCAGGTAATTACCAAGCTTGGGGTCATAAACTTGTCTGAGCGTATGGCCAGGTGAAATTATGTAACTTTCGATTGACAGTTTCTAACAACATTTTTATTTAAGGTGACGAAAATTTATCTGAAATACTCTTTGAATGGAATTTTTTTTTTATACAGTTCTCAAATTTTCGTCATTTATGTAATCCTTTCATAAATGGTGAAAATGACGAGTGCTAGCTAAATCACTGCCTCAGGTTTTTTTCCATTTGAATAATGCTTTCAAAATCATGAAAAATGAATTCCAGTTGGCTGATCAGAAAGGTCATCTGAACAGAAAGTAGATTGGAGTGTTGTTAGATCCTACATGCAGTGACTGAATGGTACAACTGACAGGTCTATTTGTAATCAGATTGACTAAAGACTTTCAAAACCAGCATTGTACTATCTATCAATGACATAGTTAGCATTATTTCCAAAGGTGATTCCATTTTTTCCCCAGTTCTTTGGTAGTAGCCTGACATAAGCAGAATATTCTTCTACAATAAAACACTTACCTCTCCCACACATCCAACCTCTCCAAGGTGTATAAGAACAGTCACATGTGTATCCAGAATATCCCTCCACACATGTACCTCCATTGAAGCATGGATTACTGGCACATTTTCCAAAACATCCCTCTGATACTCCGTATGTAACCTGACCTCTCTGGATCAGACCTCTTAAATCAACTAAAACGCCATTAACTCTAAGGCCCCTTAAGCATCCAACAAAACCAGCTTTGTATTCTACTGTTGCACCTGATGATAATGACAAAGGATCACAGTGTAAATTAAAACATGACAAAGGATCACAATGTAAATTAAAACATGACAAAGGATCACAGTGTAAATTAAAACATGATAAAGGATCACAAGTTAAAAATGTTGTAAATTATTAGTAAAACCTTGTAGGTAAATTCATACTTGCCTAGTAAGTTATCCTCCTTCTAGACTTTATTCAAGTGGTTTTCTCATAAGAAACAAATCCCATTTCTCTTTTAAAATTTGTAAAAGTGGTGTGATATGCATGTACAAGACATTTTATACATATAATGTTTGCTCCCATATCCTGATGGACAAACAAACAAAAGCACTCACACAGACAGTGAAGATTCCAGTGAGAGGAAGAAAATATCAATGACATTAACTTCAAGGTAACCTGGTAAAATGTGTATTAACCTATGCAAAAAGCCAACATTTATGTTAATTGCCTTGAATGGCTGATAAGTAATGTACTTTTGATTCCATTGATAACTGTTTTTTACCCTCATATAATTATTCATCTAAATGTATTAATATGAAGTAAGGCTATGAGGGATTGTGCTATTTATACAGTTATGTTATTCACTGTTTGATATCCTGACCAATGGAATCTGTCAGACCTACACCCTGTGCATTTGCATTAAAAGTTCTGATAAGCACAAGTGCTGATGTCACTTCCTAAAAACATCACTTCTAAGACAAAAGGATTTTGAGCCATTCATATTTTGAAAGAAATTCTACACATGTAGGATTTTGCTCCATACCTATAAATAAATCCTACCTATAACAAGACCCTCTTTAAGATCCAGAGTCCTTGACATTTCATCAGCAGATTCTGTGACATAAACTTCAGGGAAGTTATCCACACGCAGCCAGGCCTGTTTACGATTTTTCTCTATATGAACTGTATGCCACTGATCATCATTCAGAGAGTTGGCAGATGTATGAGCAACAACTCGTGCTCCATTTCCAGTGTCATAGCTAAACTTAACAGTATTTCCATCTAAAATAGAACAAGTTATGTAATGTACAAGTTGTCAATCTCTTTTCTTTGAAATACTATTTTAAATAATTCTAATTCTACTCAAAAAGAATAGGCCTGCAGCAGCGCTAAGCTTGTTGTAAAAGGTTACTAGATAGTGCTCAGAACCTTAGCCAGGGCTAGGGCGCTCTGCCAACAGAGCAACTGGGTTGTGTGCCCCAGGTGGTGGAATGGGGTACCCCTGCTGTGTTACATGCTGGGGTTGTCAGGCTATAATATGGAAAACCTGACCGCAAACCATAGTGGTGCACCGTGTTGGGAATGATGCCACGTTCCTCACACGTTAAAAAACCCTACTGTGGTATTCTCCTGAAGTAGGAACCATAGGGCTCCGCCACAGGAGGCTAAATTGCCCGACCCTACCCACCTCTCCCTATTTCCAATGGCAATCAAAATTTCTTGACTCCATTATCCTTGTGTCCCATCCCATTTTTCATTTCATCATCATTTCATGTTCATTTTATCATCCACTTCATGTTCATCGCCTGAATATAGCTGAAATACTGCTGCTACAGCGTTAAACCCCAACAAACAAACAGACAAACAAAATCAAAAAGGCTGTGTTTGTTCTTCTCAAATCAAAACAAGTTATATATAGTATTAAAAACATTCTTCATATGCTAGTAATGTTTTCACTGCTGTTTATGTCTGTTTACACGAAAGTCAATACTAATATTTTGTTTCTTTAACTGAACATTAAATATTCCAAATTGGAAAGATGCTTTAATTTTTAAAAGAGACATGAGGTTATGTTTGGTACAGATTACTGTAAAATTTAGAAAATACCTGTTTTTAATTAAGTTTTTTTTCAACTGAAATAATTAATATCAAAAATTCTTTTAAGTGACAAAATTGGTAAAAAAAATAAGTCTGGGTATAAAAATACTTACTGAAAAGATCCACTTTAATGTAATCTGGATCTCCAATGTTGTGTAAGATTGTACCATCAGTAGCAGTAGTTTTAAACTGGAACCAGATATCTCCAGCGGGATCTGCTTCCCATGTGTCAATTTTGATTGTAGCATCAGGCTTACGGAAAGTTACAATACTGTCCAACATGGCTGAAAAATTCAGACCAGAATAAAGTTTAACAAGCTGAATGTTTGCAAAAGGTAACGATCACTGATGTAATTTTTGCTTGGGTTTTAACTTGGTTTCAATTTCAGTAAAAGGTGCAAAAAAATGAAATCAACAGCTGGGTTTCAGAACACGATATGCCTACTATGCCTAAAAAATCATTTAAATTTGTCAACACTTTATGGAGTTATTTTGTGATGAGTGCAGAAGAAAAGATTTCATTATATCATTGTACATATGCATATGATGGGAGTCAACTCAAAAACAGCTATGTAAGGATTTTCAAGAAAATTAATGAGAACCTGCATGTTTCAGAATCAAATAAACATCTTCCTATTTCTTAGAAACGATTTATCAATTTAACCTCAAACTTGTAGTAATAAATGAGCAAAAAAAAATAACACAGTTAAAAGAAAATCAGTTTAAAGCAGCAATATATGATGAATACTTACAATCCCCTTCACAATATAGCTCGCCCACTTTATATTTCCCTGATCTTCCATCTGAGAGATCACCAGTATCACCAAAATGGACCTCCATTACAGGAAGGTAGTCTTTATGTACCAGATTCCCTCCATCAAATTCATTCCTTACATTGGCATCACAGTTACATGTTTCCGATCCACCATTACATCCCTTCTCTTCCAGTCCACAGTAACATTTGTTGGAGCCTGGGGCTGCCCCACCCCAATAGTACATTGGCTGGTTGGTTCTTCCTACCCACCAGGAATAGCGGGGGAATTCGGGAGAGGCTCCAGCTCCATCTGGGAAGAGACATTATATATTAATTAAAGGTAGTCTGATAAAAGGCTGTGTTGAAGATTCTGGTCCAATCTAAGTAAAAAATCTTCGACATAACTCAGAATAGGGAGTTATTTTTTTTATCAGTTCTGAGTTTTGATGTTTTGTCTATTTATTTTAATTAGTCACTGTAAAAGTAATTAAATTTTACCAGGAACAAAAATTCCCACAAAACTTTTTTCGTTTATTTTGTACATAAATGAAAGGTTTTATTGGTTGGCAAGTACAACAGCTTCAATGAGTTCAATTTAGAGTTAGCGTTCAGGCAAATAAATCTAATCATTCCATACAGTTTTATTTAAAGATGAATGTTCTACAATTTCATATCACTCCATTTTATACACACTCTACCTTGCAGTAAAGAATTTTTATTAATATTATTGTATAAAGGATATTTAGATTTAATATTTACTAAAATTTGGATGACATCTGGATGTGAAAAATTTAACTCCCACAAAAAACTTAAGGCTAATTCTCCTTAAGCACATATACAACATATTCTGGGATTGCTAAAATAACTTAACACTGAAATAAAATCCCCCATTTTTTCAACCAAATATGGAATATTCAATCCATGAAAAAAAAACCACATAAACAGTACTTATTGATCGGAGCAAGCAGTTTAGAATTGTTACATCTACTTACTGATCGGAGCAATCTAGAAATGTTACATCTACTTACCTATCGGAGCAAGCAGTTTAGAATTGTTACATCTATACTCTATATTCTGATAACATGAGGCTGATCTTTCAATGATGTTGGTTAGAGACTCTATATCTCCGTCATACTGAAGAACTTTCTTGTAGAAATTAGGTGCCTGGAAGCCATCAACAATTGTGGGGTTCATTGCATCATGGGATACTATTGTTCTCACAATTTTACCTCTTTCCTCTGAAAAATAGACAATTATTTTGTTATTCACCTGTGAGCAGACTGAAAAAAAGAAGGCATACCCTATTTCCATTTTAACTCTACACATATAAACACTTAAGTTGAGTTATCTTCCCCTGTGAGCAATTAACAGTAACCATACCCTTATGCTCATTTTCATATGATATTGAAGCTTCATATAGAGTTTCACCAAAATCCATTAGCAGCTAAAGAGTCATGCTTACAAGGCAGAAGGACAGACAAAGAAGGTCTACTTAACCATTATAACATTCAGCATTACTGAAAATCAATAGACATGTACTGTGAGCAATCCCAGAAAAGAATACTCTCAGCTTCCAATGGACTTAACACTGTTGGATAATTTCCTGTTTAAATGACTTGAGAATAATTATCTTCCTTCATGCACATCTATATATGATGACTTTCTTTCCTATAAAATGTCACCAAAATCTAATGAGTGTTTAAAAAGTAGTTGTGATAATAAGATAAATGGATAGGTGAATGGATAGTCAGACTAACAGAAAGAGTGATTTCCTGCAAGCTATGTTTGGATATCAAAACAGTAGAAATCTCAATAAAATTATATTGTTTTCAAGATGAAAGTCTAGTCATCAAATTGGACTGGGAATGGAGGAAGTGGACCGGAACCATCAGGGTCCGTGTGAGTGGGGACCAGTCCTTCATCATTTACTTACTCTTGTCATCACATTGGACTGGAAATGGAGGAACCATCAGGGTCAATGTGAGTGGGGACTAGTCCTTCATCATTTACTTACTCTTGTCATCACACTGGACTGGGATTGGAGGAAGTGGACCGGAAACATCAGGGTCCGTGTGAGTGGGGACTAGTTCTTCATCATTTACTTACTCTTCCCATCACATTGGACCGGGAAAGGAGGAAGTGGACCAGAACCATCAGGGTCAATGTGAGTGAGGACTAGTCCTCCATTATTTACTTACTCTTCCCATCACATTGGACCGGGAATGGAGGAAGTGGACCAGAACCATCTGGGTCAATGTGAGTGGGGACTAGCCCTTCATCATTACTGTACATCTTAAACATCTCACAAGATAGGTAGTAAGCAGCTGTAACAGAAAAAAAAAACAAATTGTCATTTTATTTATCAGTGAACAAAATTGCACTGTATGTATGAAGAAAGCCACTGCATGTGTCAAGACATTACTAGTATTGTAATATTACTCCCAATCCAGTTATATAATTTCAGTGGTAGATATCAAAAGGGAGATTGCAGGGGTAATCCAGGGATTAAAACTCTTTTTTTGAACATTAATTTGATGTATTGTTTATACAAAAAGGTTAAATAATGATCTGAATCCCAAACATTTTCTTCTGGAATCTTTCCACTTCAAGGGTACATTTTGTCTCACCTGAATTAAATCTGATGTACTTACAGACATGACAGACCTCTCCTTTGTATCCAGTATTACTACAGTCACATAAAAAGTTACTCCAGGTCTGTGTACATACACCATTGTGTTCACATGGGTTGGGTGTGCACCGATCTATCAGTCCACAACTACCAACTATTACAGACGGACGGTCTGATTCAGAGATCTCATTAAAGTTGACTGGCTGTGAGGCAACCATAGTGCTTCTCATACAACCTCTAAAACCATTACCTATTGTGTATCCTCCTATAAAATAAATTTAATGGCATTGTATCATGAAATTAAGTTTTTGAATCAAATTTACATGTATGTTGTGAAACCTGTCTTAAGCAAATCCTGTATAAACCCCAAACCTTTCTATACAGACATATTGTGTTAAAGTTCATATTAAACCTACATAAACCAACTGTCTGTCTAAACTGGACAAAACCTTTATTCCAAAAAGGGGGGTTGTGAATGGGTTCCACTCTACTTTTACATTGCCCTAAACTGAGATCTAGAAAGTCAATATTGAGGACAAGTTATAGAGATGGAGTGTCAGTGATGTCCTACATAGGTAGATACTCTGTCAAAACATAAACGGCTCAAAATCTTTCTGTTGGAAAGGATATATTTATCTGGAATATGATTGTTTTAATTTTTAACCAGATGCACATCATGTCTTTTAGGGAGTATCACATTATTCCCTTTGGTCGAGACATCATTGATATTACAAAATGATGGTTCATTATCAATAAAGTCAAATGCAATTTGAGTAAAAATAACTCCATTTCTCATTGATTAAAAATCATATTAATATATAGATAAAAAAATAAAGTAATGGGAAAATTGATACAACTCACTCTTGGCCATTCTTAGTATACAGATATATAATTTATATGGAATCAATCCAGCCGTATAAATAAAAAATTCTGATTTATGTAGGGAACCAATCCAGCCATATAAATAAAAAATTCTGATTTATGTAGGAAACCAATCCAGCCGTATAAATAAAAAAAATCTGATTTATGTAGGGAACCAATCCAGCTGTATCAATAAAAAAAAATCTTGATTTAGCATTTATTTATGTTATGCTTGGCAACTGAACATCATGCATCTTTTTATTTCAAGAATGTTGAAAACTTTAACAAACATTGTACAGATCATTATTAACCCCCAAACATAATGTGATTTGTTTTTACATAACTTTTATTGTAAGTTTTCTTCAACCTAAAAATAGTATTTATTTATTAATTTTGTATTACAAAAAAACCTTTGCACTATATGTAGCAATCATATGAATAGTGTTCACAATATTGGTACATTCTGACAACATAATCTGAGTTTTTTTAATCATGCAAAATCAGATTTTTTTTATCATGCATGAAACAGTAATTCATTCCATGAAAGTTAAACATTTATTTTGACATTCATGCAGAAAATGTCAATCAGTTTTCATGCCAGATATAGATCGGTAACAAATCTTAAAAATTGGAAAGGCTTTAGCTTGCTTACTTCAGTTTTAAAACTTATGAATGGACTACTTTATATTTGTCAACTTCACTATAATAGAATGTTTGGTTTTGTTACAGTCATGACTTAATGTGAAATAAAGTATTCAGAGATTTCAGAGGTTTAAGACTAGAAACAAAAAGGAAAGCAATCCAGTTTGCTTTCTACCAAAACATACCCAAGAGGTTTGGTTTCTACCAAAACATACTCATGAGGTTTGGTTTGTACCAAAACATACCCATGAGGTTTGGTTTCTACCAAAACCAAAACATTCCCATGAGGTTTGGTTTCTACCAACACATACCCATGAGGTTTGGTTTCTACCAAAACGTACCCATGAGGTTTGGTTTCTACCAAAACCAAAACATTTCCATGAGGTTTGGTTTCTACCAACACATTCCCATGAGGTTTGGTTTCTACCAACACATACCCATGATGTTTGGTTTCTACCAAAACCAAAACATTCCCATGAGGTTTGGTTTCTACCAACACATACCCATGAGGTTTGATTTCTACCAAAAATTCCGATGAGGTTTGCTTTATACCAAAACATACCTATGAGTTGGCTATCAACCAATAAAATGACTACTTGCTCACATTTGTCAGTCTACAAAGGGATGTCTTTGAGTAAAAAAATAAAAAAGGTAACAAAACACCTATGAGGGAAAATAAACAATAAGGAACTTGACCCAAAATAGCAATAAATGAATGTTTTTTCAATACCATAATAACTCACTATTTTGTAATAATAATAGAAATAAGGTTGAAACTCAGAGATCCTACTTTAAAATTTAAAAAAGATAGCAGCCTGCAGGTATTTTTCTTTTATTTATTCTTTAAGGTTACTTATTCAAAACAGAGAAAAATATATAGAAAAAATGCTAAGTCAACATTTCATTTTAAAATTTTGAAGTTTAATCAATAACAAGTTAAGCAGGGATCCTGAAAAACAAAATTTTAATAGTGTCCACACACACATTACAATTCACAACAAAAACAATTAAGAAAATTAACAAAAGTGCACAAAACATTTAAAGAAAAAAAAAAAGTCTAATCAACCAACATACAAATATGGGATCAAAATAATTTAAAAACAATTAACTTAAGAACATCTTCTTTTCAGCTTCTGAATACTTAAAGTATGTTTACAACCACTAAAGTTAACCAATGTGTACAAAAGTACATGTGTACATTTGTTTTGGAAAAATAAGATGACAACCAAAATCTAAAAGAAGTTTTTTTTAATCACATCATTTTCTCAAACTATACCCATGTTTGCATTTCAGAGGAAAAAATGAAGATCAGTTGGGGGTCAAAGTTCATCACATTACTTCCTAGTTCATACCTCTAAGTACATTTGCACCACCTAAAATAAGGTTTGTTATTTAGTTTAATACATTGATATACATAAAGCTTTTCAAATTCCATTTCCATTTTCTAAGGACTTTTTGTTAACAACCACAAGATGAGACTGGATACTTCTACATGGCTACAAAAGTTTTGCGCTTAGTCATTTCATTAGAAACTTTAAATATATTTGAAGAATTCAGTTTTTTTCACTAGCATGCTGCATTTTTGCCTTTATATAAATATGAACAAGATCTGAAAAATTAAAAATAATTTTACAGAAGATAATTTGTACAAAATTTTAGGTACATCTTTGTCAAAGATTTTGGAATTCTCATATGCAGACTTGTTTGAATTCTTTTGATTTTCTTAACTTTACCTTTGTAGAAAAAACAAATGCAATTCTGATTGTCCAAATATTATGACTGAGTTGACTTGACTAAAATTCAGAACAATATTTAAAAGGTTTTTCCAATAAAACTTAAAACAAATTCATACTACAAAAAACATATCCTGTAGGCAGTAAATTAGCTTGGGGTCATATAAATGTTATTTCTCCAGGTAATGTTTTGGGGGCTTCCTGAGAATGTTAAAATTTGAGATTCATAATGTCAAAAGTGAATTAACAACCTTTCTTCATGAGAGAAAACTATTTTTCAGTGGAGAAAATGATGAGCAGTATTAAAATCACTGTCTAAGAAATGATAAAAGAAAGTTTGTATACCTAGATAATATGTGTTGCCAGCTTTAATATTCATCTGTCTGTATGATGTCTTTGTATTCTGATCAATTGTCACTTCTAGTTTCTCGTTGTTTATAAGGAGGGTGAATTTATGCCAGAGTCCATCAGCAAACCCACTGGTCATGTCACCAGCAGCTGAAATTCATTAGATTGTATATAACAAAATAGGAATGAAGGGAAACTGCCCTGAGACTTGGACACTAAACCACAGTACTGTCCACTGTCATGCAAACAATTTTACTTGTTTTCATTTGAATTTCATATAAGTTTGGATAAGTAAAGGAGTAGAGTCATTTAGGTCTATTTCAGGCCCAAAAATTTAATAATATATATTGAGAAAACATTATCCAAAATTAATTGTACACATATATCTATAAAAATAGATTATTTACATGGAACTTATCAATGTCAATGACATCAAATAAACTTGTTAATACAAAATTACCTATTTTGACCTAAGAGAACCAACCGATTAGAAGGCCTAGAACAAATAAATTAAAATTATCCCAACATAAATGCTAGATTCTTGCATATTTAAGTCACATCACTATTTTATTACTCACTGTTTCTGACAACATCTGTGATGGATTCCTGTTCTAGTTTATACTGAATAAATCCAGTTTGCCCTGGTAAAAATTCGACCTGAAAAAAATTCAGTTAAAATTATAGTCACATTACTGACATGAAGTATCACATGTACATGGACATTAGATTAAAAAAAATGTGGTTTGCATTCAGTAAATATACTTCACATTATCAGCTCTATGATGAATAAAGTTTCTAAGATTTTCAAATCAAAAAGGGATACCATAAACACATCTCAATTGATTGATAGATTGTTTTTTAGGGTTTAACCCCTGAGCAGCAATATTTCAGCTATATACAGCTGATGAACATGAAATGATGATGAAATGAAAAATGGGATGGGACACAAGGGTAATTGGGTCAACAAATTTTGATTGCCATTGGAAATAGAGAGAGGTGGGCAGGGTCGGGCAATTTAGCCTCCAGTGGTGGACCCCAGTCACATCTCAATTAAGGCCAAATCAAAATATTTGTGTTTATAGTAACATAAGACAATTCATTAGGGAAAGTAATCTGAAAACTACAGTCTATTCTGATAACATTTCTCCATTATCAGAGCAATGCCTGCTTCTGAGATTTGTTTTTAAAATTTAAAAAGAAATGAAATGGTTAATACCACCAGAAAGGGTTTATCCTACACTTGCAATCAGGAGCCTTATCATTACCTGAATAAATCCACCGATCTCTAATGCATGATACAGTAGTATACCATCTGGGTCATGTGTCCTGAAACCAAACTCTACTCTGACAGCGATACTGTTATCAGCATTGGTGTACTTTACATAAGAATTGATTGATGGGAATGTGGCTGGCAATGGGGCATCAATCTGCAGATAAAAATACATTAACAGCAAATTTAATCAAGCTACTTACCACAAATATTTAAAAACAATCTGATTTCTTGGAAGAAAATGATGAATTTACTTTTGGTTGAGGCTTGTAGCTAGAAATCTTAGAGTGTTTGGAGGGGGTATTTAGACAAAAATTTCACCAACTGTCTTTAAAAGTGCTGAACCAATTTTAAGCTTGTTTTTCACAGTTTTTAATGTTTTCCATCAAAAGAACAAACTTGCCTTTGAACTAGCTCAGAGAAGTTTATCAACAAAAATCTTCAACTGAGACTTAACTAAGATAATTCCTTCTATAAATCAATCAAGTTTTGCAGTTTTGAGTTTATGATTGTCAATCAGATAATACCAAACCTTTTTTTTATTTTCATTTTTAGATCAGCTTTTCAACAATTTCACATAACATATAAATATGTCTCCATAAATATAACTGTTGTGAAGCCAATTAACAGTATAACAAATTCAGTCATTCATATGAATTTACAAGATGATTAACTAATTATAAAATTGTTTTTTTTTATGTTTGATTTACAACCACTAAGTTTTCTATATTAATGTATGTATTTTTTTAGATGACACTTGAAAATTAATTAATTTGGATGTTAAGAAACTGAAACTTTGATAATTGCTTAAAATGATTTTCATACAAATAGTCTACATTGTAGTAATTTAAAAAAAGAAACTTTACACATATATAATTTCTGCAAAAATATTTCCACAAACAGTTTACTGAGAAAGTATTTTAATTTGTGGATACCAATTTCCATGAATAAGGGAAGAAAAACAAGTTTGTGGAATCTTGAATTCCTGGTTTTGACTGTTTTAGTATACACATCAATGGAAATCTTCTTTTCATTGTGAACCAAATTCATGGTTTGGTCTACCCCACAAACCACAAAAACTGGTACCCCAAGAACAGTACTTTTTTACCTTGCAAGCAAACATAGCAGCGATTTGACTGTTTCCAACTGTGTAGCCTGGTATCCTGTTTTTAGCATCACTAATCATCTTACTTCCTTCAAATACTACATTCTCTAGGCAACCAGTAAAATTATGACGAACTGTAATTCCATCAACGTTAAATGTTGGTACTCCACCTAGGTAAATCTAAAAGAAAAATTTCCCTTTTGACTTTAGAAAACACAGCAACCAAAGAGAATAAGACATTAGGATATATTCATTTTATTTTCAGAGATAACAGTACATATATATTTGCTGGCCAAAAGCATACTACATCAAGTACAGAAAAAAAAAGAAATTTTATTTTCATGAAATAGCATTGCTATTCTATTATTCCAATATTCAAATTCAATACACATATACAAAGAGAGTGCACATCAAATTCCCTTCACAAATGAATAAAAAATTCAGATGACCTCTAGCAATATTTTCATGTATTTTTATCCTTATCTATTATGATTCAATTCTAGTTTAAACAAAAGAAGAGAGAAACTTTGTTAATCAACATAGATAAATCACTAACTGTTCTATCTAAATTAAGTCTGTAAAACAGTCCATTGGTTTTAAAGTAGGTTTCTAATCTGTCAACTACCAATCGAACATCAGTTCTGTTCCTCCAGATAATAACGTCATGCCACTGACTGTCATCAAGTAGATTACCTCCTGTCTGGTTGGTGGCACCACTGTTCATAGCAGTAGAACCTTTAAATAACAAAATAAATTGATGAATTTTTCAGATAAAAAACTTAATTTAAGTGATGCTATACAATTCATGCTATGAAGTACTTAATGCTATTACAGTCATTATCAAAACACCAAATTCACTTTTTCAAAATTTTTCTTAAAATTACTCAGGTCAAATTTCAGTCTGATAAGGAGTGATTTGCTAGGCACATACAGAAATTTAAATTATGGGACAAATAGGACTGGAGATAAGTCGTCTCAAATCTAGTAGGGTGACACAACTTTATATACCAAGAATCATGTCAATATCTGCAAGTGTTTAGAAAAAAAGCCAAGAAAACTGTTATTTCTGTGAATTTTGCTAAGTCCAAGGCCTATAATTTTGGTAAAAATCATCAGAGCGGAACGAAAGTTTAACTTGACCTGTAACTTATCGTGATGAACTTATATACCAAATATTATGTCAATGTCCAGTAGAACAAAGGACCACACAAAACTTCAGTGACCAGTCTGGAAGGGCATAGGGCAATATATAAGATAAACGACATATTTATCAATAAGGCATCACTTGATTGTAACTTACTGTGAAAGTACTTTTGTTCATGGGGTACCCATTTTTGTGGTTTTCATGGGTAGGCCAAATAACAAAATGTGGGTCCAATCAAATAGGAGATTCCCATTAATGTGTATACTCAAAACTCCAAGACCATGAATTCAAGAATCCACAAACTTGTGTTTCTTCCCCGATCAATGAAAATTGGTATCCACGAATTAAGCACTTTCACAGTAATAAGTCTCGCTACCTCATATTTATGCATTCAATTCTAAGGACTGATAATCTCTCTGTGTTCAAGAGGCATAAAACAACACAACTGTATGTACCTAAATCAATATGCATGACTAGTCTCCCTTGTACGAGTTCTAAGGACAGATAATCTCTCTGTGTTCCAGAGGCATAAAACAATACACCATTCTGTTGATTTGTTTTAAATCTCAGTTTGATGTTGTTGGAAGGCATGGGACCTGTGTTGCCAATAGACAGATCATAACTTATACTTGATGCCCCATCAAATGTAGCTACATCTGCGCCTGAAAGAGAAAAAAGAATTTTTATTTGGTTACAGTCAAAGACAGTTTTTGACATACTGGTAACAGCATTAAATGTGGATTTATACCAGCTGAAAGAGAGATTGAATATTTCAATGTAAATTCTGTCTATGACACACTTTTAGTTTATTGGACCAGCTCTCATTAAAAAGATACATCAGAAGACCCATATATGTTACACAGATGTACGACTAATTAAATATATGAACATTGTAAACTTTAGATTTAATAGATAGTTTTAGTTTCATCAGCTTTATATATACAATGGTACAGAGAAGTTACGCATTATTTATACAATGGTACAGAGAAATTACACATTATATATACAATGATACAGAGAAGTTACACATTATATATACAATGGTACAGAGAAGTTACACATTATTATAAAATACAGGTGGTCACTAATACAAATTTGACTGTATGTAAACAGTAAATTAAGGATGAGATAGTATTATAAGAACATATAAGTAGTACATTGTTTTTATTTCTAATGCAGAAGCTGTAAGGACTTCTTAACATACAAATACATGTAAATCTAAAAGGAATCCAGGTCTGTTTTGTTTGTCCTATTTCTTTTTCACCGCGAGTCATATAATTTTAAGGTAAATGGTTTCAGTAAGAATATCTCATCCCCTTATTGGGATTGTTAATAACTGCCACAACAAGAAATAGAAATACATGTATATCTTTTAAAAAAAACTTTCATTTCTTGTTGAAAAATCTAAGAAAAAGTTGAAAGCATACAATTTATTACTTCATTCGATTAATATATAATTCAAGGCATACGGACCTAAAGGGTTAATGGACCCAGGGCCAACAAATTACTAGCCTGAATTGATCCAATACCATCTGGAAGTCACTACTTACTGTATGCACAGCCTAAAACCTCCACTCGCATGGAAATAACCCCAACCCATCTCTGGGGATGGAACCTAACATATCTCGCTACTACAGGATACTTTAAATAATTCTTCCTTATCATATCTGCATTCTCAGCACCACCAAACATCTAGAAACACAAAAAAAAAATTTAGAAAGAGTATATTCCTTTTTCTGTTTTAAACAATAGGGTACTGTCGGGGGTAAACTATTCTTTCCTATATGGTTCATAAGGTTGTCATATGTCTGTAAGTAAAAGAAGAAAACAATCACTTCATACTCAAATTCAGAATATTTAACTTAGAAATGCTCTTCTATACAAAGTTTGAAACATACCTAAGGTTGCCCTTTTCAGAACAAACAAAATTTTTATACTTCTTTTCTTGTTCTTCATAGTCATTACATGTATGTACTTTCTAATCAGCTGTTAATTAGTAAATTAGCATAATACACTGCAGTGCTCTAGCTAGGATTTGAAAATAGGTGGGTGCAGGGAAGAGGGCACTTTAATGCGTAGCATGTTTTTTTTTCAACAAAAAAGGAAATTGATTTTGTATGTTTTTGTTAAGTCAGTAATTTGTATTCTTATTGCTTACCTGCCAACTTTTGAAAATGAATACATCTTATGTAACACACACACACATATACAACGTTCCCCTATGACAGAGTTAAGAATTCAGTTTCAATATGATCAGGTTGTTGTGTGGACAAAATCTGTCAGTGTTATGGCAGTGAGGGAGCAAGTTCATGTATTGTGGTGATAAGGGCAAATGGTTCTTTACATTAATGACATACTATGTGGTGAAACACTGCATGAAATGTTACAAATATTCAACATTGTTCCAATTAAATATCAAAATCTTAGGTAAGTAGAAGGAATATCATTTCCCATAACTATAACTTATGGAAAATGTCCTTTACTCTGGAGGTATAGAAATTTTTTTTAAAATATTGAAATTATAAAGGAGGTAACTGAGATTTTGAATAAACAAACATGTGCAACATGCAACTGTTTACACCAGTAGTTCTACAAAATTTAGACCTTTTGACTTGAAAAGATTGGCTGTCCATAAAATTGTTATAGATCCAATCAGGATTCATTTTCTACTTGTCAATCATTATCCGATAACCCTGGTAAGCTGATTGATCACCGATAATTACCTGAGGGTTAATTACGATATGATGTAGTTAATGAAGGTGACATTTCTCAATTGGCTTGGGGTAATTTATTAACAAGAGCGGTGCCCCTCCATTTTGTCCTAGTTACGACACTGCATTGAACTACATTCTCACATCAAAACTTCAAATCAGAATGTTTAGCTGAGGATTGAAATTTTAATGTTAAACTTGTCTTCACTATAATGATAATTGTTAATTTATTTGGTGTTGATTCTGACTTACATGTCGAATTCCATACTCGTTGGTGTAGTCTCTCCAAGTAGTGCTATCACTGGAAAAGGCAATGTAAAACTCTGTTACATATTCTCCCGACCCTTGTCGACCTTGAGTCCAAAGGTCAGTTATGATGTATTCCCGCCCAAGATCTACACCAAGGTACTGGTTGGTGTCTAAAATACTGGCTGTCCAAGCACCTGTAATAAAGCAACAGTTTACAGCTCTGTATACTATACAGGTATCATCATGCTGTTATACAGAACATTGAAGACCAGAGGGAAATGTCCAAGAAGACAAGTAGTTTTAGTAAATTCATTTGAAAAATAACAAATGTGGATGTGTTTCAAGTATAACATGTTGACTGGGGTCAAATATAAAACAGATAACAAGAGAGGGCACTATCTAGTCTTTACAATGTTGTACATTAAAAAAAATGGTAAGCTAATAAAGGCCCCTACATATAGTTTACAAAGAAGTACAGAGAGAGACATATATTCACAGTATTTACATTTGTATGTTGAAAATGAAATGTTAATGATTAACATTGTAGACACAATTTGCTTAGTACTGAAGAGACACTTGCAGCAAGTCTTACAAATCAACAACTTTGAACTAGATTGTAGATATTTATTTGTTTTCATTTATGTTAAAAGTAAAGAATTATTACTGGCTGACACAATACAATGTATCAACATTCGAATGTTTTTTTTTGTAAATGGAGTTACATGCATTATCTAAAACTCAAAATGATATGTGTATATAATATGAATAAGCTAATGAACTTGAAGCCTTAAAGGTCTGATTATTTTACCTGTTGGATCTTCTAGTCTGGCTTTCCATGGTTTTCTTACATCGCTACTTGAGGAAGAGGCCCAGAAATTTTTGTCTGGGACCCTCCTGCCACCCCTGTCACTTATACCAACTGGTGACCCTTGAAGACAATCACTGTCCTGGTATCTTGTTCCTAAAAGTAAAAAGCTCCCAAGTTATTTCAGGGCATAATCTAGGCGGTGAAATGGAGATTTAAATCGCCAAGAATTTTTAAAACTAGTTAAAAGTGGGTGTGTCTAAACACCCCACAGGAGTCCTGAGTGCACTCAGGTCATGAAATATCATCTATAATCTTAAATAAAGTGTACCAATGGAAAGATATTTATTTTTTTACCCTTAGAACACGATTCTGAATGTAATAAAGACTAAAATTATAGAGTTACAAAGACTTTAATCGACACATGCCATTTTGCTGGTCGGAATTCAGAGAAAACGTCATGTGTGACTATTGTTTATTGTGATTAATGAGGCATGTTGATATTCATAAGTGTTAAATAAAAATAGAGAAGAAAATCGTAAACCATCTTAATGAAAGACAATTGACAGAGGTAATTAATGAGATTGAAGCCATTGATTGAAGATGATCACTTTCTTTGATATTCTTTTCGAATAATTAAGTAACACTGACCTACAATGGTTATGTTTATGCAAAACGGCTTGTGGTTAGGCTTGGTGTATACACAAACAAGCGTGTTGTTGTTGTTTTATCTAATTAAAAAGAATAGCACATGGTTTCGGTAAACTTTGTTGCAGATTTCTTATTATCTTTTTCTTTATAATTTGAGCTTTCTGAGAAATTTGAGAAAATTATCATTTTATAATAAATATGTTCCATACGACCCACAACTGCAAAATGTTGTCACAATACATAGATACTACACATCACTAAAAAGAGAAAAGTCCTACAAAAAAGGAGTGAGCTGGTTTGAAAATCTTCCAGAACAATTTGAATCGTATCAGCAGTGACGACGAATCTGGTTTGATTAAAGCCATTGCCGATGTGTTCCCCAACATAAAGCGTCTTCTTTGCACTAAACACATCAAAGATAATGTGTCCAAACACTTGAAAAATAAAGTCAGTGTCAACGATAAAGAAAGATCAAATTTAGTGTCCGAAATATTTGGTTAAAGAGGTTAATAAATGCCAGTGAAAAGACAGAATTCAACAGTTTAGCTGACATCATGTGTCCAAAATACCCTTTCTTTTCAGACTATTTCAATTCTCGCCTACGGGACAGGTTGGAGGATTATGTTTGGCAACCTAAAATGCAGTTAAAGCATGATCGCTTATGGACAAACAATAACTGCAAGTCTATAAATCATGTGTTTAAGAGAGCAGTTGAATGGAAGACACAACCTGTGCCTACGTTAACAACCAAGTAGATGCATATTGTTCAGGTGCAGCTCATAGACCTTAAGCGCGCCTTATATGGGACAGGGAACTATGAACTTTTTGGCCTATACAGAAAGCATCTTGTTTCTCACCAGTGTTGGTTTGCGAAAACTGAGGAACAAAAAAATATGTTTTTCCAAAACCGGAAGGAGACTGCTGTGAAATCAATTGTTGCTGACTTTGTTGTACCCAAGCCACAAAGACTTGCTAAAAAACCAAACCAGAAAAAGAGACCGCAAACAGCCTGTACAAATCCAAGATACTAACTCTTAAGCTAAACAAGTTGACTTGAACTATGTTGAATGAAATCTGTTTTACATAATTTGATCATGTTTTGGTTAAATATTGCCTCTGTGTTATATTATGTAGATAATTAATAAAATTTTAAAATATGATTATTTGTTTTCATGATTTGAACATAAAAAACAAATATTGTAAAAGGATGAAAAAATAATATCTATATTTTACTTTGATTACTGAATGATATGCATAAAAAGGAGCTATCAAATTTATTTTTACACAAAATTATCATGGCAACAAGCCATAAATAACCTTCTCTTATACAATCAGTCACACTTCAATGAACACTGAGATGAAACATTCAACATTCGACACCTAATCATTCACAGTTGGTTAATTGTGTAATAGGTGACACGTGCCCACACTGTCAATGAAAAACTAAAATAACTTAAAAACTACATTTTCAAATATGACCAAAGTTCATATCTAACGTAAATACTATGCAGTAATTTAAATAATGTCCTGCGTGGTTTTTAGACGTACTGGTTAAAAGTCGACAGCTTGTGTTCTTTTAAGAGATGTGAAGCTGTGAAATTTGACCAAAGAGAGGTAACTCTAGCCCTTCCGGGTAATAAATAACCAAAATGCCAGAATTTTTCGTAACGAACAGAAAACTTGAATTGGAAGGATTTCACTTAATTTTCATCAGCTCCAAGCAATCCAGGGAATTTTTCACCTGTTCTAGCGACTTGGATAATTGATAAAATCAGCAAAACTTATTTGAATGAAACATATTCAACTTATTGAGTTCAAAATCAAAGGAAAACAATCACAAAAGGTAAGGTACATGTAAATTTTGTGTTCCTTGATTAAACATGTAATTTGATGACAACAATTAATTTATTTACTCAATGAGAGACTCTTACAATGATTTCAGTGGTTGGAAAAGACAATTAATAATTAGTAGGTTCAGCTTGGATAACAGTTATGTGTATGAGTGCATATGGCTTTGAAGTGACACTTTGTTTTGATAAGGCAAAAATAAAGTTAACTTACTACATGTGTATTCAATTAAAGTTACTTACTATACATGTACTTATTCATTTGCAAGTATAGAAAATGGAATTACAGTATTAAACACATCTTATTTTCTTATTTGTTTATTATTTATTAGAATAAATGTCCTTAAGATACAACTTCAAATCAATGCGATAAAATATTCTAGCGGTGAAGTATGATATCTCCCCATTCCAGACTCACTTCTCCCTATCACTCCTGGAAGGGAGAAGTCACTTCTCCTGTTCACTGAATCCTAGATTATGCCCTGCTCCCAAACTAAAAAAATTCACTTAAAATGTTCTGTCGGAATTCTCACACAACCTAAAAATTTAATTTTGTGCTGTTTAAATAAACACCAATATATAAGTCACCATAAAATTAACTTTCTGAAGTTCTATAGATTAAGAAAATGTGAAAAACTCAAGATTAGTAATTGTGAGTAGAGAATGGATAAACTTAAATTCTTGAAGAAAAAGTAACCAACCCTTGGAACATAAAAACAGATATACACAACAAAGAACATAAAGCAACTAAAATCATACATACAAAGTAACAAAAACAAATGAGCAATTAATGAAGGCGTGCAAATCCAAATATCCATACCAAATCTACATAGTACATAGTATAAGACATATCTGTCGTTTGTTTATGTATATTTGCTTGTTCAAGTGTTTAGTATTCTAGGATTCCTATTTCCTGTTAGCTGGGGCAAGTGAAATTTAGGTCAGGGAAAGTTAGGTATTTAGTAACACTTTCCTGTGGCAAGTTAAAAACTTCCGGTACTACGAATCACCGAAATGCCCCTACAAATCACCGGAATGCCACCGAAATGCCCCTTATTTTGTTGTAAAACTATTAAAATTTTATAAATATTGATTCTATGAGATGTTATGAGGTATATCTACATAATAAAATTTTGATATTTTTACACGAAGATTTTTTATTGAAAGAAATAAATATTAGCATCAAAGAAAGATAACTCTCGCTTATTGAAACATGAATGTACTCTGCATAATAACCGATTACATACAGAAAACGATGCAAGTTTTTATCTGTTTAATAAATTATTTGCAAATCAATTGTATAACAAATAATAATTTATTTATTTTTTGTAAAAAAGGACAATTGAAAAATTGCCCTTTTTTTAATCTTGCCGATCATAAGTTCTACCGCTCGTCGTTCAAGGGTCATTTACATAATTATACAAGCTAATTATAAATCAGATCTGAGAATTTAATAATTATCACCAAAATGCAATCTTAATTAGTTAATTTCTAATGAAGAGACAATAATTTTTGACACTAGTTTTTTTATGATCTTAAACTTGTATTTGATCTTCCGCTTCTCATCATTAAAAAATAAAAATGTATATAAGGTTAAATATATTTATGTTCTACAATCATACCACATTCTGATATTCAGTATGGCTGGGTTATACCCCTGCACTGAATGCAAAAATGAATGTGGTGAAGGCACCATACAATGTAATTTGTGCACCCGATGGTTGCATGTTCAATGTGTACCCATGTCCGATGTGCAGCTCAAGTCATGGTCGCAACCCATGCTGACCTTCCTCTGCCGCAAATGCTGCTTTGTGAATGGCGAGTTTGACCTGCAGAAATCCTTGCAAAGGTAAAATTTCATTTATATATTTTTTTTAAATCCGGGTTCATATATTTATTTATCAAGTCTATCATAATTAGTACCATACTGAATTTTTCCCCACGGAGAATTACACTGTACATAGCTTTAAAGCATAAAGTCTATTCAGTTTGTAAATTTAAAATGCTGAAGACATAAATGTAAAAAACGATTTATTTTAAATCTCAAGTTTAACATCACTGTTCATGTTATCAACTATCAAATATTGTGAGTATACAAGTTTATTTAGAAAGTAACTTTCCGCATTAAACATGTCCAAATCTTGTCGACAAAACCACTGTTCTAAAGTTGAAAAAAAGTTTTTTTTGTCCACTATCATTCAAATGCACACAATCTCTGATGTAGTCTTCTGGGTACTTTATTTTCTTCATAGATATCACTGAAGCATTGGCAAAGTTTTGCAGTTTCTTATTTATTTTCTTCTTTTGTGAATTGAATCGTTCAATCGTTAACTCCACCGAATACTTGAATTTTCCTCTAGGTAGTATTTCAGAAACGTAAATAAATTGAACAGCGTTTTCTTTCAGCTCGTCTACAAGGTTTTTGATGTTCTTTACTATGTCATTTGATGAGGAATTATCACAAATGTCATTGCCACCAACTAAAATAATCACTATGTCAGGTTTGAAAATCAAGATTTCGTTTATTTTGTTTTGTGGAATATTATCAGCACGCATTCCAGATACCCCAAAGAATTTTACTTCTCCTGGAATTTTTAAGTCACCCTCACAAAATTTTTCAAGTCTAGACACGTAACTTGAACCCACTAGCGCTACTTTGGCCATTTTATTCCAAATGTCCCAGAAGGAGGAATGGCAATGAAATCTTTTTTTGGAATTTATATACAGATTCATAACTAATTGCTATGAGTAATATTCACTCAGAGTGTCTGATTTTAGATGAATAATTGATGAGTTATGTTCAGCTAAATGTCAAATTATTAGTTTAACGGTAATTACCCGGCTTAGATTGAGCAAGATGCAAAGCCGACTAATTATCAACAATCATTTTCTATGAGTAGAGTTCAGAAAATCACAAATTAGAATAACTGTACGATGCATATAATGTGATAAAAATTATTTTTAACTTTAAGAAAAAAAAAAGCGATGTGTTCATAGACGTGTATTTAAATGTTTATTATTCCTGATTTTAAATTTTGAGAGATTAGGTTTTTTTTAATAAAAATTTTCAATACAAACACCGAATTAGTGATTCCTGAAAGATAATAGATGTCAACATTCTGTTTGCAGTGGGGTGTTAATACCTACCGTAAGGAGAACATTACGCAACATTATGCAACAAATATATCTAGCAAAAGATGGCTTCATATAATTGAGCCATACGGTTAATATAATCATGTATACACAATGGCATAACATGTATATACATTGGTATTTAATTAATGTTACAATTTAGCAATTCTACATTTCCTGACATTATAATGGAAATAGAAACCTGAAAACGTTCTTTACTTTTTAAATATTTAATATTCATATGTTGAACTTAGAATAAGTATAATGGATTGTACCAGGCCTTCCTTTTAGAAATGATTTCAATTTTTCTTTTTCCATTCTTATGTGAGAACTTGTAGTACCGCGTTAAATACACGTATATGAACACATCGCTTCGACGATATTAATCTTTTTGTTTCTTTCAATTACAAATTCGTTCAAAGTGATTTTTGAGATTATCTGTTTAATACATTTCAATCGTTTTATTTTAGGCTCTTGGCGGTTTTAGACAGCAAACCCAGTGTAGTGAAAGCGGCTGCGACATCTGAATCCTTGTTACTTGAGACTTACGGTGTGAAACTTCCTGAACCGACCGAAATAAATAAAGCTCATTTAACAATCGACTCTGTGTCTGTTGACATTTTAAGGATGTATCATCCTGTTCTGCTTTCTAGTGTGTTCCCAGCAAAGACTGTAGGTGATGGTAACTGTATGTACAGATCTGTGTCAAAAGCTCTAACTGGGACTGAGTCCTTCCATGTACTGTTAAGGTTACTTTCGTCCATTGAGATCCTGACCCATCCACAGTTCTACGATACCGCGCACCGAAAGCACATCGACCTTGTCAAAGACAACAGAATCGTGCCCGGTACATACAAAGACATTATAATTGACTCTCTCAAAAACAAAGTAAATGTTCAGCTAAGTGAATGTTCAGCTGTTTGATATTAACAGTGCGTACGCCGTATCTTGTTGTTGAGATGCCCAGAAATGGGTAGGACTCCACTGTTACTATTAAACCTCTTCGCATGGACATCTAAATTATTTTTTTCAGTTTATTGGGAATAGGTTTTTTTCTGCCACACATCTTGTCATCGTGATTGTTTTTTCTTTTTGTTTGTTTGTATTATATTATATATTATATTATCGTCTTTATTATCAATCAGATGAATTTTAATCATGTTATGTGATTTAAAATAGTAGCTATATGTCATATGCCTGAGACGCTTCTTAAATAGTTGCTGAATGATTTTACATGCTTATTATCATTTATATTTTTATGATGTGTTAATCCTTACATTTTTTTAATAGTAGCTTCATATATTCTGTGTTTTGTAAGAATTTGCTATCTGCTTTGCTGACATATTATTGACTGTGTACCAATAAAAAAATATTATGAACTAATTTCAGCATTTAGTTATCAATTAAAGTCTATGAAGTATAAATCATATTGAGTTTCCACCTGATTACTGGTAATTACTAGAGATTGCGCAACATAGTCTTTATCTCTAATGCGAGTTATCGCTCTTTGAACTAATTGACGCTTCGAGAAACAACACTTTAAAATATTTAATTATGGTAGGAATTATGCATTTATGAAAATTTTAAGCATTAATCTTTATGAAATTCATCATGTAAAGTCATTTGAAGGGGCATTTCGGTGATTTCAATGGGCATTCCGGTGATTTGTAGGGGCATTTCGGTGATTACGGGGCATTCCGGTGATTCATGTTACCCAAAAACTTCATATGCTGTAAGGATTTGTTTTATTAGGAAAGCAGTCACTGACTGGGAAAGTTGATTTTATATGGATTTCTCCCGAGGAAACCTCAATTTCTGAAAATCCTAGAACACAGACTGTTGATATGTATGGATTTGCGAACAGAAAAACAAATGTACGAATTAAAATACAACGCCAAATTGTAGTAACAAAGTCACTTCCGCAAACTTTTGTCAACAACCGCCATGATTTTTTGTTTTCACCTGTCATTTGACCTGCAACAGGTAAATTTCTCTCCTCAAGTACGTATAATATTTTTTTTCCAGAATTTAACGTATATACTTACTGTCTCTTTCGCTATATTGAGCGAAATTGATTTTGACTAGTGTAAAAAGGAGAATTAATATCTTCAAATGCGCCATCCCAGCGCTTACCGCATTTCAAAACCAAGTTGCTTCCCTTAGTCATCAAATCACGTGACATCGAAAGGAGATGTTCTTGCTACGTAAACTTATTATCAACGCTTAGCACGTAAAAAGTCGTGCAGAAATAATAATGTTTATAAATATTCACGTTTATATTTTTGAAAGCTTGATTCATATTCGTAAATACTAATAATAATAAAAATAAAACACCAATTAACCTTAAGGTAGATATCGTACCTAATATTTCTGATAGGTAGATTTTCCTAGTTTTTCTCAAAGATGAGGTTGAATAAACATACTTCAGAATTTGAACTCCCATTACATTTCTATGAAGATTTTCCCACCAAATATCTTCCCTTTGGAAGAATTTTTCCTCAAATTATTTGCATTTGAAAAGGAATTTTTACAGTTCATATTTGTTTTTTTACCATACAAATTTTTATGTAAAAAAAATCTTGAAAATATTTTGAGCATATTATTTTTACTGTGATAAAAATGTGATAATTAATTATTTTTGTGAAATTTTTAATTTGAAAAATGTTGTTAAAAAAGCCATCTGTTTTACCAAAAATGCCAAGGCAACTCTTTTAGACCTTATTTTATTAAACCAAGATTGTGATTTTAAAAAAGTGTGTAATTTTGGAACTGGAATTAGTGATGTTCATAATTTTATGTCTATTCAACTAAATTGTGAACTGCCGAAACAAATTCCTAAAAGGCGGATGTGTAGAAGTTTTTAAAATTTTGATGTTCTAAATTTTTCTCAAGACCTTTCTAGTCAAAAATTTGATTTTAGTAATTTTAGCGATGTAAATGTTGCATATTCTGATTTTAGTAGAAAATTTAATGACGTGGTGGATAAACATGCACCTCTTAAAGAGAGAAAAATTATTACCAAACAAGTTCCGTATATGAACTGTGAATTGAAAAAAAGCTGTTTTTAAGAAGAAAATGTTATATAATAAATTTCAAAAATGTAATAATGACAGAAACTGGGAGAATTATAGGAAACAACGCAACTATGTTACAAAGTTAAAGAAAAAGTCAATTAATCAATATTTGTGTGTTGGTGGCTTAATAACCACAGGGTAGTGATATGCGTCTAGCGCAGTAGTGATCGAACGTCTCTAGATCGCTACTGACGTTGGCTTGTCTACGTGTAGACAAAAAGGGGAGCAGCGTAAGCAGAAGCCTTCCTCTGCCAGTACATAGCCTATACACTACCAAGACTCCTTCAATTTGCCTCCCCGAGGTAACACACGGTAACTTGGGTCTAGTACTCAAGGCTAACACGAAGGGGATCTCGGAGTAACAAGGACCCTAGAGGTGTAGAGTGCAGGCCCATCGGCGCGTGGAACACGCCCTGGCTCTCACCAACCTTGCCCCACCTATGGGTTAAATAGATCGCTGCCTTGTGATGGACTGTTGAGTCAAAGGCTACGGGAGACAACCCAGACAGAAAACGATGGTCAGACTGGGATCAAACCTTTGAAAGGGAACCTGTCTAGGAGAGGAAACTCTGATGTAAAACCCGGCTAGAAAGGAGTCGTCACCCATGGTAGGGAACCTATCTAGGAGAGCTGACTCTGATACAAAAGCATGTGAGGGACTTGCTGACCACCACATTAAAATAAAGCTGAAGCTAGAGGGCCAACCCCCCACTAGTGGATACAAATGGTTACAGAAACGATTACAGTAAAAGTCATTCCTCGGACTCGTCAACGACTAGAGAAAGAGGACCAAACCAAACATCGAGGACAGCAAATGACGCGAAAGCTAATGAAGTTGTTCTCACCGAAACAACCAACAACCATAGGCACTTGGAATGTTAGAACAATGTATCAAAGTGGCAAAAGCTTGCAAATTGCGAACGAAATGGATAGATACAATATCGAAATTCTAGGACTCAGCGAAGTAAGATGGAATACAGCTGGAATGACAACACTATCTTCAGGTCATACGGTCATATTCTCAGGAAATCCAAATGAAGACGACATACATGACAAAGGCGTGGGAAACATGCTTACAAAGAAAGCCAAGAAATCGCTTTTGTAGTGGAATCCAATATCTGCAAGAGTGATATCAGCTAGATTTGACACTCGATTCCAGAAAACAACATTTATACAGGTGTATGCACCAACAAACACCGCAGACGAAGATGATAAAAATGACTTCTACAACTTATTACAATCAGTTGTTGATGCCGTTCCTAAAAGAGACATCCTTATCATCTTAGGAGATCTGAATGCCAAAGTAGGTGATGACAGAGGAGGTAGAGAAAGGGAGATAGGACCACATGGAATAGGGCAAATGAATGAGAACGGAGAGATGTTTGCTGACTTTTGCGCTATAAACAGTCTAGTAATTGGCGGTACTTGGTTTCCACATAAATCTTGTCATAAAACCACCTGGATTTCACCATCTGGAGACACTGAAAACCAAATAGACCACATAACAATAAGCCGTCGATGGAGATCTTCATTACAAGATGTACGAACAAAACGTGGAGCAGACGCAGCATCAGATCACCACCTTGTAATTGGAAAAATTAAACTCAAGCTTTTAACAACAAAGAAAAGAGAGACTACAAAAAGGAAGTTTAATGTTGAGAAGTTTAAAGATCAGAAAGTGAAAGAAAACTTCCAAATTACACTCAGGAACAGATTTAGTACTTTATTAGATCTTGACAACGAAGAAATGAAAAATGATATTGATGACATCTGGAATTCAACAAAGACAGCCATTCTGGAAGCATGCGAAGAAACAGTTGGTTTCATTCAAGTGAAAAGAAAGAAATGGATGTCAGATCAAACATGGGATACAATATCTGAAAGAAGGGAAATAAAAGAAAAGTTGATGAGTGCTAAAACCAGACAGCAAAAGAAAAACCTGCAAGACCTTTACAGCGCAAAAGACAGAGAAGTGAAGAAAAGCTGTAAAAGAGATAAAAGAAACCATGCTGAAAAGTTAGCAGTAGAAGCTGAAAACGCCTGCTTAAAAGGAGACATCAAAACATTGTATAACATCACAAGACAACTCAGTGGAAAGATCTCTCAAAATGAAAATTTACCAGTCAAAGATAAAAACAACAATACCCTCACAAAGCTAGAAGATCAGCTTGACAGATGGAAAGAACACTTTAGTGAGGTATTGAACAGACCACCACCAACAAATCCACCAATACTTGAAGAAGGTCCAACACTTAACATAGAGACTGACAAAATTACCGAAAATGAAGTAAGAAAAGCCCTAAAACATCTTAAGAATGGGAAAGCAGCGGGAATCGATGGCATACCACCAGAAGCCCTCAAGTCCATGAATGACACTACCATTCAATATCTTCTTGGGCTATTAAACCAGATATGGGAAAAAGAAAAAATTCCAAAAGACTGGCAAAAGGGACTCTTGGTAAAACTACCTAAAAAGGGGGACAAATCCAATTGCAACAACTGGAGAGGAATAACTCTTTTTTCCATTCCTAGTAAAATCCTATGCAGTATAATCTTACAAAGAATGAAAGAAGAGATTGATAGCAAGCTGAGAGATGAACAAGCTGGATTTAGACAAGAACGATCATGTGTCGACCAGATTGCAACACTCAGAATAATTATTGAGCAAACGATCGAATGGCAGTCATCCCTATATCTAAACTTTATTGACTTCCAGAAAGCATTTGACAGCATAGATCATCAGGTCTTGTGGAACATTCTAGGACACTATGGGATTCCTCCTAAGATTATTTCCATGATTAAGTTACTGTATGAAGAATTCTCTTGTCAGGTCATACATGCTGGTACATTGACGGATCCTTTCCCTGTAACAACTGGCGTAAGGCAAGGATGCATTCTCTCTCCCCTTCTCTTTCTCATAGTCATCGACTGGATAGCAACAACAGCTTACAACGACCCTCATGGTATACAATGGACACTAACATCTCGTCTAGAAGACCTCGAATTTGCAGACGACATATGCACACTATCGCATCGTCTTCAAGATTCCCAACACCAGGTCAACCATCTCGAAGAAACAGCTAAAAGAACAGGATTGTATATCAACACAGCCAAAACCAAAGCCATGAGAATCCAACAAAACCAGATGGATCCAATATTGGTAAATAACCAACAGATAGAGAATGTAGATAAATTTACGTACCTTGGAAGTGTCATGAGTACAACTGGAGGCACTGACGAAGATGTACAAGCCAGAAAGATGAAAGCATTACAGGCTTTTTCCATTCTAAAGCCAGTATGGAAAAGTAGAACACTGAGAACGACTACTAAGATCAAAATTTTCAACAGCAATGTTAAGTCTGTCCTGTTATATGGTTGCGAGACCTGGAGAGAAACAGAAAACACCATGAAATCTATACAAGTCTTTGTTAACAAGTGCCTAAGAAATATACTGAATATCAGATGGCCAGAAAAAATAACAAACAAGAAACTCTGGCAAAGAACAAAACAACAACCAATAGAAAACACCATTCGAACCCGAAAATGGAAATGGATTGGTCATACTTTAAGGAAGAACAATAAAAACACTACAAAGCAAGCTTTAGATTGGAATCCCCAAGGGCAAAGAAAAAGAGGAAGACCAAAGAACACCTGGAGGAGGGGTTTGAACTCTGAACTGAAGAGAGTAGGACTAACGTGGAAGAATTGTAACACCATCGCCCAAAACCGAAGCGAATGGAGAGAAACTGTAGTCGCCCTATGTCCACCCATGGACGAAATGGAATAAATCAATCAAATCAATCAATATTTTATTGAAAGATGCGCGGGCGGTCCGAAGTCGAAAGACTTTTGACCAACCGTTACGCCGTTTTTGACCAATAAAGGCAGCATCAGTCAAAGGGAGATAATATTTTCGGAAAATTCTGCTCTAAAAACAGAGCAAAGTGAAATCAGTGAAATTTTTAATGATTACTTTGTAAATGTTGCTAAAACTATTGGAAACAATCAAATGAAGGTTGATGAGGATCACCCCAGTATAAAAGCCATTCAAGAAAATCACCCTGACTTAATTGATATTCCCTTTTCTTTTGATCATATTACTGAGGATTTTGTACGTAAGAGAATCGAGAAAATAAATGTTAAAAAAGCTACTGGTATTGACCGCATTTCCCCCAAATTACTTCATCTGGCAAAACCCGTCATTATCAAGCCCATTACAACTTTAGTAACTTTGTCTTTGTCCTCATCTTCCTTTCCTGATTGTCTTAAACAAGCACAAGTTGCTCCAATACATAAGAAAAATAGTATTCTTGAGAAAGGCAATTACAGACCAGTTAGTGTCCTCCCTGCAATATCCAAAATTTTTGAAAGTGCTATTCAAATCCAGTTGGTAGAACATTTTGATAAAGTCTTCAATCCGTTTTTGGCCGCTTTTAGATCTGGTTTCGGTTGTCAATCAACTCTTTTGCGTGTGATTGAAGATTGGAAAAAAGCCTTAGATAACAGCGAATATTTAGCTGCAATTTTAATGGACCTTTCTAAGGCCTTTGATTGCCTTTCTCACGATCTACATTTACTTAAACTCAAATACTATGGTTTATCAAAGTCTGCAACATATTTACTTACTAGTTACCTTTCTAATAGGAAACAATGTGTCAAAATCGGTCAAAATACTAGTAGTATGATGGATATATTTAAAGGGGTACCTCAGGGATCAATACTTGGTCCAGTTTTCTTTAATGTATTTATAAATGATTTATTTTTCTTTGTGAAAAAACTGTTCTCTTTATAAATATGCTGATGACAATACTCTTTCAAAATCTGGTAAATGTTTAAATTCTGTTATTTCATCTTTAGAAGAGGACAGTAAATCTTTAATGAAATGGTTTTCAGATAATAAAATGCAAGCCAATCCTGAGAAATTCCAAGCCATCTCGGTTGACAAGAGAACACATGACAAAAATATTACTTTTGATTTAAATGGTATTAGTATTTCTTGTGATGAAGAAGTAAAATTACTTGGTATTACAATTGACTTCAAATTGAATTTTAATTCACATATATCAAACATTTGTAAGAAGGCTGCAAGGCAATTAAACGTTTTAAAAAGAATTGGAAAACATTTGAACAGACTTGGAAAACTTACCATTTATTATTCATTTATCATGTCAAACTTTAGTTATTGCCCTTTGACCTGGCACTTTTGTAGTGAAAAGAATACTACAAAAATTGAAAAAAATCAGGAACGTGCGCTCCGTTTTATTTATGATGATTATTCCAGCTCATACGATTATCTTTTGGACCTTTCGAAATTACCATCTTTGAAAACCCGCCGGATGCGTACTATTGCCTTGGAGACCTTCAAAATCATTAATAAGGAATGTCCTGTATTTTTGCAAGATCTGGTTATTATTAAAAATAGTAATTATAATTTTAGGTATAAAAATACAGCTGAGGTGCCCCGGCCAAAAACTACATCTTTTGGCAAAAAATCTTTTAGATACTTTTAAATCTTTTAGGTTTAGAACTCTTTACCAAATGAGACCAGATCACTTACTTCCTTTAACCAGTTTAAGACCTATATAAGTATTTGGTGTGGAGGCAAAAAATGTAATTGCACTGCTTGCAAGTTTCAGCCTGTGCTGTCTCGTGTCTGATTCCCCAGTTTCTGATCTGATCATGGTTTTATAATTGAATATGATATCTGAATTTTAATTATGTCTATAGCCTTATAAAGTGTGTTTCCCCTGACTTAAAGATCGGTATACAGAATGGTGCTTACTGCCTGGTACTTGATCCTTCTGTCTGGAGCACCATATCTTTCTATGGTTAGTATATGTTTTACTACGTATTATTTATAATAATTATGTATTTTGTATGATGGAATGTATTGTTTTACTGTTTTGTACATTTTATAGTCGGTTAAAGAGCTTATAAGAGCTCGTGTTGATTTGTTAAAATGTATATATGTGCCGACTCTAAATGAAGTTTACTTACTTACATCATTTAAACACTAGTAGTTTTTTTTTTTTAAATATTTCCGTAAGATTTTGCAAGATGACAGAAAAGAATGCTTAAAGTAACAGCTATTATCAACATTTATAACCAGTGTCTTCGATAGGTTCTAAAATGTATAAACCGTACCCGTACCAAGTTTTCGGCATACCCAAATACTATTTTACCAATTTCTTTATTATTACTATATATATATTTCCAGCTGGAAGTTGGCACACATTTACACAATGACATGATGGCTAAGCTAGAATTAATGATTTGTAATACTTTTTTCGAAAAAAAATTCGATTTTCTGCTTTCAAAAGCTCTAAAATGTGTAACCAAAAATTTCCGTAGTCCTATATTTTTGTGATTTGTATATTTTTAATGCACATTTGACATCAAAACATCACAACATTATCGAAATATTCATAGACGATCTATTTAAGTCGCATAATACTGTTTATGAAACTTCCCTTTCACCTGGATAAGATCGTCTCCATTCTTTGCTGGTGCGGGAATTGACGCTCGGTACGACTCGAAATTCAAACGCAATCATTTCTTATTCGAAATAATATCTTATCTTTCAAAACTTTACCCAAAGTATTTAAATGAAGTTTTCACCTCTTATTGTTTTCAGAAAAACGTAAAATTCGGACTGGAAAGTGAGAAATAGTCAATTATCAGTTTGGTACGATAACTTCCGATTATATATTTAAGACACCAGAAAACCGATCAAACAAGAAATATTAGAAAATTATACATCATTTTCTTAACTAGAAATAAATCAAAACGAAATTTTGCACATCTAATGCAATTTTCAGCTCTTAACATTCCGTAATATATAATGAATATTTTAGTAATACATTATTTGGGTACGGGGAAAAGATGGTATGGGTACGAGTTACAAATTTTAGACCCTATCCAAAAATTTTCCTTTTCGGTATACATATTTCGAAACCTCGCTAGAAAAATAGATAATTCATATTCGCAGAGCTGCATGCACCACTAATATAATCTTCTTCTTGTGGAGAAGTCAGGCATCGACCATTTAATTCGGAAGAAGGTGTCCTGGGTGTTTTTTTTTCAAGTTAAAAAACACAAACAAAATAAGTATTCCACTTTTGGGATTTTTTTCTCCGTCCATTGAACAACAAAAGGAAATAATGATTCTATATCACCCCTTACTTAACAAGGCAGATTTCCTAGTAAAAACGCTGATTTCGGTTGCTACTGAAATATAGATATAAATAAAAATTGTGCGCTTGCGCGAAAAAAAAAACAATCTTATCTGACATCAACTCCCAACCTCCTCAGAATAAAAATAGTCGATGTCTAAGCCGATACCCCTGCTCTTGATAATTTATTCTGTATTATTGCCGGAATGAAAACAATCAAAATTAATGGCCCTAGCAAGTATACGGTAGGCTGAGAGTAATAGCTACCAAGTATTTTATAATATATAAACATGTGTCAGAGAATTCTCTCTTGGTAAAACAATCAATTACTTAATATTTGCAGAAGTAATTCTAGATCTGTATGATGGTTGTATAGGATTTCGAACGCCTACATGTAACAGCAGAACTTTATTGCATCATTTCATAATTTTGCATATCACTTTTTTTTTTCAGTTTGCGACCGGTTGCTTAAAGCCTTTTTTCTACATACGGTGATGAATCTAGTGGAAATGATCTTTTTTATTCACACTTCACAGAACCTCCAACAACTAGTACTGCTGACATGTCGATCAACATAGAGTGTTCTATACCTATAAATGATAATTTTGTAGAAAAGCAAATTTGTAAATTAGGCATTAAAAAGCAACTGGCTATGATTAAGTATCACCACAGATTTTGATATTGGATAAGCCAGTTATTATACAACCAATTACAAATATGATAAATAAGATTTACAGGTTGCACAAGTTGTACCAGTGCATAAAAAGAGTAGTGAACTTACAAAAGGTAATTATAGACCTGTCAGTGCTTTACCACCAATCTCAAAATTTTTTTTCAAAGGGCAATTTATGTACAAATAAATGATTTCTTTGAAAATTTTTACAATGTTTATTTATCAGCTTTATAGAAGAATGTAGTTGCCAGGACACTTTAATAATAATATTAGAAGTTTGGAGAGCTGAGCTGGATAAAAAATAAATTTGCTTCTGCAATTTTAATGGAATGCTGTCGATTGTTTACAATATCATCTTTTACTACATAAACTTAAATCATAGTGATAGTGGCCTATCTCTTTTTGATAGTTATTAAAGTAATAGGAAACAATGTGTAAAAATTGGATCTGTCCATAGTACTTTTTTTTTTATCACTATATAAATGTGTACCTAAAGGATCAATTCCAGTCCCATGTTTTTTTTACCATTTTTATTAATGACATTTTTAACCATATTGATAATAGCAACTTGTACGATTATACAGATGACAATACCTTATCATATGGTGCTGAAACTGTAGACAACAAAGTAAATACTCTTAAAAATGAAAACAAAGTACTTATCAAATTGTTTTTGTGACAATCAAATGCAAGCTAATCTAGATAAGCCTCAAACAATACTATCGGCAGAAATACTTTCAATGAAAACATATCATTTGACCTAGATGGTAACATGAAGTGGTAAAGCTAGTGGAGGTAACTTTTAATTATACTCTAAATTTCAAACCTCGTGTGTCAAAAATATGTCAAAAACATCTCAACTGCAAAATGTCCTAAAAAGGATTGGAACTCGTCTGAATAAGCTTGGAAGATTGACAATATATTATTCTGTTACCTTATCAAACTTTAACTACTGTCTACCCGTATGACAGTTTTGTGGTGAGACAAGTACAAAGAAAATTGAATACATTCAGGAAAGAACATTAAGATTTACAAGTATGTATAATGTTATATGTCAACATATGAAAGCTGTTACTTAAGTCTAATCTCCCACAAACGAAAATCAGACGATTACGTTTTCTTGCAATACACTTTCAAGATTATCAATGGTAATACCCCGACTTACTTACAAGACCTTATTAAACCTAAAAACTCTTCATATTCTTTCAGATATTCTAATACAGTAGAACAACCAATTGGTAGGAACCACCAGATATGGCTTACATTCTTTTAGGTATGTTGTCCCGAAATTATGGAACAATTTACCACAGGAAATCTTAGGTGCATTTTAAGGGACTCATTGAAGAATGGAACGGTGATGTATGTAATTGCCGTTTTTGTAGATAGCACATATCTCATAGATGTCTTTGTTATTTGCATGCTTTATTTTTGATTGTATGAAATACTTTTCAGTTTTAGTTTGCTTCTATTCATATGGCATGCCTTATGTCTGACATACTTATGTATGTCTATGTTTGTATGCGTTTTATTTGTCTTAAATTATTAGAGATTGTGTTCTTTTTTTTTGTTTTAATTATATATCGACCTAAAAATAAATATTACATGACTTAAGAGAAGTTTAGAGAAGTTCCGAGAAGATAAAGAAATTTAAATAAATTTAGGTAACTTAACTAAAAAAACAGTGAAGAAACCAATCAAAAAGCTTGTTATAAATCTAATTAAGTTACTATGGAATTAATATACAAAACGACTAATTTTGGAAGATCGAGTTCCTTTCTGTAGCAGGTCGTCTCAAGTGACATCTTGATAATGGGATAAACACCTCTGCTTTATGATGCAAACCGGACTATACGGTCTTATTTTATAACAGAAATAAATTTTTAAAAAATAAAGAAAACAGGTGTGTATGTGTTATGTAGGTGATCAAATTGTGAGGCAATGTTTGATAGACTGATCCATGTTCATTAGCACCAACTAAGAAAAAAGAAACTGAAATGTTTTTTTTTAATATTATCTACTGATAAAGGTGAATTTGTAAAACAGGAAAATATAGAAATTCAAGCAATCTCAGTCACAAAATATATTTATTTGATTCGCGAGTTTTTTTTTTTTATAATTCTAATGAAAATTAATCAATTAAAAGCATACGTAACTACACAATAACAATCTGATAGATTTTCTACATTGTTAATTGTTCAATAATTAATTAAAGTAATATCAAAGATAAATCTTGGTGCACCACTTAAGTTTTTTTTTATACGAAATCTTAAAATAATGCTATAATAATTGTAGATAAAGAAGTCAATTACCCTTGTGTGATGTTTGACGAAGATATTACGATTTTCAATACGTAATTAGCATTTATGGTTGATTTAAAGCAATGTCGCGGAAACAATTTAAACAATAACGGAACCACAAATAAATAGATCGAATTGGATAAATACAATGCCGACAAAAATTGTTTTAATTGGTTATTTATGACACTGAAAGCCTTTATTTTAGCCCTTTCAATCGTGGATGAAACTTTGAACGCATACTTAACAAGGTTTTGATAAGCAGCCGGCCCCAGAGGATAAAGCAAATATAAGTAAGGAAGTACGATCCTTGAATTGTAATAATATTTCGATGATTAATACAAAAAAATTGGCACTGCCAAGTTTTTATCGTGGAGAATGCTACATGATGTTATTGGCCAATCTCCACATAACGTTGCCCAATCACAACCGTAATGAGACAGGACAAAACGGTTTTACAAATTCAATGGACCATGTGGTAACTCGTATTTGCAGGGAGAAAAATGTCAACGAGAAACGATGGGAACATATAGTCTTATTGCAAGATTATGACTCGCATTTATCGGCGCCTTAATAAGACCTTTGTATGGCAACTCAAAAGCTCCATGTCAGATCTGAGTTATTGATTTGATGACCACTTACTACTGCAGATCAAAGTACATATAATATTGCGATGTCCGCTGAATTCGAAGTTGATATTTTTTCCCAAGGCTCGAATAACTAGACTTTAATAATACGTGGATTCTCGTCAGACAATAAATGGTATTTTCAGTGTAATGTAGATTGCTTAAAGCACATGACGCAATACAACAGTCAGAGGTTAAATCAAGTTCAATAGAGCAACCAAGATCACTTAAATAAACTCGGGAGCCTCACAACAACTAGCAAGATACATATATGAGCATATACTAGTGACATTCATTTAATGTGTCTGACACCATGTATTTTAGAGGATTTTTAATAGGAATATTTTTTATCTTGTTAATGTACAGAATAACCACAGTAACGACAATGTCTTATTCCACCATGGATGCTCTCTATAACAACCTGACTGGACTTAATAAGCACTTACGACCGCAGAAGGACTTTAATAACCCCACTATTGTGTACATCGAGTTTTATCTTCTAAATTTACAAGAGGTAGACGCTGTAGAAGGAATAATTTCAATGACCGGATTTTTCGTGGTTGGATGGATGAATGCAAATATGAAATGGGACCCTGACCATTTTGATGGAATACAACACATGATTCTGCCACAGGAAGCCGCTTGGAAGCCTCCTCTTCTGAACGCGAACACCGCAAAAGATTTTTCTATGATATTTGATTTAGAGGGGTTGTATCTGTATGCCCACAACTCTGGTTATACAACATGCTCGCCCGGTCAGTACCTTCATTTTTCTTGTGATATCGACACGACTTACTTCCCCTTTGATACACAGGATTGTCAGATGTATATTGTTGCGTGGGGTTATCCCGAAACAGAACTTATACTTTTCCCAAGTGCTTCTGTTGTCAATCTGGAACACTATTCTACAAATAGTGAATGGGAACTTTCTAATAATACAGTTAAAAACCTGGCACCTTCTCTACTTAGTTTCAGATTTAAGTTAAAGCGCCGTCCTCTATTCCTCTTGGTGACGCTTGTTATACCCGTTGAGCTATTAGCTCTTTTAAATATTACCGTCTTCTTGTTACCTCAAGAATCAGGAGAGAGGATAGGATTCTCTATCACCCTCCTGCTGGCAGTTGTTGTTTTCCTGACGATTGCTCAGGGACTACTTCCTGCAACAGCAGAACCTCGACTTTCTGCCATTTGTATTATTTTGATCATGAACCTTGCACTGAGTGGACTTATATTAATTTCAATTATTATTAGCTCTAGAATACATTTTAAACCACCAAACGAAAAAGTTCCTAATTGGATTAAAACATTGGCTCGTTTTAAGTTTTGTTGCAACTCTAATAAAGTCATAAGCATGGACAGTCAGATGACGGATGTAACTAAATCGGACAGCGACGAGACGGGCAAGACCAAACAGAAAGTTACATGGCACCAAATTGCTAGACTTTGGGACTGTTTGTCGTTTGTGTTCTACTTTCTTGTATTAATAGCAGGAAATCTAGTATATACTTTTGATGTCATTAATGGACAGTTGTGAATTTGTACGAGTTCACAATATTATCTATGTATTTCTTACACGAATCACGTTAATCTTGGATAAATCAAGCTTAAATCGAAAGCCGATGCTACTGGTCAGTCGCCTTAACTAGAAATGATCCAAAAGCATGCCGGATTATATTGTTCACATTAACTGGAATTTAACATAGTCTTTAGCAGTCTGTGGGAATTAAAACAGGTAAATTTAAAATGAAACATGATAAAACATATATTGAATAGCATTATAAGATCATGTGAAAATTCGTAACACAAGTGTTAATGGCCGTTGAGATTTTCTTGTACATGTTCGAATAAATTTAAGCTATTTATGTAATATTATCAATGTTTGTATATTCTCTCTGCAACTTTTTATAGTTTATGAGAATAAATTAAAGTAAAGTAAAGTAAACCACTGTTGCGAAATACTGTATAGACGTACTGATATTCGCGACTTTTTGCAATTTACAAAAAATCGCGAATGCTATATAGTAACTGCAAAATATGAAATACTAGTTATTTTTCCAAACCGCCAAAATGGAAATCCGCGAATAAGTTCATTTACAGATTACACGAAAATTATTTCTTTTACAGGGTTAAGCTGTATGACTGTCTAAAATCTGAAACAGATTAGTGTAAGATGAAAAAATACATATAAATACAATGTACAAGTTAATTGAAGACATGTATGAATATCAAGAATAGTTTTTTTTTTAAATATATATTTGTATAATGAATTTTTTTTGTAAGAGTCTGAACGTACTTAATCGTAAATAACTTTGTCAAAATCTAGCACCTGAAAAGATAGCTAGAGTAATCTCCCTTGTTCAATAACAAATTAAAGTATTTAATATATTTTTATTGATATTTATGATATATTCTAGCAAGTTAGATTCGGAATATCCTGTGTTGTTTTAGGTTAAGGGAAAACTTGATTAGATTGGACTTAAATTACTCAAAATGTGAGATATTGAATTTTTGTAATTGACGGTCATTTTATTAGTATTTTATAGTGCATGATGTAAAAATCGAATCGAAACTTTATAGAGGCCAAAGTACGTAAAATGTTACAAACTTTAAATAAAATGTTAATCTATTTATAGTATTATATTTTGAATTATATATATACTTTTTCTTTTAATGTATGTGTATATGGGGCTTTTTGGGGCATTTTAAACAAAAGGAAAAATTGATTAAACAATAAATCTTTTAATCTCTTCTGCAGACCTATAACCCCTCCTGGTTTACTACGCGCCACTCTGCTAGTAGTACGTTAGCTGAGATAACCCACCGTGCACCCCACTCATCAACCAAAATATGATTTTCAGGTACCCTCATACCTCCCATTTACGAATCTTTTTGTCGCCAAAAAAAAAAAAAAATAATAATAAAATAACCTGAATCATTTTTTGGCTACTGTTTATACCTCGTTGAGGCAAAAATCAATTTTTTATGTTTTCTACTCTTTTTACAAAACGAAGTAAACTGTCATACATGTATTATCATGTAGCCCGATGTCTCAGCTTTACAAAGGTACCAAGAAGGTTGCGACAGCACATAGGGTTTTGTGGTAAAATGATAAAATGTACCCCTATCCCACCGAAAAATCGCTTAAATTGACATGTTTTTCCATGTCAACTCCATAGAGTATTTATACTTCAAGAAAAAATAGCTTATTTAGTATGTCCAGAAAAAAACTAATTTTCCAAAAAAAGAACTTGCAAAAAATGTTAAAAAATACTACCCTTACCCCTTAAAAAACTGGTCTCAGTATCAAACAGAATTCTCATTCACAGCATACTGACACCGTAAAACTGTTTTAGGCATTCATAATTAAGATAATAATGTAATTTAACTGGAATTTATTATAGTACTTAGCAGTTTGTGGAAATTAAAACAGGTAGATTTAAAAATGAAATAAGATAAAGCGTATTGAATAGCATCTTTAAAAAAATACTACCCCTACCCCTTGAGAAAAGGGGAATTTTCATAATTTCATATTTTCTACCATTTCACCTATAATTAGCCATTTTTTTTTCAAATACCGTACTTCAGACAAGTATTTGTATATTCAAATACAATTTTATAAATTATATAGTGTCATGGCTTTCTAATTCGCACGAGTAATAAATATTTGAACTATTCCAAGTCAAGTTAGGTGAAAAATTGCCATACCCATCCATTGAAAGAATAATTAAACATGAACAAAACTGTAGCATATAATTGATGTACAAAAAAGACATGGATACTCGTCTTTTATTTATCGATCTATTTAACATACCTGCTCATTTTAATCGCGTACCTTTCAGTTTCAATGCGACAATAATGAGTTTTTCATAAATGGGAAATTTTCAGAGTTTAATATTTTCTTCCATTTCACCTGTAATGGGCATTTTTTTCAAGTACCCTACTTCAAACAAGCTTTTGTATATACAAACACATTTATATAGCATCTTACCTTTCTAATGAGCCAACCAATGCACAATTAAACGTATTCTAGGCCATTTGGGCGAAAGAATGGTACCCTCTAATGGGTGATATGGAAGAAAATATGAAATTCTGAAAATTCCCTTTTTAAAAAAAAACCTCATTATTATCATATTGAAACTGAAAAATTAGCGCCTGAAATGAGAAGATATGTTGGATACATCGATAATTCAAACAATAGCGTCCAAATGTCTATTGTACACCGTTTATATGCCAAAAATAAACATTTTGGTTCACGTTGAGGTATTTTTTTCATGGGTAGGGGTGACAATATCCCACCTATTTTGACTTGAAAAAGTTCAAATATTTATTATTTGAGCACATTTGGAAGCTAAGACACTATATTAATGTACCGTATCACACAACAGCTTGTTTAAACTACGGTATTCTGAAAATGATACAATAACGGGTGACATAGAAGAAATTCTGAAAATTCCCTTTTTTACGATTTTATAGTAATTGTGAAACCAAAAGGAAAATCTAAGAGCCTTAATTGATCAGATATGTTTGGGTACATCATTATTTTAATAGTGAATGCCTAAGATTTGAGTTTAACGGTGTCAGTACGCTGTGAATGAGAAAAATCTTGGCTTTTTGACCCAGTGGGGAACAAAAATAGGCTAATACTGAAAATGAATCCGAGAATATTCTTTGGCGACAAATTGATTCGGTAATGGGAGGTATAAATGTATGTAAAAATCACCATGAAGTTGATGGGGGAGGGGATGGTGAGGGTGCACGATGGACCCTCCCAGCCTATGGACTATAGCTGTAAAGCTTTGAAATAGCGAATACACCACGCAGGAGATAGCATCAATTTATGCATGTTTTCGTTGTAAAGCGAAAACCTTCGTCAACATACTTTATATATTGTGGTTTCTTTTCTTAGTTTGACTTGTAATACCAAATGTAATTGTTTATCAAGATTTTTTACAAGTTAAGCACCATAGAGCAATATTTTGAAGGGGGTAATTCATAGAAAACAAGTACAAATTGAATATGTGAAAAAAATATTAAGTAGTAGCATATCTGATCAATGTTTACTGTTATTTTATTCTTTTTATATGAGCAAGCAATTCTAATTACATTCTAGAAACCATCATATGCCATATACTCACCCTTTCATAAATGTCTGATTTTTAATTTGGATCAGTACTTAAATAATTAAACATGTAATTGTAGAAACATCAGAGGAATCAAATTGATTCGAAACGTTTTTAGTCCCAAAACAAATAGAATTTGAACATATATCAACACAAAATGCCAATCAAATCAAAAGAAAAATAATACCTACCACCAAAGACCAAGAGTAGAAGGAAAGCTAAATAACACTGAAACAGTTCCCTCTCGACAACTATGTGAATGATTTAGAGACCATAGACTATTATAAGCCATAGAGTACCTGTTCAGATTCCACGTGTGGGTGAATCAGATGAGTCTTAGAAGTATGATATATCAATAGTAAGCCTGGACATGGATACCGATCTGTAAAGAATAATTTGTCTGTTAAGTTTTTACCAATCATAAGCACGGGAAAGACATTTAATACTTTCTTCATACGACACAAATAAGCTAAAGTCATTCTGGGTTGTCATTCGGTCATTTTATCTTATATTTATTTCTTATATGGCATGAGCTTTGATGAACACAACTAGAAGGTAATTACACATATAATCACAGATAACAAAATATATATATTATTCAAACTACTTTTTATCAAGCAGTTCAAATAATAGCATAATCACATCATACAGGTTCCGTTATATTCAGCAGCACACTGTAAAATATGTGTGTGGCATGCACTATTAGGTAAAATCCATACGGTTATACTAATAACGAATCATCTTTACGGGTTTGCGTAAGAGCACTTAGTAAAGCTGCAAAGTAATGACAAAACATTTCAATCATTAGGTCTCACCAAAGTTCACGTCAATCGTGTGCAACAAGAGTACAAATATATTGATGAAGAGTCCGCCACATACCAAGCAATTACAGTTTTGTACTAATAAGAATTTCAATGAGTTTTGTTATCAAATAATCTGTCGGATTACTCTACAGCTTGAAGCTGTTTTACAAAAATATTGGGGCTAGCTATTTCTACTGATTCATGGAAGGCTATGTAAATCTCAGAATCACTATTGTTTCCTTTACTAATGACAATGAATGAATAAATGAATGAATTAACGAGCGCTAAAGTGTCGTTCTTAATCCAAACACTTTTGAATCATAGACAATGTTCTCTATATTATGAAAAAAATGGACATTAAAACACTTGCCCTTTTTCTTTGAATATTTGTTTATGACAAACTTTTAGAAAAGAATTGAAATCACAAGAAGGTTAACGAAAAAGCCGTTATCGATTGGCTACCAAGTCTAGAACATATGCAAAAACCCCCATTGAAAACCAACACATGAAGAAAATAAATGAAAATTTATCCCACATAACAGAAACATCTCCCCACGTTAATTCTGCATCCATATCAGTCTTTTTTTTATCAATGCACATGTCCTCACACTTATTCTCGCTGGTGTCTATTTTAGATGGTTTCCTATGTAAAATTTGCCGTACACTGAACGTCTGTATTCTCTTAATCCATCCGGGAATTTCTATTTCTTGTGGAGTGTAGAAAATTCGTGAACTTATCATGACAAAAATTGAAATCATTCCGCTCATTGTAACGTCAACCATAAGCAAAATGCAAATAGAAGACAACCTTGGAAGTGCCGTCGCCGGAAGTAGTGACTGCGCAATCGTCATGAAGACAACCATAGACAACAACATTGTAATGGCAAAACCTTTCCGTTCTCCCGATACTTGTGGTAAAATGAAGACAAAAATGTTGAGGGCTGCTAGAAACATAACAGGCATTATCAATGTTATTATCATAAAACTCGGGCGTCGTTTGAAAGACAACACAACATCCATTTTAGCGCCATCAGAATTATCAACGACAATGCTAGTGCCTGGCAAATCCCATTCACTATTAGAACTGTATGACGATAAATCAACAAGAGAATTTGTGAAGAATTTCAATTCATCTTTCTGCAGACCTGAAGGCTCAACAGTCATCACACATCGCTGAGAATCAAAGGGGGAGTAAGTCGTGTCAATACTGCAGCAAAATCTCAAATTCTGGTCAGGTTCCCAAACCACGAAACCAGATGACGAAATATACAGATACGAATTGTCTATACCAAAAACTTTCTGATTACCCGAAGTGTTGTCGTTTACAAGAGGAGATCGCCATATATACGATATCGGAGCTGCTACAAATTTGAGTCCTCCGTACAACGCCGGTGTCCAAGCAAGCGGCGCTCTGCCCAAGATATATGAAACTGTCCGCTGATTGTGACAACGCCATTAACAGCGTCCACTTCCATGATGTTGTCCAGGGTAAATCCTATAGTGATGTTAGTGGGTACGCTCTGATCAGTTTGCGGTCTAACATGTTTATTGTGACTACTCATTATATCAGTATATAGTTTTTCAACATCTGCAAGACTAGCCCCTTTGACAAAATCACTATGGAGAAGCAAGCTAAGGAATAAAGCTAAAGCAGAGTTCATCGTTCCAATTCTACCACTGCTAATACCTGTCATTAATATTTAAGAAATGGGACTGTAAGGATCATAAAAAAGAATTGATATTGAATCCAAAGTAAATCTTAATAACCGCATTTATATTGTTATCTGGGGAATAATACTATTGATATAGGTCAATATGTTTACCTTTATCCTTCAACGAGTGCAGATTTTAAATTACACTGAACACTTTTGAATTAGATTTTCGCTTTGTATTTACTCTGTTCCGTTATATTGTGTCGTTTTATACATGCAATTAGATAGAATAGGTTGGAATAGACAATGCAAAACCACTGAGTATTTATTCCTTGTATTACACTTGGTAGAACTTCTCGGTGAAGGACTTGGCTTCTCATTTCGATATTTTGGGATTATCTTCCTATGTATTTGGTTTTCATGCTGTTGATGAGAGGTTAATCATTGAAATACGTGTACAAAATATATCGGAAGTAGCAATATTAATATGAGTGGTATTTTTCTGTTTCTTCAATGTTCATACTTAATAATCATTTTTGACTTGGGTTCTCATACTTGGTTCTTTTAAATATGAAGTAAAATGAAACCTCAGTTTTGTATCTACGATTCCTTTTCACATGTTTATCTTTTTTGAAAGTTTTTATTATGCCAAATTAAATCAGCGCTGCATAATGTTGCTGTTAATCGTTTTATGGTCTACATTGAATGAAGATTAAAAGATCGATTGCTGATCAATATTGAAAAAAAAAAATAAACACTTGCAGGTAAAACAAAACATAATACATCTCACATATTTGATTTATCGAACATTCACTCAAAACTAAACACCATTCGTAATAATTTGAAAGCAATTAAGAAAAAAGCAATTAAACTCCCCTGAATTGACTAAAATCAAATATTGTACATGGAAACCGAAGTCGTTATAACTTGAGACGCTATTGAATCAATACTATAAAGGTAAATAGTAATAGAAAAAAAGTTAAAACGTTCGGTTGGAAATATTTCATGTAAAATTAGGACGAGAACAAGTTGAAACAAAATTAATTTCAAACGGAAAAGAAAATGGAGATGGTTCGAGGAACAAGGAAACGCTCCATATTGTCTGCCACCATAAATTTGGAGCGAAATGGGTGGGCAGAAAATTTTGCCATCTGTAGCGCCCATAAGGACCTTAATCTGAAAGAAATCTATAGATAGAGTGTTCTAGTGGAAGAAGCATGGTGCTCAATACACACATTGAGGGCCGACTCTCGTCCTTTTATGGTCTAATAAGAACAGATGCTTAATTCCAGCTTTTTGTTATGTCGTGAATTGGGTGGTCGGGACGGAGAGGTCGAGGGCATGGCATGGATCCTTGAGATGTCGACTGCCTCCCCGTCCGATACGTTTTTATGAACTCTATCTATTCGAGTGATATTTTGTTCGTTTGGGAAAACTAGTTCATGGTAGTCTTGGTGGAGCGGTGGTCTTTTCTTGCTATATCTGGCATGCACGTAGTTTGGTTTTGTATCCGTGGCCCATCGGACACTACATGCTTTCGAGACTGGCCTGGTAAATAAAGATATTAAGTTTTTACTCTTTATTGTCCTAAACGTACACAGTGATCAAAATATATTTTTCTTATAATTTAAGCTTAATACTATGTATACTTTTATTTATTTGATTAATATACTTTTTCGTTTATTTATTTTGGTAAATAAGAATTTAATTATTTACATAGTTGCTTTAAATAAAACTTCAACGAAAAACTTTACTTCTAAAATTCTAATTATAAAAGTTAGAAATAAAATATCAAATTTAAATCGTTCACGTACCTGGTAAATAAAGATATTAAGTTTTTACTCTTTATTGTCCTAAACGTACACAGTGATATCAGGGCTGGGTTGAGCTCCCTTAAAAACCCAGTATCACGCGCTGTCGGACCTGTCTTTTATTTACCAATGAAATCTCTTAATTTCATTTAATTTCCAAAGATGAATATTCATAACGCCTTAGTATAGGAAACGTTTGGTTATGTAAGATTACGTTTACTTAAACTTACTTTATCTTTTTTATGTCTGATACTTTTTAATTTATTTATCCGTAAACAATGGAAACTATTACCTAAAGCAATTAAATATATTTTGCTCATCTCTATAAAGTGTCAGTTGTTTACCTAAATTAGTTGAGCAGGCACCAAAGAATTCAAACCTATTTAGTCTATCGTCACATATTACGTATTATTTACTGTTACAAATATTTCTTTCTTTCGACTAAATTTACAAATATGTCAAGACATTATCAATTTACTTAAGCTAAAATGCAATTTTATTTATTTTTAATTTTTGCTGAATCATATAGAATTTTACTGCATCACATTTTTGCAAGCCTCTAAACCATTCTGCAAGTTCTATGTGAATCAATCAGGTCATTTTGACGAACGTAGAATAGAGTAATCAAGGGTGGTAATCAAAAGAATGCAATCCAGGAACAAAGACCAGACATGGAAAACAGACATACACAACAAAGAACATAAAGTAACTAAAATCATACACACATATCCACAAAAGTAAATGAGCAACTCGGACTCCACTAAAAAACTGGGAGTATGGAACGTTTGAAATGAAGAGATTAATTTATGGGCAACATATTGTTGTTTCAGTAGTGTCTGTGTAAGCCGTAACGCTTTATCTAGAAAATGGGGTATTATATTAAATACTTTTGTGCTGTGGACAGAAATTAAAAAGTGCTTTAGTTTTCGAGTTTGATGGGCCTAGAGAGTACAAGCTATATCATGTGTCAATGGAAAGATAAATCAATGTAGTTTTCAAATATTGTACTAATCAAACTGTTAAACGGTAAAGTTTTCTGCTATTTTGCATGAAATAGAGGAGGATTCAATGGACCCCAACACACTTTGATAAATAATTTAAGTGAAATCATTTATTGTAGGTATCTGAAAACAAATAACATGTAAATTTCACATATATAGAACTTCAAAAAATGTAAAAAAAAAAAAAAGAACTTTTTCCGACAAAAGTTGACTATTTAATCAGAGAACAAAATTACCTCTAAAAATGGTGGCATTTTAGCGCATTTTCAATAATTAAGAGACGATAAGACACCGTAGCATATTACAATGTATATCTAAATATTCTATACTGAATAACAAATAAAATAAACACAACGTTCCTGATCGATTCGATCTGCAACATATAAGTACTTGGTATCATAATATGTCTGGATATTTTTGTTTCAGTTGTATAGATGTAGTTAGCTTTTAATTACATTTTTAGCTTGGCCATCAAGGATGACATTGCATTATATCTTTTTAAATTAAGCCCGGATTTGCACAAACATTTTGAATTGATATTCCATTGTCTACTTTCATTCACTTTGCATTGTTTTTTGTCCTTAATTAACTGTTGATTTTGGTTTGATGTTTTGTATAAATGAACATCGTCTGACAATTACAATTATTCCTATTATTCTGTACGTTGTGTTCAAATCCACGTTAATACTATTATATAATGCATTAGGTGAAACCATTTGATATTAGTATCTTTCTGCGAAAGGGAGATAACTAAAGCAAAAATTACAAACTTTAATGATAATAAACTTTATTATGAGTAAGCAGTTTTTTTTTATCTCTCAAAAATACGCATCTTTGGTTATGGTCTATGGCACACAAATACACCATATTGCACTCATATGTTTTGTCTCATGTGAAAGCCTTGATGATTCAGGATGAACAAAAAATTGATAAACATGAACATAGCACCAACTTCATATGAGACAAATCAAACGTATACACAGGCAAATATTGTTCATGTGAAATGTAAATAGAACTTCATTTGAAATTCACATGAACTTTACATGAAATTAAGACGAATTTCACGCGAAATTGACATTAAATGAACTTCATGTGAACACTTAACATGAAATTCACACGAAGGCTCGATTCACATTAATATCTGCTCAATTCATGTAAAAATCATGTGAAATTCATATGAAAATCATGTGAAATAAGTTGCCATTGTTATCATTTACCCAGTGATAATACACATTCAAACATTCGTTTCATACTTAGATATATTCTTTACATTAATTAAAAATATTTTTTAAGAGCAGTCCTCATCGGTCATATTCCAATAACCGAGTCAATGAACTTCAGCCAATGGCAAGTATTACATAGTTACATACATGTTAATATTATTGCACAGCCATTTTAAAATAATGTACATTACATTAGTTTTTACCATTCAATAACAAGAATAAAACGCTTTAAATCGCTAAATTTTGAACTAAATAAAATGACTGTTGTAAAAACAAAAACTATCAACAGATCAAAATTCTAAATGCTTATCTCTCATAATTCACTACACTCTATACCAGAGCAACATAACGCCATCATTTCATGGATGAAGATCTACATTCTTTTTTGACACGTCGAGATTTAAATCCTTCAAGTATTATTTCTTCAACATAGCATCACTATATTCAGGACTAAGACCTAAAGTGTTTTTGTATCGGACAAATACATCATAAATCATCATATCTTATCGTAGTCCAACTTTGACCATGTTACAGTAATCTCATCGTCATAACTGAATATTTTAATTTCTGTGAAATTCTGAATAGTTCAGCTTTATCGACTGGTGTTGTTAATCAAGACCGAAAAAGTTAATTTCTTTTAAAAGTTAAATGAATAATTTAAAAAACAAATCACAGTGAAATGAATGAGAAATAAACATTTTGATTTGTTCATACTGACCCCCACCTTCATTTATTGATATGGTCGTACTGACCCCCACACTGATTCATTGATATGTTCGCACTGACCCCCACCCTGATTCATTGATATGTTCGACCTTTTATGAAACAATTTCACAACCAGAAACACAATGCAAAGTACGCTTGATAATCATAGAGTTCCGTGAAATAATCGCTTGTTCAAATAACTGTCTCGTTATTTTTTTAAAATCAAGACCTAAAAGTCGACTTTCCTGTGTCCGTACCGCCTCGATTTTATATCCTCGGTATCCACGTATCCATACCCCCAAATGTGTGCCTGCACACGGTGCAATAGGTCATTCTTGAAATGATACTATCTAGTATGAAAGCTGATGGATTACTTTTTGACACATATTGATAAACCCTTGAAAAATTTCAACAGTCAGCTAATGTTCAGAATACGGCGGCGGTGGGTCATTAAATATTCTTTCACATATAATCACACTGGAGGGATTACTTCTACTGGAAGAGTCTGCTTGTTCAATAAATGATCGAAAAGATGGCGTTGATATTCCGCTGATCGTATGAACGGTACAATATGGCGGCGGCGGAACGTCTTAAATGTAAAACAATAAATTAAAGAAGTTAAATTAATTGCGAAAGACATTTCTCTAGTTATACCATCGCTGTAAGGTAGAACATACGTATTTTTCTATTCTATAGATTTTCGTTGTTTTTCTTCAAGATATCTTGAATGAACATTTACGAATCCTGATGTAAAAAATAGGTAACCGAACTAGATTTCGAGATAATTGAGCCTCAATAAAGGCGAATTTTTACAACATTTCATATGGATTATGTAGGGAACTTTCATTATTGGTATACATGTATATTTAATTTATTATAAAATATCAAGAAGTCTTTCATATTTGGTACCAATAATTATTTTGTTACCTCGTGGAGTAGGAAGATACCGTACACTATACATATCCTCTTCTGTAGACGGCTTCCGTGCTTTAATCACAACCAAATAGATAATGATTGATGTGCAGATAAACAGTATTAAAACGCCAATGGTTGTCAGAAATATCACCAACACGGTGTTGTTTTCAGCCTCTAGAAGACGTAAGGATTATGTGATTTCTTTTTGAATGTCCGTTTTTTAGTACAAACTCTTATGTTGATTTAAACATCAAATGACATGAACTGACCTGACGTACTTGTATTTATTTTTTAGTTACTGAAAGGTGTTTTCAATTCAAAACATTACTACTACATGCTTGACACCATGAACTGCCTTCCAACAAAATGATAAGATATCATTGTAATAAAACTTTATTTTACGTTATCGTTTGCAAAAATAGCAAATTGAAAATTTAGATTGTACATGACAGAATTGCTTATTCATGCTCTTAAAACGAAATGATTTTAGATACCAACTTACTTTCCTTCTGAACAGAAGAAACTGTAACGTCTGTGCCTTTACATTCCCCGCTCCTTGTAGTATTAGTGACCAGTCGTATAACGCAAGGGCTGTCTATAGCAACATCTTTTGTTTCAAGGGTTAGTGTAAGATATTGTCCAGAAAGACGCCATGGTAGACACCAAGGCCTGGATATAACATGGTCGATTCTCTACAATGTTCATAATCTTTAACGTACGTTATGTAATGCATTTTGAAGTTTGCACATTAAATATTGCTTTTAATTACTGAATTCAAATCAATTAACCGCTTTAGTTGAAATATTTTGTCTCTATAATAAGTCTTAAATCCTACAAAATCATTCTTAAATCACTAATTTTGTTACTAAAATTTGAAAATAAGTTCATGGATTTTGCATGTCTAAATTCCACATATTATAATGTCCTACCATTTCCAATATTTCCAAATTATTTATAAAATTATGTATAAAGTGTACCACCGCTATGGAAGCGGATGGCTATATCTGCCTTGTAGTATGAGAGTTTCCTCTTCCTTTATTGAAGATCACTAGGTGGCCTTAGGCTGACATTTTCATCACGATGGGTTGTTGATATTTTGACATATATACCATACATATTCTCGTTACATGTATAGTGATCATGGTGTTCGTTCGTTTGGCCGTTCGCACTTTTTTGTTACAGTTTTCTCTGCAACTGCATATCACAATCACTTGACAAATTGACACAAACTAATATAGATATGCCATACCATGAGATTCAATTTCAGACTCCAGCAAAAATAATTTCCTGCTTGACGATTTTGTCAATATTTCGACAGTACAGTTTCTGAGGTACAAAACGGGTGAATTCTTTAGTGAACTTTCCTTGTTTTTTTTAAATCAAGACTGTTAAAAATGATCAATTAAGCTTACCATATAAACGGAAATTCCGACGGAGATGGTTCCAACAAAACATGAATACCGATTGTGACAGCAAGTGTTAGAAACAGTCAGACAGACACGTGGGTTGTTGTTGGTAGTAAAGTTTAAAGCACAAGGTTTACTGAGGTACTGCGATCTGATGTGGTAACTGATAGCATAGTTATCAATACATTTGTTTACATTACATTTCTGTGGCAGGTCAACTAAAGAACATAGAGAAAAGAGTAAAAAAACAAAAACAAAAAACAAAAATGATTCCAAATTTTAGTTATTTCAATTTTTATATAATGTAGTAAGTAACAAGCTTTTTGAATTACAGAATAGTAAACAGATCTACAATATTTGAAAGTCTGTGTAAGGTTACTTTTTGTTTATAATTGGGCAAACCTGTTCATTTTGGTTTTTCAGCTCGCTATTCGGGTTCAAATTATTTGCTGGAATCCATTTAAAATCAAATTACAAGTACTATTAGTTTGCTTTAAATTTTGAATAGATTAAATGGAATACATGGGTATAGTCAGTTTACATGATATATATAAACCGCTTCGTTCTCAGTTACAAGTAAATACTGTCCCATACCAATTTAATTTGTATATCCTGTTCAAGAATTAGTCTTTTTTTTCGATATTTGTGCTTAAACCTATTTTTTTTTTTGGGGGGGGGAGCCTTCTTCAACCTTGTTCAACATACAACACATAACGTCAATCAAAAACTTTGCCCATATCAGGTTTAATTTTAAAGGACCCACATATTAGACGGGGCTTTGGACGAGTCCGAATAACGATCGAAAAATCAAATTATCATGCCTATATGTTGACTTTTGTTAATTTTCATTTTTTCTAGGTATTTACATATTTCAAGTGGAAGGTGACCAATTTGATTCTTACACACGCTTTTTTTATGCAATCTCTGTAATTTATAGCAATAATTTCTGGTTACTGAAGTATTTGCCCCCACATTGTCCGGTTTTTAACTAATAAATCACTACTCGGGTAAAGCAAAAACCAATAGTGAGCTTTTTTCACTAGGTTCCAACTGGGTATCCTTCACTTGGAATATTGCCTTTTAATTATTGTAAAATGTGGAAATATACAGAGGTATATCCATACAAAGGAACAAAAACCGCACATGTAAGTCGTATAATTACCACATATTTGAATCATATGATGTGCATCATATGTGAATCATATAATATGCCAAATATTGGAATCATTTATTGTGCTACGCATGTGAATCATATAATGTGCCACATATGAGAATCGCATAATGTACCGCATAACTGAATCATATAAATCGAGCTTGATTGTTAACATATGTTACACATGGTTGTCGTATGAACATGACTTTTATTTGAACTGTATCATGAGCATACGTTTTATAGCCAATATTTATATGTAAGAACATGTTGTTGTCATATGATTTTCGTGCTCAAATTATCATATATTATTATAATGGTCGTAATTATTGTATGTGGCACGTTTGGTATATTAATGTTTGTAAAAGAAAAAACAAGGTGTAATAATCGAAATAATGACCATCAGCGACATGGACTTACTGATTGATGTAGACATAATACTTGGTGCCTGTAATGGGTAACAGTGTTCCATACACTCCTTTATAGTAACGCTAACACGGAATGTAATTCTATCGTAACCAGTAAACTGGATATAGATTTCATCGTACGGAATGTGACCATTCCATTTGTCTCCTGGTGCGTAGAAAGTCTGAAAAGAAAGATAAATCATCGAAAACCACACATTGTGTTTATATATATATATATATATATATATTATATGAGACGTTGTATATATATATATATATATATATATATATATATATATATATATATATATATATATATATATATATATATATCGTCTCAGAATGTGACGGCTATATTCACTACACTGCTCCATCGGATCAAATTGATACAGGGTACAGGGAAGATAACGTAAACTTATAAAAGGGTCTGGAAAATTCCCAACGATGTTAGAACTGTGAAATTTGCCAAGCAAATTTTTGTCGTTCCCTCCGCGGGACTCCAACTCGTACCGCTGTGACATCTATGGCAACACCGCCTGCACCAAGTCCAGCGCCCTAGACCACTCGGCCAGCTAGGCTATAAAATACAGCTTTCGCTGGCCGGGTGATTCCTCCTCGTAGGATTAATCGAGGGCTGTAACTTAGTACACGATGTATGGTAGTACGGGACAGTTCATCTTGGTGTTAGTATGTAGGATAGAGGATCAAATTAATGATGCATGTCCCAACAAATCAATATTATACAACGTCTCAGAATGTGACGACTCTATTCACTACACTGCTCAGACCTTTCTATAAGTTAACGTTATCTTCCCTGTATCAATTTGATCCGATGGAGCAGTGTAGTGAATAGAGTCGTCACATTCTGAGACATTTGTATAATATTGATTTGTTGTGACATGCATCATTAATTTGATCCTCTATCCTACATAATAACACCTAGATGAACTGTCCCGTACTACCATATATCGTGTATTAAGTTACAGCCCTAGATTAATCCTACGAGGAGGAATCACCCGGCCAGCGAAAGCTGTATTTTTATATCGCCTAGCCGGCCGAGTGGTCTAGGGCTCTGGACTTTGTGCAGGCGGTGTTGCCATAGATGTCACAGCAGTACGAGTTCGAGTCCCGCGGAGGGAACGACAAAAAATTTGCATCGCAAATTTGACAGTTCTAACATCGTTGGGAATTTTTCAGACCTTTATATATATATATATATATATATATCATTAAAATGAATAATAACATGTACAGTTTTCAAAAACACTGAATATGCAAATCTAGAACTTGTTCTTATTATTCTTAATCAGGACATAAATCAAATGAAAACTTTTATACAGATTTGCAAACAGAATATTATAATGAGATCCATTTTTTTTCAAATCATTATCTTCAAAAGACGTTCGTGTCATTTATATTGATCATCAGTAGAGAACATGTTTACCTTGACTTTTTTGTTATAATTTGGATGACCAACAAAAATCTCTATTAGAAATGAGTGGAAGTATGAATCCACTTGGACTGAGGCGTCATACACGTATTTCTGATTAAAATCAAAGTTGCGGACCCTAATTAGGCATTTCTCATACAACATGGGTATCGTAATATTGGATTCCCATGACACAGTTGGAGAATATGATGTCACATCATAGGTGGTGTTAAGTAGACAGTTTGACTCGTCGATGGTTCTAACTGTAAAATGAAAAAAAAATTATAAAACCCATTATGCTAGATTTTAAACAAATTTGCAAAATGTTTTAAAACACATAGAATCATTGCGATCAACATGGGAAGTAAATGTGATGAAATGCTTTTTGCTGCATTTATTACACAGCTATGTACATGTTAAGTCGCAGTCTTCATAAAATCAAACAGGAGGTGATACATGCATGTCAAAAACCCACTGAATTCAGTCTTATTCTTATCCAGAAACCGTTATAGGCCATATAACCAGTTTTTTTTATTTTGGGTGTTGCGCTTTTGAAATAAAATCTATGTAGATTGTACATGAAATTAACGCTTTGCAAGAGTTATTCTTCTTGATTTGGTTTGATTTGGTTGATTTTAGTGGGAGGTTAAAGTGTAGTTATTCAAAGCACAGGCTTAAATACAGAGAAAGGACTGTTGTCACATAAAGCATTTGTTGTCCAAAAAATCGTTTGTTCCGATGGTTTTTCTAAGAACAAAAAAAGAACAAAAGAATAAAATGAATAAATAAAAAAAATACGCATTTCATGAAATTTTGTCATTTTGTTTTTTTTTCTGTTTTGATACATTCATACGATGTCATAACAAAATGAAATGAAATGTATAGTTGTTATAGTATAGAAGAGAAAATGGTTTATTCCAATAAAAGGATGGTTTGTATACCTAACAGAAATAAAACGTTGGTCATATTATGGTATAAGGAGTCAACGAACTTTGATATACACACCATACCTATTCTCGTTATATCAATGTATGCTGTGGAATATCTTTACGTTTTCTAGGTTTCCGTTCCCTCTTTTATCTTTCCCGGACTTGACTTTTTATGAACAGCTCGGCGAGTGTTTCTAGAAAAGGACGCTTATCCTACTGGTGTATCTGGTCCATGCTCCCAGTTTTTAGTGGAGTCCGTGTTGCTCATTTACTTTTGTTGCTTTGTACATATTATTATTATTTTTTTTTTTATGTTTTTGTTGTGTGTGTCTGGTCTTTGTCCCTTGATCTCATTCTTTTGATTTCCACTAAAATCTTGTTTCTCTTGATTTCTCCTCATTACCCTAAAAGAGTAAACACTTATCTCAACTATACTAATTGTCTGCCTCAACTAAATTTTTCTCAAATACTGGTTTAATTGTTTTTCAAAACCAAAAGTATACTGTAAAGGAAAATTATCGAAACACTATCGAAATCTCGATCATTTTACAATTTTAGTGCCGGGAAGCTGCATTTGTACAAGTTTTAAAAAGTCAAAACAAGTGTTTTCCTGTCTTAATATTTATTGTTCAGATTCTATCACCTGTGAATTGGGAGTATCGAATCGAAATGCAACATAATTCATCTAACTTCCTTGTGAAAGCCAGTGATATCAGCAACAACCAATAGAATAACTTGGAATTTTAAGTATGGCACATAAACATATGAAATAACAAACTACGTATTACACCAGTGAAATTTTAGCTTGCAACATTTTTTTAGACAGTGATGCCACCGGGAAGATAATTTGCTTGACTATTAATTACAGGGCTTTCCAGATAATTCATGTATTAATTTACTATATTTAGCATATTTATTTTCCATAGAGACGGACCTCGTTTAACCTATGCGTTACATAATACATTTCTGACACATCATGCATAAGGGTACAATAATTTAGGTTTACTTGGAAAAGAATAGAAGTCTTATGTACAATATAACCACTACATAGGCAATACTTTCTGCCGTACATCGAAGGTATTTCAGCGATGTCAAAATATATAGACAAAAATAAAATCTATAGAGGACCCCTTTATACAATCCTCATTTTATTGCTAAGGTCATTTTAAAAATGATACCATGAACTAATAGTTATCATGTTTTGATAGTTATCAAAGCGCTTTTGTAAAGAAACATTCATTTTTGATATCTTCAGATATTATCATATCTTACCGTTGACTTTAATAAAAGAACTCGCACAATAACACTTGTATATCAATACAATGCACATCAAAGTGAAACAAGTTAGAATCGTGTTTAAACTTGTTTTATTTGATTTTTACAAAATAAATATATTAGTTCAACGATGTATATAAATATATATTTGTAGTTCGTCATATTTTATTAAACAAGAAACAACAGAAAATGACCAACAGAGAACACGAGCTAATAAGTTAAATCAAAACAACACTTACGTCACAACATTTGTTACTCCCGTAGTGATATTAATTCAATGTGTATCCTGAACAATTTGAAAGATCTTTCGGAGACAATCAGTTCAAGATTATCATCAGAATATAATAGCATTAAAACCTATGATTTTTCGACACTGTATACTTCTATTCCCCATACTCAGTTAAAATCCCGACTTAAAACATTATACATCATTGTTTTTTTTCCAAAAAGATGGTTCACCAAGACACAAATATATCGTTCTTGGTAGAGATTCCTCATACATGTACTTTGTAAAAAAGAATTCTCAATCATCTTCCAAATATACAGAGGAAGATGTTTTAATTTTTAATTTAAGGAATTTTTAATCAGCAACACATTTGTCCAGTGTGGTGGACGCCTTTTTCAACAAACGGTCGGCATTCCAATGAGAAAAAATTGTGCTCCTCTACTTGCTGACCTATTCCTTCACTCTTACGAGGCTGACTTTATAGTGATCTGATCCGAAAGAAAGAATATCGTTTTACCTAGATTTTTTTAATCTCAGTTTCCGCTATATAGATGACGTATTATCTTTAAACAATTATAATTTTGGGGATTTGATACATCACATCTACCCCAAAGAACTTAAATATAAAGGATACTACAGACACTGTAAGGTCAGCCTCATATCTTGACCTACACTTAGAAATAGATGGTAAAGGAAAACTACTGACCAAACTTTACGACAAACGTGATGATTTTTCATTCAAGATCAAGATGGCTACCGATAGTGGTGGGCGTGTTATTTGCCAGGGTGTTGAAATCATTCAAACTATAGATGTATTTATGGATTCATCACCTGTTGATCCCATGGATCAGAGCGTTATTGATAGTTCTCAGTTAAATGGAACCTTAGGAGAACATTCACCCCAAAACACTGACTTTATCAGAGTTTTCACCGAAATCGGTACCCCAAGTCAACAAAAGGTAAACAATGGCCACGGTGAACTCAACTCTACCTTAAACCAAACTTTTCAAAGCGATTATGTTCCTCAACAAGAATTCATTGCAAAACTAGATCGGGATCTTGCAGATCTCCCAAAAGATGCATACATAATAATACTTATTGAATTAACAAATAATTCGGAAGATTGCCTTACATGGTATCGAAGTTCGCTTGCTAGTCGAGCAAAATCATTACAAGGGTGTCTCTCGGGGAAATTATTTACAAGAAAAACGACTACAAAAAGCTCTTCATTAACAAAGTATCCTAGAGATTGTTACTACCAGGCGATAAAACTCAAATTGAAGAAGTATTCAGAAAAGACGATGGTCACAGTAAATCCATTATTGCCGAACCTTTTAGCGAGTCCGTTAATACTGAAATTATCGAGATGCTTATCAGTTTACATGCTCTTTTGGAAAGAGTGTCTGAACTAGAAAAATCCGAGCAATTGAAAGAAAAAACAATTAAGAATCTACAGTTGTTAAACAGTAAGCTACCTTCAGAATTGTGCAATCTAAAAGATCGATTCAATACACATTTGAGTGAATGTGAAAGAAAGTCAATACAAAATGACACTAAATTTAAGATTAATCTCACAAAAGATCAAACCACTGGATGATTTTGACTTAAACAAATTTAAAACGGACATAGATCGTATAAACTCAGGTCTGGATAGAAATGTCAAGCTACAAGCTATGATGCAAAAAACATTAAACGAGTTAAAAGTGTTGAACAAGCCGTCTTATACTTCGAAGTTGTCCCCGGAGCGAGCCCCTACGGATTTAAATGTCAAAAACACGTCGGCAAATACACACAAAAAAGTGAGTACAGTTTCGCCGCAGATCAATAAACAGTTTGACACAAGAATATCTACCGGCGAAAGTAACGGTATGAATCGAGTTTTAAGTTATATCGATGACATGCTACCATCAGAATCAAGTGGTGTTAAACAAACTTTGTTTAACTCGAACAATATAAATATAATTGATACGAATAAAGACCAAGTAAATTTTAGAATTCCTGTTCGTGTGCATGGAAATACCGAGGAAACAAAACCGACCAACTCTGATGTATTCGTTGGTGTGTCTCCCAGAAAACGTTCGGCAAGGTTCTATTTATCTGGAATTGACACGAGGTCTGGTATTCTACGATTTCTCGAATTAAAAGGAGTAAAACCTACATTTTTACAACTCTTCTATGACAAATATGGATCGTCTCGTATTTCCGCAAAATTGAACGTATCAGAAGATTCCACTGACATTATTGAAAACAATACTCATTGGCCGTCCGGTGTACGATGTAGAAGATGGTTAAGCAACCACGACTGGCAAGAGAAATGGAGCGAAAGTCCAGAAAATTAGTCGGTTATATACAATAAACTAGTCCCCATGTTGTTCATAATGTTTATTTTTAATATTTGTTGTATTGCTTTTGCTGTAATGAGCCTTAACATATTAACATGGAATGTGAGAGGTATAATGTCATCCACTGTGTGCTTGGCAAATTCACTTTATCATACAAATCATACAAATTGTGAAATTGCAATTATATGTGAGCATAAACTTAAACCAAACTTTCTTTCGTATATGGAAAGTATCGATAAAAGGTATCGTAGTATATCAAAAACTGACAAGCTACATGAACCATACTATTGTACACATGGAAAAGGTGGTATCTCTGTAATGCATAAATCTACTTTACAATTCTCAGTTAAAGAAATTTTAGATACAAACTCTGATAGAATTGTAGGTATTGAAGTGAAATGCAAAAATTCTAGATCAATTTTAATTTTTGGCGTGAACTTACCTGCAGATAGTTCAGTTGATAATTATAGGCAAGAGCTAAATGCCCTTGATGACATGTGTTCGTTTTACCCTAATTATTGTTGCAGGAGACTTAAACGCTAGTTGCATCAGTAAACACATGAATCTTACAAACGCAGTAAAATCAAAAGAACTACAAAATTTCATAAAAAGACATTTTCTGTATCACCCATTTACTGTTTAGGAATACAGTACATAGACGGTAAATCACAATCATCGTCCTTGGTAGAGAGACCAAAAGAGGATAACACAGATTTATGATTTTCCACAATCTCTTCTTGGAGAGTGTGGTAGCAGTATAGGTCTTATCACTGCTACTATTTTCTACGTCTACAAAATGTTTTCATATCAATTTGTTGTATCGTCTCAGTCTTGTAGAATGCAGAAATCCACATAACTGCCTTTGTGTCGGACCATAAACACATTACAAACAAAACTAATAGTAATGAAAACGTAAATATAAGATAACACAATATGAGATGTGTTTCTGGTTGCATCACAACTCCTTTTAGCCCTCGATCCATATAAACTCGAAACCTAAAATTATGATGGTCTTTAGTAGATACAAAAAAATCAATTCTTTATGTTATACCAAGAATCATTTAAAATTGGTTGAAAAGCTTTGTTATAAAGAACCGTCAGCTAACCTTCAATTGATTAAAGAAATTAATATCAGTTTTGTTTTCTGTCTTTAATTCTAATGCAACATTCGTTGTAACGAGGAATTTCATTGGGTAACACCAACATTTTCAGGACGTCAATTTCATAATTGACTGTCGCAGTTTTTCAACGCATGCACAGATTTATTTGAAAGATTTTTCTTTGTTCATTTCGCATTTTTAATACTCGACGTAAAAGAATGGAAATGACCATATTGTATTTAAAGATTTAATGTCGTCAATCTAGATTTTACGTGCCAAATATTCGTTTACGCGTCGTCCGTAAACTCGATTTGCCACCATCAAATCCACCGTTGACGCCTCCATATATTCACTTACATTACAAGTATCTCCCAAATATTCATCTGATATACAACGGAGTTGAAAGTCAAAAAAAAAAACGTTTGATTGTTTTGTAGAAAACAGATGTATAGCATTTTACCTAGAGTTTGGTGGTGCCACTTTTGAAACCTGGAAGCTTGGACGCATACGAGTACTTTGAATGATACTTTGTGAAAACCTTTATCTAAAACGATTTAAGCGAGAACTCTTTATTTATACTTTGATAAAATATTCTTTTGTATGGAAGTATTCCAGCTGACAGTTCAATATGATTGATTAGCTTGACACAGGATAAAGGCTCCCCCCGTGGTGGACTAGGGGATATTTAAGTTGAAATATGTGCATCATCATATCTTTATAAGATTTCAACAACTTTTATCACAAGAATGAATGGAATTAAAAAAAAAAACTATTTATATTCAAGGTTTTGAGTGTGACGTCAAAACGTCTTGAGTAAAAATGCTGGAGTTTTTGATCGACAACATAAATTTGTCCAGTGTGGTAGACGCGTTTTTGAACGAACGGTCGGCATTCCAATGGAAACAAATTGTGCTCCTTTAATAACTGACCTGTTTCTTCCCTCTTATGAGGCCGACTTTATAACTGATCAGATTCATAAGAAGGAACATCGTTTAGATGACGTATTATCGTTAAACAATACTAGTTTCGGGGATTTTATACATCGCATCTACCCCAAATAACTTGAGATAAATGATACTAAAAACACTGTGAAGTCAGCGTCATATCTTGCCTAGACTTAGAGATCGATGGCAAAAGAAAAGTATTGACCAAACTATACGACAAACAGTTGACTTTTCATTCCGTATTCTCAATGTCCTTTCATCTGTGGCGGCATTCCGTCATCATGACCTCTTGGTTCGTTACGGTGTATCCATCTTCACCATGAACACTAATTTGTTCAACGTGTCTTGGCTTCCCTTTCCTCTTTGGTCTATCGTGGACTTTACTTTTTTGTGAGCAACTCGTCGGATATTTATAGAAAAGCTGATGCCACTTACTATACCGGTGCACCTGTTTCACGCACCCAGTTTTTAGTGGAATCGGAGTTGCTCATTTGGTTTTGTTACAATGCTTGTATTATTTTGGTTATTTTATGTTCTTTGTTGGGTGTGTCTGTTTTCTATGTCTGGTCTTTGTCCCTGGATTACATTCTTTAGATTTTCGAAAGTTTGAAGTAGGAAACATTTTGAAATTGGCGACAAACCTCTTCCATTAAAGTTTGATTTTGTTTTAGATGGTTCAATAAATTGAATGGAAAAGGTTTGTGGATATTTGGTATTCTTGTTATTGTTAAAAAAACGTTAGATCAGCGGTGGCTTTAAATTTCCCACTACATCATTTACAAGAAGAATTAAGGACTTGTTCAATTGCAAAATTTAGAATTGTTGATGCTTCCAAATGAGCTAAATGTAAGTCAGAAATAGAATGTAATATGTAAATCTAGGATCCGATATAATAAAGGCCCTAAAGTTCGCGGAAAGGGTTTTTTTCTCATAAGGTAATGGGTAAAAGGGACAAAAGCGTGAAACCATCATGACAGTTTTCATTACCCACAAACTCTCGCAATATACTTTGGAAGCACTACAGCGGAGGTTTGCATGATATAGAAAAAACTTATCACAACATTTTTTAAATGAGAAAGGGCTATTGTTTTTTTCTTCATAGCACGTCATATCAATAAGGTTCAGGTCGTGTTTTCTTGCCATTTTTGTTATTCAAGTTTTATGTAAGATATTTAAGGGAAATTACCATTTATTTGATACGATTTAACCTGTCTTTTCGTTAAAAAGTCACGATTCGCGGGTCGGATGTATTAGAACAATACCTGGTGTTATGATATGATTATATTAATTGTCTCAGGTTATCAAAGAAAAAAAAAGATTTGCATTTTCATTCAATGAAACACGCATGTATGAGAGAATATGAAACACAAAGCAAAGTTTCGTACTCTTCTGTTTGACGACATGTATATTATACGTTAGATCTTAACCTTGTTTTAAGTCTCATGTTATTTTAGCGTTAGATGTTTTTGATTTGGGGGACGATACGAGGCTCTCAATATGTTTTAAGTTCTGACAAGCAACACAAAATGCCAAGTAATCTTTTCAACCTCATACTTTCAGGCACGAGGATTACAAAATACTACAATAAAAAATTGACACTTGTGTCAAACATACTATTGTATAAGATGTTATTGGTTATTCTTTCCTTATGACAATACGACTGGTTGCATTACATTTATTCTTTTTTAAGTTGAAAAATCTTTTAGAATATTTCAGGGGAATTTCCCACTTCATTATACAATATCGATATAATACACAGTGTATATATTTCAGACAAAAGACCCACAGTTTCACCTTTGTAAGATTGTCATTACTTCCTGCTTCAGTGTAATATAAGTTAGTAATACAAGTTCTATGACATCAAATTCAGGTCATGCTTGTAAATTCGGATAGTCGTTAGGAATAATTAATGCCATTTTTAAAAATTAACACAATAAACCCAATTTTGGAAAAATAAGGTTTTCTTACTAAACATGTACATGGCGGAGTCCAGAGAAGTCTTATATATGTACATGTTCTGAAACAACCTTTCTGTCGGAAGTAACATACTACACTAATGACGTATGCAGTTAGGAAGTGGTTGCTTGAACTTTTCATGTATACGTACAGCGTGTTTTACAGGAAATCTCGCATATTTTCGTTAGTCCGTTTGCAAATGTCGATCAGCAAAGGCAAATGTTTTCGAGTACAAATAGCTCGATCCCCCATAGACAAAGACTAAAATAATTATTGATTGAGATTCTAAGTACTCGAAGATACGATCATTTCTAATACATGAATCACTATTAAAAAAACCCATTAAAATTACTATCAATCTTCTTATGATTAGCACTAGCTCCGGTTTGATAATAATTAAAAATCAGTCTATGTGGAACTGAAGAAAATAAGCGAAAACAGTTTCCGAAATAATTTCAAGATGAGGAATAGACGAAAATAAATATTTAAGAACGCACAGTTTTATATTGCTTATTTAATACAATTATGGATATCAAGCTAAATTATCAAGTTGTTTATTATTCTGAATTTGAAGACCAACCTTTTTATTTGATTTGATGATTTCTTTTCTTTGATTCTCTCCCTTTTTAAAAATAATTACAATGTTACTTATGAACTAGTTTTATTTACTATTTATAGATTCGGTCACATTTGTTTCTAAATAAATAAAATCAGCCTTAAAATATGTACAAAATGCACATCAATACATTTTAGATAACGGAAATTTATATGGTTATAATAAAGTTTATCACCACATCCGGGTTTTTAAGAAAACAGAAACACCAAGAAAGTAATTTAAGTCTATACTGCATTAACTGTGGGTCGAATATTTCACAACATCATACCCAAAATAGGATGAACTTATTATGAATATAATTATATTTATACATTTCATAAAATTTTCTAACAGACGTAAGAATTGGGGTTTCCTGTCGTTCATGGTGATATTTATAGGAATTGACGTTAAATCTCCCTTATAGGTAGTACCAAGAATAATAAAAGGAACCAAGGTTGTAGCGGTAATCAAAAGAATGTAATCCAGGGACAAAGGCCAGACATGGAAAACAGACATACTCAACAAATAAAATCATACATACAAAGTAACAAAAGCAAATGAGCAACCCGAACTCCATTAAAAACTGGGGGCATGGACCAGGTGCACTGGAATGGTAGGCGTCCTCTGCTTTTCTAGAAACGCCCGCCGAGTTGCTCATAAAAAGTCAAGTCCGGGGTAGACATACGAGGAAAGGAAAACTATGACATGTTGTGTATATGTTTTTAAAACATCGTTTTATCATTTCTAATATTAAATACTAGTGTTTCATGTTTATGAAGCACGTTATGTAATAGTATCACTTTCTACAGAGGGGTAAGACAATGAAATGTGTATTACCTTTTGTATTTTGATTGATTGATTATTGATTTTGGGGTTTAACGCCCGAGCAGCAATATTTCAGCTATATTCCAGCAATGAACATGAAATGGATGATAAAATGAACATAAAATGATGATCATGATGAAATGAAAAAAGGGGTTGGACACAAGTATAATAGGGTCGACAAATTTTGATTGCCACTAGAAAAAGAAGGAAGGGATGGGTAGAGTCGGGCAATTTAGCCTCCTGCAGCGGAGCACAAAGGTTCCTACTCCTATCGAATACCACAGCAGAGTTCTCTAACGTGCGAGGAACTTGGCATCTTTCTCAACACGGTGCACCACTATGATGTGCAGTCAGGTTTTCCATATTATAGCCTGACAACCCCCGCATGTAACACGCCAGGGGCACCACCTGGAGCACACAACCCCGTTGTTCAGTGGGGAGAGCGTCCTAGCCCCCGGCTAGGGTTCTGAGCACTATTTACTCGCCTTTTCCGACAAGCTTAGTGCTGCGCTGCTGCAGGCCTATTCTTTTGACACCAGACCCGTAAGTGGCTCTTTGTATTTTGACGTTCTGCGTAATATAGGACTTATTCTCTGCAGGCGTCCTTTTGAATTTTCTCTGGTTTGAATATTTGTTCATTTCTACTGCGTCGTTACAACTTTCGCAATGAATATTATTTATTTGTTTATTCAAGACCACCTATTGAAAATTAGTTACACGGAAACGAAACAAAAAGAAATAATACTGTGTAGTAAAAGTTCACTATTGCTTCAATATTTTAGCGGCAAAGTTTTTAAAGTTAACAGCGACATATACAGCCATGTTACATACATTCTGATGATAAGACAGATGATGATGATGATGATGATGATGACGGCACTGACAACCGCAACGATAATGCTGATGATTATGACTACTATGACGACAATGATGATGTAGATAATGTGTTTATTGTTCATATTACAGAAAATGCTATACAATTTTGAAGAACCCCCTATTGATTCAACGCCCCCTCCACAATGCGAAATCTCCTTTTCTCATTCCCACTCTATTTATTCAACTGATGGGGAAATAAACCCCATACAAGGATTTTAACAAAATTAACAAAACAACTAACAGCAAGAACTTACACTCTGACTTGCAACAGACTTATAAACCCAATGCCTTTATTTTGCCAATTCTAAAAGCATCATAAGGGAATATCTGAAGGAAACGTATTACAAAAGAATGCCTAAATATCATGTTATTTCATTTGGAAAGTAGTAATTATATTTTAATAGTCCGCGCGAAGTTTTAAAATGACATTTACTAAGTTTTGACATGAAGACTTTCTGAATAAGAATCATATCTATGATAACTACCCACAAAAAAAATCGAACTACCCACAAACAATTTAAAAAAAAAACAAATGGTGTAAAGTATTTGCTATACTTGAATTCACTTGAAATACAATCATGCTATCTAAAAGGTATGAAAACCTTGGTCCTAATACTTAACACAGACTTCCTCATTCCATATTTGATTAGACTTGTGTAAATCATCCTGTGTAAGAAACATGCAAAACGAAAATGAATACTTGATTTTTGTAAAACACTCAGCTCATTAAAATGTATTTGAAACATATCGGAAAAATCAGTAATTGAGTGAATCATTGTACAAACCCAGAATTAATTGAAAAATAAAAGAAACAAAAATAAAAAATAAAAAAAACATGAGTATTCATTAAGCCATATTAATTTGGAAAAGATATAAGAACGTTCAAGTGTACCCAAGAACAAATGTTCATGACATGGAAATATTTTCCAAACTTATATTGAAAACATATTTTTTCCATACATTAAGCCAGCCGGAAGACAAATATTTACTATATGATGTTTATTAAATGAAGATGTTAGTCCTAAACATGTTTTCATAGGTGTTTCATAGCGGTCATGAACATATGAAAAACACATGAGAAACACCTTTATTTTCATCTAAGTCAACGAAAAATCTAGCAGTACATTGCATTGTACAAAGACTATTTGCTACTATGTGTGTCCTTATCATTTCTTTCTCATCTTGAAAATCATTTTTGTTGATAAATGATAATCAGCATGTTTCTTAAAATGACGGCGGCTACCTTCAAAATAACTCATGCTGTTATGACAGATATTTCAAAAAGATTATTTAAAATTACAAAGTGGGTCTATTTACAAATCAAGGTAAAATAAATCAGCCAATGAGAAAATTGACACCTAGCTTTTGAAATTGATCGACAAAGTTACATAACGAAATAATTTATCAGTTTGTTAACATTTAAAGAAAAGAAGAAATAGTATGTCGACCAAATTTTAGAGCGAAATTGAAAAAATAAGTAAGTTTATGAAAAACGTGAACACCCCATTTTCAAACGACGGCATGGTTTTCAGGTAGAAAACCTAATGCTCTACTCTTTTTATAAAAATACCTTTCATTTAGCTTTGTTTTAGTAATTTACAAATCTATTTTTTTTTCATGAGCAGAGCTAATATTTAAGTTTTGGTTACAATCGAGTAGTTTTTGTATTCAAAGTAAATAATCCTTAACGCTAATCGCTTAATTTTATTCTGGAATTAAAGTCACGAATGTTATCTCAATAATATTTTGGGCAGAGAAATCATTAAAATTTTAAAAATAACGGATTTGTCCAGAATTGAATGCTTCCTCAGTCTAAATTTTAACGAAAAATTCGGTACTTGTATTTTTGTGTACAAATTGAATCTTTGTTATATGAACTTATATAATGAGATAAAACAAAAATTTCAAATACAATTGCTTCACTCATTATGAAAACTGAAAACATCAAACACATACAAAGATACAAAATGTTATTAATATTTCTTTGATCATTGCCCCTCTAGCTAATGTCATAAAAACTTTTTTGCTATTTTCTATCAAGATAGCTTTAATTCTTTGAACCTTTCAAAGATTATGAGGACAATGAATTAACTATAGACGTTAATTATTCAATCGACGTTGTTGCTTTCGCACGTTTTTCCATTTCGGAAGTATTTCATCATAAAGGATCTAGTACGGTTTTATAAAGGCTTTCTATCACTCGATTGTGCAATTATTCTGTTGACATGACATAGCATGTAAATGAACAAACAAAATTAACCTAAATCCATTCGATAAATTACTTTATTACACAATACAAGGGCATGATGGGTATACAAGAAAAGTGTTGTGTCAATTTAAAACTTTTATCCGGATCATTGGCAATGTCTCTACATTTTGTCGGCAACAACGAATGAAATTGTAAACAGTAAAATTTAACAATGTTAACAAAAGAGGTAACAAGCTTTCGAAACTTTTAGTAGCAATATTAAGAAATAAATATATAAATAAATAAGACAGGGTGATTCATGTATGTCAAAAACCTACATGAAATAGGCACTTTGCAAGAGTTATCGTTCTTGTTTTGCTCAAATGGAGATTTATGTATGGTTATCGGAAAGAAGTATCGAAGTATCCAGACTACGCAACAGTTGTTTTAACCCAATTAATGATTATTAATCATTTTATTTTTATTACTACTTTGCGTAACAACGAATCAAATTTACACGCTTTATTAAGTAATTCCGTTTTCGATTTCAAAGCTCAGATCAGACTTAATCTTTTCTCCTTTAACGACTCTTTCGTATCTTTCTCATGTACCAACATGAATATCAACATAAGTCTTTTAACTTCAAACGGTTTAATCCCCCTCTCATTTCTTTCTAAAGTCATCATTGTTAAACCATGAAACTCATGTAATACCAAGGTGTTAGTGGGCACTTGGTTGTGATTGTCAAAATCCCGCAGCAAATAGAATAATTTATGATTTTCTAATCATAAGGTACAGCTAATCTAGATAAGGTACATCATACAATCTAATTTTATTGTAGATAAACCATTGTGGTAAACACATCAAGGGATACGACTGTAATTATCGAGTATTGATGACATTCTTACTTTTCTTCTTTATATTGCCATAGAGCTAATGTTGTTTTCGTGAGAAATCGTGGAGAAATTGTCGATGTGTTTATCATAGAATATACGTAAATGAAGAAGACTAGTGGTTTAAATTATATTGGTGATCTGCGGTTTATGTTGTCGTAGTACATATGATATTTATGTTCTTTCTTGTGTGTGTCTATTTTCCATGTATAGTCTTTTGAATTCCGCTAGAATCTTGCTTCCCTTGATTACACATTAATACCTATGAGATGAATTGATTGATTTTTCTAATTAGCCAGAAAAATAGACTTAACGAAAAATGGTCACCGAAGTCTTCAAAGTAAATAACTAAAGTGAAGAAAAAGATGAAACAAAACAAACGAAAAATAAATAATTTTTTTTTAATTTAAGACGCATTTTACTTGAAAATTTCGAGTAGAAATGTTTCAATATATATTAGATATCTAGTTATGGCGGTTTGTTGTAAATAGAGTAATTATACGGATTGAGGAGAACTGACACCATGAGTCCTGCAAGACGAAATTGTGTAATAAAAATACACTATCTTACGACTAATTTCAATATTTAAAAAAGAAACATTTGAGCTAAACCTGTCAATGGCTTTGCTCTGTTTTTTTTTTTTTTTTTTTTTTTTTTTTTTTTTTTTTTTTTTTTTTTTTTTTATCTCAAAATACATTTCAAGCTATTAATTGTATTACAATTGCGAATAGAATTACACCAAAATATTTCTATATTCATTTTATGTTAAAATAACTTACTAGCTGTCGAAAGTAGGCAGAATTCAACAAGAACTAAAATAACTCCAAGTCTTATTTCTAGCATACTTGATAATCTTATTTGAACGCATTCCAACCTTGTATCTTTTTTTTTGTTCTTAATGAATATAATCTCACTGCACATTAATATAGCAATCTAAATACAAATCTGAAAAGTTTGAAGTAAGATCATAGGCTCATAAAACCACACTTCGATATAGAATACGACATGCTTAGATAGTCATTTACCTTGATGTCGTTATTACAGGGGATTTAAATAGAGGGTGATTATTGAATAGATTTCATCGGATGATACTATCATCTGGATATGTGAAACGATAAAAGGGCGATAACTTTATTTAAACAGTTATTTACCATCATTATCAAAATATATAATAAAGCAATGAGTAATTTTGAAATATTTAAAAGAGTAGATAGTACCTTTAAGGTGAGTAAAGCAGCCTGTTCATAGTTTCGTTAGATTGTATCACCGTTACGAATGACACCTTAAAATTAAATAAAATGACGTTTCTGACCGACCCCAGAAAATGTTATTAAACTATATTCTATTGATTTCTAACAAATTCAAATCACATGAAACACCGAGGATTTATTAATTGATTATCTCGGTACTGGATGTGGCTGTCGATTTCCATATTTATTAATTGATTACGTTTATCTCGGTACTGAATGTGGCTGTCGATTTCCATATTTTTGGTTTTGATTACGTTTATCTCGGTACTGAATGTGGCTGTCGATTTCCATATTTATTAATTGATTACGTTTATCTCGGTACTGAATGTGGCTGTCGATTTCCATATTTATTAATTGATTACGTTTATCTCGGTACTGAATGTGGCTGTCGATTTCCATATTTATTAATTGATTACGTTTATCTCGGTACTGAATGTGGCTGTCGATTTCCATATTTTTGGTTTTGATTACGTTTATCTCGGTACTGGATGTGGCTGTCAATTTCCATATTTTTGGTTTTGTTTTCTTTTTGTTTTAAGAGCTTCCTATGCATGATGCTGATGTAAGGTTACTCTTCGAAACACGTGAACAGCATACCCATTTTTTATTTTGATTTTAACTAAGTTTTGGGTCAAACATTTACATTTATTCCATCCATCCTTATTTTTAGCAGATATTTCGGTTTAATTTTACAGCCTTGCATTAATAAATCTACTTAATATTTCAGATGTATAACTTAGGGTTAAATACTTTGTCTTTGCCAAGATAACCGAGACTGTTATTAGCTGTTTAAGTTGATAATGATGTAAACGGGTGTATTCGCATGATTTTTAAAATTTTAAATTTGTGGAAATATAATCTAAAATTCTGTCAAACATAATCCAATGGATTTATCAATTGCCCTTAAAGTTCATCATTACCTTTAGACAAATATGTCTTCCATTTCTTGTTACTATGGTAGACAACTTCATCAAACTATATTCAGCATTTAAAACTTCACACATACTTACCTGAAGAATATTATAGGTCTACATCAACTTATACTACATTTGTACACTTAAATATTTATCGGGATACAGCTACAGGGGATTTAAATAGGGGGTGTTATGTATTATGACAAGCACAGTAAAAAGTTATGATTTATAACATAAGTTACTTATATTGCTTTCCAGTTTTCAATTTCCGGAGGTAGATTACTTATACACTACACAGAAACTACACTTCACCTTGGATTTTGCTAGCGAATCATCGTAAATGAACAACTTTATGTATCACGACGGAAACGCAGGTGACGTCGTCGTAAACCGAAACCTTACTGGGATGAGACTAACTCACCTACAGAGAGTGATGACACACCTTCTCGTCCGATTCCAGAGGAAGTTCAACCATTGCCATTATGCTTTAGATGTGGAAGGCCTGGACACATAGTTGGATGCCTTGTCCGATTTGACCATTTTAGACAAGCTTACGCGTTCCAACAAGTCAACATGGAAGATATAACTTGTGCTTCAACACAACAATGATATGCATCAGATGGGTTGAAAGGACTTTTCATAGACAGTACCTCGATGATTAAGACATTCAACCACTTCGAGGGATTCTACACATAGAATGTGCAGATTGTGCAGATGACATCAAATGCCATACCATGGGTTCATCTCCGCTGACATTCAGCAGCCAGAGTCTTCAACAATTGATGAAACACAACCATGTCTGCTGTTAGTTGTACCAGACAACGCTTATAACTCACAAGTACATCTTCTGCTCAGAACCAACTTGTTGAAATCGACCTTAGATGGCGTAAAACAACGTTTTGGTCCAAGATATCTACAGAATGCAGACCTACACACAAGCTGGCACATGGCCTTCATATGTTTGTCTGCTTGGGAAAAAGAACTATACAGAAGGAGCAACAAGTCAGCTATCGTCAAGTGTCCTGTTGGCAAGGCTATATGGATTCCTACGAAAAGAAATGTAGAACTGCAAGGTCATCTTGATCGATAACTTCCATACTATCCTGTTTATGGTGTTTCGGTAGATCTATATATTGTGCAGAATCAGCAAATATTTTGTTATTGTAATTCTATTAGTAAATATAAAGTTAGGGACTTCCCACATTTAAGTTAGTTCTCAGTTATTTGTAGATACTTTCACATGTTTTTCATATGTTACGCTAACCACGGAATATTATTATATAAATTATCGCACTTTAATATGGGTTTGTTTAGTTTTTGCCCAAGTGATTAGAGGAAAGAAATTTACGTGTAACGCGGTCCACGTTAGCAACATAACGACCGTGATATTACTGGTCGTTATGTTGCTAATGTTGACCGGAACTAGACGGTTCTTCTTGACATTGCGTTATCACTTGTGTCATATGAGTACAAGAAGAACCGTTTAGTTCTTGTCAACATTAGCAACATAACGAACAGTAATATCACGGTCTCTCTCCAAATGCCATATTGTGTGAGATTCAGCCAGTATCTTTTGCCGATGTAGACATGACAGAGGAAGCCGTCCATGATGTTTAAGATGAAGTTAGTTTTTTGTCAGACCCTCTCACAGATGAACAAGTTCGTCAAGGTAAGGATCTACTAAGCCAATTAAGAACGTCAGACACAGACTTTGGCCATACAGATGCAGTCCATCATCGTATAGGTTTGTTTGATGAGACTCCATTCAAGTAGAGGCATCGCCGTATTCCACCATCAATGCTTGAAGAGGTACGTAACCACCAACAACTGTTAGCTGCTGGTATAATATGACGATCTCACTCGCCATGGTCATTAAATGTGGTCTGATGCCGGAAAAATTATGGAAAGTTAAGGATGTGCATTTACTATCGGGAACTCAGTATAAAGACATTTGGATATTCGTATGCCTAACAAAGAAGTGATGAAATACTAGATGAGCTCGGCGGTAACAGTCATTTTACAGTGTTGGATATGAAGAGTGGTTACAATCAGGCAGAGTAAGAAGAACATAAGAAAGGAACAGCATTTACCCTTGGTCCACTAGGATTTTACAAGTTTAACCGCCTTCCATTTGGTGTAGAAGCGATCCTCGGAGACTTGCATCTCAACATCTGCTTTATATACCTAATAATTTTTTTTCTGACACCTTCGAAGTACATCGGCCATATTGTCACCAAAGATGGTATATCGCTATAACCTTGGTTCCCTTGATTACCCTTTCTAAAGACTGCCAAAGTAACTAGGCCAGTTACCGACTTGATGCCAGCACCAATGAAGTTATCAAAACGTCGCAAAAATAAAAGCCAGCAAGTAGCATCTTGGAAATGGGGTGATATACATGAACCATCGTCCCAAAAGTTGAAGGCAGCATTATCATCACCACCCATACTAGCTTTTCCTGTTTACGATCTTCCTTTTGAACTCCACACGGATGCTTCAATAGTAGGACTGGAAGCAATTTTGTACCATACACAGGTCGAGAGGAAGCGGTTTATTGCGTACGTAAGTGAAGGACTCAGCAAGACCGAGCATAATTACCTACTCCATAAACCTGAATGTCTGGCATTTAAGTGGGTTGTAACAGAAAAATACCATGATTACATATTTGGAAACAAGTTTACCGTGATGACTGATAATAACCCACTGACTTATGTACTGTCATCAGCGAAATTAGATGCCACTGGACATCGTTGGATTTCTGCACTTGCTTCATATGATTTCAACATCGTAAACAAACATGGCTGCAGTAATGCCGATGCAAATTTTTTACCCCGGCTACTAAAACTATTGGGTCCTACCAACATAGCCACGCGGATACAGTCAAGGCCATATGTAACTTACAACACATCCATCCATACGTCCGGAGTCTAGACATGAGTGTTATTAAATGTAGGGAAAGATGATGTCCGTTTACCAAATCAACATTTTGTTGATGTAAAGTGGGAACAGAAAAGTGATCAGATAATCACCGATTGGATCTACTGGGTAGCTGAACATCGTAAACCTAGGATTGAACAACTAGAAAGATTACCACGGAACACCTGATTTGTCAACAACTTTGATAAAGTTCGACTGATTGATGGCATATTGTACAGAAAAATCAACGTCGACACCAAACCAGTCAAACAGCTTGTACTATCTGAAGCTTGCATTCCTACTACGACGACTACACTTCATGATGATATGGGTTACCAAGGAAGACAAGACACTTCCGTTAATCAGAGCCAGATTTGTTTGGTATGGTATGACCAGAGTTGTAGAACAGTGGATTATACAATGTAACCGGTGTATCAGACGTAAAACTCCAACACCAGGAAGAGCACCGTTAGATTTCATCGAGCCCTCCCAACCATTATAACTAGTATGTATAGATTTCTTGAATTTAGAAAGACCAAAAGGAGGATGTGAACATATTTTTGTAATAACAGATCATTTTACTAGATTTGTTTTTGCTGTGCTAACCGAGAATAAAACTGCTAAAACCACCGCAAATGCTTTCTTCAACAACATTGTTATTCATTATAGATACACAGAGCCCAAAATGCCAAAATTGGAATCAAAAGTCATAAAAGAAACTCCCGTACGACGCCATACTATTCCATGGGCATCGGGGCAACTGAGCGATTCAAACGGACATTAATGAGTATTTTGGGAATATTACTTTCAGTAAAGAAGAAGTATTAGAAAGCCCACATTTCAGCACTAGTCCACGCCTACAGCTGTACCAGACGAACGATTACAAAGTATTCTCCTCATTCCTTGATGTTTGGATGACAGACTAAATTAGCAGTTGACAATGCGTTTGGTTTATTAGATGCAGAAACAGCACAACCAGCAACAAAATATGTCTATACTAAGCAGAAACGCCGTAAGGAAGTATACTAACTAGCAACCAAACACTATAGAATTAATTGTAAAGACCAGACAAAAATCAGGATACAACAAAAAAGTCTTTGGAGTCATGTTACAACCTGGAGATAGAGTACTGGTCAAAGTAGTAGCCTTCGATGGGAGACATAAATTAGCGAACAAATGCGAAGAGGACCCGTACAACATTGTTGATCAAGCCAACAGAGAAATAATAGTGTATGTGGTCAGGAAGGTGGACGGAAAGGCCAAGACCAAAACACTTCACAGGAATATTTCAATAAATTTTCTGCCAAGTGATGATATTGAGAAAGACGTTCCTGCGCCTGCACAGAAAACTATGAGGACTAGGAAACAAGGACAATCTCTGCAGGAGACAGTGACAAAATCCAGCAGCATCGATGATATCAATGAAGTAGGTTCGAATGAGGAGTCGGAGCAGGACTTTTGGATTTATCCAGTATTGACAGTGATGCACATATGGTGGATAAGTCGGCTGCAACAGAGGAAACTATCAACAACACGGGTGATGACTTTGCTGCCGTTGATAGGAGACTGGGGATTTGTATAAAAGAGGACGCTCTATCTTCAGCTGAGATGCCTGGTGATAAACTGACCCCTGGGGCAGAGGATGTTGAGCCTTCAACGATGGACCAGCAAATTGAAAATGAAATTTCTGATGTAGAAAATTGTGTGTTATTGGATTCACCTCTTGAGGATATGGCAGAAGATAGAAAATTAACGAGACTTAGGATATTGTTGTCAACAGCAAAGAGACAGGTAGAACACGAAAACTTAGGTCACAGAGAGAGCGACGCCCCCGAAGTATTTTCAGGATTAAGTGACAACTACTAAACAGGCTATCGCCGTACCATTTTGGAATGATAAAGTGCAATACTCGGAACAACAAGCAGCATTAGGAAAGTTAAAAAAATTAGATTTAGAATTATAAAGTACTGAATTTTCTACTTATCTTATTTTTTCTCAATCTGATTTTTCACCAATATGTCTTCTCTTGTAAAATTAATGATTCTGAAAATATTTGACATTTAAACAGCTTTTTGAAACTGTCTCAGTTCCTTTGAAAAATCGATGTTTGTAATCAACGATTTCCTTGTTCTCTAGTTCTAACAATGTTTCTTTAACCATGAGTTTTTTAAGTGCTGGAAAATTTCCGACCTTGTAAATATATACTGTTACTGTTGGCTTTGGTGTTGGTAGCATATTATGAAAATGATGCAATGTACATATGTAACATCGCTCTGTATTGTTGTCAGACATTATACTGTCTTTTAACAACAAAACACTATACATTACAGTTTTGTTGCTCTTTACTTTGAGAAGTGCAAACCATGCTATTACTCCCAGTTTTCAGGAAAGTCTAGATTGTTATCTTATTCCTTAGTTAATATGTATATTATTAATTTTGTTATTATTAGTTGTGTTTTTGCGTTTCCTTGGTCTTTACCCTGGTGAGCATGTTCCTCGTGTTCTAATCATTTTGCTTTGAATGAATAGACATAAATTTGTATTTTAGAATATATCTAGCTGTCAAAAACTTATTTACGGATGGGGCTTGGTACCGCGGGAAATTGTCATGTATGTATGCTTTATATTGAAACAAAAAATAAAAGAAAAATGCATTTTCAACTCGGAAAACCAGCATGTTTGATATGAAATGGACAACCCGTCCTTCCAGACCACTGAAGAATGATGGGCAGCCATGGAGATAATCCTGGTGTTTCTTTGAGCTTTCACCACATATACATCTTCCCCATTTCTTACTGCCTTCGGTCATAGTAATATATAACAAAAGTATTTTATTGAAAATCACAAAATTTAATTAAACCCTAGTGATTGATATACTTCCGGGTTCAAAAATTTAAAAACAGTTAATGAGAAACATTGCGAGAGATGATGTCTACACTTTAAATTATTCGAAATTGCCTTTAATAAACAACAGAAAAAATGACACAACCGATGTAAACAGAAATTTTTTAGATATTTTATAGATAACCAATACACAAGAAAGTTCTTTTTCATTTATAATTAGAAAATGTTTTATGGTTAATCCAGTCTTTTATTTGTAGTAATTCTCTTCATTTGTTTTGGGGCCTTTTTTTTAGCTTGCCTTATGTATGGGTTTGCCCATCATTGAAGACCACAAGGTGACGTGTAGAAGTTAAATTGTTTGTTGGTGGCATTTAGTGGATGCGTGTCTCAATGGCAATCATACCACATCTATTTTTATATTCAGTAATCGTTTTTCATTGGTGGTGTTTCTTTCGGTATAATTCGAGTTTTCGTCAAGGGTAATCTCATACATATTCGAAATTCATGGAAGATGAGTTACGATACATTAAAATACGAAGGAAGAGTGCGTGAAGGGCTTTCCACAACAAAGATCACTTTTCAATCATACTAAATGTAAAATAATTTTACACACATCTAAATTGTACCTGGGGAAAATTTGTTATTCACTTGTCATCATTATAATTTGAAGGAAATATCTGTCAGTTTGGTTTTAAAATAAAAGTTAACAACTTTTCAAGTAAGTTCCTTCTAAGTGTATTAAATATACAGGTACATTAGTTGTGATGAAATGAATGCTTTTAAGCATTTACGTTATAAAGAAATTTGTCTAAGGTTTACTAATACAATATATTTCATACTTAAAACTAGATAAAAATTAATACATGCAGTTAGTTATGTGCACTCGGACTGCTTAATATCAGGGCAGTGTTTAAATTTGTTTAGGACATCACAGACACCGATTATTCATTTTTGTCCGAAGATAAGCTAATGCAGTAAGAAAATCCGAAATAATGTCGTCTCTTCGAACCAAATATTATCAAAAATACAGATCTGAATACAGAAAATACTATCAATATGTAACACTATAGCATCTATAGGCTGAAAAAAGCATAGTGTATTCGGTGGGTTTTTCTACACCATCATTCACCTACCTATACCAGAGACAGTGTCTGAATTTTATATGGACTGGTACATAAATCGTAATCATTCTTTCGGATTACTTGTTCATTGATTCTTCTCCACTAAAAAGACCCTAGATGCTATATCCCGTCATTTATCATATTATACCCAAAATGATGCACGGATCTGTTGAAACGCAGAATTCAACCTCTTATTTTAATATATGTCGAATTTACAAACGAGAATAGCGTTAAATTCTTCGCCATGACAAGTACAAGGACTTTGATATCTATTAAGTTATATCCTTTACGCTCTTGCAAATAGTGCTTTCATCAAACAACTCATGTTCTGCAAGAAAGTTGAAATTTTACATTGACTTTTTTAAATGGACGTTGCAATTAAATACTTCGACAGTTAAACTAGTGCTTTAGTTTTTTGTGTGACATCTATCTTTCCTTATCTTTAGTTATTAAATATAATTTATTTTATTCGGTCCGCTTTATTGTGAATGTCGATCGTCTCTTTTTTTTTTGGAGGGGGGGCATTGGACATATTGTTACTTTTCTGTATAATAAAAACAAAAACGTAGTTGTACATTTCTCATAAAATTATGACTTTTTAAATTTTCCATAGAAATCCAAATTCTTTTGGTTTGACCACTAAAAACCCCGAAATTTAGTACTCAACGAACAACAGATATTTTACAATGTAAGTGAACAATATGTTAAACGCAGGTACTAACAGTTTGTGTTTATCATTTGGAGAATTCACAATTGGATAGAAAGAACATTTGGTCATAAAGCTTGTGTATGCAGTACATGTATCATCATTGGAGTGACATGATGTGATTCGATTCCATTTCATTTCAATTGTGACTACGACATTAAATGAAATATTAATATTTCTTTCATAGCCGATATAACAAGAATGAATATTCATTCAAATACCGAAATAGGATTGTCTCTCTTTGTATCACGGTATGACATTATTTGATACGTACGTAACCTGGATGAAAAAGGGTAAATAAACAAGCATCAGAAATTAAAATTTAGTGTTTTTATCGACAAAAAGACACATACCTTAGTGTTTGTTATAGATTATTTTTGTTTACTCGATATATTACTTTTTTTTTTAACTATTTTACTTTGTGTCGTCTTGAGATCGTAGTACTAGTATGGCATTTTGTTGTTTCCGACGAAATCTTTGTGACTTTTTTGGCATTAATTTAGCTGAATCATAAAAATTCTGCAGTATGTAATCCACCACAAAAAGGCTTCAAATTTTCATTTTGATAATTAAGTTGTCTTTTGGGTGTATATGTTAAAATGTATGATTATTAATTCCAATCTGTATTGTCTCGTGAGATGATCCAAATCGAATATCCAATAGTTCCTTTTGTATTTCAGTCATTGACAGAATCAGCTCTGTTAGATTTGATTTTTGCAATTCATTTTATAATTTTTGTTTCTCATAAGACCAAAGGTTATACGAAAACCCATTTTAGTTCGTGTTTCCTATAATATTGTAAACAAAACATCAAAAATAAAAATATGTAGGTTCTCCAAGCATATATTATATTTTGCATGGTTCTGAGCTGGACAATAAGTCACTATAGATGTAGATGTGCGAATAATCTGAATAAAATCTGTTTTTCATAACTTTAGTAAGAAATAAATATAAGTAGAGTTTGACGTTCTATGTGATAAGTTACAGTAATATTACTGTACAATTATTTAAAACTTGTTTTGTCGCTGATTACTATGTTCGTGAATAAGGCGTGGGAGGGTCATTATAAACTATCGTTTCACTTTTTGTTGGAAGTATTATAGGATACAGCGCGGTGTAATTCGTATGTGCTGATCCTTTGTTCACAGAAAAAAACTACAATAGAATGGAGGTTAATCATTAAGCGTTTGGTGCGTATTTGATTACAATTCAACACTTGGTAGTCGTGGTACACCTTAAAACAGAACACAGAAAGAAATAAAACAATATATAATCTTTTTTTATTTGATTTTGTTCTAAATACACATTGTAGAAACTCTCAATGATGGATTTTGGTTTCTTATTTTGATAGTTTTTGTTTTGAGTTCTACTTGTACACAATTAATTTCGGATTTTGGTCTTTCTATTCATTTGATGCTATTACTGATATTAAGGTGTTACCCATTGAAACACGTATACATGATATTGAAGTTTGCGTTATGTTATTGGTGTTTTTTGTAATTTTGAACCACTGGGTCGCTGCCAATGCCGATTGACCTGAGGTCATCGAGGGTATTCACCAATCCAATTGTCAGACTTGTCTGACCCCTAATTTTGCCAATTGTTTTCATCATTTTTATAAAATATTTGCAGTTTCAAAATTATAAAACCCTGAGGCTTTATTCCTTGTATTATATATTGATGAACATTCTGGTGATGGATATTGGCACCTTGTTTAGATAGTTTTGGTTTTCGGTATTATTGTATATAAATAATTTTGGTGTTTAGACCTTCCTAGTTATTTGATGGTAATACTGCTGATGACGGGTTACTCATTGAAATACGTTTACAGCATATCGCGATTAGCAATACATAAGATTGGTATTTTTTGTAATTTATATGTCTTACTCAAAGTAATTAAATCTTTGTGAATCCAGGCATTCCGTATATTTCAATTTATTTGCCTTTCCTTCTCTTTCTCGCTTCGTAAATATTGTCGACAGGTAGAAATTAGAATAATAGTTTTGACTTGAAACATTGTCGTCGTCAATTTTCCGTGTAGACACAGTGGTGGACGTTTCATCAATTAACTAAATTTTCAACAATCAAATGCACGATTTTCTGAAATTTTATAAGAGATATTTCCTATGTATTTGTTGTTTTTCAAAATTTACAGAACTTACCATCTTAAATTTTTGCAAGTTTTATTTTTTTTCATAGAATTTTGGATATAAATATGAGAAAAAATACTTATATATTATAACTACATGTAGATATACTTATACCTTTGGTCACCAGGGTGGATGGAACTGAAGTATCACCATCATTTCGTTTGGATTTCTTCCGCCGTTGTTTAAACATCTCAGATAAATGGAAAAGCCAACAGAAACAAGAAATAAGAATATTTCTACTGTAAGAATGAGAATCATAGTCTGACCTTGGTAATATTTAACTAAAAATGAGAAAGAAAGACATCTTCAGTGTACGAATCTTTACAGTGAATTACATAATTGATGGTCTGATATTTTTCTTCAGAAATGTGAATCAATGGCATGACGAATGCTCTATGTTGGCTAGGTATGTATTAAAAAGAAATGAATTCTTACCCTTCCGATGCACTTGTTCTACACTTACGGTGTGTTTAGTGTAGTCATAGTTACTATTGTTATAACGGAATGAATACTTGTTTTCTAATCTTTTAAAGTTTGTTTTAGCTCTGATGTATTTAAAAACCCCAGAACGATGAGTTGTAATCTTTTACAGGCAGAAAAATCAAAACTATAAGTAAAGAAGTCAGTTTGAAATTGAAATACAAATTCTGTAAAATCTGACAAAATACAAAACAATGAACATAAAACAACCAAAACGATACACACAGTTAACAAATGTAAGAGAGTAATCAAGGGAACCAAAATTCTAGCGGAAATGAAAAGAATGTAATCTAGGTACAAAGACCAGACTTGGAAAACAGACAAATACGGCAAAGAACATAAAGCAACTAAAATAATACATACAAAGCCCATTTGTAAAAAGTTTTGTGCGGTACAAAAAGTTTGCGTAATTATTCCAAGGTCAGGCATATCGTATGAATTGTAATGAGACCTTCATAAGTTAAAACGTTTTTAACACAGAAGTATATTGGTACATTGTATTTCCTGTGGTGTAATGCTTTGATATTTTTGTTCCAAGAAAAGATTGCAAGCACGCATCATGAATTTTTCAAAATAACTGAGGAATCCTGAGAAACATTAGCAATAGGTAATTATATCTCCAAATGTGAATATTTAGAAATATTGGAGTTACTTGTAGTCATGGTATTTGAAGTTTGTATTCTTTGACGAAAATAAGTTGGAGGTATAAAGACACTTGAATATCGCACTAAAATTAATTATATGGGGTGCACGCTGATTTCCAGACAAAATTTCTCGTTACACTTATTAAGCTACATCCTAAAAAGAATTTCCTAACATCATAGAATAAAACTTACAGTTTTTAGTCTTAAATTCACATGACTCTGATCTTGGTATTGTTGATGTCGTTTACGATACAACACAAGGATCGGTTTTATCAAATGTCTTCGTATGTAAGTGTACGTATAGAATTGGCATGATAATAAACCAGAGACTTCGTGGGCAAAAAGATGCATGGGGATCACGTTTCAAATTCTATATGATATTTTTAATGGCAGTCTCGTATGTATTTATTAACAGTTGGTTAATCATGAAATTCTTACATTACCTTGACACTGTAATCTTATTATTGGATCTATTAGATAAATACCGAAACTCCAGCATGCAGACGTTTTGTTTCTCTTTGTTGTATATTTCTTTCTTTCTATAAACTTAATCAAATGCTGTAGTACCGTAGGAGATTGTTTACAACTGAAGTTGTTTTGCGTGAATAAACAGCAAAACATTAAAGTGATTCCATATAATTTATTAATAACATCGCAATTTAACACGTAAATCATCATGGTCCGTCCATGACGTCACTGATGTATGTAAAATGCGTTTATGAACTGACAGGTTACACCATTGTCCAATTAAAAAGCACGTTACTTCTGAAATAAAATAAGTCTTAAATAAAATTTACCTCATCTATATAACTATAGTATAACGTCCAAAAGTACAGGTATGAATAAAATCCTGACAACATGACTTGTACGCTTTTATACAGACAGACGGACGATTTGTTACTCTGAACTTTATTCTACACTCGGGCTCTTTGTATCCTGCTCTGATTCTGTGACATGTTTGGCTATATTTATTTTTAATAAATATCCTTATTTTTTTCTTTTCTTTTAGTTTCGTTCTAGTTTCATTTTCATTACCGGAATTTCCGATGTAGAACGTATTAAAAACCGAAAACCTATCTGTATTTTATTGTTTATTTCCGGGTACTCGAAACGCTGTATAACAATGCGAAATCTTCTATTTGATATATTTTTCTTGCTAAGTTTATCATGTAGAAATAGATATTTGTCATTTTTTATCGGTAGGTTTTGCACAGAAAGATTTTTGGCCTTAAAACTTAACTCAGCGCCATCTAAATGACAAATCTCCATGCTTTTGAATGGTAGACTAGGACCACGGGATCACATGAAGAGACTTACATACACTATTCTATACCTCTCACTCTACTACACTTCCTTTACAAAACAAGTCTCGGCACTTCTGTTTTTGACCCTACCGCATCATTATACAGACTTGTGCCATCATTTTGGATATTGGTTTCCAGAGACTCTTTAAACCAATTTGTGTGAAAAGTCAAGATGAAGAAAAACGGTCATTTCTTCCACTACAAAAGTATAGATGCAATTAATTAAGCTAACATCCTCCATCATAAAATCGTTACCAACAAAATTTTCCCCAAGACAAATCAATACCGATTATTTCATATTCCTATTCTTCACCCATTGCATCCAAAAATTTCAATTATAAAAGGCTATTGCATAACCTCGAGATTGAGGACTTCAAGGCTAAACCACCTGATTGTTCTTGCAAAAACTCTCCATTCAAATATGGTCCTTCCGATCACGTCGTTTTGGGAGATGTAACCATTATCGAAAACGAATCTCTGCGTAATATTCTTTTTAAAGGTCCCAAGTACCGTTAACCACGCTCCATAAATTAGAATTATAACTTTAAAGTTCTTATGGATGTTATGGAGGACTACACAAGAAAGTAGATAAAACGAGAACAAGAAGACACTGATTCTCTATCAGAGTGGTTGAAGGCCGTGAGGTCTTTAATTTTGGAACGAATGAAAGTTTTAAGTAGGTCAATGATTGCCAATACTGCATCAATTATCAAAGACCTAGATGTAGCAAAAACATTGTCTACTATACATTATAAATATATCGTCGTACCAGCAGACAAAGCCCAAACAACATTGTTTTTGTCTGCAAAACATTTTACATCCAATGTTTATTATCAGAGGTAGACGTAGAAAATAATATAAGTGATATGACCTATACTGCTACCACACTCTCCAAAGAAGAGATTGTGGAAAATCATAAATCTGTGCTATCCTCTTTTGATCTCTCTACCAAGGACGATGATTGTGATTTACCGTCTTTGTACTGGATTCCTGAACTCCACAAGAAATCATACAAACAACGTTACATAGCTGGATTTGCAAAATGTACCAACAAACCTCTTCCAAACCATTTAACTTCTATAATCACAGCTGACGAAGAGGGTCTGCAGTCCTACCAAAACATTTGTTACTCCCGTAGTGGTATTAATTCAATATGGATCCTGAAAAATTCTAAAGATCTTCTGGAGACCATCACTTCAGGACCATTATCAGAATATAATAGCATTAAAACCTATGATTTTTCAACACTGTATAGTCTTTCTATTCCCAATGCTCAGTTAAAATCCCGACTTAAAACATTACACATCATTGTTTTTTTCCAAAAAAGATGGTACACCTAGACACAAATATATCGTTCTTGGTAGAGATTCCTCATACTTTGTAAGGAATAATTTCAAGTCATCTTCCAAATATACAAAAGAGGATGTTTACAAAATGCTGGAATTTTTAATCGACAACATATTTGTCCAGTGTTGTGGACGCGTTTTTCAACAAATGGTCGGCAGGCATTCCATTGGAAACAAATTGTGTTCCTCTACTTGCTCACCTATTCCTTCACTCTTATGAGGCTGAATTTATAGCTGATCTGATTCGAAAGAAAGAATATCGTTAAGCTAGATCTTTTAACCTCAGTTTCTGCTATATAAATGACGTATTATCCATGCTCCAAGTTTTTAGTGGAGTCCGAGTTGCACATTTACTTTCGTTACTTTGTATGTATGATTTTAGTTACTTTATGTTCTTTGTTGTGTATGTCTGTTTTCCATGTCTAGTCTTTCTTCCTGGATTACATTTTTTGATTACCGCTATAACCTTGGTTCCCTTGATTACTCTTTAAACAATCCTAATTTCGGGGAATTGATACATCGCATCAACCCTAAAGAATTTGAGATAAATGATACAAACACTGTGAAGTCAGCCTCATATCTTGACCTACACTTAGAAATCGATGGTAAGGGAAAACTATTGACCAAACTTTACGACAAACGTGATGAATCTTCATCCAGAATTGTCAACTTTCCTTTCCTCTGTTGCAACATCCCTTCAGCACCTGTGTATGGAGTGTTTATATCACAACTCAAACGTTATACCAGAGCTTGCCGAAACTACGCAGACTTTTTGTATCGCGCTAGACTTCTAAGAAGTAAGCTTCTGGAACAGGGTTTTGTTACTACAAGATTGAAGTAATCATTACAGAAGTTTTATGGTCGTCATCATGAACTCGTGGATCTTTACGATGAACCCATCTGAACCATGAAAACTGATTTGTTCATCGTGTCATAATTTTCCTTTCCTCTTTCGACTACCCCGACTTCACTTTTTATGAGCATCTTGGCGGGTGTTTCCAGAAAAGCAGAAGAGGCTTACCCTACCGGTGCACCTGGTCCATCCTCCCAGTTTTAAGTGGAGTCAGAGTTGTTCATTTGCTTTTGTTGCTTTGTATGTATTATATTAGTTTCATTATGTTCTTTGTTGTGTATTTCTGTTTTCCATGTCTGGTCTTTGTTTCTGGAAAACATTCTTTTGATTACCGCTACCTTGGTTCCCTTGATTATTCTTTCATATGTTTAAACACTTATGAAAGAGTAATCAAGACAAACAAGATTCTAGTGGAAATCAAAGGAATGTTATCCAGGAACAAAGATCAGATATGAAGAAAACAGACGTACACAACTAGTAACATAAACTAACTAAAATAATACAAAGTAACAAAAGTGATGTGCAAATCGGACACTAAAAACTGAGAGCATGGACAAGGTGCACTGGTAGGGTAAGCATCCGCCGAGTTGCTCGTATATATTATTTTAGTTACTTTATTTTTTTTGTTGTATATGTTTTCCAAGTCTGGTCTTTGTCCCTGAATTACATTCTTTTGTTTAACGCTAGAAACTTGGTTCCCTTCGTTACTATTTTACTGCTTCACTGCTTTTGACGGTTTCTTTTTTTATACAATATGTAGTCTTAGTTTATCTTCATTCACTTCGGAATATTATGATAGCTTATCTGTGTTTACTGTTTATATACTCTAACTAGCTTAATTTGCCTTTATTGTAGATTTTGGTTTAGTGTTCATTGCTTATCAAAGGTAGTCAATGGGCCTTCAATATACGGTCAGATAACACCCGAAATTTGCCTTCGACCGGCCCCTGAAAGGAGAGATAGTTGACTACATCTTACTGGAATCAAAGCTTATATCAGTAACAATAAACAGATAATCTACAATTACAGAAAAACTAAAACAAAGGCAATTACTACAACATGAGTTTATACGGATTTATACGAAAGGTTGACCACAAGTAGGTCTCATTATGCGGAACACTTTTTCAATTCAAAATTATGGCTTACTGTTTTGATAATATATACGAAAAACTGCTGTCTGAATCCTATGTTCAATGTTTAGTAACGACAGCCATGATTTTTCCACAGATCAAAAATTAAAACAGACAATTTTTGCAGAGTAATTATACCAAAAAAAGTAATCAAAGGAATCTAGGTTCTAAAGGAAATAAATGTAATCCAGGGACAAAGACCAGACATAGAAAACACACACACAACAAAAAATGTAATCCAGGGACAAGACCAGACATAAAAACATACATACAACAAAGAATGTAATCCAGGGACAAGACCAGACATAAAAACATACATACACTACAAACACCATAACTAATATAATACATACAAAGTAACAAAAGTAGATGACCAACTTCCATTGGTTCAGATTAGTTATAAAGTCAGCCTCATAAGAGTAAAGGAATAGATCAGCAAGTAGAGGAGCACACTTTGTTTCCATTGGAATTCCGAACGTTTGTTGAAAAACGCGTCCTCCACAAAAACAAATATTTTGTCGATCAAAAATTCGAGCATTTTGTAAACATCTTCTTTGATATATTTGGACGATCATTTGAAATTATTTTTTTTACAAAGTATGAGGAATTTCTATCTAGAACCAAAATTTAATTAAAATTGTCTTGTTGTTTTTATCATGCTGAACACATTTTACACCCACTTCAGAATTTCGCTAAAGGTTACTGTTTTGGAGATATATGCCATAAACTGCTTTTTGACCCCTGTTTTATTTTTAGTTAGAGTAGCCATGTTTTATAGCAGATCAAAAATTCAAAAGGTTATTTTCTGCAAAATACCCTAAATAAATTATATTAACTTATATTGAATTATGTCTTGGGAGAAGACTTTTTAAAGAAATATAATAAAAAATAGCAAAATACGCCCACAAAGGGCAATAACTTCAACATGGGTCATCATTTTTTTCATAAATTTTTTGCAGCAGATGTATTTCATCATGCTGATCACCATCTGGTCAAAGATTGGCTTAATCTAACGGTTTTTGAGATAATTGCAAAAAATGCTATCTTCTATATTCTATAAATGCTAACGGCGGTGAATTTTTTACATACAAAAATCGAAGCATAAACTTTGTGCAGGATACCCTAGACAAGAAACATACCATTGTAATTTCAGAAGAGAAGATGGTCGAAGAAAATGTTGATAAATGGCCTATGACCAGGTAAGCTAAAAATGAATGATTATTTGTGAAACAAAAGCAGCTCTCGCATATAAATGTTTGTTTCAAACACACAGTTATTCCGTACTTTTTTAATGATTTGCGTTATCAAAATTGACCGAACTTAACGTATAGCATCGCTTGTTAGTTTCGTTAGTATTGTTAGTAGTATTAACGTCAGCTGAAAAGCTTGTTCATATATTTTGTGGTAGCTACCATAAAAGCTTATAAAGGAGTTTATTGTAAAGTTACACACTAGTATATGATAGTACGACCCAAACTGTATGAAATCATAAATCAAATCCATACTGAAAAGTTAAGTTTCATCGCTTTTAATCATGTGATTCACTTATGATCAGAATGTACAAAGCTAGGGGATATCGTATGCATGTCAACTGTATGCAATTATGTCACAGTATTGTTAAGTTTGTCCTTGTAACGATTCACTGAGAAATATTACAATGAAGTTAATAGTTCGATTGTTTATATTTACTATGAAGTATTTGCCTGTTCGTGTTTCTTTTTTCTGTATTCTTTTTTGGGTGATTTTTTTATTTTTGTTTTGTTTCGTTGTTTTGTTCAAATTGTTATTTCAATTTGTTTTTGGGAGTTTCTTTTTACTTTTTTGAAAATTATTGAGTTAAGATACTAAATAAAACTTTTGGTGTCAGTAAAACACTCTTTGTTCTCTTTAATCTCGAAAATGAGCATGGCATATTACGAAAACACTCAGGTATCGCATTCTCAAAAAATCGTAATAGTAAAGTCTATCGTAAGTAATGACGTCACAATGTAAAATAGTATTTTGACGTCATAATTTACGATCAATTTCACATTTACGACATTTTGTGAATTCGACACTCAGATATGTTATGTATTTACTTGAATTAAATAGCTTTTCTTGAAGCAATTGCATAATATTTTCGTAGTCTTTCCAAAAATAGAAGTCATAGCGTAACATTATCTCCATCGATATATTAGAGTACAAATTAAAATGAAAGTGTTGCTCAATTTTACAAATGAAATTAAAAAGAAATCATAGTAAAAAACAAAAGAAGAAAAGTTATCGATCGTCTATAGTTGCTATAGGTAGATGACAAAAATGAACATTTTTTTTTTCTAGAAATTGTTTTCACTGCCATTATTGACACTACAAAATAGCTATTACAAAAGAAATTTTTGCACAATAAATGAGTAAAATAAGTTATGTAGTACATTCAGATTTAACATGTAGTATTGCACATGTAAAGATACTTAGCGCAGACTTCAACAGGAAATATATTAAACAAATTAATTGGAGCAGTTACATGTTGTTTCAGGGTATAATTATATCAGTGATGGATCCAAACTTTCTGAAAAAAAAAAGCAATCCAATGAATGCAACAACAGGGGCCTACTTTTATGAATTCTTGCGATATATAGTCAATTATATTTATCAGAAGGCCGAACATGGACCGTCGCCCCATTCGATCAGCTAATGTATGGGCTTGATTCTATATATCGGTGGTGTAATATCTATTTTGCCAGATTTGTTTTGAACTTGAATTGATAGTAGATCGGATAAGTGTTTGCTATTTGTTGTTACCCTAATCTAATTGATCTCAAAAGAATGAATTAAATCTTTGTTAGTTCGTGAATTTATTATAGAAATACCAGTAATAATGCTTAACATAAAATGCCATGAATTAAAGTGTGTATACTATATAATTGTTAACAACAAATAATTTGTTATATAATTCCTATTTTTGCTAACAATTTTAATTGCACTTTTCATATCAAAAGGAAAATGAAACCTTTTATATTGTCCCGACATGCACTTTGACCTGGTTCTCTAGCAGCTTATATCTCTGATTCTTCGTCTGAAAGTAAAGGAGACAATTTAGAAATAATTGCTTAATACTTAGTACACTTTTTTCAATGATACTTTATATTTCGTTGATAATTTTTATTTGTGGTTTGACTGAATCTGCTGGAAAACTATAAAAAAAAATTGATACATCCCTCAACAGAACCCGGAAGATGATACAAGAATATTCCTTTTTCATATTCCCGACTTTGACTTTTTTTTAAATTTAGAGCAAAGTGGAATAATTATCCAACCCGACAGATTGATTTACTGTGCAATCGAAGAAATGGACATCAAGCATTGATTTATTGGAGCTGCAATAATTACTTGGATACATTTAATAAACTTATTTCAAACCATTTAGGTACTTACTGAAGTGAAAATAGTTTCAAAGAAAAATGTTCACTGTCATTTCTTTCCTAAATTAGCCTGCAACCCAAGTTGTTGTATGTTGGTGGATATTGTTCCTTTGAAAATCTTTCTAAAATTCCTTTAATATGAAAAAGGTGTTTTCTAGTAAAATGGCGACAAACACAACTCTTTCATTTTGTTGGCTTCCCAATTGGACATTTAATTCTTTTTCTACCATATAAATTTTCTATCAATTATTTTACCCTCAGGTGTCTTTTCTTGTTTATGTTGAATGGATATTATGGACTTGCTAACTTTCCCATACATCCTATACAACACTCGTTCTGCTGAAGAAAATTTAGATGGTGTCTGACGACAGATCGGACATTTTGGCTGTGTTTCCAGAGACTTGATTACGCAGTCTTTATGAAAGGCTGTAAAGATATAGCCAAATGTGACATTAACATGCAACTACTATATCCAATACCTTGTTGTAAATTGTTAAATGTACCATGACAAGAGGTTTACATAAAATACACATACATCGTGTAATTTGATTTTGCATTCATATGAAATGAATATTCTACCTTTTGACCTTTTGCAATATCTATGCCACTTGATAATGTTTAAAATTTTATCTTTTAAAACCAATATTTAAGGTTGTATAATCTTAATTTCTACTATTATGCTCATTTACTTACAAATATATCTGAAAAAATATTTTGGTCTGAGAACAAGTGTTGAGTATAATGAATTCAAATATAAACTTAAGTTGCCTTATTCTTGTATTTCATATATGCGGGGAAAAATTATTAACAATAGAAAAGCTTACAATGACCACACGTCAGCTCAACAACTTTAGATTTCGTGGAGTCTTTTGGATCTATACATATTCCACAGTTGGAACCTTAAATTCATATCATAGTTAATTATATACATTGCAACCATAATATGCATATATTCACAAATTAAGACTTAGATTTTAAGACAAACGGCTAACAAGCGTTCATACAAATTTGTTCTAATTGATATTAACTATAAATGTTTATTTTACAAATAAATATGTAACTGGCAATGTAGCTACAGATGGAAATCAGTTTAAATGTACATCTTACTAATATCATATATTTAGATTTAAATAAAACTTTTTTTGTATATGCATAAGTGTTTGTTTAAACCCTATATATCGCATACCCTATATTGCACCTCAAGACCTATATCGCATACCCTATATCAAATCCCTAGACCAATATCGCATACCTTATATCACAACCGTAGACCTATATCGCATACCCTATATCACACCCCTTCACAGACTATACTCGAAGTGTGGTTATAATATGATATAATGAACATGACATATCAAAGTCTGTATAACATGCTGCATTAACCCTTGACTTATATCACCCCGCGGCCGGTGGCCCTTGGGTGATATAGGAGTCTTGGGTTGATACAGCATGCGATACAGATTCTGACATGTAATATTCAGTACGTAACGACAATGTTGCTGTATACAAATAAATCAGGTTAAAATGTACATTTTACCAATATGTGTTATTTACATTACTTTTTTATTTTTTTATCAAAATCCAAATACAATCTTATTTGCATTAAGCAAAGGTGGTTACGGTTACTGTTTTTTTCACTGATTTTGTTTGAAAATGTACTGTATTTCACACTGAATAGTGTATATATAATGCATTGTTTAAAGATCTACTGTATTTCACTGAATAGTTATTGGATTTGAAATGAATATATATAATATTGCACTAAATAGTGATTACAGTTTGTTTGAATATGTACTGTATTTCACTGATAAGTAATTAGATTTTTGTTGGAATATGTATTGTATTGCACTAAATAGTGATTACAGTTTGTTTGAATATGTACTGTATTTCACTGATAAGTTATTAGATTTTTGTTGGAATATGTATTGTATTGCACTAAATAGTGATTAGATTTTGTTTGAATGTGTACTGTAATGCACTGAATATTGATTAGATTTTGTTTGAAGATGCACTGCATTTGAGTGAATAGTGTATATAATGCATTGTTTGAAGATGTACTGTATTGCACCGAATAGTCCATACAATACATTGTTTCGTTCTTTGACCACCGACTGGAGACAATAATGTGTTACACCGATTTGAGCAATATAATGTGATATAAACAACTTAGTGATAAAAAGAAGCGTGTAGAAATCTGTTGACGAAAAAGCAAATAAAAATAGTCCAGGTATTAAATATATTGCATTTGAAAAGTGTAGGTTTCAAATTCACACGATATACCATCCAACTTTTCCCCTGTATTCCCATTCCACCAAAAAGCGAAATCCAAATGCCCAAAAGCAAAATTCCTTCTTCCCATAAATTTCCCACTGCATCTTCTTCGTCATATAGTATCACCTACTAAATATCATTAAATTTCTTCAACATTAATCTGTTGTTCAAACTGTTGAATTCAAGTCCTTTTTAATCAGTTTTTATTTCTATTTTCCCCCATTTGAAATCCCCATCCTCACACATTGTCCCCATTCTCCATCCCCTACTCTTCTTCTTTCAACTCCATTCCCCATTCCCAATTTACTATAGCATAGAAGAAAAAGTTTTCCCCAAACAAGTTCTGTTCGCACAATACTGGGGCTTTCAATATTTCTTATCCAGACGAAACTCGTGCAGAATGGTAAGCTTTTATTTGTCTATACAATATTTAAACAATCTGCAAATAATGCTAAAAATAAGAAAATTTACTTACCCATAACTTTTGTAATTGGTACGTACGTGGAATGTCTCCGCAATTCCTACAATTTTAATGACGACTTCAGTTTAGATCCATGAAAAAATAGGCAGAAAAAATTACGTCATACATAGAAAAAAAATTGCGAGATATCGTTAGTCCTATTTAGATACAATCCATATATAATTTATAATGTGAATCTAGAACAGCTAAATGTAATCTTAAAATAGTTTGAAAAGTATAGCTGAATGTTTGCCTTTTTATTGTATGAACATGCATTTAAGCAGTTTTCCATTGCAATATATTTTAATAATGGTAATAAATATACCTAAAAGAAACCTTTGAAAACAACGATTTAATATAGTAAGTAAGTAAGTAAGTAAGTAATTATTTATTATAGTGACATGTGTACAAAATCAAACTAACAAACAATAATTTTAACATGAAATAAGATACACCCGGCCCACTGGCCCTATAAGTCACTTAAATTAGCTTTATCTATATACAATTTCAAATACTTTTGTAATATAAGTTGTTAGAAATTATAGAACTTTCCAATTGCTTGGATGTGGTTATAACTATGAAGACAATACAATAACTAAATATCAGGTATTATGCCCTCAATGTATGATTTAAATTTCAGTCCATCAGTGTTTTTGCTAAGGTAAACCGGACTTGTATGTTTATCAAAGAAAATACTCCAGATAAATACTTTAATTTGAGTGTACTACAAACAGAAAAGGAAAGTCAATATTTTGATGCTGTCCTTACGGTCACCCATTCTGAAGGACTTCAACATAATGTAATTCAATCAATTCTCCCTTTTCATTTCTGGGGTTGGATGTTTCATAAATTGCCTTTAGTCTTCTAAGCAAGAAGATAACACATTGGATTCATCTCAATATGTCAAATTTGACCCCATCAAAATCGAGTTCGACCCCGTTACTTTAAAATCCAATAACTACAAGGACACACAAGAACAATGATTAATATAACTTACATTTGAACCTTTGATAGTTGTTTGTTTTTGAAAAAAATATCTTTTAAATATGTCTTAACATTAATTTCTTATTAAAATTATTCAAAAAATATTTTCGACTTATCATTTGCTATTTGTTATAGTTTACGGATGCATTTTTTCTTCTTTCCGTTTTAACTGATTTTTTTAATCAACGATAACATAATTTCTCAATTTCAGTATTGCATGGCACATAACAATATAATAAAGTAGCTACACTGTATAAAGTTAACGTTACTGAATCAGTTTAATGATGTGTGTCGTATTGTCGGTTAGGAGAGAAAGTTAGTGAATTATGTATACATGTTTAAGTTTTAAAAGTTCAAATACGTAAGGGGCTTTATATTTTCCCCTTTGTTACCGAATAAAATTTTCACAACTATTTGACTTTTTTGTTTATTCACAAAATAATCATTAATAGCAACGGACAGGGAACAGACATTTTACCTTTTAACTTGGTGCTTTATGCCATCCTTGGTAACATTAGATTAACTTGATGACTATCACGGACAGGGAGCATAATTTTACCTTTTGACTCGGTGCTTTGTGTCATCTGTACATGGAAACAGCAGAAAATCGAAATGACTATCACGGAAAGGAACAGACATTCTATTTTTTAACTTGGGGCTTTATGTTATCCGTGGTAACAGCATGCAATTGAGATGACTAAGACGGACATGAAACATACATTTAACTTTTTGACTTGGTGCTATGTGCCATATTTGGTAACACCAGATTAACTTGATGACGAACGCGGACAGGGAACATAATTCTACCTTTTGATAATCGAGATTACTATCACGAACAAGGAACAGATATTTTACCTTTTGACTTGGTGCTTTGTGCCATCCTTGGTAACAGCAGATAATCGAGATGATGAACACGGACAGGGAACACACTGTTATCACAACCGTTGCTACAATATCCACCTTAGTTATTTGTTCCTTTCTCCTGAAATAAACATAATAATTAATACTTTAAACGTATTAATTTCGCGGTTGCTAATGTTCGTGGATCCTTCCAGTGAACATATTCGCAACTGGTATCAATCTTCGCGGTTTAAAGAAAATATTTAGCGTTATTGAGTGTTGAAACCAATTTCCTGGATACGATACAACTTTTGGCGGTTTTTCGTCCATGGCGAAAAATTATACGTTTACAGTAAGTAATATTCGTATCGAAAAGAAGAGTAAAATCTCCCTAATATAAACTAATCCGTGAATAAACTTGAAAGTTGCCTTAACCAGACCTCATTTGAAGTCAACATTTCTATAACTTTTTGATAAAGATGTTTTAACCTATGTGAAACATACAACTTCCAAACGAGGACAAATATCTCAATCCAAATGGGTTCGGTCTAGACAAGCATTTTCTTTAATATGAGAGAACTACGGGCAATGTAGTCGACATAATCTATAAATTCTTTAGTAGAAACATCAAGAATGGTTGAGGCGATAGTAATTTTAAGAAAACGAGAAAGATAAATATTGTTGGTTAGAGATGTCATTATAAAATTAAAGTAGTTATAGATGTGGGTTGGTAACAACCGCTGTAGACATAATATATTAAATAATCAGCTTATAATAAAAATAATGAATAATCTAAAGCACAATTATATATATGACAAGAAAGTTTCAACACGTTATGATTAATCGTTTTATCTCTTGCTCGAAGCCTCAATACAAAACCGAACCTTTGAAAAACGCATGAAAATAGAAAACGAGTCTAAACCAGACATCCTATCAAATCCATTTATGTCAGTTTCAATGTTTTGAACAAAACTTTAAGTTCAAAAAGGGCTCCTTTGGAACAGGTTTTACTGTTCTATAAAGAACATACTACAATAAGTTTATAATTGTATATACATGTAGAATAAAAAACTATAAGGTTTGTTTTGCTTGTTTGTTGGGGTTTAACGCCCGAGCAGCAATATTTCAGCTATATTCAGGCGATGAACATGAAGTGGATGATAAAATGAACATGAAATGAAAAATGGGATGGGACACAAGGATAATGGGGTCGATAAATTTTGATTGCCACTGGAAATAGGGAGAGGTGTGTAAGGTCGGGCAATTTAGCCTCCTGTGGCGGAGCACTATGGTTCCTACTCCGGGAGAATACCATAGTAGGTTTTTTAACGTGCGAGCAACGTGGCATCTTTCCCAACACGGTGCACCACTATGGTTTGCAGTCAGATTTTCCGTATTATAGCCTGACAACCCCAGCATGTAACACACCAGGGGTACCCCATTCCACCACCTGGGACACACAACCCAGTTGCTCTGTGGGCAGAGCGCCCCAGCCCCCGGATAAGGTTCTGAGCACTATTTAATCGCCTTTTACGACAAGCCTAGCGCTGCTGCAGGCCTATTCTTTTGACACCCGGATCTGCACGGGGCAAAAAAATTAGGAAGCGCAACTATTAGGAGGTATATACAAATTCGATATCGTCAAAAAGACAGAAATCTTTTGCCGAAAATAATAAAATAAAAACTATGAAAACGTGATTATAAAAACAAGGGGACACTTCCCTCATCACATAAAAATATGCATAATAACGACATTAGTTATTTCAATATCTAAACAGACAGAAACCATATCATTAATTAAGACTATGAACTGGCATCTTGATAAAGATAGATACATTCTTGCATATGTACACGTTACAGTGATGATAAAGATAGATACTTTCTTGTATAAGGTTGGCCAATTATGTACACGTTACAGTGATTATAAAGATAGATACTTTCTTGTATAAGGTCGGCCAATGATGTACCCGTTACAGTGATTATAAAGATATATACTTTCTTGTATAAGGTCGGCCAATGATGTACCCGTTACAGTGATTATAAAGATAAATACTTTCTTGTATAAGGTCAGCTAATGATGTACCCGTTACAGTGATTGTAAAGATAGATACTTTCTTGTATAAGGTTGGCTAATGATGTACCCGTTACAGTGATGAAATAGTCGAGATTTAAGAACCCTGACTGCCTTATTATCTACATTGATAATTTATCCCTAATGTTTTCATGTTTATAAAGTCTTTATATAATTACGTTTATTCACTAATACTTGAACGTGGTTTTGTTGCGATGTTTTATTACAGTTTCTTGTTACGCTGGAGTGCGGGTCTACAAAAAGACAAAGTCTTAGGTGTCTTCAAATCTTTGATGATGCTTGAAACAGAAGATGGGCTACCGAAATGTCTAGGAAGTATATTTTCTAAATGAATGTACTGCCAGAAAATATAATATTTTCCTATAAAAATACTCAAACATTTTGATAAATAGACTTATATTGACGGCAATCAGCAATAGAATACTACCAATTTCCTTATTTGACCTTTTTCTGTTTACACAGAACGCCGTATATGTCCCACATAGTACCTCAAGGTCAACCTACTATTGTTCTGATATCAATGTCAAAATCTAGGTCAATAACGACACCGTTTCAGGTCATCAACTTGAATTTTTAAATCTGCTTGGATCGGAGGATAACCATGCTCTCTGCATAACGACGATGAAGTAACTTTTGAAGTGTAAGATCCAGAGGAAAACTTTTTTGCAACATTACTGTAAATTGTTACACAAGACGAGTTAAATTCAGTTATATGAGTAAGGGTGAAGTCTAGTCAGTTATAGTTATAATAGAGGAATCGAATAAACTTTTAGTAATTTTATCAAGATTATGGCTTTATATTTTACCAACCTTCACTTCAGTTATTTCCATGCCAATATATAGCGGTACATTTTTTTTGGAAATTGAAAAGCGCAATGTATTTGTGCAATAGTTCGGGTTTTTAATTTTATGCCGGAGGCCATTTCATATAATATTACTTGTTCGACTCGTCGTTCGCGTTCTTGATACAGTTTTAACATTTCTCCTAAAGTTACACCATAAGCCTCACCCCCTATTGCCATTATATACAATTATCGACTCCTTTCCCCTCCTTCATTCAAATACACTAAAATGCACGAATTTTGTTCGGATAAGTTTTTTTGTACGTGACTTTGAAATGTTGGACCAATTATTGCTCATTCTTCCGTAAGATAAACGATATCCTGAAGGAGAAAATAGTTTTCTTGTCTAGTCTCTATGAAGTTTTCCCATTTTTTCCGGTAACACATATAAAAACTCTGAACATTGTCATATTATAAATAACAACTCGTGTGAGTATTTAAGAGTAGGAAGGATTATAAAAATTTCAAACACGAAAAGTTGCTTGGTGAAAATACAGTAAAACGGGAACACCAGAAAAAAAACTATACTCAACAAACATGTCGGAAGTGTACACATTGTAAATTTAAGAAAATTGTATCGAATTCGGCTTTCTTTTTCTTACTAATAAAATTGACAATGCATGTGTTGTGTTAAGTATATCAACTTGCTTTCAGACACCCTATAATACATTGATTTGTGAAATAGACACTCCTATAATGGACATCATATACTGACCAACCAAATAAAACTATCTTTGAGTCTAAATAAACAAACTGACGTTTCAACATCTTATTTTTCACTTATGAAATTTTTAATTTGAACTTGGTCGAAATCATTTAACTAGGCCAAATCAACGTACATCTTATCTGTTTTAAGATATTCTAGTTCTTTTTTATTTTTCCTTTAATTTCATGAATTTTGTTTCTATAGTTTTCGATGATATAAAATCATTGGCTTAAATTGTTTGATGAGTTTTGAGGTTGACATTAGCTTATAGAGTTTCATTATTATGCACACTAGTAAAATTTCGGTTGAACGACCGGTACCCAGACGGAACTCATATTTAGGTAATTAATTGTAATCTACTTGGTATTATGTACAATTTCATAACATCTGTCCATCGTGAAAAATGAAAGCTTAAAACCTTCTATTAATTACCATTGTGACAAGAAATAAAGCTGAGAGCACGTCATTGTCAAAACTGCTCCAAGCGAAGTGAGTATTATAAATACTCGGAAGTTCTTGTTCTCCATTGTATCATATGAAGTATATTCCTGTTTATATTACCTCCAATAGATATACAAACACTTGCTGTAATTTGAATATTGAAGTTCTAAATTTCGATGACATTTTTGAAATCCATTTTTCCGATGTCATTCCAAACTGGTTAAACGAATGCACATTCAGAATAAAAAATGTCATGTGGTCACGCTCTCTAATAGGCTATGATTAAACCAACTAATTTAGTATTAAGTTCACTAATAATTTTTCAACGAATCCCTTTTAACATTGAACTAAGTCAAATATTATTAGTGTCCACGAGCACTACCGGCTTTATCACGATCCCCGTACGTTGGTTTTAACATAAGATTTGATAAGTGTCCTAAATTCCATAATCAACAAACTTCATTTGGCCTTGTATAAAAGATTAATCTCAAAGTTCACGGTTGAAATTACATATTTATCAGAGTTTTGTGTAAGTTATCAAAGATACTTTCTGTCAAATTGACACGAATATTAATGAATCCATAAGTACTTTCAAATTGATAGTTCATGACGTGTCGACATTTTGTATACTTATAAACCTTAAAGTCATTGAAGTGTAAAAAGGTAAATAAAGAACATACATAAAATGTATGAAATTTTCAATATTGCGTATGTATCTTAAAACGTGTTTTTTTTTTTAAAATGATCGATGTAAATTGCAAAACATAATATACATTTAAAATAGAACAATTTACACGTTTGACTGAGATATATATATTCCAAAATATCAAAATATGATATGTTTAACTTCTATTGTGTAGGTTTAAATAGTAAAGTAAGTGATAAACTGAAAAATCGCAAGATTCCCTCTACACAAGATTGTATTGGTTAAACGAATGGGTAATTGGTCGGTATTTTATAATAAATTAAGGAAAAATGAAGCATTGATAAAAGTTGTTTTTCTTACATCGAGATGGCCACATCATACTTCTTTTGAGTTTATCATAGCTATGGATGAAGAAGTAACCTTCAAATAAAACAAGCACTTTCACAAAGCTTAACTCTTTTCAAAATAAGGCTATTATTGGTTGTTTTGCAAATCACCTCATCCCCTCAATTCTTATTGACAAGTATTACTGGAAGAGTTACTAAAATTGAAGTATCTTTCACCTTTCAGAGATTTCGAGATTGCTTCAAGATTTCCGGATTTTACTTATTTTCATTTTGACAGATGCCGCTGACGGGGCAAGTCAACACCTGATGTCACTTCCTCATTTTGTTTTTTAGTTCATATTTTAAAAGTTAAAGTTTTTTGTCTTGTTATTCTTATCTTCAGTGTTATATTTAATTGTTTTTTTTTTCATTCTGTAGTCAGCACAATTGGGCCATGCGTTTGCATTCCGTTGTCTCTGAATTGTTCTTATGTTTCATTGCTTGTAATTTTTTTCTCCAATGTTCAATTGACGCAAAATCCTTAGGGTTTAGATGATTATATCGCAATGAAGCATTTAAAATGTTTAAAGCATTTCTTCAATACGACCTATGCAGAAGAATACAACATGAGAGCCTTGTTCATATGTAGACAATATTTCAAGGAAGATGATACATATTTTAATACTAATGAAAAACTTCAATCACGTGATACACAGTTAGTGATTCGATCAGAGATAACAGTAGATTATACGCATTGCGAGTTTTTTTTTTTTTATTTTGCAACGCGGTGCATTGACGTTAAAAGAAAAAAAAAACCTTTCCATTATTTTAGTTACTTTTTATTAAATTGTAAGAGGAATCTGGCGAACCACGTGAATATTAATGACGTACCAACCATACGTTTAAATTTTGTTCATGACTAAATGAACGCAAAAATGTCAACTAGGTAAAAAGAGTGTTACAGGCAAGATAAAATTAGAAAGAAAAAATGTATTTCCTCTTTACATATTTATCTTTATCTACAAATAATCCGCATTTGCATTAGGCAGGGCATGTACGATTATTACAGTTTATATATAGATTAAACAGATCTAACCACAGTCGGTGTTGTCTGACTTGAGAGGTTGACAAACTTATTAAACAAAGTATTCATAACGCTGATCTAATACCCAATTTCTAAAATGGAAATATAGTATTTTAAATAAATGTTTTTTTTCAGAAAAAAAATATCCCACTATCCTATTTTTAAAACAGGGTAGCTGTATATCTTTTTTAGCTCTGTCATGATTGTTGTTATAGGTATTATTCATACTGATAATCATTTATTTAATTATTTGCTACTTTCAACAATTCAACCAATTTGAAAAATATTTGTATACGAAACGGAATTACCTTACATGAATTACTAGCGCTATTAGATATAACTAAATTCAAAATGCATATTAAAATACTGATCTGTGTAATATAGACAGCAGCATATCATGAAATGTAAGAAAGACAACTCTTACAGAAAGGTCGGGTAAATAATTTTGGGAGTATGTCTATGCACACAGATAGTGCTTTATTGCTTTGTTGATAAAATGACTATTAAGAGTAACATATCTATCAATAATGCTATTATTTTGAAACCATTTTTGGTCAGATGGCAGTCTTTTGAATTAAAAATAAATTTATTAAAATCAACACACCAAATAAAAAAACCTCTTTGATCAATTTATTGTGTTAATCTTCTTTCTGTGGAAAATATTTTGACCAGAGTTCCTTCCTTGTGCGCTGGTATACAAAATAATAAAAAAAACTTCGACTTGAACATATCTTCTCTCATTAGACAATAGCATAAGACATTAATCTACGGTTTTGATGGTAACGTATACATTCAAAGGGACAAATAATTTGGCAATATTTACACCTAATATGGGATAATTCCAGAAATGCATTGTCCTGTACACTTTTTATGAACACATTATTCTTACCATTTTGCGAAGGCGTACAATCCAGAGCATGCTATCATCAACACAGCCCCTAGAATTGCTAGAAATATTGATATTTTCCTTTGAGTTTCTTTCATTTGGTAGTCCTGATCTTTGTGAAATTCCAATACATCTGCAATGTGTCCTTTGTACCTTGTTATCCAAACGTTTTCTTTTAATACTTCAGTTAGCTTCAATCGCAAAGAAGAGGAAAAGCAGGTCAAAACTATATTCCAAATGTTTGCAAGTCCTATTATAAATCTGTGTATTTCAATGGTACTTTGACTATTAAAAATTGTTCACATCTGTAAATTAAAGTTTCAATTCAAGATCATAATGCATTTTACGTCTGTTTGTTACTGTTTTCGGCCACCCGAATAAATTAACCATTATCAAGCATTTATACCATCTATAGTTAGTATCACCTGACGATGACGATTGTCTATTTACCATAGGTTTAGATCTTCAGTTACACACCGAAAACGAGTCTTTATTGTTCTGTGAAAGTTTATGTGGACTATTTAAAAATAAATTTGTTTTGCTAAGTAAACAAATACTGGTACATTTTACACAGTTGAACTGGCAGGCCCTGTATCCATATATCATATGTCTGTTATTTCTTATGTTTCTTGAGTTGAACAAACTAAAATAATAAATTTAAGTGAACAAATCTTTGCATTGATAATATATAAAATGTTTGATTTTGTGATTATCACGTTTACTCCACGATTTCTTAAAGTTATAACCATCTTATGTCGTATCTAACTCTAAATACTTCAGTTTAAAACCCAAATTAATGTAATCGCCAACATTCATTTGTGAAATAAATCTATGTGGAAGGAGATGTGATATAGTTAACCAATTATATGATAAAAAAGTCTGTAAATTACTGATCCTGTGTTGATCCATATTTATAACAGTACAGACACCGAACACAGAATATAACCAACAGTCTAATCTGGCACTCACCGAAAGTTAACCCAAACAAGAACAAGTGATATATCAGCCATCTATATCCATGTCCACTGACAAATATACAAAACAATAATGACATCGAAAAAACACTCTGCTGAGATTTTGGTGGAAGACAAATATATGTGAAAATAGTTCAATGCATAGATGAAGGGTATAATTTTTTCATTTATCTCCATGGCACTGAAACCAGACGGAGAGTGATAGACGTAGTTTGACAATGTGACTAATGGGGTTCAGTATTGTGGCTATGATACGCAGCTTATGCTAAGAGAAGACTTGGTTTGGAAATACAGAGAAGCAAGATGGTTAAATGATTACTCAATATTTTTGAGTACTTCTTGCATACAATTAACATTTGGACCTTGTTCTTCCTATATATTTGATTTTAATGATGCTGGTGAGAGGCTACTCGCTGAAATACGTGCACTGCATGTCGAAATTTGCAATACATATGACCGGTATTTTTTTCGTCTTTGTCAGAAGCCTAGTTTGACGTTTAATGCAATTTATTTTACATCTTAAAAATTTTTAAACCATTGGTAAAACTTTGATTATCTCTCTTTATTTAGAGTTTTATAATGTTGATTTTACTTCAAAGATCAGATATGAAATGTATGGAAAGCCAGAGTGGACTCCCCCCCCCCCGAAGTTACAAGGTAGAACAAGAGTAGTACAGACATACAGTGCTGTAGCAGTATTTAAAAAAAATCTGCTGCATTCAATAAATTTCTATATATTTCTATAACGAGAATGTGTATTACGCAATAATAAAGCAATCATTCCTTGTTGTTTGTTGATTTCAATTTTTATAAGTCTTTTGGTAAAATGATGTTTCAAAGGAAACACAAACATATGAAAAGATATTTTATCAGATCACTGTTTCGAAATACCTTAAAATGTGTATTCGTTTATTGAAAAAAGCATGTTGGAAAAATGCATGTATTTAAAAATGCTTCAGAAGTGATGTGATAGAAAACATAATAACTCATTTACCGATATCTGCCAAATCAGAGCAAGTATATCGCTGAATCGGATGGGAAAAACCAGAAGATCCACGCAAATGTAAGAAACTGACTTGTTTCATTATATATAGAATATCTGAAATTGCACAAGGTTATATATAAGACCTAATGCCACCGACGAATTAATACACTACAATATTTTACCGCCTCTTCCTTGTAGATTGTCGGTTACTCGCGATCAGAGTACAGTGGAACATTAAGAGAGATTCGTGTTTTAAAATCTGAACACCAGTGATAAATCAATTATCCCTAAACATTTTTGAAATAGCCCAAGAAATTTAAATATTGATAAATCAACTTGGGTATCATTAATTCTTTTTTTAAAAGTTGATTTGTATAGAGATAATATATTCTCCAAAATTCGTCATGCCGATGTAGACATGTGTACGAGACTGCTCTCCAATATTTTTCGTATGCCCTCTTCATAAAAATACAAAAAAGAAAGTAATGGGCAACTTACAGTGGGCTCTTGAGTTCTGTGACATTAACCCAAACCTACGTGCTGGTCTTGTAGAAAATCTGTCAGAGAGGCACAATTAGTTTGTGTTGGTAGAAAATCTGTCAGAAAGACATCAGGTTGTGTTGGCAGAAAACATGCCAGAAAGGCAACATCATTTTGTACTAGACCATGTTTATTTCTTTGTTTATTGTTCCAGAAGATTCTTTTTTTTGCATAATCTGTATTGTTGCACACCACATCAAATGACATATGTTCTATTTTCATTGTATTATCTTTACTTGTAAAACCTAATTTAGCACTAGTGAATGTGTATGCCTGTAATTTTTATTTCTGAAGAAGGCTGCGGTAGTATGATATTTCGCTTGTGTCTGGTCCGTTTTGTTTATTACAAATAAAATATGACTAAACCAAATTAACACAAAGGAATTTGGACGTAAAAATATAACAAACTGAACTTTGAGCATTGTTGAATCGTGCAAACGAATAACTATATCTTCTTTGCCTGTCTGCATAATATTTTACTGCATCGGATTTAAATAAACTTAAGACATAATATTGCATTTGAGATTACGTCACGCTTTGTGATGGTGGGCTGTTTGTTAGCCAGGTTTAATTGCGTTCTTCTGCTGTTTAAAAATAAAACGATGCAATCTAAAAAATATATTAAATAGAATCGCTTTTGTGATGGTTGAAAATATACGTGGAATTTTGAGAGAAAGAGAGAGAGAGAGAGTGTGTGTGTGTGTGTAAAACGTAAAAATGTAAGTTTTGTACACATTTGCCTCTGTTACTTATATTGTCGTGAATATCGGAGGCAACTTTCCTTCAGCACCTGCGCATGGAGCTCATACGCGATGTCAGAGTTAACCGCAATTACGGTTTTCGACTACTTACAATAAGGCTTCTGGAACAGAGTTATATGCTGCTAGAAGATTTAAGTCATCACTACAAAAGCTTAAATGTGTTCATCATGAACTCGTGGGTCGTCATGGTGTATCCATCTGCACTAAGAGAACCGATTTATTATTCTCCACATTCAGTTCAAATTCCGACTCTATAACATTATACATCGTTTTTTTTCCAAAAAAGATGGTACACCTAGATACAAATATATAGTTCTTGGTAGATATTCCCCATACTTTGTAAGAAATACTTCGCAATCATCTTCCAAATATGCAGAAGAAAATGTTTACAAAATGATGGAAATTTTAATCGACAACATATCTGTCCAGTGTGGTGGACGCGTTTTTCAACAAATGGTCGGCATTCCTATGGGAACAAATTGTGCTCCTCTACTTGCTCACCTTTTCCTTCACTCTTATGAGGCTGACTTAACAGCTGATCTGATCCGAAAGAAAGAATATCGTTTAGCTAAATTCTTTAATCTCAGTTTCCGCTATATAGCGGTATAAAATCCTAATTTGGGGATTTGATATATCTCATCTACCCCAAAGAACTTTAGATAAAGGTTACTACAGACACTTTGAAGTCAGTCTCATATCTTGACCTACACTTAGAAATCGATGGTAAAGGAAAACTATTTACCAAACTTTACGACAAACGTGATCACTTTCCATTCAGAATTATCAACTTTTCTTTCATCTGTGGCAACATCCCTTTAGCACCTGCGTATGGAGTGTTCATACCACAACTCATACGTTATGCCAGAGCTTGCAGAAACTCTGCAGACTTTTTGTATTGCGCTAGAATTCTAACAAATAAGCTTCTGGAACAGGATTATGTTGCTACAAGATTGAAGCCATTGGAGTTTTATGGTCGTCATCATGAACTCGTGGATCGTTACGGTGTATCCATCTGCGCTATGAAAACTGATTTGTTCAACGTGTCATAGTTTCCCTTTCCTCTTTCGACTACCCCGGACTTGACTTTTTATAAGCAACTCGGCGGGTGTTTTAAGAAAAGTAGAGGACGCTAATCCTACCAGTGCACCTGGTCCAAGCTTCTACTTTTTAGTGGAGTCCGAATTGCTCATTTGCTTTTGTTACTTTGTATGTATGATTTTAGTTACTTTATCTTCTTTGTTGTGTATGTCTGTTTTCCATGTCTGGTCTTTGTCCATGGATTACATTCTTTTGATTACCGCTATAACCTTGGTTCCATTGATTACTCATTCACTATTTCATAGTTTTTCTTTCCTCTGTAGTCTACCCTGGACTTGACATTTTATAAGCAACTCGGCGGGTGTTTCTAGAAAAGCAGACGACGCCTACCTTACTTAGAATCTAAAACCACTAATATTGCAGAACAGAGAAATTTCAAAAACTCAATTGCAAACATTGATATCTTATTGTTCTAGAAATATTTTTATCCAAGAAAGTGAATATTTTTTCTTAATTGTGTAAAAAATGACGCTACAACACAATGAAATGCTAAAAGAAAGAAATTTCTATTGTTTTTGATCGATTTCCGATGAAGACAGCGGCAAGTGACCCTGTCTTTACTGGAAAAGCCAACCAATCAAAAGCGAGGTAAAAAAAGTAGTCCCGGCAAAGCTCATAAATATTCATAAATAAATACTAGTAAAATGTCAAAATTTCCTCCTTTTGGCACCTCCCCTTTTCAAAATGTCTGAACCCGGCCCCGCATTTACACTTAACAATGAAGTCGAACGAATGATCTCTGTGAATCATGGAATTATAATTCTTTGCAATTATACAGTAATTGGTTTAACTGAGCATTTATTTTAAGGTATTTATTTTAACTGACATGACATACATTTTCACACGGGCGCATTAATTTGCTCCATTTTTCAACGTCATTCATTCGTATAGTTGTATTTATTTTAAACGAAAGAAATGGGTTCTTGTACTCGTGAATAGTGAAGATCTGGGATATCTTTCACTCGTGTGAGAAATTCTACGTCTTTCCCTCGTTCCGCTACGCTCTACTCGGGAAAAGACGGAATGAATTTCTCACTCTTGGAAGATATCCCAGATCTTTACTACGCATTAATTTAAGAACCAAATAGTCTTAAGAGGACTAATGATAAAAAGACAGGCAGTCATGTACTGTATTCACAACTTTTTTATTAATAGAAATATAATACTACATTTCAAACAGTTTTTTGTTTCCTATGACAATTATTGAAATAATCGTAATCATCAACTCGATTTTGTTGGAAAATGTTCATGTCAGTTCATAATGAAGCGGTAAGGGACTAAAAACTAAGTATGTTCATTCACAAAAAGATATCCTTTTTTGAAATATACATGAAAATATATAACTTCTTTCATATTGGTGGTTCTGTTTTACTCCAATATAATTATGAAGTAACAGAAAATAAAAATATAATACAAGATCAATAATAATTCAAGACAGGACCTTAAATAAGTCAACTGAATTATTAATTTTTGTCAAGACCTTTATAGCTTATCAAAAACCAAATTTATTTTGTGATTTGTGAAGAAAATAAAAATAGATCAAAAATCATTAACAGATTTACAATGAAAGTCCTGTGATGACATTGTTCTATAAAACTGCATAAACATAATGCACTATCATTACATAAATATTGCATATACATAATGGCGTTTATTAGAACAACGCATTCGACTTTTCAAAGCATTCTTATTTATTCTAATTGTAAAGTGATATTGCACACACACACACACACACACACACACACACACACACACAGTGTCCCAAGACATTCCCATCCTTCATGTCTTTGTCCCTGGATTGCATTCTTTTGATTACTGCTATAACCTTGGTTCCCTGGATTACTCTTCTTTCATACAATGAAACTTCACCTCAGAAATTTGGACTAGATATTCGTTTTCATGAATAATGGTATGATTCTTGCAGTCAGTTTGTCAATGTCTAATCATTCATGCTGATAGATTAGGCGTAGTAATTCACAATGGCACATCTTGATACCCTCACAAAGCATGACATATATTGATAGTAGTTTTTACATAATGATATTTTCAACTGCACTGTCGAACAGTTCTTGCAGAGTCAGTTCCGACATCGTCATGTTGTTAGCACCGTTTTCTGACGATTAAATGACCGAGACTCACGTGATGAACTTGTATGTGTAGTCAAACAATAACGTAGTACACATTGACATTAGCTCATTGAGTCGGTACATTGGGAAGTCATGTTCCGTCAGACATTGCTTTCGACGTCTGTAAAAGAATATGTTTTCATAGATTTAATATAATTTAGCATATGGCACTTGATTATGGTCTTTGTGTGTTGTGTAGGTGTTCGCTGTTTATTTACTTTTTTTTCTTACCTGATAATCAGCTTACCTTTCCGGTGCATGTTGTCCACCCGGGTTACTCAATTCTTTTAAGTTCGTGTGAATGTATTCGTTTTTCTTATTTTTCTAATCTTTTGATGCATGTTGTTCGTTGTTTTTTTTTCGATTTTCTAAGTTTTCTCTCAGTCTCTTGGTGGTGTTTAATATCACTTTGTTTAGATAATGTCATGGGGGTGTGTTAATTTTAACTGAATTAGTGACAAATATAGCTTTCGATTTATACACTTCCCATTTACATCATGTACAATCCCCCAATATTCCTTTCTCCGATTCTAATGTTCCCTATAAACAATTCTCAGTTCTACCACTTCCTATCCTCTTCGTAGAAAATACCCATTCCCTATTACCCACTTTACCCCTTTCTCACCTTAGCAATTTTCATGATCATATTTCTACATTCGAACTCAATGTTTGATTTTATTTTAAATTCTTTAACATTTTAAAGTACTTTTTGTTTCAATAAAATTAAATATTCATTTTAAAAATAAATAAACCCATTCGCTGACTCTTCCATTCAGAATCTTCATCATCCCCATTCGAAATTCCCGTTACCTATTTCCCGTTCCCCAATTCCCATCACTCTAAATACCATAGAATGGACAATTTGTTACTTTAAGGCTGCACTAGCGTCAATCGTAGCATTCACAATAGTAAGGAGACAAGAGTCAAACGTAGTATTTTACTAATGCTTGGACCACATACATGAAGGCTTTCACATTGTGAATGTATGCTCATTGGGAAAGGAAGGACCCATATGGACAATGTAAAATTAACACAGTCCAGGGCGGTTCAATGGTTGAGAAACAGTCTAGGAGCAAGGAACAAACGGACATATTTCAAATATAAATCTTACCAATTACACCAGTATATGAAATTCTCAGCCGGTTTATTTTATTTTCTACGTATGCTATGAATCTTCGGGTTGGAGTAAACTGTTTAACACGCTGTCTACACAAAGGACATTTCGTTTGTCGCTTCAGTGATTCTGCCATACATTTTGAGTGAAATGCTGAAAAAATAAGTGTTTTAAGGGATTGAAATGATGCTAAGTATGTGTTTTGTATTTGTATGAAAAATAAAACAATCAGAGCACAAGATAATTTCAAAAGCTGTTTATTTTGTTGTTGCCCTTGTCAAGTTTACAAAAAAACATATGATTTCTGTAAAGGAAAGTAAAAGTTTTGCCAGTATATCACCACAATGTTTGTGGTATCCCTGAAACAGTCAACCCTACAGCCTGAAATATAACTATAAATTGCACACAATAAAAACAAACTTCTAAATAATATAGTTTGATAGCGACGATAGTTATGATTAAAGATTCCAAATAACTGTAAACCGCTGGTGTATGTATTATTTTTGTTATTTTATGTCCTTTGTTGTGTGTGCCTATTTTCTCCGTCTGATGACACTCTTTTGATTTCCACTAGAATATTGATTCCCTTCATTATTCTTTATAACTCCATACGGGCGAAGTACAAACAAGAGATTTTTTAAAAATATTACTTACTGTGGTTACAATGCAATTTGACAACTTGGCCCATTCTAGAATCCTTGGAATCTAAACACACTCCACATGCAGAGCCTACATTGTAAAACAGATATGATTATTTCACATTAGTGTCTACAATTTTTCCGTAGTGCCATATTTTTTCAAGGAGTTTAAAAACCAATATCTAATTAGCATTTAATGTCAATTACTATACGTTCTGTTTGGTCTCTCTCTCTCAGAGATTCGCCTTTTCTTTGCGGAAAAAAAATGTAGTGTCCTTTTCATATCTCTTTGCGTTGTTAACATTATAAATACCGCTTGATTTCTTGAACTGTTTTTTTGTTTTGTTTTGTTTTGTTTATTTTTTTTAAGGCTTTGGATGTTTTCATTGCCTTGGATTTCTATTTGAAAATTAAAATAACGTTTTAAAATCATATTTTTTTAAATGTCGTGGTTTTACAATTATTACAACACTTACATTTTATAACTGACTATCATTTAAGAAGATAAGGTACTTATACATTAAACAACTTTTGTTTTGTAATCATGCTTTATTTTCGCTACAAAAATATGAACTGAATGCCCTTAATGTCCGTAAAATTGACGGTATTTTGTCAAAATGTTAAAATGACACAAGAAGTTAATGACCGTACCATAATGGAAAATGTTATATCATAAATAACATGGATGGATCATGTATATATTTTTATGTCAGAGTTAAAAAGACATATTATTTATTTATATCACCGACCTACAATAAAGGTACATTCAAAGATTTCTAGTAGAATACCAAAGGAAAACAAAGATTTAAAAAAATTACAACGTGACACAGAATCAAAACAATAAAATGACCAAAACAAAACAATTCCCGGTTCAATTTCTCGTCATTTTAACTGTAAACCCTTTTACTATATTTTGCTCAACAAGTCTTTAAATTTTGTTGTAAGCAAGAATAAAAATCAGTTTCCGTAGACAAATGAAACCAAACGGAATTTCTTAATTTATGGTTTTACTTAGTATTTGTTAGTGATAGTTCTACAAAATATTTTAAGATGCTTAGAGAAGATGAAGTAAGGAGGATGAATGTGGGTTTATTTAGGGTAAATAATGACAATCCTGGCATTTATAGCTGTAACAGTAGAGTGTTTGAATCAATCACTCAATTAACAAAGCTTACACATCTCAAGAATGTACACCTGTTTTTTTGTTTTTGTTTTTGTTTTTTTTTGTTTTTCAGTTTACTTAATCGTGTATTGTTTTCTACAAATTCGATGTCATCATAATCAAAGTAAACCAGATAATACTTACCCATAATTTTGGATACCGGAATATATGTGGCCTCTCTGTTTACAATTATCTGTAATTATATATTCATTTATCATCAACAGAATTCTAAATATAAGCCTAAGTTACATAATACAAGACAAACGTGTTTTATTTACATGTTGACGTCAATATCATTTTAAAAATTGTAAAAAATGTAAAAGAAAAATCAAGGAAACCAAGGTTATAGCAAATTTTACTTTCAAAATGATTACATACTTTTATAAGAGATTCAAGATCATATTCAACCGGTAAAAGTCATAAGAATTATGTGAAGAACTGGTACTGTCTTTTCTTGTTAAATTTTGGTTTTGCGTTTTATCGACCATGCAAATAATTTGTTGGTGGACAAAGACAAGATATTGCCATTCAGTGCGCATTTGAAGGGTTGGGCTGTGCCACTTTATCGTTTTTCAGTTTTTTTCTGTAATAGTTGTGTCAGCTAGGACATCGTCCGATGGAATTTTCGCCCACATATCGATATTCAGTTCAGGATTAAGGACAGTGTCAGCTAGGACATCATCCGATGGAATTCCCCCCCCCCCAATATCGATATTCAGTTCAGGATTAAGGACATATTGCCAAAATGTTTTGTTCAGTATGTAGTAATCAAAACCAATAGTCAAAATTAATCACGGGATCCAAAATTGGCACGAGGTCAGCTTTTAACGGTACAATTCAAAACAAATTACTGTAACATCTTGTATGGTGTCACACTATTTTACCATACTTAAAAAGGCATAGCCACAAAAAAAATTATATTACACGAACATATTAAAGTATGGTGCATATTTCTCCAATTTCATGTTTAAACGTTTGTACCAGTCAACCTTAAAATATTTCTATGTTTCCAATCGGCGACTACTTCCGACTAATTATATGTAGTTTACAAAGGAGAAAAAAAAACACATTTCTTTCTCAAGACACCTTGCGCCATGAATCAGATTTAGAATATGCTTTAAACAGTCATATGAAAACGGCAATATAATTCTACTTGAACGAAAAATAATACTGTTTAGGTTGGTAAACAAACAACTGTCTGGACTGAAAAGAATAGAATCATTCGTGCACATACTCATAAGGATTGACAGGAAGAACTGCAACAGATGTTATATGTTTTGGAACCAAAAACATTTCTCTCCGTGCAGTTTATAATACATCAAAACATATAACTTCCGAATTCATGCAGAAACCATAATATTTTCATATTCAAAGTCCTATGGAAAACATATAATTAATTGCCTTATGATTTTCATTCATTTGTGATTCATTAATTATATCGTTATTTATTTTCAAGAATTAAACCGTCGTCATCGTCAACTCGAGGATCGTTACAATGTATCAATCTGCACCATAAAAACTGATTTGTTCAACGTGTCACAGTTTTCCATTCCTCTTTCGTCTAGCCAGGACTTGGCTTGTTGTGAGCAACTCGGCGGGTGTTTCTAGAAAAGCAGAGGACGCTTACCCTACCGGTGCACCTGGTCCATGCACCCAATTTTAGTGGTGTCCGAGTTGCTCAATTTACTTGTGTCAATTTCCTTGTATTATTTTGATTATTTTGATTATTTTATGTTCTTTGTTGTGTTTGTCTGTTTTCCATGTTTGGTCTTTGTTCCTAGATTAATTTCTTTTGATTTCCTCTAAAATCTTTGTTCCTTTGATTATACCCTTCCTTAAAACTTGTATTTCATATTTCATGGTGGTCCTAAACATATGGCAAAAATATGCTGTTCACATGACTTTAAAACATACGAAAAACATACATTGCAATTTTTACTGTGTAGTAAACAAACAATTTTCATTTTGGCTTAAACATACCTGTTTGTCTTTCTTTTTATTTTGTTTATGACATCGACAGAGCACTGCAATACCGACTGCCAGGAATAACGACAGGACTATGACAACTGTGGCGACGATGTCACCCACCTTAAATTCAGCTCCACTCATTCTAATAAAGCAAAAAAAAAAAACATTGTTAATAGAACATTATACGAATAAGCAACCAAAATTGTTGAGAACGTTTTGTGGGGTGTTAGTATTTATTTAAATATTCCAAATCGAATTCAAATGCTTAGCAAAAAAAAAAAAAAAAATATGTGAAATATATATCTTAATCGTTATACATTCATTATGGCAATTTACTAATTTACTAAAACTCCACTTTGTTTGCTTTGAACTTTTGTTTTGTTGCCGATATAGGTCTGTATATATTGTATTTTACTGCTTTGTGATAGTTTTTTTTTTGTTTGTTTTACGGTTTTTTGTTCTGTAAATATAATTATCCTCTAAGCTTCTTAATGGTTAGTACACAGACGATATTAGTCTTTTTTCGTTTTGTTTTGCACTTTTCAAATCCTAATATAACAGAAATGCACTATTTGTTCGATAAAGATGTTTTTCTCTAAATATGCATGCTTAATATTCATAGTATGGTGTGAGTGATGAATAATTTGACATAGCTAAATTGATGATATGTCAGTTTCTAAATTTTACCAAGGTTGCCGTGTTTTTCTACTCGTCATTTAGATTTTTTACTTGTGAATGTTGACCTGTGTTTAAGTCTGATGCAACGCATGTCCAAGTGTCCGTGGGCACTGACAAGATAACATAGTCAGACATCCGGGCAACATGTAGGACATTTGTGTATATTTCGTTGTTTCCTGTCCTTTTCCGCGGATTGGTCATTGTTTGTGATATGACATTATTGGAAACTTTGTTTGAAACATTAACAGATGTTTCATATTGAAATGAATAACTATAATAGTGATATATTGACCTGGAATGTTTGAATTCAAACGTTATTTAAGACTAAATCACGATATATTAATGTGATGACGTTGTTGCGTTTCTTGCTTGCTGACATGATTGATGTCAGTGTATTCACCATTGTACTTAAAATACTTTTATTAAAGTATTATTCCAAGAGATATGTATTTTTCTTGTGCAAATTATCGGGTTTGCAGACTTTGTTATATAATTGCGTCCAGTGACTGAGCAAGATCGTATTATCGTGGATATATTTGTCATGAATGAATTTGGTTCTTATGATATATCTTGGACTTGTATACCTACAGTGTCTAATCCGAATACTGTATAAACAGTTTTTTTTATGCACCATGAATCTATGTAAACCGAAAAACTGCATAAACCACACGTAATGTGTTCAGTTTAGACGTGTGTATAAACAAGGTATTAACAAAGGCAGGTCCAGAATACAGAGGGTCATAAATAGAAATTAAAAGGTGGTTGCAGACTATTATATTTGCCCATTTGTACCAGTCATATTGGTAAAGTCTCAACGAAAGGGAGATTCTAATATCCGAAATCCATCTCTTGATATTAAATATTTTTTTATATTATTTTACTGATTGGTCTAGCTTCTATGGAAAAGAGTTATATGACAAATTTAGCTGACGTCATCCCGATAGAGTTGTTATTCAAAATATCTATTTTCGTTATATTAGATAGTAGATGTTGTTCAAGCGGGAAATGAAAGAACCAATGTGTAAGTACAGGGTAACGAAATTTTCCATTATCTATTTATAAGGCTTATTACTGGGTATCATTATACAAAAACCTTATACATTCAGTCATATTTGATTATTCGGTAGTATACCAGGTATTTCATGAATAGCCTGCATCCTCGCCTATATTGTAATAATATCTAATAAGAATTTAAGAGGATCTAAGTCTGAAGGGTTTAGATTTGCTTCATATAGATTAATATCTTGTCTTCTATATAAGAGTAACGGTTATGCCTCAAAGAATAATGGTTTCCGATGTACGGTAAAGCTACAATAAATTAAAAAATTCAATTATTCTCTTCAAGATCGTATCATCAAATTTAGAAGAAAAATAGCTTTCAAAGAAAAATAATTGCCGACTAGCACCAGCTGACACATTTGTTTACACTGCAATGTTTACATACATGCACACTCTGCATAATCAGAAGAATAATATGAGAAAAACTTACATGCTTGCACTTTCCAAAGACGCTTGATTTTTCATATATAATATTCTCCAAAACTAATTTCAAATGCAATAATACAATAACGACTGTCCACTCTTGTAAATAAGCGACTTTTGGAACTTATATGATCCGAATCGAAAATCTTCTCGGTACCACGAGCCGAAGACATGATAGATTTTTTTTATTTGCAAGGTGAATGCTATTTTTATTCTTTCTATGTAGAAGGGGTTTACCTATGTTCGTTCGGTATTTAATTAAGCCAGTTCTATTGTTAGTACGAGTGTGTATTGGATGTAATGTCAAGGATTTATTTTAACCAATAAATACTTTGATCCTTGTATTATTTTGTGTTACATGTGTCTTATGGGAAGTGAAGGACTGACATTATTTTTAAAGCTTTATAATCGGTGACATAGGATACTGTTTTATAAAATATATTGTTTGATAATATTTTGTCAGCTTTAGTACTTTTAGGACTATTGCCAAATGTGCACGTACGTTTAGTGTGTCTGGTGTCCGACTTTTAATTTCTGATGAATAGTTGAATAGGTACTTTAAAAGAGGATCTTCTCGTGGATAACATTTTGTTTAAATTTCTGCAATGACATAACCGTCCTGTGCACCAGTTTTGAATTATAAAAAATAATAAAGACAAATGTAATTTTTCTTGTTATGATATGCATGTAGATATGGTATTGCACGACAAGCATTTTCACTACATGTTTTGGGTAATGTGTTAGAAAGAGCTTTCATTTTTTTTATTTAACAAGGTTAATAGAAACCATATGTCATGGAAACGTATAAATTGATTGAAAAGTGTGTGGGTGGGAGGACTTCTGTGAAGTTTTACTGTAAAGACAAATAAAACGAACTTTGTGAAAAAATGATGAAATGCATTTTTCCTGGTAAAATAAGGGGCTTCAATATCGGCGAAAATAAAAATAGAAGTAGAAATCAGAGAATCTACAGACATCGCCAAAAATGTGAAACGGAATCAAAAAGTTTTTCCTTTTTTTAAGCGGGAAGAAGGGCCGCCATAGCTTTGCTAATAGTTAGAGGTGTTAAAACTTAATACATACATTTTTCACCAATTCCTCACAATAGATCGAGGATATCATTTCAGGTACATACGCCTGGTAAAATGGTAAGGGGGTTTTCCTAATCTTACAGCGAACTTTTTTCCATACACCACAACAGTCAATGTTCAAGTGGTGTATATTTACATGTGTTAACTTATAGGGTTGACTTCCTGTATAACGTTTTGATTGTTTTGTTTTAACGTTTTTTCTTATAACTGTGCTGCAATCGCACATGGAGTGGTCTTATTTGCAACTCAGTATAATGTAAAATTATTATAAAAAAAAAAACGACAAAATTCCTCCTTGACTTATGACAATAAAAGTAACACGTCGAAGACGACGGTCCAAGTCCAAGATATTAATGCAGTCTCAGTACATTTTGTTTGTTATTTTACATACACGGGACTTAATCGGAAATGATCCAATCGATAATAAAAATATATATATAAGATCACTTGTTGTCAGATATATCTGCCTTAATTCTTTTTTTTTTCTTTCTGGGACTAGAAAGTTGTACTGTAAGTAAGGCAACTTAAAGAGGGAAAGAAGGACAGAGCAAAAATTTGAATGGTTGCATTGTTTGTTTTTCAGACTTTTGAGAAGGTCGATGAAAGCTTTGATATTGTTTTTTTTTTTTGTTTTTAGTTTTTTTTTTTGCAAATATGACACATTTCTACATTCATAGTTCATAGTCCTATCACGCACCGCTTTAAGCTGCTATGCAATAACACACACAAACACGGCGTGATCATATCCGCTACTGATGAAAAAAAAAAAAACATCGAAATTTTAGTTAAAAACTAATCAGGTAAAAAAGTAATAATGCTTTACTTACTCAACTGTGACATGTACATGTATACCAGGTCATATACACACATTTTCAACTGAGTTATGACACAAAAACAAAAGGAAATAATTCAGAATACTTCACTGTGTACTACATAAGTGGAGCATTGCTGACTGATGTACAATGTTGCCGATTCATATATTGATTTTAAACACATGGTTTAAAATTTCATTATAAGATGCACATATTTGCTGAAAGAGCAATATTTGAATGTAGGCTAATAAAATGCATCGGGGTGCGGTTAAATAAACAGAGGTCGACTCCTGAACTGATGGGCAAATATGGAGATAAAATTGATACAGCTCTGGATTTTAATTGTGATTAAAGGAAAGGTTTCAATCTTCATGGAAGTGGTCAAATAACTTAAATACTTCCAAGAAGACATTTAAAAGAAAACATGGACAGACACCTAGAGGGACAGACAATGCGATTTTTTTAAATATCCCAAAATTGTGTTTCCAAAGGTTATGATAAAAGAAATCAAAGGCCTAAATCAATGGAGTGGAAGCGCTTTTGAGTTCTAGTCCGAAAATAGGGAAATGTCCCATTTTTTTTTGTTTGAAATAAGTCCCATAACTCAAAAATGTATCGCGGAAATTACTGGAAGTGTTTTCTAGTTACAGTGCAAACAAGGGAAGTCACCCTTTTTATGAAATGTAGAGTCGCATAACTTAAAAACAGAAAATCATATTTTATGACAATTGAAAAACGGAGCTAGTTAACATTGTTTATCGAAACAAACTATTTCAAAAGTTTCATGAAAATAGATTCATAAAAAGTAAGCTACTCTATTACTATTAAGAAGTGTTTCAACCATCTGTAAAACATCGCAAAGGCCTTTTTACTACAGGCTTAAAAAAGAGAACGTGAAATCTACAGAAAGTGTTGTATAGTAAAACAGACCAAAGGTTGTTTCTGTAAACGATGTATACCATAAATGGTAACATATATGAAACCTACTGCCCGTGTGATTTGTGTCAAGATTTTGTTAGTTTAGGAATGTATTGAAATCCTTTCTGTATTGTAAGGAGAACCCTTCGACGTGACTAAGGCTGTGTCGTGAAGAAAATACTTAAAAAGCCTCTGTAACAGCACTGGATGGTGACCATTATACTGGAATGTGAACTAATTACTGGCCAATATTACTTCGCTAAATGTTATGATGAAATGATAGCCTTATTTGTTACCCTTGTCTTTGTATCGCTGCTGACAAGTTCTGTTTAACCGGTTTGAAAAAAGAAAAACGAGCGTCCTCATCAGGGATTACCAGTCCAAGAAGTTAATATATTTTCTGTCTAGCATGCTGATATTTTCTTAAATCAATCAATCCACACCATGATCATATATACATAACACCCAGTATTTATTTCTGCGTGAGCTATTCAATTGTAAGATAGCTGTCTATTTTGATTTGTAATTGCGAATCTTTTCCACATCCTAATTCAAGTTCGACCTCGTCCGATTCGCTTTTCTTTTTATCACTACTAAGTATTACCGGTATCTTTTTTTTATATATAATTGACAGTTTTTGAGTATTGTTTATTCATACTTACATAGAAAGTCCCAGAAACACCAGAAAGGTCATAGACAGGACCGAGGCTGTTAAAACCACGTAAACAAATGCATCGTTCGACTGGACCTTTCTCCGATTCAGTCTTGTTACTATGACGACTGGCATCTTTGAATTACATGTACTTGTCTCTGATTTTCTAGCTATTGAAGAACTTTATTCTATTAATGCTTTACCGAGTTTACTGTAAATACGGTGTCGGTCGTGACTCTGCATATTATATATTACTAAATGGGTGAAAAACCACATTATCTATACATAGACCATTTAGGTCTCTGAATCTATTAAGTAAAATCGGTCTAATAGCAACCCAAAATAAAATCGGTCCAACAGAAACCCAAACTTACCATTGGTCAATTCAAGCATTATCTAAAGTCACCTTGCTTTAGTGTCTACATCTACTGTATTGAGCCACCATATACAAATGTACTAAGCATATACATAAAATGAACGAATATTAAGTTTATCCCCACCGCAGATGTCATGCGCCTGTAAAGTCAGGAGATGTTGGTCAGTAATGTGTCTTTTCTTAAAATTTGAAGAATTGTCAACGTTCTGCTACTGGGGATTTTATTACCTTTCTTGCCAGGGCCTTTCAGAGCTTACTTTAAAGGTGTGGTTTGTGATCTCCGAAAGTGTTTACTATTTTGTATTAAGGTTACCCGCTGGTGCATTGATTGCATTTCATCGTATCCCACCATTCTAATAGTGTAATTGTATTCATATTAGGTATTCATGTAGACCCTATTTTAGTTACAGTTGTATTTGATTTTTATCGACTAAATATATTTTGACGAAGGTAAAATGCTGCTTGGTTTGTTTTTTTATGATGAAAGTTACTCATTAAAATCAGAAAAAAACTAACTATAATCGTTTCGCTCCACGAATAATTGGATCTGAAGTCCATGAAGGATGCACATATGTCAGACATAGCTTGAAGTCGAGATTTTTATCTCAAGTTGTGTCTACGCACATTTTTAACTGTAATACTACTGTGTTGTCTTTCTGTTTTCCGTGTGCAAAATATTCTTTTTTAAACCAAGATGTTGAACATTTTTTTCTACTGCTACTATTGTTTTTTTTTTCTTTGATTGTGTAAATTGAACCCAGAATAATCCATGAAGAAAACATTCATTAATTTTTTATTCACATCTAATGGTGTGTTTATGTACACAGATTGCACAAATCTTCAGGAAATATATTATCTTTGTACTATGTACACAGTAACAGATAAATAACAAATTATCTATGTTGACTTTCAATGGCATCAATTTCCATACTTTTACATGTATATAGGATAAATCTAATATGTACTCAATACTGGTATTATCTAAAAGTCAGGCAGAATACTGAAAAAAACCCAATTCCTTGCATTTATAACAGATGTGTTTAGAATAACAGAAGGTACAAAACACACACTTGTACACCCTGTACTGAGACAGTCCCAGAAAGATAATTGAAGGTACAATGCACACACTTGTACACCCTGTACTGAGACAGTCCCAAAAAGATAATTGAAGGTACAATGCACACACTTGTACACCCTGTACTGAGACAGTCCCAGAAATATAATTGAAGGTATAATGCACACACTTGTACATCCTATACTGAGACAGTCCCAGAACAAACATGTTGCATCTCCCCACCTCACAGATTTTCTTTAAAAAATCAATCCCAAGTTCAAGATCCAGAAATAATGGAAAGGGGGCCCAAATCCAATGATTTATACATAACCAACACAAATTTTCAAGCATTACTGGGGGGTCCATTCTCTGGGATCCCCTATCATCCTACATAAGCTTTTGTGGTAACCAGTACTTAATCAAACTTAAAAAAAAAAAAAACCACCATGAACAATGCAGCTGAAAGATATGAAGAGACATGCACATTTGGACCAGTCAAAAAACAATATATTGTTACTCTTTTTAACTTCATTACCAAGCTTTGGGATATAATCAACCATTGCAAAAACTCCTAAAACTAAATTACATTCATTCACTACAAATAATTCAACCATTACTTACGACACCAAACAGAAAGTATACTTGTATAGGTCCTGCAGTAGGGGTATAATGAACAGGTATACAATTACTGTGAGAGGGTCTATGACTTAAAGATTTTGGTAGTCTAGACTAATGCTGATGAATGAAAAAAAATGGAAAATGTATTTCATTGAAAGTCAACAGAGTTACATAATCTTCATACTGAAACAGGAATGTTTCATAACAAATAAAGAATATAAAGTTCATCATCTTTCACAAGTCAGTTATATTAAGGCCATTCAAAATTAATTTGTCTGCTTTTTTACATTTCAAGAAAGATTAGGGATGGAAGGGACAAGTTTTAAACTATTCCTTTCCATTCTTATGTCTTTAAATTAAATTTCCACAAATAAGAGGTGGACAACCTTTTCTTCTACAAATCTGTTAAAAGACTGGAATGCCAAAGAAAATATCCAGGTAGTATTTTTTAATCTAAACTTTCAGCTGCAGGCAGGTCTAAAAAGCACAGAAACAAATTGTAAATGGCCTTATCTATTCAGTATGCTAGTCAACTTCATTCTATCTATCATTTTAACCTCATGTATCCTCAATGTAAACCTCAATAAGATATCCTCAATTCAAATCTCTTCAATCAGATATCCTCAATTCAAATCTCTACAATCAGATATCCTCAATTCAAATCTCTTCAATAAGATATCCTCAATTCAAATCTCTACAATCAGATATCTTCAATATCTAATTCCATATAAAAATGATGCAGAAAAAACAATCAAATAAAAAAAGGATGACAAAAATGATTTCACACACTGAATCCTACAATGAAATAAACACTATTGACTAAACTATTGCCATGTCAATAAACCATAAAAAAAGCTGAAACAAACAACAGTAGATCGATTTTGGACAAAAATGAGAGTTCAATGTATCCTTAGTAATAATCAGACTATAGCTATGTGATGCAATTAAATCTGGAATATTAACCACAAATAATTATACAGTTTATGATCACCATTTAGACATTGGTGATAGAAATTATAAATTGCCATGAATTTACTAGGATACTTCATATCCTCTTCACATTAATATCAATTAGAGCAGTATTATATTTGGTTACACTCTTAAAAACACCCATGAAAAGAAGTGAATAAAATAGACAATTGTTTTGAGTACTCTCAAACAAGGATGATGTTCTGGGGATAAACTTGGTTTTTCCTTGGTTAAATGACAATCACCTGAACGTTAAATAAATGAATGAGAAAAATATGGAAGTATCTGTCCATATAAAAATTTAGTCACTGCCTATGGTAAAGGTAATTCATGGTGTAGAAAAACCCACCAAACAATGCTTTCTCAGTCTACATATGCTACATTTTTGTGTAATGATAGGTCTTTCCTATATTCAGATTTGTATTTTTGAGACAACTGAATCAAGAACCATAACTCTGGTAATGTGCCAATTGCATATATAATCTATATAATTTTTTTTTTTCAAAAGTGCAACAACCAAATTACAAACTAAGACTGATTATATGGTCTGTTAACTGTTTCTGAATTAGAAATAAAACTGAATTTGATGAGTTTTGACACCCGTGAATCACCTTCTGCTTGATTTTTTTATTAAGACTGCTACTTCAACTTTCTATAAAACATAATATTTACATATCTATGGAATGAAGTTTAAATCTTTTCATCAATTGTCCACATCATTTAATCAAGGACCAAATCATTTCCCTAAACATCATCTTTACGTACTTTAAATATGACATAAAATGTTTTAACAATACTTAATATAAACAAAACAAAATTGTAGAAACATCACAAATAAAGATTCTATCAAAATTACAAGGACGGATATCAGCTGCACAAGATGGATTTCTTGATTTTATACTGATAAGACACAAGTACTTCATTTTAAATATGGTATAACAGAGTTTGAAACCACTATACATACATAGAACCATTACTAAATAATATAAATTCATTATTTACTATAATCTGCATGACAAGATTATTCATGTCAATTCACTGGTATTAAAATCATATATCCAATCATTTTCTATCAATACAAAAATTCTGTTGGCAGCAATAAACCCATATGAAATACCAGTATTTTTCTTAAGACATTTTTTCCAATAAATAAGAGACAAACATGATATGAAATATGAATGGCTGTGAAGATAAAAATGTATTACTTTACTGCTAAATTGAAAAAAAAATATAAATACCTAATTTTGGGAGAGCAAAAACAAGCTATAAATTTATCAAATAAATGATTCTTCAGCAATACTGCCTACATTCATCCCTTGTTCTAACAAGCATATTTGAAAAAAAAAATACTGGTACATAGATTAAGTGACTCTTTTAATACCCAGGATATCCTACTTCAAAACTACAGTGGGTCCCAAAAAACAAATTTCACACACACAAAGAAATTCTAACTAATGAATAACACTACCACCAAGGACAATATTAGAAAAAAAATCTTTCAGATGGGTTGAAATTTTCATATTTTTGTTGTTGAACAAATTAGGAAAAAAGTCAAACTATGCCATTTGGTAAGACAGATCAAATGTGTATTTCACCAATTCTAACTCTACCTAATGGAATGATGAGAAATCTTCAATGAGCAGTTTACAATAGTAATAACAATTAAAATTTTGAGTTGAACAGTTACAATGTGCTGGGGAACAACTGTTTTTGGCAATAATTACATGGGATCAACTATCAGTAAGGATTATCTAAAACTTCAAATCTCTCTATAGAATACAAACTCTGTGATATTTTCAAGATGATTATTTACTGTGAATTTGTAAATGAGTGATTTCAAAGATAAAACAGTAGTTTAAGTGCATATTGTGCAGAATGCTTCATACTGAATGAAGAAAGTACAAGTCCTTAGGAAATAATTTAAACATGCACACAACATGTTAAATGTGACAAGCATCTTATGAAACGTTCTAGTTAATTCTATTTTAGAACTTGTATAAGTAAGAAACTTCATGTAGTGTCTTCAAAAGTAGGCATGAGGAGACAGTCTGCATCTCTTTCTGTAGAAAAAAATTGGGTCAAATGTTGAAAATTCAATTCAATCAAACTAGACTGAGATCCACTGTTTGTAAGTCAACCACCTCAAAACCGGGATTACCCCTAAAGCGAGTTAATAAATGAAAATACATTAAGTCATTTGGACACAGCATAATTAAGAGGTAGAATTCATAGGCAATCCCTACCAAGGTGTAACAATCACACTACAATAAATCACAGTTCATATCACAGTGTTAATTACACTGTTTACAACAAACAACTGAGACAAAATGGCTGACCTGGCAACCATTTCATCCTTTATGACAGTAACTCACATTTTAAGTTGTTATGGCAACCAAATGGAAGTGACATGATCTGGTGAAAGTTAAAACAATTACAGCAGAGGAATTTCAGTGACATGATTATGTTGTCATGACAACTAACATGGTATCTTAAGTCACATGATAATGTATCCATGACGGCAACTGAGCTCATGCCACCTGTTTTTGTTGTTCAATCTGCTGTTGTGTCATCTGTTGTTGTTGAACCAGCTGTTGCTGTTGTAACTGTTGTTGTTGAAGCTGCTGCTGTTGTTGAAGTTGAAGCTGTAATTGTTGTTGCTGAATGGGGTCGACAGGGACAGGGGATGGGTTTAGTGCTGGCTGGCTATAATGGTCAAACATCATCTGAGCAACATTGTATACATATGTAATATCTGGTCTCTGGTCTGGAACTGGGTTTATACATAGAGCTACAACATTCCTCAACTGAAACGTAAAACGTAAAAAATAAGTTCAGGAATAATTTTACATGAGAAATGAAAAAGAAATGCAAAAGCAGTGTTTATGTAAATTTATCCATAGATGTCAACTTTCATGTGAAGCAGGTGAGTTCTATGAATTCTTAACATCAATCAATTAAAAATGTTTGGAAGTGATTACAATAAATGTCAGACCATTTAAACACTCAAGTTAATTACAAAATACTCACCTCATCAGAGTATACATCAGATGGTAAGGGGGGATAATCACACTGATCTATCTTCTTACACAGCGAGTATAGATTCATTTTATCTCCATAGAAAGGGGACTGAAGTGCTGCCATCTACAATGACATAAAAACACAATGTTTAAGGAAAATTACCACAAAGGTCTTTCCTCTTACAATGTGAATACAAAATTCAATTTAGAAAAGAGATTGAAGTGCTGTTATCTGCAAATAATTTAATTTGATTTGTAACAAGCTTTATGGCTGGTTTATTCTCTTTGAACAAACCAGGTTACTTTTGACAGGTCCGGGACTGTGATGTCCTTAAAGTTTGATTATGAACCAATTCTTAATATTTGAATTTGAATCCATTATAAGAATGTTTCTAATTTTTTAACAATTAATTTTGTATGACTTCAAATATGTCAATTGGGGTCAACCGGCATAAGATCAGGTGATATTGCAATAGGAGCCAAGCGAACAGAAACTAGTTTCGATAAATGTTTATGTAGCCTTCAAATCCCATATTCCTTCTTTATCTAATATAAAACAGTAAACCTATATCTACTAGATTAAATTTAAATGGCGTCAAAGTTGTCCATACAATCACCTACATTAAAAAGAACTCCTTTATAAAAATTGTCAAACTGTATGTACTAACTTCATATAGTAAACAGCCTAGAGACCACATGTCTGACTTAAAGTTGTATCCAGTCTCGTGAATCCTCTCTGGAGACATGTAATATGGAGTGCCAACTGAAATCAGTCAAAAAAAAGGAGTTGTCATGAAATAGATGAGACAGAAAATCACTGGGTGCATTTTTTTCATTAAAATTTTAACTGGTCTCATTTAAACTAGAACCAAAGCAGATATCCTAACTCCACTCTGAACTTGTAGAAAAAAAATCATACATCTGACAATATCTATCATTCTTCAGGCACATCTCAATGTATTATATTTATAAAATTCACGCATAGTTTCATCAACTCCACCAATTAGTTGAAAAAATGCCATGCTCACAATGTACATGGATGAATGGACGATATTAAAAAATGATTGAGAAATAGGATTGGATATGGTGAAACAAATACACCAACATATAACCTAAATACAATCAGAGTTCACCAAAGTGTCTTCGATAAGCATAAACACACCTGTAAGTAAGGTCTGAAAGGCTCCCATAACAAAATTAATAAAATCCACAGTAACAGAACAATGACACTTCATCCAAATAAACTAAAAAGTAAAATAATAATAATGACACAAAGACATATTTACAACCAACATCTTACTGTGGACAGGTAAAAAAAAATAAATTCGGGGGAACAGTAAATCAATCCATTAGAATAACAACCTTAACAAGAATGCAACATTTTGCCATTTCCCCCAATAATTACTATGGGGAAATAGGTATCTTACCTAAGGAATGAGCTGCAGTGGTCTTAGAACTGAAAAATCTTCCAAGTCCAAGATCTCCCAACTTTACAACACCTTGACCCGTAATAAACACATTCGCTGGTTTTATATCTGTAAAGAGAAAATGCAGTATAATATTTTCCAAGATCTCCTAACTTTACAACACCTTGACCCGTAATAAACACATTAGCTGGTTTTATATCTTTAAAGAGAAAATGCAGTATAATATTTTCCAAAATCTCCTAACTTTACAACACCTTGACCCGTAATAAACACATTCGCTGGTTTTATATCTATAAAGAGAAAATGCAGTATAATATTTTCCAAAATTTCCTAACTTTACAACACCTTGACCCGTAATAAACACATTAGCTGGTGTTAAAGAGAAAAAAAAACAGTAAATCTTTACAGTCCAAGATCTCCCAACTTCACAACACTTTCATCAATGATTAAATTTATAACTGTAAAGAGGAAATACAGTACATTTTCCATACATTAAAATTGAATGCTACAGTTAATACAGGATTTCAATTTGCTCTTGCCTACATATATATTACCATAACTTCTTAACTCACCAACAGTAAAACATATAAATAACTTTTCAAATCGTTACTATATACAAGAACTTGGAAACATGGAAGAGTTGTCAATGGAACCGAGATTCAAGCAATAATCAAAAGAATATAGTCCAAGGATAAAGACAGGGAATGTTGATACATGAAATAACCAAAAAAAAAATATGTACAAAGAAAGAAAAATAAGTCAGCAAGCCTGACTCCACTAAAAAATTATCAAATAAGTTTTAGTTAACCGACATGTATGTCATTGAATACAAGTACCAACTAACCAAGCTAATTTTTTAAGGCTATTCAAAGTTAATTTCTTAGTTCCTAGGCTTTTTTAAAAATACAATGAGAGAGGCATTTATTTTTAACTTTTTATCCCGACAAATTTTATGATGAATTTTTTTTTATTTATTTCATGAATATGGCAATAAAAATGAGTAATGACACACCCTCATTAAGAACAAGGAGGGCCTGAAGTTTTGTTGGCAAGAGATTAAGAATATCTGTTTATCGTTACCTCTGTGCATGATTCTCTTGGTGTGCATATGTTGTAGAGCACTACAGATCTGTATAAAGTACTTCCATATTGACTTCTCTGGGATTAACCGGTTTTGTTTCTTAAAATGCTGAAAAGGAAAGGACAGAATAAAAATTAATTGCTTGTCTGTTTTGTATGTTGCCAATATTTTACATGTGTAAACAACCAATTTTAACATCAATTTAAGAATAAAGTTAAGAAAACGAACAGGTCAATTCCTTTAACTCTGCCTATCATAATATTTATCTGAAAAGCTGATTTAGAACATTTTGGATTTCATTCCACCATTTGTATCATGTAAATATATGACTCATAAATGTTTATATTGATCCAGATCAGATTATTGTTTGTTTTATAAAACTATAGACTGACATGGTTCATAAAGGAGCACCTGCAGTTGGTGTGTGAAATTTTCTTTATAAAACTATGGACTGACATGATTCATACAAGGAGCACCTGCTGTTGGTATGTGAAACTTTCTTCCATAGAGACCTAAAGTGGTGTGCCTATCTATTTTGACAAGGACTAACAGAAATTAAATAGAAAATTATGTAATATTCCAACGAAATAAAGCTCTTTAATTTAAAATTTTCTAAACATTTCAATACCTCTGTAAATGAATCATGAAAGTGTCAAACAAGTAAATGATGGCCATCAGATCTCTATAGTCCCATGTGTCCTTCCCTCTTACAAAAACAAATAACTTAGGATATAATACCTTAATCATTCTTGAAAGGTCTCCAGCATCTGCTAATTCTAATACAATGTTCAATTCATTATTCTCAATGAATGATGACAAATATTTTATCACATTTGGATGGTTTAATTGCTGAAAATTAAGAAGCATATTTATCAGTACATGTGAGATATAACCACATTTAACATACCATTAGAAATTCACTTTGGGCTTTATGTATATTTAAAAAGTTGGATTCTATAAGGAGTTTCAGGATTGTACAAGTTGGAGTAACTTAGGAATTTCAGAATTGTACAAGTTGGATCACCTTAGGAGTTTCAAGATTGTACATAGTACAAATTTAGTTATTCAAATTAAACCTTGCTGTTTGTTGTTAATCATCATTTTTGTTGATGACTGGATAGTGTCCTGCTGTATTTTTTTTTTATTTCAAATCGTTGAAAAATGAACTATTCTTATTAGTCACATGGTATTAAATAAAGTGTCTTAAAATATCAAGAGGTTATTACCATGTGAAAATGCCAAAGACATGACCATATGTTCCTACATAACGTAAATACAAAATGACTACATGTAATTATAAAACCACAGCAAGTAATATAAAATTGACAACATGTAAACAAATGTGTATCTCATCAGACAGTTTAAGTGTTCCATATGACCACAAGGTAAGGTCTTCTTCAGATTCTTCAATGAAATTAACGAAATAGTTGTAGATGAAGAGAGCAGTAATAGTAAATGAACCTCCCTTCGAAAGTGAGATAACCTTCAACAATGATCCTTTGGGAGTGAGATAACCTTCACCACTGATCCTTCGGGAGTGAGATAACCTTCAACACTGATCCTTTGGGAGTGAGATTACCTTCAACACTGATCCTTCGGGAGCGAGATAACCTTCAACACTTAACCTTCAGGAGTGAGATTACCTTCAAAACTGATCCTTAGGGAGTGAGATTACGTTCAACACTGATCCTTCGGGAGTGTGATAACCTTCAACACTGATCCTTCAGGAGTGAGATAACAATCAAAAGTGATCCTTCAGCAGTGAGATAACAATCAACACTGATCCTACAGTAGTGAGAAAACAATCATCACTGATCCTTCAGGAGTGAGATAACAATCAACACTGATCCTTCATGAGTGAGATAAACTTCAACACTGACAATGTCATGGCCTACTGCTCAATCTATTATCAATGATTCAGGCACTATCATTGTCCCTTGGGGAGTTAATTAATCATGAAAAAAAAACTCTACATAAGCAACTATTGTATTAATGTATAAATATAGTTTCAAAACTGGGATTATTATCTCAAAGACATTTTGTTGCAACTCTTTGTTTCACTTTGTCAACTCACCTTCAGTAGACCAATTTCTTTGATACAATCTTGTCTAGCCTTAGCATCCATCATTTCAAATATCTATTAAAAGAACACCAATTGTTAAGTAATGTTTATTGTAACAAGAATCACTTCTACAATAAAAAAATGTCAGATGTCAGATTCAAAATTAATTTAAGAAAAAATATTTGTTTTTCTGTTTATATGCAAAAGAAATTAAGAATTTAACACTGCTAAGAGTGCAAGACAGAGAAATCTGAAAAATCTAAGGGTAAGATTTTGAGTTCTCTAATGAAGCACTGCAGAGTTATTTATCTTTCTCAAGGGTGTCTGAGATTTTGTAGCATTTTCTGGCAGTGTTTGATTCTTTTTTCTCCCTTTTAATATTGATTTTGTTATCAGTACACCTATTCAGTATGCCCTGCATGCTGAAATTCCCTTTAATATACAAGATGTCATAAAACGTTTTATTGTGATGTTGACCTCACCCATGGGTGAGATAAGAAAATCTCACATGGCTAAAAATAGTAAAAATCTTGTCTCTTTTGTGAGAAAAACTCCACACTTCCACAAGTCCAAAATTATATTAGATAATGCAGAACAAAATAAAATATTTGAATTAAAAGTCCTGTCTTCCTAACATTATGACATAATCAGTTAATTGCCAGTTTTATTATAAAATGCCATTTTTCATAAAATCAACTTAAATTAAATGGTATGAAATTCCAAAGCACACAAAATTATACTAAATATAACGAGAATAGGTATATCATATGATACCATGTAGTTACCTGAACTTTCTTAAGAGCCACAACACTACCATCAATTTTATTGATAGCCCTATAGACCTCTGAAAACTGTCCTTTTCCTATTTTTTTATCGATTTTGAAATTAGCTAAACAACCATATTTACTGTCTTGTTCATCCGGTGGGGGTGGGGTTCCTCCTAAATCCATTGGCTCCATTCCCCCAGCAGCCATTTTGGAATAGCCAGTATCTAAATAAGAGAAAAGATAATGAAACAGATATGGCAAGTTAAAGGTTTATCAAGCATGAAATGTATCAATACATTAATCCAAGTACTTTTGCCCAAAGTCAAAATTACCTTATAATATGTGTATCTTTGGGATTCAAATTAGTGCTAGTCTAAGGTCTGGGACCCTCAATTTCTGATGCAGGACCATTGAATTTTTTTTTCACCAAATGTACCTATGTACTGGACCAATCATACTTGACATTCACCCTTATTGGGAACCTTCCACTTTCTTTTGGCTGACCTTTCATTTAGAATGCAAAAAAGGTCCAGAACATTTCACTTTTTGAAAGTAAATTGGAACCCCTGCATGTTTATCTTAACTCTTGATTGGTTAAAGTGTTTGTATTCTTATCTAAAAAGTTAAATCCTAATTCAACATATTTCTATAGTTCACTTTATTGCTGTATTTTCCGACCACTCTCCCTGGTTAGGGGAGAGTTGAGTGCTTACAAACATTTTTAACCCAGCCACATATTTTATGAGCCTGTCCTTAGCCAGGAACCTATAGTCCAGTGGTTGTCATCATTTTTTTATGTTAATTGCTATTTGTTTTACATTTTTTCTACAGATTAGGTCAATTTTTATTGCTTGGCTTTTGGTGGAACATACTGTCTCATTGAAGACAGTGAGGTGACCTGTAGAAGTTTATTGCTTGGCTTTTGATGGATCATACTGTCTCACTGAAGACAGTGAGGTGACCTGTAGAAGTTTATTGCTTGGCTTTTGATGGATCATACTCTCATTGAAGACAGTGAGGGGACCTGTAGAAGTTGATTGCTTGGCTTTTGATGGATAGTACTGTCTCATTGAAGACAGTGAGGTGACCTGTAGAAGTTTATTGCTTGGCTTTTGATGGATCATACTGTCTCATTGAAGACAGTGAGGGGACCTGTAGAAGTTAATTGCTTGGTTTTTGGTGGATCATACTGTCTCATTGAAGACAGTGAGGTGACCTGTAGAAGTTGATTGCTTGGCTTTTGATGGATCATACTGTCTCATTGAAGACAGTGAGGGGACCTGTAGAAGTTAATTGCTTGGTTTTTGGTGGATCATACTGTCTCATTGAAGACAGTGAGGGGATCTGTAAAAGTTGATTACTTGGCTTTTGATGGATCATACTGTCTCATTGAAGACAGTGAGGGGACCTGTAGAAGTTTATTGCTTGGCGTTTGGTGGATCATACGGTCTCACTGAAGACAGTGAGGTGACCTGTAGAAGTTTATTGCTTGGCTTTTGGTGGATCATACTGTCTCACTGAAGACAGTGAGGTGACCTGTAGAAGTTTATTGCTTGGCTTTTGGTGGATCATACTGTCTCATTGAAAACAGTGAGGTGACCTGTAGAAGTTCATTGCTTGGCTTTTGGTGGATGAGTGTCTCATTGGTAATCAAACCACATCTGCTATTTTTTATATCTATTTCATTTCCCTTAACTTAAATACCTGTTGCAAAATGTGGTGCTAGATTTTCATTATACATGTGAAAATTTGCTTACATTTACATGTATGTGTAAAATATTTCACAAGCATTTCAAAATACAGAATTCTAATATTGGAACTTGACAAATTGTTGAATGGGCTGCTAAGTATGTAGAATTACTAAAAGCCTAGGCTTATAAAGTAGGTCCACACAATAACTTTCAATCCCTGTAATAAAGCTTCACATTTTATTTTTTTGGTGTTATTTTGATTCTATTTCTTTTTCGTTCTACAAGCATTCAATCAAAACAAATGACATTTGAATCACATTTTGGGATATGAATAGGGCAAATGAACAAAAGAACTCCAAAGATGGATTTAGTGTGAACACTGACCTAACACTGCTAAACATGTATAAGCATTTGCTTACATCATGTTCTTTCTTAAGCAATATACATGATATAAGATTAGTGCAGTTTATATGACTGAAAGGAATTCAATATCAAAAATATGTACAGTAGATCTTCAACATGTACATACATGTACATGTATGAAAATTAGGAAGACAAAAATGTATCTTCCAGGCACTAATGAATGAAGTTGCCTTTATAAATGCTTTATCAACTGAAATTCTCCATGCTTATGCTTTCACAAAGTAAACTAACAGGCTTGTCTTCCTTTTTCATACATTATGTTTGAACCAAACTCTTAGCAAATTTGATAAAATCCAGTAAAAATGTAAAAAATTTTAATCCCATGACTTTTGTTTGTTTTTCATCACTAATTTTTACTACGCATGCAAGGCAGTTAGTAATCATCAAATATGTGATGGATAACTGGATACCAGAGGAAGAAGAAGAAATTTTAATAACATGTTGATTTATTGATGTCTTTTGCTTTATTTTGCATGCAAATATATACATGTACAGCAAAACTGGGTTTCATGTGTCAATTTTCTGAGGTGATGAAATTGGTGGGTGAAATTTGTGTCCCCCTCACCCTGTGGATCAGGAAGTCCTACCTGTGTTGTAGTAGGTAGTAAGATTTATATAGTCAGTTAATTGACTTGGCAAAAAGATTAATTCTTTAGCCGAATCAGTCTGTCACTGGCTTGTCACCCAGGGGTCTAGGGTTCAATCATCAGTGGCAGAGGTATAATTTTGCAAATCAACTAGGCTGTGATGACTTATCAATTAGAGTAGTAGAAAACTAAGTCTCGGTAACTATACAACAGGATTCTAACCTTGGAAGAGGCATGATCAATACCTTAACATTATATGAATTGTTTTGTACCTTGATTAATAGAATACAAATTCCGACAGTGTGCACATTGAATAAAAATCAACTATTTTTTTCCAAGTTTTTACAATAAGTCTATCAGAGACGTTTAAATCATTTGATATTGGAGAATTAATCTTTTAGCAAAATCAATTTACTACATGTAGCTATTCAAATCACACTACCTACTATAACACAGGTCTGTCATCCTATCATACTTCTTTCACCTAAGAGTCTATATTCCATAAAGAACTCTTTAACTAGCTCACTATAGCTATCCAAAACCTGTGGGTTTTAAAGTTGGGCACCAAATGTAACAGGAGAGCATGATTTCACTCACAAAATTACACTCTGCCACCAAGGATCAAACCTTAGGCTCAGAGTTAGACTACTCAGTAACAGTGACAAACTGATTCAGCTAAAGAAATAGTATGAAGTAGACCATATTGCCAAGCTATCATTGGAGATGTCATTTTGGTCTTGACAGAACAAAAATATCAAAATTTATATTCCACAGAAAGTCCGTGACAGGATTATTAACAATGTCAATGTGCTTTTTTTTTAAATAAATAAATAGGTTCGGTGCCAGTGGAATCAGAGACTTGATCACACTGCCTGTTGGAATCTGAAAAGTGAGGAAGGGCCTGTTTCATCAATTTCGTGGGGATATTGCTTTTTGCTGACCTTGTTTACCTTCCTTCCAATATTTCACCTGTTTACCTATTTAGGAATTTAATGGAAGTAGTTGTTGCGCATGAGTTAATTTTTCCTGACAACGCCATTCGATTACGATTGGAATTTATCTCTCTTCAGAATGGAAAAGTCTAGAGAACTCGACGTTAATTTGATCTTAGTCATTTGAATGTTGTAAGAAATCCAATTACTTCATACATTATTAAAGGACAAAAGTAACTACGATTTCCCGATTTTAGAAAATCCGCTTAACTGAAAGTTAAATTTTGTGTGAACAAATACGAGAGCCAAATGGCTACTGCAGATGAACCTTCGCCTGAAAGGGACGTAAAGGTATACTAAGAGTACTGCTTGTCATTTTGACTGTACTATGTCATCATATATTTAACACAACACGGTATTGTAAATGGCTTTATTCCCTTCAATGGCTTCATGCCAATTAACATTTTTGCTAAATTTTGATTTAGGCAGAGATATATAATTATAGAGAAAAGAAATTTCTGATTTAGCCAATTTATCCACAAAATAGTCACGAGGCAGGGACCTTTCCACTTATTTATTAAACTACTTTTCCCCTTTTGAAGAAATGATCTGAAATAATTGTAGCAGACACCCAGAAATGCAGTAGACCTAAAAATGGGAAACTGAAGATTTTATTTAATTATCTTTGAAAAATAAAACTTTGTGATAGGTTGAAATGAAAATAATGAATTTAATTTTGAAATATTTTCATTTTTCTTAAATTCGATTTCAGTTACAGTGTCAGTGGCAGTGTCCTAGCTAGGGCAAAATGGAGAGGACCACGCCTGTCCCTATTACACCAGCACCCCACTGCCTTCTATTGAGTACTCCTTAGCGCCCATTTACAATTAACTGAATGTTCCTTTAAGATTACATTTAAGATACAATAAATGACCCCAAGCCAATTAAAAAGTGTCACTTTCAATAACTACATCATGTTGTAATTAACCCTCAGGTAATTATCGGTGATAAATCAGCTGATCAAGGTTATCAGATGATGATTGACAAGTAGAAAATGGATCCCTATTGGATCTATCACCATTTAGTAGAGAGCCAATCATTGGTTAATAATTAATTTCTACTGCACAATTACTTTCACAAACAGTGCCTGAAATGGCCTGTTGCCCACTCGCCAGATGCGACCAGTTTTGTATTAGGGCAACTAAAAGTTCCCAAAAGATATGAAGTTGCTGGCCCAAAAAAAATGCTTGTGCCACCACTCCCTCGTGCTAGAAAAATAAAAAAATAATTGTCACTTCTTGTTTTTATTTTTTACCACTTCCATTGACAAAGGTTGATAACTTGGGTAAGTGATTAATTCATCCTGGCATGACTCAGACCATGTACAATATGATTCGACCTACATTGTTGTCTAACAAAGTGTAGATATATAATGGCCTTCCTGGTTGGTTAATAGAAATCCATTTGAGCAATAGCAGCAACATTTACAAATCAAATCAAAGGTTAATATCAAGGGTAGCTACTGTCACAAGGGAAATAACAACACCGTTCGCTGCTGATGATGACCATCAAGAATCAGTGGAGCCAGTATCAAGCAATGAATTAAATGGCAATCCATTTTATCACATCATTTGAGGCTCAACATGTGATGAGTATGATGATTCTGATTATTCTGGTGATGAGGAATACAGCCCTGAAGTTGGGGTGTACAAAATGTATAGGGCTATGTTCAGGGAAGGGCTCATAGAAGAATGAATAAAATCTTAAAAAATTTCCTTCTTTGTGGTGTTCTTACAAATGTACTTCTAGGATGTGTTTAGTGGGAATAATAAATTGGTTCAAGTTCTTATTTGTTCCCTGTATTTATGCAATTTACCTCTGCCTGAATTCTTGAATTGTCTTTGTAATTTGAATGATTACTTCTTTCAACCCCAACAAATTACATTTTTTTTTTTGACCAGCACAATGCAATTTGTGAGCTGGCCCTCACTTCAGGCACTGCACAAATATTTTTAAGTTAACAGGTCTAAATTTTGTAGAACCACAGTTGTAAACAATTGCATGTTGCACATGTTTGTTTATTCTAGATGTTAGTTACCTCCCTTATAATTTCAATATTTTTAAAACATTTTTATATTTTCAACTGTACAGGACATTTTCCAAAAGCTTTGATTGCAATAGTTATAGGAAATAATATTCCTGTTAATTAGATGGGATTTTGAAATTTATTATTGAATATTTGTTATATTTCATGCAAAATTTCACCTTATAGTGTTGTCATAAATATAAAGAATCACTAGCCCTTAATCAGTTAATTAGCTTGATACAGTCTCTCTTAGAATAATGATAAATTTTGTCTATACATCAATCTTATAATGAGGGATGTGTGTGATCTCAACTTTAAAGTAGTTCATTTCTGGCTTATACAATGTACATATCTATCTATTATGTAATGAGTATATATTTTCACAAAGCACCAGGTCATCTGAAGAAGGTCTTATAATATGTTTTTCTTGTTGCCAGAAATTTATTCATTTCTCTTTCTATTTCTATTGACTGATATCCACCTCTCATTGAGATTGGTCAGTACAATTTCACCCACTTTTTAGTTCTATTGTGTTGTGTGATTTGTTCTTCATCTAGTGTTCTCTACATATAGTTTTTGAAGGGTATTGACATCCTGGCCTTTTTTGGTCAATTTTACCTACATGTACATGTACAATGTATATATTGATGTTTGCATGATTTTGAAATATTGAAAAATGTTTTAACCAAAATTAAACCACTAGAGTATTTTTCAGGCCTTTACCAAGTTGAAACTTTCCATGTAAATTGCTGAACATAATTGATATTCTTTGGGAAATATTATTTTGGCACTTGTACATGTATTTGGGGAATGTAAGTTCAGATATAGGATTGAGTTGCACATTGTATTGACCATTCTGTTTCTAGTATCTTGGATATCCAGACATCCACATCTATACATGTATGTGCTTGTTTTTTTTCCTATGATTTTCAATACCATGAGCTCTTTTGTTCCTGAATGTTTACTTTTGTTAACAACAACGTGTGCTTGTGTTTTTTCTAGGATTTCCGATACCAGCAGCTCTGTAGATTTCAGATTGATGAAGGACAGTACCCTACAGAAGGAAGCAGTCCTCACTTGATTGCATCATCTTCTAAATACGGAATCTTCTTTGTTGGAACAAGAAAAGGTATTTATCTGGGACATTATTTATTCTTAAAATGGTTTCTTGTGTTTTATATTTTTGTGGTCGGTCTTCATATGATGTTGAAATAAAAGAAATTGTAGTGTAATATCTTCATTTTACATGTATATGTGGCTTATATGTGGCAGTTCAGTGTTCTCCCCAGGCCATTATAATGCTGTATTTTGCAGCGCTATGATTTCTAAGCATGGTGCTATCAGTAATTAATTTTAGTTAGAATGCACTATGGGTATTGTGCTATAATTTTGGAGGAAGGCCAAAAGAGCTGTTCTATGTCAGTAGGGGCTGTGCTATTTAAAAATTATGGGGAGATAACTGGTAGTTACTGAATAAATTTGACTAATGTACATTTTGGTACATGTATTTAAAAAAGAAATACAAATGAAACTTCATACAGCTTGTTTCCCACACATGTATTTTTGTTATATTTCTTTGACAACTTGGTCTGTGTCTTTTTTCATAGGTTTCAAAGTCATAAAAACCTCTGAATTGAGTAGAATTGACAAAGAACATACTAAAGACAGGACAAAAGTGATAATTAAGGACTATCCATGTGTAGCTAGCATTGAGTTATCTACCCCTCCAACATTAATTGCAATTAATTGTGATAACCTTTGTCTGGCTGTAGCAGTTAATAGTGCAGTGTTTATTTATGATGTTAGGAGTTTTTTTATCCAGGTAATTATCATAGATTGATTAAGTATAGGTATAACTATCGGTACTTATATCATGTTGGAAACGTGTAGGATGTTAATATCCAGAGTCATGTTGGGCAACATATTATTGTAGGATGTTAATATCCAGAGTCATGTTGGCAACGTATTACTGTAGGATGTTAATATCCAGTCATGTTGGAACCGTATTACCGTAGGATGTTAATATCCATAGTCATGTTGGCCATGTATTACTGTAGGATGTTAATATCCAGAGTTATGTTGGCAACATATTACTGTAGGATGTTAATATCCAGAGTCATGTTGGCAACGTATTATTGTAGGATGTTAATATCCAGTCATGTTGGAACCGTATTACCGTAGGATGTTAATATCCATAGTCGTGTTGGCCATGTATTACTGTAGGATGTTAATATCCAGAGTCATGTTGGAACCGTATTACTGTAGGATGTTAATATCCAGAGTCGTGTTGGCCATGTACTACTGTAGGATGTTAATATCCAGAGTTGTGTTGGCAAAGTATTACTGTAGGATGTTAATATCCAGAGTCGTGTTGGCAACATATTACTTTAGGTTGTTGGTATCCAGAGTCATGTTGGCAACATATTACTGTAGAATGTTAATATCCAGAGTCATGTTGGCAACATATTACTGTAGAAAGTTAATATCCAGAGTCATGTTGGCAACATATTACTGTAAGATGTTAATATCCAGAGTCGTGTTGGCCATGTATTACTGTAGGATGTTAATATCCAGAGTCATGTTGGAACCGTATTACTGTAGGATGTTAATATCCATAGTCATGTTGGAACCGTATTACTGTAGGATGTTAATATCCATAGTCATGTTGGAACCGTATTACTGTAGGATGTTAATATCCATAGTCATGTTGGAATTGTATTACTGTAGGATGTTAATATCCGTAGTAAAGATATGGGTTTTTGGAAAATGCCAACACATTATACAATTTCCATGTTCTTTAAACCAATAACTAAATTGTACATTACATGTATGAAGCTCTTAGTTCAAGTTTTAATATAAATTTCATCTTTAATGTCACATTTTCAATTTAATTTCAATACTGTTATTCAGGAAGAAGTTGTGAGTTTTCTTTCATTTTATCTAATTTAACATCATGAAAAAATAGTACTGACTTAAGTACACATGTATATCTTCTATTAAGATCACACATCTGTATGTAGCCAATAGGTTGTATTAAATGGAGAAAAAAATAGAAATTCACAATATTCTAAAGGCCTAATTTTAGATAAAGATACATGTAAAGTTATGCATCTCATCAATATTTAAGTTTATACATGTATCAGTATATAATTGTCCCACAACATGGAAAGGGACTTAGAAATACTGGTGTCCATGTGAGCATCTGTCCAAACCTTGTGGATGCAATTTCTCAGAGACCCCTGAGTGGATTTTGTTCAAATTTTGTAGGGTTGTTAGTCACCATATGTGGTTGATCATATTCAACCACTATTTTGATGTGGCAAATTTACGTGAGTTATGGGACTTTGTTGATTTTTTACATGGTTTACTATAGGAACACCTTTGTGAATGCAACTCCTCAGAAACTGCTGTTGAAATTTTGTAGGAATGTTAGTAACCATATGTGGTTGATCATGTTCCCCTGCAATTATGTTTCAATAAATTTAAGATTTTACAGGAATTATTGGGCTTCAACTTTTTTGTGGCAGCAGGGGGGCATATGGCTTTGCTTAGCAATCTTGTTCTAAACTTTTTTAAACTGATGTCAGTAATAACAAATATCTTCAAATAAATACGTGTAAAAAATGTTTTTTTTTAGCGCAGTCCTGCCAACCCATTCCTACAAATAAGGCTACAGTCAGGGTTGGCTGATTTAGCATGGAACCCAGAGAACCCTGCTATGTTGGCCTGTGTCACGGAGGATGGAAGTATAACGTTATATGAAGTTAGTGACAACCTGTCAATCAAAGCCTCTGCTCAGGCATTAGCTACTTGTGGTATGATATTTTCAATTTCCAAGGACTTGCTTGACATTTTTACTTTAAATCATATGAGAATATCCTTTTTAAAGTTAGGACTGTTTTCATTTTAAGACAAAGGCTCATATTTAGAATATTTGATGGCTAGCAAGTTTTTGTCTTCCATGCAAACAGATGAACAAGTATTTATAAGGTGAAAAGTAATTGCTTTAATTACAATGCATTATTGTATGTTGTTTTTAAGTCGCTAATAGTGTTAGCAACTTCTTGCACTCGTAATTTCTGTATTTAATATTCGCATATGATTTGCATTGATGTGTAGTTACAATGTATACACCACATAATCCAGCAGATCTTTGCCATGTTCACCACCACAGCGTCATAGTTCTAGCTTCATACAAGATAAAAATTCACCTCTTAAATATCATACACGAGTGTTCTATGTGTGCTTCTTGCTTGTATGAGAAAGGGAAGTTTACATGAAATGATCAGTTAGTTTTGAACATTACCCAGTTTTCGATTCAGGCACTGAGGCTAGTTACAAGACTATATAGGTCAGATACATTAGCACGCCCCGATATTTATGAATATTCTTTGCCAGCTGCTAAATCTGGTTCATAAACTGGTTCCCTGTTAATATCATAAGTGACCCAAAGATTTCTTCAATGTACCTTTTTTAAAGCACTTGTCTATGCATATTTTTTGCTTGTATTAGAACGGGAATTTACATTAAAAGATAGTATGGTCGGTTAGCATTGAATAAATGTGATATTACCCAGTATCTATATAAAGCCATTTGGGTCATAATGGTTATGAAAGAGTATGCAATGATATCAAGGGAACCAAGATTTTAGCGAAAGTCACTGGATTTTAGAGCATACCGCATTTGTACCATTTTGGATGTTCAAAGTATGTTAAAATCAGTGACAGTGATATTTGACAATTAGCTACTTTGAAGACTTCAGTCTTTGATTTTTTATAATTTATGGAGTTTGATCTTGTAACAAAAAATATTTTATATAAGATAATGTGTAATTTTGATTTATAGTGTGTTGGAGTCCCAAAGGTAAACAGTTGGTGGTAGGTCAGAAAGATGGAAAGTTAGCTCAATATGATCAGGCTCTAGTGAAGAAAAAGGAATGGACATGCCCTAGTATTTTGTCTGGATCCCAGAAAGGTATCACATTGCTGTAGTTAATAATTAGATTATTGGTTTGCTTTCTCATTCACACATGTGTTCTCTAAATTGTACATATACAATTGGAATTTAAATCAGGCCTACTAATTGTTCCATTTAGTACTTGCATTTAGGTTACATACCACCAATTCAACCAATGAGCATTTGGAACGTACGCAAAAATAGTCCTACGCAGAAATTACCCCTGTTCTTCATAGTGCTGTGAAAAAAGTTCTCATCTTATTTAAAAAATTTAAACAGTTTCTGAAAGGAAAAACATTTCTGTACATTTCATAGGTGCATTTTGCTTCTTGTGATGTGAAGCCTAATCTCCATAATGATTTTTAAATATACCCTTATCTTGTGAAAACACTGGGATTTCCCATGCTATTTATAGACCCTTCACTTCCGGTGACCAGTACTGCACTGCAAGTCTGCTAACCCCACATGCCATTCTGAGGATTGTGAGCTGACATATGTAGAATCATGCTGATATATAGTCCTCTGCAGGTTAAAGTTAAGGTAAAGTCCAAAGAAGCCATTGAATATTGTGAAATTAGCATAGAAGCCTATGGGAAGTGGAATTAGTGGTTTTTAGCCTTTAGGATCTAACAATACTCTATACTACTTCCTGTTCAGAAGACCTTTCTGATCAGCCAATCAAATTTTAGCTTTTATGATTGTGAAATCATTGTGTAAAGGGAAAATATAAAGATTCTGTACAAAACTAATTCCCAGCATGCATGCTGAAGTACATTTTAAATGGATCTTATTTTTGTTAATATGTTTTATAGTATGTCATAGATTGATTGCTTCTGTATGATTACATTGAAGACTAAAAAGTGCCCTATTGTTTTTCTGATGGATAAATTTGCCACATTTCTATTTTACTAGAGATTTTCATTGCCTGAAAAACTCTCATTTGTGGCATTATGGCAGAGTGAAACAAGTCAAGATATAGGACATGATTCTGAGTCCTCCTCTTCAGGGATATTTATATGTTTACTTAAAACAAAGTTCAGGTGTCTATTCATGCATGTGTTATTCCTTATCTGTCGAATGTAACAATAAACTTTCACCCAATGGTATTCTAGTGTCTCAGTGTTATGCTACATAAGAGTGTAAAATCAAGTTCTGTTTGTTTTTTAATTATGATGAAGCTGTGTATGAAGGAAGATAAATAATTTCAGATCACTGCAATGGGTAAGTTACCATTTTATTGGTTCACGTGATGTAAGTCCACTCATTAAGGTAATATTCTCTTTGCAGACTTGCTCACAGTATTTCTAGTTTTATATTCAGTTTTAGATGGTTGACCTGGATATTGAACTTGAATTTCATTGATGCCTTGATTCTATGTTATTTTATTTTTATTTCTATTCTATTTTAAACAATCACAAAAGATTTGTGGATGTTTATTGGTATGGTCTTGTTGTTCTGTCCTTAGATTTGTATACCTATATATTGGTATGGTCTTGTTGTTCTGTCCTTAGATTTGTATACCTATATATTGGTATGGTCTTGTTGTTCTGTCCTTAGATTTGTATACCTATATATTGGTATGGTCTTATTGTTCTGTCCTTAGATTTGTATACCTATATATTGGTATGGTCTTGTTGTTCTGTCCTTAGATTTGTATACCTATATATTGGTATGGTCTTGTTGTTCTGTCCTTAGATTTGTATACCTATATATTGGTATGGTCTTGTTATTCTGTCCTTGTTTTGTAGACACTTGGTTTTCATGTGATAATTTAAATATTAATCAGTTGATCTTGATCAAATTTAATAACAAGGTTTCAAACCACTGAAGGAAGATTGGTATTGATTTAAGGGGTTATGACCCAAACCATTTTAGAATTAGGGGCCAAAAACAAGCATTTCATAGAATTTATTTATATAACTCCATGTAAAAATGTGAATGGATCTCTTTGAAATTGTATCACAAGATACCATATCACAAAAGGATGACTGAGATTAATTTAAGGGGTATAACTTGAGCCAAGTAATAATAAGGGACCACATAGGAACACATAGGTGCCATACTTCTTAAGAAATGTTGGTTTGGATTGGTTTTGCAGTTTTCAAATAATATACCAAAAATTACCATTTTGATTGTAGTCAAATTCTTATCCTGAATCAAATATCTAAACTTTATCAAAATTCAATGCTGTATCAAATGAATGGTGTGTTCATACTTGCCCGAACTTTTTGGGTTTGACTTCTGTGATCATATCAGGCTGTGTCCTACAAAGCATTTTATTCAGTAGTAGTGTTGACCTTCATATTGACCTTGAGTTTAATGAATGCCTTGATTCCGTTTTGATTTTTCAGTGGTTGGGTTGACGTGGATATCAACCTTTAGTTTTATGGCGGCCTACCTACCAGATTATGGTGAGTCCAGTGACCAACCAACTGTTGTTCTTATTACAGCAAGTGTAAGTCATTGTATTTTGGATCTGTATTCATGTCAATAATACTGGCAGTGGAACAGAAAAAAAATTAGTTTTTTGTTTTTTGTTTAGTTATAAGGAATATTTTGAATTATTTTTGGCTTTATGAAGCAATGAACTTAATTTTATTCAATTATCTGAGTAACATGTGAAGCAGGTAATATTAAATGTATACGATAAAGTTGTGTTTATTTTCCAGTACTGTGAAAGTACTATTGTTCGTGGGGTACCATTTTTTGTGGACTTCATGGGTAAGGAAAACTACGAAATTTGGTTGCCAACGAAAAAGAATATTCATTTTAAATTGTATGACAGGTTCATCAAAACCATAAATTCAAGAATCCACGAATTTATGCTTTTCCCCTAAACCATGAAAATTGATGTCCACGAATATAAGTATTTTCACAGTAAACCAAACAAAATTACACCTAAATCTCAAAACAGTGGTCATATCAGCACTAAGATTTATGATCAAAGAAACATCTTTAATTTTAATCCTTACCTGTTCAGCAATATACCTTCATCTCCTGCATATAGTGTTTATATTTCACAATTGATTCGCTATGCTAGAGAATGCACTAACTACTCTGATTTCCTTGAACGCCATAAATATCTGCGTAACAGCCTCCTTAATCAGGGGTATGAGGAAATGAGTCTCAAAAGGTCTCTTACCAGCCTGCATTTAACCCCCCCACCCCAATTTTGTTTGAAATGCCCATCGCGGTACCAACTTCTTCAGTGGTGTAATATCTATTTTGCCAGATTTATTTTGGACTTGTCCTGTTAATGGATCAGAGTAGTGTTCTGTAATTTTGTTGTTACCCTTATTCCTTATATGTTTCAAAATAAGGATTTTCCTGCTTAAATTGGTATAAAGTATGTTACAGCTGAGATATTTAATACATTGAAAATAATAATAATTCAGCCAATCAAAACATGTCTTACAAACCAAATTAAATTATTTTTCTTTTCATTCATACTCGCATTCAGGTTTACGTGACTAGTGGTTAAAAGACATGACCCATATGAGTTGTTTATTTATTAAAATTTATGGAAGTTACCACATTTCAAAATTGAACTGATTACAGTAAATAAAGTCTATGACATATCATCTACACATGTATCTTCATTAATCAAACAAGAGAGCCAGTTATATTAATATATTCATATTGGTTTTTTTTAATTAACAGAAAGAAGCGCCCACTAAGTACACATCATTTGAAGATCCATGTTATGGTGGTGGAGAAGACAGGGAGAAGAAGTTCTCCTTCCATTATATACCTAATTGGTATGGGATATATAATTATCAGCAACTCGTTGTTTAGCTCACGTAGTCAAAAGGCCATATGAATTATTACCATCTATATGTGTCGATCGTCCGTTGTCATCTGCTGAATTTTTCAAACATCTTCACGCCTGAAACTGCTTGACAGATTCTAACGAAACCCTTAGGGTATTTTTAACAATCCTTGTGTGGGGATTTTTTATCTGGCCACCATTACTAAAAATAGACCATAGGGGTAAAATTGCAGAATATTGCAAATATCTCAAAGACAGTTGGGTTAAGCTGGCAGGGAGTAAAATTGTTTAGCAAGATGGGATGGATCTATGCCAAAACTTTCAGAAAGATCCTTTGAAGAATGAATTGAGTTATGGGTCCTGAAATGGATTTTTTCTTGAATTTTACATTTCCAACTTTGAAAATCTTCTCCTTTGAAAATACAGAATGGATTGAAACAAAACTCAGCATGAATGAAACATCTTTAACAATCTTTGCATTGGGATCTTTGTTCTTGCAAAAACATGGCTTTTGTTATTAAAAATAGACAATAGCGGTCAAATTGCAGAATTATGCGTATAACTCATAAACAGTGGGGTTTAGCTAAAATCTGACAGGAGTAAAACTATTCAGCATGATGGATGTGACCTATGCCTAAATTTTCAGAAAGATCTATAGACAGATGAATACAGAAAGATCTATAGACAGATGAATAAGTTATGGTTTCCTGAAATGGATTTTTCCCCCAAATTTTACACTTCCAACTTTCAAAATCTTCTCTGAGACTACAGGGAAATAATAACATCTGTATCCAGTAATGTGTTTATTATATTTTCTACAGGGAAATGATAACATCTGTATCCAGTACTGCTATAGAGATCGCGGTGATAGGGAAACATTTTGACAATAGGGTAATTAAACATTTTGTTTGTTATATATCTTTATGAAACCTGTCATAAGAAAGACCTTTTTTGAAGTAATTTTATGAGCCTTTAAGGCCAAAAATAATTTTTAATTTTTCATAGAATTGTGCCACATTTTTATTTCAAGATTCATATTTTCTGTCAGTTTTATGTTTTAACATAAAAAAGTAATTTAGCTGTTACAAAATAGGATTTAAAACTGGGGGTTAATTCTATAAGAACTGTGAATGCTTTAATTATATACATGTACATGACTTCTAGTGAAAAAATAAAATGAACTATTTATAATACATTGTTTATTTATTTTTATCCGTACACATTATTCTAGTGAAACAGAGTATGTTTATTTTACATGTATCCGTTGATCAGGTTTTAATGATGAAAATTTGAGTGATAGTAAAATGGTTGCTTCAAAGTGATAATTCTGAAGCAATATTTGTTTCTGTTTGTAGAATGAGTTGGAGAGATGGAATTTGGAAGATTCAGCTCGAGCAGAGATTCCCTTGGCAGCTGACCATTCAGAAACTTACTCTATGGGTGTAACTTTTGATTTCTCCTCTCAAATGCCTATACCAATATGTAAGTGTATTTTGTCTGGTCTGTACACCTTACTCTTGTTCAGGTTTTCTATCAGAACAGTATTATGTTTTACAGTAATCTTACTAAAACCTTTTGTAAAGTTCCAATAAAGAGTTGTTAATCTTACACAATAATCAATATTATTGATTAATGTTTGAATATTAGCCTAAATATGATCAAAACTGCCAATACAATACAAAATACAAAAGTGTGCCAATATGGGATTTAGCCACCCAATATGTCATGTTGGCCTGGTTAAAATCCACATTAGCCTAGGCCAATACGACCTATTGGACTAGTTAGTCAATAAAGGTATACTTGCATAAGGTTTTCCATCTTGCCTGAGTTATTGGTCCTTGGTTATGCCTCAGCCCAATATGGCTAGCCTCAGACTAATAACTAAGCCAATATGGAAAATGTTATGCAGTAATACTACAAAATAGAAATTATAATTTTAGATATGATATAAATATAAAGTGAAACCTGTCAATAACAAAGCCTGAGTAAACAGAGAACATGTCAATACCAAACCCTCAGTTAACTGAAAACCTGTCAATACCAATCCCTGTGTTAACTGAAAACCTGTCATTATCAAATCCTGTGTTAATTGAGAACCTTTGTGTTAGTTAAAATATAATCTGAACCTAAACTTAAACAAACACCTGTTAATACAAACAATTTCTACAGTTCAAAGGTATTTTATTTTAGATGGTCAAATTTAAAACTATAATTTTTTTTTAAAGATACATGCATTAGCAAATGTTTATTGCATAAGTTTCTACTTGACTATCAGTTAAATATGAGTTTGATATCTAATGATTTTTTTTCAGCCGAAGAAACATCATTACCACCCTGCCCTATCATGTTGGTGTTGTCATCAGCAGGAATATTGATACCATTCTACCTGATTTACACCCACCCTGAAGCTCAACCTCTAACCACACCCCCGGCAGTCCTATCAGGTGATGGGGCAAGACAATTAAGTGGTAAGTATTGTTATATGGTCTACACCCACCCTGAAGCTCAACCTCTGACCACACCCCTGGCAGTTTTATCGGGTGATGGGGCAAGACAATTAAGTGGTAAGTATTGTTATATGGTCTACACCCACTCTGAAGCTCAACCTCTGACCACACCCCTGGCAGTCTTATCGGGTGATGGGGCAAGACAATTAAGTGGTAAGTATTGTTATATGGTCTACACCCACCCTGAAGCTCAACCTCTGACCACATCCCCTGCAGTTCTATTAGGTGATTGAGCTGGACAATCAAGTGGTAAGTACAATGTATTGCTATTTGGGCAGCACCCCTGCTCTCTTTTCATGTGATGGCACTAGACAAAAAAAATGGTAGGTGTTCTTATAGGGTAGACCCCAACTTTCAAGCTTCTCCTCTGTCCACACCCCTGCTCTTTTAGGTGTTACTTTCAAATACTACCATGTGAAATAAAATTTGTGTTGTCTTTTCTAAAAAAAACTTTTTGTATTATTTGACCTGAAGTAATCTTTAATGACTTTACCCTTTTACATCTTTTTATTAGCCCCTGTCAACACAGGTGGAGCACAGCCAAGTGGATCTGCTGTGCCTGGTGGACCAAGTTTTCAGTTTGTCTCCTCCAAACCTGCTGCTACTACTACAGCTGCATCATTCAGCTTCTCCGCTTCAAAGCCTTTGACTGGTACCCCATCCTCAACATCAGTAGCCTCAACATCAACTGGTTTGGGATTCTCAGTGACACAACCATCTACAGGTAGTTATGTCCCCTATATTGTATTATTTAAGTTAGTGGAGCCAGAAATAACTGTAATGTTAGATTTTCATGGCAATGTTATATTCATTACCTATAACACTCACATTAAACTGTCATGAATATTTTTTTCGAAGAACATTATATGATTTGGAGAAAATTAAAAAATTATGTAAAAGTAGTTTGTTTGCAAAATTCATGAAAAAAATGATGGCAGGAACATTTCCCAGTTCACAGTATCAGTTACAGGAATTATTGCATATTTCTTAAATTGTATAATAAATGCAGCAGCTTTTCATTTAGAAAAAAAAACTTTTTTTTTTTCAAGTAATTATAGCCCACTAGATGGGTGACTGGCATATTGCATTCACCTTGTCTGTCCACCATTCCATCCATCCGAATCACAATTATCTTGACTTTCAGTGGATGGATTGATTTCAAATTGGTATATGGCTTTATATAGATATAACATATATTGTAAAGGATTTTAGTTGCTGTTTGATATCAACTTCCTGTTTTGTGGGATTTTGTAGGACTTTGTTGGACAGATTCATTTCAAATTTGTGAAAGTTGTGCCTTATGTTGTAAGCAATTTTGGTTGCTGTCAAATATCAACTTCCTCTTTCATGGAATTGTCATGAAAAAAAGGGGGGGGAATGTATAGAATAACAACCTGTACACTCCTTCATTGGATTGCCATTCAAGGAGGGGGGTGTATACCTAAAATGACAATCTGTGCACTCTTTCATGGAATTGCCATTCAAGGAGGTGGGTATATACCTAGAACGACAACCTGTGCACTCTTTCATGGGATTGCCATTCAAGGAGGGGGTTGTACACCTTGAATGACAACCTGTGCACTCTTTCATGGGATTACCATTCAAGGAGGGGGATGTATACCTAGAATAACAACCTGTGCACTTTTTCATGGGATTGCCATTCAATGAAGGGGATGTATAGAATGACAACCTGTGCACTCTTTCATGGGATTGCCATTCAAGGAGGGGGTGTATAGAATGACAACCTGTGCACTCTTTCATGGAATTGCCATTCAATGAAGGGGATGTATAGAATGACAACCTGTGCACTCTTTCATGGAATTGCCATTCAAGGAGGGGGGTGTATACCTAGAATTACAACCTCTGCACTCTTTCATGGGATTACCATTCAAGGAGGTGGGTGTATAGAATGACAACCTGTGCACTCTTTCATGGAATTGCCATTCAAGGAAGGGGTGTATACCTAGAATGACAACCTGTGCACTTAAATGTTGGTTATTGTTTGTATTGAGTTGAATGTTGCTTTCATAACTTCTTATGATATACAAATCATTGACTTCAGTGTTATTGACATTATTGACTTAAATGTTATCGACATCATTGACTTCAGTGTTATTGACATCATTGTTATCAGTTATTGACATTGTTGACTTCAATGTTATTGATATCAATGTCTTTAATGTTATTGATATCATAGTCTTCAGTGTTATTGACATTGTTGACCTCAGTGTTATTGACATCGTTGACCTCAATGTTATTGATATCGTTGACTTCAATATTATTGACCTTGTTGGTTCCAATGTTATTGACATCATTGCCTTCAATATTATTGACATCATTGATTCAATGTTGTTGAAATCGTGAACTTCAATGTTGTTGACACTAATGTTATTGACTTCTATTTTATTGACATTGTTGACTTCAATGTTATTGACATTGTTGACTTCAATGTTAATGATATTATTGACTTCAATGTTATTGACATCATTAACTTCAATGTTATCAACATCATAACTTTAGTGTTATTGTCATTGTTGACTTAGTTGTTATTTATTTGGATTATGCAATAAAAATTACTTTTCCTTTTACCAGAAAAATGTGCAGTATTATTAACAGTAGTAAAATATGAAATTTACTTTGTCTGCTAAACAGATTTTCTCTATGATTTGGCTGTATCATATATTTTTCTGCAGCTGATATTTGCAGTATCACACCATGAACAATGTGGTACCAACAAGTGATATAAAGAATTGCCATTGGTTGTTGTGCGATTGTGTTATTTTTACTACAAAACTTTATTAATGGAAAGTGTCAATGTTTCTTACGGTAACAAGTGGTGATGTTATATTAGATAAACAATCGCTAGTGTTTCAACCATGGCAGATACTGAAATACTCCTTAAGAATGACAGAGAAATGATTTTATTACAGTTGAAACCTTAATATTACACAATATCAACTAAGTTATTTAATTTCAACATCATAAAAAAACAAGCGTCACTGAATTTGTGATAATGTTGAAATTAAATAAGTTAGTTGAAATTGATAGACTTTATTTTATTCCACTTTTTTATATCTCGATTTTACCATTCTGTTTATTTTTTTACTGTATGTTTACTTACAATTTTGCCTATTTCCACTTTTAATTGGCTTCGTAAAATTTTGTCTGAATTAAATTTGTTCAATATTCAACTTTCATTCATTATGAAACCAACATAATCTTTTTTTCTAATGACACTTCACATTTACATCAACAAAGGAATGCTTAGACAGTAATTTTATAATATTTTGGAATTGAAGGTTTCAGCTTCGGAGCAACAGCAGCTTCCAGTGAATCACCTGCACCAAAGCCAGGGATGTTTGGAGCACCCCCTGGTGGCATATCATTCGGACAAACTGCCAGTTCTACAAGCACGACTCCAGCTTCTGCTGCAGGGAGTGGATTTACTTTTCAATCATCACCAGCCACAAAATCTACATCCTCTTCATCTACAGGGGGAAGTGGTTTTAACTTCTCATCAACATCAGCTAATTCAACTGAGTCTACTTCAGCTCCTGGGAGTGGATTTGGTTTCACACTAACTCCTGCCTCTAAATCAACATCTTCTGCTGCTGCAACAGGAAGTGGATTTGGTTTCACATCAACCCCAGTCTCTAAATCTACTTCCTCTACCTCTGCAACAGGAAGTGAATTTGGTTTCACATCAACTCCAGCCTCTAAATCTATATCATCTGCTGCAACAGGTAGTGGATTCGGTTTTCAAGCAACACAAGCATCTGCTGGAGGAAGTGGTATTAGTTTTGGAGGAACTCAAGCCACAAAATCTACAACTTCCACACCTGTTTCCTTTAATTTTGCCAAACCTTCAGGTACCAGTGGTACTGTTTCCCCTGTTCCTACAGACAGAAGTAATGCCCAACCAGTGTCATGTAGTACTTCAGTGACAGGCACATCCAGCTTGTTGCCAACCCCTGCTCCATCATCTGGATTTGTAGCTGGGCCTGAAACTGATTCAGTGCCTGAGACAAGACCTGACCCACCAAATCAAGGTTGACTAAATGCTATAAAAGCGTTAATGTTATTTGTTAGTCCTGATGTAATTTCTTGAATGTAAAGATGACAATGTTGGCAATACTTTTTTATTAAGGTTATATCCATGATTTAATGGTTTCCATTTTTGTACATTAAAAACATGAACTTAAATAGAAAGAAAAATAAAACAATTTGTGTAACACATTTATCATATTTAATTGACAACACCTTGAAAGATTAACTTTTACTACTTTCACCGATTACAACATAGAATTATATATACTGAAGTATTAAGCTGGTGTTACATGTATGTTTTCTTAAGTTTACTGCAAATTTTGAAATCTAAATGTTCTGTCAAATTTACAGAAGTAATGTGTTGTTAAATCAAAATTTTAAAAATGTGGTTTAGGAATGGCATTTGGTCGAGGCAGAACCCAACCGGTGACACCTTCAGTGAAGGAGGAGGTAAAACTAGCCTCACAACCTGCCCCCCAGCCTGTCCTACAGCCAAAACAACAACCAATTCATCAACCGATTCAACAACCAATACAACAACCAATTCAACAACTAATTCATCAGCCAATTCAACAGCCAGTAGGTCAGAGCAAAGCTTTTACAGAACAAGGTCTGGTTAAAAGCTTATTGTTGGTTTCTTAATCAATTATTTCAGTTATTTCATCCTAAGATTTGTATTTATTAGGGAGTGGCGGTTGCCTTATAGTGATCACACTGTCTGTCTGTCCGTTACAAACTTGTGTCAGATTTTTTTTGTATTTCAATTTCAGCTTTTAATATATGGTGTTGGTAGACCATCTAAAGACAATGTGTTGTGTACCATGGATAGTGGCCTACGACCCTGAACTTTGACCTCAAGGTCAAATCCTGTTTTTCAGTGACCAACTTGTATCTGAGCTGTAATTTTTTTATCTATCGATGTAGGCTTTTAATATTTGGCATGTGGGTCGATCCACAAAAGATTATGTGTTGCATACCACATATTAGATAGTGACCTATGAACTTAAACTTTGACCTCAAGGTATACATAGCTTAATTGCCGTGGCGGTGTCCACAGAGATGGATTCTATCTTAACGATTTCTAGTTAATTTATGACATCATTGTGGATCTGCATACACATGGTTAGTAAGACAGAGCAAATGACGTACATAGGAATCAGTGCTATTTCAGTGTCAGATTAGCATTTTTTGTTCACAATTACAAGTGCTTAAACTATTTTTACTGTTTGAGAAATTGTTTCTTGCCTTATATTTTCAGAAGAGAGTGTAAACAATCTCGATAGTACATACACCCACAGTATTATGGAAGAGGTAAGTCTATGAGGTGTACATACACCCACAGTATTATGGAAGAGGTAAGTCTATGAGGTGTACATACACCCACTGTATTATGGAAGAGGTAAGTCTGTAAGGTGTACATACACCCACAGTATTATGGAAGAGGTAAGTCTATGAGGTGTACATACACCCACAGTATTATGGAAGAGGTAAGTCTATGAGGTGTACATACACCCACAGTATTATGGAAGAGGTAAGTCTATGAGGTGTACATACACCCACAGTATTATGGAAGAGGTAATTCTAAAAGGTGTACATACACCCACATTTTTTTCATCAATTATATGTCACAGACAATATTTGGTATACAATCTGAGCCAAGGATACCATACTATCTGCTCTTTTGGATATTTTCAAATCTTTACAAGTAATGACAACATCTTTTCTGCACTTTTGTCTGAAAAAACATGTCACAGCCTCTTCGTATTTTGACTCGGATAACTTTTGAATTACAGTGAGGTATTTTTATAAAGGCTGCAATGTGCTAAAATTTGTTTAATAGCAGTCTTATTTTACTTTATACATTTTATCTCAGATTGTCCATTTTGAGGAGGAATTAAAGCAGTTTAGAAGCAGGACAGTCATTAGTCGTTCCAAAGGAGCCATCGGTACTGTCTTGGAGATGGAAAAAATAAAGAAAGCCACAGAAAAAATGATGGAATTCAATAATGAGATCAAGAAGGCAGCACAGGTATATGTACTGTCATTAAAAAGAAAAAGAAAAGAAATTCTTCTGTGTTAAAATATTTTTAAGCATAAGACTCAAAATGGCTTTGAATTACTGTTTTATTTACAAAATACAAAATATACAAATGTAGTAAAGAAACATAACCTTTGTGGTCTGAAGACCATATCATCAATATTATACATTCAACTTTCATCTTACATACCCATCAGGAATGAAGGAGTTCCTTCTGTGGGTTTGCCTTCAGACTGTGAAAATGTTCATTTTGGTTGATAATTTTCATGGATTTTGTCAAGTGAAATGTTTGTGGGTATCAATCTGCAAAGTTTAAAAAATAATTAGCATTTTATAATGTAAGTACTGTAAACATATGAATTTTTCCTGTCGCTGATTTCCCCAGGATTCTGTCAAATGAACATATTTCTGACTTAAAAAATGATTTATGTTAAAAAGTGTTAAATATGAATTACGTGCGTACTTTTTATTAACACTCTTCTCTTCATTGTAAAAATAGTGAAAATTAAGACATTTATTGTATTAACTGCAAAGTGTAATTTGTGTACAGTAATGTAAATTACGCATATTTATAGGACCAGAATAAAGAAATTGAAGACATTAAGTCCCTAGCTTTAGATTCATTCAGTATGGTGGAGGAGTGTAAAATGAGGGAGCAGAGAAATACAGACCCTAAATACTTGTATCTACTGAAGTCTAAGACCCTAGACCCTGCTAGTCAGGACAGGCTACGGACTCTGCAACAGAAATGTCAAATCTTAAACCATGGACTGAGGGAGTGTGATAATATACTTGACAATCAGTGGCAAGAATACCAGAATAAAGACAAGAAAAACTCAAGGTCAGTAGGGGTTAGCCAGGGAGAGTGTGGTACTGTGTTTTCTTTTAAGTCTTTAATTTCAAGTGATCTGATTGGTCAAAATTTGAGTTGAGGAAAATCTCAATTTGAGATGTTTTATGAAACAAGACCTACACCAGGTCGTTAGAATTAATGTTAGGGGTGTGATAATATACCTGACAACCAGTGGCAAAAACACCATTATAAAGACAAGAAAATCTCAAGGTCAGTAAGGGTTAGCAAAGAGGCATATGGGGCTGTAGAACTAGTGTGTGGGGTGTGATTAAATACTTGACAACCAGTGGCAGGAATACCAGAATAAAGACCAAAAAAAAAACTCAAGGTCAGTTTGAGGTAGATCAGGTCATTTTGGATCATGAAGGAAACAAGTCAAGATCAATTTTATTGACTGATTGTAGTTTAATGTCTGATGACAGATCATTCATGCATTTCAAGAAAAGAATGCTTAACAATTTGAACTGACCCTGCTTTTTACTAGTCAGACATGCTAAGCTGTATCTTTATTGTGCTAGCTCGCAAAAGTTGAAGCCTGCAATCAGGCATGCCACCCAACTAAAATACATCATTCTGACTTTGAGCCAACTAGTTGCATGTCACAGTATCTCCTTTATTGGCCATATTTGGCAGAGAAGCAAAGACTACAAGTTTAGTGTAACTTAGCTGGAGATCAACCTATGACCTCCAGCACTTAAGGCAAGAAAACTACCAAAAGATCACTAAGGCAGTTTGATGATAAGGATAAAAGGGTGTGGGGAAAGAAAGAAATGAGAGATTGACCTGAAAAACCAGAAACAAGAGAATCTGAAAAAAACCCACCCAGGTCAGAAAGAGATGGATTGGTAAACCTAAATAGATGTAGATTGTTCCCTTAATTAATATTGCATCTAAATGAGCTTACACATGTATCTGTTAAGCTTTTATTGTGTTGTAGAATTATGTCTCCAACAACAGACCTTATCTACAGAAGTATCAAGAGTAACAGAAATGTCATTGTTAACCAGAGACTGGAGTTAGGTGATTTGGAGAGTCAACTAAAACAGCTTAGAATTTATAACAAAACATCGTCATGGCAGGATACTCTGGCTGAGACAAGGTATATAGAGTGTGATCTTTAACTTATTTTAGTCTTAGCAGGATACACTGACTGAGACAAGGTATATAGAGTGTGATCTTTAACTTATTATAGTCTTAACAGGATACTCTGGCTGAGACAATGTATATAGAGTGTGATCTTCAGTGGAGTCGGAGTTGCTCATTTGCTTTTGTTACTTTGTATGTATGATTTCAGTTACTTTATGTTCTTTGTTGTGTATGTCTGTTTTTCATGTCTGGTCTTTGTCCCTTGATTACATTCTTTTGATTACCGCTATAACCTTGGTTCCCTTGATTACTCTTTAACTTATTATAGTCTTAGCAGGATACTCTGGCTGAGACAAGGTATGTAGAATGTGATCTTTAACTTATTATAGTCTTAGCAGGATACCCTGGCTGAATCTAGAAATAAGAAACACAAATGTGATAAGCAAAGTTATTTTCGTCATTTTTGCACTTGACATTAAGAGCAAAAATTTCACCTAAAACCATTTTCATATTACAAAACTGATAAAGGTTTCAAAAGAGCATGAATGTTTGCATTGGGGAGAATCTTTAAAAATCAAACATGGTCACAGTACTTGACAAATAATTTCATATGTAAGGCTTGATAACTTGTCATATTTTTCAGTTTAATAAGTTTTCAAACTACATATATACTTTACTACAGATACTTTTTCTTTAATGTTGGTTTTAAGATTTAGTTTTGTATAATTGATCTATAAAACCCAATTCAATACATAAACAACATGACCAGAAAACCAGGAAGTAAAATCTTCCTATCAGGACAAGACAGAAAACCAGGAAGTAAAATCTTCCTATCAGGACAAGACAGAAAACCAGGAAGTAAAATCTTCCTATCAGGACAAGAACTCCCATTTTATTAACAGGAATGCTGAACTGTCATCACTGGCTGACTCCCTTCTTGAATCTAAAACAGCACCACTGTCAAGCAGTAGAATTACAGAGTCAGCAAGTCCAGAGAAGATGTCCAGACTAAAGGAACATCTCTCTCGTAGAACTGTCCCGAGAATAAGGTCAACTAGACCTGGTAGGTATATGTATACAGCTGTAGAATTATTGAGCCAGTTGTCCAGAGAAGATGGCTAGCTTTAGGGAATATCTGTATCATAGATCTGTCCCAAGAATTAGGTCAACCAGAACTGGTAAAACTTTCTAAGAGAATTTCTGTAGTTGGTTTGAAGTAGGTCATTTGTTCTTACAGTGCACTTTATCATGTTAGATTTACAATAGATTTATAATAGATTTTACACATATGATTTTTATGAGATTGACTTCCTTCTATTATTAAAGTCATACATGTACTAATATGCTTCTTCAGTTTAACCAGCTAGACCAGGTCCATCTTGGGCAGAAGCTGAAATTTGAAGAAATCATTTTTGTTGCATTTCAGAATCATCATATCTAGCTTTTCAAAAAAAAAAAGATATGTCTATAGTGACCGAAGTATGAGGATGAGTATAATAGCATGAACATTTTTACAAAATGTAACCATTAATCAATAATACACTTTCATTATAAAAGATTTATTTTCACTTTCCAGAGAATTTATCATCCTCTAGAATAGTTTCTATTGAGACTCAAGCTGCTTTCAATAGATCCAAAGAAAGAGGTAGGGAGTGATACAGTAATAGTTGTTTATACATATAACTTTAGATTCTCCTCACAAAATTATGTCACCAATGATAGAACTATGGACCCTCTCGCTAAGTGGACTTAAGGTATGCACTCCGTCCATCTGTATGTCCAGAAAATCAGTTTACCGCATTGTTTTTGTCATGCTTGAAGATATACATTTGATATTTTATACATTGCTCTTCCATGACTAGTTAAGTATTAAGTTTGAATTTTGTTGCTGTCTCAGTTTCAGCTTTTTTGTAGTTAACAATTATACATAAAGTTTGCATTCTGTACTCTCAAAATGCTTGTGTTTTTTACATGATTTGAATTTACTTAGTAAGATATGTATATATCAGTATTATCCTCTAGTTATGTCAAGTTATTATTTTTTTGTATTTAAGATAAAGAGTATCCTTTTATGAGTTTACAAGTTGATTTGGTTTTTAGTATGAATAATTTGGAGATTTGTTTTTCTTGATTCTGATATGAAGAGAACTACATTGCTTAGCATCAACACAATGACCCTTTCTTTTTCACAATTTTAGCACCAGTTACAAAGCCAGAGACTGTAGTACAGAATGGCTTTAGTGCTCCACAACAATCATCAGTAAGGCCACAACAGACACAACTTAAGACTGGACTTTCAGGGTTACCATCACTCCTCCAGCAGACACAGGGTATGTCAACTGCCATGGGCTCATTCCAGCAGACACAAGACATGTCTTCTGCCATGAGCTCTCTCCAGCAGATGCCAGGTGGGATGTCTGCTATGATTGCCCTTCAACAACACGCTATGAGCTTGACAGGACCTGCCATAAGGTTTGGACAGGGAGTTCAGCAGCCAACTGGTCTTAACGTTAGTAATAACAGTCAGGTATTTGGATTCTTAACTCTTTTATCCTCGCTCTTTTTTTGAAGCAGTTTTTTTGCCCTTCACAGTTAAGTGCCTGAAACTTCTTATTTCTTGATTTCAAAACATGAAAATTTATGTTCAGTGCATTTTCTATTTTTGTATTTAAATGGACACATTAAAAGTGGCATTTCCTCATATACTAAAAATGACTGACAATTAAAAGTTTAACATTTTGTGTTCTAATTAATTGTTTATCTAATAACGCTATCAGTGGATTATTACATAAAATTAGAATTTGCCATTTTTGTTTTCGAAAAATTTAATTTTGATTTTAGTGTGCAATTTTTGCAATGTCTCAGGGGTTCAATTTACATTTTAGTGTGGCAGGTCTCAGACTTTTTTAAGTTTATAATCAATGAATCATTTGATAAAAAACAAAAGTTCTTAACTTAAGTGTCAAGAAAAAAATGTCCATTATCTTCAAAGATTGTAAGTCAGAAATTAAGGTCAGGGGATGTTGAACCATCACTAATTTGATCTCCTCTATTTGAACTTCCTTTTCTTTTCCACTGAAACTATTTTTACAAAAACTCTTTTTTTCTGCCAAGTATTCCTCATGAGATGGGCGTCTCACTCTTTCTTTAATTGAATACATAATGAACATAGCATAACCATTTGATTTATATCTTCACATTTAGATTTGATGTGATTTTCTAACCATGATACAATTCATTAAGTTTTCCAACAGACAAATTTTAATTTGTTTGATATAAAGCAGGAAATACTTAGCATGTTTTTATTTTCATGTCCTAGCTTAACCCAAAATATGGCAAGAATTAAATCAGTGTGAAAAAATACAACATCTTGAAATCCTTTACTACATAGATTAATTATTCAATTATTATACAGGTGATGGGAAAGACTGAGTTAGGAGACAAAAAACAAGGATTTCTATCTGGGTTCAGCAGTGTAAGACCTACAGGTCTGACTTTCTCCACGGGTTTGTATGAATAGTTTGTCTGTAATATCCCTGCTCAAAAGGGTATTAAACCTTTTCTTCTGTTCACAACCCTTACTTTTAAGAGTTGTCTCAGCAATTCTTTGCCATAACACTTTTACCTTCATATGCATGCAAGTATGCCTTATCACAACACCATGGGTATTGATTTCAGGCTTGTATAATAAGAACGTCCTGTTTGACAACTTGTTTATATTTTTGACTAAGTTTGGGATATTATTTGTTAGCATTATCTCACTAATTTCTTGTTTGGTGTTCTTTAAGGAAAAGGTAGAACTAGGGTAAGGGACATAACTCTTGAAATTGATGATGTGTTTGTATCATATTCATTTTCACCAAAGCCATGTCAGGTGTTCACTTTTAAAAATTATGTGATCTAGGTACAAATGTGTATTGTCTGATTTAAAAGAAAATTGACAAACTTACTCTTTTTGTATGGAATTTTATTTGAAAAAGTTACAGACCCCATTCATTAGCATATTATTACTGTATTATGAAGGCACATCAAGATTTTCTTACTTTTTTTTTTGCAGTGCCTGTAAACCCAGCATTCGAGGATATAACCCCTCCATCCTCTGGAGGGTATGAGGAAGACGATGAAACTGAGACAGAGACTAATGATGAAGATTATGATGTTGGTTTTGGTCTCCATAATATCCAAGGAGGGGATACAACAGACAGTGAAACAGAAGTTCTCAGCTTAGGTATAGAGCTATTCCTAATTCAGTTACCTCTGCATATATTGTTTGTTAATAATTTGTTTTTCTGGAGAAAATGAGAATGATAAGAATGAGAATGCTATTGGTAGTCCTTGTGAAGAATCCTCAACCTTTGTCATATTTTAACTGAACTTGTTATACGTTAAGTCTAATGGATATTTGACATTCTAATTTTTTTCATTGCCATTTTATGAAATATAAATGGAATTTGAAGTATAATTTTATTTGTTATTGAACTACATGTAGGCATTACTTCGACTCCCCTTTCATCAGTCCAACCAGAGGTTGTAAGGTCTGGTTCAGCACCACCAAGCAGAAAGTTGTTTGATACTTCAAAACCACTAGATGTAAGACCTGTGTCGGTAAATCAATCTCCATTTGGTAATTCTGAAAAGCCAGCATCAACTGGATTTTCATTTGATGGGTCAACAAAATCTGTTGGCAGTGGAGTCAGTGGATTTTCCTTTGGTGGGTTGACAAAATCGGATGGTGGCGGAGTCAATGGATTTTCTTTTGGTGGTTCAGGAAACTCAGATGGCGGTGCCAAACCAAAGACTTCAAGTGCATTCTCTTTCAAAGCAAGCACAGAAACCAGCACAAATGAAACCACAAAAGGTATGACTAGTGGTAATTATGAATAGAATATTAGGCTATTGGTTTTTGATACTGGCTTTATCCCAGGTATCTCAGGTGGAGTCAATTAGGGTGAGCCTGAGATTCCTGTGAGCTAGTATCAAAAACCAATACTTTAAATGACCTATTTTGTCAGGATAATTGAACATTTTTCAACTTCTGTCTGACGTTACAATTTTTCATGCATGCCTGGTTTTAAACTGACCTTATATTTTTTGTATCTGGTCCAGTATGCTATGACAAGCATTATCAATCTGTGTGCATCAAAGGAAAATATAATAAATATTATTGATAATCATATTTACAATGTTTAATACTACCTAATTGAAACAAAATAGCATTATGAAAAAATACATGATTAGTAAATTAAACAAAACCAAGACTTCTACTACACAAATGAAGCTATTAAATGCCATAAGATGTAAAGAAATGTATTAAAGACATACTTGTATTGTTTGAAAAGGCAGATGATTCTTTTTTTTCCAAATACTGGTAGAAGTTCCTGTTTTCAAGCCCCTTTGAACTTATGAATTTGACAAAAATCCTCATATATCCCTTGTCAGCCCAAAATCTCTTTTGGACCAAATTTTACAAAATATAATTTTTTGCAAGAACATCATATCTAGTTGTGCACATTACCAGGAAATTTTGTGTCCCCAATTTTTGTAGGAGTTATGCCCCTCTGAACTTAGATATTTGCCAAAAATCCTCATAAATTACCTTGTCAGCGCAATTCCTCTGAAACGATAGAACCAAATTTTATAAAATGTGGTATGTAGCAAGAATATCTTATATTATTGTGCATATTACCAGGAAATTTCGATTCCCTAATTTTTGTAGGAGTTATGCCGATTTGAATTTAGAAATTTGTCAAAAATCCTCATAATTACTGTGTCAGTTTAAATTATCTGAAACTACTAAGCAAATCAGTGTAACTTCTCTGCAGCCTCTCAACATAATTTTATGAAGCTGTTCTGTGGATGTGATGGATACTGCAAGTGGGTCCAGTTTGCAGGACAGGGGAGACATATGTATTTGCTGACAAAAACTAGCTTTAATTCAAAGTAAAGAATAATTACACTTTTGTCGACATGAAGGAATATTTAATTTGAGGTAGAAGTTTAAACTCTTATATTGTTTCAGCTTCCAGTGGGTCAGAGCTGACAACCAGATTTAGTTTTGGTCAGTCAAGTTCATCATTTGCAACTGGGTCTGCATCTTCTGGATTTAATTTCACTGCTAAAACAACTGGCACTGAAACACAGAAGAGTGATGCAGTAACAAGTTCAGGTGTGTTTAAATGACTTCACTGATTAAATGAATCATAAAATCAATATTTGAACTGCAATACAATAAAACCAAAAATAAATTCTTTAAGGAGCAGCCTTGACATTTTATCTTATTTTCATAATTGTTATAATTTAAATGAGCCGTTCACATCATTCTCAATAATTTGTGACATGATTTGTAAGATTTATAACGTTACTGTAAAATTATATTTTTTTTTAATGATGAATGCTTTTTAGACACCCTATTCTAAATAAAGAAACACAAGATGAAGCCTGACTACCGCAAAATTACAATTATTGTTACAATGAATTATATTGTTTTATACAGCACATTATTATATAGATAACAGTAATTTATCAAATATTCCCTGTATAATAAAATTAGATTCATGTGTGAAATAATTTCAGTAATTTTTCTCTTGTATACTCCAGAACACTAATATCTAATGCCAGTCACAGTATTAAAATTGTTTGTTAAAAATAGCATCAATATGAATCTGTATAATAAATATAAGAATCAATTATAACTAAAATATAAACACTGGTGCTTCCGCACTTATTATCATATTTTTCAATCTTTCCAATTAATTGTACTATTATAATCTAATACTAATCTAAACACTTTACACTTCAATGAACCCAGAAAGTTATGCACAAAAAACCCAAATAAATGGAAAACAAGACTTGAAAATGGCAGAGATGAAACAAATTTAAACTGAAAATTTTTAATACGACCCTTGAAAATGTGTGTATTCGTACACTTAAGTACACTAGACCAATCGTTACAAAATTTTGATATGATTTTTACTAACCACTTAATGAACATTCCTATTCAATTTGGAGTTTGTGGCCCTTCCATTTTAGAAAAAGGGGCCAAAAAATGTAAAAACAGGTGTTTTATAAAAACCCATGTAGAATGTTTGTTTTCCTTCAGAATTTGATTATTCTTTGTTTCATTGTGTTTCTTATTTAATTCTGGTAAATAAATATATCAGCAGATTTGATGTGTTTGGACCATTCTCAAGTTAAACAGGGTTGAAGTTGGGCAACGCCCACAAAAATTTAATTTTGTATTTTTGGTCCGATTTCTAAAATTTATTGGATTCCTTAAAAAAGTCCTTGCCTGTATTTTTCAATCAGATTTCAGATATCTCTTATAGTTTTGAGTTATAAGGGGTCAAAGGGGCCACACCTTAAAAAATCTGATATTTTTATTTTTGTTCTGATTTCAAATTTTTGTTGTTATTGATTCCTTATGAAAATCCCCGCCCGCATTTTCAATCAGATTTAAGATATTTCTTTTTGTTATTGGGTTATATGGGGTTGAAGGGACAACACCCCAAAAAAATTGACTTTTTTATTTTTGGTCTGTAATTGAAAATTTTTAATTGAATTTCAAATTTTGTGTAATATAGTGTTCAAACCATTTGTTGCGTCCATAATGAATTGTAAGTCCCTGTGCTTAAGTGTGTGAAAAGCCAATATTGTGTCCACACTTGCCCCAACTGTTCAAGGTTTGACCACTGTGGTCATACAATGCTGCACTCCATGAAGATTTTTATTGTGTAAAGGACAACTGTTCTGCATTTTGTTTCAGTCTTAAAATGTTAAGTTGAATTAATGATTGATGATCCCATATAAAACTGTGATTTCTCTTCAGATAAAACAACAACTGAAGGCACAAAAAAGGAAACAAAGCCTTTAACAAAGGGAGATAATTCAGCTGGATCTTCATTTTCATTTAAAGCACCGTCGGTTTCTCAGGGAATGACAGGTTTGTCTATTGTAATACTACATACACAGTGAGTGTCAAGGTTTTGTCTTGTCAAGGGGATGTCTTGGGTTTGATCCCTGCCTAAAACACAGGAAAAAATGCAACTTAGTTTTTTAAAATGCTTAGGACCACAATGAAAAACATGTTTTTGACAAACCAAATTAATTCATGAAAAACAAACAAATGTAAAATCATAAGGTAATAATATGCTTTTTATTAGGATTTCATACATGTATATGAAAAGTGTATGGATTTCAAATGATTTTCAAAACATATGATTTCAGGTGATTTTTAAATGTGAAAAAACATAAATTAACTTTACTGGTCCTTAAGATCTGTTTCCATATGCTCTAAAACATATGAAATCATACATTGTAATTTTGCTTGTCAATTGGTAGTCATCGCTTCTCAGCTAAGTACAGAGTGTATGATAGAGTAACCAATAATTGGCTTATAGTCAGAATATTATGTCTTAATCAGATGACATATTTATCTGCAGGCTGTTTTCTGCTAAGTAGCACAATAAAATGTAGCACAGTGTGACAGACTAGCACAAAGCAGGATCTGATCCTGAAAGGGATGACAAATTTGCCATAAGGCATACATGTAAATCAATCAAAGAATATTATAAGGAATTAGTCCCAAGTCAATTAAGATTAAACAGCTGATATTGTCTGACTATGGTTAATTTGACAATATTTTGAAATGAAATATTTTTTCAGAACTTCATATTTTTGTTAACATAATTATTAATTTGATATGGACTATACTCGGCGTCACATAAATAACATACTGTTAAAATTTGAATAAAAATATTTTCTACGACTTTATTGACACCTACCGTCGTTTAAATTGTCTTAAATGACTTGCTCATTCGTTTAGCCAAACGGCTTCTCCCTGAACAAGTCGCTTTTAGCTTAAATCATGCGTAACAAATCCTTACGGGAAAATCCCATACTAATATCCGCCATGTTGGTTTCTACGGGACGATTTGTTTACAAACGAAGTTCGTAAGTTCCCGTCGAACTCCGGTGACAATCGTCTGCTTGATTAACTTCTCGGTATTGTACGTTGTTCGCGTAAAATAAATCCGAGATATCCGAAATAACGCCGAAATGCATTCTGGGTTCTTCGGTTTTTGGACAAACCATTTAAACGTAAACAACATCTCCTAGCAACCCGATCACTGTAAACATGGCCGACTTTTTACAATGTAAATATTGGCACCTAGAATTAAAATCTGACCGGAATTTAACGATTCAATGTTCAGGGAGAAGCCGTTTGGCTAAACGAATGAGCAAGTCATTTAAGACAATTTAAACGACGGTAGGTCTCAATAAAGTCGTAGAAAATATTTTTATTCAAATTTTAACAGTATGTTATTTATGTGACGCCGAGTATAGTAGACCACTTAACCGAAGATTTATCTGGAAATAAATAAACTCTTACCCCTAATAAAATTTTCTGTCTTTACTGTGACAAAACTTTTGTTGATGGTTTCATAGTTTTCATCTGTAATTCTGGACAAAATTCTAAATTTTGGTTGAAAACTCAGAGTCTCTGCTGAAATTAATTGAAAACTCCACTAAGTTATGAAATTTTGACTTACTACAAATCATGGTAGTTACCAATCTAAGTAACTTTATAGTAATATATCTAATGTAGGAGTTATCAGGTGTTATTAATAGCCTAATCTGAAAATAGGCAGAAATTGAAACCATGTGGTCTGGTCTTTTTTCAATGTGTCATGTGATGACCTTGCGTGTCAAGCTCAACATACACCAAAAGCACATTATTTCTGTGATTGTTTATATCTACCTGTTTCTTATCAAACCATATCTGGGTTAGCACACTTTTAAAGTGGTCTCATTAGGTGTATTTACCAGCTATAGGTGGTCTCATTAGGTGCACTTACCAGATATAAGTGCACTTTTAGGTGTATTTACCAGCTATAAGTGGTCACATTAGGTTATTTACCAGCTGTAGGTGGTCTCATTAGATTATTTACCAGCTATAGGTGGTCTCATTAGGTATATTTACCAGCTGTTTACTACATTACTACATTTTGTACTGGTGTTATAGGTTTGTTTGGAAGTACACAAAAGACTGAAGCAGGCACAACAGAGAAAAAGAAAGAACCAGGTTCATTGTTTACTTACATCTGAAAATCTACACTTATTTTCCTTTTTCTTTTTTGACCAATCACTATTTTTAAAATACTCATTTAGGATATTCCAAAATAAACTACATGTATATGATATACTCTGTGAAGTCCCACTACATTTCTCAGGCTGCTGATATGTTTCATTAGAGAAATTTTTTGTTCATTTAATTCTCATTATTACCAAATGCACATATTGGTTCAGAGCTTTATCATAACATAAAGGAAATTGGTTTTTTTATGTCTAAGACAAAATGTCAATTATCTGTTTTGTTGTTTTTTTAATAAGATTAAGATAAAAATTGAATATCTTAAGCATATTTAATTATCAAGAGTTTTACATGTATGTATTACAGTTACTATGTGTATTGTAGAACCAGCTTTACAAGACAGCAAATCATCTAGTGGGTTCTCTTTTGGAGGTCAACCAACTACAAGAAGTAACACAGGGGAAACAACCCCAAAGGCATTGGAAGTAAATCCAGAGGGAGCCACAGGTCAAGGATCTTCTGTTTCTAGGAGTCTGTTTGGTTCATCATCCTCAGAGGGAAAACGATCTCTGTTTGACCAAAAGACATCAGGACAAGCTAATGGGAGACCATCTCCATGTACTGGTTTACTAGAGCAGCTGGTTTCCTCCACTGAACCAGAAGAAAATGTTCAGGAAACAAATAAGAAAGAAAGTGCAACATCAGCAGAAGGCAATGAAGGAAAATCAAGTACTGCAGAAGATATTATAACTTCTTCAGATGGGCAAAATGAAAATGAAACTGCTTCTAGCAGTAATAAGGGTGCTAGTGGATTGTTTGGCCAAGCATCAAGTGTTGGAAGTGGAACTTTTGGTAAGACAGATGCTGGTTTGCCATTTGGGCAAACAACAACTTCAGCAGCCACAGGCTTATTTGGTCAGAAGTCAACTGGACTATTTGGACAGACTGCTCCAACAACAACAACTTCCAACACACCTACTCCTGATTCAACTTCAAACCAAACTGCAGGAAAAGATGAAACATCTGGTAATCTGTTTTTACAGAAACCAGCTGCCTCACCAGCTGGATTGTTTGGAAATACAACTACATCTGCTTCAACCAATGGTGCAAACATTGGGCAGACAACATCTGCATCTACTGGACTATTTGGAACCCCCTCAAGTAATTCTGGCTCTCTGTTTGGTCAAACTACAGTCTCTGCTTCATTTGGTCAGGCAACATCAACATCTGGTTCTTCAGGTGTTTTTTGCCAAGCATCAACAACAACCTCAAGTGGACTTTTTGGAACCCCTTCAACTTCTACAACCTCTGGAGGTCTGTTTGGTCAGCCAGCTTCAACAGCAACTGGACTTTTTGGACAGACTTCAACTACAACTGCTAGTAGCAGCATTTTTGGACAACCAGTCACTTCATCAACTCCCAGTGTATTTGGGCAACCATCTTCCACAAGCACTGCTAGTGTATTTGGGCAGCCAACAAGCACTGCCAGTGTATTTGGACAGCCAGCCACTGCAAGTACTGTTAGTGTATTTGGCCAACCAGCCGCCAGCTCTGCAGAAGGTTTTGGTCAGGCCTCAGTATTTGGTAGTAAACCTCAGTCTACAGGCTTTGGTTCTCCTGCATTTGGCCAACCAGTATCAAGTGGGAGTGGGTTTGGTCAGCAGTCTGCTTTTGGACAAGCAACAAGGTAATAAGTCTTTATGTAAACACACAATTTTTGTGGTGATGTAATGGTATGTTGCCTATATCCTCATCATTAAATTGGTTGTTGTCATTGTCATGTATTGTCATCATTCAACACCCAGTTTCTGTTGGAAAACTTGGATGTTAGTTATTAATTTTTTTACAAGGTTCCATACCACTAGTTTTTTTCCAGATTTTGATGGTGGCAAAGCAAAAACAATTGGTGCATAGTTCCCAGTGCTAAATCTGGGAAACATTTAATTATGAATTAAAAAAATATGCTTTATCTAAAATCTGACATTTTCCAAAATAATTCAAAAATGCTATATTTTGTTCCAACAGCTCTCCATTTGGACAGACAGCTTCTACTGCGAGCTCCTCGGGTGGTATATTTGGTGGTTCAAGTTTTGGTGGTCTAGGGGGACAAGCCAGTGCTGAGAAGGCTAACACAAATGTGTTTGGATCAACCAACTTTGGCAACAATACTGCAGCATCTTCAGGTATAGATTAAGTTCCAGCTTTCAAACAAATAAAATAAAATGAAAATATATGAAATTTAAACAACACTTAGTTTTTATGGAGATAAAATTCAGAGTATATATTGAAGGGTTTTTACTGAAATTCAATTGCTGTTGAAAAGATTGCTTGAATAAATGAATTATTTTTAGGGAACTATATGAAGATTTGGTGTCATTTTCTAGGTTCTTTGTTTGGATCCCAGCAAACATCTGGTTTTGGAGTAAAAACTAGCACTAGTTTTGGTGGAGGAGGTTTTACTGGAGGTGGGGGTAGTGTTGCATCGTCTGGTTTTGGTGTAACAACACAACAGCAGACACAAGGTAAACTTTTTCATTAATTGTGCCCACTTTAAGGGAACAATATAATCTATTAAATATTACAGTATTACAGATTCCATTACAAATACATGGACATTTTTTAAAGCTATTTCTGTTTTTGTTGTTTCACCCTGTTTAATCAAAACCTGCCAAATTTGTCTTTATTTTCTAGTTTTATGTGATTAAAATGTTTTTTGTTTAACAAATGATTATCGTTTTGTAGTCAAAATTGTCTAAATAGAACAGAGGATCACAAATATGTGCCTTAGCAAACCTTGCTGTTCTGTTCCTACTTGTCAGTATAGAAATATACCCTTCAGACTTCTTGGAGCTTAACTAATGTGTAATTGAATTACAGTACTAAAATGGTGTAAATTATTGGTAATGCCTCAAGTATGATATTTTATGTTACCTAAAATGGTGTAAATTATTGGTAATGCCTCAAGTATGATATTTTATGTTACCTAAAATGGTGTAAATTATTGGTAATACCTTAAGTATGTTACTTCTGCTTTTACTTATAAACAGATTAACTAAGTTTAATATATGCCTGTTTTGTGAGGAAGGCTTAACTAGTTATTCTCATCTGTCTGTCTGTCTTTCCAGATGATCAAAACAATAACTCTACTAAATATTCATAATCTTAGATTCTGTCATTAGAATTCAATAAGGTATACATTGCATTGATCATTTAAGAGTTATTGCCCTTTTTGACTTTGACAGTTTAGAATGCAGAGATATCTGTTATCATCACATCAACATTCTCTTACTATTGATCTATTTTAGGTGGATTTGGATCACCTCCAGCATTCGGAACAAGCCCTTCATTTGGTGGGGCCCCTGGATTTGGATCCCAACCTGCCTTTGGTAGTCCAGCTTTTGGTGGAGGTGCCACATTTGGCAGTCAGTCAACCTTTGGGGGAGGAGGAGGAATGTTTGGTTCTCCTCAACAGCAACCTCAACAACAGCAGACATCAGGATTTGGAGGGTAGATTTTAACAATGTTTATTTTAAAGCCAATGTGCTTTATACCAAGGTTTTGCATCATTTGTAGATGAGCATGAAGGTATCTGATTATTGTCCAAAAGTGAAATCTAACTTTAGGGTTTTGCATATTAATTTAACCTCAGTTTAGTTGAGGTATTCTCTTCATGAGCTTACTGTCAGTATTTCTAGTTTTATTTTAATCTTCCTACATACATTTACTTATTTCTTTTGATAATCTGGAACTCTATTCATTTTCAATGTCAAACAGGATTAATATTTTACACAGGAAGGGAAAGGCCTTGTTTATTCCACTCGTTGTAGCGAATTACTGTATAAGTGTTTTTTTTTCTATGGAAAATTTCACATTTTTCTTCAAAAACTTTGTGAGGTTTTTTTTGTGTAATGTAATGTTTGCAGCAGACAAAAATACCAATAAGACAAAGATTGATTACTCTATTTTATCTTATACACTATACTATGTATAGTAAAGTTATCCTATTTCCTTCTTGTTATCAGGGACAGACCCTATGGTTTCAATTAGCTTTTTGTCCATCCTTCCTTTTTAAATTGTTGCAACTATACAAATTGTAATTTTTGCATAACTAAATTTTTTGTGGTTTGTTGTTAAAAATTTTGCTTAATATAATTTTTGCAGCTAACATCAGTCCTTTCCATTACTCATACACTTGTATATACTTAAGGTGAAGACATTAAAGTTTTAAAGTTTTTGCAATCTCTTGGCAACTGCAAAATTATGTAAATGGCATCCTGTTATTTTTTGTTTTTTCACAGGAAGTCCCTAATTACAACAAATGTTAGATTATTATTTTTGGTCATATGGTGAATTTTCCCAATGACATTGTAATTTTTTGCATGCCTAGGGCCAGGTGAGTTAGTGCTGTCACTTGGTATCTGTCATTGTCATTGTTCATTGTCTTCTCCTCTGACAGTTTGACCAGTTAGAACCAAATTTGATATAAATGTTCCTTAGTGTGTTCTGCATAGATAAACATTACTGAAAGTAGAACATAGGAGTCAGACTGCAGTTTTTCACATATATCTCCAAAACCCTTAGACATTATTACCTTTTTTTTTTTAATTTTTTTTGGGGCTATTTATATTGTTATTACTTTCAAAAATCATCTGAAACGACTGGACAGGACTCAATGAAAGTTGATAAGATTGTTCCATAGGGTATCCTTAACAAAATGAATGTTGGGATTTTTAATCCTTGGAAAAACATTGTCCCTGATACTAAAAATAGAATATAGTGGGAAAATGGCAGTTTTTGCATTCATTTCCATAACCATTAAGTTTCAGCAAATTTTGACGTGGGATAAAAGAATATGTATTTAGCATGATGAGATATATCTGAGGGCAATTTTTTAAAAGATTGGTTGATCCTATTTGGAGTAAATGGTCTCTTTGGACTTCTTTTGCTATTTTTGATGTTATTACTTTCAAAAAATAATCTCCTGTGAACCTGCCAGACAGAATTCAATGCAAGTTGATATGGTTGTTCCACAAAATGAATGATGGGATTTTTATCCATGAAAAAACATGGCTGCTTTTACTATAAATAGAATATAGCTTAACAAGCCAGATGAGCGATTCAGGCTCTTAAGGGCCTCTTGTTATACTACAGTATTATTATTTTATTTGTAGACATAACATATGTCATACCTTATACATGTACTTACTACTTGTAGACATTACCTACGTCACGCCTTATACATGTACTTACAACTTGTAGACATTACCTACGTCACACCTTATACATGTACTTACTACTTGTAGACATTAAGTACGTCAGGCCTTATACATGTACTTTCTATTTGTAGACATAACATACATTATACCTACTATGTCACACACATCACAATCTGTCTGACTTAACAAATAAAAAATAAAACTAATTATAATTCAAATTATATTGAATTTATTTATACTATACATTGCAGATCATGCACACAATTTAGACAACTAATTATATTCACAGCTTTGGGACCACTGGAAGCAGCCCAACCTTTGAAGCCCTAGCAGGCAGTAGTAATGTACCTACATTTGGAGCTCTGTCCCAGCAGTCACCAGGGTTTGGGGGAACAACAGGTGGAGGATTTGGGTCCCAACAGTCAACAGGTTAGTACACCTGATACAGGATCAAGGGTTTGGGGGAGCAACAGTTGTAGGATTTGGGTCCCAACAGTCAACAGGTTAGTACACCTGATACAGGATCCAGGGTTTGGGGGAACAACAGATGGATGATTTGTGTCCCAACAGTCAACAGGTTAGTACAACTGATACAGGATTTAGGGTTTGGGGGAACAACAGGTGGAGGATTTTTGTCCCAACAGTCAACAGGTTAGTACAACTGATACAGGATTTAGGGTTTGGGGGAACAACAGGTGGAGGATTTTTGTCCCAACAGTCAACAGGTTAGTACAACTGTTACAGGATCGAGGGTTTGGGGGAACAACAGGTGGAGGATTTGAATCTCAACAGTCAACAGGTTAGTACAACTGATACAGGATCCAGGGTTTTGGGGAACAGATGGAGGATTTGTGTCCCAACAGTCAACAGGTTAATACAACTAACCTGTAGTTAACAGTAGTTAACAATTTATGCCTGACTCACAGCAGTAGTTATCTCACTGTGTATGCCTGACGGACAGCAGTAGTAATCTCAATGTGTATGCCTGACGGACAGCAGTAGTTATCTCACTCTGTATGCCTGATGGACAGCAATAGATATCTCACTGTGTATGCCTGACAGACAGCAGTAGTTATCTCACTGTGTATGCCTGAGGGACAACAACAGTAGTTATCTCACTTTGTATGCCTGACGGACAGCAGTATTTATCTTACTTTGTATGCTTGACAGACAGCCGTAGTTATCTCACTCTGTATGCATGATGGACAGCAGTAACGGACAGCAGTATTTATCTCTCTGTGTATGGCTGATGGACATTAGTATTTATATCACTCTGTATGCCTGACCAACAGCAGTAACGGACAGCAGTATTTATCTCACTGTGTAGCCTGACAGACATTAGTAGTTATCTCACTCTGTTTGCCAGACGGACAGCAGTAGTTATCTCACTGTGTATGCCTGACAGACAGTAGTAGTTATCTCACTGTGTATGCCAGATGGACAGTAGTAGTTATCTCGCTGTGTATGCCTGACGGACAGCAGTAGTTATCTCACTGTGTATGCCAGACGGACAGCAGTAGTTATCTCACTCTGTATGCCTGTCGGACAGCAGTTACGACCAGTAATGGTTATCTCACTCTGTATGCCAGACGGACAGCAGTAGTTATCTCACTGTGTATGGCTGACGGACAGCAGTATTTATATCACTGTATGCCTGACGGACAGCAGTATTTATCTCACTAGGTATGCTTGACGAACAGCAGTATTTGTGAAAGACATTGAAGAATGGTAAAGGATTGACTAGTTATCTTTTAACGCTGTATTAATAAAACATGATTTTTTTTATTCTACAGGTTTTGGTACTACAACCCCTCCGTAAGTATTACTGTAAATTTACTGAAAAAATATTTTGGCTGTTTAATGTTCACAGATAATGTCTTATTAACAAATGTGCATGGTTCACATGTTTAATTGCATATAGATAAAGTCAGTTAACAAATGTACATGGTTTAGATGTTGATTACATACAGATAATGTAATTTAACCTATGTGCATGGTTTAGATGTTTGATTACATACAGATAATGTCAGTTAACAAATGTGCATGGTTTAGATGTTTGAATGCATACAGATAATGTCAGTTGACCACTGTGCACGGTTTAGATGTTTGATTACATACAGATAATGTCATTTAACCAATGTGCATTGTTTAGAGGTTTGATTACATACAGATAATGTCAGTAAACAAATGTGCGTGGTTTTGAGGTCTGATTACATACAGATAATGTCAGTAAACAAATGTGCATGGTTTAGATGTTTGATTACATATATGTATGTTGGATCTAACAACACTCCATTCCACTTCTATTCAGATGGCCTTTTCAGAATCCTTGGTTTTTTCTCTTTGCAAAATGCTTTCAAAATCATGAAAAATGAAATCCGATTGGCTGATCAGAAAGGTCATCTGAACAGATAGTGGAATAGAGTGTTGTTAGATCCTACATACTGGGACTGAATGGAACAATTTATAAGTCTAATTCTAATCAGATTGTAAAACCTATATAACAAAGAAATATACTACATCCTGTTGACCAATAAACATGATCTCATTGTTTTCTATTTTCAGGAGTAATCCGTCATTCACTGGTTATAGGTCCTAAATTGACATTTAAGGAATGTTTTTACTCAAGTTACAGACCATGCTGATAAAGGATGAATTTTAAATGTATCAGAACTATAATATGTTCTTTAATAAATAAAGCTTTAGTATTACAATGTTTACTGATGTCTGTGTCTGGCCAATCTGACCCCAACATTTGACTACTATGGAACACCTACATTGAGAACTGAGTTGTTCAGGTTACAAAGACATGGTGCTGTTTTATACATTTACCATGTCAGTCTTCAATATTTTTCTTGGTTATATTATCTTTGATAGAATTCTATAGTATAAACTTAACAGTGAGTACACAAAGAAAAGGTAAGAATCCTAATTGTATGTCCATTAATGTATCCCCCATAAAGGGGACAGAGCTTAACGCTTTTTTGGACTGAATATTAAAGAAAAAAAAACAAGGTTGTTTACAACATTTAGAAAATAAATATTTATGGCTTAGTCATGATAAGTTCTACATTTTTTTTCCCTCCAATTACATAGTGAGGAAAAACTATGCTAGATTAGATGAAGAGTTGGCAGCACATGAAACGGGACAAAATGGAAATCGGGACGCCACATTGTTCTAGATTCATCGTCCATTACTCTCCTTTACAGCAGGTCAAAAAGAAAATACATGTTTGGAAAAACTCAAAATATTATAGTATTTCCATATTGGCTTACTTTTTGGTCCAAGGGTTGTGTTTGTTTGTTTGTTTGTTTGTTGGGGTTTAACGTCCGAGCAGCAATATTTCAGCTATATTCAGACGATGAACATGAAATTGATGACAAAATGAACATGAAATGATGATGAAATGAAAAACGAATGGGACACAAGGACAACGGGGTCGACAATTTTTGATTGCCACCGGAAATAGAGGTGGGTAGAATCGGGCAATTTAGCCTCCTGTGGCGGAGCACTATGGTTCCTACTCCGGGAGAATACCACAGTAGGGTTCTTTAACGTGCGAGGAACATGGCATCTTTCCCAACACGGTGCACCACTATGGTTTGCGGTCAGGTTTTCCGTATTATAGACTGACAACCCCAGCATGTAACACGCCAGGGGTACCCCATTCCACCACCTGGGGCACACATCCCAGTTGCTCTGTGGGCTAGGGTTCTGAGCGCTATTTAGTCGCCTTTCACGACAAGCTTAGCGCTGCTGCAGGCCTATTCTTTTAACACCCGGACCTGCACGGGGCCAAGGCTTGTGAAAAACTTGCGCATTTATACCTTTATTGACTAACTAGTCCAATACGTTATATTGGCCTAGGCCAATATGGCGTATTGGACGAGTTAAGCTGTATTGGATGTTTAATCCCGTATTGGATGGGTTAAAACGTATAGTACGGCTAAATCCTGCATTGGTGCAGTTTTGTGTTTTTTATTGTATTGGCAGTTTTGACCATATTTAGGCTTATATTCTAACGCTAGTCAATAATTGTTTTATCATACAGAGCTACACTTCCAGTTCAGATTTGTCAATGACTGTAGGCGATAGAACGTTTACTCTGAAAGTTACTGTTACATTCCATCAAGGTTACTGAATCATCACTGTCTGTTAATGATGAAACATTTAAACTGTCATACTGTACAGGGGCTGTCTATGTAAAAACCAGGCAGATCCTATGATGTAGATATCTTGTGGTAAATTTTATCCCACTGATTTTTTTTGTTCCTATGTAATGTTTACATCATATGCATGTCGGATAGCATGGAGTACGTTTTAAATCGACCATGGATGTCCCAGAAAATGATTCCTTAATTCCCTAGCAAAGGAACCCAATTTTGCTGAAATTAAGAGTTTTCTCCCCTTTCTCAATGAATTCCAATGCATTCTATGTAATTTTTTTACTCTGTAATTGATCCATAAATCAAAAATCAACATTCAACTTTGAGCAAAGATGCATTTGTGATTTTTTTAAACAAAAATTTGTCATGTAATGCAGCCCATGCCTGATTTTTACATGGACACCTCTTAATCCTATGAGGTAATAAAATTATCAAAGAATATCGGTAATGTAACTATAATTCTCAATTATCACCCATTTATCATCAGTTCCGGTCATTGACATCAATCTGGTCCTAAACAAAATAATATCCTGAAACCTTGACATCAATTAACTGTGAAACATGTCTAAACCAAACCCTGAACAGTCTGAAAACTTATCTAAGCCAAACACTACACAATCTAAAGAGTATTCAAGGGAACCAAGGTTATAGCGGTAATGAAAAGAATGTAAACCAGACATACACAACAAAGAACATAAAGTAACTAAAATCATACATACAACGTAACAAAAGCAAATGAGCAACTCGGACTCCACTAAAAACTGGGAGCATGGACCAGGTGCACCGGTAGGGTAAGCGTCCTCTGCTTTTCTAGAAACACCCACCGAGTTGTTCATAAAAAGTCCGGGGTAGACAAACGAGGAAAGGAAAATTATGACCCGTTGAATAAATCTGTTTTCATAGTGCTGATGGATACACCATAATGATCAACGAGTTCATGATGACGACCATAAAACTTCTGTAGTGATGACTTCATCTTGTTACAACATAACACTGTCCCAGAAGCCTATTTGTTAGAGTTCTAGCGCGATACAAAAATGTCTGCGTAGTTTTGACAAGCTTTGGCATTACGTATGAGTTGCGATATGAACACTCCATACGTAGGTGCTGAAGGGATGTTGCCACAGATGAAAGGAAAGTTGACAATTTTGAATGAAAAGTCATCACGTTTGTCGTAAAGCTTGGTCAATAGTTTTCCTTAACCATCGATTTCTAAGTAGGTCAAGATATGAGACTGGCTTCACAGCTTCATAAGAGTGAAGGAAGAGGTCAGCAAGTAAAGGAGCACAATTTGTTCTCATTGGAATGCCGACCGTTTGTTGAAAAAAAAACACGTCCACCACACTGGACAAATATGTTGTCGATTAAAAATTCCAGCATTTTGTAAACATCTTCCCCTGTATATTTGGAAGATGATATGGAATTATTTCTTACAAAGTATGAGGAATCTCTGCCAAGAACTATATATTTGTAAATAGGTGTACCATCTTTTTGGAAAAACAACGATGTATAATGTTTTTAAGTCGGGATTTTAACTGAGAATGGGGATTGGAAGTATAAAGTGTTGAAAAATCATAGGTTTTAATGCTATTATATTCAGAGAATGGTCTTGAACTGATTGTCTCCAAAAGATCTTTCGAATTTTTCAGGATCCACATTGAATTAATACCACTACGGGAGTAACAAGTATTGTGGTAGGACTGCAGACCCTCTTTGACAGTTGTGAGTATAGAAGTTAAAAGTTTTGAAAGAGGATTGGTGGTACATTTTGCAGATCCAGCTATGAAACGTTGTTTGTATGGATTCTTGTGGAGTTTAGGAATCCAGTATACAGACGGTAAATCAAAATCATCGTCCTTGGTAGAGAGACCAAAAGAGCATAGCACAGATTCATGTTTTTCCACAATCTCTTCTTTGGAGAGTGTGGTAGCAGTATATGTCTTATCACTGATATTATTTTCTACGTGTACCTCTGATAAATAAACATTGGATTTAAAACGTTTGCAGACAAAAACAATGTTGTTTTGGGCTTTGTCTGCTGGTACGACAACATATTTGTCATGTATAGTAGACAATGTTTTTGCTACATCGGGGTCTTTGAAAACCGATGTAGCCTTGGTACTCATTGACCTACTTAAAACTTTCATTCGTTTCAAAATTGAAGACCTCATAGCCTTTAACCACTCTGACCACTCTGTTCTCGTTTTATCCATTTTCTTGCAGTCCTCGACGGCATCCATAAGAACTTTAAAGTTATAATTCCAATTTATGGAGCGTGTTTCACGGTACTTGGGACCTTTAGAAAGGATAATACCCAGAGATTCGTTTTCGATGATTGTTAAATCTCCTGTAACGACGTGACCAGAAGGACCATATTTGAATAGAGAGTTCTTGCAAGAACAGTCAGGTGGTTTAGCCTTGAAGTCCTCAATCTCGAGGTTATGCAATAGCCTTTTATAATTAAAACTTTTGGATGCAATAGGTGAAGTATAAGAATATGAAATAATTGGTATGGATTTGTCTTTGAAATATGGGGGAATTTTGTTGGTAACGTTTTTGTGATGGAGGTTGTTAGCCAAATTAATTGCATCTATACCTTTGTTGACAAACGGTAGTGAAAGAAATGATCGTTAATTTTTCTTCATCTTGACTTTTCACACAAACTAGTTTAAAGAGTCTGTGGAAACCAATATCCAAAATGATGGCAAAAAATCTGTATAATGATGAGGTGGGGTCAGAAACAGGAGTGTCAAGACTGTTTTGTAAAGGGAGTGTAGTAAAGTGAGAGTTATAGAATAAAGTTTGGTTCTAATATGATGAAGCCCAAGAGGTTTTTGTATGAAAGAAAGGAGACTATCTATGGCGACATGTTACTTAGGTGACGTATGAGAACATGTCTAAACCAAACCCTGATCAATCTGAAAACTTGTCTAAAGCAAACCCTGAACAATCTGAAAACTGGTCTAAGCCAAACACTAAACAATCTGAAAAGCTGTCTAAACCAAAACCCTAAACAATCTGAAAACTTGTCTAAACCAGACTCTGAGCAATCTGAAATTTGTCTAAACCAAACCCTGAACAATCTGAAAACTTGTCTAAACCAGACTCTGAGCAATATGAAAACTTGTCTAAAGCAGACTCTGAGCAATCTGAAAACGTGTCTAAACCAAACCCTGAACAATCTGAAAACTTTTCTCAGCCAAACACCTTTAAAGTCCCTTTATACTAATATTAATGTTTCTTGAACCTTAGGAAACCGGACACCTGTCTAAACGTAACACATTATATAAATCCAAAACGGCTTCAGTTTATACAAGTTTCACTGTAATAAAATGGTTAACAAACTTTTATAAGACTTTAAAGTGTCATAAACAAAAGCATTTTGAGCCCTACCACACAAAAAAGATCTTAAAAATATTTAATTGATCTTTGCGTTTGTCTTAATGAATTTGTAGTAACTGTTCAATAGATACCTACACTGAGAACAGTTTATCTATTATTTATACTTACACATTATAATCTTCCGACAATACACATCTAAAATTCTTATAACATATGTAAAGTCATTTATGTATAATGAACTCCGATATCTGATTTATATTATATATGATATAACAAATAGGGTAAGTATTTTGATTTGTTTTATATACTAGATAATAAAGAAGTGTAAGTATAATCGCATCCGAGTCTTGAATCGTTCTTTCTTCTTCTCACTTTCTGAAATGTTTTATTTCAAATTCATTTAAATGCTGATTTCAGAATTAGTGTGTTAAAGTTAGCCACTTTGCCCAATTTAAATGTCCATGTTAAATGGGAACAACGGAGTGTCCTACCCTACTTGAATTCCTCTGTCAGCTGTGATGGTGTCGCCTGGACTTTTATTTTAATTGTCCATGTTGACAGGGGACAACGAAGTGTCCTACCTTACTTGTATTCCTCTGTCAGCTGTGATGGTGACCTTTGTTTTAGAGGAAATGGTACTTGGTTTACTTTTGTTAGTGTGGTTTGATTTGTTCTTTTATTTTTTATCTTTCGTCGGGCGTTTGGGTCTAACTCAGACGTAAGATATGTTTTTTGATCTTCCACTCATTGATGCTTGTTTGGTTTCTGCATAGTTATTCGGTTGGTTGTTTCGTTTGCCTTAAATAGCATTATATTAAATTCCACTTGATTCTCCCATGTTCATTGTAAATGTCATTGTTATCTATATCAATGTTCATTCATTCACTTATTTTTTTAAATATAAACGAACAGGAAAAATCTAATGTACCGGTAAATTATTTTGGAAATGTCTTAATTAAACATGAAAGGAAAGAGAGAATATTTCATGTTTGTCAGCAATAATACTGACAGTCTGTACTACTGAGAGTATATCAGTTCTGAAATCTAAATAAGTAAGTGATTTTTCTAGTTAGATTTAACAGAAATATCAGTTTCCGATTGTGTAATGTTCTATAACGCATTATCACAATGTCTGTAATATTATATGAACGCCCTCTCTACGTGATAATGATGTGCTGAAGTAATGCAAGCATTTGCGAAATACAGAGCACATATACTGTAAGCAACTCTCTGTTATATTATAAACTCGCCATAATTCCTTATCTAAGAGTCTATGCTAGTCTTAACTTCTCTTTTACAATAATGGCGATTATCAGAACGATAATAAACTCATTAGATATAGTACGATCTTTACAGTTCATGACCAATCCGACATTTGATACAATCATGAAAGACAAACTGAAGAAAAATAATAAGTTGTCGTGGTAGACACAATTCCCCAAAAAACATATAAGGGACTAAAAATTAAACAAAAGAAGCAGCACTATACACAAAGATATAGTATTCAAATATATCAGCCGTTGATATACTGCATACCGGATGTTTTAGAAAAGCAGATGTTAACCTTACCGGTACACCTGGTCCATTCCCACAGTTTCTTGGGGAGTCCGAAATGCTCTTTGTGAGTATTGTTTTAGTCTTTTCTTGTTCGTTGTTGTGCACATGTGTCTTTTACCTAGTCTAACCGTTATCCCAGGATTATGTCCAGTTTTGTTACCTTTTTAATCCGGGTCCATGATTTGATTTTAGAGCAACGCGTCAGTTTTAAAGCCCAATTAAATGTTATTTAAGGACTGACTGTTATATATTTTCGGTCTATGAAGAAATAATATCGATCACACTAGCAGGTTATTTTCAAGTGTACACCATAGATATTGAGGTCAATTAAAAAATATAACAATCATGCCCTATTATTTCATTTTAGTATCAAAATTCAAGACTGTATAGTTCGTGTGACTACAGACTGCATTGTAATACTGTCATAATTAGCCACTTCAGATCTACTGTTCACGGTATTGATTTCATTTTTTACCAAAAATAATTTTTCCATAAAGCACATCATAAAACATTACAGACCGTGATTTCGAGTTAAAAAGACTAAATGTGTTCAGTTAAGAGTAACAAGGTCGAAAATGCATTTCATCGATTTTTGTTGTTAATATTTGTTCTTTTTCTCTGCTTAATTCTACATACATTTGAATTAATAGTCACGATAAGGCTTTGTTCCTCAGATTTCAATGTTTGAAATTATTTTAACGAGAGGTAGTTAAAAACTGCTGATGATAAAGGAATCATTGTTATATGGTATCAAAAAACACTGCGTAATTTTTTTGTTCCCTTTTGAAAACTGTACAAGAACGATGAAGCTTTTAGTCAGTTTAGGAAATTAATATTTCAATCAGAACTGAATGTATCATAATTTATCATTTGAAATACCTCTGTAGTTTTAACTAAATCGAATTTTATTTAAATGCTTTATCATTACACCAACTCTAACATTATTATAGAAAAAAATTTAAAAAAAAAGTAAATTTATTAATTACACCCCGATCCTGAAATCTTGAATAAGAACTAAAACTGTGTGCCGTTTGAAAGAGTAATCAAGGGAACCAAGGTTATAGCGGTAATCAAAAGAATGTAATCCAGGGACAAAGACCAGACATGGAAAACAGACATACACAACAAAGAACATAAAGTTACTAGAATCATACATACAAAGTAACAAAAGTAAATGAGCAACTCGGACTCCACTAAAAACTGGGAGCATGGACCAGGTGCACCGGTAGGGTGAGCGTCCTCTGCTTTTCTAGAAACACCCGCCGTCATAAAAAGTCAAGTCCGGGGTAGACAAACGAGAAAAGGAAAATTATGACCCGTTGAATAAATCAGTTTTCATGGTGCTGATGGATACACCATAACGATCCACGAATGGCAACATCAAGAAAACAAACAAGAAAGTGTTTGATGAAGAGAAAAGGCAAATCAGTTTTTGATATTGACTCAATTCAGAAAAGCAAATAATCTGTTGTTATATTCAACCGTCTTCACGAAAAAAAAAATTGGCTTCGGATTAGAAATCTTATTCTGCCTAAAAAGAACTCAATGAAGACATCTTGGTGTAAAATCAATCAACTGTATTAATAACATACTGAAAAATAAAAGGAATGATATGAACATAGACTTAAGCTGTTTATTGTAGAATAGGCTTTTCAAGATTTTTATATTTCCATCTTGAAATTTTCAGTTAAAACCCATTTACGCCTATTTAAATAATAAAATGTGAGGTTGACTATCAGAATGAAAATAACACTTGAGCTGAGAAAAATAGTAGTGGCCTCGTGAATTTATTGATGTTTATAGTTTTCTAGATAGCTTTGATTCGTGTTAAGGTGTTATCAAGGGAACCAAAATTCGACCGGAAATACAAAAGAATACATTCCAAGGATGAAGACTACATAAAGGGAAAATAAACACACACGACAAAGAACATGGAATAACCAAAATAACACCTACAAAGAAACAGAAATAAATAAGCAACCAAAACTCCATAAAATTCGTAGCATTGACCAGGTACAACGGTATGATAAGCGTTCTTTGCTTTTCTAGAAACACCCTCCAAGTAATTGCCCATACAATGTCACGTCCAGGGAAGACGAAAGAGAAAATGATAATAAAAAAAATGACAACGTGAATTTTAATCATTACTGTTTCCGATGCTTTGATGGTGTTGTAGCTGATCTTAGCTATCTTTTTGACGTCTGAATCCAAAAGGGAACTTAACTGTTCTTGGAGAGACAAACGTCGCTATATCTTATTTTTAAAAGGTGGTGGGTAAATGGTAAATCATATTCGAAAGTTTGTGCCACATTTTATTAAGGTGTCAAACAACATAAGAAAGAGGAACAGATAAGTGCTCTATCGCATAACCCCTATGGCGATAGTGAATACTTACAGAGATCACCATGATGTCTTTAATAAGTGTAAACACACATTTAAGTGAGCTCTAAAAGGCCCCAACAACAAATTATAAAATCCACGGTAACAGAACGTTGAAACTTGTTCGAAATAAATTAAAAAGTCAAACAACGACACGAAAACACATTAATAACCAACATCTCCTGATTATAGACATGTGCATGTTTGCGGTGGAGTTAAACTAGTTTTGTAAGGCCAAACCCCCCTTTAATGTAAGGTCGAAAAATGAACTGAATCAAAATATAAACTCACCATAAAATGCACTCAGTAATACATCCAATCCTCAACATATAACATATAGACAAAATGAGATATCCAATTACAGAACGATCACAGTTACTGAAAGCCAACTCAGAATACAAGAATGACAATATCACCAAAATTACCAACATTAAAAATAATCGGTCACTACAATTTCGATGAACTGGGTTTGGAGTACCAGATAGGTAAGATATGATGCATAGTGCAATATTACAATGACTTAGTATTAACGTATTGGGTTGTAATTAGGGGTCAAATATCTGTGTTCAAAGAATACACAATAATTTGAACATTGTATCCTTTACGAATAAATCTATTAAGGGCAGTTGATATATCCATCGGATTTTGTTTGAATGAATGTGCTATATAGACTATATTTACATAAAAAACTGGGTGAGCAACTTCAATTTAACCTGCAATTTGTAACGGTGAACAAAAAATATTTTTAGAAGTTTATGCAATCAGTACCCCTGGTGCAAAAGCTTTGCTGTGAGGAATCTGTTGCATTCATTAAAGTCTGACACTTTATTAGAAATAAAAGCATACATTTTGTCTAGGAAGTCTATTTATAGACTGAACTTGACTTAGAGATCGTCGGCAACCAAATTACGTGACCAAGGTAGACATTTCAACGTATAAATACCAAAATAACACTCCACTGGTTATTCTCCTTACAAAGCTTGCATTAAGATATCGCTTCGCCGCCGATCATACTCCATGTCAAATATGTGATGTTTACTTTAAGTACGACATTGGCGTGTAACGATATTAAGGCCAATCAATATGTGTAGAACTGCAAGATTTTAATGAATATATGATAATAATTCTAATCATGAGATTCTTCATGCTTATAGCCGTTTTTGATTGGTCGAGAACGTCGTTGCCTGAAAGTTCATACATGCATGAACGCCAGATCGTTCATATGCATGAACGCCAGTCAACTTGAAACCAACGTGGCGGCCGTGTAATGCGAAAGAGTGTGGCAACGAACTAAACGGCAAAATATAGCCGTTAGAATAGTTTATTACATGCACATTGGTTTGCTTACAGAGAGTAATTTTTAGCTCGGGGAAAGAAACTTATAACTGAGTGACTGAACCCTTGAAAACATCTTGTTGTATTTAATTAATAATCTATTCTGTTGAATTGTTTACATCTCGTATTTTTCTATGCCATCTATCACTTCGTCCAGGCCGCCTTCACTGTCGTTGTGCAGCGACTATTTGTAAGTATTCGTCCGCGCTCCCATACGTGTGCAAAGAAATGTATGTGTATTGAAGCGTAAACATAAATACCATGAGATCCCCCGCAAATAGTGCCAGATGATTGAGTACTAATTTAACATATTGGAGTTTTTTTATATCTACTTTCACTTTACAAAAAAAACGTGGTCTTGTTGCATAGAAAATAATAGGAGTTTTTTTGCCGAAAAGTTATCACTAAATACATGTAATTACACACATACACGCACACTAACACACATATACATAAATAAAGGATCTACAATACTTAACTGCTTAATTAATATAATATATTAGATTGAAACCCAGATTCATAGATATAATTATTAAGTGAATCCTTTTTTATATAAAATTGAGACATTTTAATTCTTAAGAGGTTCTCAGTAGATGATATAGCATCTATAAACAGCTTATAAAGAACAGTGTTTATTCTATCTATACGAACAAATACATATAGATATAACATTGGGTTACCCATGGTAGGAGCAAACATATAGATATAATATTGGGTTACCAATGGTCCTCCATAGGAACAAACGTATAGATATAACATTGGGTTACCAATGGTCATATATAGGAACATACACATAGATATAATATTGGTTACCAATGGTCCTCTGTAGGAACATATTTAAGATATAACATTGGGTTACACATGCCTGTCTATAAGAAAAAAAACCATATAGATATAACATTCGGTTACCCATGGTCCTCTGTAGGAACAAACATATAGATTTAGCATTGGGTTACCCATGGTCCCCTAAATAAATATACATATAGATATAACATTGGGTTACCCATGGTCCCCTGTATAAACATACATATAGATATAACATTGAGTTACCCCATGGCCCTCTGTAGGAACATACATATAGATATAACATTCGGTTACCCATGGTCCTCTATAAGAAAAAAAAAACATAAATATACATATAACATTGGGTTACCTTTGGTCCACTATTAGAACATTCATATGATATAGATATAACATAGAGTTACACAAACTCTACCATTGCTGGCCCCAAGTCCGGATGAGAAATGAGGAGGGTTGGGCGTGAGGTCAGCTACCCCACCCTGTAAAAAAAGAGGCACCTTCAGAAACACCGACAAGAAATTTACTAGTAAACTCAGCTCTTGGAAGTAGGAGCCTTCCTATAGAAGACGTATGACGCCTAAAAAGGCGATTATTCTTACTACAACCAGAGCAACCAACTTGGGAACATGGAATGTAAGAACCGTGAATGAAGCGAGGAAGTGTTCCCAAGAAGCTGCAGAGATGCATGCTAACAACCTAATACTGCTTGGAATATGTGAAACGAGATGGACAATCTGGACAGAAATATAATATAGATATAACATACAGTTGAGATGTTACTTTACTCTGGTCATGAAGAGCCCTCATATACAAGGTGTGGCCTTTTTGCTGGCATAAGGAAACGCAGAGAGAGCTCTGATAGGATGGGAACCGTATGGACCATGGATAATAAAGGCGGTTTTCAAAAGAAAGAGAAAAGGATCAACATGAACATCATACAGTGCTATGCCCCAAAAAATGACAGTGAAGAAGATAAGATATAGTTTTATGAAAAACTTCAAATATTGATGGACAATATCAAATAAAGGGATATCAACATCTTGATGAGTGATCTGAACACCAATATTGGAGACAATAAGTTAGCAGATTTTTGTGCATTGAACAAACTTGTAATTGGAGGCACAATATTCCACCACAAGCGTATCCACAAAGCAACCTGGGTATCACCAGACCACATAAAAGAAAATCAGATCGATCATATATGCATCAACAGGAAATTCAGAAGGTCTATGCTACACGTTAGAGTAAAAAGAGGGGCAGACGTAGGCTCAGATCACCATCTACTAGTAACTAAACTACAACTAAAGCTGAAAAGACACAAGACAGAAACCATCACAAAAAGATCACCTTTTATTACGACTAGTTTGAGAGATTCTAAGGTACTAGACAGTTTCAGTATAGAAGTGAATAACAAGTATCAGGTTCTGTCAGAGCAGTCAGACAATGATCGGACGAAAGATAACAACTGGCAGATAGCAAAGGAAGCATAATCAACAACATGCCAAGAAGTCATGGGGCCTAGGAAATACCACCATAAAGACTGGATATCAACAGAATCAATAGAACAGATCATAGACAGAAAGAAGAAAAAGGCAGCTGTAAACAATAGCAGAACAAGAACTGAAAAGGCAAATGCCCAAGTAGAATACAGCAATGCAAACAAATCAACCAAGAAATCTATAAGAGATGGTAGAAGGAAGTACATCAACAACTTGCAGAGGAGACTGAAACAGAAAGTAGAAATGGAAACATGAAACAACTATATGACATCACCAAGAAACTGTCTCAGCGAATCACTAATCCAGAACGACCAGTAAAGGACAAATAAGAAAACTAAATAATTGGAGAAGAAAATCAACGTCACAGGTGGATGGAACATTTTGAAGAGCTACTAAACCGACCATCACCATAAAATCCACCAGACATACAACCGGCAATTGAAGACCTTAAAATAAACTGCAATCCACCAAGCCGTGCAGAGATCAGACGAGCTATCAAGCAGTTGAAAAATAACAAAGCTACAGGTCCTAATGCCATACCGGCAGAGGCATTAAGGGCTGATATAGAAACAACTGTAGATATTTTCCACCCTCTCTTTGAACAGATCTGGAAAGAGAAGGATATACCTGATGACTAGAAAGAGAGTAACCTCATCAAGCTATCCAAGAAGGGAGACCGTAGCGACTGTAACAACTACAGGGGAATCATGCTACTATCAGTTCCCGGAAAGGTTTTCAACAGAGATTTACTTAACAAATGAGGGATGAAGTCGACAACAAGCTAAGAGATGAACAAGCTGGATTCCGTAAAAAAAGATCATGTACGGACCAGATCGCAACACTGCGAATCATCTTAGAGCAGTCAAATGAGTGGAACTCTTCTCTCTATGTCATAGATTATGCCAAAGCCTTTGACATTGTAAATAGGGATACCATCTGGAAGCTGCTAAGACATTACAGTGTTCCAGTGAAGATGGTGGGCATCATTAGAAAATCCTATGACAACTTGAACTGTAGAGTCATCCACAACGGACAACAAACAGAAGCCTTTGAAGTCAAAACCGGAGTCAGACAAGGATGTTTATTTTCACCCTTCCTTTTTATACTTACCATCGACTGGATCATGAAAACAGCCACTGATCAAACACAAACTGGTATCCAGTGCACACTCTGGAAGAAAATAGACGATCTCGACTTTGCCGATGACCTAGCATTACTTTCCCACTCACAAGATCAGATGCAGACCAAAACCATAAAAAAGCAGACATTTCATCAAAGGTTGGATTAAACATAAACAGAAAGAAAACCAAGCTCCTCCGAACAAACATGATAAATGAAGACGCCATAAAAAACGGAGAGCCAATAGAAGATGTAAAGTCCTTTACCTACCTTAGTAGCATAGTCGATGACAATGATGGTACAGATGCGGATGTAAAAGTAAGAATAGGCAAAGCAAGGGCAGCCCTTATCCAACTACGAAACATCTGGAAGACAAAAGATATCAGGCAGAGGACAAAGATCAAGCTCTTCAACAGCAATTTCAAGGCGGTTTTGTTGTATGGGACAGAAACATGGCGATTAACAGTAAGAACATTGGCGAAGATACAGACATTTATTAACACCTGTCTAAGACGTATCCTCCATATACACTGGCCAGAAACTCAGCTACTCAGACCCGTGGGAGGCGACAAATCAGCCACATGTAGACCAAGAACTTATGCAGAGACGCTGGAGATGGATAGGTCACACACTGCGGAAACCACCAACCAGTATAATAAGGCAAGCCCTGACCTGGAATTCCCAAGGAAAACGAAAAAGGGGTAGACTCAGAAACACCTAGAAAAGGGAAGCAGATATGAAAGAGATGGGGAAGAACTGGACAGAAATAGAAAGAGCAGCCCCGGACAGAGATAGAAAGAGCAGCCCCGGACAGAGGTGGCTGGAGAAGACTTGTTGGTGGCCTATGTCCCCGTACGGATACACTCCTTGAGACGTTTAGGTTTGCCGCATGCACGATACCCAAACACACGCTAAACGCTCACCAAACAGCGATAAACGAACGCTCCCAGCGTGCGTTTAAACGCACGATAGACGAACGCTTATATCGTGCGTTTAAACACACGATAGACGTACGACGAAAAATAATAATGTTGACATATAATGAAGACAGAAATAATTATGTTGACATATAATGAAATTATATAAATTAATAAAGCAAAAAAAATATAAAAATAACAGTTAAATCAATGAAATAATCAGTACAAAAATAAACGAACGCGTCTATCGTGTGTTTATCGTGCGTTTAAACGAATGCAAAACGATGTGTAAACGCACGATAAACGATGCACGGACGCTAAAATAGGAAACGTGAACATGTCAGGGAGTGTAACAGGCGAAAGTAAAAGTAAGTAATAGGGTTACCCAAGATCTCCTATTCGAACTAACGTATAGCTATAACATTGGGCTGCCCATATTCCCCTAAAGGATACTTGTGGATATAATATACTTACATAATATAGTGTTACCTTTAAGCCCCTTTTCTACATTTTACAACTTTTGTTGAATCTGTCAGAACAAACCAGAAAGGGGGTAATTCGGAAGTTCTGGACAATGCGAACCATATTCCAGTGTCTAGACATCTTCACTTGAAAGACCGGGGAAGAACTAAATGATCAGATATTGCTTTTATTTTTTGATAACCACAAGGAATGAAAAATTGTGCCTTTTTTTGATTTATAAGTTTGTTTCTAATTCACTGTCTATTTACTCTTACTGTTAAGCTATGCTATGCATGCACTATAATTTTAAAATGATAGAGTAAACTACCAGAATTCATTTCAGATGTGTATACATGTATTAATCCTGATAATTTAATTATTATAGAAAAGAAGGTATTGGATTCATGCTAATGCTATGCAAAGAAGTCATGAGAATATACTCTATGTAAACGGAAAGTTATTCTAATCAAGATCCTTAAATAAAAATACATTCTTATGTCTTTACAAGTCATGTTTTCTAGACACGGGTTGGATTGTTATTGGCTGTATCAGTCTGAATTACAATTTTTTGGAGGAATGGGATTGTCTTGTAGCGTATGGGGTCCAAATTTTGTTTTTATGTTTTGTGTGTTTCTGTTATCTTTAAATTTTTCTTATTCCATTGTTTTTATCTTATCCAGATAATCAATACCTATGCCTGGTTATTAACAAGAATGTGTGACTAAGTTAAGCAGGTATGTTTTAACATGCTTATTTACTTATATAAATGATGGAGATGTACCCCGACCCTTGATTTTAGCGTACGCTGAAAAAAATGAAAGCGTCTCCAGCCTAAAATTTTAAAACTTTACACAGTGAATCCTGCGTACAGGATAAATTTAGGATTATTGCGTCTGCTTACGCTCTAAAAACAGCTGCGTACAAAAGGGGGAGGGGTTACACACACAATGACATTTTTCATCACAGGAATCATGTTATTGATTCACGTTATGATTTTATGTTGTGTATAAAGTTACAGTTCTATTTTGTAGGGTATTCAGATTCAGATTTGTCAACATGTCAAGGGTTTGCCATTCTGAATGTCTACCTCAAATGAGGGATGCAATGCTCTGTTTTTTATAATCAAGTTATCTGCTATTGATTTTTACATTAGTTTAGGAGTGTTGTACCCTGATTTGTCTATATTCTGTTTAGAAATGCTTTGTGCAATATTTCAGGTGGTCTTTTGCCTAAACAGTTATATACTGACAAGCATTGGTAGGGGTAAGACTTCTGTAAAGTGGTCCAAAAAGGTACATTTTCACATTTGATGCGAAATCAAACATTAGAAAAATCCGGTCGAAAAAATGAAAGTGTCTTTATAAGTCCTGTGCAAAAGGCATTATAATTTAATTAATATCACTGAGATTGTACTAATTACATCTAGATAAACACTTTGAAACAAATAATGTAATTTTAAATAAATATATCATAAATAATGAATTATTAAAAGGAGTAACTCCCTTATACACAAAACTGTGTGTAGATCATTTTCGCTCTATTGGTAAGGTGAGGTCCTTTCGGCTATCTGTTCTCCATCAGTTCTTGACATATTTGGTCGTTCGGAAAATACTTCACACAAGCATCTAGATACTTCTCTAAACTATGTAGATACTTCTCACAGACATCTGGAAACTTTGCAGAAGCATCCAGTTGCTCCTTACAACTACTTAGATACTTCTCAGAAGCATCTAGATGCTACCCACAACTACCTAGATACTTCTCACAAGACTCTAGATGCTTCTCACAACTATCTAGATATTTATCACAACTATCTTACTAGGTACTTCTCACATGCATCTAGGTGCTCCGTACAACTATCTAGATACTTTTTTAGGCTTCTATATGCTTCTCAAAACTATCTTGAAACTTCTTACAAGCACCTAGATATTTCTCACAAGTACTTAGATGCTTGCCTTATCCACATGTATCTAGATACTTCATACAACTATCTAGGCACTGCTAGAATTTAATAAAATTACGCAAAACGGATAAAAAATTGGAATAATATTGACGTCTCCGCCAATAAAATGCACTGTTTCCTTATTCTGAAAAATAAGCTGATGTTACTTGGTTATGCTGTCGTTAATCTAATATGCCATGATGTCCATCACGAACTTATTGATAAATGTAGGATCATATAGCATTATCATATCTGCCATGAGGACATACTTATTTGTTTCCTGTACCAAAGTTTTTCACTTCGGAACACTAACGGACTTGACATACGAGCGACTGATGCAAAATAACAAGCCAGTAACACCAACCCCCGAATTCACAACTCTCTCCAAGACCGTCATTATCTGTAAAGATCGTAGTGGAATCGTGGTAAAACAATGTCATTGTAGAGCTTACATGTACGCTAAGTCCAATAAAATACGACCGCAAACCTTAATTGGGGACCATGTCTGATACTCTATAATATTTTCGCATATTGAAAATGGCGGACTTCTAAGGCACCGACCATTTTTTATTATTAGGGTGCGGGGGTGGGGGGTGGGTTAGGACTTGATGTCGGATAAGATTTTTTTTATATATGTATGAGAAATATTTAGATAGTTGTGAGAAGTATTTAGATAGTTTTGAAAGCATCTAGATGCTTTTGTGAAGTATCTAGATACTTGTAAGATTTTTTTGTGTTTCTAGATACTTGTGAAAAGCAGCCAGATAGTAGTCAGATGTATCCAGATAGTAGTGCGAAGTATCTAGATAGTTTAGGGAGGTATCTATATGTATGTTTCTATATGGGACCATGGGTAACCTAATGGTATATCTATATGTATGTTCCTATATGGGACCATGGGTAACCTAATGGTATATTTATATGTATGTTCCTATATGGGATCATGGGTAACCTAATGGCATATCTATATGTATGTTCCTATAGGGACCATTGGTAACCTAATGGTATATCTATATGTATGTTCCTATAGGGGACCAATGGTCACCAATGTTAGATCTGTATATGTATGTTCCTACAGGAGATCATGCGTAACCCAATGTTATATCTATATATCTGTGTTCCTATTGGGGACCAATGGCCACCCAATGTTATATTTAAATATGTATGTTCCCATAGGGGACCATGGGTAACGCAATGTTATATCAATATTTGTAGGTTCCTATAGGTGTCCATGGGCAACCCAATGTTATATCTATATATGAAGGTTCCTTTAGGGGACCATGGGTAACTCAATGGTATATCTATATGAATGTTCCAAAAGGGGACCAATGGTCACCCTATGTTATATCTATATTTGTATGATCCCATAGGGGACCATGGGTAACCCAGTGTTATATCTATATTTGTATGTTCCCATAGAGGATCATGGGTAACCCAGTGTTATATCAATATTTGTATGTTCCTATATTCCTATTTGTATGTTTCGGTCGATCATATTGGCCTCGACAGCTGTATTGGCCCTCGATGATGCTTCGGGACCAATACGACCGTCTCGACCAATATGACAGACCTAAAACCTATAACAGGGCCAATATGAAATTACAAATTTATTAACATATTATATATATCACCCACAGACCTATATTGCATACCTTATATCACATGCCTAGACCTATATCGCATTCTCTAAATCACACCTATAGACCTATATGGCATACCCTATATCCCATCTCTAGACATATATATTGCATATCATATATCACACCTTGCACAGAACTCATTTGAAGTACATTTTGTATAGATAAAATATAAGAAAGAATGAACATGACATGCAAAAATCTGTTTGATATGCATAATCAACCCTCGACCTATATCACCCCGCGGGCCAGTGGCCCTTGTGTTGATATAGTAGTCTCCTGTAGATACTGCATGTGATACAGATTTTGGCATGCACAGTTCAGTATGAAATTTAAAGAAATAGTAATACAATGTACATGTGTATTATATCCATGTAAGTCACAACTGATTATCAATATGGTTCTTTTTTAGTACATTGTCAAGATATACCAGATACATTTATTTAGAATGCAGATCATAAAGTGAGAAACAAGATTTTCATGACACAAGAAAGACACAGTTATGTAGAAATTCTGTGGTCATGAAAGTGCATTGAAAATGTGTTGGATATCAAGGCTACCAAAAGTAGACCTTTTCTAAGAGCTGATTTTCATGGACATTCTTACATGTACAATGTACTAGGTAAGTATTGAAGGTATACATTATTTATTCATATACTTTGTATGTACACAGTTATTTAAAATTTTCAAAACTAGTGATAGATATAATGTTTTTATTGCTAGTGTAGAACAGTGTTGTCATATTTCTTCGCAATAGTTGCAGTTTACATTTGTATGTCTGTGAACAAGAATTTACACCGAAAACTACAAAAATACATGTGCATGTACTCTAACAAGATTACTGGCATATACAGCATAGTATCTAATATTTCATTCATGAAAGTTGCTCATAGATAAATCAACATTCAGGGATTGATCCAGAGATTTTGAAATGAGGGTCCAAACATCATTATAAATCAGCAGGTAGCTAAAAGCATACACACTTTAAGCAATATTCTTAGCAAGCATTCCATTTTCTATATTTAGAAGGTTTTTTCTTGTAAATGAAATAACTTTTAAACTCATTACTTCAAACCACTTTTTATGATCTATCTGGTTATGATGTTGTTTTAACAATGACAGGTGAAAAGTAACCTGTTCTACACTTACTTTGCAAAACATAAGAGTTACTTGAATTGTAATCTTATACATATTTGTGAAACAATCATGCAGAAAAAAGTGAAAGAAATGCACATACATTATTGAAAGCAGACAGATATAAAGCAATCAGCAAATAGTGATTCATCACACAAAAGTGGTACTCAAGGGGTATGGGTTCACTAGTAACTTTTTTGTTTTGGAGAGAAAAAAATATGGATTTATACTCAAAGTGCATGTGTGCTTAAGACATCAGATTCCCTGTGTTCACCACATACCATGGACTTATTGTACATGCCATAGCATAATCTAGACAACAATGAAAAGGACAAATCTTAGTTTTAATTTTTTACCAAAAAATTCTACATCAAAGTGAGCACAAGCAAGGAAAAGTTTTTTTCTCATTTCTCCCTTGAGACTGGGCCTTTGTTCAATTTCCTTCAGTCTGCAGGATTCATTTCTACTTCATGCATATCCAAACCGAAATTTCAAGGTGTGGGTCCATTCTTTGAAAATTCGTAGAATATTGATAGTCAGTGGTTCTCAGTGGAATTCATATTTTGTAAGAAATGCCGATTTAAGTATTAGGAAATTTGAGGACATCAACATACGTGTACGGCCAGGAATATTAAAAGCAATAATACAAAAGAAGATCCAAAAATATATATTAATAAACGGACTGTATAAATATATACTACGTTAAAACAAATGGTTATTCTTTAAAAGGACTGTTTTGATCGGTTATTTAGCTTATGATTTGGTTATATGAATATTTTTGATTACTTTTAGGTTTTCCTTGACTCAGTGCCTCAGCACTTTGATTTAAATCAGAATTTGAAAAGACTAAGAGAGTGTAAATTTCAATACATTTTTTGTTATAGTATCTCTAAAAGGAAATACATACTGCACACAAGGAAATTTCTACAGAATTTCCTCATTAGTGGTTGTCCCAATAAATGGGCAAACGACAAGACACATCATTTGGTCACTCAAAATATATTTAAAGGAATTTGTTCTTTTTGCATATTCGTTTTGGCCACGATTAAAGTCTTGTAAATTTCCCACTGAAATGTAAATTTAAGATAAACTGAGGATTCTACTTTTCTAATTATAAAATGCATTTTTATTGCTGATATAATGAAACTTTTTGGGGATATTTCGGGTTTGTTTTCAGCCTTTTTCTTTTCACACTTTTTAATCATAAAATTTCATTGATGAACATTTTGTCGTCAATACACACTGTATGTAACCATCCTATTGTTTAGGAAGAGGACATAATGTTAGGATAACTGCTTACCAATACCATTATTTTTGTTTATTTTGTAAAAGATGGGTTCAAACTGAGTTAGCCAAATGTTTACATTACTCCGAAGAAAAAAATAGCATTTTTTATGTGACAATTTGCAGGGATACGTTTTTTGATTAAAACGAAAGGTAACCAACGACTGTCTAAGTGATCTTACATCCTCAATCAGGGACGGTATGGATTTCCAAGTGCAGGTTGCAAATTGGGGAAAATCAAAGACATGTTTTGTGTCGAGTAAGACCTGTGGACTAAATAATCTCGGCATAGTTTTGTTCATGTTTGACTTAACATGAATTAAATATGTGTCTTAGAGCACTCTTTCAAACGGCGACACATATTTTTAATGGACTAGAACTATTTTTTATTTCTTCATCTAGATCAAACGCTGGTGCATTTGTTGCGTTTCATCATAGCTGTTTCTTTTGTTCTGTGAAATGAAATTGCTGCCTAGTGGTTGACATTTCTGCACCTCAATTTTGACCGGAAATCCTTGATACGTAAAACATAAACGATCGGATCAACCAAAGGATTCAATAAGATACAGATGCTGGTAAATTCTAGAATATTGTCTGGAATCTGTCCCGTCGTTAATGCTGAAGCAATATTTGTAACAACACTAGGGAGAATACATACATACATAGTGATAATTACGATAATTAGAGTAGACAGCGAACGACGGAAACGTTTTATTCTGCTTTCAACACCATGAAGCCGACCGTTTATGCCAGCTGTAGCTAAAGTATCTTGATGTGTATTAGCTTTAAACATTGCTGTCCTGTCTACGTGATCTATTTCAATGTTTACATTCGTAGACGGAAAATACCTTGGGCTTTTCACCGTATTCTGGGTAAGGGGTGAATTGATATGCGTTATGTTTGTCGAATTACTTGCAGAATTTGTTGATGGTCCCGTGAACGGAGCTATTGATAGCATTCTTTTATTAAGCCGGTAGAATACAACCCCGTAAACTATGGAGATCATAACCAAAATAGTTAAATTCAATAAAGGGAGAAACAACTTATAATACCAATACTTTTCGCCAAATATATCGATCAATTTACAAGATGAAGACTTTTTGTCACCGAATGCAAAATAAACCGCCGAAACATATGTTGCATCACAAACCAGAACGGTTACAAATACAGCGTTATACCAGCTTGACCATGTGCTGCCTTTAATGAGCGATACCGTAGCAAAAAGTCTTTCAATACAAATAAACAGCACTTGTATCAGTGAACAGGAGAGAGCTATTGATGTAACCATGCAGGTCACAAAGCATAAGGACTGTATATTTATACATTGCAGCTGTAGAAAAGTATTTCCAATTGTGATACAACTGGTAAAGCTTAATACCATATTACTGGTACTAAGCCACAGCAGCAAACGGATGAAGTTGTTTCTCGCAATTTCTTTGAACGCTGGAGAATAATAAATGTTACCATATTCAAAGTAAATGTCGTTATAGACAGCGGTAGTAAAATAATTGCCGCTGAAGCTGTGGTGTTAGCTGTCGAACCATTCATACACATACTTGTTGTATTGTCGGTCATTTTGTTTAACAGCAACTCTGAAAAAAGTACAACAATGTTTTTTTAAATGCATTCTTTTCTTTGATTTTTTAAAACAAAACAACACTAATTTGAATAAAACAACCAATTTTAGCTCAATGCTTACTAGTCGCGCATATCATTAGTACAATTTAAACTGCGAATTGTAAAATAAAACATGAAATGACGTTTTAGGGGGAGAAAAAGGCCTTGTTGTAACTTCAGAAGCAGGAAATGAATCAGGGGTAATAAAGTGGTTTTTTTTAATTTTTAACTCGATTTTCTTTACATATACTTTAAAACTTAACCGATGGGTTGATATGTGTCACCATAGCATACAAATTGATCAGTAGTGGAATTAAAGACTAATTAACTTTTGGTAATTTCACCCTGAACACATGTTCAATGGTATGTTCGGTTATAAAATTCGGTCTTAAAATGAAATTAAGTCAGTCAGGACTTTTCATTATATTTAGTGAAATGTGTTTTACTTTAACAACAAAACCTTTTATATGTTCGCTTCATCACATAAAAATGGAAACCTTACTTATATATAATAGCTGTCGATAAACTGATCAATATCGTGATATTTAGACTACCCACAGGACAGCGGTAATGACTAAGACCGCGATAATGACCGGGCCGCAGGTAACATTCATCGCTGTCACAGTTAATGCAGTTAAATATCACGATATTGACCAGTTTATCAAAAACTTTTTTTTCCAGAAAGCAATGCAAATCGTGTTTCTGCATATTTATTTTGACAACTGCTTAATCACGAATGCGTTTTAATAAAGGGATGTAACTCTAAATTCGTAACCGGGCATTTCCACGATGTGATAATGCCTGCGGGCATGATCACATTATGATATTGACTGGTAAAACTATATACTGCAGGTTAATTAATAACGCGTGTAAAGAGTTTATTCAATTGAAATTACTGATTTTTTTACTGATATGAAATAATGCAAAATATTGCTTAAATATGTAAACTTTGCCCTTTGCTCTTTGGCAGAGTTGGCGAAAAACGCCTGGTTTCATTGCATTAGTTTTGCAGGAGATTATCGCTACCTACGTTATTACTAAGATATTCAAACCATAAACGCCTATTGTATAAGGACAATTTTTGACAAAGCATTCAGGTACCACCCCAGAAAACCCAAGATTTTTTTCCCAATAAAAATGCATAAAACTGCTAAAATTAATCAGTAGACAAAACAATACATATAAACTTGAAATAAGTGAAGGTAAATGGAAATAAATACAATACTCATACAAGTTTAAGGCGAGAAACCACTAATTTCACTTCCCATAGGCTTCTATGCTAATATTCAATGGCTTCTCTGGACTTTACCTTAACTTTAACCTGCAGAGGACTATATATCAGCATAATTCTACATATGTCAGCTCACAATCCTCAGAATGGCATGTGGGATTAGCAGACTTGCAGTGCAGTACTGGTCACCGGAAATGAAGGGTCTATAAATAGCATGGGAAATCCCAGTGTTTTCACAAGATAGGGGTATATATAGAAATCATTATTGAGATTAGGCTTCACATCACAAGAAGCAAAATGCTCCTATAAATTGTACCGAAATGTTTTTCCTTTCAGAAACTGTTTATTTTTTTTAAATAAGATGAGAACTTTTTTCACAGCACTATGAGGAACAAGGGTAATTTCTGCGTAGGACTATTTTTGCGTACGTTCCAAATGCTCGTTGGTTGAATTGGTGGTCTGTAGCCTAAAGAAGAAGACAATAACTTCAAGATAAGTCTTGATCTTTGTTTGGAAGACGAGTCAAGTTAAAGATGACAACGATATGATACAAGCACCAAACACGGCAAATGAATCTGTTGATGTAATTAAAATCCATAATCTATTATCTGTTTGTCGGATAAAACATTTCTCAATGAGATCAGGATATCGGAAATAAACTTTATTAGGCTGAGTATAAGACGTATTCTTATAATCTTGGTCCTAAACCCTGTCTTTAAGGTAGACATAACGCATTGAATAATGGCTACTAACTCTAGCATTCCTTAAAAACTAAGAAATATAAACATCATTTGCGGGGGAAGCTTGTATATGACTACATAAGACATTTAAATTATGATTTTAAACTCAAAATAGTCTCGCTGGTCATATATTTTGAACTGAGATAACAACTGTCGTCAATTTGAGGAGAAGCTCTAAGCATGACGCAGAGAAGCTGTGTCCCTTTCATTTCAAGTTCTAGTAATAAAATAAACGGACGCAACTTTCCAAATTTGGGTCATTACTGGAGAGAGCATCGGCAATATATAGATATGCGACGCAAAAGGATCTAGCTTCTGAAAACTACCCGTATTTCAAAAGATTTTGGAGAAATTCCGATTCATGTTTATAAAAAAAAAAGATCAGCTGGGAGAAGTGCACAATTAATGCACATTCGAATGTCGATGACTTGTTGGAAAAGTGTCTTTTCAAAAGTTCCAAATTTGTTGTCAGACTCTATCATACTGATTATCTGCATATTCTCTCTAACAAACAAGTATACAAATATAATAATAAATTAGTTATTCACAAATCGACATATCCTTCTTTCATTTACTCTTTTGCAATTACTTAATCATTTTTTCGTCGTATATTTGACAATGGGTTTTTTCCTAAATATTGCTTTATCATCAAATAATATAATTTGAAGCGCGAACTGCCCCATTAGTGGCTTACTTCGTATAATTTGTAAAAAAACTAAAACCATTTCAACGGGTCATAGTTTTCCTTTCCTCGTTTGTCTACCCCGCAATTGACTTTTTAAGAGCAACTCAGCGGGTGTTTCTAGAAAAGCAGAGGACGCTTACCCTACGGTGCACCTGGTCCATGCTCCCAGTTTTTAGTGGAGTCCGAGTTGCTCATTTGCTTTTGTTTTGTATGTATGATTTTAATTACGTTATGTTCTTTGTTGTGTATGTCTGTTTTCCATGTCTGGTCTTTGTCCCTGGATTGCATTCTTTTGATTACAGCTATAACCTTGGTTCCCTTGATTACTCTTAAATATACATTATAGTATTATGACCAACTTTAGTTCAACTAGAGTTCTTATTAGAATTATTTGGTGTAAATACAAAAATACCCATCATATATATTGCAAATTTTAAATGCTGTACATGTGTTTTAAAGAGTAACCTCTCATCAGCAGCATTTGGAAAAAAAACTTTAAAATCTTCTCCTTATTACGTTGTTGTATGACAAATGATGTCTTTATCTGGAAAATTGGAAATGAACTTGTTGTTCTGATGTTAATTTCCATTCTGACTGTTACATTTGTATCTAACTACGATTAGAGACAAGATAGATAAGACATACATCAAATAGCCTCCAATATCCCAAGGAAAACACGTACAAATGTAAAAGAAACATGTCAACACAAACGTTACAAATTTAGGGGCATTGGTAAAGTTTGGCGAAAGAAATTACCATTATTAGGAACTTTTACTGGTGACGGTCTCAATTGCAATGATTACTCATGAGGTAGCATCGATTTAGATCCTTCCTAGATACATCAGATCAGATGTCTTATGTATCAATAACAAATACTGCAGTTCATTCGCGCCATTTTTATGAGATTGCAATGAATAATAACTAATTGAAAAAGGTTTTATAAGCCTGAAAGAAGGCAAAACAAAGAATTATAAATTTTACAAATTAAATTAAATCATAAGACCAGACGTATAACAATTAACCTTTAAGAATTGACAGTAATAAAAATTTTGTTTATTGAAAAATAACATGAATTTTCAATGTGCATATTGTTTATTGCGCGAAGTGCAAAATAAATTTTAAAACATATTTTTTTTTCTTTAATCTCTAAAATCAAAAGACCGACTCTATAAGATAGAGGTGATTGTTATGGTGTATTTATCTGCACTATGAGAACCTATTTATTCATCATGCCAAAGTTTTTCTTTCCTCTTTCGTCTACCCCGGACGTGATTCTCAGGATTTAGTGCTGGTTACTGATTTATTTATTTTGTTAAAAGTGTTCTTTTGGTTATTCCATGTTTTTGTTGTGTGTGTCTATTTTTGTTGTTAAGTCGTTATCATTGGAGTATGTTCTCTTTTATTAAAGTTCCAATTCAGGTCGCTTCGTGCGGATTCAAAGTGGAAGGAGGCGTACGTAAAGACCACCACCTCCCAAAGATAGGATTTTTTTTTGCTTGAAAATTTTATTTTTACAAATTCTACCCAAAAAATGGTCTTGCTTTTATTTCTATTTACGTCTTCATGGCCCCTCGGTTTCTTGATTTCCCTTTCAATGCTCTCAGAACTATCTCCAATAAGCCATATTGCTATCACAACAATAAAGCTGAACATTACGATTAATTTTAGTTCAAACGTAAATAATAATGGAATGCATACGAAAGAGTAATCAAGGGAACCAAGGTTATAGCTGTAATCAAAAAAATACAACCCAGGGACAAAGACCAGACACGGAAAAACAGACATACACAACAAAGAACATAAAGTAACTAAAATCATACATACAAAGTAACAAAAGCAAATGAGCAACTCGGACTCCACCAAAGTCTGGGAGCATGGACCAGGTGCACCGGTAGGGTAAGCGTCCTCTGCTTTTCTAGAAGCATCCGCAAGGGTTGCTCATAAAAAGTCAATTCCGGGGTAGAAAAACGAGGAAAGGACTCGTTGAATAAATCAGTTTTCATGGGGCAGATGGATACACCATAACGGTCCACGAGTTCATGATGACGACCATAAAACTTCTGTAGTAATGTCTTCAATCTTGTAGCAACATAACCCTGTTCCAGAAGCCTATTTGTTAGAGTTATAGTGCGATACAAAAAGTCTGCGTAGTTGCGTCAAGCTCTGGCATAACGTATGAGTTGTGATATGAACACTCCATACGCAGGTGCTAAAGGGATGTTGCCACAGATGAAAGGAAAGTAGACAATTCTGAATGAAAAGTTATCACGTTTGTCGTAAAGTTTGGTCAATAGTTTTCTTTACCATAGATTTTTAAGTGTAGGTCAAGATATAAGCCTGACCTTACCGTGTCTGTAGTATCCTTTATCTGAAGTTCTTTGGGGTAGATGAAATGTATCAATTCCCCGAAATTAGGATTGTGTAAAGATAATACGTCATCTATATAGCGGAAACTGAGATTAAAGGATCTAGCCAAACGATATTCTTTCTTTCAGATCAAATCAGCTATAAAATCAGCCTCATAAGAGTGAAAGAATAGGTCAGCAAGTAAAGAAGCACAATTTGTTCCTATTGGAATGCCGACCGTTTGTTGAAAAACACGTCCACCACACTGGACAAATATGTTGTCGATTAAAAATTCCAGCATTTTGTAAACATCTTCCTCTGTATATTTTAAAGATGATTTGGAACTATTTCTTACAAAGTATGAGGAATCCTTACCATGAACGATATATTTGTATCTAGGTGTACCATCTTTTTTTGGAAAAACAACGATGTATAATGTTTTTAAGTCGGGATTTTAACTGAATATGGAATATAGAAGTATACAGTGTTCATAGGTTTTAATGCTTTTATATTCAGATAATAGTCTTGAACTGATTATCTCCAATAGATCTTTCGAATTTTTCAGGATCCGCATTGAATTAATACCACTACGGGAGTAACAAGTGTTGCGGTAGGACTGCAGACCCTCTTTGACAGTTGTGAGTATAGAAGTTAAACGTTTTGAAACAGGTTTGGTGGTACATTTTGCAGATCCAGCTATGAAAGATTGTATGGATTCTTGTGGAGTTTAGGAATCCAGTACATAGATAGTAAATTACAATCATCGTCCTTGGTAGGGAGACCAAAAGAGGATAGCACAGATTTTATGGTTTTCCACAATCTCTTCTTTGGAGAGTGTGGAAGCAGTATAGGTCTTATCACTGCTATTATTTTCTACGTCTACGTTTGCAGACAAAACAATGTAGTTTTGGGCTTTGTCTGCTGGTACGATAACATATTTGTCATGTATAGTAGACAACTTTTTGCTACATCGGGGTCTTGAAAACTGATGTAGCTTTGGCACTCATTGACCTACTTGAAACTTTCATTCGTTTCAAAATTAAAGACCTCACGGCCTTTAACCACTCTATCTTCTTGTTCTCGTTTTACCCATTTTCTTGCATAGTCCTCGACGGCTTCATTAAAACATTAAAATTATAATTCCAATTTATGGAGCGTGTTTCACGGTACTTGGGACCTTTAGAAAGGATATTACGCAGAGATTCGTTTTCGATAATGGTTAAATCTCCCGTAATGACATGACCAGATGGAACATATTTGAATGGAGAGTTTTTGCAAGAACAGTCAGATGGTTAGTCTTGAAGTCCTCAATCTCGAGGTACTGCAATAGCCTTTTATAATTGAAAATTTTGGATGCAATGGGTGAAGTATAGGAATATGAAATAATTGGTATGGATTTGTCTTTGAAATATGGGGGAATTTTGTTGGTGACGTTTTTGTGATGGAGGATGTTAACCAAATTAATTGCATCTAATAAAAGACTACATTTGCTTTACCGTAAGAACTAAATTGCATTCAACAACTTTGAATATTCTAATATAATTAATATTAATGGGAAAGATATGTATAATACTTTGAAACTGGAATAACCTTAAACCAGGTAGAAATATGATATGGAAGAAACAATGTACCAATGAATTAGTTCAATAACCTACAAACATCCAACGTTCGTTTTGAATATTAATTATAAAGCTTATAATCAGTTTATTTTCATTCAACAGAAATGGATAGGTTTATCATGTTTATAAATACAAAAATACCAATCATATGAATATAAGACCATTGTCCGTCTTAATTTTTTTTTTTATCAAATTATTTATCTTGAAACATCAAAGTGCATACAAAATATATTCAAGTCTTGTACATATAGTCCAACGGTAGTTTACTCTTCCAAAATCAGTACTGAAGAGGCGGATATAATGTAAACTTACTCTCTATCCTTTGTATTCCAATTTGTGAATTTTATTTGTATATTCATGTTTATTATCAATAAAAAATGTTAGATGTGGATACGGTAATTTTTCCCCGTGCTAAAGATGTATGCTCACATTATTTCAGTTAATGGAGTGCATATCCGAGAGAGAACTTCCTTAAGTTCCGCTTTAAATACCTTACTGATATTTCATTTTAGCTTTCAGCCACATTCTATTGTATAGACAAATGTAGAGAGACATCCTGATAGACCCTGTCTTTTTGTTTTGTCCAATGTTGTTGTTTACAATGTGTACTCAGTTAGGTAATTCATGACGGATGGCACTCTATACTTAGCGACGTACAATCAATCAGTATACACAGGACCAGTCTTCTAGGCGCCTTGTTTTGCTCTTACCATAAATGGAATTACGTAACAGTAAAAAAAACTACCAACCCTTCACGTAACGTACCCCCAATGTTAGAAATTGACTTTCTAAAAGCACTACTATTGCTAATACTTTCAATAACAAAAGTCGTGGGTACCCTTCTATGATAAATGTCACAATGTTAATTGTCGCACTTTTTCTTTGAAATTTGATTCTGATATTACCTGAAAAAAATAGTCATTTGATCTACTTACTTGCAGGAAGTAAACCGGGATATGACATTCAGTATGTGGGTGAAACCGGTCGATACCTATCTTAACGTACACAGGAAGGAACATCTGTATCGTTTCAATAGACCAAAAAAGTTAAAAAATGTCATTTACCAGTATTGTTATAAGCACAATCATAACATTAAATATCTTACAGTTCAACGTTATTCATTCATTCAACCGTACAGAGAATCTCATTCCAAATTTCGCCATACCAGACGATTGGTTGAATTGGAATGGATACGGAAGTTACAAACAATTTACCCTTTCGGTCATAACGGCAACATCATGGGAATAAGAAACATCTCAAATACAGATTCGGATAACATTTTTGATATAGTTTCTAAACTTATGCGTAACAAGAGATCTCACGGATGCAATAAACGGAAACAACAAAATAACAATACAAATGGTTTCAAGACTGATTACAAATTATAAAAAACAATGGCCATCATCAACTCTGTGTTCAATACCAGTCATTATATTACACACTATTCTAGAGGATTGTAATACAATATCGCTCAGCAGTCAAAGATACGAAACCTTTTAAATCATAATTGCCTAGTGTTATTCCGAACTTTTCCCCAAAAATGATCGTCCAAGAAATCACAACAGCCTTTTCTTAAACATATATATTAAAGATATCAATAAAGGCTTTGATATCACCAACATAGCTGGTATTTTGAATGATCATACAGTTAAGAAAACAGCACTGCTTTTTTGACATTGCTAAACTTCCTTCTATTTCCTATATTAAAAAATAGCAGTGAATATTTAGGAAAATACGCCAATATCTTGAAACTGCAGTAACTCAAAGTATATATATTGTCCCAGTTCCCATATTATTACAGGTAATCTGAATGTCGTAGACGATTGAGATTAAAAACAATTTTTAAAAAAGGAATTAAGTATCGTCCTCCAGTCATTATCAATTGGTATAAATGACGGAACTCATTCCATTCGAATTAATTGTATAAAGTTGATAAAACGTGAGAAAGGAGCTGAGAAAGCATATATTCTTTTTTTTCCAAAACAGTTATGAAAATAGTGAGCATCCGAATAAATCATTTTGAGGAACACTTTTTTTAGGAACTCCTTATAAAAAGCATCAAAACCGTATTTCCCGAATAAAGCACAAATATAAAAGGAGAAGTCGCCAAAGACTTTGGTTTTGTTCCTGTTGATAAAGCTGCAAATAATATTACTGTTATTTGACGTAATTTTTACATTGAAAGTCTACAAAAAGAAATTACGAATTCATCTATATCTCAACTGACTAAAACACACACTCGTCGCTACCTCTTTACAAGCTGGGCCTATTAGCATGGAAGTTCCTACTATATACTGGATTCCCAAAAGGTAATCAGGGGAACCAATGTTCTAGCGATAATCAAAAGAATGTAATCAAGGGACAAAGACCAGACATGGAAAACAAACATACACAACAAAGAACATAAAGGAACTAAAATAATACATAAAAAGTAACAAACGCAAACGAGCAACTCGGACTCCACTAAAAACTGGGAGCATGGACCAGGTGCACCGGTAGGGTAAGCATCCTCTGCTTTTCTAGAAACACTCGCCGAGTTGCTCATAAAAAGTTAGGTCCGGGGTAGACAAATAAGGGAAGGAAAACGATGACCCGTTGAATAAATCAGTTTTCATGTGCAGATGGATACACCATAACGATCCACGAGTTCATGATGACGACCATGAGACTTCTGTAGTGATGACTTCAATCTTGTTGCAACATAACCCTGTTCCAGAAGCCTATTTGTTAGAGTTCTAGCGCGATACAAAAAGTCTGCGTAGTTGCGGCAAGCTCTGGCATAACGTATGAGTTGTGATATGAACACTCCATACATAGGTGCCGAAGGAATGTTGCCACAGATGAAAGGAAAGTAGACAATTCTGAATGAAATGTCATCACGTTTGTCCTAAAGTTTGGTCAATAGTTTTCCTTTACCATCGGTTTCTAAGTGTTAGTCAAGATATGAGGCTGACTTCACAGTATCTGTAGTATCCTTTATCTCAAGTTCTTTTGGGTAGATGCGATGTATCAAATCCCCGAAATTAGGATTGTTTAAAGATAATACGCCATTTATATAGACGTAAAAAGAACAGTTTTTGGTATGACATCGGTTGTGTCCTTATTGTATTATTTACGATGTACCGTGATTCTCAACCCTGCATGGGAAGAATTGAGATTGATTGTACATACGTTGGGGGCAATACTTATTGTAGGTTTAAACTCGTCTGGAGCTGGCATGTCAGTTAATAGCTAGTAGCCCTTAGTTTGCACATTTTTGTTACATAAACCAGTTTCTTTATTAAATTGGATTTAACACATTTTACAAAAATGTTTCTGACCATTAGGCAAAAAACCATTTTCTTCTCGTAGGGGTTGGGTTTGGGGGCGCTGGCATATTATGTTGAGTTAGAAAATTCTCCCATAATCGCGAAAATGAATCCTAAATTTCAGAATTTAACATTTTTATTCGGATATCTACATTGTTAAGTTATAATGAAGGAAATGTTTTAATCATATTTTTTTTTCTGTCCATGGCTGAATAAAAGAAAATGTTTTGCTCAAATTTGGTAATTTAAAAAGAACAGCATCACCGCCTCTTCCCTCCTTCAATATAAAATGGTCAATGCCGCTCAGTCTTATAGTAAAAGAAATATTCAAGACAAATTAAGGTATGTAATAAACGTAAACGTTACTTAAGGAATGTTCCTTATCTTTGAAAGAGTAACCAAGATTATGGCGGTAATCAAAAAAATGTAATCCAGGGACAAAGACCCGACATGGAAAACAGACATACACAACAAAGAACATAAAGTAACGTAAATCATACATACAAAGTAACACAAGCAAATGAGCAACTCGGACTCCACTAAAAACATAATACGAAAACATAATACGAAATAAAATGGTTTTGACCAATTAACACATTTTATAAACATCGAATTATTTTGAATAATTTGTTCGTTATTTAAATGTTATTTTGTTTGGGCTTGTTTGAAATGCGGAATTATTGACATTGATGATGTCATAGAACTGAAGAAGATATACAAATAAACGTCAGGTTGGTTGTTTGTCACAAATTATATCAGTTTAAAGTTGTGGTGTTGACGTCCTGGCAGTGTAGATGCTGTACATAGAGTTCTTGAAAAGGACATCACGGGAGCCAGGTTGCGAACAGTAATCAATAAAAAAGATACTATTTAAGGATAAAAGCCAGACAAGGAAAATCGACACACACAATAGCAATAGAGATAATGAAATAACAAAACAAACAAATAAAAATATTCATGGAGAAACAAAAGGAAATAAGTAATCCGGACTCCACTTAAAACTAGGAGAATGGACCAGAAGCACCGGTTAGGTAAGTGCCCTCTCCTTATCTACAAATACTTGCCGAGTTGATATGGATGGGTACACCTTAACGATCTACGAGTTCTTGATGTGGACCATAAAACCTGTGTTATTTTGGTAAAGTTTTGATAACATTAATCTTGTAGCAACAAAACCACGTGTTTAAAACTCACAAATTGTAACATAATTTTTGTCATGTGTGGAACGTTTGATATTTATTATATTGACAATGTAAAGAAATTCTGTATTTGTTTTCTTTGTTTGTGACATTTGATTTTTTGCATTGCAAGTAATATAGTATAACATTCACTAGACTAAACTTTTTTTTATAATTTGCTTATAATCAGATATTTATTTATATATATATATGTATATATTTACATGTATGTTATTATATGTATTTTTAGATATTCCTCCATTATAAAGATGCCAACGGTTTACAAAAAAACCCTCAATATGACTAGAGCACAAATTAGATAAAAAAAACCAAAAAACAAATCAAAGATAAATTAAGAAAAAAAATCAAAAGACGAAATGAAGTATCATAAACAAGAAACAGTATATTATCCCTCTGTGTCTTATTAAATTAGCTGTAAAGTAAGTAAAGTGAATGTAGAAGAAATCAAAGATTACATCAGACTTACCTTGATCTCTTCAACGATGTTACTGGTATTAATCTAGTTAATAGGAGCTGATAAACATGTACCATAACCAATCACGTTACTGAGCAAGTGTTACAGTCATAACACTGACCGGTTATAAATTCCCGGATTCTGTGAAATACTATATATAACATCATGTATTGCGATTGGATCATACTAAATAATGTCTACGAGTTGTTCTTTAATGTATCAGATTAAGCATAAGGCGAATAATATTTTATTTGAGGGATTTGATTGTATAAGGCTGTTTATTGAAGTACATTAATTGTACAAGACTGTTTCTTGAAGTACATTAACTGTTTTCCCATTCACTTATCTATCATATTTGCACGTAACGACCATTTTACAAAAACAAAAACCAAAAAGCTGTATCCAGAAACTTCCATGGATTTTTTTTTGTATTTGATTGAGGGTAATAATCCACAACTGTAAAACCAATACTGAACAGGTGTTCGATGCTACTGTCTAAATATGCTTATATACTAGTCTATTGAAATACATGTAAAAAACGATGCGCTTGATTGTTTGTTTGGAATTCTTATGTCCTTCGTTTCCTTGATTTTTTTGCAAATTAAATCGGTAGATATACAATCAACAGTAATTATAGTGTTATATAGTAAAGGTATTAATCATCTTATAAAATATCATATCAGTATACCTTAATATATATAGAAGTACGTTATGATAATTTCCCAGAAAAAAACGGACTGGAATTGTTAACTACAAAGATGATAGTATAATGCATTATATATTACTTGGACGATTGTATAAAGTGATATATGTTTTAAGAGTAATCAAGGGAACCAAAATTGTGCCGTAAATCAAAAGAATATAATCAAGGGACAAAGACCAGACACGGAAAACAGACAATACAACAAAGAATATAAAATAATACGTACAAAGCAATAAAAGTAAATGAGCAATTTGAATTCCACTAAAACCTGGGAACATAGACCAAGTGCACCGGTAGGGTAAACATCCTTTGCTTTTCTAGAAACACCGACCGAGCTGCTCATAAAAAGTCAAGTAAAGTGAAACGTATTAAATTTCGCCGTTGCTAATTCTCGCGGATTATTTCAAGTGGGCATATTCGCGGTTACACTAAAATTGTTTAGTGTAATGTAGTGCTATAAACCAAATTCGCGGGTAGTTTCTTTCCATCGCGAAAATAGCGACTCAGGTTAGTTACATCTATGGTATGTAAGGATAAAACTATTAACACGGCTGTGAATTCTTTACGCAGATGGTACTCAAACTTCGATTAATAAAGTATTATTTAATGACATTTAATCTTTTAGGATTTCTCATACTGAAGTTAAGCTTTTAGACACCTTGGTCGGGGAGGAAATTTATTGACTCCAAATCAGTTTTTGAAAATGTGTTCTACCACACAGAACCTTGCCACGCATAAACATCATGAATCATTGTTTACGTTAAAGAATTCAATCATGAAGCACGACTTTTCGTAAGTAGTTAATCGTGACAAAAATAATGAGTTAGTAAATTATGGCTTCATAAAAAGTATACTTTATTAAATAATAAATAAAGCGCACTGGTTGATCAAAACTTGAATTAGGAATAATTCAGGGTAAACAAAAACATTGAAATACGCCAAAAAATCTAGATTTTGTTTGTATTATAATCGTATATGAAAAAGAAAACGACACATTTAAGTTACGCGTATAAATTGCTTCTAAATCTTGAAATTGTTGGGGATTGAGGTTGGACGAGGAGGGAAAACAAACAAAATAAAAAAACAAAACAAAACAAAAAAACCCAATGAATTTCGAAAGTTTCATGAAAACAATCTTTTTAAGACCTAAATAGAACAGCTCATTTTTTAAGTGTCTTCCAACTGTGCCAAACATGGCCCCAGATTATTGAGCTACTATTTAGATTCTGGTATAATTACGCATAGACTTATCAATTAACCAGAAATTATTATATCATTCTCTCCTCATTATCACCTTTATTTAAAATGTCAAATTATAAGACAATAATCGATTGGATCTCAAAGCGAATAATTGAAATGTATTATGTCAACAGTTCTCCTTACGTTACACGTTTCTATTCAAATTCGCACAGTTGTGTTTCATGTACAAATAATTTTACCGTGTACGTTTGTAGCCTTGATATTGGAAGAGAAAAAAATACTAAAAGTAATACCGACCACAGTTCATAAATACTTAAAGTAATATGATTTATGAGTGCACAGCATACAAAACCAGATACAGGTGACGTATGTAATTTCACAAGTAATGGATAAATTAAAGTCATTGTCAATCTACGTCATTGACATGGACATTTGGTTTCAAAACAACTTTATTGCCGACTTTCCCGGGGCGAATGAATGTCTTAAATGAGACTCTAACTAGTATATATAGATTTTAATCTTATTTGACCTCTTTCAACTGTAACTTATTTTAAAGACATTCTTATTTTCTAATTCTAATAGATATGGTGTGCGAAATATTGTCGATAATCTAAAATTGGGAGAACAATAATTGTAGCTTGACTCTTACCGGATTTTACTCTCTAACAGTGTGACGTTTGCCGCCTGCGGAGTAGGACATTCTCACCTCACCGTAACATCTGATTTTACAAGTTCCATGCAGTTATAAGCGTTGGTTTCCTCTCTTACTAACCGATGCAGACAGGCCTTTTGAAATTCTCAGGCGTAATTCAAATCATACGTCATTTTTCCCAACTTTGCTAAACTTGTAGCCCTGGTAATATTTTCGTTTCACAAATTTTCTCAAATATAACCCCGTGTCACAAATGATGTCTTCTGTCTTTTGTTTGACTGAGCGAATATGACATTATTTTATTAAGTTTTATACGTTCTACTACCCTGTATTCAAATTTAAAAAAAAATAACTTGAACATTTTTTAGATCACTTTTATCATCTTCAGGTACAAATGCATAATAATTAAGTTAATTTAGATAATTTCATCTTTATTTTTGTTTTATTTCATAAGCGGCAATTTACTCATTTATTGCGCATATCCATCGTTTGTGACCTGATGATTTTTGGCGATTAGAGAATCGCTTATTATATCGACCAGGGAACTAGATTACAAATTTGCAAGATTCTTGCATTTTCTGAGAGGGCTGGCTGTAGCGTCTATAGTGAATTTAGAATGTCAGACACTGTCCGTAGTTTGCTGTTGTCACTCATGGTATTTTATAGGGTTCGTAAGCGTATTGCAAGTTTTAAAAATCCATAAAAAATATGACATGTTAACTTAAAAAAGTTCGTTTGAAGTATTGAATTTTTTATTTTTATTTTATTAGTAGTCTTGTCAATGACACAAACCTAATCATGCACGCTTTGATCTATGGGTCTTGTTTTTACAGGTAGTAAAATTACATTGAATATAATTGCCCAATAATGCTACGAACTACAGGTAAAAAAGTATAATAAGGTAAAGTGGTAATTGTCATTTATTTTTATTGTAAAGACAAGACTGTAAACAATAATTGGGGCAAAATAGTTATAAGAATAAATATTTGTTTCCTTTTTGAACACCAAATTAGAATTTGAATAATTTACAAGTGCTGATTTATATATAGAAAGTAATGTACTTTATATTTTTTTCGAGTAAATGTGTTGGGTGTTTTTTTTTTCAGAGACTTATTAAACAATTTAAAAAAAAAGAAGAAATGTGATTTTATTAATGAATGAGTAATCAAAGGAACCAAGGTTATAGCGGTAATCAAAAGAATGTAATCCAGGGACAAAGATCAGACATGGAAGAGTAATCAAGGGAACCAAGGTTATAGCGGTAATCAAAAGAATGTAATCCAGGGACAAAGACCAGACATGGAAAACAGACATGCACAACAAAGAACATAAAGTAACTAGATTCATACATACAAAGTAACAAAAGTAAATGAGCAACACGGACTCCACTAAAAACTGGGAGCATGGACCAGGTGCACCGGTAGGGTAAGCGTCCTCTGCTTGTCTAGAAACACCCGCCAAGTTGTTCATAAAAAAGTCAAATCCGGGGTAGAGAAACAAGGAAAGGAAAACAATGAACCGTTGAATAAATCAGTTTTCATGGTGCAGATGGATACACCATAATGGTCCACGAGTTATTGAACATGTCCCCCATTTTTTTTTTGTCTTTGGTATAACACCAAAGATAAGTAAGGGGCATGGTTTGCCTTTCTCTGAATAATAACACAAAAAATAGTTTCGGCCGTTACCCATAATCCAACGTAATCAAATAACAGACAATGTTTTGCAGCAGAAATGTTACAATGATTTAAAGTCAAAATATGTGAGTACATGTTCCTGCGTAACATTTTTACGGTCTTTGGTCTAACATTGATATACAGTCAAAACTAAATTAATTAATTCACATTACTGAAATATCACTAGTGATAGCACTTGATGTCGTGTGTTTTCTTTATGAAGGGTGCAGTTATTTAAATTTTGAATGGAATTTTTTTCATGTTTGTCCAGGGTATAACGGTCTTTGGTGTAATAAGAAAATATGTTACCCGAAGGACTAAATACATTAGACGAAAGACTTTTTATGAATTATTTTATATTTAAAGATGAAAAATGAAATGTACAAAGAAACAATACTTTATAATATATAATACCGAACAAGTTAAAAAACCAGAACTGATACAGTAATATTATTATAGTTTGTGTTATATGTAAGATAATTTTTATTTGACCAAAGACAATTAGATTGTTTGTCCACGGATATTTATGGAGTAATAATCCATTTTGTCATTTAGTTTATATTTTTCAAAGTAATTATATTTTTTATCAATTTACACATTTCTTATTTAAGAATAAGATATTCCTAACACTATCTCAGGGTACTTTTGAAGGAAAATGGTTCTGCAAAATTTTTGTTACACCAAAGACAGATTGTGTTACATTAAAGACAATTATTTTGTTATTCTGAGGGCATTTCTACATTAATAATCCATTTTATTTGTCATGTAGTTTATCTTAAAAAAACATCTATTTTGGATCAATTTACTTCTCAATTACGAATTATAGACTCATTAGACTATTTACGCGACTCCTTTTGACGGAAAAGGGTTTTGCAATATTTATGTTAAACCAAAGACGACTTTTTGTCTACGGTATAACACAGAGTAAAAAGTTGTATAATTGCATTATGAAACATTTATTTTTAAAATGATTGTTACTGTATTGTTGCTCCACACTTACATTATGGGATCATAATAGAAATTCTACGAGTATTTTGAAATAAAGCATTATTCTGGAGATTTTATGTGGTTGATTTTGACTACATTTCGCACCTGGATATGAAGAAGACCGATAGCAAAAATCATGAAGCTTGAAGCTTCTAGCGGATTTGTACTCTACTTACTGTGGAGATATTTTGGATGATAAATATTTGGAATCTGCAGACAAAAAGAAACTAGCCTAGATCCATTCGTTTCTGCAATGTTTTTTTAAACACCAACCCACTAATTGCACATATTTTGAGAATGACCCATATGTGATGTATGCTAATGGACATTTTCATTTTGCTCTATATTATTGTATGAACGTCCTTATTTGAATCAAGTTGATTATTTAACTGCTTTTGGTTGTTTATTACTCATATCATATCAATTTTCAATCTGGTTCTGCAAAAGATTTACTCATAGTATCAGTCAAATAAATAAATGGATTAACATTAGTAAAAAATAAAGGGTCAATCATAAGAAAGTCTATTCAGTAAAGAAAATCAAACCATTTCGTAAACAAAAAACCAATGAAATTACCAAAAATGCTAACAAACAGTATATAGATCTACATGTACATGTGAATTAAATTTAATTAAATTAGATTTAAATGCCCTAAAAGCAAAACAAGCAGTTAATTAGATGTTAACATCAGTTTCAATTTCGTCTTAGCTCACTCCAAATCTTAAAAGCATAAATGAGAATAGTTTTATGTACTTTATATACAGCTGAGGCGAAAAGGGAACAAACCAACATGATTTACTAAATTTTATTATGAAAGATTTGAAAACAGTCGCTACTTAACTCCCATGTGTGAATGACAAAACACGAGCCGTTTAAACTATCTTCACAGGGAAAATAACTCTCTGATTGTTTTTTATGATGTTAGTTTGTTTCTAGAAAAACAGAGGACGCTTACCCTACCGGTGCACCTGGCCCATGCTCCCAGTTTTTTAGTGGAGTTCGAGTTGCTCATGCGCTTTTGTTACTTTATGTTTTATGTTGTGTATGTCTGTTTTCCATGTCTGGTCTTTGTCCCTGGATTACATTCTTTTTCATTACCGCTATAACCTTGGTTCCCTTGATTGCTCTTTGTACAATCTGATAAAGAAACTAAATCAATGTTGAATTGCTGATTAAAAGAAAATGGTTTGTATATTAGCTAATTAATCTCACTTATAAGTACGAACTAGATAATCAAAGGTTCGTCAATATATCTTATTCAGTCAGTGAGAAATTCGAAGTATGTCAATTAACTAGACAAATTACAAAATATCAATTTGGAATAAAGGAAAATTGTTAACAAAATTCACTGGTCAATGAAAAAGACGTGATCGGGGAAGAAAGGCATTATCAACAACAAATAACATATGTAATTGTAACTAAATTATTCGTACCAAATGAATTTTTTTATAATAAAATAGTTGATAATATAGAGGACATTATCGTAAGAAATCGACTGCCCAAGGGACAGTGATTGTGCCTAAAACATTAATAATACCTACATCGTTTTGATAAATGGGAGCATATTTTACATTTTGGCAATCTCGTCTATCTATTGTTGCTAATTTATCAATGATCTTTCATTAAATCGTACAAGCGCTCACCAGTCGCCTTATAATGCTAAACAACTGTGACGTTCAAAGAAGTCGCAAGACATTCATTAATCTAACAAAAAGCACGACATCTTCTTGGACTTTAAGTTCATACAATACAAATTAATATCAAAGCAGCAGGAGAATCAAATCTTTTATTTGACATTAAAGTAGCTTACACGAGATCTCCTGTCTTTAATTACAATCCTATTTTTTTCTCCGACGACGCTTATACTTTACTTGGATACCATATTCCTCGGTGAATCTGCCGATGCCGCTCACACTTCACTTGGATATTATATTCCTCGATGGTTGTCTTCTTTTATACTTTGATAGTTTCATATATGTTTTTGTGAATAGTAGTTGGTATTGCCCAAATTTGATTCTGAGTTTTTTTTCTGTGAATGGTAGTTGGTATTGCCCAAATTTGATTCTGAGTTTTTTTCTGTGAATGGTAGTTGGTATTGCCCAAATTTGATTCTATGAGGTTTTTTTTTCGTGAAGGTAGTTGGTATTGCCCAAATTTGATTCTATGAGGTTTTCTTGTGAATAGTAGTAGGTATTGCCCAAATTTTATTCTTTGAGGTTTTTTTGTGAATGGTAGTTGGTATTGCCCAAATTTGAGTCTATGAGTTTTTTTTTATACATGTCTAAATAATGGGTTCGGAGTCTTGTTCCTCTCCACCACATTGACACACAGAAGATGGTACTACATTCAGTTTTCTGTATAATATTAATAAAGTCTACGTAAAAACATAGTCATATTTCAGTATTGTGTCCAGTTCTGAATCTGAAGATAAGTGACGACTTGATCAGATCTTCTCAGCAGATGGTATCTACCATGTATATGGAATATAGATATTATCCTCGTTTTTTCATCTCAGTTATGGTGACTGGGTCATTTTGTTGCTCTTGTTCGACTTTTGTGTGATATATATAAAATAGTTCACGCATCTACAGATAAATGATATTTATAAATAAATAAGTATTTATAGATAAAAGACAAATGAAACATATAAAGTTACAGAGAACAGTATATACATAAATGTAGCAATAGGTTCTCCGTTAATAACCCGTGGATAACATTATACTTACATTTAAAAGAGAAATCACGGTAAACAAGATTCATTCGGTGATGTATAAGAACATTATCTAGGTAGGGAAAACGACCAGATAAGAAATGACAAAGAATATGAAATTACCAAAATAGAACATTCGCATAGAAATGTAAATAAATGAGCAACCCATGCTTCACTATTTCTTGTAGTGACATGATCTAATCTAGAAGCCTAATTGTAGAAGTCAAGCGCAGAATTGACAGCATTTACAGAACAAATTTATAATTGGTGTCATTATTCGACATTATTCAATGTCATTTTAATAGGCAGGACTTTCCATTGTTATTTCACTTTCAAAAACATTTAAATCCAACCGATCTTAGAGGATCTTAACAAGTTAAAACATAAGTTAAAAATAATGCGCTGGCTTTTCTGATTTGAAATTTGGCACAATAAAGAGTGAAAATCATACACCACAAGTATTTTCTCCAGCATCGTTCGTACACGCAGCAACACATTGTGTATCCAATTAAGTTGGATACTTTATATTTCCCGTGCTAATTTCTTATTTATTTTTCCGGAACCACTTTTAATAGGCACACCTAGTCTCTTCTTCATAGTCTGAAATGGGAATTAAATCGTAAACAATTCTAGAATTTCCGGAAACCTTTAGGAATCTTGTTAGACTTCATGTAATCACGAGATGTTGTTTTCAATCGTAATATTTCTTGACAAAAAGTTAATGAATTTCTGTCTACATGTTTTGTATGATATCACAAAATTGATAGTAAAATATACATGTCACACTTTTTTGCAGTGGAATATTTGAAATGATAACTGTAAATTTAATGTAAATTAAATATACGGTATTTTAAATGCAGTATCAAACATTATCCTTTTCTGTGATATACATTTCAATGTTTGTACTCTAAGTGTAGTGTTCTACCGACTGTATAAACTGTACCAGTCAAGTGATCAGTCATATACAGAGGTGTTTCAGATAAGTTGTTAATGATTCGGACAGTTTTTGATGTGACATTTTATCCAGAATGTTTTATCACATTCATTAGTGTCAAGTTTCAAGTGTTTTAAGATATCAATTGGTATGTTTTAAGATATTTATTAGCATCAAGAATATTATTTCATGGGATGTTTTACACATATTTTTATCCAGATATTATTTAATAGTTGAATATCATCCTGGAAATATTTTCTTACATGTACATGTATATTATGGGGGGAAAATAACTCACAGGGCATTATTTTACAGTAGAATTTTATCGTAATAAACATCACACTGATCATATTGCTAAAAAAACTTTATCCTTGTTTGTTTAAAATACTGCTTGAATTCCAACTAAATAGATGTTTACACCTGACAGGGAAAATTTTCAGTTAATTGATAATAATACACAAGCAAATCCAACTAAATCTTATAAAAAGACTCAGCAAAATTGATTTTTAAAATTTCTTTTTACCTGACTTCTTTTTCGTGTATGATTCTGTTCATCATATGAGAATTATTCTGGGTCGAATAAACATAAATTAATGCAAAAAAAAAATCTTCAAACAATCTCATGAATGAGAAATATATTTTTCATATTCAATTGTATTCTTTTGATTAACCGCTGAAATCGGCGTTTCATATTCAAATTTTCGTTTCGTTTCTTCATTAAGGTATAAAAGTTAAATTGTTTTAACATTGAAATACTAAGATCGTTCGTCTTTGTGAAGGCGTCTACATGTATTTTGTATTAACATGATACACATTCATTGAGAAACGTATTATATAAGACATGTAACTGGTAAAATAGGAAAACAGAAAGCATGTTCATATTCCTATCTCTAAATTACAAGGTTACTAACCAGATTTTTTAAATTTGCATAGATTTTTAACAGGAAAGTCATTGTAGTTAAATCTGCTGGTCCATTTTAGAAATTTTAAAAGCAAATTAATTTAATTTGTGATTATTTTTAATATCATTATGTTAGTTGAATTAACAAAACAAGTCGGGAAGGGGTAGTGTAAAAAATGTCTGTCTAATATTACAATAATTGTAAATGATCTCCATTCTGCAATATATCCTGTATTAAATAAAAGTAATAATCCTCAGTTGTATTATTTGCAAAAATACTAAACCTGTTTAGGGTTGTATACTTTACTAATTTGCAAATAACTTGTTATTTGGTACGGTTTTCATTCATATCTGCGAAATTACAAAATGGATGTCTTCTTAGACGTAATATATAATTTGTAACAAATTTTATCTCATTATCTTCCTTGACAGCAAGCTAGTTTAGATTCTGCCTTATTTTATCCGCGGTAAAGCCAATTACCTATTGTGTTTTGACATTTGAAGACAAGGAAATTTTACGAGTACTGTATGATTTTACAGATGTGCTTATGTTAGTAAGATAGATAATTTGGTAGATAATTTTACAAACGATATTGTTCATAGTTTTTAATTCCGTTATTTTATATTACAAATAAGGTTATCTGAAATTGAAATAAGTATACTTATCAAAGACATCAAATGCCATAATTTGGCGTGTGGCATTACATGTGTTTGTTTCCTTTAGGTTTCAATAATGAATGATCATTGCAGTGGATCTAATTAAGATAACACCACGTCATTTCATTGCTTCTGAGCACTGATTATCTTCATCTTATTAGGTTTTTAAAACAAATTCTCTCCAGATTCAAATATTAGTCCACCATGTTCGTTGCCTCGATCTCATGGCATTTTTTGTTCTCATGGTAATAATTAAAACTTCGTTAGTCGATAGCGATTGATGGAATGATTGATTATCTTCATTTCCTCAAATAATTCTAAGATTTCACATATTTTTCATGACATAAAACAAATTAGAAATTAAAATAGAAAAAATATATATATTGTCAATGAGTTATATAAACACACACACAAAAAGAAAAAAAACTGTATATCATTCATAGAAAATGTTTGACTTTAAAATAAAGATAATATTTTAACTCATTAGGTAGTATCGCGTATTTTAATTATATATTCTAAAATAACTCATAAGAACACTCCGTTAAATCTAGGTTTCACAGCGCACTAAACCTCCCTCTTCCATTGCGACGTGAATATACCAGTGGTGATTGAATAGCCTTTGCATGCTGTTGCGTCATAATTGGTAAATTAACAGTCACATCAGCACAAAAACAATTTACAAAGAACAACTATTTTAGAAAAAACTGAGTAATTTTTTCAACCAAGGATTAATTTCTAAAAAAAGATTTTGGTAAGAAACCTTTTGAGACGCATTTCCCTAAACCCATGATTCAGGAGTATGTTACGCAGATATTTATGGCGCTCAAGGAAATCAGAGAAGTTAGTACTTGCTCTAGCGTGGCGAAATAATCGTGAAATATAAACACGTATGCAGGTGATTAAGGTATACTGCTGCAAAGGAAAGGAAAATTTATGATATTAAAATTAAGGTCGTCACTTTTATCATAAATCTTAGTGCTGAGATGACCACTGTTGTCAAATTTGAGATATAGGACCAAAAAAGATGCAGAACAAGCTGTTTCAGTAGTCTCCTTTATCTCGAGCTCTGGTGAATATATTGTCGGTAACCATTTAACAGAAGATGGGTTGTTGATGGGCAATACATCATCAATATATCTGTATGTAAAGTTAAGGGATTTAGCATCTTTTATATGTATATTCTTCACGGAATTCAGAAGAATTCAGTCTCATATGAATATAAAAACAAATCGGCTAGGAGAGTAGAACAGTTAAAGCACTAAAAATAGTAAAACCCAGAAAAAAATCCGAAACTGCTTACTTTTTTTCTCTCTGTCAGAAATCAATGGACTCTGTTTACAAATTGTAATTGTACCACGAAAGTTTGGAAGCTTTTCACAAAAAATAAAGTTAATATATAGCAATTATTAAGATCTCAATTGCAATTGCATATGTAAATTTCAAAATTTCCCTCATTTTTTATTGAGATAGGGGTATCATTGTCCTTTAAAAATAATTAATACCTAACACAATTCAAATAGCGTACTCGTTTTCAGAAAAAAAATGATGTGAGTAATGAATAGATCATACCGAATTAAAATAGCTAATATTTTGACGTGTTACTGACCGATTGAAAGTTAACTACCTGTCAAAACTAAAATACTTAAATTTAAGCTTTAGTCCTATTTTTGTTGACATTTTATACTTTACAGTAACTTTCAAATGACAAACCCCTAAATTATGACGGGAGACATACTTGAATTGCTAAAAAACATAGTTCCATAAATTCCACTTGGGGTTCAGTGTTTCCTCATGGGGCCCATTGACTCTATGCATATACAAATTCCTAACCAATAGGAGACTGACTTATATTGTGAATGCCAAATCTACTACCCAACAATGCAAACTTAGTTTCATGGTCTATCTTTAGATTTGAATACCCTTAAATCCTTCAATGGCGTTAAATCTGATCTTTTTAAATCTCATAAGGCCGATAACACAAATATCCAGCAGGTTGAATTACAAATCATGTACTTCAAATAATTAATAATGATATCGGTGAGCAAACCATTTTGAAAAGCTTATCAGAGTTCATACGCACGCGTAACATGGCAAAGAACGAGCAAACAATTAGACAAGCAAACTTATATTGCGCAGAATAAGCATATTTGTAAAATAATAGGTTAAAACTGTTATTATACATGGTAAATGTAATAAATTATTCAAATGCAAAAATTAACCCTTCTGAAGGCACTCGAAAGCTGCAATTCTCGCAAAGCCATTTGCAGACCTAAATACAAATGTCTGATTTTTTACGCACCACTGGTAAGGTCTTGCTATTGCACGACTTATTTCTATGTGTGTTTTATCTGTGTGAAACGCAAATGGAAACGTTGATGTGGAAATTCCCTTTTGAAGTTTTTGGCAATATCAACAAGATTTAGTTTGGCAATCAACGATTTAAATTGTATTATTTTTTCTCTAGAAATTCAAAGATTTCCTCTTTGTCTGAACCTGATAGGTAGGATTCCTTTGTTTGGTCTGCAAAAGAGTTTTGGACGCAAAATTTGCAATTTTTACGTTTGATTAGATTAGCAAGATTTATTTTGGTTTTATCTTTCATTTGACCAAAGCCCGTTTTGTTTTTTTTAAACAAGAAAGGGAAAAAATCGCTCTCCGTAAAACTTCTTTGTTTTTCATCTAAATACTGACTTATACTCTTCTTTTAACGTCATCTAAAAATTTAAATACAAAAACTATTTTCTGTTTCTCTTATGTAAAAAGATTTGAAAATTCTCCTTTTTTATAGTCCATTAACTGTTCTGCTATCTCCTTGTGTCGTGGTTGTTTCATAATCACATCATACCAGTCAGACAACATGTCTCTATCCCCGAGCTTGTACTCAGTTAATCTACCATGTATCATTCTTGATGCATTCCAAATTTGATGGCAAGCTACTCGTGTTTTCCCATCTATAGTAGATTTTATATGGTATAAGTAGAGATGGTGTTTTGTAACCTTTAAAAGATCAAATAACTCCATGTTAATTTTGTGTTTGTCAGTCACACTATCGCCGACAAAATACATTTCTTTTAATTTGCCTTTCTTATGGAAAAGTAAGTAATTTTTGCAATACTCATTTTCAGTCTGTGTTTTTGGCATTTCATTGAGAAACTGTTCCACATTTTTGTGACTTGGTTGTCCTTCATCTCCAACTTTCAATTTCCTGGCTGATGTTTTAGAAACTGTTTTGCCATTCAATTTATCACCAGAAGAATCTTCACGATTTTTATGACGCCATGGCAACGGAAGTTCAACCTTGGGAAAATCAGTGTGATCGATCATTTCGTCTAAAGCCTTGATGAAATCGTAATCAATCGTGTGCATACACGAACCAGTTATTTCATTCCACGTACCATCAAAATGATGTTTTTTTTCATTCATTATGCTTCCACTTACGAGCTCTAAAAGTGGTCTTTCAGCATCATTTTTTATGGTATCTAAAGAAAATACAACAAAGATCGAGTCCAATTCGTTTTCTGTCTAAATGCGTCTCTTTAGTCTCTTTAAGCAATTTATAACTTTCTTCATAGTAGGATAACGTGAAGTCCTATATTTGTCGCCATTTGTTTAATGTTTCAAACAAACATAATGGATACATTTTGAATTAAATTCTTCAGTCATGTACACGTCATCGAAATTATTGTCATCATTTATCATCTTAAATAATTTCTTCTTCAGATTTTTACGTAAAGTTGTCTTTTTCGACTCATCTTTTACCTCTCTGACTTTTTCTATTGCTTTCTGTTTGTTAGAAATTTCAAGTTTTTCATTACTGTTCAATTCAGAAAACTTATCAAACATATCTATAAAGTCGCCATGTCCGATATACTTTCCTATCTTTACGTATCTCGGAGTTGCGGTAACAGACGGCATCTGACTACCAAGCTTTCCATTTCCTCGACATTTTCCCGTGGAATTCTTTAATAATTCCCACCACATGACTTTCGGCATGATCTAAAATACTTCTGTCATCTTTATATTTTTCGGTACAAAAAGTTTTGTAGCCTGCAATTAGTTTCCATGCTATGTAATTTACACCAGCAGGATCAACAATTGTTTGAGCATTTTTAAGGAGAAATTGTGGTCAATATAGTCATAAGCCACATGACTAGAGTGACCATCGCATTGCACAAAGCATGGCTCATCTTGATTAAAATTGGTAAGAACTATAGCTTTTTTCCTGTCACTGTAGCATTCCCTTTGTACATACGCTTTATTGAATTAGTTCCTTACATTTTCATTCATTCGTAATAAATGATTTCAGCCTCTTTATCTTCACAGTTATAATAAGTCTCTATCCATTTATCGTTTTCTAGCATAATTTTTTGTTTTGGTAGCGAATATTTCCGAAGCATATGAATTGGACGAGAAGGAATTTTGAATTTTCTGTGTGGCTGTGGTCTGAAGAGAATCTACAATATAAGCAATAAGCCACATGTATATTGTATTTTGTTGATCATGGGAAATATGATAAATTAAGATGGAACGGATTTTTTTGTGCTTCATACTTTTTTCAAGGAGTGTTCATGGCAACAAGTTAATATTGATAACTAATTTCAAGAAGTTTCGAGAAAGATTAATCCATACATACTAAAATAAAGAACAATTTATTTCATCTTCTAACTTAGTATATTTTACTATATTTTACTATGCAGAATTAATCATTTTAGGCATGTTTTCCCGAAAGTATCAATTAACGAATTTATAATAATTAAGAAATTAAATAGAAAAAAAAACCATCCATTATTTATATGTATATAAGTCCGCCCACATTGTGTTTTTACGGTGCGGCCATTGAAACAGTCAACATTTTTTCCAATGTAAAGTTTTTTTTACAGAAAATCGCAATACACTATTCGAGAGTTTGTCCATTTCTTTAAAATGTTACACTGCTCACAAAAGGTAATACTGATCTAACATACGAAGAAAATATTTTTTAAAATTTTATAATGTCGCTGTCATCATAAGATCAAAAGGATTTCTTATCTTATATAATGAATGTAAAATCCGTGTCACACAGAAACAGCGCACCAATCCCATTCGTACATATATTTATAAAACTTTTCAACATTTCTTTTACTGTTCAGATGTTTTGTTTTTGTTTCCCTCTTTTGTGTGTGTTTATGTCGCTGTTGTCTTTTTTTTCTTGTTTTCTCACGGTCCTTTGAGTTCAATATCTATGGTAATATTTTGTATTGATGTATTGTATATCATAATTGGGAGTATACTTCATAACTTGATAAAACTTGTGTCCTATTCCTTTAATGAAGTTCAGAAATACAATTGTAGTAATTAAAAAGAGCCAAAACGAAAAGAGCAAGATAACTTTAGTAACATGCCATTAATCATCATGATTCTTAGAAAGACTAGTGAACTTGAATTTGCTTTTGTTTGTTGGGGTTTAACGTCAGGACAGCAATATTTCAGCTATGAATTTGCAAGCGGAACTGCTCATCCATTTTCCATACGCTTCACAATAAAAAGTTTTTCGTATGTGTAACAAGAAAGGCTGACGAGTTCCGATTGCATGAATTTGGTGGGTCATTCGAATTGTATTAGTTTTTATTTTTGATATGAATTTTCCCTTTTCGCATCTTAACTTTGGTGGATATGAAAAAAAAAGATTAGGATAATAGTTGTGCAGACAGTGATTATAGTTCTTGGTAGAGATTCCTCATACTTTGTAAGAAATAATTCCCAATAATCTTCCAATATACAGAGGAAGATGTTTACAAAATGCTGGAATTTTTAATCGACAACGTATTTGTCCAGTGTGGTGGACGTGTTTTTCAACAAAAGGTCGGCATTCCAATGGGAACAAATTGTGCTCCTTTAACTTGCTGACCTATTCCTTCACTCTTATGAGGCTGACTTTATAGCTGATCTGATTGCACTTCAAATGACCGTTGTCCACGGAAATTTTTCAAGTTACGCACATGAAAACAAAAAAATGTATCACAATAAATACGTTACCATCATAAATTCTGAGTACGTCCATCTGCACAAATCGAGTAGGCGGAATCTCTTATCTAAAAATATCAGCCAATGGGACGACCTCATAGTAGCCATCTACCCTTTATTCATCCATTTACTTTCCGCCTGCGCAAGAAGACACATGTGGTATATTGTATTGTGACTAATATTGAAATGTATAATAGTAATGTTAGAAATTCTTTTTATTGAGGAATTTTCTTTATATATTTATTATAATTGTATATTGATACTTTATAATGGAGTTTAATGTTAATAGCCCATATCGAGCCATTACTGACAATGATGTTTATTGGATGGGTCGTTACCTTACGATATTCGGGTGGTTACTTCGAATGTATCTAGTCAACCAACCGATGTCCGGTGACTAACACTACTATTCAACGGACCCATGTTGTAGGTTCTGTAGTAATAGAGTAATCCCTAGTTTAGTTTATGTACGGTAACTCTTACAGTATCCAGGCCAGTAAACACTGAGTTCAGTTTCCTGTTCCTCTGGTGTTTCTATGGGTCTAAATTTACCTGGTTCTCGGCCTCCAGTGTCTTACTGTGGTGTCACTTTGCCCTCCTCGGCTGAAAACCCCCTGTCTTGGTCAAGACATCCCTGGCCTCGAGCTTACCCTTACCCAGGTTTTCCTGGTCAGGCTTTTTCAGGTTTCTGGTGAAATTAGAGATCAGGTTCCTCAGAATGTTTCTGTTTGTAATCCTGCTCCTTCTGTTATTGGTCGGTCTCCTACCAATTCCAACAAGGCCGCTGAAAGTGAGAATATATTTTCTACTTTGAAGGATCTCAAAAATTATGTCTACTCCAATATAAGAAACGTAAATAAGATGCCTTTTCATTGGCTTCTAAAAACTAAGACTCACTTCATCTTTTGAAGCTTCTTGTGGTATGTCTAACGACATACCAAAGTCTCATACTAGTTTTCCAGAATCTAATCATATGTCGACTTCTCGTCAGATTATCAATAAAGGTATCATAGCCAATGAGTCTCTTTTTTCCAAGGTAAGTGCTTCTGGTATTAAACTTCCTTTAATGATCATTTTCGATCTCGGGATTATGACATTTTCAATTCCACTTTGGGTAAGTTGGCTCCTTCTTGTGATAAAACCGTTTCTTCTTCAATTTACTAAAGGCATGTGGACGGACTGCGTCTTTCTCAGTCTGTCTGGTCTAAAACTGAGAATCTTCTTAGAAATGCTTCTTATACACTAGGTACAGCGGAGCATTATTTGTCTACTGTAGCCCCCTTACTGAAAGATGTTGCTCTTCCTCCTGAAGTAAAACCATTTTTACTTCAGGTTGATAAAGCTCTAGGCTTTTCTCAGCTTTTACTTATAGGAACTTTGGCAAACTTTACTTCATCCAAAAGGTCTGAGATCCTGGATTAAGCTAGAGTTTCAGACAGCCTGAAGGATTCTTTAATCAAATCTCCATTGGACGACAAACGTTTTGGTGTGTCTCTTGATAAGATTCAGAAGCAACTCAGTCATGCTCCAGCACCAATAAATGTTAATGTTTCTCTCTCGGGAAATAATTCTAAGCGAGATGGTTCTTCTACTGGTGGTTCTTCCTTTACTTCCATAGAAAAGAGAAGAAAGCTTTTCATTGAGAGCGGTATGAAAGGTGGTTCTAAGAAAACAGTTACTAAGCGCCAACCAAGTAATTTCAAAGGCGGTAAGAGGTCAAATCCTTCTATATAGGAAGTTGCCCTATCGTACGTTACTGACAAAACCCAATCCAGAGAATTTTTTTTACAAAACTGCTTTTTCTCAAATCCCGGTAGGGGGAGGTTAACTCATTTTCTGACAAAATGGAAATATATTACCTCAGATGGTTGGGTATTATCAGTAATTCGGGGGCGGGGGGGAGTAACTCTACAATACAAGGAACTACCACCTCTTTCACCATTTCCTATTCCTCTGTCCAGCACGACTCATCTACAAAAAATATTTTTTTCTATCAGCAGAGATAGATTGTCTTTTGACCTGTCCATTTTCAACCTTTATCTGTTTATTCCCCATTTCAAGATGGAGACCTATCAGTCTATCAGAGCTTCAATACTTCCAGGTATGTGACCCACTTCCCTGGATTGGACAGACGCTTATTTTTGTATTCCAATATGTCCTTACCGGAAATTTCTTAGTTTTGTTTGGAACAACAAGGTTTATCAATGCAGAGCGTTACTGTTCGGCCTCTACTGCACTTCTAGTTTTCACCAAGGTCATGAAGGCTGTCGTAGCTCTTCTCATTCTCAGGCCATTCAGATTCATACTTATTTAGACGATTCTCTGTTGAAGGAACTTTCTCGCGACAAGATTCTCGTAAACACGGATCTAGTTATCAAACTGTTACTTTCCCTGGGGTTCCTAATTTCTTGGAAAAACTCAGATCTGATTCATTCTCATGACTTTACTTTTCTGTGAGAAAATTACTTGACTCATCTACCTTCTCAGGGAAAAATTCAGAACTTAAACTAGAAAATTCATCAGTTTCTTTCTCAGGAAACAGTTTCTGCTCGCCAATTTTCTCAGCTAACAGGTCTCTTGAACTGTTTAACAAATTTGTTCCTCTTGGTCGACTACACATTCGACCTCTCCAATTTTATCTACTTCAACATTGGCGCCCATCTTCTCAGAGTTGGGAATATCAAACTCCAATTATTCCTCAGGAATTGTCTCCAAATCTTTTATGGTGGTATGATCAGAAGAATGCTTTGAAAGGCCAACTTCTGTCCTTTCCAGTTATCAATCAGACTCTGTTCACAGATGCTTCCAACCTCGGTTGGGGGCGTATCTGGAAGGACGTTCAGTATCAGGGTTCTGGAGCCCAGACTTACTGAAAGAACACATCAATTTTCTAGAAATGAAAGCAGTTCTTCTGGCAATCTCTCATTTTCAGCCTATTCTGTAAAACAAGTCTCATGTTCCTGCATCCGACAATACGACGGTTGTTGCTCACTTAAAAAGGGAGAACTCATAGTTTCAAGCTATTTCTTCTTGCAAAAGAAATTCTTCTTTGCAATCAACTTCAGCTTCAGCTAGTAGTTCTTCATGTCCTAGGGAAACCCAATGTCTAACAGACTCTCTATTGAGAACCATAATCCCAGTGAATACAGAATGGGAACTTCTCCAGTCAGTGCAAGCAATAACTCTTCATTGGGGATATCCTCATGTAGACCTGTTTGCAACAAGTCTCAACTTCAAACTTCAAGTGTTCGTGTCTCCTGTCCCCGACCCAGAAGCTTGTGCAGTAGACGCCATGATTTTCCTTGGGAAGGAATGTTCGGATATGCATTCCCTCCATTCAGATTTCTGTCAACAGTTCTTCGGAAGATTGCTTCGGAGCAATGTCTGATTGGCCCAAGCAAGCTTTGTATCCAGATCTTCTTCAACTATCTTGTGCTCGTCCACTCTTACTACCAGTAAGACACAACCTTCTGTACCAGTTCAAGGGCAAGATTCTTCGTCCTAAGCCAGAGGATCTACATCTTTTCGCATGGCTTCTCACAGGGATGGTTTCCAGGAGAGGGGCTTTTCTGAGCTATCAGCCAGACATCTCTCCCGAGCAGTCAGACACTCTACCAACATCGTCTACGATGCTAAGTGAACAATCGTCAATAGTTGGTGTAGTGAAAAGGAAATTGATCCTCTCAAAATTACTGTTCAGCAGTTAGCTGAATTTCTTATCTATCTTTTTGAAAATGCCTCCTTCTACAATAAAAGGTTATCGTTCTGCTATCCACTTGTCTGGTGGTCCTGATTTTGGTAGTAATTAGTACATTTCTCTTTTAGTTGAGAATTTTACTCTTGAACGTCCTAGACAGAAGGTTTTAATTCCTTCCTGGAATTTAAGTTTGGATTTATCATCTTGAAAAACAATTCCTTTTGAACCAGCTGAAGAAGTAGATATCAAGTTTTTGTCATATAAATGTTTTCTATTGGCATTAGTTTCAGGTAGAATAAGAAGTGAAATACATGCTCTTTCTATTTCTGATTCATGTCTACGGTCCAATAGAGATAATTCTTCAGTCACTCTTTTAACTGACCCATCTTTTTTAGCCAAAAATCAAATTCCTAGTAGAGGTTCAGAACCAATAGTTATACCTTCACTGTCTATTGATTCTACTTGTTAACTGCTTTGTCCCATCAGAATTTCACATATTTATTTACAAAGAACCCGTAGCATTAGAGCTAATGTAATCGCACTGTGTTAGGCGTTAAATAGTCGACACAATATTGTAAGGTTCTGGATAGTTTATTATGACGTTTCAGAAATAAACCCTGTAACAAAATATCACAATTAGTAACAAGAAAATATATGTACAAGTTTCTGATTTTCTAAACATGAAATAAATCATTCTAATAAATTTACAAACCGTTTGTCATCAAAAATTACTACTTGAACTGTAATTGCGTCACAGATTCATAAAGTTAATAAATTGAATACTTAAATATTATCTGATCGAAAGTTACTTTTCTGTGTCCTTAGAAATAGTATAACAGTTGCCAAAAGATCAAAATGAAAATATTTACTCTCATTCGATAACTTCAATATTATATAAAAATAAGCATATTAAAGAAAACTTAATTAGCAAAGCAAATAGCAAAAGCATCTAACTAAGCAAATCAAAGCAAAATACAAAGCAAATGTAAAATAAGCAAATACAAACTGAACGATTTACCATACCTCATATGAGGTACAAAAGTTATGCCTCATTACATCATAAGGTAGGTTACCAAATCTGTCATAATACCTAAATTAACTGTAGAACTCCTCCAACATGAATAAGAAAATATTAAACTGCAAATTAAAGCAACAGAAGAAATCAGATACGTGTGTTCGGCTTGAAAATAAATCCGCAACTACCTGGACTTCAAAAGGGATAAACCGCCAAAAGAGATATGACCAATGAAATAGTAAAGAGTGTGTGCGGCTAAATCAAGCGTAAAAACTGACCATATAGAAATAGTAAGAGTGAACAATAATCAAGACGAAAACTGTCAACTGTCAAAGTCCGTCTATGTAAAATACACATTCATAATCAATTACAATCCGTAATTAATCTATGTTAAAATAAAGACAAAAGTTTCATATGAACATATTAATGATTTTATTTCAAAATAAAGTCAATATAATAAAATTAATTCAAATTACAAATAAGTATTCAAATTTAAATTTTAACACAAATTCTGAATATTTACACACTATCACACTAAGGCTAATACTAGGCTATTTATTCCCATTAAGAAAGATATTAAAGATTTATCAGCAAAAACGATATCTATCTGGATTTGTAAGATCATTCAGTTAGCCTACAATTCTTCTAGTGGAGAATCTCTGTCTAGTCTGATCATTAAAGCCAACGATGTTATAGGTATTTCTACATCTTGGGCACTGTTCGATAATACTTCTTTAGAGGAAGTTTTATCAGCAGGTTTCTGGGGAACTGAAAATTCCTTCATTTCTCATTACCTGAGATCATTATCTTCCCACGCCGAAGGCTTATATTCATTGGTACCTTTGATAACGGCACAAAAAGTTGTTTTACCCTCTGCATCTTCTGGTTCAGAAGATTCAGCTTTACGTTAGATTCTGTGTTTTTTTTATTAATTTTAAAATTTACTCAGAATTTATGATGGTAACGTATTTATTGTAATAAAATTTAACATTTTTTAAGTAAAATGGGATTTTATAAAAGAAATACTTACCATCATAAAGTAAAGGTCCCTCCCAGCCCCCCCTTCATCCCCTGTTATATTTTCGTACAGCTACTTGCTTACTTTTGAAAATTAAATGGATGAATAAAGGGTAGATGGCTACTACGAGGTCATCTTATTGGGTGATATTTTTGCATAGGAGATTCCGTCTGCTTGACTTGCGCAGATGGACTTACTCAGAATTTATGCTGGTTAGTATTTATTTTATAAAATCTCATTTTACTTTAAAAATGTTAACTTTTGTGCCGATATTATTTTAAAATGATGTTTTCTAGATAGTAAAATGTATGAATTATTTTCCAATGTGTACGTTATTATCATTTCTATTTTCTGTACTGATATTTGGTGAGAATAGGAGAGTTCGCCAATCTCATTAGTGATGTCATATTCATTAATTGGTATATAATTAAGTGTCAAATTGGTTGGCAAATAAACAACTAAATAAACAATTAACAATTTCATGATTAGAATCCCAATTTTCAAAACTCTATAGCCTTGTTATTTTACATCCAATTTTGGTTCTGTGAAATGTTTCATTTACACAAAAGAATTCATATTTTATATGTGAATTTATGACTGTTTTACTAGAAGAATAAATTTGAAACGATATTAATATGTAAACCTCTATTTTCATATAAAATTGTTTTTTTAAATTTTATGCTCATATAGTCTAATTACTGAATATTTATTTAAAAATTCCATGGAAAAAGAGTTTTATTGGCAGTTTAGGGAACCAAAAGAATTTTTCAATTACCTTAAAAAAACGACAAAGTTATGATGATTTAAAGTTGATGCCCATGCCAATCAATGGATTTTTTGCCAACCAAAACCAAATCACAGGTAAGTGATGACATCACGAAGAACTCTCCTATACTTAGATTTGGTGAGTTGGATGACGATCAATTATATTATGCACAATTTTATTGTTTTTGAACAAAATAATGTTATCATATGCGAATAACGCATTTTTTTATGATAAATTCAACTTGATATTAATCGTAGATATGAACAATTTTGTGTTGTAAAGGTACCAGTATCGTATTGCATATCCCTGAGCGGGTGTACGTCAAAACATGGATGCCATAAAAATATAGTGCATTTTCTTTTTGCCTCTCTACAAACTAATGTTTTGTCAAAAGACATGAACAATGACTTAAAAAATAGAGCAAACATCACACTGTAAGATGAAGAACTTTTTTAAAAGAAAATCTAACATAATATCATAAAAATGTTCCACTGAAAAGGTTGGTTTGGTGAGTGCAAAACGAAAGTGAAAGTAGGGAAAATGGCTATTTATAGTTCAAGACTACTTTTCTGTCCAATCTTCGTGGACTCACCCTATTTTCTTTGCGGGAAATTATTTTTTCACATGTCCTTAGAAATGCTACATAAGTGAAAGTTTTATTGAATCAATTTACATATTTTTTAAAAAATCCTAAATATATGCACTTCACTATAGAAGTCTATGGGAAAATTAATACGATACTGAGACCTAAAACCCCTTCTTTCTGTACAAGTTTTAATCACGTGACCGTCATGTGATGAGTATGCTATTTATAGTCGTCAATATGTTGGCCCTATTTGCTATTTAAAATTTTGAAGTAGGAAAATTTGGTTTGTTCTATTTTCGAAAACGCTGCCATGTAAATTCCATATTTTTATTGTTTCTTCCTTTTTATTGGAGTTTATCGTATCAACAAGTGACAATGTATCAACCTATAAAAAGAGATTTCATACAAGTAAACTGGATACACATTAACTGTATTATTTTATAGGTTGTATAAGTTCAATACATCTAACCGCTTGTCTAGCTTGTTTGGTTACGATTTTCTTCCTTTTTTTTTTTGACTCAGGTATTTGGTCACGTGATATCTTGCGCACTCTATTGTTTTGTGACATAATCGTTGTTATTAGTTCGCAATTCACGTCTAAGTCTGTTTTTCGTGTGTGTTCAAGTTTGTTATGTTCTGTTTACATTCTCCAGATTTCTTTTTATATCTATATTTACTGAATGCTTATTACTTCTTTCCGAATCTATGAAGATTAGTTTCTTTGTACGATAACAGATTCTTTTGTTCTTCTTCTGGAGAATTTCTGTTATTCATTTGATGTAGACGTTACGTGGTCATTTCGATTATGAATATTTCTTTCACCTTTCGAATGTAAGATTCTGACAAATATTAGAAACTAAAAAACAAACCATTAAAGCAATTCGGGTAGTTTTCAAATAAGCTGTTCAAGTGTACTATTTCTTCTTGTACTCCTGAATTTTATTTTTGAAAGACGTGCATGTACGTATGGTAATAGTCCACCAGTATCCAGCAGATTGGAGACAGGATAATTACTTTATATAAGTTAAAACGCATTAAAACCAAAATTCGCATTATCATATGAATAAGAATGGGGGACATGCATGATTTAAACGTAGAGTGATGTAAACTTATCAACGCTAATGCGGAACTTACAGTGCATGGTCACACAAATGAACATAACTTACTTTTATGGAGTACACTTTATATAACTCCATGACCGGAGAGTTATATTCTAACAAGTAATAGCTGTTCCTAGCTGTCTATTCGCTTTAATTGTAGTTAAAGATACTTAATATATTGACTTTTACCATATTGAGAGACAATACTTCTGTTGGTTACATACTTGCTATGTAATTGAAGATGAAAATGTTATTATAGTTGTCAAAATCCAAAATTAAATTGATTAAGTAAAGAAATAAATGAATTAATGAAGCAGTAGCAAAAGATACATGTAGGTTATTTTTCTTTTGCTATGGTAGATAATTGAATAAATGTAGGAGTCACAACTATAACTGCTCAGTTAGAATTGGTAATCTTCTGAACGAAATGATTGCTTAGTTGAAGAAGTAATAAAAGTAAAAAATCAACTTTACAGGTTACTTACTAAACTGATATGTTAGATTAATTGTGTTAGTGTGAAGATATAAATGTTTACCTCAGCAAATATGATAATTGGAAATCTAAATTATTATTTTTGCTCAAGAATTATATCCAGTTTAAAGTGTTCATCATTGTTCGATTGTAAATGACGTTTGGTTGGGATTATATCGGTGAATTTTGAAAGACCTGTCTACAGCGGTTAGTAAGAGATTAAACGAATTTTGCAGCTGTGCGGAGCTTTTGAAGGACGTTAATTGTAGAGTATTTACAAATATGTTATGGACGGGTGGTTGCGTTACTATATCCCATCGCAATTTTCTTGGCGAGGGATAATAAGACAGTTAATATATTCCGTTTAAATCATCTGTAAATGATGCTTTTGCTTTGTGTGCAGTTTCATTAAAATCCATAAAGTTATTTACGAGATATGCTTACGATAAATGAGGAACAAAACTGTTAAGTACTATTCTGTGTAAGAATCAGGCAATAGGTGCCACATCATTTTCCCGTAGTGCATCTCAACTTTATTCGGCCTATCAAAGGCAAATTTTACAAACACTTTGATGGTTATTTCTGGTGGTTATCAGTATAATTAATTGGTTAATGCAATAAAATCTCTTCATGCGCCACACCATATATGCATTTTGCCCGATTCTTAGACAGAGAGGTACTTAAATGTTAATTATATATTTGTGTTGGAATCATATTTATGCGTGCATATCATTATAAAGTGTCGTTTAATTCAGTAAAGTTTCATTTAAACCCAGAGGTTTTAATACTTTGGCAAAAGAGACGTTTAAGTCTAATTATTTTACTTTATGATATTTGAGAATAAGTTGATTTTCATGGCCATCTTTATGTGGAGATCTTCCTTTTTGTACAGTTTCGTTAAATTTGTACAGCAGCAAATGACGACATGAGAAGTGTGAAAGCGCGCGAAATGTAGCGGTATCATGCATTTTCGGTAGATTCCGCATATTTCCGTAACACGTTTCTGTATTCTGTTTAAACATATATGTATATTTTTTTGTAAACACACACAAGATAGTTATGTTTATCTAAGTTGTTCTGAGTAATATTCATCTCTTAAGAACTTTAATGTTTTCTGTCTTATGATAATTTCTTTTGTTCGGGTTAACCTAGTTTAAGAGCCGCCATCCCGCGCCGAGTGCGGATCGATTCTTATCCTCATTTCAGTCAAACAAGCGACTTTCCCAATCAGCATCCGTTATTTCCTTGACTATTACCCTTGTAGAGCGACTGGTTCCCCATGCTCAGCTTTCAATTATTTATCCCGTCTCGCATGCGAGACGGGAATTATAACTGTTGGTACTTAAATAGTTAAAATATAGACATATTCAGCACCATTATGAATTCAGTTATTTTATCAAATTTAACTTTTGATTCCAAATAATACTTTCAATCCACGCCCCCCCCCCCTCCTAAAAAGAAGGGAAAAGAATTAAATCTTCTTACAAAAATACATGCGCATGTATTCATTAATAATACTGATGCAATTTTATTACAGGCGACGCTGTTTTGGGCAAATAAAAAAAACATTGCAATTTAGAAAGCGATGTAGTTTTTCTTCTGTCAAATAAGTGTTTTGTTCCAAACAAATCTTAAGACATTGGAAGAGTAATCAAGGGAACCGAGGTTCTAGAGGTAATCAAAAGAATGTAATCCAGGGACAAAGACCAGGCATGAAAAACAGACATACACAACAAAGAACATAAAGTAACTAAAATCATACGTACAAAGTAACAAAAGCAAATGAGCAACTCGGACTCCACTTAAAACTGGGAGCATGGACCAGGTGCACCGGTAGGGTAAACGTTCTCTGCTTTCTAGAAACACCCGCCGAGGATCCTCCCAAGTCAAGGTTTGGAGTCCACCCTCGCTCCCTCAAAACCCTGACATCACTCATTCATATTTAGCGGGTATCGTCCAGCGCCATCTAATGAGTTACTTAAATTTAACCCGAATCCAAAATCCAATCAAATCACTCGTAATAGAAACTATTCGATATAACTTACAAAGTTGTTACACATAACGTCATTTTTTTTTCAGTGAAGACTCCAAACAGAATCTACATTATCATTTTTGCTCATACTGCATCATTTGTGACATCACACAACTTTCCGTTACTATATCGGATCGTCCATTACCTCGTAATATTGTTTACCTTTCCACATACATTTTATGTTAAATCGATTTTCATTAGTGCTTCTCACCCGAATAAGCAACCAATCGGAATTGGCTGGACGATACCCGCTAAATATGAATGAGTGATGTCAGGGGTTTGAGGGAGCGAGGGTGGACTCAAAACCCTGAGTTGGGAGGATGCTCGCCGAGTTGCTCATAAAAAGTTAAGTCAGGGGTAGTCAAAAGAGGAAAGGAAAACTTTGACACGTTGAACAAATCAGATTTCATGGCGCAGATGGATATACACCGTAACGATCCACGAGTACATGATGACGACCATAAAACTTATGTAGCGTGACATCAATCTTGTAGCAACATAATCCTGCACTTGGTGTACACGGCGTATATGCTTTGTACGTTGGACATAGCAACCTGTACAGGTTGTATAATTCGCGTACAAACTTTGGTGTATACATTTGACCATATATAACCGATGGTATATTGGATATACTTGGTGTACACGGCGTATATGCTTTGCACGTTAGGCATACGCCTTGTACAGATTGTATAGTTCGTGTGGAAGATTTGTTGTATACATTGGGCTATATATTGCCGATGATACATTGGGTATACTTGATGCATACGGCCAAGACGCTTTGTACATTGGGTATACATGGTATACACAGCCTATACGCTTTGTACGTTAGCCAATTGTCCTGTACAGGGCCTATACCCTTTGTAAGTTAGCCAAACGCCCTGTACTGGTCGTATATATCGCGTTTAAACTTTGGTATATACATTGGACAATATATAACCGATGATACATTAGGTATACTTGGTGTACACGCCCTGTACAGGACGTATGCATGTACAACTTTGCTATATGCATTGGACAATATATAACTGATAATACGTTGGGTATACTAGCTGTACACGGCCTATATGTTTTGCACGTTGGGCATACGCCCTGTATAGGTCGTATAATTAGCGTACAAACTTTGGTGTGTACTTTGGATCATATATAACCGATGATACATTGGGTATATTTGGTGTACACGGCGTATATGTTGCACGTTGGGCATACGCCTTGTATAGATCGTATATTTCGTGTGGAAAATTTGCTGCTTTGCACGTTGGGCGTATACTTGTCGTACAACTTTGGTGTATACTTTGGACCATATATAATTGATGATACATTAAGTATACTTGGTGTACACGGCGTATATGCTTTGTACGTTAGACATACGCCCTGTACATGTCACGACCAGTTTCGTGATGCGCTTAAAAAAAGTAAAACACCCTCTCTAAAGCAGAAAGCCAACAAACCTACAAGCAAAAAAGTCAGTACAACTTGCGGTCGTATAATGTTATGGGTAGTCCTCGTCGTGGTCTGGGGACACGTCGTTTCCGTGCGATAACTTTAGTTGTAGTTGACGAATTGTTCTGAATTGTTGATATGATTTTACCAACTAAGAAGGTTCCTATTTAATTTGGACTTTATTGCCTCTGCCGCTTAAAAAAAGGGACCAAAAAGGGTGAAAATACGTATTTTATTAAAACCCATGTAGATTGTTATTTTTTCGATTTTGTATATTCTATTTTTAAAGTGTTCTTAATTTAATTCGGCTAAACAAATGTACAGCAGATTTTATGTGTTTTGGACCGTTTTCAAGTTATAGGGGGTCAAAGTTAGGCAACGCCTAAAAACATTTTCATAACTTTTTTTTGTCCGATTTCGAAATTTTTTATGTCACTGGACTCTTCATTGGATTCCTCATTAATAATCCTGCCTGCATTTTTCAAGAATATTTCGGATATCTCTTACGGTTTTCGAGTTATAAAGGGACAAAAAGGTCACACCAGAATAAATCGGTTTTGTTTTTTTTGTCCGCTTTGGAAAAAAAAATTCAAAAAATTATTTTTGCAATGTTTGTACAGCTTATTATATCTTATAGCTAAAATAATTGTCAGGAGGTAATTAGACGATCATGAAATACGTTGATTTTACAATGTTTCACCAGCGAATGTACAAGCGCGTGTCTACACATTTCAAAATACTTTGATGCAGGCACGCTGATCCCGATTTCACCAGGACATCATTGCATATAAGCAGACAGGAGTGCGCGCAAGGGGTTGGGGTGGGGAGCTTTCTTTTTCCTGTTTTCTTTTCAACATTTCTTTCATTATTTTATCAGATCTGCTAAAATCGTAATTTTTTTATTCATAGCGTCCACAGTCATAATAATTTAATCTAGTATCGTAACTTTTCAATACTTTTTATTGTTTTTTTTTTAATTGACGTTAAAAGAGTTTTTACGTCGCAAAACAGAACGTTACTTTAGAAACGTCAAAAATGCGCTTTGTGACATGTTTGTTAGACACGGTTTTACATATATATATAACCCATTTGTTAAGCCAAAGAAAAAATGAAATGATAAAACCATAGAGGAGGATGAATACATTTTTAAGTATATGAAGAAATAGACTCAACACCATTTGCCTTTTTGAACAATTCGTTCGAATTTCGCATGGTGTACGCGTGAATAAATAAAATATACTAATTTTAGATGTTGTGACATTTTGGTTAGACATAGACAAAATGCTGCGCTTATATACAAAACCGAGTAACATTATTTTTTAGAATATACTATCTGCAGCATATATACATGTAAAATTCAAAATTACATAGTCATTAGTTCACTCAAGGCTAACGAAAAAAGCTTTTGATAAAGACTGGGTAGCACGCAACGTGTAGAAAACGTCGGGAAAAAGACAACGTGACATCACAACATACGTGCGTATTTATCTACTATTAGACAATAAAACTCATTGTTTTTTTTAGAATAAACATGATATTCTGAATATTTACACAGTCCTTTAAGCGTGAATATACTTTGGTAAAAATACTATTCGTTGTTATATTTTACAACCGTAAGCAAGGAAGTAGCCAATGGCCAACGTCGATAAAAATTAAGATTTGTGACATAATTGAAATACGGACAAAAAGGCTTTTAACAAAAAGACTGATTGAACATTTAATATATATTAGCATTGGAATTATGTAATAAATTGTCAATATAGTTAATAAAAGCCCCGATTAAAAAAAGCTGTTCGCATAACTTGAAAAATAAATGTATAAGATTTTGTCTTCAAATCTATTTCTTTCCATTTTTGCGGTGTCCACATCAAAGGAGAGAAAAAAAGTTTGTTGTATCAAAGTACGCCAAGAAACAACTTAGATATATTGGTGAAATGGGAAGCAAGCATTTTTAATGTTACCCTTTCCACATATGAAAATGGACGTTCTTGTGATCGAATAATGCTTTCCCTCCACAATTAACGGATCTTTCAAAGATTTATGATTGTAATCTTAAAACAACAACCATTGTCGAACATTTTAATACCTATATTGCCTTTGATAACTCCACATTCTAATAGCAATATTTCGGTTTTCGTAACCAGCCCCGGTTCAATCGAATGTGACACCAACGTATGAAAGGTCCGTGTAGTTCGTGCTGAAAATTCGTTGTATACTTTGGGCCATATATAGTAGATGATACATTAGGTATATTTGCTTTACACGGCGTATATGCTTTCCACGTTGGGTATACGCTCTGTACAGTGCGTATACTTGTTGTCTAACTTTGGTGTATACTTTGGACCATATAATACCAATGATACATTATGTATACTTGGTGTACACGGCGTATATGCTTTGTACGTTAGGCATACGCAATGTACAGATCGAATAATTATGGTACAAACATTGGTGTGTACTTTAGAACATATATAACCGATGATACATTGGGTGTACTTGGTGTACACGGCGTATAAGTTGCACGTTAGGCATATGCCTTGTATAGATCGTATAGTTCGTGTGGAAGATTTGTTGTACACATTGGGCTATATATAGCCGATGATACATTGGATATACTTGGTGTGCACGGCGTATATGCTTTGTACGTTAGGCGTACGCCCTGTACATGTCGTTTGTTCGTGCTGAAAATTCGTTGTATAATTTGAGCCACATATAGCAGATGATCCATATAAGGTATATTTGCTTTACACGGCGTATATGCTTTGCACGTTGGGCATACGCCCTGTACATGCCGTATAATTCGCGTACAAACTTTGGTGTATACAATTGACCATATATAACCGATGATACATTGTATAGACTTGGTGACACTGCGTATATGCTTTGTACGTTGGGCATAGCAACCTGTACAGGTCGTATAATTCGCGTACAAACTTTGGTATATATATTGGACAATATATAACCGATGATACGTTGGGTATACTTGCTGCACACGGCGTTTACGCTTTGTTCGTTGGGTATGCGCCCTGTACAGGACGTATACTTGTCGTACAACTTTGTTGTATATCATTGGACCATATATAACCGATGATACATTGGGTATACTTGGTGTACACGGCGTATATGCTCCGTACGTTAGGCATACGCCCTATACATGTCGTATAGTTCGTGCTGAAAATTCGTTGTATACTTTGGGCCATATACAGCAGATGATACATTAGGTATATTTGCTTTACAGGGCGTATACGCTTTGCATGTTGGGCATACGCCCTGTACAGTGCGTATACTTTGGACCATATATAATCGATGATATATTGGGTATACTTGCTGTACACGGCGTATATGCTTTGTACATTAGGCATAGCCTATAAAGTACCTAGACAAGTTCTCATCAACAAGATAAAAAACAAAGACAAAAAGTTTCTTTTCAATAACAGAAAATAATATGTTTTTACTACTAAACAGTAACTGTTTGATTATTCTAAAAGCCGTAATTGAATATGTAAATAAATGTTTAGCCTTGTCAATTAAATAAAGTATTAGTTTAAGGTACCTCCACTCCAGATTTTCAATATGATTGTTATTAGAACTGTCATGTTTTGTATGTTTAGATTTGTGTTTTGTGTCATAACCATTTATTGTAAATGTGTTTGAACGAATAAACATTTGTCATTAGTCATTTTTTAAAGTTATCGACCATTTCGAGAGCGAGGGAAAAGGGGGTATGGGTTTAGAATTTTGGAAAAAAACATTTCTCCAGTTATTCATTTATTGAAAAATAACTCCCCCATTAATAACAAGCCAAATTTTCAAATAAAAATATTGATTTCGCTTGCTGCTTAGATATAAACAAAAATATTGCATTTGCGAAGCAAACATTTTCATCCGGGTCGACCTGCCTTTTGTGATGTCCTTTATTATTTTTACGAGTCTCACACAGACGGTACACGTATGGTAAAGCTCACGATGATCGCTGATTTAGGCAATGCAGGTTACAGACCACCAATTCAACCAATGAGCACTTGGAACGTACGCAAAAATAGTCCTACGCAGAAATTACCCCTGTTCCTCATAGTGCTGTGAAAAAAGTTCTCATCTTATTTTAAAAATTTAAACAGTTTCTGAAAGGAAAAACATTTATGTACATTTTATAGGTGCATTTGGCTTCTTGTGATGTGAAGCCTAATCTCTATAATGATTTTTAAATATACCCCTATCTTGTGAAAACACTGGGATTTCCCATGCTATTTATAGACCCTTCACTTCCGGTGACCAGTACTGCACTGCAAGTCTGCTAACCCCACATGCCATTCTGAGGATTGTGAGCTGACATATGTAGAATCATGTTGATATATAGTCATCTGCAGGTTAAAGTTAAGGTAAAGTCCAGAGAAGCCATTGAATATTGTGAAATTAGCATAGAAGCCTATGGGAAGTGGAATTAGTGGTTTTTAGCCTGCATACTCCATATTATTTTCCGTCATTGTTCGCTGTTTAGTATCCCTTTTGTTCATTACACAAGGGACATTTTCGCAATATTTCAAACGACTAGATTCTATATCGTATGCATTGATTTTGAGCCAGAAAAAAATTAAAGAACGCATCATGATGAAAAAGACATGTCCTGGTGAAACGCTATTGTCATCACACCCATACGCATTCGTTCTCAGCAACGAGCTCCGTCAACACCACTGCAGTTTTTGTCTGAATAGGTACGTATGCACACATTGAACTTGCAAGTTGTTGTAAACTGACTGAAAAAAATTCATGATCTTGAGGTTCGAAGAGGTACTCGCACAGAGTCACAGGCTTTTGTGAAATTTGGCGTATTGATAGTATTTACTCTTACCTTATGCCAGAGTTTGCCACAACTATGCAGACCTCATATATCACCTAGACTTCTCACAATTAGGTATCTGGAACAGGGTTATGTTGCTACAAGGTTAAAGTCATCACTACAGAAGTTTTATGGTTGTCATCATGGACTCCTGGATTGTTATGGTGTATCCATCTGCACATTGAAAACTGATTTGTTCAACTTGTCATAGATTTCCTTTCCTCTTTTGTCTACCCAAGATTTGACTTTTAATGAGAAAACTCTGCGGTGTTTCTAGAAAAGCAGAGGATGCTAACCCCGCGGGTGCACCTGGTCCATGCTCCCAGTTTTTGTGGAGTTTGCTTTGTTAGTTTGTATGTATTGGTTATTTTATGTTCTGTGTTGTGTGTGTCTGTTTTCCATGTCTGGTCTTTGACCCTTGATTACATTCTTTTGATTTCTGCTAGAATCTTGGTTCCTTTAATTACTCGTTAAAGATGCAGGTCCCTTTGAACATCTCTAAACAAAAATTTGTCAAAAAGATTTTTTGAGTTCCAGGGTTCTCAATAAGTTTTAAGGTAGGTGGAAGAAAATTAAAAGGTGGCACCATTGAGGGTCCTTAGGCCTGAACTGAACGCCGGAAGCACTAGGGGGAAGAGCCCAAGAGGGGGTACCCCCCTTGCTCGATAGGTGTGGGGTCCGGGGGTCCCCTGGGAAAATTTTGAAAATCAAGAATGCAGGAGGTGGTATCTGGGCTGTTCTGAACAGATTTTTGTTCACTTATCCTTGATGCAAGTATTCCCATTTTTTGGAGCTCATTTTGCTCAAACTTGAAAATTTATGTGATTTCTTTTCAGATTTGCTTTGCATGTTGTTATATCACTAAGCTATTCCGGATTTGATTGTATGGGGAGGGAAAGACACTTTTTATTTGGACCATAACGTTTTAATTGATTTTTCTCTCAGTGTTTTTTGAAAATGAAATTTTGAGAAATGTTTCTAGTGTTTTAACTACACTACAGGTTATAAAGTGATTCACATTTTACACAGATGTGTCTACACTGCTGCAAGCCAGATCATATAACAGAAATATGTTAAAAAATTAGAACCATTTCTATATATATTCACTTGTCTGAATATACCTGAAATATTGCTGCTCGGATGTTAAACCCCAACAATCAATCAATCATTAAATATATTTACTGCTAACTTAATATGCTCTTCTGTACTGCAGTTTAAGTGAGCCAACATTGTCATCCATTGGTGCCTGTCTGGGTGTTGTCCATTTCCTCAAAAGTCTTCTGTAAAAAAATTATTCTGTGACTTCTTGGCAGATTGAATTACAATTGGCTTATATTATAAAACATCATTAATAGTGCATAAAACTGTGTCTTTCTCTCTTGCAAGATATAATTAGTGTTCTATTTTAGTTTTTGCCACCAATTTATAAAGTTACTACTTTTATAACTATATGTATTTGTATGATTAAAGCTATTGTCATACACACATGTACAATCATACATTTGTCCTATTTCAGATGTAGCAGTTTAAAGAAATGTTCTAAATGCAAAGTGTTAAGATATTGTGGATTATTGTGTCAGGTAACATGCACTTTTATTAAATTCATTTGTTTGATTTTTTTTCAAGAACCATATAAAAACCATTTTATTCATATATCAGCATATCATATTTCTATGATTATTTTTTACCTCTGTGGTAATATCAAGCTGCTCCCTGTAAGGCATTTCATTTAATGTGAAATAGCTAAAATTCCAAGGTCTATGAATAGTTTACCTGTAAATGTGGTTCTCTCTACTGTTTGAGAAACCTGGAAACTCCTAGCCATGCACAATTATTGGGGTCTATCTAAACTGTGGTTAACTCAACAAGGAATACTCACATTGCCATTTAGATTTATGGGGCATATTAATACTGGAGGAATTTAACTTTTTAAAAGAAATGAAACTGGCATGAAAAAAAACAAAACAAGTAATCAAATTGAAAAAGAATTGACATGAATGTGGTACATTGTAGCTGTACTCATATCACATTTGTCAAGATATTGTAGCTGTACTCATATCACATTTGTCAAGATCATCAAAACTAATGTTTGTTTTTTATATCAATTTGATGAAGTGCTGAGGTATTCTTTATTGAATGGTATGATTGATGAAGTGCTAAAGTATTCTTTATTGAATGGTATGATTGATGAAGTGCTAAAGTATTCTTTATTGAATAGTATGACGCTATACAATAATAAATTTTGTTTTTTCAAGTTATTCTTATTTTTTCAGCGTGATGATTGGTCTGTACACAGAGATGAGTGTAAATATCTACAGAATGTTACACCAAACATACCAGTGGATAGTGTAATTTTGATGCTTAGACTCATCATAAAACACAAGGTATTTACTGGAATTCGACTTGGATGTATCAGAGATCTTTACAGACTTTTTGTCCTAAATACAGGGTAGCCTTCCTGAATGCCCATTAGTCATTACAATGTATATTAGATCTGTTTGCTTTTACTGATTCTCCATAGTTTCTATGAATTTTTAGTGCAAATTACACTCTACAGAATGTGAATCTCTCCTTAGTATCTTTGTTCAATTCACACAAAGTTCAGTATTTTACAGATCATTTTCTTAAAACACAGTTAAAAATATGGATTGTTTTCACGTAGTATAAACAGGTCTGATATAAAAGTTAACGTCGAACCCTGAGGTCTGATATAAACTTCCATGAGGAAAATTTTTAGTATTATCCCAAATCCTACCTTACAGAAGTATATTTATGCATACTCATGGATTATCTCACAGTTAAGTTGAAAAGGTCCAAATATCAAATTTAACAAAACATGGCTATAAAATGTGCTGATTTTTTTCAGGTAAACTTTTGGATGGTATATTTTGCTATTCAGAACATGTATTTAGATAAAAAAGTACAAATTATGCAATTTTTTTTACCAAAAGATTCATGCATATTTTACCCTCATGAACAGTTTGAAAAGTTCTTTTGAAACACTACTACAAGAAACCACATCACTCTTGAGACATTTTTTTTTTTCATTTATATGGTGAAGTCACAATTTAAATCATCATTACATCAATAGTATGTCCTTCAAATTTTGTCATCTTGTTCTTTTCAGCAAAATGATTATGGAAGACCTGACAAGTTTTGGGAATGTTGGAGAGAAAGCTTTATAGACTTTATGTCACGTTAGTCTTTTTCTCATAAATATTTCTATGAGAGCAATCATTGAGAGTATATAACTTTACTATCTGTATAAGCTCTCTTACAGATTGTTTGCAAGTATTTTTTTGGTTGAATTTGTGTTTCACAGTAGTTGATTATTGGATTGAACAGCTATTTTTGGTCGTTCATGCATGTATGAACAGATCTCTCCACTCCCAAACATTACATTTGGCCGTTCATGTAATGTTTGGGAGTGGAGAGATCCGTTCATACATGCATGAACGACCGAAAATAGCTGTTCAATCCTTATACTTCTGTCTAACAGTCAAAGTTACCCTCTGAGACCCTCAGTCAGTTATATTGATATACTGTGTTTATGTTTACACTTCAATGCACGCACATTCCTTTGCACACGTATGGGAGAGTGAACGAATATATATGCATAATCGGCTGCACATTAACAGTGAAGGCGGCATGGACGATGTGATTGTTGGCATTGAAAATACGAGATGAAAACAATTCAATAGGAATAAAATTATTAAGCTATTACAACAAGGAAGAAGGAAAATTACAACAAGGTGTTTTCAAGGGTTCAGTCAGACTCACTTATAAGTTTCTTTCCCTGTGCTGATAATTACTCTCTGTAAACAAACTTGACCAGTAAAATCAGTGCACGTGTAATAAACTATTCTTACAGCTATATTATGCCGTTCAGTTCGTTGCCACACTCTTTCGAACTACACAGCCGCCATATTGGTTTCAAGTTCACTGGTGGTCATGCATGTATGAACCATCTGGCGAAGTTCATGCATGTATGAACTTTCTGGCAACGACATTCTTGACCAATCAAAAACGGCTATAAGCATGAAGAATCTCATGATTAGAATTATAGTGCATTTTCCTCACTTTGTTCATTTGATGTGATAATGATGTAGGAGTAATCTAGGGAACCAAATTCCAGCGGAAATCAAAAGAATGTAATCCAGGGAAAAAGACCAGACATGGAAAACAGACAAATACAAAAAGAACATAATGTAATGATTTTAATTCATACAAAGTTACAAAAGTAAATGAGCAACTTGGACTTCACTAAAAACTGGAATCATGGACTAGGTGCATTGGTAGGGTAAGCGTCCTCTGCTTTTCTAGAAACACCTGCCAAGTTGCTCATAAAAAGTCAAGTCCTGGATAGAAGAAAGAGGAAAGGAAAACTAGGACACATTGAATGTCATAGTTTTACATTAGGATGTACTAATGGCACTAGAATTGTTATATACCAGATTATTCCTGTGAAAAAAATCAGTAATCAGTATTGATTTTTGCAATTTTGAGTTACAGACTTTCTTGTAGTATTGTGGTAAATCGGGTTTCCTGTCATATTGACAGTCACTTGTTTTACATATGATTTTATGTACAAAAAGGTAAAATTATGGTAACTAACACAAAACAATCAGAAGATGAAAAGCTGAATAATAGAGGTAATGAGAAATGGTATATTCCTATAAAACTTTTACATTCATTTTACTGGAATCTTCCACATTAATTTTAATTTGAGACTCAATTCACTTTGAACTTTGGAAATATGTCTTTGCTCCTTATAGAGTTTTTAACGTCTCTTTTTTCTCTGGAGTTCTGTAAGTTGCTGTGTCAATTCTGATATCTTACAGACAGAGAAGAGATAGAGAAAGATAGTGAGAGGATGGACCAGTTTTCACAAATACTGTTTACTCTGAAGAAACTATTAGATACAGATCTGCCACCAGCAACAGATGTGCTGGATATATTCTGTAAGGTAAATCGTCATCCCAGTGTTGTGTCAGAGATATCATCCATATGACAGGGTATGTTCTGTAGAGTCAAGTATTTGTCAGATATTTGATGTATCAGAGGGAGCATTTTCTTTAAAGTTTTGTCTAGATACTTTGTATTAAGACAAACAACCTTTGTTGTCCCCTTAACTAACCATGTAAAGGAGTAAGGTTACCATCAATTCTGTCGCCCTAATCATGTAAAGGAGTAAGGTTACTGTCTATTCATTTTAGTCCTAATCAATGTAAAGGAGTATGGTTACCATCAATTCTGTCGCCCTAATCATGTAAAGGAGTAATGTTACTGTCTATTCATTTTAGTCTTAATCAATGTGAAAGAGTAAGGTTACTGTCAATTCTGTCTAGTCCTAATCATGTAAAGGAGTAAGGCCAATGTTGCTTCTGTCTAGCTCTAATCATGTAAAGGAGTAAGGTTACTGTCAATTCATTCTAGCCCTAGTCATGTAAAGGAGTAAGGTTGCTGTCAATTCTGTCCAGTCCTAATCTTGAAAAGGAGTATGGTTACCATCAATTCTGTTGCCCTAATCATGTAAAGGAGTAAGGCCACTGTTGCTACTGTATAGCTCTAATCATGTAAAGGAGTAAGGTTACTGTCTATTCATTGTAGTCCCAATCATGTAAAAGAGTAACGTTACTGTCAATTCTGTCTAGCCCTAAACATGTAAAGGAATGAGGTTTCTGTCTATTCATTCTAGTCCTAACCATGTAAAGGAGTAAGGTTACTGTCAATTCTGTGGAGTCCTAATCATGTAAAGGAGTATGGTTACTGTCAATTCTGTCTAGCCCTAAACATGTCAAGGAGTAAGCTTACTGTCAATTCTGTCTAGCCCTAATCGTGTAAAGGAGTAAAGGTTACTTTCCTTTTATAGTTCACCTGGCCTAGGGCCATGTGAGCTATTGCCATATTGGTGTCCATTGTCGTCGTGGTCAGTCGTCGTCATTAACAATTATACAAAACTCTTCTCCTCTGACACTTGAATGTTCCTTTGGATATACTGCATAGAACTGATGTGGGGATTTTTGATCTGTTGAAAAACATGGCTGCCGTTACTAAAAATAGAACATAGGGGTCAGACAGTAGTTTTTTCACATATATCTCCTAAACCGTTAGGTTTATTCAAATTCTTTCAATAGCTAAAATGATGCATATTATTAGGACTACAAAAGTCTTCAGACTCCTTGTAAGAGTTATTGCACTTGAAAGGGGAAAAATGACTTTTTTTTAAATAGTTTTCAGTCAGTATCTTGAAAACTGTGATAGATTAAAAGAAACTTTTAATTGTTGAAAAGATCTTGTAATAGTCCTACCAAAGACTTCTTGAGTCAAAATTGTTGGACAACTTCTTATTAATTTATTGCCTTTGAAAGGCAAAATTCAACAAGGTGAGTGATTCAGGCTCCTGGGAGCCTCTTGTTTAGCCTTACACCAATGCAAGTACCACAGTTAACATGTTGACTGTTGTGTTATACTAATTTTTGTGGTTTTTGCTGTGACAGGTGAGCAAAACAATGATTTTTAAAGCTATGAAACACTTTTAAAACTGTGAAAATTGATACTTACAAATATTTTGTAGAATATAAAATCTGTCATGTATTTGGCTTAAACGAGTTACATACAGTCTTTAGGAAAATTGAGAACCATAATGATATTCAAAGTGATAATCAAAGGTTGCAATATCAATTTCTTAAATGGTAAAGAGATTCCTTGTTTTATGTTTTCCATGTTCTGATCTACTTAGTAAGCAATACTGCCAATATCAGAGACAACTCTCAAATTTTCTTATATTGGGTCAATGACCCATTCTTGTGACCTGACATGGGTGATTTCAATTCATAAAATGGGCCAATAGTATGAATAATGCATTATTTTGACCCCCAAAAAGGGACATTGCCCCATCCCTTCCTATCATTTTTTGTCATTTTTGTATTTTTAAGGACAATGGCCAATGATCCCATCCAAAGTGATCCCTGAATACTGAATACAATACATATTGTCTATTATGAAACAAAATCCATCAGTCAGGGGTTCTAATTAGGGTCTGAAGTCCAGGACCACCAATCTCAGATGTAGGACCTTTTAAACAAAATTTATTTAGGTCCTGGACCTACCATATTTATGTTAATTCTTATTATGCTGATTGAGGACCTTTCATTTAGAATGCAAAAAGCTCCAGGACATTGAAGCCCTATAAGCCTTGGTTGGACTAATGGCTGATGAGTGTTGATTTCATAAGATATTTAAGTTAACTTAATGTAGATCATGCCTAATATTTCTAGTAGATAAAGTTTCCTTTTTTTACTGGAAGATTACATTAAATGATCATACTTTAGAGTTTTATCGAAAAAACATAGGTCTGACACTGTACTTGCCTTCAAGATAAAAGCAGTTTTTATTTAGATTCTGCAGGGAATTTCACTATTTTATTACAAACTACAAAAAAACTGGTAAAATTTCTAAATTTCTTCAAAGAACACTTGACTGACATTCTTTAAAATATAAAAAAAGAAAATTGGGGGACACCAAACTTTTTCTTGTAATATTCAAAAAACTAAAAGTCCCATTACATTTCTATAGAACATTTTCCTGCCTATTATCTCTCCTCAAAAGAGACTTTATACAATTAATGTTTGTAATATTACCATACAATTTTTTTGTTAAAAATTTTTTGAAAATAATTCAGACATAGTTTTAACATCATTTTAAGCATGATCAGATCATTGAAAATATATATGTCTGTATGATTTTTGTAAGATGGAAAGAATGCTGAGTGCAATAGGTCTACCTTAAACAGAAATGAAAGAGAGATAAACCAATCAGAGAAAATTATAACGAAACTAAATTCTTGTCTAATTTACCCTGGTAGAGCAATAATTATCCCAAAGATAAAACATGAATTTCAATAAGTTAGGTAGTAAAAAGAGGTTAAACTTTGTCTCTTTTGGGTTTTTAGTTTAATTCCCAAACTATGCTTAATTGCAGGACTTTGCATCAGATTTTCAAAATGTCACACTCCCACCCAGACCATTCTAAAATGTTTTGGCCTCTTTGTATTTTAATTTGAGCTGTTCAGGAAAAATTAAGAAAACCCTGATGTGAGTTAATTAAAGGGAAGTTCTTTACATCGGTTTAAGTATGTTGATAGTTATGGTTTGGTAAAATGCAGAACTTTGTTAACTGTCATTTCAAAGGAAATTTAACCATGAGAAAGACAATTGTGTATTATGCAGAACAATAATTTGAAAATAAGACTTTCATAAAGAAAATTTTCTTCATTAAATTCAAACAGTGGAATTGCTTCCAGATTTTTATCAAAATTTACAGTATTAATGTTTTTTTTTTCTTTTAAAGATGACAGTTAACAGTTTTACTATTTGTGACGGAGAGTTGAATCCAGTTGGAGTAGGAATTTACATTAGGTTTGTGTATGTAACAGTTTTATTATTTGTGACGGAGAGTTGAATCCAGTTGGAGTAGGAATTTACATTAGGTTTATGTATGTAACAGTTTTACTATATGTGACGGAGAGTTGAATCCAGTTGGAGTAGGAATTTACATTAGGTTTGTTTATGTTACATTTTTACTATTTGTGACAGAGAGTTGAATCCAATTGGAGTAGGAATTTACATTTGGTTTGTGTATGTTCTTATAAACCAGCTCTAAGTTTTTAATTCAGAAAAAAACAGCTAAGATTTGCGCATCTTCCTTTTTCAGAGGATGAGTTATAGGTATTAAATAATCCTCATGTTTATCTATCCATCTGATATTCTGTTTATCTATCTATCTGATATTCTTTTCATTTATCTATCTATATGATATTCTGTTTTTCTGTCTATCTGATATTCTGTTTATCTGTCTATCTAATATTCTGTTTATCCATCATTTACAATATAGTTTCCTGATGGTTATAGAACAATACCTACAGAACTACTCCACTAAATCTATTACACATTGCTTATGAGGTATAGCCTTTTCCATTTGAAACCTTAAAATGCAGGATATTTTATTATACCCAGGCAACTAAGTTGCGAAGGGTATAATGTTTTTGACCCATCTGTCTGTCAGTCCGTCAGTCCGTCCTTCAGTCTTTCAGTCCATCTTCAACTTTCCTGACTTTTTTTTAAATGCTTGCAGATATTGATATAATTTTTTTGGTATAGAAGTTCACCATGATAAGTTACATGTCAAGTTTACGTTCCACTCTAATGATCTTACCGAAATTATGTGCCTTGAACTCAGCAAAATTCACAGAAATAACAGTTTTCCAGACTTTTAAGGCTTGCAGATATTGACATGATTTTTTGGTTTAGAAGTTCACCATGATAAGTTACATGTCAAGTTTATGTTTTGTTCCACTCTGATGATCTTGAACTTAGCAAAATTCACAGAAATAACAGTTTTCTGGACTTTTTATCTAAATGCTTGCAGATATTGACATGATATTTGGTATATAAGTTATCCATGTTAAGTTACATGGCAAGTGTATGTTATGATCCGCTACGATGATATTTACTTTGGATTAACTAAAACTCAAAGTAATCACAGTCTGGAGTTAGAAACTACCATTCTGAGTAGCAGAATTTAGTTGGAAGATAAAGGTCTAAAGCCTGAAAAACCACTTCTATTCCTTTTTGTACCCGTGTTTTTCTACATGTATTTCTCTTACGAACAAATTTACTTGAGTATCCAACATTGAACGCGTGGGGTATGTGAGCACATTCACTAAGGTTCTTAAATATTTTTTATATATTTGACAATGAATTTCTAATTCTAGCCAGTCTCTGATTGACTATATTTGATCATCTTTTCTCTTTGAACATTTAGAATGCTGGATATTTATTTTATATGTATTTGACAATGAATTTTTATATTTAGTCCATCTCTGATTGACCACAGTTGTTCACCGAATGCTGTTGTAACATTCTCAGGAAAGACACTAAATCTTAGAGCTTTGGAAAAGATTGATGATCCATCTCCAGAAAATGTTAGTAGAATATATTTAGTTTATGGATTATTTTTGCACACATTATTTCAATTCCTATAGTTTGTTACTATGTAGCTTGACAGATGTGTAATGTCAATCTGCTATTAAAATATTCCAAAGAAACATAGGTGTTAACCCTCCCATTTTTTGCGGGAGTCTTCTGTAATTTTACCTTTTGACCCGCAAAAAAAAGGTCTCCCATGCAGGAGGCATCGATCTTCCAGTTTCAAGAATTCCTCCCATAAAAATCTCCCATAATTGAATTTATCAAATTTTCGTCAATTTTTTTTCCCGCCATTTTTGTTATGTTAACAACCTCGTGTTTAGTGAAAGCGCTTTATTGTCAAAACTCTTGGGACTGCTGATTAATGTACGAGTCTCTCTAGAATTATCTTTGTTCCTTTTGACAAATAGCATGTTTTACAAATTTGAATAGTAAGTTGTGTCAAGAATTGATCAAACTTTGTGGCCGAGCACAACTTCTTGTTCCTTGTGGCTCAAGGCTTAGTAAAATTGCAGAGAAATTTTCATGTAAAAGGACTAAATGCACTCAATCAAAAAGCAGGCTATAGCACCAAGTCTTGAAGCTACAGTGATTGAAAACTGTAAACAGAATCCATTCAGTATTTTATGTGATAAAAGCAATGATAAGGGTGCTAACAAGTTCTTTGCTACTCTTGTTCCCACTTTTGAAGAAGGAAGCAGGTCCATCAAAACCAGATACCTTGACATGCCTGTGGTAACATTACAACATGGCAAAATCTATTTAATACTATACCAAGCATCACTTCTACTAACTACATGTATAATTCATATTGTTGATTCATATGTATATATCATGTATTTATGGTATTAATAAAATATTTGAAATATTATTTAATATATAACATAACAAAATATGTCGATAATGTCGTCAAGTAAAATCTCCTGCAATTTTATGATGGATTGTGGGAGATCTCAATTAGGTTAGACTAGGTTAACAGGTATGAAATAAATCATAAAGAAAAAAGTTTTGTAACTCTTGAAACTTAAATGTCACAAAATATCAACTTGATTTGTTTAATTTCATTATCATAACGTTATTATTTGTTTGTGATAATGTTGAAATTAAATAACTTGAGTGGTTATTTTGGGACATACATGTAGAGTGGTTATTTTTGGATATACATGTATTCTAGTTTCACTCATTATGAGACCTATAATAAGCTGTCTTTACAGACTAGACAAATTATAGTGTACTATTGTCATTAGCACAAAAACTCTAAAATGCTCTCATCAATTTCCATGAAACTTAGCTTCCTTCTAAATTTTAAGAATTTCTTCTTTTATAGTTTTGAGTAATGGAACTTGATATATAAAAAAAAGTGTGGGATATCCCCATTGGTTTGTTGTGTCCCTATATTGTATATTGTGTGGGATACATTCTATTTGAACAGTACTCGTTATTAACATGTACATCTTTTTCATTTGATTCAGATAAGAATAAGTTACATAGACCAGCTAGCACTGACTGTAGATAGACAAAAGCAGCTGTATAAACAATACTACTTCACCTGTTCATGCTCCATGTGTTTAGATGATAATAAGGTATGTTTGTATTTGTTCTACTGACTTTAAGACCACACATAAAATGGCTCTGCTTACTCATCAATTAAAGGTCTTTTAGTCAATACCTTGGTTTTTTTTAAATATTCAAAGGATGAAGTACACTGACTGATAAAACTGACCCTTTGATCTTCTGTAAAGGTGAAATTTGAATCAAAGCTAATTTGTACTAGCTTGATAAAAGTTTTTAACCTTAAATTAAATTGTCTCTGTGGACAAATTGTTTATACTGAACTAGTGGGTAATAATTACAGAAATATAAGAACATATTTTTAAAAAATTGCCAACCTGGAAGTAAATTACATTTTGAATGTGGTATAAAAGTATCTGCACCAGTAGAAACCCCAAACTTGTAATAATGAAGTATTAGATGGTTTTGATTGGGACAGTATTAAAACAAAATGTGTGAAACTAGACTTATTGATGACTTTTGGTCTGATTTTAAATGTATTTGGCCAGGATAAATGGAGAATTTCTTTTTTCACAAATTCAAAACACTATGTCATGTTTGAATTAAAGGTGTAAAATAGAGTGATCCTGTTACTGTGTTCAGGTCTCTTCTAACATTTCCATTACTTTACACGTTAAAAAAGAAGTTTTCCAAGTTTCACTCAGAATTCCTAGACAAATGACATCTTTAAGTTGCATACCATTGCGAAGCTTGGAAAATATGGCTTAAAAAATTATTAAGCTAATGGTATGATGATTGTAGAAATTCTTCACAAAATTTAATTGAATAAATAATACTGAAATCCACATTTTTACCTTTTCTGCTAAATGACAGCATGGAGGCAAATTACTCATGCATGTAAACAATATTTATACACTTCTGTAATAAATTACAATTATGATTACACATTCTCAGCTTAATTTTGACTATTGATCAGAATACACAAATAATGCACTAACAATGCATACATCTAGGTTCAGTGTGTTTTTGGTACTGCATAGAGGGTTGGCCATTTGACCTGGAAGTGATTAGTGAGACCTCAGATAATCTATAAACAAGTAAAAGTTCGTTAGTGTACCTTCTTCTTCCAAACCAGTAAAACTCTTGGTATACATTTGTTATCAAAAAAGAAAAAATTGTTCCGTTTTTTCTATCCAAGTCCTGTTGCTTATATAGTCTTAGTATCTTTTTATTGTCTTTACATTCAGTTTCTGCCGAAATTTGATAATAAATTTATGTATATTTATGAGTATATTTTTTCCTGTAAATTAGGACCAAAAGATGAATAGTATAGGATGTCACAACTGTTTCACTGGAGTTTTGGTGCAGAGGTGTAGTGGTAAGTAAGACTTGTCTCCCCTTCTTATCCAATGTCAGAACTGTTTCACTGGAGTTCTTGTGCAGAGGGATAGTGGTAAGTAAGACTTGTCTCCCCTTCTTATCCAATGTCAGAATTGTTTAACTGGAGTTCTTGGGCAGAGGGGTAGTGGTAAGTAAGACTTATCTCCCCTTCTTATTCAATGTCAGAACTGTTTCACTGGAGTTCTGGGGCAGAGGGTAGTGGTAAGTGAGACTTGTCTCCCCTTCTTATCCAATGCTGACAATATGAATAACATTGCATCTTTTGTCAAATTCAGGATTAAAAAAAACAATTTAAGCAGGTTATACCTAGGCTGCAACAGTTTATACTTGTAAACCTTGAAGCAGCCAAAAAAAGTGAAAATTGGCCAAAACCAGGTCAATGCATATAACCTGTTGAAAAGTTTGACAGTACAAGTGACAGTGACAAGTTATTAAGTTATGGCTTAAATTGAACCCAGAGGAGCTCGTTGATTTATTTAATATCCCCTGTAAGCATTTTCTGGAAAGGAAATTGCAGGGGAAAATTGTATTTAACAGCCTAAAATTACAAGCTGTAAAAGTTGAAGAACAATAAAACCATTTTGACCTAAATATAAAGGTATAATCCTAGATATCTTGTTAAATGTTTTTTTTTTTTTATGAATATATATTCTTTCTATCGCACTAGTCTGAAAATAATTATACTCCTCCAAAAATATGGGGGCATACTGTTTTACCCTTGTCTGTGTTTCTATAACGCTTTCTTCCGTCACAATTTTCTTTGCTTGTGTTTGACATATCTTAGAAGTTGAAATTTTCATTACATTTTTCTCTGCAACTTCTCATCACCGATTCTTCCTGTAGGTATGCCATATGGTGGGATCCCTCCATCCTGTAGGTATGCCATGTGGTGGGATTCATCTTTCCTGTAGTTATGCCATATAGTGGGATTCATCCCTCCTGTAGGTATGCCATAGGGTGGGATCCCTCCTTCCTGTAGTAATGCCATGTGGTGGGATCCGTCCTTCCTGTAGTAATGCCATATGGTGGGATTCATCCTTCCTGTAGGTATGCCATATGGTGGGATTCATCCTTCATGTAGGTATGCCATATGGTGGGAGCTATCCTTCCTGTAGGTATGCCATATTGTGGGATCCATTCTTCCTGTAGGTATGCCATATTGTGGGATACATCCTTCTTGTAGGTATGCCATATGGTGGGATTCATCCTTCATGTAAGTATGCCATATGGTGGGATTCATCCTTCATGTAGGTATGCCATATGGTGGGAGCTATCCTTCCTGTAGGTATGCCATATGGTGGGATTCATCCTTCCTGTAGATATGCCATATGGTGGGATTCATCCTTCCTGTAGGTATGCCATATTGTGGGATCCATTCTTCCTGTAGGTATGCCATATTGTGGGATACATCTTTTCTGTATGTATGCCATATTGTGGGATGCATCCTTCCTGTAGGTATGCCATATTGTGGGATCCATTCTTCCCGTAGGTATGCTATATGGTGGGATCCATTTTTAACTGAGGACTATGTTTATGTTCCTGATATGGTGATTGAAAGCAGGGGTATCACCAGTGAGCCATTGCTCACAGATTTCTTGTTTGACAGGCATCTTATTTTTTGTCTGGAGGTACCCTTTTTACTGCCTATGCTTTTTGTAGGTTCATTGCATTTAGTTTGAATTATTAAATAAAAGAAGTAATAGGAGTATGTTTGGTTTATGGCCCTGAAAATGAAATCTATCAAATCACAGTAAGTATTGCTTGATATTCAGTAAAATGTATGCTTAATTTGACAACAAAACCCTCTCTTGCAGTACATATATGCAAAACATGGAAATTTAAGTCCTAAATGGGGCAAAATTATGTCAATTCTGCCAAATTGGTGAAAACACTTGGTTTCATTACATATTTCTTTAAAGAAGGTATTGGCCACATACATTGACAACCAGTGGCAAATCCAAAGGAGGGATTCAGAAGGTTGGCATTCCCCTTTTTATTGGAGAATTTGTCATTTTCATGTGTAAAATTAGCAAAAAATGGTAAATAATGTTCTAGCACTCCCTTTTTCTGAGGAACCTCAAGATTGCACCCCTCCTTTTCAAAGTGTCTCAATCCAGCCCTGACAACTTAGATATTCTAGCCATGGCAGAATAGCATTTGGCCAATTTATCCGGGTTGAAAAAAATTATTGAAAGTTGCATTAAAATGATATTTCATGATGACATTTGACTTGTTACTTTTGAAACAACTGGTCAGATTATGTGTCTGTTAAGTCATCTTTTTAATACAATAATATTTCAATAAATCTTTTCAGTTGAAGTGCTAATTTTTCAGTAAATAACAGTGCTGGAAATGGGTATAAACAAATTCACCCCTTTGTTTTATCTTTTACTTTAATACACAGAAGATTGTTTTATATTTGGCAAGATACAGTTAAGCTGAACATTTATTTTTTAGATTATGGCCCATGTGATAACTGTGGTTCCAGTGTGGATGATTCAGGTCATGTACAGAAATATCAGGCAGATATATATAAAGCATCAGAAAAGTTCAAAAGTGATAAGAAAGAACGTATAGGTATCTATGTTGATATTTTATCACCCTGTCAGTCTGTCTGTCTACATTTTATGTAAGTGGGACTTCTCCTAAACTGCTTAAGGGATTTTGATAGAATTTTAGAAGAAGGCAGGACATCATATGAAGATGTGCATGAAGGAACATACTTATTGTTCTAGAACTCCAAAGGGAGATAATCCAACTTATAAGTGGTCTTGCTAAATCACTTCAGGGTCAAATCGCCATTCTCTATGTACTGTATTTTTCAGACTGTATGTCGATATTTTTTCAGCAAGTTGTCAGCCAAGAAGTATCATCCACTTTGACTGATGTGAGGATTTTTCAAGAAAATTTTTTATCTGCAATGCACTTCATTAGATTATAGTGTCTTTTTAAGTTTTTACATATACACAGAATTGTTTATTTAATACTGTGAAAGTTCTTTAATATGTGGATACAAAGTTTTGTGGATTACGGAAAACACAAGTTTGGGATTCTTGACTTTGTGGTTTTGAGGTTTTCCATATACATTTCAATGGGAATCCCCTTTTTGATGGGAACCAAATTTAGTGGTTTGGCCTTCTCACAAAAGCCATGAAAATTGATACCCCAAGGACAATAGTACTTTAACAGTAAATCAAGTTTATTATTTGCCATCTGACTTTTGTTTTGTAGACCTTTGAACTTTTAAATTCATTGTTTTATCGAGCTGAGCTTGGGTCTTCGCATTGTAAAATGGTTTGATTATAATAAATTGATAACATTTATTCATGGGGTAAACAATGTGTTTGGAAAACAAAAGTTGTCAATCAAACAGGCAATCAAATCTTAACTGAAATAACAACGTAATACATCCCTCCTAATAAACTGTTCAAAATATATAAACTCTACAACACATGTTTACCATTTTTTTTTAACTGGTAAAACATTGGATCAAGTATACATGTATCAGAGTTATCTGTCTTTTTTTGGCAAATCTATGCCCATGTACGGTATTTTGATACACATTACATGACGCAAACTAAAATCAATTAAATGTGTGACCTAAGTGGTTTATTGTTACTATATTTTAAGGTAATATATTTTGTTTGTAATATAAAATACCAAGTTATATTTTTCATTAATTAGCAGTTGTAGTTGACCTATACATCAGACTAATTTGACATCTGGGTGCCCAGGCTTGACATGTTTACAATTACATACACCTGATCTAAGGGCTTCAGTGTAACTGACACACAAAATAATAATAATAATATTACTAGTACATGTAGTAATAAAACTCAGGTTGTAGTTATACTTAACGATACCATTTAGAGTTATTTAGCTGGAATAATATGCTGAGAATGAACACTCATCCTTATATCTGCTGACACTTACATTTTATACCGAAAAATTAAAATTCACGTCTGAGCCTCAATTTATCTGACAAATCCAACTTATCTATGGCTTTTTAATGCAATTCAACTTACACTCCACCCCGAATTAAGGATTTTAAAACATTTTACTCCATTTAAAATGAGGGGCATGGTTTTTGTGAGCTTGTAGTATTTCTAGTTTAGGTTTTTGGTCAGCAGGGATTAAAATATACAAGCTTCCATACTTTTTAAGCACACTACACAACTGTAGTCAAAATGTGATTCCTTGGTTCCATTTATTGCCTCTTTTGAAATCACTGAATTGTTCTGCTAAATAATAATCTGTCCTTGTTGTGAACAATAGATATCAAGATTGTAGGGAGCTATCTCTTTTTGTCTTGATCTGTAAATATAATATATATAATTCAATGCTAGCACTTTTTTAAAGACTTATCTTTTCAATTTCAGACCCCAAAGATATACTAGAGAGATGTCTAGAGTGTAAGAAGAGACATGGTCAATATTTCGTCCAATACAATATATACTGTCTACAAATCCTGGACATAACTTTAGATGCTTGTATAGATTGTGGTGAATGGGATCAAGCTCTGCAGTTTACATCACAGTTAGAGTCACCTTACAGGTATTGATATTTGTTAAGTTATGCATCTTGCTTGATGCTTGAAACATGCCCTATGTTTAGTGATTGGAGTGTTCAAGTATCACCCCCCCCCCTAAAAAAAAAATCATGGTATGGCACCATGGAGTACATTGAAGAAGACATCTATTTATTCACGGTGAAGTTATTGTCCAGACATTAGGAAAACACTTGTTTGTAACCCCTTTAAGGTCTTTCACTCCTTAAAGGTTTAAATCTAAACTCCCAAAATCAATTCAAGTATGACCATAGTGGTAGAGATTTTATCGAACAATACTGTAAATATCCGTCTTCTTTTACTGGACTTAGTAGTTAAAAATTCTATGAAAAACTTGTTTTGGCCCCATTTTGGCTTTTATTCCCAAAATCTTAGGGCCATTCTTCCTTAATTCAATACTGACCGTGCCATATCATTATATGACTGCAAATTTTTTGTCGTCATATATAAAAAGCTTTACAGAGCGCAGCTTCATATGGCTGCATTGGTCAAACCCTGAACAGTTGGGCAAGAGTGGACACTATATTAGTTTTTGACACAATTAAGCACAGGGACTTACAATTCAATATGGACACAACTGGTTTTGACACTTCAGTACACAATATTTGAAATTCAAACAAAAGTTTTCATAATTAAAGTCCAGATCTTGGGGTGTGATCCCTTGGACCCCTTATAACCTGAAAACTATAAGAGATAGCTGTAATCTGATTAAAAATGCAGGCAGTGATTTTCATAAGGGATCCAATAAAAACATTTTTTTAATCAAACCAAAAATAAAAAAGCTAATTTTTGGGATGTGACCCCTTAGACCCCTTATAACTTGAAAGAGGTAAGGGATGTCTGAAATTAGATTAAATAATGCTGGGATGAATTTTCATTAAGGAAAAAAAAATAAAATTGAAATTTGACTAAAAAAATAAAAAAGCTGATTTTTTTTTGGTGGTTTTGGCCCCTTTGACCACCAATTCAAAAGCCACACGAGATATCTGAAATTTAATTTGAAAAAAAAACCAGGCACAGATTTTCATATGGAATCCAATAAAGAATTTTTAGCTCACCTGGCCAGGCCATGTGAGCTATTTCCATTACTTGGTGTCCGTCGTCGTCGTTGTCCGTCATCGTCAACAATTATACAAAACTCTTCTCCTCTTACACTACTTGACCAATTGAAACAAACTTGGTATGAATGTTCCTTGGGGTATCCTGCATAGGACTGATGTGGGGATTTTTGATTCGTCGAAAAAACTGGTCACTGTTACTAAAAATAAAACATATGGGTCAGACAGTAGTTTTTCACAGATATCTCCAAAACTGTTACGGGTTATCCAAATTCTTTTAATAGCTGAAATGAGCCATATTATTAGGACTACAAAAGCCTTCAGACTCCTTGTAAGAGTTATTGCCCTTGAAAGGGGAAACATGACTTTTTATTTTAATAGTTTTCAGTCTATATCTTTAAATATATAGATAGATATATGATAGATTAAAAGAAAATTTCAATTGTTGAAAGATCTTGTGATAGTCCTATCAAAGACTTCTTGTGTCCAAATTGTTGGACAACTTCTTGTTTAATTTATTGCTTTTGAAAGGCAAAATTCAACAAGGTGAACGATTCAGGCTCCTGGGATCCTCTTGTTTAAAATCAGACCAAAAATAAATCAGTCTATTTTTTTAAGGTGTGGCCCCTTTGAAAAAAACAATGTAAAACACATCAAATCTGCTGATGCAGTAGTTTACCAGAATTAAGTAAGGAACACAATAGAAAAGGAATTATCAAAATCAGGAGAAAAATAAACATCCTACATTGGTTTTGATAAAACACCAATTTTTACCCTTTTTTGGCCTTTTTTCTAAATCTCTAGGGGCCACAAAATTCAAAGTTAATAGGAACCTTCCTTTAGTGGTTAGTAAAATCTTACAAAAATTTCTTAACAGTTGGTCAACCACAACTAAATTTTACGACAACAGTGCCATATCAATATACAACATGGTAGTATTTAAAGTAATGAAGCAAGGTTAAGAAAGTGTAAAAAAAAATTGTTGTATAGTGATCTGCATTGGAAAACAAATGGTGGGTGATTTTTATTTGCATGATTTTTAGATGAACCTTTACTTAAAAGAATTTAATTCTCTGTTGCAGACTATACTATCCACCCAACAGTCCTCAGATTGGTTTGTTACTGATGAAGCAGGGAAAGATTCAACTTTACAGGGCAATGGTGAAGGAGGCAATGTTGTCTCTTCAGCAGGCTGAAAAGATTATACAACTAACACATGGCAGAGATCATTCATTGTACAGTGATATGTCAGAACTAATTGATCAGTGCAGGGAAGAAATGAGAGTTTCACTAGAATTTAGTAATCAATAAAACTTGGAAGCATATTTATTTGTTTGTGAACAGAATTTCAGTTTGCTTCAGTGGGAATTGGGCATAATGGTTTACTTCAGTCTACAATTCACTTAATTGGTCAGTTTTCTCAGGAGCCATTTCACAGCTATTGAATTGATCTACTCTGACTTTTAACACACACGTATAAGTTCGTGTGAGGCTATAAAGACTGTAAACGTATTAATTCTCGTGGTTTCTGAAAGTCAACATGTTCAAGGGTATTAATTTTCCCGGTTTTCAAGATTGAAAAAATAAAGTTTTTCAATCGTCTCTGCAGTATGTGGTTCCAATTTTGATCAGTTATTTTACCGTCAATATTTCAATAAATTAAAATAAATTAATAGCGGCCGTTAATACGACATAAACAAATTGACAAGTCTACATGTATAGTTTCTTCTGGCCATTTCAATCTAATAGTGTATTCTTATTCAAAAGATAAAAGAACTCACTTAATTGCCCAAGCCGTAGCTTATTGTAGGGATGAACTATTGACACTTTAATTGCATGTTTACGGAATAACTTTTTATTGACAGTTATCAGTGTGTGTATTTAAAGGTAATCTTTTATCGGTAATTACCTGTAGTGTGTGTTTGATACTTACATTTTGTTTTTGTTAATAGAATGTTTGCACAATATTGATTTCTGTTCTTTGATGTGACAGGTACTCTATGGCCATTGATACAATTCATTATGTAAATAAGATTATGAATTTAGAAATTATTACCCACATGCTTTTACTGTATACATTTTTACAATAGTCTTAGTGTAAATTCATACTTGATTGCATTGAATGATATGACCCTTACACAAAATGATGTTCTATTCAAAATTGTGGAAACCATAATACAATGGTCAAAAGGCTTAGTAATTTGAATATATTTTCGCGGGTACTAATTATCGCGTTCTTGAGGCAACTGCGAAAATTAATACATTTACAGTATGACAAATCTGATAGAGAATTTTAAGGTCTGTTTTATTTTCTACATGGAAATATATTTAAGCAAACCATTTAGAATCAGGTTCAATGTTTTTATATTGATAGTGTGTATTAAATATATAGAAACTTATCTAACATGCTTTGTTGACATTTCCTGATTTCATCTTATTCCAGGAAAAAATCTTTGGAACATTTTATTATACCCTACCACCTATAGAATTAAAATAAAATGTTCATAGCAATGTATTACTTTGTATGCCCCACCCATACAATTTTTGTTTAAACTAGAGGCTCAAGAGAACCTGAATCGCTCACCTGGTTAACCATTTGCTTATTTGAAAAACTTGAGGAATGAGACATGCTAAGTTAAAATCAACTAAATTGTCAAATGCAGGAAATGCTTTTCATAGCATTTTCATGACCTGGACCAGAATTTTGCTAAAGGCATCAGTTTTTGAATTTTTTTCAAAAACCTGTCTTATGACACCTAAGTTCCATTTTTAGTATAGGCAGCCATATCTATTCACGTATTAAAAATCACAAGTCATTTTGAGCACAATACACTAAAGAACTATTATGCTTATTTTCATTCAATGATCTTAAATGGTTTTAAGAAGATTTTTAAAGTTGTACATGTGAAAAAAAGACAACAAAAAAACTGTTTCAGGGGTTTTAACTCCTACATTAGTCAATGAATGGTTTTGAAAATTTCAGCATAGGTCCTTCTCATGATGCTTAACAATTTTACCCTGCCAGAAATTTGGTAAAGACAACGGTTTTTGAGTTATTTGCAAAAAACTGCCATCTGACCCCTATGGTCTATTTTCAGTAGTGGCGACCATGTTTTTTCATTAATCAACAATCCAAACGGTCAATTTGTGTGGGATACCCTAAGGAACATATATGCCAACTTTCATTGAATTCTGTGCAATGGATTTTGAGAAGATTTTCAAAGTTGCACATGCGAAAATACAAAAAAAACTTTCAGGGGCCATAACTCCTACATCAGTTGTCCAATTGTTTTGAAAATTTCAGCATAGGTCCATCTAATGATGCTGAACAATATTACCCCACCAGAAACTTGCTAAAGGCAATGGTTTTTGAGTTATTTGCAAAAAACTGCAATCTGACCCCTATGTTCTATTTTTAGTAACAGCGGCCATGTTATTTCATGGATAAAAAATCCCAACAGTCATTTTGTGCAGAACACCCTAAGAAACAATCATGCCAAGTTTAAAACCTGTCAGAAGTGGAGAAGATTTTTTAAATCTGTCAACGACGACGAGGGACGCCAAGCTCACCTGGCCTTTGGACAGGTGAGGTAAAAAGTGCTGTCCAACCCCCTATACATTTTTTTTCAGGAATGCCCTTAAATTTCACAAGTATTGAACGAAAGAAACAAGACATCAATAGATAACTTTTATTATTTTTCTCATGAGATTTTTCAATGTTTTTTTATGTCAATGGTTAAGATTGGTTTACATGGTATTACAATATTTCTATAACAATATGTGTTTCACACAAGATCTGTTGACAGTATCAAAAATATGTCTAGAAATACAAGAGAGAAAACTTTGTTTAATATATTACAGATTTATGCATTCTGAAGATTGATACACTTGATTATATAGTCAACACACTTCAATTCTTTTATATCTATTTCTTAACAGCAGTTTAATTTTTTTTGTTCGACAACAAAGCAATCTTTTCCTCTTCAACCAAAATATGTAAAAGCTTTCAATTTCTTTGTTGACACTAAATTACTTTAAATAAACAAAATTAATTCAACATTTTCATTTCATCCCTATCCTTATTATCTAAATTTAGTACGGGAAATTTTCAGTTCTTTTCTTCTCAAAACAATCTCTTCAGTCCCTTTCTCTTCCATAATGCATCTATATATGTATGCGTGAATATCACACAAATTGAACAATGAAAAAAACATACACCATATTGCACATTATCAAGCAAAAAGAATAAGAAAAAAAACATAAAAACAAAATAAAACAATTAACAATGGAAGGTTTTTTTTTGTACTTTGTATCCTGGCATCTCAGCTCAGACTTTAAAACATACAATGATAATAAAATACCTCATTAAATCATGTATGCATTTAAACTCACAAAAATCATACCATATATATATCTTATATCTATATTGATAGGTATAAATGTACTTCTTTGTCTTCAATACTCTAATATTAAAATACTTCATAATTCATTTAATTAACTATTTCCACAGAACTTTTTTTTAAATTGTAAGTAGTTTCATTAGAAAAGATATCTTGAGTTGACTTAGGTGAACAATGAAGCTATAACATGTTACTTCTCCTACCCTTTACATCTCCTGAACACAAAGAAAGCACACAATGAAATAGCACTACAAATCTCAGCAGATAGTCCTCCATAAAGCACCATAATCAACTGAGTATTACAAAAACATGTCAAGAAAATGGCTGGTTTCCTTTTTAGGAAAAAATAATACCACAGAAATTTGGTCCAATAAAATAAATTGAAATTATGCCAATATTTGATCTCCTATAACAGACAGATATCAGTTAAACAGACACATGACTATTTTACATGTCAGCTTTTGAGTAAATACTCTGTAAGGTTTGAATCACAAATTAAAGGCAACTTGAAAGAAATTTCTCCTATTACAATTGAAACTGAATTTGATATTCAAATACTATTGTTGTGATTACTCTTAGGCTCAAAAGAGTGTTCAATGAGATTGTCATCTATCATAAATCAGGAGTTAGTCAATATATTAGGACATTTCTATCTCAGGCTTAGAACTAAAAATTCTAACTACAGACTAAACCTACTAACATATATTATACAGTGTCTCAAAATAAACTATAGTGAACAGTTGTAAATATCAACCCCAAATTATTACAGGTCTACAATGTTTACACTTTATAAGACTTCTTGTGATATTGATGTGTATGGCATGAACTTCCCTTCAACACATATTACAAAACATAATAGCAAAATAAAACTGACATCCCCAAAGCTTCCATAAATATTGCATAGCATGTGATCATTGTATCATTCTATTTTCCACTATATGGCTTATGTTAAACATATACAGTTTATAGGGCATTAGTTAGAAATAGAATACTTCAGGTATCTCTTAGAAATAGATTGAATACCTCAGGTATCTCTTAGAAATAGATAGAATACTTCAGGTATCTCTTAGAAATAGAAAGAATAGTTCAGGTATCTCTTAGAAATAGATAGAATATCTCAGGTATCTTTTAGAAATAGATTAACTAGTTCAAGTATCTCTTAGAAATAGAATACTTCAGGTATGTCTTAGAAATAGAAAGAATAGTTCAGGTATCTCTTAGAAATAGAATATCTCAGGTATCTTTTAGAAATAGACAGAATACTTCAGGTATCTTTTAGAAATAGATTAACTAGTTCAGGTATCTCTTAGAAATAGAATACTTCAGGTATCTCTTAGAAATAGAATACTTCAAGTATCTCTTAGAAATAGAATAGTTCAGGTATCTCTTAGAAATAGATAGAATAGTTAAGGTATCTCTTAGAAATAGATAGAATACTTCAGGTATCTCTTAGAAATAGATTGAATATCTCAGGTATCTCTTAGAAATACATTGAATATCTCAGGTATCTCTTAGAAATAAAAAAAATCAGAGTAGAAATGGGGAAAGTATGAAATATCCATGGACACACTTAAGAATTTTTTCTCTCACAAACTAATCAAAATTTGAAGCTTTAAGTATGACCCTTTATTACAAAGCCTTTCTCAATACAATAGACAGAAGGTATATGACTGACTATAAGAACTTGATGTCAAGAAAATACCTTGTTTAAATAATAATGAAATTACGTCACATGATCAAATACAATAACGTTGACAGAGAAGTATAAAACTAAAGGATCAGCATCTTATCAGGAATTGGATGGCTTTCCTCAAAATCTACATACGAAACAGTCAAAAAAGCTTGTGGAGTTTGTTAAAAAAAAAAACAGATAAATAAAAGAGGGGCTTTTATTTACAACATGTAGGTTTTGATATAACAATTCTGTTGAAAAGCCCACTAGAACTTGTATAATAAAAACACTTGAACAGTATGGCTGAATGTGTTATCAGATTTCCAGATTCTGATCCCTAGTTTTACACATCCTGGACATAAACAGTAATTATACTGGCAATAGATAAAATAATTAAATATACTGGCAATGTCATCATTCATAGATAAAGCAGTTAGAAGAAATATAAAAGACTTGTCAGATTAACAGTCAAATTCATAAAAATAACATTAAATGTTCAACAAGAAACTTCTTTGAAATGTCTCATTTTTCAAGGTTATAAAAGTTTACATGACTTACAATTCTCGAGTAAAACTTCATAGTAAACAGAAAACAATGATGAAATGATAAAATCTCGTTTACATTTTAATGTAAAAGCACTGACTTCAATATTTGATGATAGCAAATCTTTAATATATCTAAAACCTGCTTTAACTCTTACTTAGAGGCATGAAATAGCCAATGATATCTAATGTGTTACATAGTCCATAGCTATCAATCAGTTTCAACAGACTGAGTATTGTTTCTATGGCAACCCTGACAAGATCCATCATCACATTTTTGGCAAACATTTTGGCACAGATTGGGTGAAATGTCCACAGAACTGTGGCCAGTAAGCATTAACCATCAATGGCAAACACAAGCTCTCAATCAAATGACATCAGGTTGGCAGGTGTCTGAAATTATATATTAACGAACATTTTATTTCTTTTCAGAAATTTGAAATGTGTTGGATGAATTTGTGTGTATTTAGAGTATTCATTAGACATCATGTTTTGGGCTTAAGTATATATATATATATATTGTCTTTTAATTAAGGCCGCTATAAGCTGCTTTTTCATGTCCTGCCAACTAAGTAAGATTTCTTTGTCTTCTTGTCCATTAAACCAGAAGTCAAGTAAACGCAGCACTTTTTGCCGACTATAGTGACTGCCTGTTTTCTCTCATTAACTAGAGTCTATATCTACCTGTGGCTGAAACCGGTTGGTAGCTTCACTTAAGTGTCGACACCACATCAATGCTTGGGACTGACTTCCTGATCGGAATTTATACACATTGCCTGTTTATAATATAAAGGGATTAATATAGATATACAGTGATACATCATAAGTTGGTAGTAACTTTATCATAAACAAATTTAGAATCAACTTGTGTAATAAATGATATACATTTCTGTTATTAAGAACAGACATCATTATTCTCCACAACTATTCCTCAATTTGTAAAATCGGCTATGATAAGCTTCAATTCCTTGTCATCCCAAGATCCCAAATTTTCATTGTTTGGAGTACATGAATACATATTGCATCACTCACATTAAATAAAAAGGAACCCTCTCATCTAGTACAGACTTTTCAAATATTTTTGGGGGGATCAAAATGTTCAAGCCGAAACAAGGTCTGCATTTAACTCCGGCACTATATTTGTATTCATTCAAACTGATGTATTCAACGGGTCATAGTTTTCCTTTCCTCGTTTGTCTACCCCGGACTTGACTTTATATGAGCAACTCGGCAGGTGTTTCTAGAAAAGCAGAGGACGCTTACCCTACCGGTGCACCTGGTCCATGCTCCCAGTTTTTAGTGGAGTCCGAGTTGCTCATTTACTTTTGTTACTTTGTATGATTTTAGTTACTTTATGTTCTTTGTTGTGAATGTCTGTTTTCCATGTCTGGTCTTTGTCCCTGGATTACATTCTTTTGATTACTGCTATAACCTTGGTTCCCTTAATTACTCTTTCTACCATAAAATGTTTTCGGTCTCCTTTTTTCTTTCATGAAAAGATTTCTTTACCTAAATCTTTTAATTACTTCCAATCATGAGTTTCAAAGTCAACAGTTCTGTACTTTAAACTGTGGAACATAAGGTACAAAAAAGCTACAATTCTCTGATTTTTTTCTGGTATTTTATAATGGACTTGTGACTATACCTTTAACAGGATCTGTGAGCTGGAATGCATCTGGTTGTAGAGGATTGTCTCCCATTACCACCATCCAACCAACCACTGATGTCATCTTTGTAGGACTTGTCTTGAACTGTAATCAAGGTAACATGATCTTATTATCTCCCTTTGAATACATTTCCATCATAGTCTTATCTAAAACTAGGACAGCAAGTTAAATGTAATATTCACATAATTTGCAATACTTAAGTTAGCAAATACAATTTACTTACACAATTTCTATCTGACCCTCGTAACGTCTTTGCGGGATAATATAATAATGAAGTTCCCCATAATGCTACCCAATACCGTGTCCAAGATGCCACCTACAATACACAACAATAAAATGTATAACCTCAACTCAAATCCCTTTGTAATTGAAAAATTTGGTTAACACATGCAATTATACAAAACTTGGACATTCTAACTATATATGTACAAAGATACAGGGGATATAGTGATGTACAAGTATAAAAGGGAAGTTATGTGTTGTTACAGCCTACAATTCTGAAAAAACAATACATCTGGATGTACATTAGGAAATAGTTACAAGTAGTGCAATGTCATATGAATGTCTCAGAAACAATGATGTTTATACTTGAAAAAAAAATCGGAGAACATTCTTACAGCCTTAACATTGACTATAACTTAACTTAAATTGAAAATAGCAAAATGTCAGAATTTTACCATCTTAATTAGATATTCTGGTGCTTACCGTTGGTTTTTTACCATCTTTTAAGACAGTTCGTCTCCGTAAACAACCCTCACATGTAAAGTTTTGTCTGTATTGGTTAAGTTGTTCATCAGAATCTCGCCATTGTCTAAAGTTGGAAGTAAAAATAATCATTAAGCACAATCATCAAAAAATATTTAAATAAATCATATTCTGAGAATGACAGAAGACAAGGAAATAAAATAACTATGTCAAGGCATTCACAAGTGGTTGACTCATATACAAATTATAGAAATGTACAAAAAGTCAAATCAGACAGAAAAAAAGCTTTCTGACCTTTTGTCATAATGTGCAACTTAGTAACGAACAATTATCTAGAATTCTTAACAAATATATATGTACTTACGAGTTTCTTACAGGCCAGAATGTTTCCTGGTCAGTAGAGTTGGTATCTGCAGTGTCAGCACTCTCTGTAACACAGTATAAAGTTGACATTAAATTCATTAATTAGATAGATATTTTATCTTTTTATCCAAATAATCAATCTGCAAGACTGTCTTTTCAAAATGAGGTGAGTCCATGTAATACAAGGACATGAAAGTATTAAAAGCTGTGTGTAGAACCTACCAGAGTATCTACCAGCTATTGAACCATCACTGGAGGCACATGGTGATTCTTCTAACACACTATCATCTAACAGATGTCTAATGCCTTGTATGTATGGCGCTGTAGCTTTACTGGGAAGGCTGTAACTCTTATCTACTGCTGGTCGATGACAACTCAGGAAACTGGAATGGAATAAAGTCATTCTTTACATATATAGCAATGTAATTTGTAAATAAAAATAATTCCATACACTCAGTAAAAAAAGTTGGCAAAACAGTGCAAGCTTAATCCTGCATCAAAAGTTAACTGCAACCTCTGGAAGGCTTATTATGCTAAAGTGAAATAAATAAATTAGTCATTTGTTCATTTCTACTAAACTATTTTCCTACAATAATCTTTATGTTGTATAGGACAAACATAATCTTTATTTTCTAATAGTTTTCATGTACAATCTACTTAGCATCTTATTATGAAACTATGAAACCATTAAAAGTTGTTAAATCTTACTGAATAGTTTTTACTCATAGATTTTATATAAAATCAATGTTTTTTTTTACATACTTAGCACTTAAACTTTTGGTTTTTCTGTGTGAAGGACCATTCTTGGTAAGACCAGCACATGATGTTAACACATTCCTTGGCTCAGTTGCTGGAGAGGGTGGAGCTACCATAATCTGGACCTCCTCCCTTGATGATGACAAGTTATCACTCATTGGCTGTTCCACTTTGAGTGACAGTCTACAAAGAATCATAAGATGACACTCACTAGTTACTTAATTATCAATTTACAATTCAAAATCATATTTGTTTTTGTATTAGTGGATCACATGGTGTATTATCTATAATAACAATCACCCTAAGTGAAGAAAGTATCAGACCTAACTATTTTCTTATTTTACTTAAGAAATACTTTCATCTTAATATACCAGTTTCAGCAATTCACTTTCCATTACTCTTAATGACAGAAATTTTTATTATCAGCTCACTGCATACTTCCTTTAACACCACTTCATCAATTTCCAATGAACTGGCTGTGAATTCACAGATAAAAAGAACTAAACCTTAATTTAAAAGTCAAGAGGGGATGCACCACCAGTTTACAATGTGCAATCACATGATATGAGACTTGCTATTATACTATAGAAACCATAATTACTTCCCATCAGTGCCAATATCTCCCCTTACTTACTTATTTCCCTTCAGTGCCTATATCTCCCCTTACTTATTTCTCTTCAGTGCCAATATCTCCCCATACTTACCTATTTCCTATCAGTGCCGATATCTCCCCTTACTTACTTATTTCCCTTCAGTGCCAATATCTCCCCATACTTACCTATTTCCTATCAGTGCCAATATCTCCCCTTACTTACTTATTTCTCTTCAGTGCCAATATCTCCCCTTACTTACTTATTTCTCTTCAGTACCAATATCTACTTACTTGTAGTTATCATCTTCTACAAACTTCTGTAATTCTTCTATATATCTACTTGACTTTAAATAGTTCTGTACATACTGTAAAACTTGTAAGTCTGAAAATAGAAAGGGTTTATTAAAATTTAAGAAGTTTAGTCTTAAAACACAGTTACAAACCAGTGTTTTACTCTCAGTACCTTTTTATTATAGAAAGTCCCCATAATGACTAACAGTATCAATTAAACCCATGACCTTAAATTTCAGTTTGACAGGAAGTGACCAGCTGTGCTAATCGTGTGATGCAAAAATTAATGCTTAAAATGTAGGACAACTCAGCAAACAGACAAGTCATCCAAGGTCAAACAACTTATGACACAGGGCATATATATTGAAAAGGCCTTCTTAACTTATAAGTCTTCACGCTTAAGCAGTAGTCCGAGGCCCAAGGCTTGTCAAAATGGAGGTGGGCCTTTAAAATCAACTACTACAGGCCAACAGTCACAATATAAAAATATCTGAAAAACGTATTCCAGGCCTGTGAACTGGAAAGTTAGTTATGAAGACAGCTTTAACTTAGTCCTCTCACAGGTTATGTTTGTTTCACATTACAACAACATTGAGAAAGATTTCTTTTATATAATAACACATGATTTTACCATAGTTAGATTGTTGGAAATCAGCTATTACTCTCAGTATATTATTCATCTGGTTTCGTCGAGGATGGCTTTCTAATCCACCAGAATGGGGATGAGCTACGTCTATATAAATCAAGTCCGATAAATATAAACCTGAAAACATAAAGTGAAAAATATCCATTTTTCCTCTCGGCAACTAAAAACCAACATCAATGCCAAGTTTTGGTAGAACTGTGATATAAACATAAATCTCAGTTTAAACATTTGAATTTACAATATTTTATTATTTTGCTCAAATGAACCACACAAAAAAGAGTCAACAATTTTTTTTTCTTCTAAAATGTGGTTTCCTCCCTTTACACACAGGTAATGATGTAAACAAGTGTAGCAAAACGTGATGTAAACAAAGATGTGAATTAAATGAAACATGAAAACTTAATGACATGTCCCTGGCATTAACAATTAACCAAGATTTGAAGGAATTTTGATGATGTTACCACTGATAAATCGTTGATCATTTTATCATATTTGTGCCAAAAAAATGTGATAGGTGAGATGCCATCATTTACCTACTACGTATACGCTGACTTGAAAAGAAGCTGTCTACTGAATTTTAAATATGAATTTATAGTATCTATGAAAACTACCTTCGGTGGAATATCGAAGTGCAGCTATGTATTATACTGAAATGGGAACAAAAAACTATCAAAGTTGACTGGTAGAATTAATGTGCATTATACTGAAGTGTGAACAAAAATTCTCTTTTGATGTATTCAAGTTTCAAATGTACCAGAACTATTTTTTTCATTTATTTCTAAAGAACTTGAGCTATTTTCACTTCACTGACTTCTTTGATACAGGAAGATAATCATACCTAAATATGGAATACAGGGTAACTTGACATTCTCCATGTAATCTCGTAATCGTTGTCTGTTGTTGTTCTCAGAAAATAAATCAGCAATTTTTTCGTATACAGCTTTATCCTTTCTGGAAAGTTTCTGTAAAATATAAATGATAATGAAAAATATATATGTACTACCTGTTAACAAAGATAATGGTAATAATCTGATCTAATTCCAATTTATTGTCAATAGTTTATTTCTAATATTACATAGCTATACTTACAACTGATTATTTTATGAAAAACAGTTTTTCTATTTTTTATAGTACCAATGACAATAAAGAGTTCAATTATCATATTTTTTTTAAAATGCATGACATAAAATTTGCTTGAAAACTAAACAAAAAAAAAAACCAAACAAACAAACAAAAAAAACAACTATCAGCATGGTTTTTTTTTTTTAAATCTATTAACAAAAGTTACTAATACGTCTAAAATATAAAACTGTCTTCATCATTTTCTTGTCTATAATTTTGATTCTATAATCAATGTTGTTTTTCTTTGATGTTCTAGTTCCAAGTTTTTACCATTAAATTTCTCATGAAGTAAATATATGAACTTTAATATCCAGTTTACACATGCTTCTATTATTGCAGTATATCAATTAAAAGGGTTTAGCTATTAATTTCACAGAAGTTGTTTAAAGTTTCTATGTCAATATTACATGCAATACACAGTATCCTGAGTTCCCTATTTGTAGCTGTGATGTAACAATAACTAATTGATACCACCAAGGAATGATGGAGAGACTCAAAACAGTTTACTATTTACTGAAGTAAATGTTGCATGAAAATGATTTCTCTGTTCAATGCATCTCAATAGACAAGTATTTAAGTAATGGCAAGTCTCCCATAAACTAGATTACCCTTATCTTGCTGTGCTCTCTCCAAGTTTTCTGGCTTACCCAGCTTATAATATAACAATTTATGACATGGAAGTATGTAGAAAAGTTTGACCTAAGTGCACTAGAAAGGACGTTCTAGGTAATGTTAACTCTACATTAGAGTGAGACATCTACAGAATTCAACAAACTAAGGTAAAGCTAGGGGAAAATATCCTAATAAGGTTGGATTGTCCACTTTTTTCCTTATTGTACTATTCAAACAATGGGCAATGTCTCAGTAATACATTCTCTAAGACCGGAAATCAGTTTTTTGCTGTAAGGCCAAACAAATAATAGTCTTGTTTCCTACTATACAAGCAAAAGACAAAAAGATAGGGAAATTATTTTACTTCTCAATAACATTTTACATTGAGTTAATGGGTAAACAATCTAGACTTTAACAGTACTTGAGCCAAAATGGTCATAAAATGTTCAGGGCCAGCGAAAAAAAAAAAATAATAAGGGTAGGTAGGGTAGCAGAAAACAGACATTATCTTTTTTGCCTAAGCAAGGTTTAAGGCTCTGCTGATTAACTGAAATGGTATACAATAGATTAAATCTTAATTAACTTTTCTAGCCTCCCTTTTCAGAAGCTCTTTCTTCCCAAAATTCTCTACAACTTCAGCTTTAAACAGCATTTAGCTTCCAATAACATTTTAACCCCCCCTGACCTATGACCTACATACTTAGTACTTACCATCCAAGTTTTGGATAATCTAAAAATAGCAGCACTCTGTAATGCAGATATGACAGCCATAACTGCATGTAAATTGTTTAAATCTAATAATCTCTGAAAAATAAAGGAAATCACATTATAAGATCCAAACAACAAGTTTCATTACATTATATCTATGGATGCCATGAATTCTATGGAACTTAGCTTTTTATTGGAAATGACAAACATTAGTGGAGTAAAACTCATTAAATATAAATGTAACTTTCTCACCTTCGCAATTTTAATAAAATGAGCTAAAACTTCAGATCTGGTATTTAAGGTCTGGCAATTTAATATCTCTCGCTGTACCCAAAAGTTTACCTGAAAAATAATCATAAGTAAATGATATGTATAGACAACTCAAGTAAAGGACTTTAAAAAATAAAGGAATTTAAGGTGGTTTGTAATAATCTTAAGTAAGAAATGAACATCTTTGCCAGTAAAAAAAAAAACCTAGCAGGGAGTCAATGCAGGTCTAACATTATGAAGTCACTCATCCTTTCATTACAGGCATGACATTACTAAGTCACTCCTCCCTTGGATGCAGGTTTGAAATCACTAAGTCACTCCTCCCTTCAATGCAGGTCTGACATTTTAAGTCAGTCCTCCCTTCAATACTATTTCAGCCATTTTATGTTATTGTTCTATAGTGTATTCAACCTGACAGTTGGGAGTTAATCTATTGGTTCTACATGAGAAAATGTCTTTTTGTGATTCCTGTGTCACTATAAACCTCCTACATCAGTATGTCACTATAAGTAATGAAGTTCTCTGGGAAATGTATATACACAACAGTGGGTCACTGTTTCCTAGGGTAATTATTTGAAGTCAATGTCACAGATTTTCTCAGGAGAAATTAAGCATTATAGTAATCCTGATCTATACATAAAAGTCTGGAGTATCAAAGATGTTTACAAATCCATCAATAATGTTATAACTCACTAAGTATAGCTTTTATTCTACAAGCCATTTAAGCATCACCTCTGTTGTCAGGGAGCATTATTAAACAGCATTTTTTACAGAGTCTTTATAGAAAATTCAAGACAGCAGCTAATAGTCTTGAAAAAAGAAGCTTGTAATATGGTATCTTATTATCTGGTAAAACCCACTTCACATTGGAGAACACATAGTGAAGTTTAAAAGTTCATAATATTTAATTCTTATCATGGCTGTCCCTAAGACTTTATTGAACAGTATTGAACTAATTTAATAATTCTCCTAGAGACCATGAATTCTCCCTCACACCTTAGAACTTACATGGTTAAAACGTCTGGTGAAAGCCACTACATTTGGAGCTTTAATCAATTTTTCCTTGGTTGTCCATGCACATGATGTCAATTCCTATAAAATAGAAAGTAATTTGATGTTACAATACTATTTAACTATTAAATGCACTTTAGAAATGTACAATGTATGTGGAAATCGGTACAATATGTTTGTGTTGTGGGCCCAAAAAATATCTTTGGCTCAGAATCAATCAATGTAGAATACAAAGATTCTTGGTCTTCATATAACACCTCAACAAAATTAACCATGGACATACTCCATACTCAGTGAAAAGCAGTATTTCTGAACACAAAAAGAACTGGATAACCTCTGTTTTGACACCTAAAGCATTGTATTTTGTCATTTATCACAATTCTGGGTTGACACTATATTAACATTTGAGTATTTTTCTCCCACACAGATGAGAAATGCTACACCTCCAGCTATTTTATCTTCTTAATAGAGAAAAACAATAACATATTTTTGCTACAAAATATGTAACAAATACAAGACAAAACTGATTATACTGACTGAATCAAGTAACATGGCAGAAAATTAATACAATAACAGACTGGATGACACGATAGTACTAACTGGGTACAAACCCTATAATCTAATACACAATACAAATACTAGTACTCAAAAATATTCTTTTTTTGTTTACCATATTTCTTTAATGTAATAGTTCAATGTCCTGGTAGCCCATTAAACATGTTGGATTATAAGCCAGTTGGATCTAATTGGCTTGAAATCAGAGAACCAGTTTTTAGATCCACTTCCTCTGTCAGATCAGACCAACATGATCTACAATTCAGACACTGTAATGTCATGCTGACATAACTCTGACTATGAGTGCCACTTCCCTAAACAGATAGTCAGGCATTTCTGCCACCTCCCATCAACTTATCAATCACCTACTCAAACTTTGTATTCCTTTGGTTTGATAGTGCCAGACATTTAAACAAAATTATGCTAATTTTCACTAAAATTTACATGACCAAAAAAAGACTGACCATGATGTGTCAAATTATGACAAATAAGTTTAGACAAGGTGATACAGATTATCTGACCCCCTGTAAGAATGAATTCTATCAGTCTTTAATAACTTTTGATTGTTGTCAGACAATACAGTCACAATGGAAAGTGACCTGGTTTTCCCCAAATTTTAACCAGGTTTTTCCGATGTCAGACTAAGTATGTCAGCTTTCACTTTACATTTAATCCACTTAATCAAACTAACACATAACAGGACCAAAGACCAAATAATTGACATTTTGTTTATGATACCAAAAAGGAAACAAAAGTTAGGTATTCAATAAAAACTGAATTAGAATCATGTGACACCCTGCTTGACCAACTCAGGCAACTGTAAACTTGACTGTTTTTGACATTCTGCTTTACCAATATTACCAACAAATAAAGATCAGCTGAGCTCCCCCTACATAATGCAGAAACAATTTAATTTGAACTTACATCAGGTTCAATGGACTGGAACACAGGAAGATCCATCAAAGTTATCTGACTCTGTAAACAAAACAACATTTATACAGGTGTGATAAATCTAATGTCTTTTGTGTTTGTTTGCCTTGTTTTATGTACCAAACTTTTCACACATGAACCATGCAAACTGAAACCTGCTGTTTAATTCACACCAAATAGTCAATATTTTGTCAGTATTTGTCATGTTTGTAGTCAGAACAATCTACCTTGTCTTAAGTGTTTTGTCATTCAATGAAATATTATTAATATCATATGATGGTTGCCTGAAGTCCCTCCCTTCATCTACTGCTCCTCCTCTCATTCTTTGACTAAAAACTTAAAGTTGGTTCCTTCCACCAGTTGGAAGTTTTTGTATATATTCTACCAACAGTCATATTTATCTGGAAAGACTATTACTAAGTGTTATGGTGTGTATGTAAATATTAAGCATCCCATGTATACATGTACATGATTTATCACACACTTTCTCATGTGTTTAATAATTTGTCAACTTAGTACACAGACTATTTACAATTACAAAAAAAAAAAACCAAATACATGTGTATGTACAAAATCTGGTATTCCAAAAACATATAGTGTCAACAAGCTAATGCTTCCTTGAAAAAATCATTTTATGAAAATGTTTGTAAACAAACCTATCACATGATCAATTGGTAAAGTCTACATTACACTGTAATAAAACATGTGACAAGATCATATCTGGCCTACTATTGTCATTATAAATACATGTACTTATACCTCATTGAATATAAATTGGACTCAGTCCAGAGAATTTGTTAGTACTTCAGTCTGATAATAAATAAGCATATGCATTACATGGAAAACTTGAACTGTTTTTTTTGAAAATGAAGTTGTTGTTACATTGTATATAATTGAATAGTGAAGGTTAAATTCATGCAGAAAAATGACTTCATTGGTCAATTTTTGAGAAAAAAAAAATGTTTAAATACTTCTTAGTTCTAACACAAAATTAAAACTATACAGTCTAACATGATTGTTTCATGGCAGTACAGATTGTAACATTCTTTTCCCATGATCTGATTCCTTTCATATCAGCATAGCAGAGCTTATACGATTCAGTGTTACTTAAGCTTTTCTCCAGCAGACTGCAGGTGTTTTAGGGAAATGCATTATACTGCACCTGGTAGGGCATGTTAAGTGAAGCCAGTTTTCATAAGGATTGATTGCAAGTTGAATATTCCCGTTTTATTCATATTTTCTTGTCTTTTTGTTGGTTTATTTTTTGTTGTTAGACATCTGTCAAGACAGGATTTGTTATATAGGGGTCATGGAGAGCTACACTCAGTGTCAGTACTTTTCCCTGCTATAGGGGACACAGAGAGCTGCACTTAGTGTCAGTCCTTTTCCCCGCTATAGGGGTCATGAAGAGCTATATTTAGTGTCAGTACTTTTGCATGCTAAAGGAGACATGGAGAGGTACATTCTGTGTCAGTACTTTTCCCTGCTATAGGTGTCATGGAGAGCTACACTTAGTGTCAGTACTTTTCCCTGCTATAGGGGTCACAGAGAGCTGCACTTAGTGTCTGTCAACCCTGCTGTAGGGTTATGGAGAGCTACATTTAGTGTCAGTACTTTTCCCTGCTATAGGGGTCATGAAGAGCTACACTTAGTGTCAGTCATCCCTGCTGTAGGGTCATGGAGAGCTATAGGGGTCATGGTGAGCTACATTTAGTGTCAGTCCTTTTCCTTGCTGTAGGGTCATGAAGAGCTAGTGTCAGTCCTTATCCTGGCAGAAGATGAAGCATTGCCCATTTGTGTTTATCATCTGGACATATATTGTCCTTGTTTAGTTTCATTGACATTTCTCCAAATCTGTGTAGGACTACTTTGTTGTATTTTGATTTCTGTAAATTTATACAGTAATGTCTCTTGTAAGATGACATATATACATTGTACATTCACAGTTATTCAACAAGACCAACACTTACAGCGAAATCATCAGGAGAAACCCGTAATACATCAAATACTACAGCATCAAAACTCTTTGTTGTCTGTGACTGCTTGTCGAGGGATTCCTCTGATCCTTGACTGGTTCCCTGTAATACAGATAATCACAGATATTGGAAAGGTAACAACACCTCTGACTTATATGTAATTAGACACTGCCAGAATCTTTAAGTGTTGAGTTGTAAGTGATTTTGTTGTACTTGAATGTAACACCCACTAAGGATCACATAGAATACTTGACTTTCCAAAATTGGATCACTGCTGAATTTCCCCTCCATTAATCTTGTTACCAAAAAAAGATTTCAAGTATCAATCCATAGCATGATATATACAATTCCAACAAGTGTCTGTCAATATAGAGGAATTATAGACCAATAAATATACTCTGTACTACTGTATGAGATTTTCTTTCCATGGTTAAGCCCTTTATTTTTCTGTTTTTAAACCTTCATTTATGTTAGGTTTGGATATTCATGCAAAAACAAGTTATAACAAGGTGTACGATTTATCAGATTTTGTATCCTGGACAGGCAATTTATTAATATGAGAAGGAAAACAATGTGAATGCAGCACAGCCTATCATTGACATTCTATTACAATGTGAATGCAGCACAGCCTATCATTGACATTCTATTACAATGTGAATGCAACACAGCCTATCAGTGACATTCTTTTACAAAAGACCTATTTCAACAAGACATTGGGAAGGAAATTTCCAAAAAGGTTCATTTTCAGAAGTATTCAAAGATGTTCATATTGTTTAAGAAACCATATTATTTTCTTTCAGATGAAGGGGCAATTTTTACCCAGAAAAAATAAATGGTCCATGGCCCTCCTCTTGCCTTCCCAACCTCCATTTCATCCATGAACACAGACTTTAGTATCCTAAAGGCAAATGTCAGTGAGAGCTGTCTAATGAGTTGTCTAGGGTAACTGAGATTAAAACCATTTAAACTATCTTGGAGTCACTTGAAATACGATACTTGTATTAGTAAACCATTTATTGAAAGGAAATTTGCTACCCCTATTTTAGATATCATAGCTATGATATTACACTACTAAGTTCAAAATGATTTAAAATAATGTACATGTGGGGGTATTTACAAATTTGTTAGAGTTATATTATCTCTAAAATATACATGTGGGCGACACAAACCATCCCATATACAATGAGAATAGGAATGGTGTTTATGTCAGAGACAACAACCCCATCGAAATGAAAATGTCAGCCACTCATTGATCTTCAATGAATGATGGAGAAATCCTCATACCACAAGGCAGGCTGCAGGTACCAGTATCGTATTGCATATCCCTGAGCGGGTGTACGTCAAAACATGGATGCCATAAAAATATAGTGCATTTTCTTTTTGCCTCTCTACAAACTAATGTTTTGTCAAAAGACATGAACAATGACTTAAAAAATAGAGCAAACATCACACTGTAAGATGAAGAACTTTTTTAAAAGAAAATCTAACATAATATCATAAAAATGTTCCACTGAAAAGGTTGGTTTGGTGAGTGCAAAACGAAAGTGAAAGTAGGGAAAATGGCTATTTATAGTTCAAGACCACTTTTCTGTCCAATCTTCGTGGACTCACCCTATTTTCTTTGCGGGAAATTATTTTTTCACATGTCCTTAGAAATGCTACATAAGTGAAAGTTTTATTGAATCAATTTACATATTTTTTAAAAAATCCAAAAAATATGCACTTCACTATAGAAGTCTATGGGAAAATTAATACGATACTGAGACCTGCAGCTGGCCTCAAAACATCATTATACACAGATACAGCGAAGGAGTTGCCCCTATATACTCAAGTAAAATATAAAATAGGTAAAAATGAAACAAGACAGAGGCCAGAAATTCCTGGCTTGGGACAGGCACCTAAAATGTGGCAGGGTTAAAATGGTCACAACCCTCCCTCTTTAAAATCTGGCCAGTGTACAAAAAATGTTACACAATTAAACATACCTAAAAATCAGTTCAAAAAGGTCAGAGTCCTTTGTTACAATGGAAATAAAGAAACTGAATATAAATTACAAAAATGTACAAACTATGGACTACTATAGGTAGCAGTTAACTGACATGTCAGCTCAGGACTAGTTACAAAAAGTTATGACCCCATTGTATGTACAATCGATCCCAATTCTTTCTGTGTGGGGTTGAGAATCACGGTACATCATAAGTCATACAATAAGGACACAACCCAAGCCATGCCAAAAACTGCTTTAAAAGATAGTGTTTTAATTTCTATGTAAAGACCCTATGACTATGAGCGAATCAATGTTAATAACAAAAAAATTAAACCTTTTACTCTGCAATATATGCAGAACACTGGTTGAATGCTGATCCATTAAGGAAAATATTTACCTAATACACCTGAGAAAATAATGCAGTGGTTATAATAAATGATTTATCTCAGACAAGTTTATTTATTTGACACTTTTGGTACCATATAATTCTTTCTTGTATGATAAAAAAAGTTTTTTTGTAGATACAGTGTTTGTGTTTTAAGTACATGTAGACTTACAGGGAATAAAATACTAAAATGTCAATTTAACTACCAAATACACTTCATTAGGTAACAGTCATTCAACAAAGGAAGACCAACTCCTGAAGTTAACACAAATATGCATGTCATAACAGCCAAAGCATTTTATTTGTACCCATTTTTTAAGAATGTTTTACCACATTACTTAAAGAAAGGTTGTTTACATAAGTATTTTCCAAAATATAAGGAACTGTACTATGTTGTAAGTAACAAGCAGGACCTATTGATAAGTTTTTTGGATTGATCTGCTTCCATCCCATTTTTACAACAGATCTTTAATAAAAATGTTTACACAGGCATTTAATACAAGACTATGCAATTCATTAAGTTGTATAATTCCCAAGCCAAACCCTTTTATCACTGAAATCAATATAAGAATGTGTTAAATCCTTGTCATAAGAAATAACATTTTGGGCAAACAGTTGCAATTGTTGGTGACCCTAAATTGGCAAATTTCCCTTCTTTACTTGCTTTGTGTACAACCCAAAGCCACAAATATTTTAACCTTATAGAGGTTCTGAACTAAACAAGGGACAAATGTAACTTTATTGTCACTGTGAAAGGCAATCATCCTAATACTGAAAACATACTGTTGTACAAAGCGTTGGGTAGGAAGACAAAATTATCTGAACCATTACAAGTTTTACTTTTATACAGAGTGCACCGAAAAGGTTTGGTACTGAAGCCATATACACTGTCAATAAAAGTACACTTGACCTTTCAATAGCATACCTCTCAGACACCAGAAGTGATAAGATATTTTAGTCCTTAACATTGGAGACATAAGGAGGATCAATGAAAGGTTTCTCTAGTAATCTCAGCTTTATTGCTACACTTGATTATAAATAACTGCTGTTTATAGGTAATCTGTTATAATTAACTTCTATCCTTATCCCTGTTAAGTGAAACCAATTCAGTACTTCAGTGCCTTATAAGAAGTATACCCATTGCTACATTTAGCAAAAATCTGTCTCATTCTATATTAGAATAGATCTAAGGAAAGATGGTGATAAACCAGAAGTTGATTTAATCAGCAAATATCATTAAATCTGTTGTTATCATTGCTAGATATTTTCAATTTCAGGCAAATGACATCATATTTCCAATGACAACAAAATATCAAATTGATATTTGACGTTAATTTGATGTCACCGATAAACAGAACAACACTGGTTTTGAGAGTCTCAACAGAATATCAGATCTTGCCCTTTCATTTCCGTCTCAATTTCCAAATTGCTGTTATTCTGTAATGCACAACAGTTGCTCCGCCTGTAACAGAGACAGAGTGCTTGCTGTTGTGGCATTAGATCTTACTTCATTCATGGGAGTCTTTTAAAGTTTAACTGAGTAACTCAATCCCCAACTTACATGCCAGATAACACACAAATATTAATAATGTACATTTTATGTTTATCTCTCCTTTGGCAGTCCAGGAGGACACATTCCAACATGCTCTAAACATGGTTACGATACAAATCTAACCTACATACAGATGCATGCCCTCAAAACAAAGACATTTAATTCTGTCAGTTTGACTAGTATTACACCAAATCATGTAAAACTTGTCTTAATGTTAAATTAACATGACCAAATGTAGAATTGATGAGAACAACATTAATTTCTTTCCTTTGAAGTTGACACGTAACATTTGATTATGTTCATTTTTAGATTAATGTTATAAGTTCACTCACATTACACCACAGAATCTAATAACATTAATGACCAAATTATGCAATGCAATCTGACAACCAATTCCCAAGTATTGGTCTACACACGATTTTATTTGTAATCAATCATATTTCTTCACACCATTGATCAAATATATTTTAATAATGAAATGGAAATAGCAGACTGAGTGAAATCAGGCAGCAAGGAAAACTGAATAGTGAAAAGGAAGTAAATAATGGAAGTAGGACAGCTGCGGCGTGAACTGCCATGTTACTGACTTATTTTTAATATCATATTGTACCATTACGATATAAATTTGAATGAGAGATATAGCACGAACATAATTGTATATAAACCTTACAGAACTGACTGCAGACTTAACCCTGACATCCTTGGTATAAATATACAAATTCATGTAACATCTTGTATATACTGCATTATTACTAAAGCTGCTAAATTCTCTATACATACATGTACAAGGCAATAGATCTTTATATTTTCTATGGGAGATTTTAAGAAGAGGGCTACAAAATGACATTATAGACAGTTAATACTTGATAGCCTTATCAGAATGAAAAAGGACATTAACCAAACATCAAAAACAATAGGCAGAAAGTTGTATAAAACCATCCCACTAATACACAACTAAGAATAGGGCATTCAGTGGTATCATGCCGCATAATGGTGAAAAAAGGGGGGATGGCAAAATGTTCAAAATGGCTTAACTCGAAAACTACATTATGGATTTTGCTGAAAATTAAACTTACAAATGTAAGTTGTATTTTATGGTACTAATTAAACAACTGTACAAAGTTTAAAAGAAAATTCTTTGGTCCATTCTCAAGTTATCATCTAGAAATTGTCAAATGAAGGACAGACAGATGGATGGCTGGAACACCAAACTTTTTGGAGGGTATCACATAATACCTGGCTCTGTGATGTGAGCAAAATGAGCAAAATTTGATTTGTGAATTTCACTACTTATTAATCAACCAACCCAGATTGTACAAACTGTATTCAACCTTAAAGAACATTTCACATGTGAAGATTTTAGAGCTCTTATCACCTAATGAAGTTTTTTTAACATTGTAGTCAGGGTGCAGTCACCATGCTGCACTGACATTCTAAGGTCACTAGAGCATTCACCTCAAACTGCTTAACATATGTAAGTCATTTCCCCACAAGTCACGGAGACACACTGAACCATATTAATATTGACAGCTTGACAAATCTAATGTAATAATTGCAAGTTCACCTGTGGTTTTGTGACCCTAATACATAAATCTGCCATTAACTATTACCTTGGTATAGGAGAGTAAATTTCACTGCCAATATTCAGGTAAAAAGCCTAGAGATTTTTGTAAAGACTAGAAAGTTAATTTGGAAAGACAGCAAGTGATATAAATCTTCAGAGAATCCAGGACTCTATCATCCCTTGTAAATCCTTTTTATTGGAAAAATTTGTCATTTTCATGTATAAAATTGACAAAAAATAATAAATAATGTCCTATCACCCCCATGCCTGGCTGACACCCCTCCTTTTTAAGGTGTCTGGATCTGCCCTTGTGCAGTATTCAGCATATCAAGACAGACAGTGCTCAGGGTACTAACAAATAGTCGATTCCACAAACATGCCAAAATCAAACCACAAATATGTATCAGTTCAGCCTTCCCTGAACCACAGGAATTGGGTATTTTTGGCTGTGACAAGTTTATTTTGATTATTAAATGTCACTGAATAAACAAGTTTTGCCATTAACAGTGAACTGTAAATAAAATCAAGCTTTAAAAAGCTGGCCATCTTCCCACAAGAAATGTCATTGCAAAGCTCAAATATACCACTAACTGTTAACATGAAACAAGAGAAGTTGAATTGCATCATGATATACCTTTAGACCAAAAGTTTGCTGTTTAAAAATAGTAAATGCCATGACTTTGTTTTTTGTTTTTATTTTTGTTATATGCCTGAGCTATTGCTCTCCAATACATTATAATGTTCTGTAATCTTGAACTTTCTTCATATTGAAACTAATACTACAAAGCCAGACTGAATTAAATTTTCTTGATCCACATCTAAACTAGTATTAAAATTAATAACAAAGCTTTCATTGACAATAGAAAATGTCTTACCATTGAATGTTCCATCACCTCTAAATATGTTTGGATTTTAATGACTATTTTTAGATTATCAGGAATATCTTGGTAAAGTTCCCACAATATACAAATAAAGCAACTGTTCTATTTTTATCACAATGACTTCAATATCACCTTTGTTTTCCCAGCTATGAAATGATCTGCTACAGAACCAACTGTTACAAGAATAACCTTGGTGTAGAACATGTTACCAATGTTTATCATTCGCTTTCCCTTTCTTTGTCCATCTATTTATAGAAGTCAACTTTCATTTTCAAACCTTTTCACGAATTCTAGTTATCCATTATCTCTAAATATGTTTTAATAGTTTCATTTACAGAACACAGAATGCAGACAAATTTTTTTTTCCTTTGTCTGATAACCTCAACATTAAGGAACTCCCTCCAAAAAATTTAAATGGCTAAAATTTGAAAAACATTGGGAAAAATCAATAAAAGTTCAAAGACTAAAAGGTCAGGGACAGAGTTTATGTACTTTACTAGCTGTATTCAAGTTCAATTAGCCTGAAATAATCTTCCTTTGTAAAGTAAAGGTTGAGGTTTAAAGATTTATATAACTTAAAAGAGAAATGGCAATGGTTGTGGTGTAATGTTCTGTTTGATGTTATATTATATACATCTTTCATTGGACAATGAATTACTGTTACATCACTGACTATAGTGAAAATTATATCTTATTTTACATCATTCACCTTTCTGGTCTATGATAACAATGTCATTAGTGAATTATTTATGTTCACTGACATATTGGATACTTTTTATACAAAAGAAAAATGAAAGGTAGACTGAAAAAAAAACCCAAAACTTTTGAAATAAAAATAACTTATTGAAGAAACTGGATTCATGGATTTATCATTGTATTCAGGCCTTTCATTATGATGCGGTACCAGGTACTTTTACCCTTCTAAACTACTGGAAGGTACCTCCAGAATTTTAAAATTTCATACATTTTTATTGAACAAAATGATGAAAAGTACCTCCTTCAAAACCAAAAGTACCTGCATTGTAAAAAAATAATGAAACCCCTGTGTATTAAGGTTACTAAAACTTATTCCTCTATGTAATCCATCAGAGCCTGTTTATTTTTATTCCTTTAACTTTACTTTGGTAAATTCTAAGTGGAGTGTTATTACAGTTTTTTTTTGGGTGGACACAAGTTTTTGTTAATATTGTTAATCATGAATCTTGTTAGAAATTTGTTAAACGTTGTAGCTAACTCTGGGAAAATTACATGACTGCATTCTTTTTTTTTTTAAACAATCAAGTTTTCATTTATATTTTACATCACTTTGTTTTTTTATCATATTGTTGTGGTAATGACTACAGTGATCACTCAGTAGATGTATGGAGAAGCTTACCTCAACGTCATGGTTTAATCCCATCCTTTAACTTAATATAACAATCCAAATAGTCCAATAAAAACTCACTAACATTCATAAAAACTCCTCTTTCAAAATGAAGATTTATGAAAAAACATATTTATACAAACAAAAACAAAATTCACATAAACTGTCAAATTTGTAAATGAACATTCTCAGCTGGTAATAGCACACCTTGGCAAGGTTAGTCTCAGGTAAAGTAAATAGAAATTTATGAAGTGTGACCCAGGATTGTCAAAAACACAGCCAGGGGCAGATAACTCAAGCTGGTCAAATAACAGATGTACCAGAGATTACTAAAGGTAAACAAAAGAAGAGATAATTGTTAAATGCCATCAGTCATAAATTATTCTGGACAATGTAATTGTAGAGTCACAGATCATGTCAGATATAAGGCTTCAATTAGATGATAAAATTGAGAATCAGGTTATTGGACCAAGTTTTCTAAATTAAACTTAGGGCAATTATGGTTGTTAAACAAGTAAAACATGTCATTCATAGAAATAACATTAATGATTACTACATAACTGTTTAATAATGATAGAGAAAAGGAATTCATTATGTATCATCACAGATATTTCTAAAAAGGAAAAAGAAACAAACAACACTAAAAAAAAAACCAGGGTTTTGTTAAAAAGAAAACTTGAAACTGAAACTCAATTACATGTATGTATATATCATTTCATTAAGATTTCTATAACATTTCTTGAATGAATTATGTTCTGGTTAATAAATGGAGAAACAGATGTTTAACTCAGCGACAAATCATTTTAATCTCAGTACAGGAAATATACAATAACAGATGTAAATATACCAAATCCTTAAAGTTATTATTTTTTTTCGATACAACTGCTGGTTGAATATAACATGATACATATACATGTAATGTAGGTAGGAAATTATATGGACCACCTCAATTTCAAATTCAGAACTAGGCGACATAATTTACCATAAGAACTTTGTGCATATTTTCTCTTTTTTTTTTAAATGACTGATCCAGAGTAATATAATATAAAATATAATATAGCAAACAGTTCTTACTACTTTGGGTCAAATTGCAGTATATGGACTGGTTGTTGCCCCAAAAAATTCAATGGACCCCAGCTATGCATCATTACATGTATTTTTTTTATTTTAGGCCACCAACTGGTCCATATATTGCCATATGATCCTCAGTATCATGAACTATTTTCTAACATTCCCTGTTGTACAGGTGAGCATATCACTTACCTTGTAAATTAACTTTTCATGAAATAGGAGAATTTTTTTCATTTAAGTAAATTTAACTGTATAATTTTTAGAATAAATTAATTAAAGTTTAACACTGAAAACAAAATTACAATAAGCCAACGTCATAAAATATGTTACAGTTATTACATAACCCATAAATCATTTGTTAATTAATTTTATTCTGGAGATAAAACCTAAGTAGGAAACCATGTCAGACAGATAACAGACTAAATCAATACAAATTATATTATTGATCAGGGGAAAATCCACTGGATTTCTTTTGGAATTTTCTACATATAATAAATGTGTCTTGGATTCAGCCACTAGGAGTCATTGCTGTCTAATACAACATTATTATACTATTTATCCCTGGCAAGAAAGTAAACACAAAATCTACAGATGTATAAATTAAATGTATGTAAGCAAATTAAGGTATCAGTAAAGACAATTTTGTACAGTACTGCAATTACTCAAATATTGCATTCTTTTATTACTTAGTTTAATTGGCACTGAAAGGTTATTGCGCAGATTCGCAAAGATAATCTGACATCTCATGTAAGTTATTGGATTTATAAAATTATACACACAATTCATTTATTATTCTAAAATAGTGATTCAGTTTTTTTTATTGTGTTTGTACCTGCCTATATTATACCATGTCACTGTGGTCAATAAATAAATCACAAACAAAATATTATCAAAATAAACAGGAAAAAAGTGATCCACCATCAAATACTACAATGCTTACTATAACACGAGATAGTCAAAGGGAGGTAATCTTTGTAAGAGGGAGACAACTCTTGCACCCCCTTCATATCTACTTACATCAGCTAAAGAATTCTGTGCTGTAACAAACTCTGTACTACTGTCACTCTCTAAAGTTTTACTGAATGATTTATCATCGTCTGGAGTCAGGATCCGATGAGGGATGTTCATCTTTCCACTATCCCTCCTGTAAGAAATCAAATGGTTTCTAAAGAAGTGGATATTACTAGCATAACACAATAAATATCTTCCTACAGAAAGAATGTGTAAAAGCTGAAATGAATTTTCCAATGAAGAGTAATAAGATAAGATATTAATTCAGTTACCCTAATTTTGATTTGTTTGAATAATCAGTGGTCCCTATACTAAATTAAGTCCTATGAAATGTCCTGTTATTCAGCTATCACCACTGAGGTCATGAAGTAAATTTTTTTTTCTTCCATTCAAATTACTCTCAAGTAAAACACTCAATGAACCACCTCCTTCATTCCCATTTCCTTGGACTTCACTGTTATCATAATGACGTAAACATTAATTCATTTATCATAAAAAATTGCTAAATATTTTGCCTATATACAGACAAGGCCTTGTACAATGTTTACAATTCATAAGAATAAGGCATGACATGCAAGAACAGAATTATACAATGAGTTACTAACTGATGAAGAGGTGACATGAAATTATCATGTCTAACGAAAAACATTTCAAAATATTTTTGATGCTGACTTTACATTTTCCATGTCCTACAAAGCAAACAATCAATAGACAGAAATCTAAAGAAAAGCACATTAACCATACAAGAGAGAACAAAAGACCCCAAAAACCTAGTGCCCTAGTAATCTCAGATTATCTAGAGATAATCCCCTACCACAGTATATGTGTCAAAGGTTATCACTAAAATGTGTAACTGTCAGATCTTGTCCTGTCATTTGGTCCACTTATCAGATCAGGTCTGCACCTTTTTGTGATAACCAAGTCCAGCAGTGGCTTAGCACTGGACAATTTATCAGATTAAATCAGTAGATTAAATACACCACATTGATTAACAAGCCAGCACAGTAAACTTACAACACATCATTTGGGAGAAGCCATGTGTCAGTACCCCCAACCCAACACACAAAATCAAAATGGGCACTGATAAATAAATGGTCATGTAATTAGTATATCATAATATTGGCACAATCTTATGAATCTACATGTACCCGTTAATCTAATTACATTTATCTACAATTAAGAAATACCTCAGATGAAACACTGACAATTAACAAGGTTGGACATTAATATCTATATTCTGCTAATTGGACATTTGGGCCCAGTTTTATAAAGAATTTCCTTAAATCCTACCTCAACTCAAGTTTCGACCAATCAAATCACTTAAAATTGAAGATTGGAAGAAAAGCTAAAAGATTTCAGGAAGATCTCAAATTGAGACTTTAAAATTAAACCTGGGCCTTAAATCCACTGCACTGTGGTCAAATATAGCAGGATACTAAAAAATTGTTGTCAAGGAGTAACCTGACTCATAGACAAACATAAAGATGATGAAGATGTCATGTTAAGTATACCTCCACTAATACAGGAAGTTGATATTGGACAGCAACCAAATGTCTAAATAAAGTCTTATACCAAATTTGAAATAAATCAGTCAAGATAATTGTGATGAAAATACAGATGGACAAGGTGATTCTACACTTGTTGAAAGGGGTATGATAACACCACTACTCGAATAGGTAAACCAGAACATTTTCTAGAATAAAGTGAAAAAGAGACCAGAGACACTGAATAAACTTTAGTCCACATATTAGGAGACAAAGTGTTGTGTTTAATGTGTAGTCCCTCATATTCCAGAACTACATTTAAATACTTATAATCAATGATAATTTGACACCAGAAGAAATGGCTTCTATAATTATCTAACTATTGTAATGTGTTACCCTATTATCATAGGTCATTGTCTGGCCAACTTAACATCTCAATTATCTTCTGTGCTTATTGACCTTTAACAGAAAAGCTGTTCAGAAAACAAAATGTTCTTAACCCTACAGGTACCAGAAGGTTTGAGCATTACAAGTCATTAAATTAAATAAATATTTTGGATGCATTACCATTCTCAATGAAGTACAGTCTGAAGTAAAAAAATGGGTGGATGTCCTATATGAACATGCCTCATAGGGCCTTAAATTTTGAAATAAAAACATCTTCTCTTATACATTAATATGGTGTAGGCAAATGCATTGCCTATAGAAGCAAGCATTGAGAGGTTGACCATTCTTGAATTTTTTCACTTTTTGGTCTGATTGTATACTAAGTCTAGAAATATAACAGTTCTCCATGGATAGCAGGAATATTTTTCATATAACCTGTGATGTACTGACACAACTGACAGCTTTTCAGAAATTTCAAATGTGATTACCTTCCCTATTTTAGAAAAGCTAAGCTTTGATTTGAATAATACAATCAGATCTATATTTTTTTCAAGGTGGGTTAGGCTTTTGTACATTAAGTGGAAAAGTGGAGAAATATGTGTACGTATCATTAAATTTTTCCAGAAAATATATTGTATGAAGCTAAAAAAAAAGAGACAGGAATGCACTGAAAACAAGAGTACTCATCCAATGAAAATAATTGCTAATAAATTTCCACTTATTGATCCTGATTAGTGTCCATTTTTTTTCTTGCTGCAGACTTTCCCTTTATACGTTCTACCAAACCCTGATGAACATCACTTAACAGAAGACCAATGTTTTTTTCCAGACAGACAGACAGACACACACACATATAGCTGTTTGGCTCACTTTGTGCTTTCTACTACTACATCTAGGATAGACGATATGACAAATTTGGTTTTTCTGATCAGTGAATAAATTTTAATATGATTTGTAATAAGCCACCTGATTGGTTGGTTCTCTTTGAAGAATTAAAGGTTTTCATATAAACAAATTCAGTGCTGTGATTATCGCTGAATGGTTCACAATCCACGATTCAAACGATCCTGAACTAACTAACATTTTGATTAAGGATCAAAGGATCAAATCTTTAACTTGGACTGAAATTGATTAGAAACATAAAGTTCTATGTGTTATTGTGCAGGTATATCCCCACTCATACAGGAAGTTAATATCCATCAGCACCAAAAATGACTTAAAAGTATGCCCTACCGATATGAAGCTACATCCCAAATTTGAATTCAATCTATCCATTGAAAGCAAAGATTTTTTGTGAAGTAATTTTCCCTATCATTTTATACACAGGAAAGTGACTAAGTCCCATGAAACAGAAATCAATAACCTTCAGTACCCAAAATGATTACAACATATGCCTCGCCTATATAAAGCTACACACCAAACTTGAAATCAAACCATCCATTTTGACAGACAGAATGGCAGATAGACAAGGCGATTCCAATAGACCATCCACTTTTTGAGTGGGGATATACATGTAATTAAAATTTAATTTTTCACCAAGTTAGCTTGCATTACCAACTTTGAGACACTGTTCATTAGCACAGCAAGTTTTGTGAAGTGTAAACAGTTCCAAAGAAGGTTACATCACATATTGTAATTTGGTACAAAGATTTAAAAACCAAACAAGTACTCAAAGAGGAAACTTTTTAGACTATGGAAGTCTTTTCATTTTTCAATGGAAATTTTGTTCAATGAAGTTATATATTTTCTGGAACTGTTTACAGGTTTCACTTCACCAGAAATGTTTCTAACAGATTTACAGTACTTTTTACCAGAAAAAAACAACGCTCTGACAAATTTTGTCTGCACTAAGGACATAATTATTTTCATACCAGGAAAATCAACTGTAGATGTAGAGGATGTGACACTTCTATAAAAAAATCCAATACTTTACATTATAGACTTTGTTAATTAGTGTCATTTTTGATACCAGGAAGAAACAAGTGATGTAAACACTGCATCCATAAACCTAAACAATTGAAGTACAAAGCTGTTTTTACCAACAAATAGAAACAAGACATTACACTTAACGGGACTAATACCCCGCAGCCTGTTGAACACTGTTCATTTGGGAACCAATGTAGACACATGATTCATATTGGTCTTAATTTGTATGGAGGATAGACCATGCACTTTTGACACACATTTTGCTGCCAATCTAAAACACCAAACTCTAAACAGAAATCAGTAGTATTATTTTGTTGATGACAACACAATAACAGAACGACTGAAAATTTACTGTATAAACAAAAATTCCTGAAAATATGCACACCGCTATAAAGTAACCTAACAGTCTGTTGAGTTACATTCATCCTGCAAGTTGTTGAAGAGGAGTTGTGAACAACACATTAGACCAAGATTTGCTGAAAAACACTTCAGTCCAATAGCGCCATTTCTACAATTTTGTCGCAACATAAATCCCTGAAAATACGCACATCCCAATATGGAAATTCATCACTCCATTGAGTTTCATTACAACCCAGCAGGTTGTTGAGGAAGAATGGGGTACAACATATCAGACCAAGTTTTGAGGAAAATCACCTTAGTTCAATACCCATTCTTTCTACATTTTTGGTCCTAACATAGATTCCTGACAGTATCCATGTCTCTGTGTGGTTATATTTCATCCCATAGAGTTTCATAATAATGCTGCAAGCTGCTTAGAAAATAGCTTGGACAGCCAGATTGACGGACAGACAGACAGGGTGAAACCCTCAAACATAGCATAGCAAAGCATGATATGACTGCAGTGGTCGAACCCAGAACAGTTGGGGCAAATGTGGACACAATGTTAGTTTTGACACACATAAGCATAGGGATGAACACAGCAAATGATTTCAACACTACAGAGCACTGATCTAATTTAAAGGGAAATACTTCCTAAATATACACAGGGCTCAAGCTACTGGGCGATTCGGGTGAAATAGTCGCCCTGGAGTCGCTCACTTCGCCTTCAGAAGACAACAAAAGCGAAGTGAAGTCACGCTCTCATTTTCAGACATCTCCCATGATTGGGACTGTACTCAGTCTTTTAGCGGTATTTTGACCGGAGTTATGTCTCTTCCGATAACAATTCAAACAAAAATGGCGCCCGGTTCAGAAAGTAAATTGTAATATTTTTCAAAATCTATCGAATTATCGGTTACAAGAAAGTACTTTAATCAGCTTTTTGTTTCAAACGTTTAAGACAAGGATACGGAATGAACATTCTTCACTTCAGCTTACAATAATTCACATTTACCGTTCACATTTCGTTACAAAATGTGCAAATTTGTCGTGCGGGTTCTTTGGACTTAAGCTAAATTTATCTCAATTAATAATATGGTAGAAAAGCTGAAGTGTTTTTTTTATCTTCATGTTTCATAACAGAACAGTTAATTCACCATTTTGACAGAACATTTCTTAAGCTTGAGACGAGTTCGTACTGACCGCTACAATACGTGTCAATAAAGTTTCAGTCTTGATTTGTCAGTAATAAATTTTTAACATGATTATTGATACTCTTGGTCAACTTACATCAAGAGACCGGATATTTGGGACATGAAATCACTACAGATTAAGTGGAGTCAGGACCAAAAAACAGAACAAAATGAAAATTCCAACAGAATGTCACTGCCTGAAATTTTCTATACCAGTGCTGCTAAAAAGGGCAAAATCATTAGGATAATGCAATGCAAGAAGCTTTGCTTTGCTTTGCTCAATCATATATTAATTTTGCTATAATAAATTTGGTAAGGGGTAGAGGTATAGATTGGAAATTCAATTTCATGAATATATAATACAGTCAACCATTCAGTCAGCGGGCTGATTTCTTTTTGTGCAAAATATTTAGTTACTTGCATATGTAACATAAAGAAAAAGTAACATTTATCTCAATAAAAGAAAAAAAAGAATATACGAAAATGCTTGCTTATACTGTGTGCATGTAAGTAACAATTAACACATGATTTTAAAAAGCATTAATTAGTAAATGATACGCGAACACATTCACTTCTCCGTGTTCACCCCCACTTCTCCCTAGTGTCTCTCTGAAAGAGAAGTCACTTCTCTCTATTTTTTTCAAGTAGCTTGAGCCCTGTTTAAGATGAAATTCTATATTTCATATAGATAAAGCCCAGAAATGACCCAAATTTCTTTTTATTTAGCAAGTGTAAATTTTCAGTATTTGCTAAATTTAGCTATTGGAAAAAATTCTGAAATTCATTCCTTGCATAGCACATAACTTGAAATCCAATTAAAAATTTTCAAAATCAGATCAAAAATTAAAAGTTGATTTTTAAGGATGTGGTCCATATAACCCATTTTAACTCGAAAACCATAAGCAAGAGATATCTGAATTCAAATTGGAAATTGTAAATATGGATTCTTACAAGGAATCCAACAAGAGGCTCCCAGGAGCCTGAATTGCTCACCTGGTTAAAATTTGTCTTTCAAGGGTAATAAATTTAATAAGGAGATGTCCAACAATTTTGACTCAAGAAGACTTTGGTAGGTATTTTAATAAGGATCATTTCAGCAATTGAAAGTTTCTTTCTATCTATTATAGGTTTGAAGATATTGGCTGAAACTGTAAAAAAAAAAATAACTTTTACATCTTTCAAGGGCAATAACTCTTACAAGGAGTCGCATGACAACTTTGATCCCTGAAGACTTTTGAAGGCCTTATAATAAGGATCATTTAAGCAAATGAAAGAGTTTGGCTAAACCTAACGGTTTTGAGATATGTGCGAAAAACTACTGTCTGACCCCTATTGTTCTATTTTTAGTAATGGTGGCCATGTTTTTCGATGAATCAAAAATCCCAACACAGTTCTATGCAGGATATCCCAAGAAACATTCATACGAAGTCTGGTTTCAATTGATTAAGTAGTGTTAGAGAAGAAGATTTATGAAAGAAATAACATTAAAAATAGCAAAAATCGTTAAAAAAAGGGCAATAACTCAAACATGGCTTAACAGATTAAAACCAAAACTTGACCGGAGATAGATCTCATCATGCTGAACACTTTTACCCACATCAGAATTTAGCTAAACTTAATGGTTTTGGAGCTATATTAAAAAATCTACTGTCTGACCCCTATGTTCTATTTTTAGTAACAGCGGACATGTTTCTTGACGAATCAAAAATCCCAACATCAGTTCTAAGCAGTATATCCCAAGAAACATACCAAGTTTGGTTTTATATGGTTAAGTAGTGTCAGAGAAGAAGATTTTTGAAAGAAATAACATTAAAAATAGCAAAAATTGTTGAAAAAGGGCAATAACTCCAACATGGCTCCACGGATTAAAACCAAACTTGACCAGAGATAGATCTCATCATGCTGAACACTTTTACCCACATCAGAATTTAGCTAAACTTAATGGTTTTGGAGCTATATTAAAAAATCTACTGTCTGACCCCTATGTTCTATTTTTAGTAACAGCGGACATGTTTCTTGACGAATCAAAAATCCCAACATCAGTTCTAAGCAGTATATCCCAAGAAACATACCAAGTTTGGTTTTATATGGTTAAGTAGTGTCAGAGAAGAAGATTTTTGAAAGAAATAACATTAAAAATAGCAAAAATTGTTGAAAAAGGGCAATAACTCCAACATGGCTCCACGGATTAAAACCAAACTTGACCAGAGATAGATCTCATCATGCTGAACACTTTTATTCTATGTCCGAATTTAGCTAAACAACAGTTTTGGAGATATATTAAAAAATCTACCATCTGACCCCTATGTTCTATATTTAGTAATGGCAGCCATGTTTTTCGACGAATCAAAATTTCCCAAATCAGTTCTATGCAGGATATCCCAAGAAACATTTATTCCAAGTATGGTTCTAATCATTCAAGTAGTTTCTGAGGAGAAGAGTTTTGTATAACTGTTAAAACGAAGACAGAAGCCAAGTGATGGCAATAGCTCACAAGGCCTTCGGCCAGGTGAACAAAAAAAAAAAAATTTGAAACCGGACCAAAAAACAAAAAAAGTTGTATCTTTGATCCCCTGTAAATTGAAAATGGTCCAAAACACATGAAATTTGCTGATTCATTAGTTTACCAGAATTATACAAGAAAGACAACCAAACAAAAGTTAACAAAATCAGAAGGAAAAGAAAAATACTCCATGGGTTTTAATAAAACTGGTATTTTCCTCTTTTTAGCCCCTTATTCTAAAACAGTAGGAGCCACAAATACAAAATGTAGAAACCTTCCTTTAGAAGTCATTAAAATCATATCAACATTTCATAACAATTGATCAATCACAACTGAAGTTATTGCATGGAAACGAAGTGTCCACAGACAACCTAAGAAATCACAACTTTAAATTTACTCCCCACTGAATTTAGTCAAGAGCAATTTATACAAAGTTATATTTGTTTGCATTAACGGTTAGGGCAATAGCCCTCAAAATCAATCTCAACCTGCATCATGTAAAAGGGAATATGGTGGCAAATTCTATTAACTTGCACAGAAACCAAGAGTCTACACAAAACCCAGAGGACAATACAAAACATAGCAGTTGTATACAAAGCTCAGTACATGTAATTCCTAGACTGAAACTGGTAGGAAACAATGTACTCAAGTCAGGGTTTGACAATAGCACTTGTCTGGTAGTCCTGTGCCTACCTAATTTGAGAGAGGAATACTGTGAAAGTACTATTGTTCGTGGGGTACCAATTTTCATGGTTTTCGTGGGTGGGAAAACCATGAAATTTGGTTCCTGAGTAGATTTCCATTGATGTGTATACTGAAAACTTCAAAAACCTGAATTCAGGAATCCACGAACTTGAGTTTCTTCCCAGATCCACGAATTAAAGTACTTTCACAGTAACTAGAAATTTATTTGGTAGTCCAATGGGATACCTAAATAATTCTTAAAAAATTACTAAACCAAAAGACAGGGCCTCAATATAATTTAGAGGACATCCTTATTAATCTATCAGAAAGTCCTTTGGGCTACCTAGCCAGATAAATGTAACAGCTACATGTGTATTCATAATCCAAGCAATATGTGAGAATCAAACTTTAATGTGAGAAATATCAAACACACTTTTCCTTCTGACATAAACATATGGCGACTGATGTTTTGAAGTAACAATTGAATTGCTTAAGTTAACAACAGTAGGAAACATAAATAAACTGTTTACATGCTGCCAACATTCTACTAACCTTCTGATCTTCTTACACCCACATTTTGGATTTTGTTCAATTTCCAGTCAGAAAAAAGATTTTATCAATTAGCAAAACATGGCCTGGAGTTTTATCAGCTAATAAGAGAAAAACTTTACATCTACAATCCAGGAGAATTGAAGCAGGGAGATGTATGATACACCCTGCTATTTTTGGTACTTAATGCTCAAGAGCATGCACCATGAGCATGTGTTCTCGTTTGATTTGTTTCTCGACTTGTAAAAAATATTATGTGTAGGTGAATAATAGAAAAAAAATCATAACATTACACATTTTGGGTGCAAGTTATTTAACAACGTTTTTATTGTGATAAATTTTACTATTATAACATGATATAAACAACATCTGTACAACCCGTATTTTCAAAATTTTATTATTACCAACATGTAAGTGGATTTTTTCTCAATTATCAAAAAAGATATTATTGAATAAAATTTTGGCCTAAAATGACATAATATTTCCATAATTATTTCTTAATTTACAGAAAACCTCTCTGTAAGAGATGCTGAAAGAAACTTAACCATCTTTATTTCAATTATAGGAAGAAAAAATATAATGTACATGTACCTCAAATGTAAAATACCAATAATGGTTAAGGGTACATGTACCTCAAATGTACTATACTATTAATGGTTAAGGGTACATGTACCTCAAATGTACTATACCACTAATGGTTAAGGGTACAAGTACATCAAATGCACTACACCACTAATGGTTAAGGGTACATGTACCTCAAACTGACTACACCACTAATGGTTAAGGGTACATGTACAAGTACCTCAAACAAACTACACCACTAATGGTTATGGGTACATGTACAAGTACCTCAAACTGACTACACCACTAATGGTTAAGGGTACATTAACATGTACCATCAAGTGACTACACCACTAATGGTGAAGAGTACATGTACAAGTACCTCAAACTGTCTACACCACTAATGGTTATGGGTACATGTACTTCCAACGGACTACACTACTAATGGTTAAGGGTACATACATGTACAAGTACCCGAAACCGACTATACTCATAATGGTTAAGGGTACATGTACATGTAGCTCAAACATACTACACCACCAATGGTTAAGGGTACATGTACTTATTCTATTACAAACAAAACATGGCCTTGAAGTTAAACATTAAATAAATTGTATAACCTCAAGAACTTAAGAAGATTACATTTTTGAAGAGATCTAATTCTAACATTCCATAATTCTATATATAAACATCAAAACTGTTTATTATTACATTAGAAACAAGTATCTAAATTACATCTAAGGTTCTTGTTAGATTTCCAAACACTTAAAAAAAATCATTTCCTCAGTAACTAACTTTTAGAACTTGTATTTGTGAGTCAAGTGCCAAGTCTTTAATCTAGCTATCATATTGACTGTATATTTTACTTGTCTCTTCTGTTATTGTAAATCTACAAATCTTTAAGACTGCACAAGTTTCAATGACAAATTCATGCTGAATTTAGTTTTGAAAAAAAAATCCTCATAAAAGATTTGTAAAATATGATTCTACATTTAGAAGTTCTGAAATTATTGTGTGCATCAATTACTCAATGCAATTATACAATATCAGCTGAATATGCTACTTTATTTTTATGTGATTTAGTGACTTATCCCACAGGAATAATGGTAAAAATTTGTACTATGAGATTTAAAAGAGTAATCAAGGTAACCAATATTCTTGCGAAAATGAAAAGAATGTAATCCAGGGACAAAGACCAGACATGGAAAGCAGACATGCACAACAAAGAACATAAAGTAACTAAAATTATACATACAAAGTAACAAAAGCAAATGAGCAACTCAGACTCCACTAAAAACAGAGCATGGACCAGGTGCACCGGTAGGGTAAGCATCCTTTGCTTTTCTAAAAACACCTGCCAAGTTGCTCATAAAAAGTCAAGTCTTATTGCAAATACAAGTCAATTATACTTTTTAAAAAGTAGTTTCTGAATTGACCACATATAGAATGCATTAAAATGACTTTTGAATGGAGACATACTCTGTAGTTTAAGAAGCAAGTATTTGTTATATGATGCTTCAATTAGTCTAAAAAAATGTTTTTACAAGCAGTTTAATCAAATAAGTAGACAGTGCAGAGCAAAAGCAAAACCTCCAAGAAAAGCTGGCTGGCCTAAAGAGGAACACAACAGAGGACTACCAGTTCCATCTATCAATCATGTGTAGACCTGTCACCTAAAACCTACAAGTGGACCTTAATTACTGGAAGTTAGTGCAAAAGCACTCATGTCACTGCTTAAATATGCCTTTACAACCTAGCCACCAGTGTCCATAAGATGTAGTTTACCATTTCCCAAGGCCATAGATAATATAGGTTTAGTAGGGGTCAGTCTTACAAAGGTCAAATATTTTTACAGTTAAAGAGCTATTCAATAAGATTAACAAATACCTTGGATTCAAATAGGTATTAAACATTTAAACACAGGATTACATATATCAAGGATTTAATTCTATATGAATATGTGATCAAAATTCCCAATAAAAGTATTTAAAAGGCAAAAAAATGTCTGTTTCCTGCTACCCTACCTACCCTATTTTTGTGACTACCCTAGACATTCTATGGACATTTTGCCTAAAAAAACTAGACTGTTCCTCCATTAACTCAATGTAAAATGTTTTTGAAAAATAAAGTAATTTCCCTTCTTTTTTCTTGCTGGCAGCAGGAAACAAAAGTATTATTTTTTGGGGCCTAACTGCCACATAACCTAGTTCAATCATTCTACATCTAGTCAAATGATATCCATTTAACCCTGTGACAAAAGCTTACAATTTATGCACAAATAGTAAATTCCTTTTCAAAGTTGTCTAACCTTGTAGTATAGAACTAATAACACAGACATCTTATGTTGAGGGAAAGAAGGAATCACAGTCATCTGATGTTGAGGGAAAGACGAAATCACACAGCCATCTTGTTGAGGGAAAGATGGAATCACACAGCCATCTTGTTGAGGGAAAGATGGAATCACACAGCCATCTTATGTTGAGGCAAAGACGCAATCACACAGTCATCTTATGTTGAGGCAAAGATGGAATCACACAGTCATCTTATGTTGAGGCAAAGACGGAATCACACAGTCATCTTATGTTAAGGGAAAGAAGGAATCACACAGTCATCTTATGTTGAGGGAAAGAAGGAATCACACAGTCATTTCATGTGGAGGGAAAGATGGAATCACACAGTGGAAAAGATAATATTCTTACCTTGTGGGATAGAAGGAATCAGATAATCTCCTTATGAATCCATCATGTTTTATCTGTAGTGACCTCACACTTTCTGTGAAAGAGGCATTCCTTTTCACACTCTGCAAAAGAAAAATCAAGTGTACACATTAAAAAAAGATAAACATGCAAGCAATTTCTTTTTCTCAATTATTTAAGCCAAACACTAATGCAAAATGATTAATAGTATAAGTAATACACTAGTATTCATAAATGCGTGACTGTTTCTAAAAGACAGAATTGCAACAGTATGTCTTACACCTCAAATAATAGATCACACATTAACCATAAATAAGTAAACCTTATACCTTACATACATGCACATATGTGGGAAAGACTAACAATCAATCCTTGCAATGCTGTGAAGATTTTAACATTATCATTACAGGTTTATGAAGGAAAATTAAAAGTTATCTTTTGAACATTACTCACAATAGTTTGCCACATCGTGTAGTAGAAAGCTCAATAATGTACAAAACTCAGTCCTAATGTACAGACATCTGTACATGTACATGTATTAATTCTGAGCAGTGCTTCCCAGTGTCGTATGAAAGACCAATAAAAATAATGAAAGGAAAGTCCTTTTTAACAGTTTGTATCAAATATGTGTATACATAACTACATGCACCTTAAATTTCATGCCCTGTTCAAGTCCTAATATCCCTTGTCAGTTTAATATACATATATATATAAATCAGTTACATGTGAATCATTTGTCTTCCTTATTAATATTGATGGATTAATTTGTTAAGAAGTGATTACACAGAGTGTTAATTACTATGTAAACAATCAATGTTCCTTTGAATTGTTATCTGATTAGCCAAGCTCAAAGGAATGAAGCCACACTGAGATATTACATGAAATTCCTGATTAAAATTTATTATCTCCCCTTTGATCTAAAACTAGTCTCTATACAGCTAAACATCCTGATATGATATGTGGTATGGAGAATTATAATAAATACATCAAATTATAGTAACAAATTAAAACTTAAATAGGAAATAAAACTATAATCTTTTTCATGCAGATATATACATGCACTGTGTGACTGACTATTACTCTTCAAACCTTGTGGTGTACCTAATGAAATTACTGAGTTATCTAATTTGCTTTTTTTCAATCATTTTTCAATCTTGCTCCTTGTGTAGTCCCTACTTTCTACGATGGTAATATAAAATAATTTAGTCTTTGAGCTCTAAGATAGTGATGTCATTAATGACAGTTTTCACAATTATCCCTCTATTGTGTAAGCTCCAGTTTGTACCATAATAAAACAATCAGGGAGAAGGGCAATCTTGGTTATTATAAACTGACAGCTCCCCTGAGAGAATACTGGGATTACAAAAATCTATAACTGTCTCGCCATGGAACAGTCAATGAAGAATAGTATTCTAGGTCAATACTTTATAGCAATATGACCCAAAACAATAGAATGAATCAGTAACCATTACTCTAGTTCACTGTCCCAAGCAGCACTATCACTGAAACCATGAAACCATGAAACCATATGACTAAGATATAACAGTCCCAAGCAGCACTGCCACTGATACCATGTGACTGAGAGTTCACTGTCCCAAGAAGCACTATCATTTAAATCATGCGACTGAGAGTTTACTGCCCCAAGCAGCACTATCACTGAAACCATGAAACCAAGTGACTGAGAATTCACAGTCCCAAGCAGCACTATCACTGATACCATGAAACCATGTGACTGAAATATAACAGTCCCAAGCAGCACTATCACTGATACCATGTGACTGAGAGTTCACTGTCCCAAGAAGCACTATCACTGATACCAACTGACTGAGAGTTCACCATCCCAAGCAGCACTATCACTGAAACCATGAAACCAAGTGACTGAGAGTTCACTGTCCCAAGAAGCACTATCACTGATACCATGGGACTGAGAGTTCACCATCCCAAACAGCACTATCACTGATACCATGGGACTGAGAGTTCACCATCCGAAGAAGCACTATTACTAAAACAATGACTGAGAGTTCACTGTCCCAAGCAGCATCACTGAAATCATATGGCTGAGAATTCACAGTCCCAGGAAGCACTATCGCTGAAACAATGCGACTGACAGTTTATTGTCCAAAGAAACACTATCACTGAAACCATGTGACCGTGAGTTCACTGTCCAAAGCAGCACTATCACTGAAACCCAGTCGGTAGGGTTAGCAATATTTAGCAAATACATGTAGTTCATAATGCTGAGGATCATATGGCAGTATATGGACTGGTTAGTCAAACCCCAAAAAATCATATGGACCAAAGCGTTGCAATTAGACCTGAAGTAGCATGAACTATTTGATATATCATACTTTATATAAATAGTTTACTATGGATCATTTGTGTGGAAAAAAGAGTAAACAACTTCTTCAACTATGACGTCATTTTTAATTTGAAAGTGAGCAGTGCAAATAATTCCCGGTCAGTTGATATGACGTTATATGGACTGGCATTTATATCAAAGATTTAGTAAACAAATAAAAATCTTAAAAGTATAATATATACCAATATTATACTTGTACCATTTTTATTGGTTTACTTTCTTAGATAAAACTGCCAGTCCATCTAATGCCATATGGACTGGTAAGAAATTATATGGATTGCCTTGCTTTCATGAAGTCATATTTAAGAAGTTGTGTATGTTTCTCTTTTCTTCACACGAATGATCCAGAGTAAACTATATAACAAAGTATAATATAGCAAATAGTTCAAGCCACTTCGGGCCAAAAGGCAATATATGGACCTGTTGGTCGCCCCCACAAATTCAATAGACCTCAGTTGTGCTTCGGTCTATATAATTTTTTTGGGGTGACCAATCGGTCCATATATTGCCTTATGAACTTTTTGCTAAATATAATCAAACTCAAAGTATGATAATCTGCTGTTAGAATTACAGCGATTCTCTTTTATCTCATATTGAAAGCTATTATTTCAGTAAGATTTCAGACTTTGATGTTAAAATGAATAATGCAACCAGCAGTTATGTTTGATAGTAAGTAGAGTAATAACAAGGTGAATTGTATCAAGGGCAAAATAAAATCATATAGAAACTTTTGAATTTAGTACTATTAAAAACATGAAAAATGCCCACTTTTATTCTACATGTAATACTGTAAACATACTAATCCCTTTATTCACGGTGGACAGAAAACCATGAAAAATAGTACACACAGAATTAATTTTTAACACTTCATATTGCTTACCATTTTTTTTTTAAACCACAAAAATTGATATCCGCGAAAATATATTCAATTAACAGAATCTGCAAAAATTAATATGCTTACAGTAACACATAAAAACACAGGCCTGGTTACTCTGTGATGAACTGAAATGAACCACTAATATTTTTATGTATAAAACTTTACCTTGATCACTTTTACAATCTTATTTTATTGCAGCTAAAAATGGAATTGAACAAGGAGCAAAGCAATGAAACTACAATCAAATAAATAGTAAATGTTTCACAACTTGATGAGGTTACTGACATACAATGAGATTTTCTACAATTTCTACATAATATGTAATAAAGAGTGATTGTGAGATTGTGTACTGATGTACAAGATTCTGTACAATTTCCACATAGCACATAGTACAGAGTGATTGTGAGGTTACTGATGTACATGTACAAGATTTTGTACAATTTCCACATAGTACAGTGTACAGAGTGATTGTGAGATTAATGACGTACAATGAGATTTTGTACAATTTCCATATGGTACAAAGCTTTTTAGACCATAGCCCTGGTAAAAAATAAAGATAAACATATGAGCAACATTTCATGCAACCCATACATGTAGGCTTTGTCTATTCAAAAAAATGAAGAAACTAGTCCTGTTAGAATTGAAATTAATCATGATAACTACATTTTATTATTGATTTACTATGGGTTGGTCTTTTGTGTTGTTATTTAACCCCTTGCTGTTGCTTGGGGTAAAACAATGCAACATAAATGGCTGGCTCATGGTAAAACAATGATAAAATGGAATTTTTGTTTCTGAAGTGTGCACCATGGGCATTGAGATTATTTCCAATAGACCAAAAACTATGACAGTCATCTAATTCTTCAATTAATTTCAGTAGCAAATCAGTAAATCTGCAGAAAAGGTTGATGATGTGATAATGTCACAGTCGTATAACAATTTGGTCTATGATATGATATGATATGATATGACAAAATATTTTATCCAATCAGAAAGCTTGTTACATCTGAAATTAAATTATCATAATGAAATTTCGTATTCAGTCATTCCAAAGGTCAGATAGACATAGTAAATAAAATAAAAAATATTTCATTTTTAATTCTAACATAGCTTACAAATGGTCAGATTAGGCCAAAAAATGTCTGTTTCCATCTACCCTACTTACCCTAAACATTTTATGCCATTTTGGCTCAAGCACTGTTTAAGTCTATACTGTTTTCCCATTAACTTAAAGTAAATTGTTTTTGAAAAATAAAATAATTTTCCTACCAACTTTCCCTATATTTTTCTAGCTGGTAGCAAGACAAAAAAGGAAAATTTTTTTTTTGGCCTTATGTAAAAAAATTTGTAACTGTGAAGTGAAACCTAGATCTATAGTGATATCTTAGCAGATTTGTGCTATCATTGCTATCTACATGTAATTAACTCCCTATACTATATAACTTACATTCCTTGAGGAACTATAGCACTGAAAAAAAATTGAACATGTGACACCAACCCTATATGAAAAAAACTAACATACATGTATATATGCAATTAAACAGTCAAAACCATTTTGTACATGTACCAATACATGTACTCCAAATACCCAAAACAATGAAAGTTATAATTTCTCCTCAAATAATATAGTTGGAACTAAAATAATTTAAATTAGGTTCTTTCATCAAGTTTTTGAATATGCCTGCAGCAGCGCTAAGCTTGTCGTATAAGGCGACTAAATAGTGCTCAGAAACCTAGCCGGGGGCTAGGCGCTCTGCCAACAGAGCAACTGGGATGTGTGCCCCAGGTGGTGGAATGGGGTACCCCTGGTGTGTTGCATGCTGGGGTTGTCAGGCTATAATACGGAAAACCTGACCGCAAACCATAGTGGTGCACCTTGTTGGGAAAGATGCAACGTTCCTCGCACGTTAAAGAACCCTGCTGTGGTATTCGATAGGAGTAGGAACCTTTGCGCTCCGCCACAGGAGGCTAAATTGCCCGACCTTACCCATCCCCCCCTTTTTCCAGTGGCAATCAAAATTTGTCGACCCTACTGTACTTGTGTCCCATCCTTTTTTTTTTTCATTTCATGTTCATTTTATCATCCATTTCATGTTCATCGTCTGAATATAGCTGAAATATTGCTGCTCGGACATTAAACCCCAACAAACAAACAACAAACAAACAAATAATATAGTTGGAACTAAAATAATTTAAATTAGGATCTTTCATCAAGTTTTTGAATTTTGGACATAGAACTAGTTCTGCTTTTAGGAAAAGACAGACACAAAAACTGTTAAAGTACATGTATGCATAGAATACATGTATCATTAATATATTTTGTACATTCATGTCATAAATAGGATTAGCCTACCTCATTTGAACCAACAGCATGTATCATAGAATACATCATGTAGATGTAATTATTAGAAGGAAGTCATTGAGATGAGAGTAACATGACAGAGTGGTGGGTCCTTGACTTCTATCACATGCATTAAACCAATCAACTTGACATACATGTATTACAGTGACACTTTAGTATGTATATGTTAAGAGGATGGGTTGGTTGAGTGCCACTTCATACTGATTATTACTAATCACTTAAAATTATAATTTTAAAATGTTTTAAACTTTGATTAAAGTTGACATTAATTGTCAACCTTAACACTATTCATCCAAAAAACGGAAGAGTAAAGTACAGATGTGATTGACAATGTGATAATATTACACTCAGTACAATGTTTAGAGCAATAGATAGAGATCAGCCTAGGATGCTATGGAAAGAAATTTCACAGTGCCATAATCAGCCATTCTTTAAAAGTAATGTTTAAATGTTATCGGGCCATAGTGAAGAATTCTAGATTTCACAAGGCCATTTTCAACCCTAGTTTAATTTACGCCTTGTACCTTTCAGTGATCTCCCAAGGCCCAGGCTTAATTCATTTTTGTAAGAATGCACACTACGGGCTGTCTGATATAATATTTAAATTCACAGAGAGACAGAGTACTACTTTAAAGTATATTCATGAACTCCAAGTCTGAAGTAATGTATATTGCATGTATCTGGTATGATAGCTTTCAATTAATTCTGTATTTATTAAAGTACAGTAAGTAAAAACTTAAAGTAAAACAGTAATGTGTGCTTCTTATTACACCTAATAAAAAAATCATTGGGTAAAGATCTTGAATTTTACTATCATTTTTATGTTGATTAAGAAACATTCTGACTCCTTGTAAAAATGCTTATTCATACAGGACCAAGGGGTACACTATTTTTAGTTGCAAATATAAAAAAAATGGAATCACATGTATCTTTTTTAATAGTAAATTAGCTTTATTCATTTAAGTTATGGACAAAGGATTTGATAAAAAGGATGTCCAAAACATCTATATATATTGGGATGATTATTAAAGCTTAATAAATGTTTTATACCCTAGTCAAGAATTAAGTTATAAATGATACAACTTACCTGTGAACGAGACCTCCTTAGAGGCATATTTTTCCAAATTCGATCGAAACAACCTGAACAACGAAAAGTTACACAATCTCTATTCCAAATATTTTCCAAATAAATACAATAATATTGTCTGGAAAATGAATTGTGACTCACAACATCATGATGTCAAATTGTTAGCAGTTGCAACCTGTTTACATTTTTGAAATACTAATAATTCCACAAGTTACAGGACTAAATGACAACTGACAAAAGTAGGTAAAACCTGTGTACAAATCTACTAAACATTCCAACAAAATGTTTTTCTATCCGTTTCATATATTCAGATTCATTTTGGTAAATCTGATAAAACATTATTGTCCTTGAAAGCATTAGTCTGAGGATAGATCCTTACACACCTTAGTAATCATCAAATTATTTTTATAACAAATTTAATCCAAATACATGTAACCCTGAACAAGCATTGAAATAATAATCCTCCTGGAATAAAGCCTTATACACAGCCAGTTGACAATATTTCTGCAAGAAAAACTTGATAATTTCCTGGTTTGATTTCCACCTCAGTTGTCTTCTATCATTCTAATGTCAGTCCTATCCAGACAACAATCATTAGTTTTTATGTTTAACCATCAGATAACTCATGCATAAACTCCTGGAATAATTACAATCATCATCTGCATGCTGTTTCTATTTATAGATCTGGTAGTTTTATCATCATGAAGTCAACACCTATTTGTAACTTACAAGAGCATCAATCCAGAAAATAAAATAAAAAAAAAACATTTAGGCACATCTGTTAGAACACATGGCTTTGTTTTCTCAGCTATTATTTATCCAAAAACAATAAACCATTGTCAGTTCGTTCTATTTCTGATGTAGAAAAAAGGAACTTGATCTATTATTAGGAATTAAAATCATTTTTTGTACAACAAGCTTCTGTTGTTTTGTACACCATATAATTAAAGTTACAAATTTCTAAATCACAAAGTCAAAATTGTAATTTTGTTTTGAATACAACAATGTACCTTACAGCAATATAATACTCCTTCATAACCATACACATTACATGGAATATCCTCATCTAAATATACTTATTAAAGTAGTTTGGAATCGATCAGAAACACTCTTGAAGCAAAATTCTCATCCCTGTAAGTTATATCTTTATACTGTATCTTAATTCATCAATGTACATTTCCGCCATTAAATGTCAAAGTGTCGTCATTCAGACCAAAAATGTAATAATACAAATGACATATGCTAAAATCTCTTTTAGCTACAGGCATATTTGTGGAATTAATGTTTAATCAATTTGTCTAGAAGCCATGTGAACCCAAATAGAGTTTATAGCCAGTCTGCTTTTATTTTCTAGTTCATTCAAGTGAGGTGAATGGAAAGTTTATGTTTCAAATTAAGACAGCCATTGAAAAGTCGGCAGGCAATGAAAGAGATCAATTGAATATTCAATTGATTCTGTTGACTACCAATATAGGAGTCTTTAGAAAAAAATATTGCTACCACAGCTGAAACATACAATAGAAAAATAAATCCCTAGCTCTGAAGAAACTCAGATGCCAAACTAATGAAATTTGTGTGGTTTTCCATGGAGAAACTGCACACATCAATTATAATCCTTCAGCAAGCCTGGATACAAGCTCCAAAAAATTAGGAAACCATTTTTGCCAATGTTTATCTCTTGAAAATTGTTATACTAAGTATATAAAAGACAGAAATCACAGCTTGACAGAGAACATTTTTCTGTTAATAATGATAATGTATACAAACAGTTGCCAAGTCAAATAATTTGTATAAATATAATTAACCAGTTTCCATGTACTGAAATGCTGTATAAGAGAAGAGTAAACAAAACAGAATACTATATACCGGTAGCTAGCAGTGATTAACCAAATGTTACTTCAGTAAAAATTTACCATAATTGACACTGTGAAATAAATTCAGTAATTGAACTCTCTGACTTTCTCCTGCTAAAACATCACTGCCATTTATAAAATTTGAATTTTAGGTTGAAAATAGCAACATATAAGGGAGAAATTTTTTACAATAAATAGGATAATCAATTGGTTATCAGAAATAACCAAAATATGATCACTTGTGTCAAGAACACAGTAAGATTTAACTTGTTGACAGAAAAAGTTTCGCACACTGGTTAAATCTAGATGTTCTTTGGTACTTCTGATCATATTTTGTTTATTCACTCTTTTCAAGTAATTATCCTATCATTCCAGTGATACAGGTAACTCATGGATCAGAGTTGAACTGATGCTTTAAAAATGTATTATACACAATTACCTTTTTGTAGATTATTGAACTTATTTATGGAAAGCAAAGAAGCACTGATGACATACATATGTACATGTTCATGTATAGTGTACACATAACATTTGTAAAAAAAATTGTTTGACAGCAGGAAACTAAATAAAATCTAGGGAATTTCATAGAGCAAGACAAAAAGACATGTTGATATTTTTGCTGAGTTACAAAATAGAAATAAAAATCAAGAAGAGCAATGGCAAAAGAATTCCTCTTTAAGTGATACATGTACAATGTACCAGCAAACAGAGTGGGAAGGTGTTGTGGTACGACTTGAGAGATTAACAGAGCTGTTGTAAATGTCAGTTTTAAGGATTTTGTAGAAAATTATAAGCTAAAAGAGCAAAATTTTATTCGGTCGGCTATCATTTTTTTTAAAGATAGTACTTGTTTACAATTGTACATTGTGGTATAAAATGTAGTAAGGGAGGTAACTCAAAAATGTAACAGTATCACTAACCACTTATAACATTTCCATTACTTTACAGGCAGAAATCTACCCAAGTTATATTATCTCCCATTTAATTTTGATTTTCGTCTGTCGAGAGAGAAAATGGATGCGACAGGCTGTTACTGGATCTGGTACAGAAAATGATTGAATATGAATGACATTCACGTGTTGATAACATATGACTTGTAAAAAGCCCCAATGATATTTCATGGTTTAAAATTGGATCATGTATATTAATTTTAAGGTAAGTGTTTCTAGTTTCCTAAAAAGTTTCAAAGCGCCCATGGTGTTGAACCTCGGAAGTCATTAGACATTTATAGATATTTTAAAAACTTTAAAATCTGCTAATGGTGATTTGTTTTTTCTTTATTTCCCAAAAACAATTGTTTACAATGGGATCAGCGTTTCACCACTACTACAACTACACATCCACACAATACTGATGATTCGAAATTTCAATTTTAATTTCATTTTCTCTCTTTCTTTGTGTCTCGTTTCATTTCGTTTTCATTTTGTTTCTCAATGTGGAACATTGACAACATTTTTTTTTGTTTTAAACGTAGACAAAAACGTGGAATCCATATATGGATATCAAAGGCATTCATAAAATACAGTTCATACTTCTAAATATGTATTTTATTTTTTCTTTGACAGTGAATTGTGTAAAATATAATTTCAATCGAATACTGTAAAAACAGGCAATGTATTTATATGAAATTATCAATTTGATTCATATTTATATTCATCCGCCAGATCTCTTTCGTGGTGGAAGTACTTTTAAGGCAGTAACAACCGGAAGTCATTTTGATTGACATCAGATGGTTTTAAGACTAAGAAGTCACGTGACTTCCGAGTAAAAATTCTTTTCCTCCGATGTCGCATATAGAAGTAATAACATACAATTTTACTTGAAAGACACAGCACACGTACATTATTAAGTATACAAGTAAATGTAAATAAAAAGGGTCAAAAGTGGTGATGTAGAATGTACATGTATTGTCCTATAGCTTCATTCTTAATTTCAATTGTCGCACGGCAACCATGTCTTAGAATTAGAGTACAATATAATAATAACTAATGAACAGTTCTCATAAGAATACAAGTTACGAATTTGGGAAAGATTCTATGCAAATTTTATGCCAAGACGTTATATTTTATATTACAAGCATATGACACCCAGAAAGCTAGTTTTGAATTCGTCACAAGGTTTTGTTAGGCACTATTTTTATATACATGTAAGACTAAGTGAGGTAGGGGCTTTTAAAAAAAAAAAAAGTTTAATTTTTAACTAGCATATTTTTCTTTAAGTGTCTCCAATGTTATTTTACAGGGAAAGTACAGATATTGTGATTGAACAGCTCATGTGGATTGGATGCCTAGTCGAACAGCATATAAGGAATACATTTATCAAATATTTGAAGAAGTCAACAACAAACGAAAAATGAAATAAATTCAATATTATCATACTGTTACTGCACAATGATTTCTGCCATGATCATGGTTAAGTTACTACCATCAAAATGAAAAATTTAAGAGTTCAGTTGTATCAAGTTTGAATGCTGTGTTGATACTTGCCCAAATTCACATGGTCGCATCCAAACTGCAACCCATGGAGCTTTACATTCTTTATTGAATTAGAATTGGTTACTGTTAGGTTGCATTATACTTGCAGATGTGATAGATGTGATTTGCAGGGGTAAAAATTTAATTTAGGAAATACAAGCTGGTACCCTAGGCCATATTTTTTTCCAAAATTTGGTAGCCACGGGCTACTGGGCTACTGTTAATTCTTGTCCCTGATTTTTGTTACACAGAGATGACCTTGCTTTTTAACTTCAACAAAAAAGATGAAACCTAATGGAATTTCAATGGTGAGTATTATAGTATTTATACATGTACAAAGCTAGATTCAATACTTATAGTGATAAAAAGGCATGAGATACACGCTGTCAGCTATATGGAAAATTCAAGTCTACACGAGATAGGGTTGATCTTGATTAAATTTTATAATACATGTAAAGGAAGGTTTGTATTGGGGATTTTGGAGGAATGTGGCGTAGTCCTCTAATCTACCAAAGTTATGTCGGCATCTGGATGTTTTCTCAGAGCTGCATCTTGTACACTGTGTGCACATGTGAAGTGTAATTGCCTTTTCTATTGGAAAAAAAAAGGCATAATTTTAAAATTCGTAAACCATAGAATTAGAGAGAGTGTGATTGTAACACAAATATAAGAAATTCAGGACTAAAACGGTGAGAAAGGAATCAAGAGTAAAACATAAAACTGAAATCAAAAGACAAAACGCATGGAATAACTAAAACCAAAAACAAATGATATAAATACAAAACCTAATGACAACCGTACCTGTAAGTGTTGTTTAAGGCAATTCAACTGATTTGAAAAGAATCATGATAAAACAGATTTCTTACAGAATTTGCAAATTTTGAGAGAGAGAAAAAAATCTGCAAGTGGAAACTTTTAAATAAAAGCCATGTTCAATACTACCACGGACACACCTCAAGAGCAGGAATTAATAAAATTAAAAAAAGAATATATATTACTCTAATAGTGTTTGAGAAAATATCACTAAGAGATGTAAATTTGTAGTAATTTTAATAAAGCACTTTTGGTCTATAATCACTTTGCAGATATACAAGTACCTTTGAACTTAATAACTGACAAGCTTATTGATGTAATTATACAGGTAAACTTAGGTAAATTAATGTCATGTGTACATTGTACATCAACAAGCATTCGACTCAATTTGTTTCTATTTTTATAACAGCTTGAAAAAATTCAAAATCTGACAAGTTGGTAGATACACATTTGACGGACTTGTGTATATTTTCCTGATTTTTTTGTGACCAAACATTAGGCATGATCCATTTTGTTTAAACGTCACCCATTCAAAATCATTTTAATTAAAGGTCCAGGCTTTGTCTTACTATTATTTGATACAGTTTTTGTTGATGATTTAATGTTTAATAATGATATTCCTAATCTAACTTGAAAAATATATTTTTGCCTTAAAGTAACTTTTAAAGTCATAAGCAACGGCAATAAACAACAGGATCCACTTTTCCGCCTCAACTAAACGAGTGCACAATTTCTATTGTTCTCGTTTGTGGTAGGTTTCTGCCTGTATATATGTCAAAAAGTTCATTTTAAAGTTTCACTATAAATTCCCAGGACAAATAGTGTCTTCAATACATTTATTTTTTTCTGCAGTGATAGGGAAAAGTAGGGGCCATGGGCTATAATAGTAGACCATAAAAATACAGGGTTTTAGTTAAAATGTTAATAAACGGCCTACTAACATCTTGAATACTTGTAATAAATGCTGAAAATGGCCCATTTTAAAATATACATGTACTTGTGCACAGGGCTCATGCTACTAGGTGATTTGTGCAAAATAGTCACGCTGGGGTTGCTCATTTCGCCCTCAGATAACACCAAAAGCAAAGTGAAGTTGCCCTCTCATTTTCAGACATCATCCACAATTGAAACTGTACTCTGATTTTTAGCTGTATTTTGATCAGTTATTTCTTTCGATAACAAAAATGGCACCCTTTCATGAAAATAAATTGTAAAAATCTACGAAATCTATCGAATATACAGTTACAAACAAGTATTTTAATTAGCTTTTTGTTTCAAACATTTGAGATATAATACAGAATGAATATTCTTCACTGCAGCCTATGATAATCCATGTTTTATTGTTATTTCATTAAGAAACGTTCAAGTTTGTTGTGCAGTTTCTTGGACTTGGGTTAAACTTATCTCAATTGATAATTTTGTAAAAACCAAAAGCGTTTCATTTGATCTATTTGTTTCATACAAAACAGTAAATTCTCCATTTCAAAAGAACATTTTTTAAGCTTGCGACAAGTTTGTACCAACCACTACAATATGTATCAATAAAGTTTTAGTTTTGATTTGTCAATAATAAAATTTTGATTATTGAGACAAATTGTTTCTTGATCAATTAATATTAAGAGGCTGAGTTGCGCATTGCCATTTTATTCTCTTTTGTTCTACTACATGTACCTGTTTAAGAACCTACTCCATCTTGGTAGAAATATACATGTAGCTTTGTTTCACATTTAAGATAGAAAAGGCAAGAATTTTTTTTTAACTTATGCAAAGCTGACAGTTGCATCAATTTTATCAATGTGCATTTGTTTATGTCATGGGTTACATGCAAAATAACCCAGTCATCTGCGTATCAGATAGTTTATGAAAAAATGAGCACCTGTTGGTAGACAAGACAGTACAGGGCTGAATTATAATTATAAATTCCACAATTCCATTTCTAAAAATAACTATAAGAGATGTTTTTAACATGTCAGTTCACTGACTTGATACTGGGTTCTCCAAAATGATTAATTGCACATATCTTAGTCTGATTCTCAGTTAACAATAATTGTCTATCAATTGTTACAACTGATTGTAAATAAACAGTATGCAAAATATCAAGCATGACTTCAATTCTGTAATATGTTGAAGGGGCTAATGTTTGGCAGGTGATGGCCAGTTTTCAACAAAAATAAATCTTTTGAAAGTTTGTCAGCCATTGAACAGTGGACTAAGATTGGCTGCTGTTTTTCCCCAAAATGACAACATGAAATGTATGCCATGTCTACACCAATGTCAAAATACAAAATTAATAGAAAATGTAAAATAATGGGTAATTTATATACTGGTATGTACAAGTACAAATGTATAACAGGACATAACATACAACAATACTGAATGAATCATAGTTCGAAACTTTTGCATTCATATATTGGTTGAATTTCAATACTTTCAAGAAAATTATTGACATTATTTGCATTGAAAATAGTGCATGGAAATCTCCAGAATGCAGCGAGTGAAGTATTTATAAATCTTATGTACTTTCAAGCCTAAATTTATTTTCTTTGATTGACCCATTCTGACAGCCATAGATGGTATACTGGGGTCTCAATGTATCACAGAAGTTCATTTTATTCTAGACTGAAAAAACAGGCCAATGGAAAGTAGACTTTAATTTTGTCTAACATTAGTATAACATCTAATCTTTTATTGCAATACACTTAATTTTCTGATCAAGCACCTTTAACACCCAGAAACTGCTTGACAAAAGGTGAGGTAAAATTAGGTGCTCTAAAATGATTGTATCACCATACTGAAAAAATAAAGTTCTCTAAAATTATTTCTATAAAAGATCTTGTAATTGCAATTTGTAGGGACACAATTCAACAACTTTTCAATGGATCATGATATACATATATGTACAAATGTACGTTGTATATGTATAATAATGATAAATGTATAATGAAAGTAAAACAAGGCTTAATTCAAAGAAAATTTGTTAAAATGCTAAGGAAAAATCAACTGGTAATGATGTTTTTCTATAGAAGAGTTCTTCCTGATGTCATGTACATTATACCTGTGATTTGATTTTGATCCATTAGCATCAAGTGTAAATCATCATAGCTATATCATTTTTTAAGATAACTGATTGATTGTTGGGGTTTAAGATAATTGAAAAATTCTATTGGTTCCCTTAACTGAGGGAAATTTTTGAATAAATATTCAGTAATTAGAATATATCAGCATAAAACATTAATATTTTTTTTTATGAAAAAAAAACTTATACTTATAACATTGTAACTTATTCTTAAAAATCACTACAAATTCACTTTTCAAGTGAAGTATACAGTGGTCTTGTTTGCCTAATTTAGAGAGGTGCAAATATTTGTTAGTTATAACAGCCATAGATCTGACAAAATTATCTGAAGATAATTAAAGTGTAAGTGCTCACATGTTACATGTATTTAAACATACTTGAAATACGTTTTTTTTATGGAATATTCTAACACTTTCTAGCTACCATACAAATATTTGTAATGATCGAGATGAAGTCAGTACTTTGAAATTAGTCACATATCTTTCTTTTCTCTCCTTCAAAGAGACATGACACAAAAAATTATTTTTTTCAATTCTTGGTTTATTTGATTTATTACACCTAATATATTCATGTTTATCATAAAAATAGTCATTTACGTCGTTTAATTGAAGATAAATTGTTAATTGATATAACCCAGCGGCATAGAAAGGACGATACACAAAGCGTTAGTATTTTAGTTGTACCCTCCTGCTCAAGTCCTAAAATATATGGTAAGTGGGTGTTACTTCTGGTTTCCATTTATGCATATTAATTAGATCGTCGTGAAAAAACAAATAATTCATACTAACTTCATTAGCAATAACCTGATGAGAAAACTTTTGTTATACTCGTATCTAAACATACTATAGTTTACACAAATATAAACATTTAAAAAATGATATTTTTGTGTCATGTCTTCTATAAGGTAAAAGCCTTCATTACTTGATTTTTCATCAGCATTTTTACTTGTTCTCTTTGAATGATTTGTATAAAAACATAGTATATGCCATACATCAGTTACGCAAATCACCCCATACGAGTCATGTACAGTACAGCTCACAGAATTAGACTGATAAATACCTGGCATCCAATGCCAGGTATTTATTGCTTATTGGCTCCTAATTAACAAGACCCCCCTCCACCCCCCCCCCCCCACCAGCTTCACCTTTATCCAATATACAACACGAAATGCCTAATTAACTGAACAGGTACATGTACCTAATGGTGGTTTTACCTGTACAGTTAATTATTACACACAGGTGGCTCACTTCAATATTTTAGGATTGATATACAAATAGAATAAGTTAAAAAAAAATTGTTAAAAGCAAGTCTTTTTTTATAATTTTCATATTCACAAAATTTTAATTACAAGTATAAATCATTACATTTTTTCCTAAATGTTATTCTTGATTTAATAACAAAATTTGCTTTTAAGTAAATATTGTATTTTTCCTGATTTAAAAAAAAAAGCAAATTTGAATATACAATCATAATGTGTATTGGACTTCATAACATTATACTGACTTCTTTCCTATATATTTTGGTAACATTTTAAAAAACATTAAATCTCTAGTTAAAATTAGCTTTTCATTATTTTTATTTACTGTTTTAAATTTACATGTATAACTGTGAAACTAATAAAGTGTTTGTTCAAACTTCTGACATGAAAACTTTATTATTTATCTTTCATGATTAAGCCGTAGGCCTGAATAATGTAAACCATACCTATTCTCGTTATATTGTAATATTTTGGTAAATGGACAGAAAGTCACAGGACAAAAAGTCACAAAACTCCTAGGACAGAAAGTCACAGGACAAAAAGTCACAATCTACATTTTCAACCCTGGTGGACAAAAAGTCACAATGTACAGAAAAAGTCACAGTCCATAGTTTAGTGAGGCTGATGGAGTCTTCATCTGGTGCATGGTTGTCATTCTGAAGATCTGTTGACTAACTGCCTCTGCAACCTTGGTTGGACCTAAGAGTACATTTCCACCACTGTTTGGTTTTGCTTAAGGTATGTCTTGTGTAGATAAAACCTTCATAACATTGATAGGGACCACCTTTGTTACTCTGTAGAATTTCCATTTTTAAATGATGACAAGAAATTAAATCAAGTCAATTATATACTTTTGGGCTAAAAAAAACAACATCTGGGATTTCATTACTCACGATTAGAAGCCAAAATTTCTGTCATTGAAGTAAAAGTTTTGTCAAAACATTTATGAAGCTTGTAGGTATACATGAAAGACAGTATATTTTCTTTCTTTTTAACTAAAACAACAAAACGACCATTTTTTCCTACAAGAGTGCACTACATCCTGTCAAACAGAAACCAATTAATTAATCAATTAATTATAATCTATACATATATGATGATTAAAGTGATTGATGTTTATACACCAATTAACTATTATATTATCTGAATGACAAAAAGCCATACATAAAAAATACTTTGTAATTGGGATGATTTTGACATCTATGTTTTCATTTCATTTCATTAAAACTGACTTTTTAAGTCTTTGTAATTATAACTAATAGTAATAAGACAAGTGTGGAAAAAAAAATATAAAAAATATGAAAAAAAAAATCAACTGTGACTTTTTGTCCTATACGTTTTGTTAAAATACAAAATTTAAACTGTGACTTTCTGTCCTGTGACTTTCTATCCTACATTCTATATTTTAATGCTAAAATCAAGAATGGAAATCTTAGGTAAAGTCAATTATTTTTATATAACAGATTTATGTTTGCTGGGGTTTAACACCCAAGCAGCAATATTTCAGCTATATTCGGGCGAAATAGATTTAAGATTTTCTTACCTGCTTTATTGCAATAAAAGAAACATTAGATTTTTAACATGTGATTAGATTGACTAGTTGAAATTGTATTAAAAATTCAGATTCTGTCCTTCAATTGTAAAACATACATCCAGTGATTTTGTAATTGATATTTTGGTTCAAGATAACAGGATGTGGAAAAGGTTATAAACACAAAGCCTGGCACTGATAACTCGGAATGAACCTGAGAGCAAATTAAGAGCTTTAAACATCAGGAGCTACTACTTTATAAATCTATAAATTTATTTTTCATTTTTTTGTATCCACTATTTCATTATTTTATAATATTGCATTTATATACATACATGTATATAAAAAAAAATCTAATATCGCTTTTAAAAAAATCTAAGTCTTTAACTCTCGAGGACAGAGAAGATTTGCTACATTTGAGCTTAAGTGTTAAAATAATCATGTACTTATCATCAATTTTCAGATATACATGTATATAAGCATAGTCAATCACTTTTGTGAAAAAATTTCTTTCTTAAAAATCTTTGGCCCATCTTTCAATCAATTCACTAATTGCCCATTAAAAAAAGCAAACACTTTAGAAGTTAAAACTCTCTGAATTTGAAAACCTAATACTGATGCATTTGCCTTCATTTACTTGTATTTAATTTTTGTTTTACGTTAATACATTTTTTCAAATTTTATTCTATTCTACTTTTTCAATTTCATTTGAGTACAAATTTGATAACCAAAACTGTGACATTTGTAACTTTTGAAATCACTTTTCACTTTACCCCTTTGAATTTGAATAAATAACAGCATTTTTCTGCATTTGAAGAAAAGGTAAATAACAAGTTTTTGCATTTTTTTATATTAAAGGAATAACCAGCCTCTTGAATGAAAATATATAGATTTATTCTTATAAGACTAAAAATTTCAATTTTGTTCTTGCTCTTATTTTCATAAGCCATCAAATTAATTACTTCAAGTGTTTTGTGTCATAAAATATTAATCATAACTCCGTAATTCACAAAATACCTATTTAACTTAGCTACGTGTACCTGTCCAGGTGAACAGGTCAAATTTACCTGAGATACCATTATTTACTTTCAATTATTGAGTTGTATATTAGAAATAACAGAGATAAACTTCTAAGAATTGTGCTAGGTATGCCAGGTATTGATGATGATTGGGGGTTTTACAGTCTTGACTATCCTAACGGATCTCGCACTACCGCCCCTCACTAGCATTCAGTTAGTAAGGTCAGTTAGTAGTAGAAGGTAGCAGGGTCCAGCCTTCGGGATACCTGACCAAAGAACTCAGTCAGAGTATGTCCTACTAGCGGCTGGGCTGGTATACACTTCCGCAAGGTAGGGCTTAGGAAGAATGAAATAATTTACCTTGCGGAAGTGTGTATTGTCTACTGAGCATACTCATTGAGTAGTCTACAGTTAGCACAAAAGGGTCTGTAGTTGCTAAATGCAAGTTGAAATTCAATTTTGCTAATAGAAATTATTTCCACTTGCTAAAATTTGGTAGTAGAATTCTAATTTGTCACATAAAAATTTCCAGAAATAACACAAAACTTATATTAGTCATTACATTAGGGAGTGTTGTTAAATTTCAGTACTTGCTAAATTGTACTACTGACAAAACGTCAGTCTGCAATGTCCAGCACCCATGCATTTGTTTCCATATAAAAAAAATGGGTGTTCACCTTCTCTTCCGGTAAGGAAGAGGAGGTGACCACCAATGTTTTTGTATGAAACAAATGGTTGAAATGCTTTGGCTTTGGACACAGTGGTCCAGCATCAGTTGCAGAACAACAAACTGACCATTTCACATACCAAATAATTAAGTATAGAGGTAATCTAGGTATATTTTCAATCTATTTTGGATTAAAAAATAACTGCACTTACATCTAACACTAAAGCACGTATAAATATTCAGATATAAGATAAAATTCTTAGGTCCTTCTAAGAGTGTGGGATGCGAAAATGGCGAATGTGTCAACAAAGAGTGACGTCATCGAAAGATGAGTAAAACTGTAGTCTCGTTCTCGGTTCTATTCTCACTTTTACTTTCGATTTGCTATCGACAATGTTGTCATGGTCTCAGTATCGTATTAATTTTCCCATAGACTTCTATAGTGAAGTGCATATTTTTAGGATTTTTAAAAAAATATGTAAATTGATTCAATAAAACTTTCACTTACGTAGCATTTCTAAGGACATGTGAAAAAATAATTTCCCGCAAAGAAAATAGGGTGAGTCCACGAAGATCGGACAGAGAAGTAGTCTCAAACTATAAATAGCCATTTTCCCTACTTTCACTTTCGTTTTGCACTCACCAAACCAACCTTTTCAGTGGAACATTTTTATGATATTATGTTAGATTTTCTTTTAAAAAAGTTCTTCATCTTACAGTGTGATGTTTGCTCTATTTTATAAGTCATTGTTCATATCTTTTGACAAAATATTAGTTTGTAGAGAGGCAAAAAGAAAATGCACTATATTTTTATAGCATCCATGTTTTGACGTACACCTGCTCAGGGATATGCAATACGATACTGGTACCTCATGGCCTTGGGATGGATTTTAATATTACTACAAACGGTCGTAAAGAAACACATCTTCACTAGCCAAGGGTTACGACCTTGAAGTGATGATTTGATATTTATGATATACAGTTCATTCACTGCAAAGACTTTTAATATTTTAAAGGAAAACTCTTATTTAGAATTTTACTTTCGTTTTCGGGCGATAATGGCTAGTAACATAAACCTGTCTAAAAGTTTAGCGAAGCTTCTTAGACATGATGCTGTTTCTAGAGGACTTCATTTAACGGAAGGTAGGATAGCATTGGAATATAGGTTTGTATTAAAGTTGTTTTTTCAAAGTCTCTTCCGTCACCAAAAGTAAACTAAAGTGCTCATTCAGTCCACAATTGGCTTAGTGACATAGGCTTGTGCAGGTTTAATCACGAATTTCGTTTAGGCATTTTTTTTTAATCTGCCGTTTATAGACGACCAAGCAAAACAAAAAGCCTCCCAAGACGGCATACTTACTTGGAACAACAATGCAGGTGCCCTGGTCCAAAGGGAGGGATGACACCCCTTTTTTCCAAGGTTGAACATGTTATTGATTACAAAGTAAAATCTGTAGAGCGAACCCCTCTTAGTCCAGTTACTCCCCTTTTTCGGAATATTTGTATCTGCCATACTCATACAACATAAGAGGTCGGAATTCCGTTCCTCTATACCACAACGTTAGGATGGCACCAAGTAGTCAGAAAATAGCTTGCCAGACAACCTCTAGCATTGCTGAAGTATACCCGCCATTGATCACGACCGACAAGAAAGTTCTATGGTTCATATATCAAGCATTTATTTTCAGAAGGATATGCAGATGTTGATGACATTCTTGATTTATGTGGTTTTAAGAAATACGATGAAGATGACATCCAAGCTGTGGTAGTTAATGACGAAAAAGGTCGTTTTGCAAAACGTATCAGTGATGGAAAATTGCAAATAAAAGCTACCCAAGGTCACAGCATCAGGGTAAATTTTTTAGAAAATTTAGATATCTAACTTTAGATGGCCGATTTTGTTTGTTTTTGGGATGTATGATACACACACAAATAAAAAAAACAACCCCCCCCCAAAAAAAAACAACAACAACAACTAACAAACAAACGTATGGTGGGGTCAGTCTACTTGAAGTGAATTCAATTCAATTATTGTCACTGCTGAATTTATTGAAATGTGTTTACCGAGGTCGGTAGGCTTTGTTTCATTAGGACTGAGCCACTCCAAGAATATCATAGTTTTGAATTGTCTCGTTTAAGTTGCTTTTAAAAGCATGCAAGATAATTTTTTATTCTCGATTGGTTGCATGAACCAATATTCTTGTCCTGATATGTATAAAATGTGTGGCTTACAGCCATTTTTATAATGGAAAAAAAATTATTTGCATATCTGTTTCTCTTCATTAGCTATGCAACCCTGAATTAGAACTCATTACACACTCAAGCCAAGTTAGAGTTGCCCTACATGGCACAAGAGAGCGGAATATGGACAGCATAAGAAAAACGGTAATTAATACATTTGAGTACATTTCCTTAAAAACTACTACTATACTTTAGTATCATGACTTATTTGTGAACGGCAATCATTCCAATGGTCCATAATTCGCGTAATTATAAACATTTTGACAGTTACGTGACTGGTTATTTTATTGCCTTTGTATGGCTGTTTTATTTGTTGTGTCTAGTTTTCTGAACTTTCCGTTGTTTTAAACGCCGATTTTTTGGAGTTGTTACTATGGTTTACAAGTTTTCCTTAAAATTACTTTCGTATGATCCATAACTGGACGATCATATTTACCCACTAAACTGCGTAAAGTTTAAATATTGAGTATGCTACTTACCAAAAGTTCTACAGAACTAGCATTTGAAAGCATTCCATCCCAACTCGCACTTTTACGTTGTGTTATAGAATTGAAAAGAGACCTCATTTTTGAAAGAGGGCGATGTCTGTTTCGTGGTTTTAAAATCAAACATACACAAACAATCACAGGAAATCATGGACATCATAGCTGTTTATCGAGTGTTCAATCTACCGGTTTGATGTACATGTATTAACCTACATGATTTGTAAATGCACATGTGAATTTAAAAAAAAAAACATTTGACAACAGACAAGCTGCAGGGTTAAGTTTAACTTTGTCTATGTCTCAGTCTTAGAAACTTGCAATAACACCCACGGTTTTTAGGTGTATTAGCTAAGATACAAATAGAAATTCAACGACTTTCACAATCTTTATTCACAATTTTTGCTACATCCAAGTGGGTTATCGATGGTCTGCGCTATAAAAGGACTGCACACGTGTGGACTATCGATAGTTTGTACCATATGATCCAGACAAGTTAAAAAATAATTGATAGTCTGTGCTACAATTGCATTATACGGGCGTTTCATAATTATGTATAATGCAAGGATCGATATAGTACACTGGACTCTTTATATGCTGTGCTATAAACATGGGTAGTACAAATAGTCATGCTGTCAGGGAGAGAAATGATCGCGATCAAATCGATATTTAGTATTGTAGCGTCATCATGAACACGGAAGATGTTCCTAATTCCCGTGAACAGCAATTTTGTTACTTTTTTCGAAGATATTATAAATTTTATTTACAATTTCTGAAAAATTGTTTTTTGAAATAGACAATGTACGCACTACCCGTTATCAAGTGCAAATGATACATGTAACCATTTTAACATACTTGACCTGTTTGTAAAAGTTGTAGATTTAAAAACCGCCACCGGATTATCGGATAAAAACCGGAAGGACCGCCAAACCGCCACCGCTCGAGAGGTTTTGCTGATGTTGCTGAGAAAGTTTACAAAATTGTTTTTCACGATCCTTAACATCCTCCGTTCACGATCAAATTACAATGCTTGACATCGATCTGTTCTCGACTAAGCCATGCAATATTTGGAATCGATATGTTCCCGTTCAGTTCGATCGCTTGACGGTGAGATGGGGAGAAGTGGAAACGAGAGATATTCTGTGTTTCGTATATGATATTAGTTTCTGTATTACTAAATAGTATAATAAGCCGGTAATTAAAAGTGCACGTGCATGGCTTTGTAACCACCGGGCGGTGGTTAATTTCGATTCTAATAGGACTAGTTTCTTCATATTTTTGAATATACGCAGCTTATGTGTTCAGTTGCACCAAATGTTGGTCACGTGTTTTTTTCACCTTTCTGCCATAGCTGTGGTATAAAGAGCTTTGAAGCACGTCATATTAGAATTCCTGCCATTTTACATTTTCCATATTTTTCTTCAGATTACATGGGATAACACGATTTTTCTACAGTTTATTCTTGATTTTATCCTCAAATGTTAATTACAAACACTTTGGGTAAAAAAACAACTACGATACAAAAATACAATACGAAAGCTTGTTTGAAGTACGGTATTTGAAAGAAATTGCCAATTATAGGTAAAATTGAAGAAAATATGAAATTCTGAAAATTCCCCTTTTTATGAAAAAACTCATTATTGTCACATGTAAACTGAAAAATACGCCCCTGAAATGAAAATATATGTTGAATGCATCGATAATTAAAACAATAGTACTCAACATGTCTATTGTTTACCGTTTATATGCCAAATATTAACATTTTAGTTCATGATGAGGTATTTTTCATCACGGGTAGGGTGACAAATTTCCACCTAACTTAACTTGGAACAGTTCAAATATTTATTACTTATGCTCATTTTGAAGCTTAGACATTATATTTATGAACCGTATCACACAGAAGTTTGTTTAAACTACGTTATTCTGGAAAAGACAACATTAGGTGATATACTATAAAAAATTCTTGAATTCTGAAAATTCCTATTTTATCGATCTTGTAGTAATGTCACCCCAAAAGGAAAATATAAGCGCCTGAATTGATCAGATATGTTAGGTACATCATTATATTAATTATAAATACCTAAAATATGAGTTTTACGGTGTCGGTATGCTGTGAATGAGAATTCTGTTTGATATTAAGACCTGTTTTCTAAGGGTAGGGGTAATAATTTTAACATTTTTGGATAATCCTTTCTTTGAAATTAGTTTTTCGTGGTTCATTTATGTAGACAATCAAATTGTATATCGAATGATATCAAATTTAAGACGTTTTAGTTGAGCAATAACTTGTAGAGTCAAATTAATGTGACTTTTGACTGAAAAATCGAAAATCTCATTTTTCGCATTTGTTGATAAATTCTGACTACGAGAATCGCTAAAATTCATCAAAAGAACCCCAGAAGTATAAATTATGATAATACTAAACAAAAAATACCAAATTAACCATTTTTTATTGAAGCATACATACTCTAGGGCTTTTGATATTGAAAGAGTAATCAAGGGAACCAAGGTTATAGCGGTAATCAAAAGAATGTAATCCAGGGAAAAAGACCAGACATGGAAAACAGACATACACAACAAAGAACATAAAGTGACTAAAATCATACATACAAAGTAAAAAAAGCAAATGAGCAACTCGGACTCCACTAAAAACTGAGAGCATGGACCAGGTGCACTGGTAGGGTAAGCGTCCTCTGCTTTTGTAGAAACACCCGCCGAGTTGCTCATAAAAAGTCAAGTCCGGGGTAGACAAACGAGGAAAGGAAAACTATGACCCGTTGAATAAATCAGCTTTCAGGGTGCAGATGGATACACCATAACGATCCACGAGTTCATGATGACGTCCATAAAACTTTAGTAGTGATGACTTCAATAAAGTAGCAACATAAACCTGTTCCAGAAGCCTATTTGTTAGAGCGATACAAAAAGTCTGCGTAGTTTCGGCAAGCTCTTGCATAACGCATGAGTTGTGATATGAACACTCCATACACAGGTGCTGAAAGGCTGTTGCCACAGATGAAAGGAAAGTTGACAATTTTGAATGAAAAGTCATCACGTTTGTCGTAAAGTTTGGTCAAATGTTTTCCTGTACCATAGATCTCGAAGTGTAGGTCAAGATATGAGGCCGACTTCACAGTGTCTGTAGTATCCTTTATCTCAAGTTCTTTGGGGTAGATGCGATGTATCAGGTCCCCGAAATTAGGATTGTTTAAAGATAATACGTCATCTATATAGCGGAAACTGAGATCAAAGAATCTAGCCAAACGATACTCTTTCTTTCGGATCAGATCAGCTATAAAGTCAGCCTCCTAAGAGTGAAGTAATAGTAAAGGAGCACTATTTGTTCCCATTGGAATGCCGACCGTTTGTTGAAAAACATGTCACCACACTGGACGAAATATGTTATCGATTAAAAATTCCAGCATTTTGTAAACATCTTCATCTGTATATTTGGAAGATGATTTGGAATTAGTTCTTACAAAGTATGAGGAATCTCTACCAAGAACTATATATTTGTATCTAGGTGTACCATCTTTTTTGGAAAAAAACAACGATTATAATGTTTTTAAGTCGGGATTTTAATTGACTGAGTATGGAGAATAGAAGTATACAGTGTTGAAAAAATCATAGGTTTTAATGCTATTATATTCAGGTAATAGTCTTGAAATGATTGTCTCCAAAAGATCTTTCGAATTTTTCAGGATCCGCGTTGAATTAATACCACGTGAGTAACAAGTGTTGTGGTAGGACTGCAGACCCTTGTGAGTATAGAAGTTAAAAGTTTTGAAAGAGGTTTGGTGGTACATTTTGCAGATTCAGCTATGAAACGTTGTTTTTTATGGATTCTTATGGAGTTTAGGAATCCAGTACATGGGCGGTAAATCACAATCATCGTCCTTGGTAGAGAGACCAAAAGAGGATAGCACAGATTTATGGTTTTTCACAATCTCTTCTTTGGAGAGTGTGGTAGCAGTATAGGTCTTATCACCTACTTAAAAATATGTCAATTTAAGCGAGGTAGGAGTATATTTTTCCCGCAAAACCCTAAGTGTTACCGCAACTTTCTTGGTACCATTGTGACGCAGAGACATTGGGCAATACGATGATTCGTAAATTTGTTTAGTTTGTTCACACATGCTAACATTAGAAGGCTAAGACGCTCAAAGAAATGAGCAGCAAAATTCTTGGTTTTTTTGACCCAGTGGGGTACAAATATAGGCTTATACTGAAAAAGAATCCGAGAATATTCTTTTGCAACTAATTGATTCAGTAATTGGAGGTATTAAGGAACTTAAAAATCACCATGAAGTTGATGAGTGGGGGTAGGGGGTGCACGGTCGACCATCCCAGCTCATGAACTGTTATAAATTGTATAAAAATACCAATCAAATATATTGTACATTTTAATTGACATGCTGCACACAGTAACATAGTTTTAGTACAATTTTGTAATATCAAAGTTTCCAATTGGAAAGAGCAAATAAGATGTGTGAACCATACCTGTCATGGTATACATATATGTGTGGCTCGTCTTCCACTTTAATTGAGCAGTGTTTATCTTTTGTCTGGTGGTATTTTGGGTTTAGAATATCGTCCAGCTTCAATAAACAGAGGATGTACACTTATTCTTAATTTTATTAATTTAATTCTCAACTTTATGAAAGGCTTATTCTCAAATAGTTTGTAATTCAAATGCTGTTATATTTTTACTGTAAAATAAAGGCTTACTTAATCTTAGTTAATTCTTTTGTGATTTTATTCTTATATAGATCTTGCATTTTAATTGTTTTAAAAGAGTAATATAGTAAATATAATACACCACTAGGGCATACATTCTTCTTTAAATAAATAAGTAAATTATAAGTTAGATAATGTCGATCTTCCGTGCGAGTCTTTAAAAAAACATCGTTGATGATAAGTAATTGTTCTGATCATTCATTTTTTTAACTTGTCAGGGAATCAGCAGGATGAACAGAGATCACATCCACTTTGCTCCAACAGAACGTGGTGCTCAGAGTGGTATGTACTGAAGTGAAGATAGATATGAAAGACAATGCCAGTGAGTGACGTCATGAGAACCCATATCAATATAATTCTTTTAAAAAATGCCAAGCGAATCGTTTTCCCAATTTTAGGGGATGGACGTACGCGCCTGTATTTTATTTACTATGCTGCTCTCTTTTTCGTACTAATATAAAGCTAGTAAATCGAATTGCACAATGTAATGGGGGAATCGATTTTGATCAGGGATGGGGGCGGGTGGGTAACTTAAGTTCAATAGGTAGGTACAGATGTGCGGCCCATATCGGTCTACTTTTTATCATTACTATTATTATTAAATCATCCTTAAATTAAAAAATAAGGATTATCACTTGATTGATTCACAGGAAGTGATCCTATTAACCTTGACATAATAATGATGTCTTTAGATACAATGTCAAATGTTCTGGCCAGCATCCTGCTGTGATATGTTGTTATACATGTACAACTACTAAGGGTTTTTTTCACGTCCTTGACTACTCTTACGCGTCTCGCACGGACGGCCCAATTATGAGGGCTTTATTATAAAGTTATTTATAAATTTAAATTTATAATTATAGTTAAAAAATAGAAGAAACACAAATAAATAGTTAAATAATTTATTAAAATGAAAAAAAAAGAAATAAAAGAACAGCGTTCCAATGTCCCCTGCGAAAAAAAAGTGCGGAAAACTTTAAATTCACTGAAGTTTTTTTAAGTCCAAGGACCGTAACTTCCATAAATATCAATCAACCGTAACCAAGTAAGACTACATACAAAAGATACCTTCTGTAAAAATCATTCAACCATAACCAAAGTCGAACTTAATCTGTAACTTCTCATAGTAAGACTACATACAAAATTTAAAATCAGTTGGTTAAAGTATTACAAAAAAAGTGCGGAAAACTAAATTCAGCGAAATTTTCTAAGTCCAAGTGCTATAACTTCCATAAAAATCATCCAACCGTAACAAAGGTCGAACTTAATATCTAATTCTTCATAATAAAGCTACATATCATAAATAAACTTATTTGGTAAAAGCATAACAAATCAAAATGCAGATAGCACTGGTGGTTTTTGATTCTTGTGAAAATTGTAGCACTAAAAAAATTTCAAATATTATATGATGTTAAATGAAATTGTGATCATACATTGCATTTTAATGCTATTAAGAACTGTCTTTTTTTAATATCCATACACTGAAAGTCAGTTTATACTATTGATGCAACTTCACACATATTTACAAATTTTTGTTCATTACACCTTCCCCCCCCCCCCAATTGAAAATCTATCCAAAAGTTAATGTGCATTTATATTTAAAAGCTATATTAACAGAGTATAACTATTTATCCTACTTAACAATTATACTTAAATTAAACCAATATTAGCTCTAAACAAATAATATCCTTAGCACAAGATTTAAAAAAAAAACATACACTTTTATCAATTTGAATTTTCCCGCCAATTTTACTTGGATAAAATCACTGCTCTTTACTTCCTGTTTATAAAATGGTTTAATATGAATGACATGATAGATAATTTGACTTATAAGTGTGTTAAAATGATAATATTTAACACATTTTGTACTTCCAGACACATTACTGCAAGAAATTAATTCCCTAAATGTAAATTTATTACTAAATATCTTTCAAGGCCAAAAAGGAGTCCCTCAAATCTTGAGTTGATGTGAAGACTAGATGTTAATAGACCCTTTTGTGGTAAGTTGGTGAGCATGCTCAATATACACTTCCGCGAGGTAGAGCTTGGGTAGAACAAAAGAATTTTCCTCGCGGAACTGTATATTGAGCATGCTCTACGTATGCTCATCGACTATCCTAACGTTAGCACAAAAGGGTCTATTCTATCTGCATAAATAATAGAATTATTGAGCTGATAAATTGCAAGAGACATATTTACTTGTTATAAAAGACGTATCGAATAATATAAAAGGAATTATATTTGGACTATATTTTTGTGTAATGTTCAGAGATAGTAGGGAAGTTCCAGTGATAGAACGCTGACATAAGGTATTTTGATCCTGAAGGATCAAAACAACCAAAAAAGTGCGGAAAACTCAGACGGACGCCCGGCATTTCCATGTCCTCTCGCGAAGTTACGCGGAAAAAAGAGAATAATTTAAATATTATAAAACAAATTGGTAATAATGAGTTATTGAATATTTTTTTACAAACAGTGAAACTTGGAATAAGTACGTGAATTTAAAATTGTATAATAACAAAAGTGATTTGAAAAAGAAAAATTTATGGATAAAAATTTAGGAATAAAAATTAATGAGGGAAAAATAAAAAGCCAGAAGACAATGCAGACCACAGCTGGGCATACGACCTGACCCGGAAGGAGAACGTGAAATTTTGATTTGCCAAAAGGTGTATGCATTTTGGAGTCGAAAAGGTATGGTTTGTAGTATAGCCAAAGGTAAAATGTAAATTTGGAAATTTTTAGTGTTATAATTTTGAAGATATTAATGTGTAGATATACAAATAAATGTCATGCATATATGTGAATGGGTTACATAAATGCATCAAACATATATAAATGGGTGTCACATTTTGATTATCATAATATATGAATGGGGTAGGTAAAATTTTCGGGGCTGCACACCTGTATCCTTTTCCATGTTAAGTTATAGCCCTAGTGATTGCAGATTTTAAAAAGCAGTCTTTAGGGAAATCCTGACCAAACAATGCCAAGGTTGCTTGTTTCCTATTTTCTGTATAGTTTTTGTTAACAGGTATTCCTCCTAAATGTGACATGGCCATTGAAATAGACATAAAGAAGGCGATGGAAGGTAAGATTTTTGGGGGAGGGAAAATACTTGACATCCTTAAATATAGTACCACAAAATGAGAAGTTGTAGATCACAATTATTCGAATGGAATTGTAGGAAACCAAGGAAAGATTTATTGAGAACATATCGATATAAAATGCTGTTATATTTTATGCTTGAGTAAAGGAAAAACAGCATTACTTAATTTGTTAAATTATTCCTTAAATTTTATAAGTTTTCTGCTTTACTCTTTACAATAACTATTACCGTAATTGCCTTTTTCATTTTGCCTGATGATTTTTTTTAGATGGTATCAAATTTTACAAGTCAGAAAATGGTGTTATTCTTAGCCCTGGTAATGGAAGTGGCTATATACCAACAAAATATTTCAAAAGAGCATACAACCTCAAAACAAGTAAGGAAAACAATTCTCGATTCACTGCAATAAGTTACCTATATTTGTTTTGAAGATTAACCCTAATGTTCCTGTATAGCTCAAATGTTGATTATGAACTAATTAATTTACAACCGTCTGAAATATTCTGTAGAAGTTTTTAAGGTTTAATAGAGTGGATTTTTTTCTATAAACAAATTGAAATAAAACACTGATAAATTTTATAAGACATTCTTTTGTCATTGCAGGAACATCCATTCATTTTTGACTGAGTATGAAACTGAACAGAGGACGCTTTAGTGAACAAATTAGAAAAAATATTTTTATTATATGATTTCTTATTCCAAAACAACTATGTTTATGGCATATATTATAAATTGCATGTAAAACGTATTATTCCATTTAAATAATGTGACACAGGTACCATCTTAAACCTACCCAAACAAACCAAAGTTGCAGAATGGTTTGGACTGTTTAAGGACCAATCAGCCTTTGTAGTGGTTTGACATAAATTTTTGAAAACCAATTTGCACCATATTGCAGATTTATTTTTATTTTTTTGGAAGCAGGGCATATTTTATTATATTTATAGTTTTCATTTTGCTACATTTGGACTTCAATATCATTTAGCTCCCTTACGGGAGCACAATATAAGGAGAATGGATATGGTGAACATGTCTAAAGATATACTGTCATGTGATATCACCATTGCAAGACAACATTAAATTAAGAAGAAAATAAGGTTTTTAGAAAGATTTTGATTTTTAATATATCACAAAGAAGTTAATGTTGTGAATCAGTTTGTGAGGGAGATTAAAAAAATGTAACTATCAAATGGATGAAGTTGCTTAATTAAAGACACTCCAGAAGAACATAATTGTTATTTGGGATATTCAACGACAATATGATTTTTTGCATTTTCCATTATTTATTCTGATCAAACCACTCATTAGTTTATTTTCTCATACATCTGTATACAAGTATATTGTGGCAAGTGTAAATGCTGTGTTTTCTCTATGCTGTCCAGAGCACAGTTACATAGTAAATCTCAATTTCTTCATCAGCTCAAATTTTAACTCAGATCGCTTAATATTGAAGATTTTAGGAGAAGTCAAGGATTTGAGGAAAATTTCAATTTGAGATTCTTAATGAAACTGGTCCATGGAAAACAAAGCTGATAATATTCTTATTAGTATCTTTGTTGTCTGTGTTTGTGTGTCTCCGCTTGCTTATTTAAAGTAATTGTTAAACTTGGGTTTGAAATTATTGTTGATTGTTATATTATTTATGAAATAAATAAATGAATAAAATTTAAAACATTTTCAGAAGTATTTCTTCAGCTTCCCAGTAGTCCTCAAAGGTTTCCAAAGCATTGAACTAGGGGCCGATCCAGACACTTTGAAAGGGAGGGATGCCAGCTGGGGTTTCTCAGGAAAAAAAAAGGGGTGCTAGGACATGAATGCCATTTTTTGTCCATTTTACACATGAATATAACAAATTTTCCAGTAAAAAGAAGGATGCTGACCCCCCTGGATCCTTACTGAGTGTACACATTTCCATTGGTCATATATGGTGTATTACAGTATACTACCTGTTGCCAACAATATACAGGATATTTGCTTGTTTTTCTTTTATGTTTTGTGGACTGGAGACAGAAAAAGTACAATAATGCCATTTGACTGGAGACAGAAAAAGTACAATAATGTCATTTGACTGGAGACAGAAAAAGTACAATAATGCCATTTGACTGGAGACAGAAAAAGTACAATAATGCCATTTGACTGGAGACAGAAAAGTACAATAATGCCATTTGACTGGAGACAGAAAAGTACAATAATGCCATTTGACTGGAGACAGAAAAAGTACAATAATGCCATTTGAATGTTTAATACCAATATAAATGAACAGAAACATAACTTGGTATAAACTTCTATATATCAGGCCATTATAATAATTAAATAGAATGTTTTTTTTTAAAATTAGTTTCGACCCTATTGATGCCTTAGAATAGACTGCTTTGATTTGAACTAAAATGTTCCTTTTTAATTTGGATTGATATTTGTACAAATTCAGTATTGATGATAATTTGTTGAATTATACATGATATTGAAGGAAAGGTATTACAGAAATGACCCTGAAAATAAATTGAGAGTCATAATTGAAAACAAATCATTCAACTTTCTAAAGCAATCCACTGTGATCTCTACAACCTAATCCAAAGGCAGAATAAAAAACTAATTGGTATACAGAATATCATTGAGTATATAAACAATAAATACAGTGAAACCTGTCAAAATCAGATACAGTCCTGTAATGTCAGTTCCAAAATCAGATACAGTCCTTTAATGTCAGTTCCAAAATCAGATACAGTCCTGTAATGTCAGTTCCAAAATCAGATACAGTCTTTTAATATCAGTTCCAAAATCAGACACAGTCCTTTATGTCACTTCTAAAATCAGATACAGTCCTGTAATGTCAGTTCCAAAATCAGATACAGTCTTTTAATATCAGTTCCAAAATCAGACACAGTCCTTTATGTCACTTCCAAAATCAGATACAGTCCTGTAATGTCAGTTCCAAAGCCAGATACAGTCCTTTAATGTCAGTTCCAAAACCAGATAGTTCTGTAATATCAGTTCCAAAACCAGATACAGTCCTTTAATGCAAGTTTCAAAACCAGATACAGTCCTGTAATGTCAGTTCCAAACCAGATACAGTCCTGTAATGCAAGTTCCAAAATCAGATACAGTACAGTAATGCAAGTTCCAAAATCAGATGCAGTCCTTTCATGCAAGTTCCAAAAACCAGATACAGTCCTTGAATGTCTGTTCCAAAACCAGTTAATCCTGTAATGTCAGTTCCAAAACCAGGTACAGTCCTGTAATGGCATTTCCAAAACCAGTTACAGTCCTGTAATGTCAGTTCCAAAACCAGATACAGTCATTTAATATCAGTTCCAAAACCAGATACAGTCCTTTAATGCAAGTTCCAAAACCAGATACAGTCCTTTAATGTCAGTTCCAAACCAGATACAGTCCTGTAATGCAAGTTCCAAAATCAGATACAGTCCTTTCATGCAAGTTCCAAAAACCAGATACAGTCCTTGAATGTCAGTTCCAAAACCAGTTAATCCTGTAATGTCAGTTCCAAAACCAGATGCAGTCCTTTAATGCAAGTTCCAAAACCAGTTACAGTCCTGTAATGTCAATTCCAAAACCAGATACAGTCCTTTAATGTCAGGTTAAATGCATTCTGAGTGTTAAGGAATTCTGTTTAGACAGGTTTCAATGTACTAGATAGTATATATACCATTTACATCTAAATGTGGAAACTGGCCACTGGTTAATTATCATTTTAGAATCTAAAATTCATATAAATCATGAAATTTAAACTTATAGTGCAGTACTATATTGCCATGGTGCACCCTAATACATATTCAAACACTAATAAACTATATACCATATAATAAGGAAAACAAACTAAATTATGCAATAATAAATTAATTAAAAATAATAATATCGTACACTAAAATGATATCCTACTCTACCATTATAGGTATTCTTGGTAGTTTGTTAATTCTTGAAAATTGTTATCAGAAGATGGTACATTTTGTAGTGTAGTTATTTTGTAGTGTAGTTATTTGTAGTGTAGTCATTTTAATTTCAGATTTCTTAGATTTCTTAGAAGAAAAAAAAACATTACCCAAAAGATCTAAGTACAATGTAATTCTCCATTATTTCTTACTTTACCTTTTATATCAGTAAATTTTTATTTTTATTTTTTCACATGTAGATTTTAATTACAAAATCTAGAAATGTTAAACCAATATCTTGTAAATTTCTTAATAAAAAATAAAAACTCTACCTGACATAAGTTACAATACATATAACACAGATAAAACTATAAGTCATACTGACAAAAAAATACATCAAAATATTTCCTGAACTCAAAGTAATTTGTATGATACAATCATCAGAAAAAATTGGACAAGTAATACCAAGTAATAAAATCTAACACAAAAAATTGCCATTGTGTTCTACCTATTTAATAAGATCCTGTATAAATAATACACAAAAAAGAGACAATATATGATGGTAAATTTTGTAAGGAAATATTGCAAAAAAGGAAGACATTGATGCATTAGAAATATCTTTATAAAATTGAAATGTATATTTTGTAAAAGGGATGTATATAAAAAGAAATACAATGTAGCACATATGACATTTACAAACAATTCCTAGTATTGCCTAGAATGAGTAAAAGAGACAAAACAGTGAATAATATCTCTGACACATTCATAAATACAGCACAGAGTATGTCGAAGTCATTGCAATAATTTCAAATCTATTGAAGTTTGAATGAAGAAGCAGTTATAGTTTTCAATTAAACTATACATAAAGTCACAACCCAATATGATATTTAACACCTGAGATGATCAAAATAAATCTACTACTGGTCAAAAATGGAGTATTCACACAAATCATTTCTCTTAGGTTAATTGAAGGACAAAATAACCTGGTTTATTGAAGTTTACACTAACAAACCATGAAATTTAGAAACATTTGTAATAATCTGATTTTCAATGGGTTCCAGTTTCAAATATTAGGAACTGATTTATAATGAAAACATTATTTTGTCTGGGATTATCAAATCAAATGATCATTTGTAACATGGTTATACATTTTGTAGAGTATTCTAAATATACAAGTCATGGACAAGGAAGATACATGGACGGGACAGAGATATGTAAATGATACTTCAAAAAATATTTAAAAGGCACTAGCATTTAGTACACCATGATTTACACTTTTCTTTTATTCAAGTTTTGTTCCTCCTGTTGCATTCAGCTATATGCATACTTAATATCCACAACCATTTTTTGTTTTGTCTTACATATTTTCTTATCCTTAATACTGGGGATACATGTTCAAGAAAGAGTTTGTGCCTTAAACATTCCTGGGAATGATGACATAATTTCAACAAGTTTAGTGAAATCAAATTTAACAAAACAATAAATTTTAAATTTATGGTATTTTATCATCATTTCATTTGAATTTAATTCAGAGTTATTTCCCTTATATCACAAGGTTTCCTCAATTACACATTAGAATGACATACGTTTCATCTATTGAAATATCAAACTCAAACTCAAAGTTTAATCTTCATGTTAGTGACATAGGAATCATAATGGTTTGTTCTGACCTATGGCTTCAATTTGCATAGGAATAGCAGCTGTGCCTAAATATCAGGGGAGCATGACAGTCAACAAATTGCTGAACAAAATTGCCAAATAGAGAAAGTCTGTTATAAAATCTTATTCTTTCCTACCATATATGGATTAGAATAAAGTGACTTGAAAATTATAATTGTAGACTTAACAATGAAAAAACTTTTGTCCAGTGTAAAATTTACAGGAACAGAGTTGTTATGGTAATAGTACTATCATTTTTGTTCTTGTTGCATTGTTTACACATACAATTTTCAGAAAGAACACAACCAAATTTAAACAAACAGATTTTTCCTCCTAATTCATGTCCTAATATCAAATTATGATGGACAGCACTTTGACCAGTCTGTTTCAGGGTATCCCTCATATACACCATTGAAGATCATGGCAAACCCAACAAAGACCAAGTATAAGCTCAGTGTAACATATCCGAGTGTTTTCTCCCATGTCAGGATGTTTACATTCTTCAGAATTGGTATTCCTAGCAACAAACCTGAAAAGGACATGAATATAACATTTCACATGGAACAAGGAGATATATAATAACTGTAGTACATTGTAAATCAGTTCATCTATTTTAATGGTTCTGCTTCAATTAGCTCAGCATTTGTAATTATTTTGTACAGTGTAATCTATCTAAACAAAATCCCTTTTGGATTTCAGGTAGGAGTACAAAAATGAAAGTGAAACACTATACTTCTAACTACCTGCCATCATTCCTCCGATATGGGCAGAAATACCAACTTTAGTTACCTCCTCCTCAAAGTAACGTCTGTATATAGCTAATCCAGTGTCACCAAATGCTGTAAAAAATAAAGACTTTTTAAACCAGAGTCAGACATTTTGAAAGTAAAAGATTTTTAAGGGACAAATAATGTGGGAAATGTCAAGCTGACTCTGAACTCAACAAAAAAAAATTGACAAAAAATACAACATGAAGGTTTCATCAACCCTTCAATATTTATACAATTTTCCCCTGAAAGGGAAAACTTTAATTATATTATTTTAGACTATTACAGGAACCAAAAGGTAACAGAAATTAAGTCTTGGAGAAATAAAGAGTATAACTAAATATCTGCCAGGAATTTAATGTGAAACTAACTTGATAAGTAGTGTGTTTAAATACAGTAACTAAACTCACCAAAAACTAGTAACATGGTAAATATGACTGGAGCATTACACTTACCTTGAACTAGTTACACGGTCAGACTGAGCACTACACTTACCTAGAACTAGTTACACAGTCAGACTGAGCACTACGCTTACCTAGAACTAGTAACACAGTAAGGTTGACTGGGAGCATTACACTTACCTAGAACTAGTTACACGGTCAGACTGAGCACTACACTGACCTAGAACTAGTAACACGGTAAGTCTGACTGGAGCACTACACTTACCTAGAACCAATAACACACTAAGTTAGACTGGAGCACTACACTTACCTAGAACTAGTAACACAGTAAGTCTGACTGAAGCACTACACTTACCTAGAACTAGTAACAGGGTAAGTCTGACTGGAGCACTACACTTACCTAGAACCAATAACACACTAAGTTAGACTGGAGCACTACACTTACCTACAACTAGTAACACGGTAAGTCTGACTGGAGCACTACACTTACCTAGAACTAGTAACACGGTAAGTCTGACTGGAGCACTATACTTACCAAGAACCAATAACATGCTAAGTTAGAATGGAGCACTACACTTACCTAGAACCAATAACACACAAAGTCTGACCCGAGCACTACACTTACCTAGAACTAGACACACAGTAAGTCTGACTTGAGCACTACACTTACTTAGAACCAATAACACATTAAGTTAGACTGGAGCACTACACTTACCTAGAACCAGTAACACAGTAAGTCTGACTGGAGCACTACACTTACCTAGAACTAGTAACATGGTAAGTCTGACTGGAGCACTACACTTACCTAGAACCAATAACATGCTAAGTTAGACTGGAGCACTACACTTACCTAGAACCAATAACATGCTAAGTTAGACTGGATCACTTCACTTACCTAGAACTAGTAACACAGTAAGTCTGACTGGAGCACTACACATAAATCTAACTAATGACCCTTCTGTACACTGGTAGTTCATTTCTTTCCAGTTCTGTAATTAGCAATTTTCAATATTTAAATATGTAATTCATTGACATTGCTGTATGTAGCTACTACACAAAATTCAGTCTATTAAATTTATTGTTGGTTTCAATAGTACAATTCTCTAGGTATTAGTTATATCATAGACTTCATAAACACTCAATTCCAATGCAACATTTGTTGTTTTGTGGAATTTCATTTTATAAGGTTGAGGTTTGAGTTTCAATTTAAAAACTGATCCCCTTTTCTGTTTTAACAGACATTATTTCTAATTTTGTTTTCATAGCTATATTTGACAGTTGCATTAGAATGAGTAATCAAGGGAACCAAGATTCTAGCAAAAATCAAAAGAATGTAATCCAGGGACAAAGACCAGACATGGAAAAAAGACATACACAACAAAGAACATAGAGTAACTAAAATCATAAATACAAAGTAACAAAAGTAAATGAGCAACTCAGAGACTCCACTAAAAAATTGGAACATGGACCAGATGCAACTGTAGAAACACCCGCTGAGTTGCTCATTAAAAGTCAAGTCTGTGGTAGATGAATGAGGAAAAGAAAACTATTACATGTTGAACAAATCAGTTTTCATGATACAGATGGATACATCGTACCGATCCACGAGTTCATGACGACCATAAACTTCTGTAGTGAACACTTCAATCTTGTAGCAACATAACCCTGTTCCAGAAGCAGTATTGTAAGAAATCTAGCAGGATTCAAAAAGCCTGCATAGTTACAGCAAGTAACAAATGAGTTGTGATATGAAAACTCCATATGCAGGTACTGAAGGGATGTTGCCACAGATGAAATGTAAGACGACAATTCTGAATAAAAAGTCATCACGTTTGTTGTAAAGTTTGGTCAATAGTTTTCCTTTACCATCGATATCTAAGTGTAGGTCAAGATATGAGGTTGACTTCACAATGTCAGTAGTATCCTTTATCTCTAGTTCTTTGGGGTAGATGTGATGTATCAAGTCCCCGAAACATGGATTGTTTAAAGATAGTACATCATCTATATGGCGGAAACTGAGATTAAAGGATCTAGCTAAGCGATATTCTTTCTTTCGAATCAGATCAGCTATAAAGTCAGCATCATAAGAGTTAAGGGATACGTCAGCAAGTAGAGGATCACAATTTGTTCCCATGCAAACAAATGAAATGCCGACCGTTTGTTGTTTGTTTGTTTGTTTGTTGGGGTTTAACGTCTGAGCAGCAATATTTCAGCTATATTCAGACGATGAACATGAAATGGATGATAAAATGAACATGAAATAATGATGAAATGAAAAAAGGATGGGACACAAGGATAAAAGGGTCGACAAATTTTGATTGCCACTAGAAAAAGGGGGGATGGGTAAGGTCGGGCAATTTAGCCTCCTGTGGCGGAGCGCAAAGGTTCCTACTCCTATCGAATACCGCAGCAGGGTTCTTTAACGTGTGAGGAACATGACATCTTTCCCAACACGGTGTACCACTATAGTTTGCGGTCATGTTTTTTGTATTATAGCCTGAAAACCCCAACATGTAACATGCCAGAGGTACCCCATTCCACCACCTGGGGCACACATCCCAGTTGCTCTGTGGACAGAGCGCCTAGCCCCAGCTAGGTTCCTGAGCACTTTTTAGTCGCCTTTTATGACAAGCTTAGCGCTGCTGCAGGCATATTCTTTTGACACCTGGACCTGCACGGGGGCCGACCGTTTGTTGAAAAACACATCCACCACATTGGAGAAATATTTTGTCGATCAAAAATGGAAATAACTATTATTTTTAAAGATTTTTTCATCAAACTTGATTTGAAAGTTACATTTATTAGTTTACTCAATTAGCTACCATCAAATCCAAAATTAATACCTCAAGTCTCCTTTTCATTGTCTCAACATAATTCATGATGCACTTACTTAAGAAGCAAACATGCAAATAATGGAACAATTTCTAAAGAAAGGTACCAATACCACAGTAACTGAATACATGTAGTAAAACTGCAAAAATTTTAAAGACAAGAAAAGATTAGTAGTGTTATGTATTACCACTATGACTGAGGCTATGTGAGCACCAATGAGGGCATAACATCCGCCGCTTGCCCCGGCCAAAGCTACATTAACATCTGTTACTGAGTGAGCTAAAGAACCTAAAAGAAAAATAATTAAATAAGTGATAGTATAGAACATACAAAAAATGCAGTGTATATCAAAGTTCACTGTGTTGCCAATGCATGTTCCAAGGCATATTTGAATAAAACTCTCCACTATTTATGATTTATGTATGAGCAGGAGGACATGATATACCCTCTAAAAATGCGAGATTCAACCCTCATGAGGGGAATTTCGAATTCTAGTAAACCTTAATGTGAGAGAAATCATACCTGCTATGACTCCTAGTACATAAATTAATAAAACTCTCCACCACTTATGTACAAGTTCTAATGGTAATCCTAATATCAGCTGGAAAACTAGGTTAAATATCAAATGAAGGTACCTGTAATGAGAAAGTCAGCTTTTTTTTAAATTGTTTAAACTCCCAAAAAATTCTTTAAGAAACTGTCTTAAGTGAAAATAAACTCTGGCATTCAAATGGAATTATAAATAATAAAAGCCGCGTTGAAAAGGTAAAAATAAAACTAAAATGCAAATGAAATAGCAATAAAACCAGTTGAAAAAAAATGAAAGCCAAAACTTTCGGCTTTATGGCCTTCATCAGAGGTCAATGACACCAGACTAAGGGAGAAGAGAACCATCTAACGTATGTCAGTGGTGAATGACACCAGACAAAGATAGAAGAGAACCACTGATCATATGTCAGGGATGAATGAAACCAGACAAAGAGAGAGGAGAACCACTGATCATATGTCAGGGGTGAATGACACCAGACAAGGAGAAAGGAGAACCACTGATCATAAGTCAGTGGTGAATGACACCAGACAAGGAGAGAGGAGAACCATTGATCATATGCCAGTGGTAAATGACACCAGACAAAGAGAGAGGAGAACCAATGATCACATGTCAGGGGTGAATGACACCAGACAAGGAGAGAGGAGAACCACTGATCATAAGTCAGTGGTGAACGACACCATACAAGGAGAGAGGAGAACCATTGATTGTGCATCAGGGGTGAATGACACCAGACAAGGAGAGATGAATGACACCAGACAAGGGGAGAGGCAAACAATAAATCAAATGTCAGGGGTGAATGACACCAGACAAGAAGAGAAGAAAACCATTAATAGTATGTCAGGGATCAATGACACCAGACAAGGTGAGTGGAGAACTATTTAACATACCGTATATCAGGGATGAATGACACCAGACAAGAAAAGAGAAGAGAACCACTGATTGTATGTCAGGGGTGAATGACAGCAGACAATGTGAGAGGAGAACCATTTAACGTATATCAGGGATAAATGACAGCAGACAAGAAGAGAGGAGAACCATTTAATGTATGTCAGGGATGAATGACACCAGACAAAGAGAGAAGAGAACCACTGATTGTATGTCAGGGGTGAATGACACCAGACAAAGAAAGAGGAAAACCATTGATCATATGTCAAGGGTGAATGACACCAGACAAAGAGAGAAGAGAACCACTGATCGTATGTCAGGGATGAATGACACCAGACAAAAAGAGAGGAGAACCATTGATCATATGTCAGGGGTGAATGACACCAGACAAGGAGAGAAGAGAACCACTGATAGTATGTCAGGGGTGAATGACACCAGACAAAAAGAGAGGAGAACCATTGATCATACATTCAGTAAAGTACAATGTTTAAGCTCCTTTTGACATATGGCAATAACCTTGCTGTAAATTTACCTTAGATCCATCAATACTGTTAAAGTACTATTGTTCATGGGGTTCCAATTTTCATGGTTTTCATGGGTTTAGTAAACTACTAAATTTTGTTTCCAACAAGAAGGAAATTTCCCATTTGTTTGTACGATAGAATTGTCAAATTCAGGAATCTGAAAAACCTACAAACTGATAACTTTTCCCTTAACCAAGAATACTGGTACTCACAAATAAAATTAATTTCACAGAAATATTAAATTAGAGACAAAAAAAACAAGTATTTACAAAAGAAGATGAAGATTTTGACAATAACAACATGGCAATATCATTACATAAATGGAAGAATTGTTTAGAATTAACAGTAAAAAGGTAATAATAATTTTTTTTTTTTTGAGACAAGGATATTCCAATTTTTGGCCATGTAAGATTTCTTCATCTCATCTATTGGTGAAGTAAAATATGCCTTGTTTATGATGTCGTAATGAAATACTTTAAGACATCTTGTAAATACAGTGGAATTTGGACAAAGAAGGTGCTCTGTATTGGTGTACTAATCACAAAATTAATTTTAAAAGTGAGAAAAAGAATCAAACAATGTCAGAAAGTGAAAGAATAGGAAATCTCAGACACTCTCAGGTCAGATTTTAGTGTTCTCTAACTTGGCAGAGTCTCATTAGAGAATTTAAAATCTTACCCTTGGGCGTCTGAGATTTCTCTCTTGATTTCTCAGTGATATAAGATTCTTAATATCCTAGAAATAAAAAGATGCAGTAAATTTACCCTTGATGAATAAACATATAGCTAATGTATCTCCAAGCTTCATATCTTCTCTTAGGTTTATACAACAGAGGACTATACAGAGGTACTCCTGAAGTAGCAGTAACAGGGGTGGAGGTATCAGATAGTTCTGCAGCATATACAGCAAAAATAATTATCTGTAAAAATCAAATTAATACTTACATAAATATCTCATTTTCATTATTCCTAAAGTGAGCTGATTTCCTAATACAAATGAAGTCTAAAGAAAATTAATTAATGAATCTTAATATTGAGAGTGATTTATATTAAATAATTTCACATGAGTGAGAAAAAATATAAAAAATTTGCTTGAAACCTTGAGATTTTATGATTATTGACACATTCCTTATTTGATGCAACAATTATATAATAAAGAGCTGCCCTTTAGGCGCATGATACGCCTGCTGCCCTTTTAACTTGTCCATATGTTTTTAATGAATTTTTATGATCAACTAGGAACACTGTGAGCCCTGTCAAATACCCTCCCACCCAAAAAAATGTCCAAAAAAAAATGCACAAAAAATTTGGCACCATCAAGGCTACCTCAAGTTTAACTAAGTTTGTTGTCTTGATTTTTCATCCATACATTTCTATCTTGTTCAAAACACACTTTTCTGACAAGGATACCAAGTACCTCTTATATTTATTAGTCGATTATCATAACAAATGATCCGTTTTCAATGATTTTTCAAAGAATAAATTTCCTTGTCCGTTTCCACCTTTTAAAAATAAAAATTCATAACACCTAAACGAAAAATCTGAAATTTATGAAAATCAAAAGGGAGCTTATCTTAATAGATATGAACAATTCACCAAAGTTTCATAAAAGTTGGTGAAAGTGTATTTGAGTTACCATCCGAAGTGTTTACTACGGATGGACGGACAGACAATGGTATACCATAATATGTCCCGTCTTAGATGGGCAATTAAAAAAATGAATCAAAAGCTGAAATAAGATTATCCATCATTTCAGATTGGAATAACTTCAATAGGCTAATTTAAAGCATTTTTAATCAACTGAATGATCCCTGCTTAACAACAGCTAGAATCACTTATTCAGTTTTGAAGTGGTCTAACTAACAAGTAACAACCCACTGGTGGGCATGTCACCACACTTAATCACAATATAAACCTTGACCATTCTGGAGATCAAGCATTTCACCTACAGTTTGTCTCTGAAGTAAAAATGTGACTAAAAGAACATTGCAGAAGTGGAAGATTAAATGCCATACCAGTCTAACAGAAGTGTATGATAAAATGACATACCAGTCTAATTGAGGAGTCAAATTACATTGTATACAAGACTACTAGCCTTGCTGCATAAATAACCCGAAACACTATCTATATAATGTGAGCAGAACTTTCAGATTCCCTAGCTTAAGAATTTTATCAATATAAGCCTTCTGGCTCTTACCTCAACAATACTGATAAGTATAATGAAAATGGGAGGTGGTTTACAAGTGTAGTTGGCAAGGAAATCTTCTCGCATGCTTTTAGGCAAGATATCAGCAACAGCAGCTCCTATCATGTTCTGTAATGCTGATCTCTCAGCTGCTGATACATCTGTTGTCATCTGAGAATCAAAATGGGAAAATTTAATAAAAATATTAAGACATAAAAATCAAAGTGCCGATGGCATTGAACCTCAGAAGTCATGAGATATTTATAGGTATTTTAAAAACTTAATAATCTGCTGATGATAATTTATTCTTTCTGTATTTCCAAAAAGTTTAATTATTTACAACCAGATCAGTGCTTTCACCACTACTAGAACTATACATCTACACAATACTGATGTTTCAAAATTTCAATTTAAAAAATTTTTTTTTTTTGTTTCATTTTATTTTGTTTTTATTTTGCTCCTCAATGTGTAATCTTGACAACCTGTATTTAGTTTCAAACATAGCCATTTACATTAATAAAATATAGTTCAAACTTCTACATATGTATTTGAATTTTTAGTTCACAATCAATCATGTAAAATGTAATTTCAATTGTATACTGTAAAAACAGGCAATGTATTTATACCAAATAATCAATTTGATACAGTTCAATATTCATTTGCTAGATCTGCTAGATCTCTTTTGCAATGGAAGTACTTTTAAGGCGGTTATCAACCAGAAGTCCTTTTGATTGACATCAGATGGTTTTAAGAGTCAGAAGTCACATGACTTTCAAGTAAAAAGTCCAGCCAATACTGTACAAGCTACTATTATAGCAATGTTTTTTTTTCATTGAAAAAAAGTGATAAAATTGAAATAATTAGACCTTCTTGACATTACTAATGCAGGAGTTATCTCAAAATTGCAAAAGAATTTATACCCCAGTCTTGGCTTAAATAACAAAAAGTGCAATACACACAATAATTTCTGAATTTACAATACCTTCATGTAATGGCTCTAGCATAAATTTCTTTTTGCTTTGAATCTTTCAACAATATGCTTGGCAAGAGGTGAAGTGCTATAAGATAACTCACTTTGACTCATATGAGAGAGGCAAATCATCATTGCAACACTGAAATGCATGAAGCCAGTTGGAGTTTTATCTTATTTGTTCATCTATTTGCTGATACAAGTAAAACAGAATATGCCATTCAATCAGTTTACCACAATATTATGAAATAACTTACCATTTTCATAAACTCTACAAAATCTATCCTTTCGTCTCCATCCCTATCTGCCCTGACCAGGATGTTGTTCAGCCGGGCTTCTGGAATGTGGTCTGTAATGCCTTCATCTTTGAGCTCATCTCTCAATAGATTCAGGGGTACTCCATCTGGCTCATGCTGAAAGCAGATTAATAGACCATGTAAGGTTACATATATTTGTACCGGTAATTTTACAATGACAAAAATAATATTTTTTTTTATCTTCAGCCAATAAAGCCTTAGAAAGAATATTGCGCAGCCTTGCATAGTAGTGTTCCCTGTAGTTTTTGAAAAGGACAGAGTAATTCAGGTAAAAAAGGGCAGTCTAGCAAGTAAGAAGCAATATGAAGTCACATCATGTAAGCATTAACATATATTTAGGGAAAACTGACAGAAAAGGGCAAGGTGCTTATAAAACCCATTAAAAAGGGTAAGGCACAGCAACCCTTCCAAAACTGCCTTTATGGAACACTACATGATTTTGATTGTATGACTGTAGTGGATAGCATTATTTTTTTCTATACCGTATGGTTATACTAAACACACTGACGGTATGATAATGCTAAATACAGCGACTATCAGTTTTGAAGTCTACATTATATTTCTGTCAAGGATTGAATGGCACTCAACAGACTGACCAAATACTTATAATACCACCTCCAGATTTGCCTTAAATTTAATTCATTAAAAAACTTCACTGTGAAAAACATCCCAACTTAGTTTTACAGAAACTTGAGAAGTACTGGTTTAACCTCTACTTAGAAATGAACAGAAGAAAACTAATGTTTTCTTAACCGGTAATCTACATAGAAAATAAATTAAAAGATTTTTGTTTGAGAAGCATTCAAGTCCAATATACTTAAGCCTTAACATATTTGTTTAAATGAAAAAAAAATCATTATGTAACTTAAAACTAATGTGGGACTGAAAGCATACACCACAGGTATTGTGTAATATTTGCTCCAAAAGAATTAGGGTGATTTTATAAATGCACTTAAATTTATCTCAAGCTAATTAAAATATTTAGAGACTTCTGAAAATTTATGAAATTTTTCAAACTTGCATACATATATATGTTGTGATATTCACTTTTAGCCCTTAGACCATTGCTAGTCTGAAAAGATAATTAGGATATTCAGTTACAACATAACAATATTCTTTCAAAAAGCTCTTAGATGTACCATCATATATAACATAGGATCTTAGATTAAAATACTATATACTTACCCTGTCAAAGATTGGCTTGAATCTCTAGTTACATGAAAAAGAAATATATTTCATCATTAAAACCATATGATACTGCAAGCAAAATAAAAAATTAGACTATTATTATATATTAAAGAATTTAGAATGTAATTGAATAACATGATATAAGAGTAGAATCTTCTTTACATTATCTTTATGTCATTAAATTATTTATTTATCCTATTTATATATGAGATAAAGAATGTTCAGAAATAAGAAATTTCCAAAATTATATGAGAAATACTGACAACCAGTATGCATTTCCTAAAATTAACAAACTTAGTAAACTAACAACTATAGAGGTGACTAGTAGACAATTCTCCTTAAATATGCAAGTGGTAAAATTATTATTTAACTCAAAATCTAAAATCAGCTACATAATGTTGATACATGGTTTCTTCTAATTTATCTTATTATTCACATTTAGTTATAAAATGCCATTCTTTTTTATTTCAAGTCCTTTAGTTCGGCCAGACTACGTGTAGCTTACTTGGCTGACTATCAAGTCGTTTAGTTCGGCCAGACTACGTGTAGCTTACTTGGCTGACTATCAAGTCGTTTAGTTCGGCCAAACTACGTGTAGCTTACTTGGCTGACTATCAAGTCATTTAGTTCGGCCAGACTACGTGTAGCTTACTTGGCTGACTATCAAGTCGTTTAGTTCGGCCAGACTACGTGTAGCTTACTTGGCTGACTATCAAGTCGTTTAGTTCGGCCAGACTACGTGTAGCTTACTTGGCTGACTATCAAGTCGTTTAGTTCGGCCAGACTACGTGTAGCTTACTTGGCTAACTATCAAGTCGTTTAGTTCGGCCAGACTACGTGTAGCTTACTTGGCTGACTATCAAGTCGTTTAGTTCGGCCAGACTACGTGTAGCTTACTTGGCTGACTATCAAGTCGTTTAGTTCGGCCAGACTACGTGTAGCTTACTTGGCTGATTATCAAGTCGTTTAGTTCGGCCATAGTTTTATACCATCCTAAGGTTTGCTTACAAATATAAATATTGAGTAAACATAAAATGAACTCGTCGCTGCTTTGTACATTTCATAAGGTTTTTAAAAAGTCAAAAGTATTTTTTTTATTACTCTGCTCAATATCGATACATGTGATTAACTTGTATTATAAGAATCAAAAACCTTGTCAGCAGATAACTTATACTTTCAATCCAAGGCCTTGGGCTGATATTGGGGTCCTGGGATGATCATGATGATACATGTATCATAAATCAATTCCATAGAATCAGGCTGCTATTCATGGGATCCTAGGAAGTTCCTTTGGCAGATACATAAATTAGCCTGTCTATAGATCTATTTATCATATACATTGATGAACAGGTCTGTTACAGGATTATCTGACTGTGTCAGGCTAATATCAGCCCAGATGGCGTCATCAAGGACATATCAGACCACGTTATTGAAATATGCTTTACCAGCCCTAGCTAGCACATAAAGCATCCTTGCCTTTAACCAGCATTAACAAACACGTGAAATGTAATTGTCTTTACCTGCACTGAAAAGCATGTGGATCATCACTGGGTTTACTTACACTGAGAAAAACGTGAAACATCCTTAACTTTTTCAGCATTGAATTACTAAAAGAGGTCAAATGTGAGAACAATCAGCTGGCCTTGCTGTGACCATTTAACACTAACTAACATAGAACCTATTCAGTACCAAAAAAGGATCTAACCTTTTATATCATATATGCTCTAGCTGACATAGGTCTGTATTGGTACCAAGAAAGAAGCCTACCTTGTAAATGTCATTATATTCCTGATATGATATAGGTCTGTATTGGTACCGAGAAGGAAGCCTAACTTGCAAATGTCATTCCTGAGCTGACATAGGTCTGTATTGGTACCGAGAAGGAAGCCTACCTTGTAAATGTCATTATATTCCTGAGCTGATATAGGTCTGTACTGGTACAGAGAAGGAAGCCTACCTGGTAAAGTCATTATATTCCTGAGCTGATATAGGTCTGTATTGGTACCGAGAAGGAAGCCTACCTTGTGAATGTCATTAAATTCCTGAGCTGATATAGGTCTGTATTGGTATCAAAAAGGAACCTTACCTTGTACATATCATTATATTTTTGAGCTGACATAAGTCTGTATTGGTACCTGAGAAGAAAGCCTACCTTGTACATGTCATTATATTCTTGAGCTGACATAGGTCTGTATCGGTATCGAGAGGTAACTCCTCCGTTAGCATACACAGTATTATTATCCCTCTGAACTATGTATGTGGATGGTTTTGCCTTAACAGCATAGGGAGAATGGAAACCCCTTGACAGTGTGCGAGGTTCCTCCACAAGATAGAAGGGAGATTTTGATCTCTCACGTTGTACAACATAGTGGGGAGATCTCGACCTCTCTCTTTTAACAACATATTGCGGAGATAAGGACCTATGTTGGTTAACAACATAATGTGGAGATAACGACCTCTGCTGGTTAACAACATATTGAGGTTGGTCGCTAGTTATATATCTTGGCTGTTCTCTAGTGACATATTGAATAACTCTTTTCTGAGGTTGTCGAGATCTGCCATGCACATAGACTTTATTAGAATCATAGTCTAAAGCCTTAGGCTGTAAATAAAGTCCTGATTCAAACTGTCGGTATTCCATTTCTAATAAATGCAGAAATTCTTGTTTTCACTTTTAAATTAGCATTCCATGATCACATTGAAATAGAATCTAAAGAGTTATATTATGATTTAGCAAAATCAATTGTCCAAAATATGAATCAATAAGATATTTAGTGGAGCAAGTTATATTCCAGCTGTAGCAACATGCATTTAAATATCTTATAAATATCCGAGAGAAAAAAAACCTGTTCTCAAAAGTATTGAAACATCACACTATGACCTTGGTAGTTTCTACCAAAATATCACTAGTAAACCTAACAGTGTTCACTGGAGAAATGAAGGGATAGTTCAATATTAAATACCCTGTGACCTTAACCCAATACAATTTACTGTATATACTGGGTGTTTAATGGTCATGGCTGGACGACTTTATTGTTCTTTTTTTTGACCATTTAACTAGTCATTTTAATATAGAGAAAAGAGAAGATTACATTTGTAGTTGAGATTTAAATTTCAAACCATTAATTTATTTGCTAACTACACAAATGACTATTTCTGGACTGTAACAAAATGATTTTAATGAAGATGTTTTGCTGACACATGATGGGCAGTTGACAAGTACATGTATTTACCACCGTTTGTTTTTACACTTCATAATGATATTGTCCTATTTGGTGGTGCTGTACAATACTACAGAGAAAACACAATTCATTCCAAATTATGATGTAATGCACATAATAACCATAACTACAAGATATAGAAAAGCTGAATGCTGTGACCCTGAAAGTCTAAAATACTCATTCATGAAAAAAAATGTGAAAAACCTTAATGATATCAAGACCAAGTGAGCTTAAAATTATCATTGAAAAGCACATCTCATAAAATCATACTGACATATTTACAAAACTGAAGCATTGTTGTCATCGTGTGGTTCAACTTGAAAACCAGCTGTGCTGACCTTAACATGCCAAACCTTACCTTAAACCTGCTGTATCAACCTTAACATGACAAACCTTACCTAAACCTCCTGTATCAACCTTAACATGCAAAACCTTACCTTAAACCTGCTGTATCAACCTTAACATGCCAAACCTTACCTAAACCTCCTGTATCAACCTAAACATGCCAAACCTTACCTAAAACCTGCTGTATCAACCCTAACATGCCAAACCTTACCTAAAACCTGCTGTATCAACCTTAACATGCAAAACCTTACCTAAAACCTGCTGTATCAACCTTAACATGCAAAACCTTACCTAAAACATGCTGTATCAACCCTAACATGCCAAACCTTACCTTAAACCTGCTGTATCAACCTTAACATGCCAAACCTTACCTAAACCTCCTGTATCAACCCTAACATGCCAAACCTTACCTAAAACCTGCTGTATCAACCTTAACATGCAAAACCTTACCTAAAACCTGCTGTATCAACCTAACCATGCCAAACCTTACCTAAAACCTGCTGTATCAACTTAAACATGCCAAACCTTACCTAAACCTGCTGTATCAACCTTAACATGCCAAACCTTACCTAAAATCTGCTGTATCAACCCTAACATGCCAAACTTTACCTAAACCTGCTGTATCAACCTTAACATGCCAAACCTTACCTAAAATCTGCTGTATCAACCCTAACATGCCAAACTTTACCTAAACCTCCTCAATCAACCTTAACATGCCAAACCTAACCTAAAACCTGCTGTATCAACCTTAACATTCCAAATCTTAACTAAAACCTGCTGTATGAACCCTAACATGACAAACCTAACCTAAAACTCAGAAATTTGTCTTAACCATCCAGGGCCTTAGGATCATTTTAACAAGTTTCTTTAAAACTTGAAACCAGTTGAACTGTTCGCCTGTCTAAAGCAAACACAATCTCATGCTCTTATGGCTTAAAAAAATGCTTCACACAGTATACATTATGTACCCGTAAATGACAATCTGGTAAAAAAAAACAAAAAAAACTTGTTTTATCTTCCTCAGAAAGTCACAATAACTGTGCTACCATGTAGTAAGTCTGAGCAAATTAAACCTATTATTGAGATATGACGCTACCCAAGCATAGATTTTTATGCTCCTGCAAGCCTTAATATACCACATTTGACTTGACTTACATTACCAGTAAATACAAAAACGTGATTTATAAAACTTAATGGTCCTGAATGGGTTAAAATATTTGATAAAAATAACTTGAAATAAAACACAAAATAATACACAAAAAAAGGCAAATAAATAATTATTATAATACATGTACAATATAATATAGTCATCTCCCTTGGCTTCACTCAGTGGATGTTATAATGCAGTGACTGTGAATGCAGTGGTATACAGAAGTGTTCATATAATGACAATCATGCATGTACATGCGGAAAAAAATGATATCAATAAGAGGCATCTTTTATAAAATGGAACCTCACAGTAAATACCAAATACACAAATGCATGTACTGAAAATACAAAATAAACTTTTTGTTTCTCTACAGCAGATAACACAAATATTGTGAATGAGCTTGTTAATATACACAAGCAAGTATATTTTTCTCTCACCCTCTCAAAATATTGCTCTGTTTCATTATTCTCAAGATCAAGTTTGGCTGAAGAAATAAAAAAAAAAATCAGTTTTATGCATTGTACAAGCACGTCAAAATTAGTGATGATAAAATCGAACACTGATCACTGCACACTCGCTTATATTAAGATGCAGGGGTTTAAATGTCTTTTTTTTTATATAAAACTCCAAAGGACCACTCAGCAATATAACATAGCAATCATAGAGGCTAGCACAGACCATCATTACAAAGTCCTGACCTTAAACTAATACTTATTTTAGTGACAAAAATAGTCATCTCCATTCAATTCAATTTGAATTTTTCAAAGAAAAAGACACCCACCCTGTAAAGTTCCATGTCTGTTAATAGAAGTTTTTTAAAACAGAAAACTACTGTAAAATAGGTATAGACATTAAGGTCTAGCTAAGGTTCAATGATATAATAATGATCCAAATTTTTTTTTAAGCTTTACTGTCCTAAAAAAGAATATTTCAATAGAACTAAACATACTTTATAATTTGATAAAGTCAGTCTACTGAAACAACACATTAGTAGGACTGGTAATTTGGTATTTTTTTCTTGTATTTGCTAAGGTTATCTTTATAGATTGGTTATTTTAATCACCCCTCCACTCCAAATTTTAACCATTAAATGTACTGTTTGAAAATTATATTTTTGTAACTTGCTTGCATATGATGTACTTTTAAAAAATATTTTCCAAAATAATAAATCAATACAAGTTAACACTGAAAAAAAAATAACTTTACAGCATCAAAACTGACCGGTACATTCAAAATGTTCACAAAAACAGTTAGGGATAATGAAATACTGTAAACTGGTAGCATTTCCATAAGATAACTTTTGATATTTTGGGCTCTTTAGACGTCTTTTTGACATTACACTCTCATTAACAATCTATTGATGAAAATGATAAACATTATTTCTTTGGATTCACCAGGATGAAAATTACCATATATTTTGTAGTTCGCCATAAATGTAAATTCTTTATTTATTCATAATAAACATGCATAATGTATACAGTTAGTACTTATGTAACTAGGGGGGTTCAAATAAGTGGTGGACCAATATCTGGCACCTTCAATTTTGTACCTAGAACCTTTGAAATTTCAATTACCAAATACTGACACTTTTTGAAGATGTTTTATTTCCCTCCTGCAGATCATTGGAAACATGGAGATGTCCAGAACCTTTCACGCCTTAAAGTAAATTTGAACCTCTGAACTATAATTGGTTTAATTGATCAATTAATGGGAACAGCACAAACATGTCAAACAATAACATAACATTCACAATTTATAAACAAAAACACTAGGTGGCAGCACACACAAACTGTTACCAATAGATATGTGAACCCAGTGGCATCCCACTCAATTGTCTTTTTAGTAATAACTTTTTCTGGCTTCTTGTGGTCTAATTCATCTGCAGATCACAAAATATTTCTTTAGTACACTTAATGTGTCATAATTCATAATAGCATACATTGTGTTGAAACCTTAAAAAGTGTTTGTCAAATTCGATATGAAACTGATTGACATACCCAGAATAAAGATTTCAACTATTCAAGTAAAATGTACATGTACATGTATATTGTATATGGGCCCTTCAAACGAGTAAATGACTTGAGGAAATGACAAAGAATGATTTTTTACAGTACTTATTTAAGGCCTAATACAAACTTACAGTGTCAATTCTTATGCAACATCAAACCAATTTTTATACCCTTTCTACAGCCTTGAGTTCTTCCTTATCCAATTGTCATATATCAGGTTTGGAGTACATTTTAATTCCTTAGGACATGATGAATCGTGTAATAAAAATATTGGCCTAGCAATAAAAATATTTTGCTACATTTCAAAACCTTATAAATAACTCAAATTTAAAAACCAAAATAACAAAATGCCCCTGGGCTCAAGAATGTAATGATTAAGCATTAAGTTGACCTTGTCAATTTTGATGAAATTGGTATACATGCACTTGGTAAAGAAAAATAATCAAACTTACATGGTGAAATGCTGTTGGACATTTTGTAGAAAAAATCCAGAATTATTTAGTGATTTCTGAACATGTTAAAGTAGTCGACTTGTATCCTAGGTGTAACGCACAAGGGCCCCCAAAAAAACAAGGAAACTTTTATCTTACTAATACAAAGCCCCCTTTCACATCAAAGATTTAATATGAGATAAATAATTTAAATATAATACATAAATTAATTTCTCAAGGTTAATGTTTATTTTAAGTAAAAACATTTAAAATGTCAGTTAACGATGTAATACAATTGAATATTATAATATCTCCCCTTGGCAGGCCTCAGAAAAATAATAAATTTACATGTAATAATGTATTAATCCAGATTAACAGCTTGGATATAATGTTTGAAACAGTCAACTAACTGTCAGACTTTCACCCATGGAGTCTTTAGTTATATTTCCTCTAATTAAAGAATTAACAAGAATTAACTAAATACTACATAAAACATTATCGATTACTGTGGCAAACAGTTGATCTCAAATGCTATGATATATATATAAGGTTGATATTTTATGATATTTCAGAGAGGAATTGCCTCAAGACTATAAAAGTGAAAAGTTAAAGATTGAGGATATCCTTTCTTTGAAGTGATATTATTATCACCATTATCATTTACATATACGGCTACAATATTAAAGTAAGAAAATCCTGATCAAGCCATAACACTTGTTGTCATTAATTAACTTCTCTAAATGTGTTAGGATATAAAATAATTCTAAAGTCAACCCATCTATTCATGTTTTACGTTATTGGTTTGAGGATCAGCTAAATCTTCTCAAACAAAGAGCTTTAGACCAAAACAAAGTAGTCTAGTTGTACTCATACCATGTTAACCTATCAGGAGTTATGGATCTTTTTACATTGAATATTTGAAATATTTCAGTATTGTTGGCTACCAAATCAACTTTCTTCTGGTTAAGTTAGCGCTGCAACCTTAAAAATGGGCATTAAAGGAGAACTTGGTCAAAACTTAGAGCAAAAAAGTGAAGGAAAAAAACTATTTTGTCTCCTAAATAAATATGGGGAGACTAGTCATTGCCCTAAAAATTGCTACAATTAAAATGTGGAAACTTTGATAGATTTTTTATAAATTTCAAGCAAAGCACAACCTAATCCAAAAAATCAATTAATTTTATATAATACAGTAAATACATTTTCTAATTAATAGCCACAAAATATTCATAAGATTTCATACACCTTTCATTTTTCTCTCATATCAAACATCGTATTTGTAAATGTACTTATATTTTACCTGTGATAGGAATGAATAATTGAAACACCTACACGATCGAGGTGAATTTATAATTAGGAAAATTATTCAATAAACATTTTCTTGCGATCCAGAATGTTCAAATTCATACTTTATAAAATACTGCACTTCAATACAAGGTTATGATTTAAGCAGGTAGCACATCTTTTGTTATTGAAGGATTTAATATTTAAAATTCTGAATGTACATGTTGAGTTTTTCTCCAGTGAAGGGGAGATAACTTTAGTTTTTTTTTTTTTAAAGTTAACTTGTGTGTGTCAGTAAAATAGCAAGGTCATTTACTTCAGGTGTTTTATGCTTGTTTTAAAAATCATTTCAAAACATATGTAAACACCTAGGAGATACTCCAGATTTACATTCAGTCATTGACACCCTAGTCATAGGCTTAAAACTCATATGATGACACATAAAGATCATAGCTACAACAATGAGTGATACTTCCTCATACTAACTTCTGTTCCACTGTAAGGAGTTATATATAATTTTCTATTTTCTAATTTTAAATTACGTTTAATTAATTGGAAGAAAGATCTGTGTACCTGGGAAAAGTCTTTATTACCTGCTTATCTGAACATTTTAACCAACTGTCATTTTATTGGAAATACTGTTCCACTCATTAATTAAAGAGGAGATTTTCTTTGAAACACATTACCAAAAGCATTTATATGAAATTAAATCATTTTCATATTAATTGCATTGAATCTAAAAAAGTACTTAATAGGTATTTTAATTACATTGTTTTATAAATGTGCAATAATTCCCCCTCCCAAAATATGATCAATCTTTTGAGAATATTAAAAAAAAAAAGCACTGGTCAGACAAACTTGCAGTACATCAGTCTATGTTGGACTAAAAATATGAAATATGCAGAAAATTGCAGATACATGTATTAATGGAGCCAACAATTTTCAGCATTTTAAAAGATCATCTTGTAATATATAAATACATGTATAGCCACTGCCAAGTTCTATTTGTAGTACAAGTTATACATCATGTTAACGTATTCAAAAAGATGTTAGCCCTCTACAAATAAAATAACAAAATGGGTATTTAAAATGCATGTGTAAAATCAAGTGTATGCTTAAAAACGTGTATATTCGTCCCAACTTTCATTTTTCACTATACCTTTTCTATCCGTTTTTGTTCAGATCGCATTTCGACATCATGAAAGGTCGGACTATCACGCCTAGCTAGTCTTGCTCTCCCCCACCGGCCCATCTTGATCTATAGACAGTTAATCTTGACGTTTGACTTGTAACTGACTATAAGCGTGAATGTAAAAAAAAATTGTAAATACTGTTCCTTGTCACGTGATCAGCTAATTTAAGAATTACCGTAAATGATCTTACAACACAATAACGTTTTTCGGTGACATTTCCAATCTGAAAACTTATTCGTTCTTCCAAGCATATCGAAACATTCTCTTATTAATTTATTTATTTTGATACGAATTTTTCAATCAGTGGATGCAGTAATAGATCCAAAAGATATATTTCGGTGGAGAATTTACGTTACGGTTCGCCATACTTTCTTTTTTCAATATTAGCTTTTGGTTTTCAGTACATAGAATAATCGAAACTGCTCGGGTTTCTCCCCCTACTTTATTGGCTAAGCCCAAGACGTATGAATATAACAATTTAGATTTTTTTGGAGGGGGGAGGGCCTTAATTTCAAGATTCTGCACTTGTTGAAATACTATCCCTTTACAAACATCGAAACCTTTATACCAATATTCACTTTTATCCAAACCCTAGAATATGGAACGCCATAACTGTCTTATCTGGTCAATTTTATTTGTACGCGGTGCTGTTTTCTTTATATTCGATACTTTCTTATTTATATGCAGTTGTATTATCTTTATATGTTGTGGTTTTATCTTGATATGCGGTGGTTTTACCTTTATATTCTGTGGGTCTACCATTATATACGGTGGTTTTATCTTTAGATGCGGTGGATTTATCTTTATATGCAGTGGATTTACCTTTATATGCGGTGGCTTCATCTTTATATGCGGTGGTTTCATCTATATATGCGATGGTTTTATCTATATATGCGGTGTATTTCTCTACATCAGCACTCTTCTTTATATGCTGTTTAAACTTCATTATATGCTGTAAAAAGTTTTGATTATCTAAATTCAGGGCTTAAATGTTCGGAACTTTAAAACGTGATCAATTTTGTACAACACATTGTGAAAAAAATCGAGGAAATTTTGCAAGAATTAGGCTTCGAGAATCTTGTAGAATCATTTTTAAAGGAAAAATTTACACCCGACATTACTGGACATCTATCTTTTTCTCAAATAGAAGAGTTACATGTAAGTGTAAAGTATAGATCGGAAATGATGAGATAGTAATCAAGGGAACCAAGGTTATAACGGTAATCAAAAGAATGTAATCCAGGGACAAAGACCAGACATGGAAAACAGACATACACAACAAAGAATATAAAGTAACTAAAATCATACATACAAAGTAACAAAAGCAAATGAGCAACTCGGACTCCACTAAAAAGTGGGAGCATGGACCAGGTACACCGGTGGGGTAAGCGTCCTCTGCTTTTCTAGAAACAACCGCAGAGTTGTTCATAAAAAGTCAAGTCCGGGGTAGACAAACGAGGAAAGGAAAACTATGACCCGTTGAATAAATCAGTTTTCATGGTGCAGTTGGATACACCATAACGATCCACGAGTTCATGATGACGACCATAAAACTTCTGTAGTGATGACTTCAATCTTGTAGCAACATAACTCTGTTCCAGAAGCCTAATTGTTAGAGTTCTAGCGCGATACAAAAAGTCTGCGTAGTTTCGGCAAGCTCTGGCATAACGTATGAGTTGTGATATGAACACTCCATACGCAGGTGCTGAAGGGATGTTGCCACAGATGAAAGGAAAGTTGACAATTCTGAATGAAAAGTCATCACGTTTGTAGTAAAGTTTGGTCAATAGTTTTCCTTTACCATCAATTCCTAAGTGTAGGTCAAGATATGAGGCTGACTTCACAGTGTCTGTAGTATCCTTTATCTCAACTTCTTTTGGGTAGATGCGATTTATCAAATCCCCGAAATTAGGATTGTTTAAAGATAAGTCATCTATATAGCGGAAACTGAGACTGAAGGATCTAGCCAAACGATATTCTTTCTTTCTGATCAGATCAGCTATAAAGTCAGCTTCATAAGAGTGAAGGAATAGGTCAGCAAGTAAAGGAACACAATTTGTTCCCATTGGAATGCCGACCGTTTGTTGAAAAACACGTCCACCACACTGGACAAATATGTTGTCGATTAAAAATTCCAGCATTTTGTAAACATCTTCTGTATATTTGGAAGATGATTTGGAATTGTTTCTTACACAGTATGAGGAATCTCTACCAAGAACTATATATTTGTATCTAGGTGTACCATCTTTTTTGGAATAACAACGATGTATAATGTTTTTAAGTCTGGATTTTAACTGAGTATGGGGAATAGAAGTATACAGTGTTGAAAAAATCATAGGTTTTTAATGCTATTATATTCAGATAATAGTCTTGAAATGATTGTCTCCAAAAGATCTTTCAGGATCTACATTGAATTAATGCCACTTCGGGAGTAACAAGTGTTGTGGTAGGACTGCAGACCCTCTTTGACAGTTGTGAGTATAGAAGTTAAAAGTTTTGAAAGAGGTTTGGTGGTACGTTTTGCCGATCCAGCTATGAAACGTTGTTTGTATGGATTCTTGTGGAGTTTAGGAATCCAGTATATAGACGGTAAATCACAATCATCGTCCTTGGTAGAAAGACCAAAAGAGGATAACACAGATTTATGGTTTTCCACAATCTCTTCTTTGGAGAGAGTGGTAGCAGTATAGGTCTTATCACTGCTATTATTTTCTACGTCTACTTCTGATAATAAACATTGGACGTAAAACGTTTTGCAGACAAAAACAATGTTATTTTGGGCTTTGTCTGCTGGTACGACAACATATTTGTCATGAATAGTAGACAATGGTTTTGCTACATCGGGGTCTTTGAAAACTGATGTAGCCTTGGCACTCATTGACCTACTTAAAACTTTCATTCGTTTCAAAATTAAAGACCTCACGGCCTTTAACCACTCTAGTCTTGTTATGGTTTCCTTTTCTTTACCGCAATTTCCGACGTAGAACATATTGAAAACCGAAGACAGGTCTGCTTTTAATTGTTTACTTCCGGCTACTCAAAACGCTGTATAACAATGCAAAATCTTCTATTTTATGTTTTTTTCTTAATACCTTTATCATGTAGAAATAGATATTTGGCATTTTTATCGATATTTTTTACACAAAAAAGATGTTTTGCCCTTAACACTGAACTCAACGCTCTGTAAATGACTTATCTCCATGCTTTTGAATGGAAGACTAGGACCCATTCTCGTGAAATCACGGGGTCACATGACGAGACTTACATACCCAATTACATCTGAAATACTTGCCTTATGGAAGTCGAAACCAAGTAGCGTTCCATACTAAAACATCCTTTAAAATGATGTAGTGAGATTTGGGGTTTATACAGAATTGTCTCTCAAAAGAGTAATAAAATTCACTTGAAAAATTCCATGTTAATTTTTTAAAGAAATACTCGGGGTACATTGCAAAACCTCTAATGATGCTTGTTTAGCAGAGCTAGCTAGACTGCATATGAAAGAGAAAATTAATTCTGCGATTATTGGTTATTGTAACTTGATAATCTCTGTGGTGAGAATTAATACATTATGGTATGAAATTTATAAAATAACAAAAATTCAAGTCCACGGATAAAAAAGTTCAGAAACTTTTGAATCCATTGGGCTACTGTTACTTTTATTCAAGGGAGTCTACAAGATGGAGGAAAGACCAGCATATGTTGACAAGAGTAATCGAGGGAAATCAAGATTCTAGCGGAAATCAAAAGAATGTAATCCAGGGACAAAGACCAGGCATGGAAAACAGACAATCACACCAAAGGACATAAAGTAACTTAAATAATACATACAAAGTAACAAAAGTGAATGAGAAACTAAAAACTGGGAGCATGGACCAGGTGAATAAGTTTAGTCCTCTGCAAAAAGTGGGCTCCATGAAGTTGAGTTCAAGAGTAAAATCAATACTTGAAAATGTAATTTATTTATCAATGTAAGCTGCATTGATTGACATATATTTAGTCCACCTTTTCGTACCCGTCACTGTCATTAGCCTGTACTTCTATGTAAGTGGGGGGTAAACTTTCTGTAATTGGTCTCTGAACTGGAACTTCTTCAATGGGTCTTTCGTATTGATGAACAGGGTGTTCGTACTCTTCTGTGGAGTGGTATCTAAAACATTACCAGATTTCGGGGTATCAGCTATTGTGCTAGAAATATTATCAAGGTGGTTATGATTAAATAATTTGTAAAAAAATTAGAAAAAGATGATTTTTTGTTTGGCAAGTAACAACACATATATTTAATAAATCGTAAGTTAAGACTTAGTATAACGAGAATGGATATGGTGAATAAGCTAGAGACAACAACCCCACCGAGATAAAAAAAAATATCATGCAGCTCAAGCCCATCCATGGGTCTTCAATGAACAAGGAGGAAATCCTCACACCACAAGGCAGGCTTCAGCTGGCCCCAAACCTCACACCACAGGGCAGGTTTCAGCTGGCCCGAAACCTCACACCACAAGGAAGGCTTCAGCTGGCCCCACACCTTACACCAAAGGGCAGGCTTCAGCTGGCCCCAAAACAACACTATACACAGTTACAGCGAAATAGTTGTCTCTACATGTACTCCAGCAACACAAAAGTGAACTCCATTAAAAAATATCATAAAAAAATATAGATATTGTCTTCGTTTACTTTTTTTAAAAACGCCCATTGATTTTTTATGGTTGATATTGCAAAATTGTTGGAATCGGAAATATCTAGTGAACTGAAATTTAAGGGACACAATAACCCTTAAGAGAATGATAGGACAATGAATGTTTCAAAGCAGAGTATGAAAATGCAGACTCTTTGGAATATCTTATAAACAAAACGGGACAATAAATACCGTACACAGTGTACAGTATATTTGAACGCAAAAAAGTACTCACGAAACTAAATGTTTATACTACGAAACACTATTTTGTAAACCCGTAGATGAATACAAGATAATCAGTCACTTTTTAGCAGGACGGGACAAACAGTAACTCTTTAGCAGGACAGGAAAATGAACATCACGTTTGAAGGGCATGCAGGACAAATGTGCATCTCATTAGCACGATGAATATCTTGTTTGCAGGTTTGGAAACGAATGTCTCGTTTGCAGGACGGGAGAATGAATATCTCGTTTGCAGGATATCTCGTTTGCAAGACGGGACAATGAATTCCTCGTTATAAAGATTGCCGGACAATGACGATCTTATATGCTGTTCTGTAGGTTTATTGATAACGACAACGAATTGAACGTAAATTCAAAAATCTGTCGCGACGTAAACTGGTCAATCGTGACAACAATGTTCGCTGTATACTAGAAAAAATGTAAAATTCACCAGGTGTTTAGTTTAATACTTACTGAGGTAAGTTCATTTCAATAGATCTAGAGTTATTGACCGTGGTCGTTGGCTGTGCTGTACGATATCTGCTGGCAACTTGATCTAAAGAAAAATGTAATGTGGAAATATATATACATGTAGCATATTATCGATGTAATGGTTTCCAGCTTAGATACAGATCTGTCTATCCGTTGTGGAATTTATTACCTATTTATTGATATCAATAAATCATTTATTGATATCAATGAATGAATTATTGATATCAATAAATTGTCATTCACACGTTAATAAATAAATATTTATATCAAAAAATGATTTATCAACACGTTAATGAATATTTATCGACATGTTAATGATTATTCATTGTTTTCAATAAATTGTACGATTTATCAAAATGTCAATAAATTATTGATATCAATAAATCGATGAATTATTAACGTGTTGATGAAGAGGGTGCCACTTTATGTGGTTTAATTGTGGTCAGGAATGTGTTTGTATTTGCGTACTTTAATGGATATTGCACGGCATGCATACAAGATTAAATAACACGTTAATTAATATTTATTAATATGTTAATAATTCGTTCAATCTATTGATATCAATAAATCATTTATGCACATGTTGATAAATATTTATTAACACGTTATCAAATATTCATTAACATGTTATTAAATATTTATTAATATCAATAAATGGGTATTTAATTCCACAAAAGTATGCTGATAATATAAACAACCTTAACTAAAGATGAAATTGAATGAAACCACGCATTGAACAGTGTTAAATATCGGCTAAAAATACCGTGGCCGAGCGTCAGCAGTGGGATGATTCAAACACGTCAAAATCCCAAAACATGACTTTACCGTGAACACATGAAACAGAGACGGTCTATATATACAATGTAGCGATCCGAATAAAAAACAGAGTTTACACAGAAAACTGAAAATAAGAAGACAACCGTGAAGATGCCAGTATTCAAAGGAAAACGAGTATGAACGAAGACTATAACAGCCGTAAATTAAGTCTCAAATACGGAGTATTCAGCACTAACCAGCTGCGGTACCCAACTTGTTTTCCAAATATAATTGAACTTCTTACGTTTACCAGAATGGGGTCTCCTCAAACAACTCACTATGACGATAACAAGAACCACGATGATTACCAAAACTACACCACAGATAACGATAATCCACATTCTATATGTACTGAAAGACTGCTTTAGTTCTGAAAACAGATACACACATCATTCATATTAACATATAGCTTCGTGAAAACTATCGACGTTAATTAAGTTAATAAAACAAATGAAAGTACACCACAGAAGGCACTGAACAACAAAATAACAAAGTTACAGTTCGTTTCATTTTAAATAAGTATACCTCATTCCTTGCTTACACAAAGTATGCGTGTTGTTACATGCCTTACATGCATTGTTGGGTCTTTATCTTAGAATCCCAGCATACATCAGTTATGTGGTTTTCTTGGTTATTCAATTCTCAACATAATGTAAAATAATCCCACTAAGATTTATGATTAAGTAAAAATCTACGAACAAATTAAATTTTGTCAAATTACGAAAATTGCTGCCCATGAACTTTCATGGTACTATTGATTGTAATACCGTCTTGTATTTTGTGTTGTGTATCTTTACAGGTTCTGCCAACAGTATTGGTAACACAGATTCTGTAGTTGACTGGTTTATCATTACGTTCTATCGTCAGTGTACTCCTATAACATTGGTCGTCTACTGATACTCCGTGAATTGGTAGAATGGCATTAACAGGTCGTATTTCTTGTGTGTAATTTACAACTATATTTTTATTTTTTAACCACTGGACTGCAATAATCTTAGTTCTAGAGAAGTAAGTAGCTTCATAGACTAGATTATTGTAGCTGATGTCTAGTACAACAGGAACATCTGGAATCAAGTAAAGAACATTGTAAAAGAGTAATCAAGGAAACCAAGGTTATAGCGGTAATCAAAAGAATGTAATCCAGGGACAAAGACCAGACATGGAAAACAGACATACACAACAAAGAACATAAAGTAACTAAAATCATAAATACAAAGTAACAAAAGCAAATGAGCAACTCGGACTCCACTAAAAACTGGGAGCATGGACCAGGTGCACCGGTAGGGTAAGCGTCCTCTGCTTTTCTAGAAACACCCGCCGAGTTGCTCATAAAAAGTCAAGTCCGGGGTAGACAAACGAGGAAAGGAAAACTATGACCCGTTGAATAAATCAGTTTTCATGGTGCTGATGGATACACCATAACGATCCACGAGTTCATGATGACGACCATAAAACTTCTGTAGTGATGACTTCAATCTTGTAGCGACATAACCCTGTTCCAGAAGCCTATTTGTCAGAGTTCTAGCGCGATACAAAAAGTCTGCGTAGTCCCGGCAAGCTCTGGCATAACGTAGTTGTAAACATAGGCGTAGGAAGCAAAGACTTTTTGTTTTTGATATAGGGACATGAGGCCTTACCGCAAAAATGTGAAAATTATTGGTACGACATACCGTACCTATCAAAATTATTAGTACGGACGGAGCAGTGGATAGCCACACGACAACGAAGCATCGACGTGTAATTTATTATATTATACATAGAGTATTCCAAACTACAAACCATATACAATAATAAAAACATAAAATTTAACCGATCAATTGGACATTGTAGTGCTGAATGAATGACTTAGACGGAAGCCCGCCAAAAACCAAAAATATTTTGAGCGGGAAAATATAAGAACGGGTAAAACCGTAACGATCACCCCTACACAAATGATGCAAATACCCAGGAGAAATTAATTTCATTCTAATTCAAATATTCCTAGTTTGTCTACCCCGGACTTGAGCAACTCGGCGGGTGTTTCTAGAAAAGCAGAGGATGCTTACCCTACCGGTGCACATGGTCCATGCTCCCAGTTTTTAGTGGAGTCCGAGTTGCTCATTTACTTTTGTTACTTCGTATGTATGATTTTAGTTACTTTATGTTCTTTGTTGTGTTTGTCTGTTTTCCATGTCTGGTCTTTGTCCCTGGATTACATTCTTTTGATTACCGCTATAACCTTGGTTCCCTTGATTACTCTTTCAACCGAATAAAATTATAATCGGTATGAGCGTCCTTTTTATTTTGACTATCTGTCAGTGGCAGATTTATCGGAATCCACTTGGTGTAATGGAAATTTGGGTTGTGCTATAAAACCTGGTTAAATCTAAATATTGTGCACTGATGTATATGATTAACAGTACAGTACATTGTTTTTATTTAAATAAATAAAATGTATAACAGCAAAACTGTTATATTTGTGAAATTGATACTGGTTAGTGAAATCAAATCAATTCAGATTGGCTTATCATTTCAAGATAAGCATGGTAGTTATGCCACACCACAACTGCTCACGCATATTCATTATTTTGAATTGTAGAAAGCACGTGTAGTCTGAGGGATACAAAAAGAGGATTGACGTTAATTTTGGGTTTTTTAGATATAATTTTAAGGATTTTAAAAGTTATATTGAGTAGTGAAATTTTAGAATATTAGGACTGATGCTATATGTTAATTGAATACCGTATACTATGTAGCCGCATTTATACTTAGATTTAATGATTAGTAGAATAATAAAGAATAACAGAGCTATACCTTGTCTTTCCTTTTTATTTAAAACTGAAAACAATTAATTGGATTTCGATACGTGCAGTACGAATCTAAAATGATGGAGAACTCAATTTGATGTTGTGTATTATATTGCTGTACCTCTTACTGCTTTTAGTGAGTAAATAACAATTTGATCCAGTAAGTATAGTAAATATGGATGCTGCTGAAGCAGGAGACTCGAAAGATGGCGAAGATGATGATAATATACATTGAAGATAATCTAGTACACTCTGTAACATTTTTTATAATATTACGAAATTTAATTCTATGAGCATCATTTGATGGAATTTAACTGAGTTGTGACAAAATATGACTAAACGGGCAAATGAGATCATATCTTCTCTAGACATAACTGTTGGCGATTATGTGTATTAACACGAAGAATCAAATAGTGCAGGCCATAAACTTCAAGCAAAATATAGCGGTCCATATGTAGTCTCTGAAGTGCAAAGCACACATTTGGTTAAACTACGTGATCAGTCTCGTAAAAGGAACTTTAGCATGCCTGTTCACGTCAATCGTTTAAAAATGGCTTATGTTCGAACACCTGAGCCCGCTAATTATCTTCAACATTCGAATGACATTAATACAAACGAAACAGACACGACAGAGTCTACATTACCTGATCCCAGACCTATTCCATCTCGAAAATCTACAAGGGTCAGACGATGTCCTGTTAGGCTAAAAGACTATGTATGTCCAAATACTATACTTGGTACTTCGTCTTTGACATCTGATAATAATGGCATGCATAAAATAAAACGGGTACTTGCGAAAAAGTCCGAAAATAATACGACATTATATCTAGTACAAATTAAGGGTGAACCAGCCCAAAATTCTATTTGGGTAACCGAGTCTGACCTCACCTTGAAGGCAAAGGACTATATTCGAAAGAGGCCTCCTCCAGAAGTTTAATGTATGTGGAATTAGTTCCGCTACTACCAGACTATATAACGAATACTTCAAACTGTGGGAATTGTCCGGCTATAGCTAATGTATGTCAACATTGTTTCGCTACATTCATGAATTTTCTTCCATATGTGGACAATCTGTTTCATTTGGGAAAGAATTACAAGAAGATCGTAACAAAAGAGTAGAATGGTTTAAACAATTGACATAAACGTTTGATTTAAAATACTGTAACATTAGCATTTTATATAAGATAGGGCACAACTGTTTATTATGTGTGCTTGTATTTTGATATCATTTTGTTATGTACTGTGTTTCCATTGCATGATTTTTTTTTACTTATATCATTATCGACATTATAGTCGTATATATATATCAACAAAATATGCTACCATGAAATATTGGAGATTATATAGCGTTGTACCTGTTAAAAAATGAGAATTTTGAATTCTGAAATGCACGGTTATTTGCATTTGATGCTGTAGTTTATGAATTACTAGATATCACCTTAATTTTCAATAATGTTGTCTATTGATACGAGTTCTAATTGAGTGTGTGTATGTGTAATCCAAAGGCGTTTGATTACAATATGAAAGAGTGAGCGAAACAAAATTTTCATTTAGAAATTATTATTGAAAATATTCAAGGTCTCTGACTAAGACTACATGTTATATAGAGTCTAAAGCTACAAATTGGTACATCAGCAAATTGTAACGATTAGGTATTCCGTGGCATGGGAAATTTATAGTTAAGGCTTGGTGTGGTCGAGAATGACACTGTATATCATATTGTTTCTGATGAATAAGTCCATTGTTGGTGCCTTAATTGACTTTTGGGGTTTTGATAAGGATGCATTTCCTGTGATTTGTTTAGTTTCTTGTCATTTTTGAGAGTACTTCTGACAAATAAATTGTAACATGATGCCAAGGCAAACCCATGTTATCAAAACATAATTAGTCAACTGAAGTCAGATTGGGAGTGGGATAATAAGGTCAGACAAGAGGAAAATATTTCAAATAATTGAGAATGACAGATCTTGCTTTGAATATTTTATGTTTACTGAACATAAAATTAAAGCCTCTTTTCTATTTCACCAGGGAGACACTTGTTGAAGTATTTGATAAAGACAAAAGTTTTTTTAATTATTATTATTAAATTTTTGTTCTTGAAAATGTAGATTCATTGTTTCTTATTTTTTTATTTGATGGTTTCTTTTTCCAGTTAATTTTAATTTTATATATTAATTTTGCTTCCCCAGAGATGAATTCTACTATAAAACTTTTTTTTCGTTTAGAACATTGTATTTTTTTTTAACTTTTTGCTTTTACATATATTTGATTATGAAATAACTTGCAGTTTTGTTTTGTTTTCTAGTAAAGTAAATTTTAATTTTTTTTATTTGATTTCACAAACCAGTAAGAAATTTTTGATAAAATTCCTGAAAAGGGGCGGGGATGTTATATTTGTGAAATTGATACTGGTTAGTGAAATCAAATCAATTCAGATTGGCTTATCATTTCAAGATAAGCATGGTAGTTATGCCACACCACAACTGCTCATGCATATTCATTAATTTTAATTGTAGAAAGCACGTGCAGTCTGGGGGATATGAACGAGGATTGACGTTAATATTGGTGTGGGGTTTTTAGATATAATTTTAAGGATTTCACAAGTTATATTGAGTAGTGAAATTTTAGAATATTAGGACTGATGCTATATGTTAATTGAATACCGTATACTATGTAGCCGCATTTATACTTAGATTTAGTAATTAGTAGAATAATATAGAATAACAGAGCTATATCTTGTCTTTCCTTTTTATTTAAAACTGAAAACAATTGGATTTCGATACGTGCAGTACGAATCTAAAAAAAACAACACCCTTTTGGACACTGTAGCTGTTCTCTTAGAACTGTGGAGACCAGTTTTAGTTTGTTTTGTATTATGTGACTTGTTCTTCTTCAAATCTGTATATTTTTTTTCTTGTTGCCCCACTTTTTGTTTTGACCATGAATTTCCTCCTAACCGAATGTATGGTTAGTAGCGTACATGTACTTTCAAAGCTGCATTAGCTGCCAAATTTGTTCAGTTTTGACTCTACTGAATTTTGCTGATAAAATGAAATAAGTTTGTAGTAATGCAATCGAAGCAATAGCTGTTGATAATACCTACAGAATATTGTGAAAACAACGTTTTTTTTTAATCAAAGAAGATCGATAGCTCATATTTAATTATTTTTCGCCATTACTTCCGAAGATTGCTGACAGGACATTAACCTGGGTTAAAAATACTTCAACCCTGGTAAAAAAAAATAAATAACGGATACACAGGTAAGCACGTGTCTTGTTTACATTTCATTTCCTCTATTTCTTGAATAGTTTTCAAATTAAAAATGACAGTTACTGGCCATATTTGTGCCACATTATATCACAATACGTAAATTTCAAAAGGATCCTTGCATTATATTCGAACTTTTTTTCTTTTACGGCGGTCTTCCTTGCCATTGATTACATGTAACCACTTTCGCTTTGCAATCAGATTTGTTTATAAAAAGCGACCATTTCAGCACATGCGTGGATTAAGGTCATCGGAAATCACATGTATACGAATTTATCTAGGTCGATTTTTTGTCTTGCAAGACAATAAATATATAGACGCCTATTTCACGTGTTTAACACATTTTATTTGTGGATATCAAATGAAATTATACAATTTACCGGACATAATTCGAAGTTAAGGCATATTTCAACAGAAACAAAAAAATACGAAAATGACAGTTGATGCAGCCTTAAGTTAGAAGGTAAAACTAGGCATGAAATTAACGCTGTACTATGGAACAAATTTTAACCAAACCACCTTTTATCATCTCATCAGTACTTAAATTGGTGATGCATACCTTCTACAAGCAAAGATGTCGTTTTGTTTTCTTCATATTTATCACCGTCCCCAAAATCGTACCAAACTCTACAAGTATAGTCGCCGTATTCCTGGTAGCTACATTTTGAAAACACCAATAAAGATACACCATTGTCGACTATTCCTGGTAGAGTTCTAATGAAAACCCCGTCGTATGTGTGTGTCCAGTCATAGAATCCGTATTCAGTTTCCGTGTCACTATTTCTACAGATTACTGCCACTGATGATGTACTGTTACAGCTGTAGTTATCCAACATGGACAGATTCTTCCGCTCTAATAATTGAATTTAGGGAAAGTTAAGGAATTGCATATTGACAATCACTATGAAACTATACTTATAAGCTAATAACCTGTAATCACCTATCATGCAAACGAAGAAAAAAAAAACAACAAAAAACAAACAGATGCTTTCTGTTTTCATCTAGATATTTCAACTTTCATCTGGGAGTTTCAATGATATATCTAGATGGCGAATAAAATAATCTAGATGCTTTCTGAATTCATCTAGATGCCACGGAAAATGAAACTTACAATTTTGATATGAACCTAATACTAACCTATATAGTATAGATTATTCTGAGATAGAAAGGTTATGGTTTCCACATAGATTAATTGCGCCGACAATGTATATATAATAAGCAAATATCATTAAATTGCATGGTTTATACAAAAGAAACCCAAATAATAAACGAGAGGTATTAAAGTCACAGTCATCCTGTTTACTTACCTGTTACAGTTAGTACAGCAGTTTTTGACATCGTCTCTGTTACTGTCCTACTACAGTAACTACAGCATTTTTTTCAGGCACCCTGTTATTGAGCTTTCAAAGTAACTACAGCAGTTTTTCAGCCACTCTTTTTAGTTACCTGTAACTACAGCAGTTTTTCAGTCGCATTGTTATTTACCTGTCACAGTAACTGCAGCGGCTTTTCAGTCACCCTGTTACTGAACTGTTACAGTAACTGCAGCAGTTTTTCAGTCACCCTGTTTATTTCAGATCACATGTAACTACATCAGTTTTTAAGCCACCCTGTTACTTACTTGTTACAGTAACTGAAGCAATTTTTCAGTCACTCTGTTTACTGATCTGTTACAGTAACTACAGAGTTTTTTCAATCACCCTGTTTACTTTAGATCACAGTAGCTACAGCAGTTTTTCAGTCACTCTGTTACTTACCTGTAATAGTAACTACAACACTGTTACTCACCTATTACAGTAACTACAGCAGTTTTTTTAGTTACCCTGTTTATTTCAGATCACATGTAACTACAACAGTTTTTCAGCAACCCTGTTACTTATCTGTTACATATCTACAGAGTTTTTTAAGTCACCCTGCTTACTTTAGAACAGTAGCTACAGCAATTTTTTAGTCACCCTGTTACTTACCTGTGACAGTAACTACAGCATTATTACTTACCTATTACAGTAACTAAAGTGGCTTTTCAGTCACCCTGTTACTTACTTGTTACAGTAACTACAGAAGTTTGTGAGCCACCCTGTTACTAACCTGTTACAGTAACTATAACGGATTTTAAGTCCCCGTTACTTACCTGTTACATTAACTACAGCATTGTTACTTACCTGTTAAAGTAGCTACAGCAGTTTTTTAGTTACCCTGTTACTTACCTGTTACAGTAACTACAGCACTGTTACTTACCTATTACAGTAACTACAACAGTTTTTTAGTCACCCTGTTACTTACCTGTTAAGTAACTACAGCATTGTTACTTACCTGTTAAAGTAACTACAGTATTGTTACTTACCTGTTACAGTAACTACAGTGTTGTTACTTACCTATTACAGTAACTACAGCAGTTTTTTAGTCACTCTTTAACTTGCCTGTTACAGTAACTACAGCATTGTTACTTACCTGTTACAGTAACTACAGTATTGTTACTTACCTATTACAGTAACAACAGCAGTTTTTGACATCGTGATTACATTATCAAACTTCATTTTGCACGAAAACAATAAGTTTGTGGTAGGTGCTTCTATCGTTTGGTAATACATAATGTAGTCTCTTTCGTTCGCTGCGCATGTGCATTCTGAAGGAAGACATTTTCTTCTGCTGACCGTGTTGTAACAGACGTCTCCATATTTACGTACATTAGTCAATGTTTTATCATTCAAAAGAAATTCTGCAGTGTTCCCATTCGGAGCATATTTTGCCATGCATGTCAGTTTAATGGTAGTACCGGTTAGTGCAAAACTTGGAGCTTTTAGTCGCAACTTCTCTTGTAAACCTAAGGAGATTTTAAATAGTTCTTTACAATAGTTTTATCATTTATCATTGTTTCTTAAATTCCTGTGTACACATCGAAGAAGTATTTAGCGGACCTAACTTTAAACTTCTTAGCCTTCATAAGAACGCAGTGTGTGAGTTAGACTATATGCTTCTCCTGCTTAGCTTGAGTCACCTGTTGTGCGTTGTTACACGAACTGGATGTTATCGCAAGAGTGGTTATTGGTAAAAAAAAGGCATCCGAGTAACTGAATTTTTATTTTTACTTGCTATTGAAAGCGACAATAAAGACATTTGTAAATGGTTGAAAATAAACTCGAAATCCCCACTTACCTGTACAAAAAGTTGAGTAGAGTAGTAAAATGTCGATTAAAATATTCTCATTCATTTCGAACTTCAGTTATGATTGGGAATGGAATAATAAACAAATTGTTTCAAATATTTCCTGAAACTTTGTTCTAATTTATTCATATTTACGCTTCAAAAATACTGAGAGGAAACGTAGAAATATGTCATGGGATTTGTTTTGTTAGGAATATCTAATAAACACAGGAAATGCAATTGACAAACTTCTGGCACTTAATATAAAAATAATCTTTAATACAGTAAAACCTTATTAAACCGATCTTTTAATAAACTAGAAACCTGACGAATCTGGAGATATTCTGAAATCCATTTTCAGTTTTGAATAATGTGTTTTAAGTTGTATTACTCGAAAACCCATTCATACTGACCACATACTAAGTCCGAGAGTGGTTTTGCAAAGGCAGATTTCATAGCATAGTCTATAAAAATAGTGGGAAACTCTTGAAAATCGGTCAAGGTCCTGTAGATTTTGTTCAATGCATGGGATTAGACAATAATGTCATAATAGTGATTGGATTCATCCCTGGGAACAGCCCTTCATGGGACAGGTTGAAGGCTTTTACGGTTATAAAAACTGACGAAATTTTGGGTCAACCAGAATGGTCAGATTGAACAGGCATTATATGAGATTGCTTTGGGGTTTATATAAGGCACAGTTTTCTTCTCGAGGAGAGGGCCTCTGATTTTATGTTGAGTTTAGATTTTTTTCTCGCACAGGCGGGATTTTTTTTTCACCAGTAGCCAGAGTTAAAAAAAATATTTGAAAATATACATTCTTAATAGGGGAAATATTGAATCATAGTTTTTTTCTGTCCATGACTGTGTAATGTCTTTTGCTCAAATGTAAAATAATCCGAGCCTCCTCTGTTAAGGTATTGATTTTGGTAGGTCAATGATATTTACAAGAACGAATCCTACCGTGTTTTAATGTTACTCACTCACTTTTCACTGATGCTATTACTGATGTATAAAAAATGGATTTTTACATGATGCACTTGTTGTGGTTGAGAACTTCATAAGAACAATCTAAATTAATGGTACTATAGTGTAAATATCAGATATCTAGTTTTGCTTCTTTTACTAAAATTTCAAAGATTATATGATGTTAAATAAAATTGTGACCATACATTGCAGATCAAATTCTATAAAGAACTGTCCTTTTTAATATGTTTGAACTAAAAATCAATCTATACTACTGTTCCAACTTCACACACATTTACAAATTTTGTTCCATTTCACCTTTTCCCCCGTTTTAAATCTGTCAAAAAGTCAATGTGCATTTACTTTCAAAAGCTCTATTAACGAAGTACTTATCACACAATAATTGTACTTATAAATAAAGCAATATCAGCATAAGAAAATAATTTCCTTAACACAAGATTTTTCGAAAACTGAACTCTTTTATCAATTTGAATTTTCCCGCCAATTTTACTTAAATATACTGCTCTTCACTTCCTGTTTAAAAATGGTAAAATATTAATGATAGGATACATAAATTGACTTATAAATGTGTTAAAACGAAAATATTTAACACATTTTACCCTTCCAGACACATTACTGCAAGAAATAAATTCCCTAAATGTAAATCTATTACTAAATATCTTTCAAGGCCAAAAGGAGTCCCTCAAATCTTGAGATGAATTGAAGACTAGATCTAAAATTTCATTTGCATAAATAATAGAAAATTATTGAGCTGATAAATAGCAAGAAACATATTTACTAGTTATGAAAGAGGTATTGAATGATATAAAAGGAATTACATTTGGACTATATTTTTGTGTAGTGTCTAGAAATAGTAGGGAAGTTCCAGTGATAGGCCAGCGACATAAGGTATTTTGATCCTGAAGGATCAAAAACCCAAAAATTATATAATAATGGAATTGTTTCAAAAATTGTACATTACAAGCTGAATGTAGGAAAGTTTTATCTTGTTGTTTTTTAATTTAAAAAAAAAAAGACTTATATTTGAGAGAATGTAAGTTAAGCAGTCTATTTGTAAAATTAGAATACTAAGTAAGTGCTTACTCTTTAAGAGTGGAAACTGCTAGCTATTTCAAAAACTTTTCTTGGTTAACTTCATAGATAATGTCTATACTGCACTTCAGATAAAACTATGGACGCTGTTCATCGTGTTACACAGAACGTCCCCATAATAAAAAAAAATAGAAATGATATGTATTGTCATTAACCTAAGTTTTTTTTAACATGAACAAAATTAGTGAATAAAAATTTTAGGGCTTTTTGTACAAGTAAATATTGAACTTCTAAATATCATGGGAAGATTAATTTTTATTTACCATTTTGGAAACAGGAAATTGTCAAAGACAATTAACTATAGGTTATGGAAATTACAAATTGTGTAACATTTACTAAAAACTTTTGTACTGTATGAAACATAATTTATCTGGTTTACCCTGTAGTAGATTCTTAATACCAGTATATAAATATACATTGTATACTTCCCCATCATTTTGAATGTAACTGTTTCATAATCATTATTGTACGTAAGCGAAATATGCCCTGTAAAAGGCCCTTTAATTATAATTATTTATGTTATTCTCTTCTTTTCTTGACGATATTTAAGTCAAGATGGTTTGTTCAGAGCGAGTGGCTTAGTGGACAAACTTAATTTAAATTTGAATTAAAATAGGAAGAAGTTTGTAGGGAACAAGACAAGATTAAAATCATTAAACTAATGGTAAAAATATTAGGGACAAGACAGGACTAGAATCCCGGATATTACAGTAAAAGTCCAGGACAAGACAGGACTGGAACCCTGGAACTAACAATAAAGGTCCTGGACAAGACAGGGCTGGAATCCTGGAACTTACAGTAAAAGTCCAGGACAAGATAGTACTGGAATCCTGAAACTTACAGGACAAGACAGTACTGGAATCCTGGAAGTTACAGTAAAAGTCAAGGACAAGAAAGGACTGAAATCTTGAAACTAACAGTAAAAGTGTAGGACAAAACAGGACTGGTCCCGTGCAGGTCCGGGTGTTAAAAGAATAGGCCTGCAGCAGCGCTAAGCTTGTCGTATAAGGCGACTAAATAGTGCTCAGAAACCTAGCCGGGGGCTAGGCGCTCTGCCCACAGAGCAACTGGGATGTGTGCCCCAGGTGGTGGAATGGGGTACCCCTGGCGTGTTGCATGCTGGGGTTGTCAGGCTATAATACGGAAAACCTGACCGCAAACCATAGTGGTGCACCGTGTTGGGAAAGAAGCCACGTTCCTCGCACGTTAAAGAACCCTGCTGTGGTATTCGATAGGAGTAGGAACCTTTGCGCTCCGCCACAGGAGGCTAAACTGCCCGACCTTACCCATCCCCCCTTTTCCAGTGGCAATCAAAATTTGTCGACCCTATTATCCTTGTGACCCATCCTTTCTTTTTTTCATTTCATGTTCATTGTATCATCCATTTCATGTTCATTGTCTGAATATAGCTGAAATATTGCTGCTCGGACGTTAAACCCCAACAAACAAACAAACAAAACAGGACTGTAAGCCTGGAAATAATAGTAAAAGTCCAGGACCAGACAGAACTGGAATCCTGAAACTAATGGTAAAAGTCCAGGACAAAACAAGATTGGAATCCTGGAACTAACGGTAACAAAGTCCAGTACAAGACAGGACTGGAATCCTGGAAAAAACGGTAATAAATGTCCAGGACAAGACAGACCTGGAATCCTGGTACTAAACAAAAGTCCAGGACAAGACAGGACTTAAATCCTGGAACTAACAGTAAAAGTTTAGCACAAGACAAGACTGGAACCCTGGAAGTTCCAATAAAAGCCTAGGACAAGACAGGACTGGACTCCTGGAACTAATGATATCCAGGACAAGACAGGACTTGAATCCTGGAACTTATGGTAAAAGTCTAGGACAATACAGGACTGGAATCCTAAAACTAACAGAAAGTCCACGACAAGACAGGACTGGAATCCTATAACTTAAAGTAAAAGTCTAGGACAAAACAGGACTGGAATCCTGGAACTAATAGTAATAAAAGTCCAGGATATCCTGAAACAAACGATAAAAAGTCTAGGACAAAACAGGATTGGAATCCTGGAACTAACGGTAACAAAGTCCAGTACAAGACAGGACTGGTTTCCTGGAACAAACGGTAATAATAGTCCAGGACAAGACAAGACTGGAATCCTGAAACTAACGGTATAAGTCCAGGACAAGACAGAACTGGAACCCTGCAACTAACGGTAAAAATCCAGGACAAAACAGGATTGGAATCCTGGAACTAACGGTAATCAAGTCCAGGACTAGCATCCAATCTTACTCAAAAAGGCTTCTAATGAAATGTAAAATTACGACCACATAAAACATAGAAAACGTCAAAGTAAATGGGCAACCCACAAATCATAAATGTGTAAGCGAAAGCAGAAAGAAAGATCAGCACATATGAAGTATATCTACATCTATATGAATTTTCATCAACTAAGAGGTAATTTTGAATAAACTAAATTCCGAAAAAAATAATTATTGTTTAGCTGCATGGTTAGAAAACTATTAATATCAACGTACACCATACACACTATACAGTACACTACACAGTCAAAAGTAGGATATTATACAAGCTAGTTTCATATAACATTCTAACTACAATAAACCCTTACCTGTCTATTTTTCATAGAGATAATGGATGTAATTGATAAATAACTAAACTGATTAAAGAACAACACAACTCTATGCTCTGTTAAATGTTTTAATATGTTAACAAAATTTACAGTCAAAGCAACAGTAACCTGCCAACAAAACAATAAAATTACTCATAATATTTGCATCCAATGTCAATACTGCAGCAACAGTGGACGATTACTGCCACAGCACTTTACAGGTACCTACTGTGTATGCCTCACTGTCACAACAGTTTACAGGTGCCTACTGTGTATTCTTTACTGCCACAACAGTTTATACTAGCAGATGTAATTAGCCTCAACATTTCACAGTCATTTGATTCATTATAAAAATCAATACAGCAAACCCCTTTTAGTCTTCAAAATTGGTTTGGTTTACTAAGGTTCAAAATACATTAAAACTGATATACTGTCTAAAATGTCTGGTTTAGAAAGGTTTCGTTTCAACTGGTTTCACAGTAGTTATGTTCTAAATTGATTATGTCACACAAAAAATATACGCATACTGATAATATACACAAGTTAAAAATTGTGTAACAGAATTAGTAACTATTACACATGTAATAAAAAAATTCATTCATTTTATTTTTTAAATGTTCCAAACAACTCATTATTCTATTCACAATTTCTAAAATAGTGGAAGTTAGTGCATAATATTTAATAAAATGATATTATTTCACTCCAGATGAAATTAGGTTTTGTAAAGTAGAAGACATTCTTTATTTTGTGTCTATATTGATATAAAAAAGAGTAATAAAATCAAACACAAAAATAAGACACACCATTTGTAACATCATTTAAAATGTTATCAGCATCACATTTAAGTTAAATACAACATCCTACAAAATAAAAACAAACTATTACCTCATACAGTTTTGAACAAAACATAGATCCAGAAAAAGAGCACATCTCTTTGACAGAAGATATTGTTTAGATTTAGTCATCAAGAGGCCCAAACTTCGTGATCCCCTTTAAAAATTTTTGAATCAATCCTAGATGAAATTATACCATGCTTAGGGAAGAAATAGTAGGAGCAGGTGTATACTTCAATAAAATATATAGAAGACATTGAAGCTGTTTGAAGATTTGTATGACTATGATGGTCATTGGTTTTATAGTATAAAGATATGAAGACTTCCAAGTGGTCAGTTTAGACAAGATTAAACACTATACATGGACAGTTTGCTATGAACAGGTTTTTGATTATTTACTGTTTGGTACTGACAGGGTCCAGAGTATCAAGTCAGGCATAAGGTTGGCCTTAAGTAGAAATACTGAATAATCAAGGATATCAATAAAAACAATTCAATGATAAGGATGAGAGATTTCCTCTGGACTTCACCAGATTTATTATTTTGATCTACTATTTCTTTTTGTAATAGATCTTTCGAATCTTGTTTAATATATACATAATATTTTTCTGACACAAACAACTATTTTGATGTACAGATCTAGCAATTAACATCAAATTTATTACACACTAGTTTTGAAATAAATCTTTTTGCTATTTATTAGCCATGCCATCTCCATCCTTTAGAATCTCTGAATGTTTATATGGAATAGACGTGATATATGATAAAGGTAGTCTTTTGGCACATAAGAGCCCTAAATCACCAGAGGTCCAAGCAATATATCTAAGTTATATATCCACCACATTATGGATTTCCAACAAAAATCAATCTCCTATCATAAAGTTTGTCAATAAAAATTCATTCCATTTACAAGCTCAAACTTTTGTATAAGAAACCAGACAAAGCAAAACTTTCAATTTCCAATGAAACTTCTATTCTTTCTCTACCAAATATTGCTCATGGGTCCATACATTTTGAAAATACCACAAACTACAAAAACAATTCCTGACATTTGAAAGCCATTTCTGGGCCAAAGTTCTCTTTAATGGTAATGAATAATGACCCAAAAGTTTTGCAGAGATGGCAATACAAGCTAAAATTAACCTGGTCATGAGCTTAAATCACATAAATGGAGATTAAAGCTAAAATTAACACGGACATGAGCTAAAATCACACAGATGGAGATACAAGCTAAAATAAAGATGATATCACTCAATAATACAATGAGAAAACTTCAACAACATTCCTAAAGAAGAAATAGACTGCCAATTAATTAAAATTTGAACATTTTATTCTTTCATTTTAAAAATAAATACAGTAAAATAAATGCAAACATAGTTTTAAGAGTATTTGAATACTAAAAATAAACTTACTCTAAAGTACACCTATATGGCAAGGAATAATGTTGAGCTAAAATAATAAAATTGGTTGAATTCAAGTATAAAAGCACCATTTGCAAATCATAAAATCATTAAATTTTAGCAAAAATCTTGACAGAATAAAATGGTCAGGAGAATGCAGTTAAAATGTGACAGGAGTAACATCAAGATCAACTCCAAACTCATTTTCCCAAGGTTCTCTTATTGCATTAACCAATGAAAGCACTCCAGAATCTGTTGCCATGGAGATGTGCCAGCTCACTTCCTGTTGTGATTCTTCATTGAAAAATGTTAATCGTATCTGGGTTGTGTCATCTTCACATGTTTCCTGAAATAAATAAACAGTAATAAATCTGTAAAGATAATGAGTAACTATTATAATAGTGGTGATATGAAGCGTGGACTGACCTTGCTGTGGGAAAATACACCTGTATCATTCTTATAAACACATTAATCAAAATATTAAAAAAATCTTATTTTATTAATATGTCAACTGAAGACAACATTAGAAACTTGAGTTTTATTCCTTATGAAAGGATAAACATGATGAATTCCTTCCTAAACAAAATTGTATGCAATGGTTCAAATGTTAGGAACTGATCTTTTCAGAAGAATTATTAGAAACTACAACTGCCCTTGAAGAGATCAATACTCCCCAATGCAGATAGGTGTTATATTTCAAAAGACTTGTTGAGATCTTAAGTTCTTAGTCCACTAACTTCCTCTTTAGGTAGTGAAAAACTTACAACAGTGGCAATATTGTTTATCTTCTGTCTGTCTTGGATGGTGAACTGTTGACCTTTGACTTCTTCACTTAATGGAGCTTGTAGCCGAGGTAATGGCCATTGATAATTCTCCATCATAAGTATCAGTTCTTCTTCAGTAACAGCAACACCAACTGAGGAAGTAGTTTCTTCTGAAAAAAAATATCATAAAAACTGATCAAGTTAAAAATGTTCCTCTAACAACAATCAAACACTTAATTAGGAGATATTTTGATTTGAATTAAAAGAGTTGGAGGCTTAAATTGTGATTTTAATGGTAACTGCCAATTGAAATCAGGGATGAATTTACAAGGTCAACAAACAAAGCGGAAATTGGCAAAATGGGAAGCAAATATGCATTAAAAAAAAAGAATTGTAATGGTGAAATCCAGATTTAAATAGCAGAAATCTGTGAAATACTTGGCAACTTGTCAAATCACAACTAATGTTAACATATCTTCAAACATAATATAGTTAACTGAACCTAATTCACTTGAAAATATTAACTATTAGTATTTTTATCAACATATGAATGAGCATTTGAAATTTCAGGGGATCAATTGTGGAATATATAAAACCAAGACATCATTAGATATATCAAATCATAGAATTGTATAATAAATACATATTGTCATATATCAACCTGCTATCAAATTTCAAATCTAGTTTTAATGATAACGATTACATGGAATGACATTTATTAACTTAAACAAAGGGCTTGCAATTGTACTCAAGGAAGAAATATTTGATTTTAAACAGGAGGCTGTAATGCAGCTCACTGTTATTCTTTGATTTCTTGAGCATGTCAAAACATTACTGACAGAAACAATCTACCTTCTGTATCATTGAGAGCATGTCAGAACATTACTAACAGAAACGATCCACCTTCTGTATCATTGAGAGCATGTCAGAACATTACTAACAGAAACAATCCACCTTCTGTATCATTGAGAGCATGTCAGAACATTACTGACAGAAACAATCTACCTTCTGTATCATTGAGAGCATGTCAGAACATTACTAACAGAAACAATCCACCTTCTGTATCATTGAGAGCATGTCAAAACATTACTGACAGAAACAATCTACCTTCTGTATCATTGAAAAGTCCACACAGATATCTAATAAGTTTGAATGGTTCTTCTTCATCGGTATTTGCCCCATCCATGACACAGGAAGTCAGGTTCTCCATGGTAACAGCATTATATTTACTGATTCCCTCCAATTTACTGTTCTCACTAAAAGCTGTATCCTGGAGGACACCTGTTGATAGAACATTAAAATGAGAATGCACTAACCTTTAATAGATAAGTTATTGTAAGAATTTTTAGGAATATTTTTAGACACATAAACGAGTAGATTCAATATATTTACTACTCCAGTATTCATGCAAGCTTAAATTATTTTTAAATGTGCCATTTTAGTGATAATAAGGTAATGAATTTGAAGCTATCAATATTTGCATTAGTACCATACTGGAATTTAATGTGGACTACTTTTGCTTGCCTACTGTGGAGACCATTATGGTGCTTTACAATACCATACAATTGTTTATAAGATTTTGTGGAGCTAAGAAATTGTTGTCAACTGAAGCCATTGGTTCAAGTCAATACTGATTTATTAGGTAAACATTCCTACTGATTAGTGATAAACATTGATATTGTTTTACTGTATAGTAATACAAGTAAACAAGTAATATCTTTAAATAAAAAAAAAAAATAGCTGACACATTTTCTCGCTTTGTTTGTTCCAAATTTATTTGGTGAACTGTGTGATCACTGTGCTATATGTTTTGTAATTCAATTATTTAATTGGTTCAACAAGTAACCTTTTTCCAATTATTCCATATATAAAAGGTTATTCATAATTCAATATATAAATGTGATTGTAAATATTTTGGACATCAATGCCCCTAATGGTGCCTTGAATTTCACAGTTGCTATTACTTTTGTACAATGAAAAGCAAGGTTGTAAGCTCAATGTTGCCATAGTTAAGCATCATGGGTACCACATGATGTCAAAGGGAACTCAAAAACTGGTTGCGTCAGAAAAAGAAACCAAAAGTCAACACGAGTTTCAATTAAGATAATGTGACATCATACATCTCTTAAACTTTGGAGCAGGTTATGTGGGAGATTCTCCCTTATTAACAGTCTCATGTAGGAGATGTAAAAATGTTATTATCTAGTAATTTTCACAGAAATAATAGCAATTTTTGCCCCACCAAAAAAAACCAAATATTATATTTTTGACAGAAAGGTTATTATTCTAATTGGTAAAATAAATTAACCTATAATTAAAACAGAAAAAAACTGCGAGCAATGCTCCCAAACTGATACCTCCACATGTACCTTCTGATTGATTCACAAACAGGAGGTGCACAATTGAAATATGCTATGAATTTTTTTTTTCTAAAAGAAACACTGAATTTTATTCAGTGGTGGTGAAGGAAGAGTTATGGATAAGAGATGAGTACCCATCAGTGTAAAAGAAAAGTACAGACACCCTAATGTCTATATACTCCATAATTTTAAAATATGACCACTTACTTGTGACTAAATTGATGAAATGTTTGCATCGTCCTTCATCTCTCAGTAAAAAGGTATAACTGGAGCATTCTGTATCAAACTCAAACCTAAGACTCTGGTATCCCAGGCCTATATCTATATACTGTAGCTCTGTTATGGGTTGGTTCTCTATACACTTTAAACAATTGTCATAGTCATCACTGAAACAAAAGATTAAAATATAAACCCTGTGTTGTACCCCACACTCTGGTATCTACATACTGTAGCTATGTAATGAGTTGGTTCTCTATTCACTTTAAACTTCTGACATAGTCATCACTGGAACAAACCAAGAATTAAAATATGAACATTAAAATGAACCTCAGACTCTGGCATCTCAGTTCTAATATACAAGTATTTAAGGAAGGCTATTATAGCCTTCAAAGACATATTCACCCCTCCTGCATGGGCTCTGACATAATACAACAATCTACTATTTTATTGTGGATGACTTAATATCATAACAAATTTTAGATTCCATCGTTCTGAGAATTTTCCCTTATTAAGTCCCTTTAATTATATTTTTGATGCACCTAGCTTAGTATCCCTCTAAACCTTCAGTATTCTACTACTTACCTGTCAGGTAACACTACCCTGAGGATAAAGATATTCCTGAACCTTCAGGATTTCTACTACTTACCTGTCAGGTAACACTATCCTGAGGATAAAGATTCTCCTGAACCTTCAGGATTTCTACTACTTACCTGTCAGGTAACACTATCCTGAGGATAAATATTCTCCTGAATCTTCAGTATATTCACTACTTACCTGTCAGGTAACACTATCCTGAGGATAAAGATTCTCTCAGTTGATATCACCAGGTATCCTGAATATTCCTTAGTTTCCATGTATTGGACTATATCTACCTGTAATTGATACATGCTTTATTAGAGCAACTCAAAGAAATTATACCACCTGATAAGAAGCTTCATCATAGATGCCAAAAGAAAACCAAAAAATGACCCTGTCACCACACTCTTTGAAAATTGGGTTGTAAATTTTCATCAGATCTAAATATTTATCAAATTATTTAAAGGAAGCAGTTTACTAAGATGGCATGAATCAGAGGTACATTAGCTTACATTGAGATAAATACAAATACATATTTTACCTTAAGAGCTCCATGAACTTTCTCATGACCACTATCCTCCAAATAGTTCATCATCAGATACAGTTTAAATCTGTGGTCTAACTTCGTAAAGTCTACATCACTAATATTACTTAATATACTATCATTTCCAATGGCAACACTCGGTGAACTTGAACTCATATTCTCATTATTGCTTTGCACAGAACTGTCTAGAGTTTCATTAACTCCATTTACAGAGGAGTTTTGGTTGTCAATATTGTCTTTGGTATGTGAAATACTATATGTTTCATTATCACATGTTTTATAAGTATCATATATACTATCCTGATTCCCATTGACATGTGAATCATTATTATTAAAATGTGAATCCTTACAATGTGAATCATTATACACCTCCTGGTTGATGTTTTCAGTACTAGGTGAAGTCAGGGTATTTTCGTATATACTAGACACCATACTAGAACATATACTACTAGATAATGGAGATCCCACAGGAGTTTTAACCTCCTCGGATATACCACTTAATTTTCGAGAGACATTCTCCACCAGTGTACTTGGACTAGAATTGTTACCATATTTTTTCAATGGAAGATTTAAACTTTGCACATGATCCTTCTCATTTAATGGTTTGTTTGTTGGTTCTCCAATTGTTTCATTACTTGATTCAGAAATGACTGCAATACTACTGCTGTCGTTAGTTAGAATAGTAATATCACTATCTACAGACACACGTTTCCTGACCAAGTGGTGATCTAAAGACTTGGTGACCTCTGACCATGAAGTGTTCCGGACATATCCTGGATTGTCATGTGATTTCTCCATATCACACATTGCAGTTCCAGTGGAGAATGATTTCTGTATTGTCTGTTTTTCGGCTCCAGAAACAAATGCTGAGTTGGACATTACTGCAGGCAGTGGTACAGTCGTCATTTCTGAAGATAAAAGAGTAATCAAGGGAACCAAGGTTATAGTGGTAATCAAAAGAATGCAATCAAGAGACAAAGTCCAGACATGGAAAACAGACATACACAACAAAGAACATAAAATAACTAAAATCATACATACAAAGTAACAAAAGCAAATGAGCAACTCGGACTCCACTAAAAACTGGGAGCATGAACCAGGTGCACCGGTAGGGTAAGCATCCTCTGCTTTTCTAGAAACACCCGCTGAGTTGCTCATAAAAGTCAAGTCTGGGGTAGACAAACGAGGAAAGGAAAACTATGAATCGTTGAATAATCAGTTTTCATGGTGCAGATGGAAAAAAAGAATTATTTCCCAAATTCTGCTGTTAATACCAGATATTAAACATCATATCTAAGCAACATAACACTGCATGAACATTGTGAGGCCTGACAGCTCCAACACTGTTCATGGGGTACCAATTTTTATGGATTTCGTGGGTTTGGTAAACCACAAAATTGGTTTCCAACAATAAGGAAATCAATCATTTGTTTGTATGATAGAGTTATCAATTCCATAAATTCAAGAATAGACAAACTCATCATTTTCCCACAAACTATGAAAATTGGTACCCATAAATAACTTCAACTTTTGTTTTTTTTTCCACAGAGCTTTATTTTGTGCACCAGAAAAAAACTGACCAAAACAAAATAAATGAGAGGAATTCCAATTTAAAATGTTGTATCAATACTTTTTTTTGGCAAGAACTAGAAATACTGAGGCTTCTGTCAGCTAATTCACCAAAAAATAAACAAAAAATTTCAGTTATAACATGTAAAACCTTTGAGTTCATGTATCTCCCTTTATTTTATGCACATCTACATGTAGTGTCACACCTTCATAAAATACTTCATCAACCTCTATAGACCATGAAAAAAAAAACCTTAAATTACATGTATGGGACAATAATTAACTTCCTCCATTCACATCTACACATAATTCTTAACCTACTATTTAAGAAGAGTTGTACTTTAAAGAAGAGTTATGCACATTTACCCCACAAAGAAAAAGGTATTAATACAGTAAAGAAAACAGCAGTATCTGGAAGTTACAAGTTTAAATGGTCAGATTTACCATAACAGTAGTATCTGGAAGTAAAAAGTTAACCAGATTTACCATAAAGTTTGATTGCCGATTTATTGTCAAGACCATTTGACAAACTTATGTTACCAGGAAACAAATTAAAATATTTTGATATATCATAACAATAAAGCAAATAACAGCTAAGAGGTTTTAGGTCTTAACTATTGTTATGGATTTCACATGACTGCCCCTTATGAGGATTCTGTTAGTATGATTCTGTAAGTATGTCTGTTAGTAGATGGAGGTAGTAAAGCCCAGTCTATGGGATACCTGACCAAATAACTCTGGGTATATCTTGTGAGGTTGGGCCGATAAGTGAGCCTTAATTGTATCCTCCTACACACAGTAAACTCTCCACCCAATTGCAACACACTGCTTCTGACCAGATGTTAAGAAATATATATATTGGAAATGTATGAACTGTGATATGTTAATCTGTGAAATATACTATTGAAGGAAATACTTTGTGTGAATTAGTTATAAGTTTGGTTAAATTGTTTTAAGTTATTTACAATTATTTAATAATTACTTTATAAATTAAATGTTGTAAGTCATGTTCAATGATAATATTGTATTACAGTTAATAGTTATTATTATAGCTTATAATTTGAAATTTGAATTAAACAGGAAGGGGAAATAACAAACTTTAAAATACTTATGTTTAAATGTAAATAAATTCTAAATATAGTATAATCAGATATATATCATACCACTGTATAGGAATAAGCATATCAATCTGTGTCACTAAGTCACTATATGAAATATCTTTCATGACAGAAATACCACAGAAAATGACATTTAAATTAAATCTAATATCAGTTTTAAACATGTCACCTAAATCAAGTCTATACACAGGTTTGCTTTGGAAACATAACAAAATCTAAATGTGATTAAACAACTAATATTGCTTTGAATAAATGTGTGAAGAATGAAAAAGAGGCTGCATATGGTCTAGACATCTATGATGTGAAGAAGTTTGAGTAAGTTCTTTTTGAAATATAACAATATTGACAGTTTTTGTCTATGTAAAAATCTATTACAAAAAGTTCTCCTGGAAGAAGTAAGCACAACTAAGAAGAAGGTTTTGCACATTTCACCCTCTCTCCTGCTCTCCACCCTTTTAACATGAACTAGAACTCATATGCTACACCATGGTGACAAAACTAAAATAGTTTTTTGAAACAACTGGGTTCAAAATTGTTTGGAGGAAAACTAATCTGTAGACAGTAGTGCCTCGTGTACAAATAGTGATATAACATTGGGAGGCAGAAAAACAGAAAAGTAAGTAGAAAGAGGTTACAGATTAATTATTTTTATAATGTGAGTCTAGTTATATACATACTACATATATGTGTAACAAAAATTATTTCACAAACAAGTAAACACCTATTTGATTTTTTCCAGAAAAAAAGGGGGATGGCTTAGTTAGAATATGAAATAGCAAGAAATCAGTAAACAGCCAAGTACCTTGTCTATGGGTCAGTATACTATCTAGGATATACCTCCATCAAGTTAATGGTTCACAATTTCTACCCAATCACACTTTTGTGCTTTTGATCAAGTATTCACAAATGAACTGTTATTGTCGACAATGTGAAATCAGTCATACTGTGATGTTGCTAAAATCATTCAATTAACAGTGCTATGTTCTTAACAACTGACAACAATGAAAGATAACTAAGGTAAACATTTCTTTTGAGGGATGTTGGAAAATGTACATGAATGTTTCCCTTTGATGGTCAAATGGGATGATTTAAAAAAAAAACTTAATCCATTTCTACTAAATATTTTATAGTTAAGAGTTTATTAACTAAACAGTATTTAACAAAGAAACAAAATTATAAAGGGAGATTATTTATACAATTAAAATCCCTTTAAAAGCATTTACTGATATTCAAGTCATGTTTTTATAGGTCAGAGTTTAACAAACAATACTATTTGTTATTACGGTCTTACCACAATGTATTGTTAGTAGCACTCCAGACACTGGTAAGAATCATGCATAATATGATTCATAAATTTTCATTTTTGACATTTTGTTTGAAATGTTATACTTATTAGAAAGTAACAAGTAGTTTTTTTTCATATAACCCTCATTCTTATACAGAATGTACCGTAGAACTCCAAATTAAAGGAGACAAATGGAAAAAAGGACAAAAATTCAGAAAAAAGGGGGACTAAGTATGTCATGACCCGCACACCTGTGAATATTTTTATCCAAAAAATAATAACAGCACTTCAACAAAGAAAACAAGAGGTTCTAGAGAGCCTGAACTGCTCACCCATTTAAAAACAATCTTTTAAGCCTTCTAAAGCAATAACTCAAAATCAGACTCATGACTCTTCTGTACTACTGTTATAGCAATCATTTATTCTAAAGAGAGTGTCTTAGTTTTCTTAGAATTTAGCTCAACCCATTTGTTTATGAGATATTTCCAAAAATCTTCAATTTGCCCAATGGTCTATTTTTAGTTACAGTGGCCATGGTTTTTCCCAGATCTTAAATCCCCATACACTCATTATTAAGGCTATTGTAAGGTACAGTCATGCAAAGCTTGATCATAATCCTTCCAGCAGTTTCAGAGGAGAAGATTTTCAAAGTTGGAAATGTAAAAATCCATTTCAGAACCCATAACAGAAACATCAGTCAACAGAACTTTCTGAAAATTTCGGCCTAGGCCCATCTTATCATGATGAACAATTTTACTCATGCCAGAATATAGCTAAACCCTTTTTGAGTTATTTGCAAAATTCTGCAATATGACCCCAATTTTCAGTGACATTGGCCATGTTTTTCATAAGATAAACAATCCCTACACACAGATTGTTAAAGGTGTTCTACAGAACATTCATGCATAGTTTTGTTCAATTCATCCAGTAGATTTAGTTTAGATTCTGTAATTTTCGACTAAGGTACATCCCATTATGCTGAACAATTCTACTCATGCCAGATTTTAGCTAAACACAATTCTTTCTGAATTATTTGCAAAATTCTATAATTTTACCCCTCTGGTGTAATTTTTGTAACAGCAGCCATGTTTTTACCAGATCAAAAAATCACCGAGATTGCTAAAGATATAAGGAACATTCATGCAAAGTTTGGTTATAATCCATCTAGTAAGTTCCGAGGAGAGAATGTTTGAAGAAGTAAATGGACGATTAACGAAGTTGACGACCGACACATAGTGATGGCAATAGCTCAAATGGCCATGTGGCCCAGGTAATCTAAAAATACAGTCTAGATATGATTAGTTGCATTAAAAAAAAACAAAACACAAAAAAAAAAACAAACAAACAAAAAATTACAATCAACACAAGTTCTGTAAGAATTACAATATTTGACCTAAAAAGTCAAGGTTCATTAACCATGGAACGTGACACATGATCTTGACATCAGAAGCTATTTTGAAAGACAACAATGTCACTGCCTGAAGATGAATTGTTACAGACAGACGGACTGGGTAAAAGGCATCCACCAACTGATGTGGCAGGGCCCTAACACATCCAGGCAACAGGTAAATAACCTACTTATAAGAAATTATACATAGATTAATTGGAGGAGCATTCTAATGGAGGGCATTAGTAATCAGGATGTTAAAACAGCAATAACTGTGAGAATACCCTTTTTCAAGGATACTAAAATACTCTAAAATTAAATTGCCTTCTAATGGAGCAACATGTAGCCATATGTTCCCTGACAAGGCATATTTAGTTAATAATAGGATTATTAATAAGAAAGAGTAAATGACCAAAATATGATCATACGTGCCCAGGAACACTTAGATTTCACTAGTAGGCAGAACTTGTGTCATGCCAAATTTAAATCTTAATGCATTCTTAACATGTAAGATGGATAAGTGATATATGGTTTAGATTTAGATATAAGAGTTAAGTTTCTGCAGAGTTGCACCCACAAAACCTTTGTCATGTAACTCCTGCAAAGTTTGCATCTTCATAAATACATTAATCAAAATATATACAAAAAATCAATTACACAGTATTTGAAGAGTTGCAACCACAAGGTATTATATTGTTGAAATAAACTGGAAATACTCCAATGATATTAGACAAATCAAAATGGCGTTGTAGTATGCACATTTACACCTCACAAATACACACCTCACCAAAAATCAAAGAAATCTGTTACACAGTTTCAGAGGAGTAGCATCCACAAAATCTAATAGATGGATATGACAACAACTATTACCATAACCTTCCATTGCTTTACAGTCCTTCATGAATCTATGTTACAAGGCCTTCAACAAAATTTCAATCCATCCTCATGTGGTTTAAAATGAGTTTCCCTTGAAAGGTTTAAACATAAAACTCTTCAGCTGGAATATCTCTATTTGGAGTCTTCTGAACTACTTAAATATTTCTTAATGCATATCTGCATATGATGCCAGACCTTTCTAAAAAATTTCATCAAAATCCCTTGTCCCCAAATTGATGTACAGTGCCTTTTCATAATGATTCAGAGCGTAATCCATTATTAATTTGATAGTCAACTTTAAGTAGCCTAGAATCATTTATTAGAGCTATAATCCCCATACTGCTTGTTATTCTAGGTTTGCTGTATAAAAGAAGATAATGTTTTACTACTGAACGCAGGAAATTTTCCTGTATTTTCTCAAAGTAGAATTCAACTAAAATTGAGCTGTAAATATCTACTAAATCCAACTTTCATTGTTGAGAACATTTTTCTCCAGCACCCCAACTTAAGTATATTTAGTATATGGTCAAAATACAAACTGACTCATCAATCAGGAAGTATTTGTCACCCAAGCCCAAATCCTATTTAAAGTATCAAGTAGCTGTGAGAAGAGAAAACCATTATAAAAAATGAGCTACAGAATGACAGACATCAGTAAAAAGTATACCCCTCTCCTATGAAGCAGGAATATAAAAAAAAAATGCATTTTTGCATGATTCTTAAGTGTAACTGTACTTATGACATGTCTTTAAAGGACACTGGATAGAGACATTCTAACTTTAATGTAAGTCAGTAAACTGATACCTTTAAAGGACACTGGATGGGGACATACTAACTTCAATGTAAGTCAGTACACTGTTACCTTTAAAGGACACCGGATAGGGACATGCCAACGTTAATTTAAGTCAGTACGCTGTTACCTTTAAAGGACACTGGATAGGGACCTGCCAATATTAATGTAAGTCAGTAAACTGTTACCTCCAAAGGACACTGGATAGGGACATGCCAATGTTAATTTAAGTCAATACGCTGTTACCTTTAAAGGACACTGGATAGGAACCTGCCAATTTGAATGTAAGTCAGTAAACTGTTACCTTTATTATCTTCATTATCCTCAGTCAAACTTTTCCTTGGAGAAGAATTTGCAAGTGGAGATCCTGCCACAACATTCCTATAAAATAATCATTACTTTCAAGCTTTTGATACAAAAACTAGAATAAAATGACAATCAGTTCAAACCCATTCTTCGGCATAGAGGTATATTTACTATTTGCAAGGTTTTTTTACTATAAACTCTGATATATCATTGAGGTACCCATTTTGTTACTACAACTCCTAAAACTCTTCCTAAACTGCTTAATAATTTTTTAATTAAAATTTCTGGGAATAATAATTACAGCTGGTTTTCAATGCATCTTACTTTAAGTTTCTGACCTGGAAAAGTTACGGGTTGATGTTTAAATTTAAAATTAAACTGAAATTCTGGAAAATACATAAAAGCGCATGCCATGGGGAAGCAAGAGGGAGTGGGTACCTTTGGAAGGTTTACAGACTGACTGACACTAATTAGACCTACCCTTTATCTTTAGTAGGAGTCCAGATGACTTGACTAGATTTATAAGATCCTACAGGTGTATTCTGTAAAGATGTGGGTAATTCCTTCACATCAATAGCTACAACCATCTCACTTCCACATTTAGGACAGATGTACTTCACAGAGTTATCTAAATCAAACTACTTTTTATGGCAATTTGAAATGAAATGATACTTCTCTCAATCTCTTGGACACAGTCTCTTGTTAATTATGATGACATTAACCTCTAAACTTTTTGGCTATTCAAACTTGAATGACTGTGTCCAAAAGATTACACAGTTGTTCAGTGGTAGTCAAATATGACACTTTGTTATAATGTAAGAAATAAATCAACTAATCTCATGATATTTAATGGACTGTGGAATCAGTTCAATTCCATTTAAGAATTGGCTATAATAAAAATTTTGTCTACTGAAAAATAACATAAATTTTCCATGTGCATATTGTTTATTGCACCAATTCTTATAAATTAATTTTTAAATATATTTTTATTTTTAAACATGAGAAAAGTAGTTCTGAATTTAACTGAATAGGGGCGTGTCAATATTTTTTTTACCCACTGAGATATAACAAAATTATTTTAACCAATCAAACTACAGTATTTATCTCAAATTAATTTATTTACCATAAACAGATAAAAATAATGTAGTTTTATATGCCATTCTGATTGCATGGAAGATTTTTGTCTAATTAACATAATTTTGTCATGTGATAACGACTGAAAAATGTTTTGATAATTAGCTTTGAATTTCATCTTAAGTGATTACCATAATCTGTTCATGTAATTAGCAGACCATCCATTAAATAGTTGATGAATCAGCTGATTTTAACCAGGTACATAGTTGGATGTGATATTATGACATACTGTTCTTATACCGTGGGTTTTATTATTTTTGTTGACAGGGTCTTTCAGAGCTTACTTTATGGTGTTTTTAAGAAAAGAAGAGGACGCTTACCCTACTGGTGCACCTGGTCCATGCTCCTGGTTTTTAGTGGAGTCTGAGTTGCTCATTTGCTTTTGTTACTTTGTATGTATTATTTTTGTTACTTCATGTTCTTTGTTGTGAATGTCTGTATTCCATGTCTGGTCTTTGTCCCTGGATTACATTCTTTTGATTACTGCTAAAACCTTTATTTCCCTTGATTATTCTTACATTTGTTGAGATCACCTAAAGTATTTATTATTCTGTATTTGGGTTATGTGCATTTGTTGTTTCATCATATCTGATCTTTTTTCTACACTGCATTTATTTGTATATTTGTTTTGCTTCAATGAATAAAAAAATAATCAGATAAAATGTTTAGTTTTTTCTATTGTTTTAATTCTATAGTAACTTTGATCTGTTCACATAGTTAAGATCTACATCTATTAACAAAAAAATTACAATATTTCCATTTTATATAGATGTTTATCCAGCCATGCTGGGGGAAATGCTGGGGGATTTATATTACTAAAACATTTCTACTGTAAGAAGTTCCCAAATCATTGCAACCACAGATTATTCTCAGGAATAAATATGATATGTTCTGATCAGAAACACTATCATTGATCAATTGTTTTAATAACATAAACAGGTTGACAGAAAAAGAGGGGCACATTTGGGGATACTGATCTAAGATTAAAGATACAGTTACCAGATTTTCCTTATCTATTCGTACTAGAATTGTTTATCTGAACAGAAGGTAGAATGGAGTGCTTTACGATCATACATACCTTTAGACAGATCAGAGAGTGAATCTATTTGGTTTCTATCAGGGATATTTATTTTGACTTCAGCATCTGATTTATTAAACTGATGTGAACATTTCAGACATTGGTGTAACCCTTTCATCTGCCTGTCTATTTCTTTGGCATCCAGGAATGGCTGTAATAAAACTTTAAACTCCTGTAAAATAACAATACATTAATATAATACCTTATTTAAAATTTCCAACTGAACTCAAAATGTGGAGTGGTTCATGCTTCATGTACATAAATATCCAATTCTTTCTGAGAAAGCTCTATGGAGGTATTACAGAATGCCAAACTTTCCACTCCTACCCACTTCTGTTAATTTCTGATGGCATGGCAAATGAGATTTAGCTCCTCCATCCCAAATTCATTTTCTGTTTCAAATTATTTTTACTTTTTCTTATCCTGATTTAGCATGAAACATATTATATATCAATAACCCAAACAAACTGAACTAAATTATTTATAATGAAATTATATTTTCTGTCATTTAATATTTTATTTAGATATGCAACTAATGATACAGCCTTAACACCCTATATCATTGACCACTTAATATATATCAGCTGTATGGTAGAGCCTTAACACCCGATATCAATTAACACTGAATATATATATATATCAGCAGAATGGTACAGCCTACACACCCTATTTCAATGAACACTTAATATGTAAAGGATACTACAGACACTGTAAGGTCGGCCTCATATCTTGACCTACACTTAGAAATCAATGTTTTTTTGGGGTGCAATGTATCAAATCCCCAAAATTAAGATTATTTAAAGATAATACATCATCTATATAGCGGGAACTGAGATTAAAGGATCTAGTCTTCATACCCTAAATCAATGAACACTGAATACATATCAGCAGTATGATACAGCCTTAACACCCTATATCAACGAACACTGAATATGTATCAGCAGTAAGGTACAGCCTTCACACACAAAATTAATACTGAATACATATCAGCAGAATGGTACAGCCTTAACACCCTACATCAACGAACACTGAATACGTATCAGCAGTCTGGTACAGCCTTAACACCCTATATCAACGAGCACTGAATACATATTAGCAGTATGGTACAGCCTTAACACCCTATATCAACGAACACTGAATAAGTATCAGCAGTATGGTACAGCCTTAACACCCTATATCAACGAACACTGAATAAGTATCAGCAGTATGGTACAGCCTTAACACCCTATATCAATGAACACTAAATTAGTATCAGCAGTATGGTACAGCCTTCACATCCTATAATGATTAACACTGAATATATATCAGCAGTATGATACAGCCTTCACACTCTAAATCAATGAACACTGAATATTTATTGGTAGTATGATACAGCCTTCACACCCTATATCAATGAACACAGAATATTTATTGGTAGTATGATACAGCCTTCACACCCTATATTAAGGAACACAGAATATTTATTTGGTAGTATGATACAGCCTTCACACCCTATATCAATGAACACAGAATATTTATTGGTAGTATGATACAGCCTTCAAACCCTATATCAATGAACACAGAATATTTATTGGTAGTATGATACAGCCTTCACACCCTATATTAAGGAACACAGAATATTTATTTGGTAGTATGATACAGCCTTCACACCCTATATCAATGAACACAGAATATTTATTGGTAGTATGATACAGCCTTCACACCCTATATCAATTAACACTTTTAATATATATCAGCAGTACGCATATTTTTATTTTTGTTGGATCTATGTAATGTATGTTTCCATGTTCTCAAGCCTATAAATGTATAGGAATTCATTGCTGCAGGTCAGTCAAAAACTACAAAAGCTATGAGCACAACTCACTAAAAGATATGCCCTGCTCCCCATCTCAGAAACCACATGGTCAAAATACACAGTAAGTTGTCAAACAGGAAGTTGATGCCACTTAAGCCTGAAATTGAATCCTACGATATGGCACACCAATTGCAGAGAAAATTGTAACAAAAAAGATTTATAAGGACAGGCACTATGATCACTATATACCTTCCACTTTAAAAGAAGGGGATAAAGTGTAGAAATTATTTCAGCAAAAATTATGGTCATGTTGAACTTGAACATTTTATGTTTGACCTTGTATTGCTAACCCTTAAGTCTTTTATTACGCAACATTAGAGCAGTATATCATTTATTACAATTAAACAATTCTGTACGGACAGTTGTATTTCCTCTAAATTTTACAAATACATACCTGAGCCCTACTGCCATCTTCCATCACATATTTTCTCTCTCGTCGATCTTTCCTTAAATAATCAAATTTGATACGACAAACAGGAAGTGAGATCTCCTCAGATATATTTTCATGGTCTACTGTTTCCATGATAACCTGGAAAGCCTCAAGACATTTCAAGTCCAATAACTCTGTAATTGTGCCATTCAGATCTTTTTCTATAAGGTATCGATTGTTGACACTGATGATGAGTTGTTGTAATTTCTCCCCAGGCAGCATAACAATGAAAGGTTCACTCTCTGTACCTGAATCAATACACATGTACTAATTCCCTTATATTTAGACCATAAATAAAATGGTTTGCTGTATTTATAATTTTTTTTATTTCTAAGAATATTTTTTCAGAAAAAATATCATATGACCTACAATCCTGGGAAAACCAATCAGAATCAACCAGTTTTCATTTTTGCAATTTCAGAACTAATTTTTTCCAGTGTAGGAGGGTAATGATTGAGTTTTCAATTCACCAAATAAACTGTTGTGTTGATCACAAAATAATGCATATATGAGATAAATTTCAGACTGAGTCATATAAATAAGCTAAGTTTATACTGCTAAGAACTTTCTATCTTGAATACAACAACTAACCATAGTTATACTTTACATACCTTTAGTCCTATTGAAATCCAATAAAACAGTTGAGCTTGGACAGCAACCAAATTGCTCATCTATCTGAAGCCACATACCACATTTGAAATCAATCACCCATTTAAATTTAAGATAATTGCCATGGAATTCGGACTAAAGGTCAAGGTTATACAAATATACCACCCAATATGTTATAGTATTCACACCATAACTTACCATAATATTCCTCTCCATCTTCACCAGAAATCCTCTTCCATTCTGATCCATGAAAACTTTTATCACTGTAAACACTGTAAATACTCTGTTCTGTTGTTGGCTCATTGCTGCTCTTTTCAATGATTGTGTCTTTTTCTGTAAAAATGTCAATAAAACCAACTATTAGTCAATCAAGGGTAATAAAGGGATAAATTCACTAACACTAGTTTCTGGCCTACTATTTTGACGAAGATTCAACATACTCTTTGAACTTTTCTATTTGCCTATTATAAAGCTAAAATACTATCTGAATACTTATATACAGAAAATACAAGCTGTTGTGTAATAATCTGGTCAGAAGGAGGGCACATAACTCTACTTCTACACAGTTTTCAAAAAAATTCACAAAAATGAAAGAATTATGGGTAGTTTTTAATCCAAAAATAAAGAGCGCAAGCTTTGAACAACAAAATTTTTTGTTGGGAGTTGTAATGGTACAGAAGGCAAATACGCTCTATATTTTCTACATAAATATGTCTCCAAAAATAAGATATTTTATCACAATTCGGCTGAATTTTCTAATCATGCATTATTTTCATCAACAATTCAAGTGCAACACACATATTAATAGTAATGAAATTTAGTTTTTCACGAAGGCACATATTCAAGTAGTGGATAATGCAATTTTCAAATTTATTTGAAACACTTTAGTTTTTGGGGCTGATTTTGATAATTTCTGAATATACTCCTTCACCATATAGTTCCTACTGTGTACTCTATACCTGACATACATACCAATAAAATCAATAACAACAAAATGTATTTTAAATTCTATGAAATACTTTAAAATGGAAAAATAAAACAAACAATGAGTTCTTAATAAACTAAAATCATGTAAAGGAATGGATTAGGCTTTAAAATATTAAGTATGGCAGGAATAAAATTCGATTTTTAGGCAAAGAGTATACTAAAAATTTTGGAATTTCTAATTTTGGTAGATCTAATTGGGGCACTGAGTACTGAGTAAATATCTGGTGGAACTTATTTTGGTGTTTTTAGACATCTGTAACTTTTCATGGTTAAAGAATGTCCTAAATATCAACTGTACATTGTCCAGCACAACTAAAAAATAAGTGTGGAAACAGATTTGCTGGACTGAGTGACTGACTACAAATCTAAAGTATCTTTCAGGGAGAATCTATTGTAACAGACTAAAAGGAAACTTATAAGGTAATTAATATTTGTTACTTAAGGATATTATTAAGTGTGCACATTGCTAAATATACAACTTTCTGCATGCAATTTCTTTGTTATTGAAATTTAGACGTTAGCAACTTTTCTTTCTTCAATTAATATAATGCAAAGTTTCACATTATGCGCAGCATAATACAATCAGTCAGTTGAACTCTGTTAAGTTGGGGCAAATGTGGACAAAATATTTGTTTTTGACACACTAAAACCATAGAAACTTACAGTTCATTATGGACACAACAAGTCATCTGGATACAATACGGCACAATACTTAGAAATTGAATTCAAGTACTAAGTTCTGTTTCAGAGTGCATTCAGGGATCACTTTGTACCTCATTATCACAAAAAATAGGAAATTATAGAGCATATACTTCTTAAAGCTCTTGAAATGATAAAAATTTTACCATACTTTATAAAAAGTGGTGCAATACAATAAGTATTGGCACAAATGATTTAACATTCTTGTAAAAGTTGGTGGTGCAAATGATACACTGATACAAATAAATTGTGGCACTAAAGGACAGAAAACTGGTGTAAAAAAAAAAATATTGTAAAAACAAGTGCTGATGTAAAATTATAAAAAATACTTTGAAGGAATTATTTAAAATGCAAAGTGTAAAATTACAATCCGATAGACACATATCAATGAAAACTAGAAACTACATGTTGCTGTATAACTGATTTTTTAAGTATTAATTAAGTAGACAATTAAAACAAAATTAAAGCAAGCTTGTATAGTTCTTTACTACGGACCTACATTTTTTACCTTCTTTCCAATAAATGTATAGAATGGTTATGTGAATTATTGATTTACAATATAACAAAGTAAGTCAGTATACACTACTGATTACATGTATCAACTTGCTTACATGTACTCATATTTCCATAGCCATTTGATTTTAAAAGACAATAATAATGAAAACAAATAGTTACAACACATGTACATGTAACATTAATATTTATTTTAAAATTGAATTTTTGACTGTAAAATTTTACTTTACAGTACATGTATATTACTTTTTCAACTATCACCTTTCCTGGTGAAGAGGTAAAGTTTACCTAAGACACAAGAATCATTTTAAAAAATCAATTAATTAGCTGTATATACAAATAACAAAATACTATTTTCACAGGATTCATACCTGGCATGCTGGGTATGAAGAGGTATGCCAGGTATTTGTAGACTATGCTGCAAGCTGTACTGTACATCAAAATCCCTTTAGCGGTTTAAGAGGAGTTGCAATTACAAGGTTTTAACATATACAACCCTTAATTAGATAATGTCCTCCTAGAGTCCTCTGATAATAATAATATTCTTTCATGCACATTTGAATTATATCCCTCTAAAGTTTTTACACAGTTATCATATTCTTTCATGCACATCTACATATAATACCCATTTCAGCAAAATCCCAAAATGGTTTGAGAGTAGATGCACATACAAGAAATTTTTACAGACAGATGGACTTCTGAGGTGGCATCTAAATCTAAAACCATATAAGATATCTGAAACCCATTTGAAAAAAAACAGGCAGGGATTTTCATGAGGAATTTAAATATTAAAATTATGAAATTGCAGTTGTATAAAAAGTATAAAAAAAATTTAGTAGATTTTTAAAAGAAAAAGACATTTTCTCGAGAGATTATCTTACCTGCTGGCTCTGGTAATACTTCAATATCATCATCTGCTTCCTTTCTTGTGACCTTAACATTAGTGCTGCCACCTACAAGTAAATCCTGAGGACTCCTTTTAACTTCAGTGCTGCCATCTACCTCCTCATGGAATATAGATTTTTGTTGACTAGACACAGAGATATTTGCAATACTCTCATTTAGGTAAATATCATCCTCAGTTTTGTCAATGTCACGGCTGCTGGCAGATGATGCCAATGTTTCTTCACTCTTAGCAGCCATTACTTGTAACCAGTTCTCACCATAGTGATCACGTATGACCTGAATTTCCTCCTTTGTAGAGAGCACATTTCCTGTTTCCTCATCAGTAGTTACATTAGGTGAAGGAACTACAAAGACATGTACAACAAACTCCTGTAACATGTAGTATGAGACAGATGAATCACTCCTCAAGACACTAAAGTTTAAAGAAAGCCAAAAAGGGAATGCTCAGTCCTTCTTCATACTTGTTACATGGTACAAAAAAAAAACGGTTTGGCCAATGCAATGTTTAACTATTTTAAGATGATATTAGGACTGTCCCTATGGTGGAAGGAAATGAAGTTTTTATATCACATACCATATATTATGCTATAGTTTACCTTTACAATACAGAGATTTTGTTACCATTTAGACTTTTTATAAATGATGTGTTTAAGAAGCAATACAGCGATTTTTGCTATCAGAACTACATGTGAAAAAAATCCCATAAAAATATAAAAAGTCCCATAACTCTGAAACTGAAAATAAGATTTCTTCAAAAAGTATAGAGACAGACCATTACACAAACAAATGTGAAATGTTTAAAGTTCATTGATTCTCAAGTTATGTTGTGACATGTTAAGACGGATGGACAGACAAACGGACAGACATTTGTATACCATAATATGACCAATCTTTGACAGGGGTATAAAAAAACTTTACTACTAAAGAAACTATAGCAATGCATAACTCCTGATGAGGTTTTATAATCCTGTGATCAATCATATGACCAGATGTAGATGATTTTTCAGGGTGTCAGTATACAGATACTTATAGACAAGGTACATAAAATCGCTTGTGATTAATATATGTTTTCACCTCTACTAATTATTGACAATAAATAATAATAAATATTACTAAAAGAAACATGTTTATAGAACAAAGATATTGTGGCTACTCTTAAAACTCAAACCATTAAATACATCATTAAAACCATTTCTATAAAGGATTCTTAAATTTGAGTCAATGAATAATTCTGAGGAGAATGTACTTTACACCAATACCTAATGCCTTTAACATCTAAAGAAATGGTAATGAAATCAATGCTTCTCAGTGTATTTTCCTCTTAACTGCAAGGTGTTTATTGTTTAACATGACAGATTTATAAACCAACCTCGTGAACTCTCCCTGGATGAAAATTCATTTACTGAGGAATTTACAGCCTCACCATCATATGTTTTTAATTTCCCACGTAACTTTTTTCTCCTTGACCTTGCAGGTGAACCGACCCTTAGGTTTGTAGCTATGTCCTCAGAATCAGAGAAAGTGTAAGATGATGCTATACCGTCCCTGTTTAGTACTCTATCGGAGTGTGTCGATACAGTCAAGGATTCTCTAGAGGGTTGTCTACAGCTAGCAATACTTCTTTGGTTCATCTGCAATTTAAAAGATTAAAGTTAATTGGCAAAAAAAGATGCTTTTTTTGATAAGGAGTTTTTGAAAGAGGACATTTGAGTCAACGATTTTTCAACTTTTTTAAAAGATGCCTGTGCCTTTCAATTTTGGAAATAATATTGAAATATATAACAAATTGTGAAATTCATAACAGAATTATATTCTATCTTACATTTAGTTACAATAGTCCCTAAATTGAAACCATTCTTAACAAATTATGAGAAGGGAGGGAAGAGATTGAATAAAAAACTATCACCTTATTTGACAAGCCCTGACTAGACATGTCATATGAAATATCGAAACAAGATTTTGGGAGCATTAGGGTAAAATTTGGATAATTATCATGATGTATTTTCAGCTACAGTATGTATTTGATTTAATAAAAAACTTTATTTCAAAAGCTATGGGCAGAAGTTCAAGCAATTTTATTAAACATCTACACATACATTTGTATTAGTACATATGTGTATCAACATATCAAGACAAGCATTGGTAACAGACATGAAATGCTTAAATACCACAGAACACACCCATAACATGGCTAAGATCTCCTGCCCCACACAGTCCATACCTATGATCTACTGCGCCACACAGCCCACAGCTATGATCTGCTGCTCTACATACACAACACAGCAAAGATCTTCTGTCCAATACAACCCACAGCTATGATTTCCTACCCCACACACCCCACAGCTATGATCTCCCGCCCTACATACATTATACAGCTATGATCCCCCTGCCCTACACACGATACAGCTATGATCTCATGCCTTACACACACGACACAGTTATGCTCTCCTGCCCTACACCCATGACAAAGCTATGATCTGCCATATACGCATGACACATCTATAATCTCCTGCCCAGCACACATAACACAGCTGTGATCTCCCTGCCCTACAGACAAGACACAGGTATGATCTCCCTGCCCTACACACAAGACACAGGTATGATCTCCCAGCCCTACACATGACATAGCTAAGATCTCCCTGCCCTACACACACAACACAGCTATAATCACCTGCCCTACACAAATGACAAAGCTATGATTTTATGCCTTACACACGACACAGCAATGATCTCCTGCCCTACATACATGACAGAGCTATGATCTGTCATACACACACCGCATCTATAATCTGCTGCCCAGCACACATGGCACAGCTATGATCTGTCATACACATACCAGCACACATGACACAGCTATGATCTCCTGACCTACACACACTGCATTGCAACTGGAATGGAAACAAATACATTCATGTCATCAAAAATGGAACGGATTGTTATGGTTGAGTCAGACTTTCTCTATCTATACCTACTTGTCTCTCAGTAACAGTCAGACTTTCTCTATGTATACCTACCTGTCTCTCAGTAACAGTCAGACTTTCTCTATCTATACCTACCTGTCTCTCAGTAACAGTCAGACTTTCTCTATCTATACCTACCTGTCTCTCAGTAACAGTCAGACTTTCTCTATCTATACCTACCTGTCTCTCAGTAACAGTCAGACTTTCTCTATCTATACCTACCTGTCTCTCAGTAACAGTCAGACTTTCTCTATCTATACCTACCTGTCTCTCAGTAACAGTCAGACTTTCTCTATCTATACCTACCTGTCTCTCAGTAACAGTCAGACTTTCTCTATGTATACCTACCTGTCTCTCAGTAACAGTCAGACTTTCTCTATGTGTACCTACCTGTCTCTCAGTAACAGTCAGACTTTCTCTATGTGTACCTACCTGTCTCTCAGTAACAGTCAGACTTTCTCTATGTGTACCTACCTGTCTCTCAGTAACAGTCAGACTTTCTCTATGTGTACCTACCTGTCTCTCAGTAACAGTCAGACTTTCTCTATGTATACCTACCTGTCTCTCAGTAACAGTCAGACTTTCTCTATGTATACCTACCTGTCTCTCAGTAACAGTCAGACTTTCTCTATGTATACCTACCTGTCTCCCAGTAACAGTCAGACTTTCTCTATGTATATCTACCTGTCTCTCAGTAACAGTCAGACTTTCTCTATCTATACCTACCTGTCTCTCAGTAACAGTCAGACTTTCTCTATCTATACCTACCTGTCTCTAAGTAACAGTCAGACTTTCTCTATGTATACCTACCTGTCTCTCAGTAACAGTCAGACTTTCTCTATGTATACCTACCTGTCTCTCAGTAACAGTCAGTTTCTTCCCATCTAACATAAACTACAAAACATAATAAAAAAAAATGTCATTTTTATGTTCTTATAAAAACAGAAATACCACCAAAACTGGACAGTAACATCCCTGAATTGAGTGTCGAGATCGATAAAAGTGAACTGAAGAAACACTGAGTTTGCAGTTTATAATGAAAAGATTACTTTTCTGATTTATCATAATAAAATAGAATTTAACCTGCTTCAAATGGAGTTAAATGTTAAACTCTGAAGTTCAATTATTTGGAGTCCTCAGACAGTAATTATATATAGCATGCACATCAACATAAAATGCCCAACCTTCCGATAAAATTTCAACAAAATCTTTTGAGCAGTTTAGAAGGAGTTGCACTTACAAGGTATTGATATTTAAAACCTGAAGTTGGATTATCTCTTTTTGAAGTTCTTAAAAGAGAATTCTATTCTTTCATGCACATCTAAAATGAAAATATAATGCCCAACCTTCATTCAAAATTTCATAAAATCCCTTGAAATGTGAAGGAGGCATTGCACTTATGAGGTTTAAAATGTCAAATCTTTCAGTTGGATTTTCTTCTTGTAGAGTCCCTCAACAGCTATTATACTCCTTCATGCTCATCAACATATGATTGCCAACCTTTCTGTAAAATTTCGTCAAATTGCTTTCAGAGGTTAAGGAGAATATACCCATACAAGAACAGTGGGCAAATGAACAGATGGATAGATAGGATGAAAGTAACTATATATCATATCCTACAGTTATGTACACATACAGACAGCATGATAGCATAACTACATTGACAGACTAAGTGACAGTCTTTCCTGTAACTACACTGACAGACTAACAGACAGTCTTTCCTGTAACTACACTGACAGACTAAGTGACAGTATTTCCTATAACTACACTGACAGACTGAATGACAGTCTTTCCTGTTACTAAACTGAGTGACAGCCTCTCCTACACTTACAGACTGAGTGTGTTGGGATGACAAAATGCTCCAGTAGTGTGCTACACGAAACAAATTTCAAAGGGGCATAACTTCCACAAATTGTAAGGGATAAAAATTTCCTGTTATCATGCAAAACAATGTGTTGTGTCCAATGTTCCAGAAACTTTGACAGCCCATGTATGTCATTTTATCAAACCTCAGCAGACATTTGTGGTGGTCTTTTACATGCTCAGATCGAGAATAAACATAAAAAAAAAATATTTTGTAGTTATTTAAAATAATATTGGAATTTGTGTAATTTCATCACATACTCTGTCACAAATTATCTGGAAGATGGAACGAGTTCGGATTCGACCACATGTGGGCATTATACCATTAAAAAAAACATCCTGTCTCACAGACTTTTTCGTCACATCAGCAAACAGCCCTGAAGTTCTGAGTAATGAAAAATGCTGATAAATAAAACTGTGAATACATAGAAGCTTAAGCACGACATGCTTTCGTTACCACTGAAAGATTGATGGGAAAACAATGGATTTGTTAATCTTTTTCTTAATTATTTTAATTTATTTATTTATTATATTTTTAATATCAAGTAATAAATGTATGAAAATTCCTTGAGTCACTTCAATTCATTTGTATACACAATAATGCTGCACATGTATCGTTAATATAATTATGCAATCAACTTATCAGTTACAGGTAAATCACAGTCACAGGTGGCTGCACATTGGCAAACATTTTTTACCGTCTTCAGATCCTTGGTTATTATCCTTAATACACACCAAGTTTCTTGAAATTCTATTCAGTAGCTGATGAGTTGCAATGACAAAAGTTGGACTGGCGGACAAATAAAAAAAAACATGATAACATCTATAACTTTGCTGCATGTAGGTACACAAGTTACATCATATTCTACTTACAGAAATATTTGTTCCTGAGGCAACCGATACATAGCTAATGGTCATGATTCTGTGATTATCATGGAAAGACAGAGGATTTCCTTGTAGACTAAGCTGTAAAGAATATAAAACCACCCACTCTCAATACTAAATAATATTTACATGTATTTGAGGAATATTTTTTTTTTGTGTAAAACATATTCACAGATATGTATTAAGTAGGAACTATATATAATTCTTACATGGCACAGTGTACAGGAAGAATCTCACTTTGATGTTAGTTTCAAAATCAAGAAAACAAACCATATCATATACTTGACATATAAAATCAAGAAAACAAACCATATCATTGATATTAAACTTACCATGTGAAGTTTGTTAAGATGACAGAGAACTGTGAGACAGGAGTGATCACATAAACAGTTGTCAGCCAAATCTAACTCCTCAATGTTGATAAAGTCTTCAATCCCTGAAAAAAAACATCAACAGATGTCAGTCAAATCTAACTCCTCAATGTTGATAAAGTCTTCAATCCCTGAAAAAAACATCAACAGATGTCAGTCAAGTCTAAGTCTTCAATGCTGACAATGTCTTCAATACCTGAAAAAAAAGTGGTCACTGAATCATGCCCAGGCCTTCCTCTCCCCTAACCCTTGTCACTGAATCATGTCCAGGCTACCCTCTCCCCTAACCCTTGTCACTGAATCATGTCAAGGCTACCCTCTACCCTAACCCTTGTCACTGAATCATGTCCAGGCCTCCCTCTCCCCAAACCCTTGTCACTGAATCATGTCCAACCTCCTTCTCCCTAACCCTTGTCACTTCCTACCTTATATATTATCAAGGTTATTATTCCTCACTGAATCATGCCCGGGCCTCCCTCTCCCTTAACCCTTGTTATTGAATCATGTCCAGACTACCCTCTTCCCTAACCCTTGTCACTGAATCATATCCAGGCTACCCTCTCCTCTAATCCTTGTCACTGAATCATGTCCATGCCTCCCTCATCCCTAACCCTTGTCACTAAATCATGTCCAGGCCTTCCTCTCCCCCAACCCTTGTCACTTCCTACCTTATATATTATCAATGTTATTATTCCTCACTGAATCATGCCCAGGCCTCCCTCTCCCTTAACCCTTGTCACTGAATCATGTCCAGACTACCCTCTCCCCTAACCCTTGTCACTGAATCATGTCCAGCCTCCCTCTCCCCTAACCCTTGTCACTGAATCATGTCCAGCCTCCTTCTCCCCTAACCCTTGTCACTGAATCATGTCCAGGCCACCCTTTCCCCTAATCCTTGTCACTGAATCATGTCCAGGCCTCCCTCTCCCCTAACCCTTGTCACTGAATCATGTCCAGGCCTCCCTCTCCCCTAACCCTTGTCACTGAATCATGTCCAGGCCACCCTTTCCCCTAACCCTTGTCACTGAATCATGTCCAGGCCTCCCTCTCCCCTAACCCTTGTCACTTCCTACCTTCTATATTATCAAGGTTATTATTTCTCATAACTAGTGTCTTCAGTCTAGATTTAGCTGTCAGAGAGAATGATGGTATAGAATCCAGGCTGTTGTATCCAAGGTTTACTCTGGTAATGTCTGTAAGGTGCTAAAAAATAAAAAAATACATGAAATCCATTATTTCAGCTTTTTGCTCAAGACAAGAAAAATTTAATATCTAAAAATCATTATTCCAAGTTCTGAGATTGTGAACAAAAATTGAACTTTTTGCAATGGAAGATTACATGTAAAACTGTAATCATACATTTGCATTTTACATAATAATAAGAACTGTTTTTTCCTAATATGTATAAAGTGAATGTCAAACCATAGTACTGATCCAACATCACATGTAATTTTACAAATTTGTTCCATTTCACCTTAACCCCAAATTTTCAATCTGTTCAAAAGTTACTGTGCATTTCCATTCAAAAACTATATTAACTAAGTATTTATTCTAACCTGTAATTATACTCAAATACAAAAAAAATTAGCTTAAGAACATAATTTTCTTGAAAAGAAGATTTTCAAAAACTAGACACTTTCATACTTCATATTGAATTTTCCTGTCAATTTTACTTGGTTAAAATCTCAGCTCTTCACTTCCTGCTTAATAATGGTAAAATATAAATGACAGAATGGAGAATTCCACAAATAACTGTGTTAAATGGAACATTCTTTACACATTTTACACTTCTTGACACATTACTGCAAGAACTAAATTTCCTAAATGCTAATTAATTACTAAATATTTTTCAAGGCCAAAAGGGAGTCCCTCAAATCGTCAGTTGACATTAAGACTAGATCTTAACTTTATTTGCAGAAATAATACAATATTATTGAGCTGAATAAAAGCAAGAGACATACATGTATTTACTAGTGATAAAAGAGGTATTGAATGATAAAAAAAGGAATTACAGGTGGACTATATTTTTGTGTAGTGTTCAGAAATAGTAGTGAAGTTTCAGAGATAGACCGGTGACATAAGGTATTTTTATCTGGAAGGATCAAAAACCCAAAAACAAAATCCATTGAGTGGTTGAGGATGAGAATCCCCTACAAAAATTTGGACAGACAGACAGACATGTCAACAGGATCATTCCTACATACCCTGTCACTTTGTGGTAGAAGTCATTCCTATATACCCCCTAACTTCGTGGTGGAATTCATTCCTATATACCCACTAACTACAAGGTGGAATTCATTTCTATATACCCACTAACTTCATGGTGGAATTCATTCCTATATACCCCCTAACTTTGTGGTAGATACTATTAGTCATTCCTATATACCCCCTAACTTTGTGGTACAGGTCATTCCTATATACCCACTAACTTCATGGTGGAATTCATTCCTATATACCCTCCTAACTTTGTGGTAGATACTATTAGTCATTCCTATATACACCCTAACTTTGTGGTACAGGTCATTCCAATATAACCCCCTAACTTTGTGGTAGATACTATTAGTCATTCCTATATACCCCCTAACTTTGTGGTACAGGTCATTCCAATATACCCCCCTAACTTTGTGGTAGATACTATTAGTCATTCCTATATACCCACTAACTTTGTGGTACAAGTCATTCCTATATAACCCCCTAACTTTGTGGTAGATACTATTAGTCATTCCTATATACCCCCTAACTTTGTGGTAGATACTATTAGTCATTCCTATATACCCCTTAACTTCGTGGTGGAAGTCATTCCTATATACCCCCGTAACTTCGTGGTAGAAGTCATTCCTATATACCCCTTAACTTCGTGGTGGAATTCATTCCTACATACCCACTAACTTTGTGGTAGATATTATTAGTCATTCCTATATACCCCCTAACTTTGTGGTACAGGTCATTCCTATATACCCCCTAACTTTGTGGTAGATATTATTAGTCATTCCTATATACCCCCCTAACTCTGTAGTGGAATTCATTCCTATATACCCCCGTAACTTTGTGGTAGAAGTCATTCCTATATACCCCTAACTTTGTGGTAGAGGTCATTCCCATATACCCCATATCTTTTGTGGTAGATATCATTAGTTAAAGAGGTGTAATATTTATGTAAATTTAATCAATTTATCACGCTTAACACATCAGCTCTATATAATGATGCATTTCTGTTTTCCAATAATAAACATCCAAGCAGAAGCACTTTAGAGAAATTACTACATTTAAGGTTGTAATATTATTACCTCTAAATAATTCTCTGTTCTCTGAAGATCATTGTGGCTTAAATCAATAACTTCTAAACCTGGTAAAAGTCTCTACAATAAAGTAATAAAAATATCAAAGACTAAAACACAAACTAACAAAATAGTGGAAACAGGGAACGTGTCAGACAACCCTACCAAATAGTGAAAACAGGGAATGTGTCAGAGAGACAATAATCCTACCAAATAGTGGAAACAGGGAATGTGTCAGAGAGACAATAATCCTAGAAAATAGTGAAACAGGTAATGTGTCAGAGACAATAATCCTACCAAATAGTGAAAACAGGGAATGTGTCAGAGAGACAACAACCCTACCAAATAGTGAAAACAGGGAATGTGTCTGAGAGACAATATCCCTACCAAATAGTGAAAACAGGGAATGTGTCAGGGAGACAACCCTACCAAACAGCGAAAACAGGAAATGTCTCAGAGAGAAAACAACCCTACCAAATAGTGAAAACAGGGAATGTATCAGGGAGACAATAAACCTACCAAATAGTGAAAATAGGCAATGTGTCAGAGAGACAATAATCCTACCAAATAGTGAAAACAGGTAATGTGTCAGACAACCCTACCAAATAGTGAAAACAGGGAATGTGTCAGAGAGAAAACAACCCTACCAAATAGTGAAAACAGGAAATTTGCAGAGACAATAACCCAACAAATAGTGAAAACAGGCAATGTGTCAGAGAGAAAACAACCCTATCAAATAGTGAAAACAGGCAATGTGTCAGAGAGACAATAACCCTACCAAATAGTGAAAACAGGGTATGTGTCAGAGAGACAATAATCCTATCAAATAGTGAAAACAGGGAATGTGTCACAGAGACAATAATCCTACCTAATAGTGAAAACAGGGAATGTGTCACAGAGACAATAATTCTACCAAATAGTGAAAACAGGGAATGTGTCAGAGAGACAACCCTATCAAATAGTGAAAACAGGGAATGTGTCAGAGACACAACAACCCTACCAAATAGTGAAAACAGGGAATGTGTCAGAGAGAAAACAACCATACCAAATAGTGAAAACAGGGAATGTGACAGACAACCCTACCAAATAGTGGAAATGGGGAATCTGTCAGAGAGACTGTCACACAGACAACAACCCTACCAAATAGTGAAAACAGGGAATGTGTCAGACAACCCTACCAAACAGTGGAAACAGGGAATGTGTCAGAGAGACAACCCTACCAAATAGTGAAAAAAAAACTCAAGGGAGTCTGTAGTCCTCTGATGACCTACACCTTGAGACTGACTTAAACTGGTCCATGAAATGACAACTATCATGACTATATCAATTCAGAGAAATGGATATTACACTTTACTTTCCTTAAAAAAATGAAACTCCTTCAGTAAGACAGGAAGCTGAAAGTTGAGTCAAACTTGTTTCTTATACTTTGGCTGAAAATATTAGGTAAACCGACAGAAAGTCACAGGACAAAAAGTCAAAGGACAAAGTCACAAAACTCCCAGGACAGAAAGTCACAGGACAAAAAGTCACAATTTATATTTTTGGTCTTTCCCTAGGACAAAAAGTCAAAATGTACAGAAAAAGTCACAGTTCATATTTATTGTAATTTCTGACCTTGCATTGTGGTCCATACAAAAAGGCAAGACTTATATTTCTGCTCAATGTGTATGTAGGTGTAGAATAAAAAGTCACAATACATGTTTTTTTTGTGATTTTTTTTTATGCTCCCGCCTATAAGGGCATATAAGTTTTACCCTCGGTACTGTTTAAGTGTTGGAAACCCAGAAATAATTATGATAAATTAGAGATAGATGAAGCAATACTGTAAAGATGTTTTAACATTTATTTATTACATTTGTTATAACAATTTACATTCGTAGAACAATGTCAATAAAGTATTAAAACATATAAGCAACTATTTTTTTCAATATAAATATGCACTATTTAAAGTCCCTATTAATGTCTGAGTTAAACTTTAAGCACAATATTATACAATCTTATATTTAAAGCATTATACCAAAATGTCCAAATTGTAAAGCACTAAATTGAAATGTCTTAATTGAAAAACACAATAAAGATCTATGTGCAGAAATGTCAAAATTGAAAAGCACTGACACATTTCTGCGGAGTCTGATGTTAAAGGTGACACCACGTAAGAATTGTCCCACTGTCTTTCTACCACTGATATGATCACTTCACAGATTCTGTAAACGTTTCTGTAAAAGAACTTGCTTCTGGTTGACACTTTTTGTTGGTCGGGTTCCAATGGCATCTTGTTGTATGACTGATGTGACTATAGTGTGTTCACGTTGAAACCACTGAATGCAGGTCCATACACTAGGATATGCACTGCCAACTAAGGTATAGAACTTATTGTTCCACCCCTCACACCAGTTGTTTGTTCTGCGATCACTGTCAATGGTGGCTGAATGTACACTCCATATGGATGGCGGAAACATTGGTGGTACACGACGCATCGTCAGTCTTTGTTCCCCATTGTGTTGAACAGGTTGGTTTGTACAAGTTACATAAGTAGTCTCCAAGTAGTCAACCAATTCTACAGTCTCTGCTGGCTCTTCAGGGATGACAGATCTTATGTAGGCTATACCATCTTGTAGGTCAGCAATTGGTAAAAACGCTAAGCCATCTAGCATGTTGCAGAAAAGTCTAAGTCTTGGTTTTCCATGTAGTGTGTTGCAAGTCGTATTTTCTGGATCTTGCGCCAGGTAGCCTGGGTCAGATGGTAAAAACAACCTTGATGTTCAATATGAGGACCAAATACAGCATTGATAGTATGAAGCAACCAATCCTTGAAGTCAGAGACAACTCTGGTTACATTGAGGGTAAGACCAAGTTCATCACACTTGTCTAAGATGGCCTGGAAAAGTTCTTGGTAACCAACTCTAGATTTCTTTTGAAGAAGACAGTACACTGTAGTAATATGTGTAGTGCTGTGTCAAAGGTTCCATCCATGAAGAATGTATCAGCATCTGCAAAAAGTCAGAGGTTTTCTTCTGTTGCAAATGCAATAACTCTGTTGTTAGCTTCTGGTCCATTATCGTACAGAAGGAATGGTTGCAGGTTCTGTTCTAATGTTGTTGTAAGCTCCTCTGGGATGGTAAGTTCCCCTAGGTGTGCAGGCGTTGGTAGTTGAGGTCTATAACGTCTGATGGATCTCTTGCTGTTATCCTCAACTGGCAGTATGGCTTTGACGGCATCTGAACAGTTGGACACTGACTCTGCAAAAATCTGGCTTGGTGCATTGTGTGATGACTGGGCTTTTTCTTTCATGTTGTGTCTGAGTTTAGTGAGGCTGATGGAGGCTTCATCTGGTGCATGGTTGTGTGACTGCCCTAGTGCAGGGTTGTCATTCTGAAGATCTGTTGACAAACTGCCTGAGCAACCTTGGCTGGACCTAAGAGTACATTTCCACCACTGTTTGGTCTTGCTTAAGGCATGTCTTGTGTAGATAAAACCTTCATAACATAGATTGGGACCACCTTTGTTACTCTGTAGAATTTCCATTTTTAAATGATGACAAGAAATTAAATCAAGTCAATTATATACTTTTGGGCTAAAAACAACAACATCTGGGATTTCATTACTCACGATTAGAAGCCAAAATTTCTGTCATTGAAGTAACAGTTTTGTCAAAACATTTATGAAGCTTGTAGGTATACATGAAAGACAGGATATTTTCTTTCTTTTTAACTAAAACAACTAAACGACCATTTTTTCCTACAAGAGTGCACTACATCCTGTCAAACAGAAACCAATCAATTAATCAATTAATTATAATCTATACATATATGATGATTAAAGTGATTGATGTTTATACACCAATTAACTATTATATTATCTGAATGACAAAAAGCCATACATAAAAAATACTTTGTAATTGGGATGATTTTGACATCTATGTTTTCATTTCATTAAAACTGACTTTTTAAGTCTTTGTAATTATAACTAATAGTAATAAGACAAGTGTGGAAAAAAAATATAAAAATATGAAAAAAAATCAACTTTGACTTTTTGTCCTGTGACTTTTTGTCCTATACCTTTTGTTAAAATACAAAATTTAAACTGTGACTTTTTGTCCTGTGACTTTTTGTCTGCGACTATTTGTCCTGTGACTTTCTGTCCTACATTCAAATATTATCTTCTCAATATATTATCGACTTAGAAAAACTACTTGAAAATTGGGATTTCTTAAGCATGTTCATACCCAAGACTTAGTCTTAGATGTTAACATCACTATTTATCACTAATAAAAGAAGAGAAGAATGAAATATTACTTCCCTTAATTTTACCCCAGTAACCAATGTAAACAAACTTTTAAAAAAAAAAAAAAAAAAAACATTTACCAATGAGGAATCAACCTTCTTGAGGCCGTTATAACTGAGGAAAGCTGATTTAAGTTGAGGCCAAGACATCGGTGAACTCTGATCTCCCCCACAAGCTTCAAACAAATCCTGAAAGTGAAATGTTAGATAGACAATGAGTCATTTAGGGAAGCAACACTGCGCAATTTCAAAAATCATTAAGTCTAATATGTAATATGAAATCAAATACAATAAGAATTGACACTGTTTTACTTTGGATAACATTAAGTTTAGAAATAAAATGAAATATCTAAATTTAAAGAGATAATTAAGTACATTTGTAGCAAGCTTAAACAAAGACTAAAATTCTGACAGATATTAGTCCTTTACTTAAACAGACATGTACATACACCGATGTACCTGTACATATTAGCTAAGAATCACAAGTATATTTAGTTACCTGAAGACTAATGAGGCATCTGGATACAATAATAGTTCTTATTTGACCTCTAAGTCTATGGAGACCTTCTAACATGTGGATGGGGACTTTCTTTAGCTCTAGCACTTCAACACTACGAAACCTAGATATTAGAATAGGACCCTGCATGGTCGCTGAACTCTGTGTTATCTACAAACAAAATCTGGATACAGTGTAACCTGATAAGGACTACTAAATCACTCATGATGAATGATGGCCATTTTAAAGTAAGAGATACTTTTGTAATCTTTGGAAGGCCATACAATACAGTACACTTAATGAAAATCCTTAAATCACAAGTAGACAATTACTTCTGATCACTTATGTGTATTATTCTTAATTGGTTACTGCAATCAAAAATAAAAAAATTAAGATGTAGGACTAAAGAGACTTGAAAAATGAAGTATTGAAATCAACAAATGACATAGAAATGTACATTTGTATGCCAAGCAGAAAAATATCCTACTGTTTTTTTTCTTTTGCAATTAGGATAGATCATTTAGATAATTTTTTTACAGTTTTTACCTTGAGGGATAAAGTTTTTGTGATAAAGTCATGTAGATATTGTACATTGACTCGCCATTTCTCAAATTCTTGCCAATGTTTATTTCGACTTGATTCCCCATGTTTGGCATCACTGTATCTTCTGAATGATACATTCAATAATGATAATGACTGAGTTGTCAGACTCAATTTACTTTCTCCATTCAAAATTCGGTCTCCTGAAAAAAAAATCCCAAATATTTATTACCTCCATAAAGTCACAAAAGTATCAGTCAAAAACAAAAAACAAAATGTATAGCCTTTCAAAATTAATAAAAAACGTGCTAATACACACAATACACAGTATACTTTTAATAGAAAATATGTATACCTTAAACAAATAAATGTAACTATAAATATAATTTCAGTACAGATCATGTGATTCTCTTTGTGTAGCCAACTTTGGAAACTTAGAGTCCTAGGACCAATCAAATTATACTACTGTATTACTTTAAGTTATACAAGAGGGTGTATTTGATTTATCAAATGACTGTACATGTATGCTCATTTGGGCCCCTAATTGGCATAATAAAGAACTTTGAAGCTTTACACCTTTGCCACCCTCAATTCTCTATCCTTTATCAATTATGATGTTCTTGCTAGTATTTTCCATTTTGTAATTGGAGAGGATATGTACAAAATGTATAGGCAAAGCCTATTGTCCATTCCTATCTTTCAGCTTTTCAGGCTGGCTATGGTTGCCAAACCGCATTATTGAAAATAGTGGAAGACTGGATGGAAAAAAGCAATGCATGATAATAAATTTATAGCTGCAATTTTGATGGATTTAAGCAAAGAATTTGATTGCCTTCCACTTAATCTTCTGACAGATAAAATAAAATCATATGGTGTTTCAGATGAAGCTCTTAATCTTCTTCAAGATTATCTGTCAAACAGAAAGAGTGTGTCAAACTAGGATCTTCATTTAGTAAGTGGAAGAAAATTTATAAAGGGGTGTCACAAGGGTCAATTCTTGACCCAGTATTATTCAATATTTTTCTAAATGATATATTCTATTTCATTCAGGATTCTTCTCTCTATAACTATGCTGATGAAACTACTCGATGAAGTCAAAACAAAATAGGAGTCAGACAGCTTAAAATTGATAGACTGGTTTGCAGTGAATCAGATGAAAGCCAACCCTGATAAATTTCAGGCAATTGCCATTGGCAAAAAAAACTTATGATAAAAACATTTCTTTTGATCTTGGTGATAATATCATAAAATGTGAGGATGAAGTGAAACTTTTGGGAGTAACAGTAGATTACCAGTTAAAATTTGATACTCATATAGCCAACATTTGCAAAACGCCTCTGAACAGTTAAATGTTTTAAAAAAAAAAGATAGGGAAACACTTAAACAAACTGGAAAGGTTAACAGTTTATCATTCTTTTATTTTGTCCAATTTTAATCATTGTCCTGTCATTTTTGTAGTAGTTAGGCTAATACTAATAAAAATGGAAAAAATTCAAGAAAGGGCCCTTTAATTCATCTATAACGACTATACTAGCACATATGAGAAGCTTTTATCAAAATCGAAAATGCAACCACTAAAAGTATGAAGAATAAGAAATATTGAAGCTGAAACTTCCAAGATAATAAATAGACAGAGCCCAGTATATCTACATGACCTAATTGAAATAAAGGATAATAAATATAATTTCAGATATCAGAACACAGCAAAACTACCCAGCATTAGATTTTCAAGGTATGGTTAAACTCCTTTAAATATTTTGCTGCAAAAACCTGGAATGACCTGTCAGACCACTTTGTAGAGAATCCTCTTTTATTCACTTTAAAATTCTTCTAAACTTGTGGAACAGCAGGTCATGTCATTGTTTTGCTTGCAATTCATAACAGATCTGCTTTACATACTTTTACACTTAACTTTTTATAGTGCTGCTCTTTCAATTTAATCCTATTTTACATTTGCTACTATTTACCTTATATGTTGACTTATGATTTACATGTATGTATGTATGAAAAGGACTAGAACAATGTCATGTAACATACTTGTGATGTGAATGTTATTTATTGTAGTGCATGTATGTCGATTTTAAAAGCTTCCAGGAGCTTATGTTGTATTGTTTTTAAAATGTCGACGTTATATAAAGCTATTGTATTGCATTGTCCATTGATTCAGATCAATAAAATATCTAAATTGAAATTAAGACTGCCAAAAGTATCAAGAACTTTCATCACGTCAAAAACTATTTACCATTCTTCCTTAGGAGAAATGCTAACTGGTTGACCAATTCATACTCTTTTCCTTGCATTTCTTGTCAGGGAAAACATCTGAACACTGCCATGCAGAACAACATTAACTACAACAAAATAACAGGAAACGCTTCAATAACCGGACTTTGGTAAATTGTATCCACTTGTCTCGTGTGGAGTTATGTGGGAAGTAGTTAGTATCAATTTGAATACAGTACATTAAAATCAGTTCGAATGTTAAAAACAACTAAAATTTCGTTGCTGTTTATAAATTCAATTTGGCATGTGACAAACTGCTTAATTTGTTTTGAAGCGCAGTATTGACCTTGATTCACAGATTATACTAAAAACCACAAAAATGAAAGTATGACAACTCAAAAGTACCGTGACCTTTCATAAACTTAAGCACATCTTCTAATCTAGTTAAATTCTTATTCACGTCCATACTACTATTTTGACTTAAGTTAAAAAATGTGTAGGTTTCTGTGTTGTTCTGTCAACCACGAAAACAGCCAACGATATTTACCAATACGTTGTTTGTTTATTATGGCATTTACGGTATTCCAATTTGTTTACAAATGTCTACAACGACTTTAGCAAGATTTTATGGTTATACCCAGAGTCTGACTATAAACAGGGCGATTTCGTTCGTCAGTCCATATTTTTTTTCGGTTAGCAGATCAAGTAATCTACAAAAAAACCTAACATATATGTAAAACAAGTAATCTCCCCCTTTTCTCTTCTCGTAATTTGGTTTATGTGCTATATTTTATTTTAAAGATATAAATCTTATTTTAATAAAATGAAAAAAATGAAGTAAAGAAAGAATTAAAGTACAATGGGGTTAATTTGAAGAATTTGTAAAATTGATCCTTTCGATTTTGTTACTTTATTTCATATAAAGGAAAACATTAAAATATCAGCCTGACTGACAAACTACCCCACGAAGAACAGGGGGATTGTTTTTCTCGTAGATAATAAACGAACTGTGTATGAAATGAAAAGAGTATTAAAAATCACCAAGTAAGTATCTAAGTTATTATTTTCGTTTCAAACAACAAAAATACTATTCCGTCATCCAGTCTTCTCAAGAAGTAGAAAAAACTGCCTGTCAGCTGTTGAAATTATTTTCCTTGCATACCATATGTATATAATAACCAGTAACAGTTTAAGGACCAGTTACCACACACTTTCGAAACATACGTTTTGACATGATGACTTTTCATTCAGAAATGTTAACTTTCCTTTCATCTGTGGCAAAATCCGTTCAGCACCTGCGTATGGAGTATTCATATCACAACTCATACTTTATGCCAGAGCTTGCCGAAACTACGCAGACTTTTTGTATTGCGCTAGAACTCTAACAAATAGGTTTCTGGTGCAGGGTTATGTTGCTACAAGATTGAAATCATCACTACAAAAGTTTTATGGTCGTCATCATGAATTTGTGGATCGTTATGGTGTATCCATCTGCGCCTTGGAAACTGATTTGTTCAACGTGTCATAGTTTTCCTTTCCTCTTTCGTCTACCCCGGAGTTGACTTTTTATTAGCAACTCGGCGGGTGTTTCTAGAAAAGCAGAGGACGCTTATCCTACCGGTGCACCTGGTTCATGCACCCAGTTTTTAGTGGAGTCCGAGTTGCTCATTCGCTTTTATTACTTTGTATGTATGGTTTTAGTTACTTTATGTTCTTTGTTGTGTATGTCTGTTTTCCATGTCTTGTCTTTAGATTACATTCTTTTTATTACCTGTATAACCTTGGTTCCCTTCATTACTCTTCAGTATCTGTGTATGGAATTTTCATAGCACAACTCATATGTTATGCCGGAGCTTGCCTTGCCGTAACTATACAGACTTTTTGTATCGCTTTAGACTTCTTACAATTAGGCTTCTGGAACAGGATTATTTTGTTACAAGATTGAAGTCATCACTACAAAAGTTTGATGGTCGTCATGATGAAGTCTGATTTTTACGGTGTATCCATCTGTACTGTTGCACCTGGTCCGTTCTCCCAGTTTTCAGTGGAGTACGAGTGGCACATTTACTTTTGTTACTTTGTATGTATTATTTTAGTTACTCTATGCTCTTTGTTGTTTTTGTCTGTTTTTCATGTCTGGTCTTTGTCTCTGGATTACATTCTTTTGGTTTCTGCTAGAATCTTGGTTCCCTTGATTACTCATTTGGTCTTTAGATATTTTTGACCTTTTTTTCTGTTTTTGTTAATTTTATTTGGTCATTGGTGTGGTCTGAATGACCGTTTTGGTGCGTTATCCTCATAAGTGTTTCTACGGTTTTCAGGTAGGAAGACCGTTTGAGTGCGTTGTTATTTTTTATTTGTGTTTGGTCTTAGGTTATAAAAGTCCGTTTTGGTGCGCTTTTTAAGAAATAATAGTTAGGTTTTTAGTCAAATTTTGCCCGTTGTGGTGCGTTGTTTAGGGTGCTTTTATTTGGGTTCTTTTCGATATCATGATCACATGATAGATCACATGGTTGAAAAATGGAGATTTACTAAGAATATTCAATCGGCAAACCTCGGGTGACTCCGCTACTCTACCTCAATCCGTGAGGAGGGTACGGACTCGGCCGAAGTTGCGACGAGTGAAGAATATTCAGGGGGCTCAATCTTCCGGTTGCCGCCATGTTAAAAATTTCTCCATGACTATAAGGAGCCAGTGGAAACAGGAGTTCGGAATTCTCGGACTTTTACGTGACTTTTGAACTAAAATTAGACTTCCGAACGGTATTTTGTGAAAAACCCATGCTGTCACATGGGGGTGGGGGGTTCGTCTGAATTTGAGTTTCGTGTACTCACATTTGGACATATATTCCACCAAAAAGTAAGTGACACATTAAGGTGCATACAAATGAACCTGAAAATCGTAGTTTGAGATAATTCCAAACATTCTACAAAAAACACCGAACTATTTAAAATTTTCTCCATTGTGTTTTTTTTTATCAGCAGCTTGCTTATGAACTTCGACATATTTGTCGCTAAATTAATGTTTTATTTGAATATATTTTTTCATTTCGAACATGACAGTTTATTTTTATTTCAATTGTTTGCTATATTTTCTTGTTTTTATATTTTTATATATCAAAAAATTGATTAGCAAAACGAACGAACATTAATGATATGCATTCATTATTGTTTACAGTGCCGCCATGATGAAAATACAAATATTTTATTTAGCTCGAACACAGTTACAATAATGAAGAATTATGATAAATAACGTAAGTGTTTATCATATACCATGTATTTGTTAATTATAATTTGTCTAAATCATGTGCTGTAGTCTAAGTAAATGTGTGCAGTATAAATTACAGGAGATATGGTACACCAGAAACTTTCTTAAGCCTTACATGTGTACTGACTACTGTATACATGTTCCATAGTCCATACAAACATTTTTAGAAAGACATGATGAGTTGTCGTTGAGTCAATGACTGTTGATTTTCATTTAAATGAAACAGTCTATGATACAAACTTGTTGAACATGATGAGGGTAACACAAAACCTTACAAGAATCTGTTATTTGTGACATTGTGTATACAGTACCCCATATTTTACTTTTGAGAACAAAAATAAATTCATGTACAAGGTCAAGGAAACTCCAGTGAAACAAGTATTGCTGAACAGTTGACCAAGAGCAATCAAAAGCAATATTTAATGTTCCATGGCATTGTACATGTAAGTCATATGAGAACATTTCATACATAACTTGAAGTGAACTACATGAATTATATGATTTGGAAATTAATCTAAACATTAACATAGACATTTGTATGACCTTGTATATGACACAATTTTCAATTTTTTAAGAAGTTTTATCGTGCTATTTTTTTTTACTTTTTTAATAGATCCATAAATACAAGCTGTTGACTTACATTGTATATCAGTAACTAAGGATAATGAACTAGTTTTATCAGTCATCAGATTTCTTTTGCACAGTATGTTGTCATGAACATGTATAATTATACCATAGTCATCACAGTGTGATAAAAGTCTATCCATGTTGATTTTGCAGTATCTCTTTCCATATTAAAAGGAAATATGTTTTGATATTTTCCAGAAAATTTTGGATGCAGCCGTCACGTTCACCTACCAATGATACAAGTTACCAGACAAATCATACATAACAGTAAGCTCTGTTCAAATGAAGTATGATAATAGATTGTGTAGGTATTTGAGGTTCAGTATACAATATTTTTTTGCCTTTTTTTTTGAAAAAAAAAATTAAGATTGATTTGGGGTGTTCCAAAGGTAGGACCCACCTCTTTTGTTGGGAAATGTTGGAAGTAATGTGAAAAATTTTTGCAAAAATGAGGAAATTATTAGCTTGGACCCCCACTTTCAAAGTCTTTTGATTGTTCACTAGAAACTCTCATTAGTCAATTTATTTTAGAAATGTATTTGTATTATTTCTACATGTATAATGTAGATAGATCCCATATGTGTTTATCGCTTAAAATGTAGCACTACAGTTCCCATGACACTTAAATGAAGGTTGTAACATAGACATAATATTTTAGCATAATGGGATGTTTTGTTTGAAGAAAAAAAAACATCCAATGATACATATAATGTAGGGTTTACTTAAATAGAGGTCTACTTCAATACAGGATTCATGAATCACAATAACTTTGAATATGAGTATTATGTATATTTATTACTGATTTTTATACTTCCAGGTCATTCATGGCATATATATGACTGAAAAGAATTCATACATGTATAATTTAGATGATCTTCAATGCTGTTCAAATCTCTGCTTGCACTGTAATGAAAGCTGATATGAAGCTGAAGTTTGAAAATAAATATTTTCAAAATCATATTTCTTATTCAAATGTACAAGGTTTAAATGTGTTGTGCTTCAAAAGTAAAAGTCACTTTCATACATGTATACGGTAACAGCCATGTATACTTCTTGACAGTACCATCCTGGAATACAATCTAGAATCCCTTGCACTGCAAGCTGTCACTCTATCAACTGAGCTAAAAAATTACTTCATTGTTTTCTGTAGATTAGGTTGATTATGGTCTTTTGTAAATAGTTTTACTTTATTTATTTTTGGGCCTTTTTATAGATTGCTTAATGGTATGTGGTTTGCCCATTATTGATATCCATGTGGTGATTTCACTTGTAGAAGCTTAATCGTTACTTGCTTTGTTTTTTGAATGACTATCTCATTGGCAAACATAAATGGTACTTGTATTTAAGTTTTCTACTTATGACTAGTGAGTGCTAAATCTTTCACTACTTCTCGAACAAGTAATTTTGTGTAACAACTATTTGGCTAAGCAACTGTTAATTCTGTGAGGTAGCACTATGAAACCGCCTCAAAATGTCATAATAGTAGAGTAGTATAAAGCAGGATCATTTCATACAGTAAAACATTCTTGTCCTGAAATGCAAGAAATAATTGCAGTATGCATTGAAACCACAACCAATCAATGAAAAAAAAACAAGTTCCATGGGTAAATAGAATAAAATATAAACATTCACAGACATTAAACATTTTGAAAAAGAAGAGATTTATTGTTGAATTTTGAGCTAATCATAATCATGCCATGTACTTGCACCTATAATTTACATTGAATTGATCTGAATTCATGGTTTCCTTGTATAAACTCTACAAGACTGGTAAATTGTGATTTTTTTTTGTTCACAAGCTAAGAGAGATAATCATGCCATAAGCTCATGATGCACCTGTTTAATAGGACATCTTATCGAATGATGATTATTAGTCAACTCTGCTGGTAATACCTGTTCATTGATCAGAGGGGGTTGGCACACCTCCTTTTTACCAGAAAATTAGTCATTTTCATGTGTAAAATTGACTAAACATGGAAAATAATGCGTTAGCATCACCATCACTTTGGCTTGCACCCCTCCTTTTCAAAGTGTCTGGAGCCGTCCCTGTTCACTAATCTGTAAATAGCTTTCATCATATTTTGCTTTAACCGTCTAGCATGAAACAAGTTACCTGTTTTGAAACTATTTTAATATTCTCCATAAAAGCAATAAAGAAATATATAAAAAAAAACAATACAATGCTTAGGTAGCAAACCATATTATACTCCAGCAATGCTAAAGGTTGTCTGGCAAGCTATTTTCTGACTTGGTGCCATCCTAGGGTATAGAGGAACTGAATTCCAACCTCTTACGTTGTAGGAGTAACAGGGACGGATCCAGGATTTTAGATAGGGGCGCACAGTAAAAATTCTGCCGAGCGGAGCGAGGTGACACAAATTTTGAGGTTAAATTTTTGAAACATTATAGAGTGGGTGCAATGTTGATATCTTTTGTGGTAAAATTAGCGAGAAATTTTAAGTTTCAACTTGAAACCGCCTAAATCTACCCATGCTTTGCAAATTTTAGGGGGCGCACTCCCCCACCAGAATACGCCTCCGAGTAACCATGTTGATTTTTATGAGTGGGGTCGGGGCTAGGATCACATTTGAAATAGAAAGGCAGGACATTTATATATGATTTTATATAAATACAAAGATGCGATAGGCGAAAAAAAAGGTTCTGATTTGAATATTACATAAAAAGATCCGGGACACAAAATTTGACTATATAGCCCCCTTTTTCCCCTTACGATTCAAATGGATATAGGAATGTATCATTATTTACCTGGGAGGGGGGACTGGTAATTTTGAAATCATATAAAATTTTCTTGACCCCCCATGATATTTTCTTATCCCCCTTAAAAACATTTTTTTTAAATGTGATACCCCCTCTGTTAAACATGTGTATGGAGTTTTCATATACATGTAACAACTACTACATTATGCCAGAGCTTGTCGAAACTACGCAGAGTTTTTGTATCGCGCTAGAATTCTAACAAATAAACTTCTGGAACAGGGTTGTGTTGCTACAAGATTGAAGTCATCCCTATAGAAGTTTTATGTTATGGTCGTCATCCTGAAATCGTGGATCGCTATGGTGTATTCATCTGCGCCACAAAAACTGAATTGTTCAACGTGTCATGGTTTTCCTTTCCTCTTTCGTCTACCCCGAACTTGTCTTTTTATGAGCAACTCGGTGGGTGTATCTAGAAAAGCAGATGACGCTTACCCTACTGGCGCACCTGGTCCATGCTCCAAGTTTATAGTGGAGTCATAGTTGCTCATTTGCTTTTGTTAATTTGATTTTAACAAAATTTCATGTTCTTTGTATGTCTGTTTTCCATGTCTGGCCTTTGTCCCTGGATAACATTCTTCTTATTACCGTTATAACCGTAGTTCCCTTCACTACTCTTTGAAGCAAAAGCAGTTGAGATGTTAAAGAATTCTTACAATAAAAAAATCAAGTCTTCAATTCCAAAACTTGATACTTTGGAAAAGTCTTATCAAAATCAAGCAGAATCAGACACAGCTTTTGAGATTCAAGATATTGGTAAGGAAATTAAATCGTCAGCAGATAAGTCGGACCAATTTGATTTAATAACTGTAAATGTTTTAGGTCCTGATGGTTTGGTTGATATGTGAACTTCATTTTACCAGAGATCATGCATGTGACAATGAAATAAAATGTTGAATGGTGGTAAAATATGTTTTAATTTGACTGGTGTAATGCTCTGCTTAACTAAAAATTTGGATCCCCCCTTGAAATCCATGTGCAAAAAAATTACCCCCCCCCTCTTTGAAGTTATAAAACAACTGAACCCCCTTTTCCACTTACAGAAAAAAATGACCCCCTGGATATATGTACTTGGTATGTTTAAATTTTCAAATAAATGTCTACGGTTTGAATATTATTTGTAAATTATTATATAAAGGATGCCGAATCTAAAGGTTTAACCTTAAAAAATGCTGTTATGCACGTGGCTAATTACAATATTCGTTATGTTTCGGCTAAGTTTACAGCCAATGAAATGAACATCTCGTTAGCGAGAACACAGGGTTACTTTATATATTTATCGGGCATTTTTAAAGAACCCAAAGCTTTTCCGAGAGGAAATAATCGCCATTTTCTTGCAGCATATTTCCCTGTTTCCTTCCCCTTTCCCGATGATATCCCCTGCTTTAAGATTTTCAACGCAACTTTTTCAAAATGTAAGTCATGTTTATTATTGTCCTGGTAAAACCGAGCCTTGGTTTTATGAAAAAAAACTTGATTTTGCCCATTTGTACCTAATGTTTTCATAATTATGATAAGGTTTTACAATTATTTATCATCATTTATGATATTTATTTGCATTTTAGAGAAATTTTATTGATCTAGCTCACATTTACAGCCCATTCAGACATTCTACACATGGCTAGTTTGTCGTTCATATTTTACTAGTCCGCTATTTCTTCTGTGTGTTTTTAGGAACCGCCCATTGAAATACAAAATGTATGAGATGCTGTGTTGGTAAACAAGATTAATTTCACCAACGATATTAATTTGCTTAATATTGATGCAGTTACCAAGATAGAAATTTAATCATATACAGTTAAAAGGCAGTATTATGAAATTGACCTTCTTTTACAAATGTATGTACATTTATTTCAAACACATTACCAGTCAAGTTGCCTTAATTACAGTATTAAAAAGAAACTTAGAAACTACAGTACAACAAACCAAAAATAACAGACAACAGTAAGTCAGTTAGTACATTGTATCGTGTGTGTGTGAGTGTTTTTTTTTTTTTTTTTTTGGGGGGGGGGGTGGGTAGGCTTAAAAATGATATAAAAAAGAAACATTGAAATATTCACTTTATGAAACAAAACAAAAACAAACAAAAAAAAAAAAAAAACAGGATCAATGATTGTCCTAATAAAATTGTTAAAATAATAGACAGGACCTATGTTTTCACAAAATAGTAAGGCAGGATAGAGTTTACAATTGTAGCTCTTCCCATGGAGACCAAATGGTTGTTCCTTTTGATTTTAATTTATTTCATTCAACCATTCAATTTTACAATGACATACAGAACAAGAGGAATCGAACCTCCTACTCATTGCTAAATATGACATGAGTCCACCAGGGAACTGTCATTAAACATGTATTTTCTACTTAACAATGTATCGAACACATACTGAAACTGCATTATAAAACACAATCAAGTGCAGTATCACAGCTGTTACCATCCTTTTCAATCAGGTCTTAACAAAATAGTACAAGTACATTGTACATGCAATTTATAATCTTATATAGATATTACAAGCTTACAATTATGAAAAGCTTTCAATTTTTATATGTATTACATGTATATTGATAATGGTTTGTTTTAATTTTCAGCATCCTAAGCAGTGTGAATTGAATTAATAGACAATGCACATGTACATGAAGCAGACGGAAACATGACTTGCATGTAATTATTCAACTGATTTGACCCATTTCAACAGAATATTGGACAAACAATGACTTAAATTCAGTAAATATTTAGAATGGGAGAATCAACACATTATATTTTGAGCATGAGGAAGGCGCAGATTAAATATTACATGTATTTACCTATTTCCAGGGGAAAGTATCTGTCCAAGACTGACACTTAGTATAAAAATGTAAAACAATACAGTTGTAAAAGTTTTCAGTATCTGCTATAAGACAAATTGTGGTAAAATGTGATACATTGTACATGTATAATAAAAGAAAATTGAATACTTTAAGTATGTTCTTGTTTCTTATATTTGGCAAAGCCCAGCGGAAATTTCATTATTCTGATATCGGGTACATTTACTACATGTATATACATTTGTACATGCATATACAGCATGCATTAAGGTGTCCATCTCTTTTTTTCCACTTGTGTTTACACATTAAGCCAACACAATGGACAGTCCAATTAAACCATACTTTTAAATTTAAACTTAACCATTACTGTGAACAAGGATTTATATATAACTCTGTGCTGTGAACACAAATTTTGCATAACCAACCAGTTTATTACTTAAAGCAATCTTCTGGGATTCCTATTCTCGTTACTTGGGGAAAATGAAATTTGGGTATTTTACTTCTATCAAAGACTTTATATTACTATTCTCATTTAGTCAATGATATCAAAACATGTTCACCTTTGTCCTTTGTGGTCTAATTTATCTAATACAATATTTTTTTTTTTTTAACGAACTTGATTCTTTTTCACAAGTGATAAAATTTCGATCAAACTACATTTTGTACCATGGACCATTAACTGTGACCCTGTTTAATTATCTTTATATCTGAATAGCATTTCTTTAATTAGATTTTGGGAATCCCCATTCTATTAGTGTACCGATTTTCCCGCCAAAGAAGTCACATGACAAAATGTAAACAAATGTCATCCATTTTCTTTTACCAATTCTTTCATTTCTAAGTATTTAGACACTTCTTGATGGGATAATCATTGTTAATTGGATTTTATTTATTCTGTTATTAGGTAAGTCTGTTTCTGAATGTATTGCATGGTTAAACAGGGCTGTGAAACTTGTGTGTAGCCACGTGCACATGGCTTTAATTGTGTTTACCTTTGACCAGATGATGAGAGTTTTGATTGGCTCAATAATATATTTACATTTGATTGACACCTCATGAGGATATCGTCAGTCACGGTCGCCTGCTCTAATTACCTTTAATTGCCTTCAGTCGTAAGTTGATCATAGTCAATTAACTCTGACCAGGTGTCAACACAAAATTCAAAAGAATATCCGTTGCTGATAAACTTCTTGTTAATTTTAATATACAAAACCTATTTTTGTCGCCAGATAAAATAAAAAATCGCAAATTGCAACATTGGCGAAGCCCAGCGCGACCCCTATATTACTGTACTGAAAGTTGTACAGTATGAAAAAATTAATATCATGAAAATGAATTTTTTTTTTATAGTTGCAACCCCTTGTTAACATGAATTTTCAGATGAGTCTCTGTACCCTCATTGTGTTACAGACCTAATTATTGTTTGTTTGTTGGGGTTTAACGTCCGAGCAGCAATATTTCAGCTATATTCAGACGATGAACATGAAATTGATGATACAATGAACATGAAATGAAAAAGGGATGGGACACAAGGACAATGGGGTCGACAAATTTTGATTGCCACTGGAAATAGGGAGAGGTGGGTAGGGTCGGGCAATTTAGCCTCCTGTGGCGGAGCCCTATGGTTCCTACTCCGGGAGAATACCACAGTAGGGTTCTTTAACGTGCGAGGAACGTGGCATCTTTCCCAACACGGTGCACCACTATGGTTTGCGGTCAGGTTTTCGGTATTATAGCCTGACAACCCCAGCATGTAACACGCCAGGGGTACCCCATTCTACCACCTGGGGCACACATCCCAGTTGCTCTGTGGGCAAAGCGCCCTAGCCCCCGGCTAGGGTTCTGAGCACTATTTAGTCGCCTTTTACGACAAGCTTAGCGCTGCTGCAGGCCTATTCTTTTAACATCCGGACAAAATCAATCTTAGCACACCCTCATCCAATTATTAGTTGTTTAATTTTCCATATGAAAACGATGAGTTCTCCAGGAGGAAGCTTGCAATATCAAGACTCAAAATCATCAGTCATCTCATGTATGACTAATCATATTGAAAAGGTTGAGAGTAATATTGATTATAAAGCGAAATAGAAATTTACCATGACATTAAATTTAATATGAGCACTTTAAACGGTGTCATTTCTTTTATTAAATTTCACAAATGATAATAATACATTATGATATCAGAATTAAAACAAATCCAAACAAATAATCTTAAAATAATGTCCATATAAGTAAGCATCTCAATTTAAATGTCCATAATTAACACAAATATTATTCATATAAACAATGCGCAACGAGAAAGGCAGATAACTCCGTCCACATTGCTTCCAAGTCCACACACAAATACACGTATAAAAAAAAAAAAGTAACCAAAGATTGTTTGCGGTTTTTTGCGTTTATTTTTGTAATTACTCGACGGTTCCTTTCAAAAACTTGCCATTTTATTCATGTCGTTCTGTACTACGATTCCCTTACAATTATTTTTCGTTATTACCTCCGAGATTGAAAAAATTCAAAATTTATTTTTCCTACGAGAATTTTGCACTGAATGTATTATTTATCCGCCATCTTGTTTTTATGGATATTTTGAAATGTTCCCTATTATCTCACAATTATAATACGGAAAACCTGACCGCAAACCATAGTGGTGCACCGTGTTGGGAAAGATGCCACATTCCTCGCACTTTAAAGAACCCTGCTGTGGTATTCGATGTGAGTAGGAACCTTTGCGCTCCGCCACAAGAGGCTAAATTGCCAGACCTTACCCATCCCCCTTTTTCCAGTGGCAATCAATATTTGTCGACCCTATTATTCTTGTGACCCATCCATTTTTTTCATTTCATGTTCATTTTATCATCCATTTCATGTTCATCGTCTGAATATAGCTGAAATATTGCTGCTCGGACGTTAAACCCCAACAAACAAACATTTATCCGCCATCTTGTTTCTATGGATATTTTGAAATTTTCCCTATTATCTCACAATTGAAGAGCTGAAATACCATAATTTCCCGCCATATTTCTGGTTCCCTGCTAATTTATTACTTTATGTGGTAAGACTCATATTAAGTACCAGTTGTAGCATTTTCATTCGGAACTTCTGGTTTTGTCTTTTACTATAAGTTAAGAGCAGAATTTAGTCGCCTTTTACGACAAACTTAGCGCTGCTGCAGGCCTATTCTTTTAACACCCGGACCTGCACGGGTATGTTAAAAGTAAGACAATGATAGAAATCTGTGAAGTACATGTATGTGATCTAACAAGTATTGTGAAAAATCCAACTTGCTTTACAAAGCTGGCACCTGATGTTACACTGCTATTATAGTAATACAGCAAACTTCTGTATGTATACTTTACATTTCAACTGTGGTCTCAGTGATTTGCACAACATGATCAGTGTATAAATAAAGAGACATTTAACATCTATAAGTAAAGAGTTATCAAATGATAGAAGTTTTAAAAGTTATAATCAACCTGCTTTTGTTGAAGATTTAGAATTAGAAAAGGTAAAATGTGTAAACATAGAAGATGAGAATCAGGATGACAAATACTACATTGTATGTGTGACAATTTTTAACAACAATTTGTTTATATGGTTGAAAAACATGCACCAATGAAACTCAGAAAACCTTGTACTACTAAGGGGTTTTTAATGTCCTTCACTACCCTGTCATGTCTTACATGGACAGTGAGAAAACCTTGTACAAAACCTGCTCCTTTTATAAACAAAGAGTTAAGATCAGCAGTGTATAAAAAGAGACAACTCCGTAAAAAAAATTATCAAATGCAAAACAAATCATAATTGGGAAAAATACTGTAAACAAAGAAATGTAGTGACAAAAATAAAGAAGTTGACTATAAAACCTATTATTACCAACAATTTTTCCAAAGAGGTCATCTTAAATGAAAATGAAATTAATATGAGTAAGGCACAGCCAACAACCGAGCATCGCACATATTTTTACGTTTGTAAAATTATTGAAAACAGGGATGATAGCAGAAAGGGGTGGGATAGCATAGGTGAACGGTTGTCCATTTTTTAAAAAGTAATTAATTCAACTTACCTGATCAAGATACTGTAAATAAGTGTTTATATTTTTACTTTGTTTTAGAATAGCATATTTTAATATTAAACCAATTTAAAGGCTATTTTCACCTTGAATACACTTCCCTGACCCATTTCTATGGGCTTGTCTGACACCTATTCTGATTTGACTGAACGTCTATCTTCGGCCTCCCATGTGATACTCAGAATTATAAACAATCAAACTGAAGTTGCAAACACATTTAACATTTTTTTCATACAAAATGTAATAATAACAGAATTGATCAATAAATCCTAAGAAAAATTTGTATTTCCAAACAAACTAAAACAGGCCCAAGTCATACCATTAAACAAAAAGAACAACACCCTTGAAAAAAGTAACTACATGTATAGACCTGTGAGCATATTGCCAGTCATATCAAAATTCTTTGAAAGAACCAATAATAACCAACTCGGGGAATATTTTAGTTTATACAATGTATTTCCACCATATTTATCTGTATTTCGACCAGGTTATGGATGTGACACATTCTGGAAGCAATCTCTAGATGAAAACAAATACATCACATCTATTTTAGTGGATTTAAGTAAAGCTTTTGATTGTTTACCACATGATCTTTTACTTCAGAAATTAAAAGCCAATGAATTGTCTCAAAATGCACTCAAACTCATAAAAAACTACCTTTCTGACAGACAACAATCAGTGAAACTTGGTACAGCACTGAATGAATGGCAAAACATCTACAAAGGAGCACCACAGGGTTTAATTATCGACCCTGTCCTTTTCAACAACTACATCAATGACATTTCCCACTAATGAAAAATAGCACTCTGTACAATTATTCAGGTGACAACACCCGATCCTATATGCACATCACAACATAGACATGGTTATACAAAATTTAGAATCAGACAGTTAAGCACTTTTAGATTGGTTTTCCAGTAATCAAATGAAGGCAAATCCAGAAAAGTTTCAAGTTTAGGCTGTGGGGAAAAACAAGGGATAGAAATATAAGCTTTAATTTGGCTGGAAATACAATCAATTGTGAAAATGAAGTAGAACTACTTGGGATAACTGTTGAGTTTGAACTTAAATTCAACAGTCACATCTCAAATATTAACCAAAGGACATCAAAACATCCTAGGATACCGGTAATATACTTAAAAGAATTGGAAAATACCTAACTGTAACAGACTGGGCAAACTTACCATATATACATGTACATTGTACCATTCTTACATATTATCAAACTTTAGCTTTTGTCCACTCAGTTTGCACTTTTGAAGCAAAAGTAATACAAACAAAATCGAAAAAACCCAAGAAGGGCACTCAGATTTATTTATGGACACTACCACAATTACTGTGAAAAAGTATTTAACAACATACACAAAAGATGTCCATCATACATACTTGACTTAATAAACATTAAAAACACAAATTATTCTTTTATAGCAGAATTTAGCAACAGTTCCATCAGTAAGAACAACCACAATGGGACATATGGCATAAAATCATTCAAAAAAATATCAACAAATCAATCAGTTAGGAATTGATGGGTGGATGATCAATGACCCATCACAAAAAACAGATAAATGTACATGAACACTATTCAAATCTTACTTTGTACAATATCACTGAAAACAGTCTGATACATGTAACTCGTTTTGAAATTCTTCAAGTTTATTAAAACATTTTACCACCACTTTTTTTGTGTTTTGAAAACAGACTTGTTCAATATATTAAAACTATACAAAATACCACCATTTTGATTGTTAAAATATGAGCATCAAATGTGTTATTATAAATCACAAACTGCAAGTACTAACATTTATTAAAAAATGAGACTTGAATAGATGTCTGTTTGTTTGTTTGTTGGGGTATAATGTCAGAGCAGCAATATTTCAGCTATATTCAGATGATGAACATGAAATTGATGATAAAATGAACATGAAATGATGATGAAATGAAAAAGGGATGGGACACAAGGACAATGGGGTTGACAAATTTTGATTGCCACTAGAAATAGGGAGAGGTGGGTAGGGTCGGGCAACTTAGCCTACTGTGGCGGAGCCCTATGGTTCCTACTCTGGGAAAATACCACAGTAGGGATCTTTAACGTGTGAGGAACATGGCATCTTTCCCAACACGGTGCACCACTATGGTTTGCGGTCTAGTTTTCCGTATTATAGCCTGACAACCCCAGCATGTAACACGCCAGGGGTACCCCATTCCACCACCTGGGGCACACATCCCAGTTGCTCTGTGGGCAAAGCGCCCTAGCCCCCGGCTAGGGTTCTGAGCACTATTTAGTTACCTTTTACGACAAGCTTAGCGCTGCTGCAGGCCTATTCTTTTAACACCCGGACCTGCACGGGGCTGAATAGATGTCAACATTGATGGTAGCTTTAAGATATCTTTTGAAACATATGAAAACATACATGTACATGTATGTTGCAATTTTTCCTGTGTATCCTATACACTCTTCTCATCTGGCAGAATATGACATCACAAAGTCGATCTACAGCTAGACATGATATTTTCTAGATGACTGTCTCCCATAACACCAAATTAAATCAGAATAGCCATTTGCTTTTTCTGTACATTATTATATTTGTGAAGAAAGGTAATAATGTCAACATTTGTAATTTTATTCACTTTAAGAAATAAAAATAATACAACAAATTCTATAAAATTACTATCCAACTGTTGTGTTACTTTTTGGTTATGATGAGGTAAGATTTCTTTATACATGTACAAGGGAGATAAATCAGTCATCTCTACCTCAGTCTGCATTTAACTATTTACCTCATTCTTTTTAGATATATGTCATCATTGTTTGAATAATTTCTGTTAATGTTAGCATGACTTTTTCTCTCTCAGATGCTGCTGCTGTTGTACTTCCGTGATGTGAGGGTAACATCCTCTAGACTGAACCAATTCTGTGATGTGTATTTGATGAGGGTAACATCCACTAGACTGAACTACTCTTGTGATGTGTTTGATGAGGGTTTTAAACATCCACTAGACTGAACCACTTCTATGATGTGTGTTTGATGAGGGTAACATCCAGGAGACTGAACCACTTCAGTGATGTGTTTGATGAGGATAACATCAACTAGACTGAACCACTTCTGTGATGTGTGTTTGATGAGGGTAACATCCGCTAGACTGAACCACTTCTGTGATGTGTGTTTGATGAGGGTAACATCCTCTAGACTGAACCACTTCTGTGATGGGTTTGCTGAGGGTAACATCCACTAGACTGAACCACCAAATGTGTACAATGATACTTATAGAGTGAAGTGGTTTGTGATTTTATATTACAATGTGCATGTTTGTGTTGAATAGCTTTTACAGACAGCTCATACAAAGGCAACCCTGGTCCTTGTGTGGAGGGAGCAGTTATTTATAATGGAGAAAAAGATTCTAAAATGAAAAAAAGCTGTTTCAAAACATGGTTCAATATTACTGGGTGAATTAATTGCAGTAAAACTGGTATTGGATCACACACTATCTTCAAACACTTACAGGTCCCGAAAATTTAGGAATTTTCTGTGACAGTCAATCAGCACTAGGAATCCTCTGCACTGGAAAATTGATAATTGCCATCAAACAATTAATGAAATCTTCAAACACTTACAGGTCCCAAAAATTTAGGAATTTTCTGTGACAGTCAATCAGCACTAGGAATCCTCTGCACTGGAAAATTGATAATTACCATCAAACAATTTAAAGCTATTTGGTTTAACAGGGTTCAGGAATTCTGAAATGAATCCTATGTGAAATAATTCACTGTTTGTGTATGACACAAAATTTTCAAGGTCACAATAACAATTACTTATTGACAATATATGGGAGACAACTTAATGTGCCTTGACAATACATGTATCTGGGAGATAACTTAAATGTACCTTGACAACATCTGGGAGATAACTTAATGTGCCTTGACAATATCAAGGAGATAACTTAATGTGCCTTGACAATATCTGGGAGATTAACTTAATGTGCCTTGACAATATCTGGGAGATAACTTAATGTGCCTTGACAATATCAAGGAGATAACTTAATGTGCCTTGACAATATCTGGGAGATTAACTTAATGTGCCTTGACAATATCTAGGAGATAACTTAATGTGCCTTCACAATATCAAGGAGATAACTTAATGTGCCTTGACAATACATGTATCTGGGAGGTAACTTAATGTGCCCTGACAATATCTTGGAGATAACTTAATGTACCTTTACAATATCTTGAAGATAACTTAATGTGCCTTGACAATACATATATCTGGGAAATAACTTAATGTGCCCTGACAATATCTGGGAGATAACTTAATGTGCCTTGACAATATCTGGGAGATAACTTAATGTGCCTTGTAAGTTAATTTGATTTTGATCTGCCATGACTTGTTCTTCTGTAATTTGTTTTTTTAGGGAGAAATTTCAAGCTGATATCTATAAATACATATACATAAATTTGTTACTTTTTCATTGATATATTGAGGGTTTGTAATCACGATGAAAAAATAATGTTGAACTCTATACGTAGAAAAAGATAACACCAATATATTAAAATCTTTCAAAAGCTAAAAAATAAGTCGTAAATATTTTTAAAATTTTTGTTAATACAGATATCTGGCTTAAATTTTCATAAACATTTTATTCATCTTTCACTGTACCTAGACCTGGTAGTTCAGAACTTATACCTGCTGAATAAATCCACTTGTCAACACATAGATTGAATAAACTTGTCAAGTAGATAACTTTCAGTAAGGCTGAATCATTCTTACAACCAACCCATGGTTTTAGATATGTATAGTAACTCAGTTTATGTCTGTATAAAGATGCATTTAATTCTCTTTTCAGTTGTTTGTTGAAGTAGAAGATTCTACATTGAATGATATTCTATGATATAACTGAACCAGAGATGACAATGTGATGTCTACAAACATAGAAGTACATCTATGTCAAGATATTTTTCTATCTTGCATACATGAGAAGATATTTGAAAATATCTGTGATATTGTGATGTCATTAGACCTTTCTTAGAGTTTGGAATGGAAATGACGTCACACACCAACAGTTTGTATTAAATTTATTTGAATTTCTGTTATGTGATTTGAATAAAAAAAAATTGCTGAAAAGGAGATCAATCTTGTTACTCAGGATATTATCTATTTTTTCAATTTTGTATTTCTGATGATATAAAAGTATGCAAAAATAAAAAGAAACGCACATATACATATTTTGCACATAAATTTCAAATTTTGATGAAGAAGAAATTTGTTCTGTTTGATGTGAAATAACATATTATTTTATCGTTTGACTTAGGATATCAAGTGGGAATGTAAGATAATGTTACTTTAGCACTAATTACAAAGAATATATTTTGTCGTTTGACTTTAATAACAAGTGGGAATATAAGATAATGTTACTTGAGCATTTATGACAAAGACTATTCTGAACAAATTTAATTGTAACATGATTTTTCTCTTTAAGATGCTGTAATATTTCTGTTATGAGATGATGTCTGATTGGTAAAGTGTAGTACCATCACTACTACAGCATTACCATTCCTGCTGAACTAAAGTATATCATAATGGTTAGTATCCAAAAGCCCTTTTTCATATTTATGGAATACAAGCAATTTTAGCAAGGTTTTCAAAGGAACATAACCCACCAACACCTGGTTGGCAGTCTCATTTGGAAAAGGAAGAACAGTTATCATATTTCTTTGAAGCTAAAACTTTTTTCACTTCTGTTAGTACCCAAATGGTTTGAAAAAAAGTTATTTCAAAGTAACCAGGTATGTACTGCAGCCCTAATAAATTAAGTGTTTAAATTCGAAGTCTACTGCTGTCCATTGCTCAAATCAGACAGTGAACCAATCTGTCAGGTTGGAGAGTTACTTCCCTCTACTTGAAATTTAAAAGAAATGGAGTCAAAGTCAGGAATATGAAAAAGAACTATTAAAAGGTAGAATTTCTGTCCCTTTTCATTAAATATCTCCGATTAATATTTAATTATACCTCTCATAAACAACAATTTATAGGAGTATATAGAAATCACCTTGTTTGTTTGTGTGTGTGTTTGTTTATCTGTTTGTCTGTCCACATTTCTTGTAATCATGACCCCACCATAAACACTCAAGGAATAATAATGAAATTTTAAAGAAATGTTTGCCATCATATGTGATTGTGCATGTGCTATTCAGAATATTATTGTTTTCAATTTTACATTTCTGATGATGTAAAAGTATGCAAAAATACACATATGCATAGAATACACATTTATCATAATGAGATTCTTCAATATTTTATGAACAAGAATTTTTTTCAGTTCATGTGAAATATTATATTGTTCTATCTTTGGACTCAGTTGTGATTGTAATATGATGTAGCTTTAGCATTAATTACAAGGAATATTCTGATCAAATATAATAATTCTAACATGATTTTTCTCTTTAAGATGCTGTAATACTTCTGTGTACTGAGATGATGTCTGGTGGGTAGAGAATATGACCATTACCACTACAGCATTGCCATTCCTGCTGAACTAAAGTATATCATAGAAATAGATACATTAATATATTAAAATCATCCAAGGGCTTAATTGCAAGTTGTAAAAAATCAGAATATTTCAAATACATGTAAATTGTCTTAAATATTTTATTTGTCTTTCATTGTACCTGGGCCTGGTTGTTCAGTTACCTGCTTAATAAATCCACTTGTCAGTGCATAGATTGCATTGACTTGTCAAGTAGATAACTCATTCTAACAACCAACCAGTTGTATACAATATGTATAGTAACTTTTGTCTGTATGAAGATGTTTGTGATTGATTTATAGTAGTTTTAACTTACTTGTGATTTGAAAAGAATTTCTTGCTGAAAGGGAGATAAATCTTGTTACTCAGGAAATTATCTTTTTTTTCCAATTTTACATTTTTGATGTTGAAAAAGTATCCAATATCATAATGAGATCTCTTTAAATTTGAAATAAACAAGAATTTTGTTCAGATTTGTATGGGAAAATAAATGAATTGTTTTATCTTTGAACAGTAATAAGAGTTGTGAATATAACATGTTGACATACCCAGTAACATGATTTTTCTCTTTTAGATGCTGTAATTTTTGTGTGTAATGAGATGATGTCTGGTGAATAAAGAATATGGTAATAGCAATTACAGCTGTTATAATCCTACTGAACAAAAAACCTTATGGTTAAATGTTATTTTGGACCTTTATCAGAAGCAAACTTCAGACTCTGGACATCAAAAACAGCCAAAGACAGGTCCTAGTTTTAAGAACCTTTCCTTAGGTGGAATTTTTGTACACACTCATCATCATGAACTCATGGATTGTGACGGTCAATCCATCTGCACCATGAGAACTGATTTGTTCACTTTGTCATAGTTTTCCTTTTTTCTTTCGTCTACCTTGGACGTGACATTTCATGAGCAACTCGGTGTTTCTTGAGAAGCAGAGGACGCTTACTCCACTGATGCACATGCTCCCCGTTTTGTAATGGAGTCTTGGTTGCTCACTGAATTCTTTTTCTTTGTACATGTTAATTTGGTTATTTCATGTTCTTTGTTTTATGTGTCTGTTTTCCCAGTCTTTATCCTTGGAATATATTCTTTTGATTTTCTCTCGGGAATCTTGGTTCTCTTGATTACTCTTACGTATTAATTAGCTTTATGCTTTCTACTAATTATTACAATCATATGTTTAGCTGTTAATACGGAGAGTAGTGGAGCATAGTTTATAACAAAAAAACTTAGTAGACTTGATAAAAGATATTAGATTAATTCTTAAAGCATTTTAAGAAAATTGGCTTGGTATGAATATGTTCATTTGAGAAAGATATATATAGAAGTTAGCTTGTGCCATGTTAAGGCCTGCATCAGTAACAATTAGGTGATATGGCATGAAAACATACTTTTATTGTAATTTTGGCATACATATCTGGGTCTGTTTGATTGATTAATTGTTCTTATCCTGAAATGCATGAAATATCTGCCACAGAATGATAAACCATTATGAATTAATCAATCTCAGTGTCACCAAAAGTGAAAGCAGGTTTAGTGCTCGTCTATCAGGTATAGGGTGTATCTACTGAGCGTAATCTGTAACTCAAAAAGTATTTAACAATATTATTCAAACTTTGCACAATGTTTATACAGTCGAACCTTGTTAAGTCGAAGTTGAAAAAACCATGCAAAAATGTTCGAGTTATCCGAGGTTCGAGTAATCCGAGGTCAAGGATAAACCAGATATACTAGTAGTTTCTCCATGATTTTTTCTGTAGTTACATCATTTGTTGTGCTTGTACATGTACTTCACTTTACACTGTACTTTGTAATGTCAAGTGTTTCATATCGGAAGATATTTTTTTGTATGTTGTATATCATGTTTGAAATACTGAACGGCACCGAGTGTTATACTGAAGTTTCCTTTTTATTTTTTCTATATCAAAAATGTCATAGTCCATAACATGTTGCTTTGTTTGATTCACAATCAGGAGTATCGTCAAACCATGTGCTCTACAATATTACGATAAAATTTCAAATTCACTAGCGAAACAAATGCAGTTGAAATATCCTAACTATTGTATGTTTGATGTTTCATTAAATAGTCAGATACCATTACAATTCATCTGTATTTCTTAAAAAAAAATTCAAAATATCAAAATATCCGATATCACTGTTAGTGTAAATTCCCACATGTTATTAATAAAATTTGTTTCTTTTAACAACATGCGCAATTTTAAATTAATTAAACAAATCAAACCATAAAGAGTGTCAACAAATTAATTTTAAAAGCCACGCTAACTGTTGTTAAAACACACTTCGATCATGGTTTGTAATAAAGCAATCAATTAGTTGACTAATTAGTTGACTTCGAGATATCAGGTTTAATTAACCTCGAAGTCCTATCGAGGGGACTGATTGATTACCTCGAGTTATCCGAGGTTTCGATTCATCTGAGTTCGAGTCATCCGAGGTAAAATTGTATTGAAGTAAGGGGAGTTTTGCTGGGACTTTGTATTTAGTTCGAGTTTTCCGAGATTTTGACTAATCCGAGTTTGACACATCAAGGTTCAACTGTATGCATATTTCAGATGTGCATCTTCTATTATGGAGTAATTATATAATTTTTTTCTCAATTATTAGCATGTTGACCATGGCCATTGCAATACCAGCTGCTCCGTTGATGTAATGTCTATTTTGTCAGATTTATTTTGGACTTGAATTGATTGTGGGTCCTTAGGTAATTTCGTTTATGTTGTAGACAGTACCTACTTTGTGTACTTTGTAACTCAACAATAAGTATCAAACTAATATTATTTAAATTTTGCATGGTGTTTATTTACATATTGACAAGGTACACCTCATATGGAGAAATTTGATGTTTTTTTACATTTGTTTTACATGTTGAACTTGGCATTTTTTCTGCAATAAATGCTATCATTGGTTTATTACTTACAGAATTATTAAACCACACTGTAGTTTTTTAACTTGCTTAGTGTTTATGTACATACTTGTATGCTGAAAAGTATATGATGGTGATGCAAGGCCAGAAATTTATGTGTCTTGTTGAAGTTAAGCATTTTTAGAGAGTATCCATGCAAAAACCAGGCAATGGATGGCAAACGACAAAATTTGTTTTGAAAAAAATTGTCCCCCATTTCATATTACAAATACATCTTTCTCAGTGTTGAATGTTGGTTTGGATTAACTGCAAAAATTAAAGAAAAAAAGCGTTGAAATTCATTGGATAAAGGGAGATAACTCTAATTTGAGCAAAATTTAGTTGCTTTATTAGGGAAACTAAAAATCATTTTCTGAGTCATTCATTGTCATTTCAAAACTAACTTAATACTTTTTTTGACATACATATGATAAATGCATTACATTGGAACAAAAAAATAGGTGGGGTAAAATTAACCCTGTGCCACTCATATCAGAGGATCTGCATGATATTACATGGACTGCTTCTTAAAAAAACATGAACCTTAAACCAGTTGCTACCTTTTATATCATGGTACCCTTAAGACAAAATGGTACATCCCTTCCCACAGATCAGAAAAGTTACACCTGAGATTGAAGATTATCTTAAACTTATATAGATATTAAGAATCTAACATCTGTATGAGTGCAAAATAAGAAAATCTCAGACACCTGAGGGTAAGATTTGATCGTTCTCCAAGGCACCCCTGTTAGAGAACTATTTCATCTTACCCAAGGCTGTCTGAGATTTCCCAATCTTGTATGAGAAAAGCGGATGTTTGATTCTTTTTCTCACTTCGGGTCATTTTCCTAATAAAATAGTATCTGAATTGAAATACCATGTATCAGCTAATCCTGGCATATCAAGCCAGTGGTTAGCTATAATCGTTCCTCAATTGTGCCATTTTTTTTATGGGAAGGGCATGTGTTTGACATCTCATGGGTGAGATAAGAAAATCTTGTGCAGGTAAAAATAGGAATTTTCTTGTCTCTTTAGTGAGAATTTCAGTTTAACCCTACTGTTTTCTGCTTCCTTAGAATTTCTTTTTCCCTTTGCAAGGAAGACAAGTCAAATTTCTCAATCATTTTTACTTACACAGGTATGTATTTTTTTTATTCCAAGTTTTGTACATGTTATAATTAAGATTCTACAATATGTCATTAGAAGATAATGTAACATTTATGTTCTATGATTTTTATGTTAATCCAATTCACATGATTTTCTAACTTTTATTGAAAGATAAAGAAAGTACAAATAATTTTGAAAAAGGTAGAAATTGTCAGTGTCAATTATACATTTGATTAGGTGCAAGCTTTATAGGATTAGTAATGTAAACATTTTGCTGTTTCTTTTCACCAGTCTTTAGACAGACACACGAGACTCTAGAAAGCAAATTTATTCTTAATGTATCTTTTAGTCAAAGGTTTAAAACTAATTGGTAGAAGAATGTTCAAGTGTTATTTAAATCCTGGATCCAGGTATGGTGGATAATAATTTATATTTAGCTTGCAGTATAATGTGTTTATGTTTTGAGAAGCTTTTATAGTGGTAAAACATCTAATTTCTGAATGGCCATTGTAATTTTATGGTGGTGACAGATAATGTGTCATATTTCTTTTTTTTCTGGTTGTCTTAGGATTCATTGCCAATGTACTACAGAGTACTTCAGATGACAAAATTTTCAAATGTAATTCAAATTCAGTTCACGTATAAGTATATTCCTTGCATGGTATACTGATGACGTACATATTGTTATGTGTTCTACAAGATCTCAAAACTTTATTTTAAAATTTTTGTTTGTCAAATGTTGATAGCTTTACCCAATAAAATATAAATTAAACAAGTATGTAGTGCAGTTTTTATAAGGACAATTCAATGACAGGTGCTAGAGGTTATGTCTTAAAGTACCCCCCTCTTTTCCACATGTCACAGTGTCATAAGAGTTGTACTTTCGGGTGGTTTTACAGTATGTAAGAAGTTCAGAAGGGAGTAGACATCTGCCCAAGAATCTTTAAGTCGGTTTCCTATCCATAGTTGGAACTGATTAAAAGTATAAGGTGTTTAAATAAGACAAGTTTTACTACATAGTATTTCAGAATATTTCACAGAGTTCCTTTATACTATATAAAAGGATCTGTAGAAGAAAAGTTAAAATATTATGGGAAATGTTAATTTTAAGAACTCTTTTTCGACGGTTCATAAATCTTAAACTGACATATTGAAGACTGGCATCAAAAGAAGAGACAAAATAAAAGTTATATACAACAGAAAGAATAAATAGAAATGAGAACCCTGAATATGTTGAAAAACCGAACTTCGGGTGCATATTCGCCAATTTGAAGGTCATATAATCGATTAGAAAGATTGTTTTGTTTGTTGGGGTTTAACGTCCGAGCAGCAATATTTCAGCTATATTCAGACAATGAACATGAAATGGATGATAAAATGAACATGAAATGAAAAAAAAAAAAGGATGGGACACAAGGACAATAGGGTCGACAAATTTGCCACTGGAAAAAGGGGGGATGGGTAAGGTCGGGCAATTTAGCCTCCTGTGGCGGAGCGCAAAGGTTCCTACTCCTATCGAATACCACAGCAGGGTTCTTTAACGTGCAAGGAACGTGGCATCTTTCCCAACACGGTGCACCACTATGGTTTGCGGTCAGGTTTTCCGTATTATTGCCTGACAACCCCAGCATGTAACACGCCAGGGGTACCCCATTCAACCACCTGGGGCACACATCCCAGTTGCTCTGTGGACAGAGCGCCTAGCCCCCGGCTAGGTTTCTGAGCACCATTTAGTCGCCTTATACGACAAGCTTAGCGCTGCTGCAGGCCTATTCTTTTAACACCCGGACCTGCACGGGGTCGATTAGAAAGAAAGATAATCTTGGCATTATTACCAAAGTTTCACGCATAATGAAGTTTCAGAAAAAAATATACCGAACAAACAAAACAAGTATAAAACCCAAGAAATAACATAAGAAAAAAAATGACAAGAAGAACACAAAGTGTCATTATTAGGCTCTATAAATAAACTCCTTGAACTCTTAAGATCTACATTTGGTCCGTTCGCTTATGAAAACAAAACAAAAAACAACAGAAAAACCCTCATAATGTCACATTTAAACATAGCTTGAAATAAAAAGCTGGTAATTAATTTAAATATTTTATCATGATATAAAAATTCATCAATGTAAGAATGTAGTATTGAAATATTAAGTTAGCAGATATTCTTTAACACAACCGATATTTCGTTTCGACAAAGAAACCTTGTCAAAGAGTAATCAGGGAAACCAAGATTCTAGCGGAAATGAAAAGAATGTAATCCAAGGGATACCAGACGGAGAAAACAGGCACACAAAACAAAGAACATAAAATAACCAAAATAACACGTACCAAGAAACAAAAGCAAATGAGCAACTCAGACTCCACTAAAAACGGGGAGCATGGATCAGGTGCACCGGTAGGGTAAGCGTCCTCTGCTTTTGTAGAAACACCCGCCGAGTTGCTCATAAAAAAATCAGGTCCAAGGTAGACGAAAAAGGAAACGAAAACTATGACACGTTGAACAAATCGGTTCTCATGATTCAGATGGATACATCGTAACGATCCACGAGTTCATGATCACGACCGTAAAACTTCTGTAGTGATAACTTCAGTATTGTAGCAACATAACCTTGTTCCAGAAGCCTTATTGCAAGAAGTCTAGCGGTTAAAAAAAACCTGCGTAGTTACGACAAGCTCTGGCATAACGTATGGGTTTCTGTGAGTTATCAAAGGAATTGATAGAAACAATGCAACGAATTCATCAAAGCAGAATAAACACAATTATGAATTTTAAATTTAATTCAACATGAAAATACCATTGCAGGGTGAACCAGAATCTAATCCCGAGAGCAAGTGCAAAATGTCTTGTTTTCATTTCATACATTTACAGACCTGGTTTATATATAATAATCATATAAATGAAAATTGCACAGTGGCGGATCCAGAGGGGGTGTCATCCCATTTTTATTGGAAAATTTGTCATTTTTATGTGCAAAATTGACAAAAATGGCAAATAATGTCCTAGCACCCCCCTTTTCTGAAAAACCCTGGCTGGCACCCTTTCTTTTCAAAATGTCTTGATTCACCCCTGCTGCGATTACTCAGGATATCATTCGTTGAATGAGAAGACTTGTCTCCTGAAAGTGCAAGTAACTTGCTCCTTAATTGTAAGTAACCAACCATTTGATGTCGCCAATGGACTATCGTTATATCAATTAAATAAAAAAGAGCATCATTTCGGCTAATTTGGTAATTAAGTTTATAAGAAGATAATAAAATTTAAAATCATTCATAATTGACAATAAAGATAGCTTCCTAAAACCTCAATGTATTCCAAACGTTATACGACTTTTAAACAATGCAATACTAATATACGACCATTCCACACAATATCATTGTATTTCAACAAAGAGAGCTGATATATCACCTCTTTAATTTGAAATGTGATCTTAATTCAACGATGAAAACGAATGGTTTAAAGTATAATGGCACGCTAAATATGTGGATGTTTTATCACAAATAATAAAAATCGTGACACTTTATAATGCTGATAGCACAAGTACTGAAAGTATTATCGTACTTGATAGACGAAACTGAAGTAAATTATTTAGTTGCAATAAGCGAAACATATGAATTATACATTTTACATCGTTCCTTTAAAAAATAAGATTATGTAATACCACTTTTGAAAATACATGTGAATTGATGTAAAGGATTCGAAAGTGTCTATTATCGACAAGTTTAGATTATTCAAGGTTTTGGTTTAGACAAGTTTCACTGTATAATGAAGTTTAGCATATCAACGACATTCTTTTAAACAAAGAACATCGTTAATATACTGTTAACAGACCTAGGTTATAGCTTTTGATAACAAAACTTACGCAAAATAATAATATTAATGAAAAAGAAATACCGGTATCTAAAATACTTTGAATAATATGAAGCCGTTTTTGTGAAAATAATGTTTGTGAATCGATGTTTCCGGTACAGAATAACAATCAATTAACCAAAATGAATTTCCTGTTATGATATAAAATGATAAACCTATTTACTTCAAATATAATTAAAAGGTTTGTACAATCAAAAGTTTGTAGGAGATAGTCACTAAAAATGATACGTTAATAGAATTAAATAGTAATTCGACATAAGGATATAATGACCAGTATCTTATGAAAAAAAATAAAACCAATTTCAACCTAAAGATATTAAAGTGTCGACACATTTTTGATGGTACTTTAATTATCGACAAAAAATACACCGAAGTATCGAACAAAAGGACAATACAGACACACTTAAATCCAAAAACATTAAAGAGAGGTAACTAAAATGTATATAATCATAGAACTTTAATTGTACATATATTATGGTTATGTAAGTATAAAATAAATAACTTCCTATTTCTATAAAATTTCCGACAGGCAAAACAAGATTATTTAAGATAAAAAATGTTTACCAGCAGTTTAACATTTTGTGTATTTTTTAAAGAACCTAGTATATGCATAAATAAAGAACAATAATAACTATGTATTGAACAGGATATAAAGGTTCTCTTGACAGTAAAACATGTAACGCACTAGTGAAAGTGTTAAATAATATAACTAAGCCCGAAGTGTTATTTTCCTATATGTCTCATTTAAATGGTTAATATCTCAACCACAAGTACGAACATCAATCATTATGATTATACAACGCAATAATATTGTCTTTGAAAACATAATGTAGATTATCATTGTATTTGTCTAATAGATAAGAGATCATTTTTGTTTTGCTATGGAGTAATGTCAACTCCAAAGAAAAAAACCCTTCTTAATAATTATTATGACAAAGTACACGTAAACCCGACAATGATGCAATCGTCACTGGGCAAAAAGTTTAGGAAAATATGTGTCTTAAAAATTTAGGATGCGACCAATTGTTAATATGTTACTGATTTTTCACTTTCCATTTTTCAAAGAGACACCTTCGGTCACACATTCATGTATTTGAATAACTTGTTAGACATAATGAAAATTGAATCAAACCAGGACTGAAAAAACAATGAGAAAATAAAAAAATTAAAATAAAATGCCAATTTTAAAGAAATAACCCATTATAATACATATATATCTGGGTTGTCATGACTTGTATCCTCGATCTTGTTCTATTTGAGTTGAAAGAGTACAAACACATTAAAGGCTATGTACATTCTCAACAAAAGAAACGAAGTTATTAAGGTCTTTCTGGAACAAAATCTGTAATTATGTTTATCACTTTCCATCTTAACGTTGATGTCTTGACGGTTGATTGATCCCTAAAAGATCAAATAGTACAGAAATAATGTATCAGGGTACATAGTCATTACGTTTGTTTTTATGTTTATTCTAAAAAAAAACTTTAATGAATGGAAAAAGTGTGACAGTTCCACAAACAGCACAGGGTTAAGGCAGGGAGTGGAAGAGGACTGTCGGGCATGCGTCGAAATAGCAATGCAAAATTTATTTGATTAAATCACGGAGTAAGCAAAGTGTGTAATATTAGTAGCATTTTGAACAAAGACTAACAAGTACTTCAGACTTGAATTAAAAGACATTTATCGTTAAATAATGTTATAATTTTTCATATGTAGCAGTGATACCAAAGTCTAAAGAGAAGGGGCGATAAAGGGTCTTATTGGCCCAAAATACAACTGAAAATTAATCATAAAGTGTTGAATAATTTCATTGTGAATTTTGCAGACTTGAATCCATCAGAAATTTATTAATATTAATTAGATTTAATAGCCTTTTAAAGTTTAGCTGAAGTAGAAATTTCACATTTGAAATGGAATACATTATGTATATGTTTCAGTTGCAATTATTTAACGGCATGGAAGTCATTTGCCTCGTCTGAAACATCTGAAAAATCATCATAATTGGAATAATTTGAAAAATGTTATATATGTCTTGTAGATCTACCGTGTGTATAGCTTTTGTATTAGGTTAACATTAACCTTCTGTTAAGTAGTTTTTCATGTTTCTTTGTTGACAAGAACAGATGTAGGTTTCTTATAATTAACTAAAATACAAATTTTGTTTTTTATTTAATAATACGTGCATTAGAACGTGAAATTTTTACCTAAGATGTCGGGGCCTTTCAGAGCTTGGGTCTCACTAACCACTTCTAACATTTCCATTACTTTACATATTAAAAAAGTAATTTTCAAAGTCTCACTGTGAATTCCCAGGACAAATGACATCTTAAAGATGCATACCGTTGCGAAGCTGGGAAAATAAGGCTTCCAAAATCATTATGCTAATGGTACGATGATTGTAGAAATTCTTCACAAAATTTACTTGAATAAATAATACTGAAAATCCACATTTTTATCTGTTCTGCAAACTGACAGCATGCAGGCAAATTACTCACACATGTAAACAATATTCATACGCTTTTGTAGTTAATTACATATATGATTTTAAAGTACACATTCTCAGCTTTATTTTGACTTAAGTTTGATTTAAGTTCATGCATTAGATGCCCCCCCTTTCAATTTTTTCCCACTACGCGTCTCAAGCAATACGTTTTCTTAAAGGTGAAAAATAACGACTTATTTTTGTTTTATACAATGTAGTTTATTATGTTACTCAATAAAGGGAAAACCATATTCGTCATCTATTTTCTAATCCTGTCCAACCCGATGTGTAGTGAAATTTCTATTCTTTTTTTAAAGGTGAATTCATATTCAGATACCTAAGCTTATGTCTGATATTTTATACCACAATTCATGACATATTTTCATAGGAGCTGAACAATCCGGATGAGAACTTTAGTTCAATTTAGGAACTAAATATTGTTTAAATAAATAAAATATATATATATGTTTTCCATGTCTGGTCTTTGTCCCTGGATTACATTCTTTTGATTACCGCTATAACCTTGGTTCCCTTGATTACTCTTTAAATATCACTAATGGTTGTGAATGTATATAATGTATACCAAATATATCTTGGCTAATTAATGTCTAATAAATCATGAAGAATCCAAGAAAGTGTATATTACGTATATGCCCTTTAAACATAACTTTTAAATTCAAATTGAATATTACATTATTACAAAGAACCGTAACAGTATCTATGTAAATAATTGTGGTATAAAGGGTATTCATATTTAAAATTGTGTTTTAGTTAAAATGATTTGGATAATTTTCGTTGTAATAACATAGTTGCATTCGGTAAGCAATTTAATCTTAACTAAATGAGCATCTTTCATACCAATAAAACATTGGATTTAGTACCAACTTTTCAACATATCCGAGTGTAGTATTACAGATGTGACAAAATTCTGTTTCTGAAATATTGTCTTGTAATATTAAAGTCTAGTCTGGATTTATTTTCAGGGTATTACTTCAAGGGTAAATTCACCTAATGTGATTCAATTATGTACTGCCGCATCATCTCAACTATGTTTCATTTTTGTACAAAAAAGACAGTCTAAACATATCCTCAATATTTTTTACTTATAAGCTCTTCAACTGTTATATGATCGAAACAAAAGTTTCTAAAGTAAAAATACCATCAGGGAAATTATACAACAATCTCCGAACTTGTACGAAAATCTTTGAAAAAGTAATCAAGGGAACCAAAATTCTATCGGGAATAAAAAGAATGTAATCCATGGAAAACAGACACACCCCAAAGAACATAGAATAACCAAAATAATACATGCAATGTAAAAAAAAGTATATGAGCAACTCTAAAACCTGGGAGCATAAGTTCAAAGTTTGAAAAAAGTAATTGAAGTTAAAAACATTTCAAACAAGGTTTCCAGTCCATTCAAATTAAAACACATAAAATAAAACAATATGCAAAGTGAATATTTTGGAAATTTGATATTTTGTTTAACATTACCAGAGTTCAGACACCACTGAACGTTCTATAGTCTTCAATTTCATTTTTGATGTTTTCAATTATAAACTTTACAAAGATCGAGTATCACTTTTATCTTAGGTTTGATATTCTGTACAAGTTGGTAAAGATGTAAGTATTAATTTAAGATTAAGGAATGCAAAGAGCTTAAACGATAAACTACATCAAATTATCAATTACCTTTGTGATGGTACCTATATTACCTCAAGATGCACTACCTTTATTCTGCCTATTGCTATTGTTATAAATTTATAGCCACTTATTAAGGAGGCTTCGTCAGGGAAGCATCACAAGAAAAAAATATGCAATAAAAGTTACAAAAGATTTTATTATCATAACGGACAGGGTTTTTATAGGGTGTATAGGACAAGCTCTTCATTTTTGGAAAACAACGTTGAGAAGGTTAGTTACTTTTTATTTTGTCAACTGTTGTTTTTTTGTTGACAAAAGTTTACAAAAAATTGGTATTTTAATATGCATATATTTTTTTAAAAACAATAATGCTGTGCAGAGTTTTTATCATTGAAATATTGCATAACAAAAATTAAAATTCAATCGTATGATATTCTGAATTGATGTGCCGGTAATACATCGGTGCTAATTATACTGACTACTCGGACTCTAACGCGATTTTATTTTCAGATTTTATATAAGAGAAACATTGAAACTTGTAGCCATATTACATTTTGGTAGCTCACCAAGAATGGCAACGGTTATGACTCTATACGGTTGTTCCCTACTCACAAAAAATCCTCGATTTAGCTAGGCGATTCAAATGGGCAAAGCCAGCAGCTCAATGTATTCATAGCGATATTGGAGAAAAAAAAACGTTTTGGTAGTTTAATCCGCTATTACTTTGTCCATTGTAACAAGAAATGGAAACATGAGTGTAACCAAATATTGCAACATTGATGTAGCAATTTTATACATAAACCTCTTTTTCTGGTACATGCTTATTCACAAATTATTCACAAAGTTCCTTGGTGAAGGTTGCCTTGTCTTGTGTTGATGTCATGAAAAATACCTTTTGTACAATCTAGTGTGCAGATGAGATATATAAGCTTCTATGCTTCAAATGATGCTCTCTTTCCTAATCAAGTCTTGCACAATTGCTACATTGAATATAAATTCCTTTTTATTGGAAAAATCACACTAACAAAATAATGACCTTTGAATATAGACATTACATTTGACAAGGCATGATACATACAGAGAACATCTCATTGTTTTAACATTAATATTTAGGACGTTTTGTTAATATAAAATGTTCACTGAATGACAATCTAAAAAAAAAAAACATTTAACAATTAAATTCATTCTCTGATATTAACGCAATATCTTTACTTTTATAGATTTAGTATAAGTCAAAGAAAAGACAATATATATTATTTTCGTCTTCACGTCTGACAAGCAAGGTAAGGCACTTATCCTTTATTAGTATGTATAGTATGATATGATTTTACACTTATCGCTTGAAAACTTTCGTCGTTTCTTTATAAACGATGCGTCATACACAATATTTGGGAAACCAAACAAGGTATTACCAATATCGAATTTAGCTGTGTTTACAGAGTAACAAATTGTGCGACAAAAAAGGACTAATTATATCCCCACGCTAATGAGTGGGGCTATATTCTAATCACCTTGTTCGTCCGTTAATTTTTAATGTACTTCGTTTTCTATATAGCTTAAAACACCTAATATTTTCAGTTAACAATGATTTATAGGACGTTCAATTAAACTAAATGTCTGAGATTGCTTTCGCTGAATTGCCGTTTAGAGCATTTAACCATTACCAGTAAATACATTCTCTGATATTGACGCAATACCTTTACTTTTATAGATTCAGTCGAAGAGAAGACAATATATACTATTTTCATCTTCACGTCTGACAAGTAAGGTAAGGCACTTTTCTCCTTTTTAAGCATGTATAGTATAATATAATATTATTTTTATTCCCTGAAAACTTTGCTTGTTGCTTGTTTCTCAATAAAATATGTGTAATACACACATTTTGGAAACCAAGCAACGCATTGCCAATATGGAATCTAGCGTGCTTACAGAATAACAAAAAAGGACTAACTATATCGCACTTATAAGAGTGGTGCTATATTCCAATCACATTGTCTGACTGTCCGTCCATTAAACTTTTTTCGTTTAAGATTTCTCTGTTTCTCCCAGAGTGAATGCTTAGATGTTCTATAAATTGCATTCTCATGATGACTTGTACCGTGTCTCCCCTTTTCAGTTTCGTTGCCCATCTTTTTCCTCTTAACCATCTACTTTGTAGTATTTGACGGTGCTGCATAATGGAAATTTTCGTAACAGATATCTTAGCTTCTAATGAATGGAATGCTTAGATATTTGGAATATTGCTTCTGCATGACGAATTATACTGGGTCTCTCTATCCAAGCTTTAACTAAAAATTATTGATTTATCTGTGGCTTTAAGTTTATAACTTGATAACCGTAATCGATAAAAAGTGATATTGTGAGCGTTCCCACTGAGATTCTTTAATTGCCATTGAAAAGCAAAAAAGAAAAAAAAAATGCGTAATTTCCGTTCTAAAACATAACTAAACAGTAACTTCCGATTGATGAAATAATTTCTCAAGATAAGGCCTACTAAAATCTCTATTAAGGTAGAAGACCTGGGGTAAAGGATATAATCCGGATTGAAAGAATTTTAGTCACTAGAGCGTTTGAATAACTCCTAATATGCAAGCTTCAAAGTGATACTGATGTTAAAGGGAAATAACTACAAGAAAGTGTTCAACTTCTAGAACAAAGATGCCAGCCACAGTAACTCTACCCTTTTGAAGTTTTGATTACATGTTTCAAATGCGTACATTGAGGAATATAGTTTATAAAGTGGGAAAACGTTTGAAATAATACCTTTAACGGCAAACCAAGATTCCTTTAGATATGATAATAAAATTGAAAGAAATATGAAGTGATTTCTTTCATGAGACAGTACAGCTAACCAATAGCATTACCAGTTTTATAACTCATTAATCTTTTAGAGTTTAAAAAGATATACATTTTCTTTAATTCCTTATAAAGAGTAATCAAGGAAACCAAGGTTATAGTGGTATTCAAAAGAATGTAATCTAGGGACAAAGACCAGACATGGAAAACGGACATACACAGCAAAGAACATATAGTAACTAAAATCATACATACAAAGTAACAAAAGCAAATGAGCAACTCGGACTCCATTAAAAACTGGGAGCATGGACCAGGTGCACCAGTAGGGTAAGCTTCCTCTGCTTTTCTAGAAACACAAAAAGTCAAGTCCGGGGTAGACGAAAGAGGAAAGGAAAACTATGACACGTTGAACAGATCAGTTTTCATGGCGCAGATGGATACACCGTAACGATTCACGGTATATGACTGTTGGAAAATATAAGACTTGAAGCTTTCTGTTTTCAATTGTTGCCTCTATTCAGCATATGACTCTATCTACCATGTAAGTTTGTCCCTTCATGCAGAAATACAAATATTTATGTGACATTAATTTGCAACTGTAGTTGACTCAAGCTGCGCCTGGTAATGCCCTTTCATCAATATAAGTCATCATAATTTGATACGTTGTAACCTTATTGAATATTAAAATGATTTTAGCCATAATGATTAATTATCAAAAAAAAAAAAATTAATGTATTACCTTACATTAAAACATCAATAAAAACTACAAGGTGAACTTTTCTGAAATTGTTTTTTTTATTTTTATTTTTTTCTAAATTTTCGAACAGTCATACACAATCATCATTACATAAAACACATAAATTATATTGTTCACAAATATCAAAACATGATTTAGTATACAAAGAATACAAAAAACCATACAAAACAAATGAGGAAAAGTCCTGTTTTCTAATTTGAAATACATCAATAAATCAATCATTTCACTTACATAAATTGTGAGTCCTAGACATTAAATATATTTTGGAATTTACTCCACTGATTATTGAACTTAGTAATATATTTATTTTTTACTGCTAACATTTTGCTATATTATACATATCTTGCTACTATAGATAAATTATTTTTAAAACACCTTGTATCGTACCTTGTATCGGAAATAAATTTCTTGATATTAAAAAATATAATGTTTTGAGGGTCATTTTTAGAAAGTTTTGAAACATCACCAAAATAAAACTCAGTTTTGTTATTGAAATACTTATACCACGTGAAAGAAACCAGTATTCAACATTATGTAAAAAATCTTGACCTATGCTACAATTCCATAGCAAATGGTCTATTGTTTCATTTTCTTTGTGACAAAATGTACAATAAGGATCATCAACAATTTTCATTTTAAACAGAAGCTAATTTGTAGGAGGAATATAATGGTTTATTGTATTCTGAATCCACGGGAGTTTAATATTCTTAGTGACTACAAATGGAAGCATAAAAATACAATTCCATTTTAAATTATGTTCACTTAGTAGTTCACTCCATTTTTGTTGTCCATTAGGACAGATTTCTGTTTTCACTAATATATTGTACATATCTTTTAACCCTTTGTTACTTCTAATAAGGTTTTGAAATACAGAAGGGATAAATGGTCTACATTGAATAGTGGTACCCTTTATGAAATATTTTGCTGCTGATGTTACAGCTAATCCCAAACTCTTGTATTTCATAACATCAATATTTATTCCATACCTTTAGTGTAACTGTTCTAAAGTAAAAAAATGAACCATCAGAATAATACATTATAATTAGAACAGTAAGTTCACATATATCATACCCATAGTTTAAAGATTTCACTATAGTGTTGAAGATCTTTCCAAAAAATAATTGAAAAAATCTGCTGAAAATCCTCTGATCCAGGTGTTTTATTGTTTTTCATTTTTTTTTCAATACAACATCTGCTTCATGGATGGTAATTTTACCCTATAGATTGTTTTTTCATCACCAGTTAAAATGCTATATTGTGTTTGATATAATTTTTTTTAAAAATCATTCAAATTACAACCAGTATAAGAATCTTTACATTGATATAAGTTTTCATAAAATAACTTCGCTTCTTTGAATATTTCAAACTGATCTGTTATAACCTGACCATCATCTTTTTCTACTTTTGGAATAATTTTACTTTCAAAAGTTTTGGGATTCCAGTCCACAAAAATATCCTGAAGGCTTTTCACCTTCTTCCACCCATTGTACTCTTGACCTAATTAGTTTCCCTTTCATCTTTTCTTTACGTAGATTTTCAAGTTCATGCTTCTTACTATAGAATGTTCATCTATTCCTACTTCTAACTCTATAATTTTATTTTTCAAGTCATGCTCTTTTTCTCAGATTCCCTTTTGTAAAAACTAAATAGAATATGGTTTTGCCATGAATATCCATCCGTAAAGTTTCAAGAAATAGCTGTATATTTATCCTAAAGTGAATATCCTCATTATTCATAGTATCAATATTGTCAAAGTTGTAAACAAGAGCAGCATACTGTTTTTTAATATCTGAAATTTTGCTTTTTACATTTTTCATATATTCTGAATCATACAGTAAAGAAGTATTGAAGTTCCATAACCCCTTGCCACAAAAAAATGAATGGAACTCTGAATATAAAACAATCTTGGTCAGACCTATAGATAGGTTCAACATAACAGTTTTTCAAATATATTAATGTATGCTCTTACAGAAGAAAGAAGTCTAGTCTAGCCTGTTTGTAAGGTGTTCTTTTTCGCAAAACGTACCTTGGTAGACTCGGAAAAAGTTCCATAAAGGGATCAAATAGACCTCTTTCTTCTATTAACTCGAGAACCCTATTTCTAGCATTAGGATTGTTAATATGTAAATAATTATAATAATCTAAATAAGGGTTGAGAACAAGATTAAAATAACCACAAATAACAAAATGTTCTTTACCAAAGTCATCTATTACAGAAAAAACAATCATATAAAAATCAGAGGAGTCTGTATTTGGCCCATATATACATACCAGAGTCATTTTTTGTTTTTGAACTACAATATCTAGGATTAAATAGTTTCCACTTGCATCTCTCTTTTCTTTTAAAACACTAAATTCAAAATTATTTTAAAAAAAATTGCTACTCCTCTGGAATTTGAATTCAGTGAAGAAAAGTAGCATTCATAGCCCCACATAGATCGAACATTACTCTCGATATCAGATGAAAAGTGTGCGTCTTGAAGACAAAAATATTACAGTGTTTAGATTTCAACATGTTAAAACCGTATTTTCTCTTTGCAGTGTCTCTCAATCCCTGACAATTAACAGACATAATTAAAAAAAAACCCATATTAGATATTTCATTCCAACAAAAACATGCAATATGATTAATTTTGTAATGAAATGAAAGAAGCATGCATTGATACAAATAATTCATATAAGTGTTATAAAGTCCAAGCCAGTACACGTACGCAACATATGTACATATATACAACATTTTTTTTCACTCATATACATTTGTACAAAAAAATGGGGGACAAGACTTTAAAACTATTTTGAAGGGATTCAATATGGCAGTGATACATGTATATCATTTCCTTACATATATGATTTAAATTTTCAGTTTTCGCGAAATTTTCAGATATTACTGTTGAATTCCTATATACATACTTTTTTCGTAAAATAAGTATAAATATTTTTATATAAAAAGTAGATATAAGTATTTGTCAATAATAATTCAACATGATCGAGTAATCACAATATTTTAGTCACTAGTACTTTCATGCCTTGTGGCAATCTTCAGGTGAACAATATGACTACGTTGTGAACGGTGACGTTACAATAGTTATATAAAGCGGAATGAATTACTGTCCATTCAACGATGGTTTAAACTTTTCGATAAAACGTTTTTCTTTTAATTTTCGAAGACCCTCATCGGAGGATTTCATTTTATAAAAAGGGAAATATTTTAAAAAACCTGCCGGCCAATGTAAATTTCGCTGCAATTTCCACATTGTATGCAGTAGATCAGGTTTTCTGTCTTGCATTTTGACACTGCAAATTGTTCTTTGTCACCATCAGGATCCAATCTTGCTTTTGTTAATAGTCTTTTTAAATTTTTCGGCTGTCTTTTACTTTGAATTAAAGTATTTTCATTGATATGTCTTTTCAATGAGGCACTTCTCGCTATTATCGGCAGATTCGATTTAGCTATATGGAAAATATTTATATTGAGCGGGTTGTGAGTTATGACCAATGGAATTACAGAATGATCAGATTCTTCCCGGCTATTAGTTGTACGAAGAATTTGTACTTTCGCTCGTTGAATACCGTGAGTTACTAATGATTCGGGATATTTCTGATTTCTTAAAAATATTGTTAACTATTCTAAACGCTGATCCCGTGTTTCGGAATCTGTACCTACTGCACAGATCTTGCGTGCTAAACAATACGGGATATTTCTTTTGGTATGTGTTGGATGACAGGATCTAAAATCAAGGTATTGGTGGGTGTCCGTACTTTTATAGAAAATGTCAGTAGTAATTGTTCCATTATTATTGATAACTAAAATATCAAAAAACGACAAATTTGTAAGGCTGATTTCACGGGTAAATTTAATCGAGCTATGGAGGTGATTCAGAATATCCGTGAATTTATTCAACATGTCTTCTGAATAGTTCCAAATAATAAAACAATCATCAAGAAAGCGTTTCCATGAATTTTCAATATAATTTGCAAACGTTTGACTCAATTCGTCTTCAATTTTCTGATAAAGTTTTTGCTTAAGGTATCCCATCACAAGTGTTGCATACGTGGGTGCAAACTTGGTTCCCATAGCAGTTCCATGAATTTGTTTATAATTTTTTTCCATCAAAGAAAAATGAATTGTTTTCTTATATTAATTTTACTGCATCCAATATAAAATCAACAGAAAAACGATCTGGCATAACATTTCTATGTTTTTCAACCCAGTATTGGACGGCTGTAATTCCGAGATCGTGTGTGGAATGTTTGTGTATAAGCTAGTCATATATCAAATGTATAAAACAGATAGGGAAAAAATTACAATGTCAAAAAATGCTTAAATGTGTAAATTGAGAACTTAATGTACATACATACGTTTATGTTATCTCCTTTGACGTAATCTCAATTGAATGTCATCAAACAGTCCAAACTTCAATTGAAGCCCATCTTCTGTTCTACCATAAATCCCACAACTATAGTACCAAACGGATTAAAACCATTCAGTTTCATCAAGTTTTTTTCATAAGTTCCTAATTCTTCCTTGTGACATCATCAACAAATCTGACATTGTTTGTTAAGTTCTTCCTTTCCCTCATCACACTTCTTTTGGCATCACTATTAGAAACATTTACTATAACAGGTTTTGTTCCTGGTTTTTCTGATGGAATACGGTGTATTGCCACAACATCTATGTCCTGAAGCTCCACATTTAAATCCATCTTGACGGTTTCTATAAAGTCAGCTCTCAAATTCTGTTTTCGCTTCCTAGGAAAATTCATCACTTTGATGTTGGTTTTTTTCTGGAATATTGTTCAATTAAATTGCTGGTAATAATAGCATCTCTCACAATCTTAGCATTCTCATGCAATTCGTGTTCGGTCTTATTGCTGGAATTTTTCAGTTGTTCAAGAGTAATCAAGGGAACCAAGGTTATAGCGGTAATCAAAAGAATGTAATCCAGGGACAACGACCAGACATGGAAAACAGACATACACAACAAAAAACATAAAGTAACTAAAACCATACATACAAAGTAACAAAAGCAAATGAGCACTAAAAACTGGAAGCATGGACCTGGTGCACCGGTAGGGTAAGCGTCCTCTGCTTTTCTCGAAACACCCACCGAGTTGCTCATGAAAAGTCAAGTCTGGGATAGACAAACGAGGAAAGGAAAACTATGACCCGTTGAATAAATCAGTTTTCATGATGCAGATTGATACATCATAACGATCCACGAGTTCATGATGACGACCATAAAACTTCTGTAGTGATGAATTCAATCTTGTAGCAACATAACTCTGTTCCAGAAGCCTATTTGTTAGAGTTCTAGCGCGATACAAAAAGTCTGCGTAGTTTCGGCAAGGTCTGGCATAACGTATGAGTTGTGATATGAACATTTCATACGTAGGTGCTGAAGGGATGTTGCCACAGACGAAAGGAAAGTTGACAATTCTGAATGAAAAGTCATCACGTTTGTCGTAAAGTTTAGTCAATAGTTTTCCTTTATCATCGATTTCTAAGTGTAGGTCAAGATATAAGGCTGACTTCACAGTGTCTATAGTATCCTTTATCTCAAGTTCTTTGGGGTAGATGCGATGTATCAAATCCCCGAAACTAGAATTATTTAAAGATAATACATCATCTATTTAGCGGATCTAGCCAAACGATATTATTTCTTTCTGATCAGATCAGCTATAAAGTCAGCTTCATATGAGTGAAGGAAAAGGTCAGCAAAAAAAGGAGCACAATGTGTTTCCATTGGAATGCCGACCGTTGGTTGAAAAACATGTCCACCACACTGGACAACATCTTCCTCTGTATATTTGGATGATGATTTGGAATTATTTCCTACAAAGTATGAGGAATCTCTACCAAGAACTATATATTTGTATCTAAACGTACCATCTATTTTGGAAAAACAACGATGTATAATGTTTTTAATCGTGATTTTAACTGAGTATGGGGAATAGCAGTATAAACTGTTGAAAAATCATAGGTTTTAATGCTATTATATTCAGATAATAGTCTTGAACTGATTGTCTCCAAAAGATCTTTCGAATTTTTCAGGATCCACATTGAATTAATACCACTACGGGAATAACAAATATTGTGGTAGGCCTGTAGAGCCTCTTTGACATTTGTGAGTATAGAAGTTAAAAGTTTTGAAAGAGGTTTGGAGGAACATTTTGCAGATCCAGCTATGAAACGTTGTTTGTATGGATTCTTGTAGAGTTTAGGAATCCAGTACATAGACGGTAAATCACAATCATCATCCTTGGTAGAGATACCAAAAGAGGATAGCACAGATTTTTGGTTTTCCACAATCTCTTCTTTGGAGAGTGTGGTAGCAGTGTAGGTCTAATCACTGCTATTATTTTCTACGTCTACCTCTGATAATAAACATTTTGTCTCTTCTCATCATTCTCTACAGCGAAAGCATGTATTTGCTCTTGCATTTCAGTCTTCAACTGAGTTGTTGGAGAAGTTTCCTCACAATGGCTGTCACCATTATCTCCATATCATTGGTCTTAAATAGATCTTTTGTAGTTCAATCAAGGTCTTCTCTCTTTGTTAAACTCTGAAGATTACACTTAATTTTGTCAATATCCTTTTGTAGGTTAATCATTCCTGTTAAGTACCTACTTTGATCTGATTCATTTGACAATTCAAAATGGTTTCTCGTCTGCGATTTTACCTGAGATTTATTACTACCACTAACACCACTGTTAGAGTCTTTCTTTGCTGCAAGCAATGTCTGAACAGTTTGAAGTTGTATTCTTGAAGTGCTTTATATGAAATTTGTACCATATGAGAGAGAATTTGATGTAGATTATGGATATATGGAAGTTTGAGAAATTCATTGATCTATAAACGAATTATGACTTTGCAAATCTTCAGTTGAAGTTTTTAGTGATCAGTTTTCTAGCTGACAAATAGAGAGATGCTTGGAGGTAATTCTTCACCAAGTGGAACTCTTCTGAAAATGTGTTTATTGATTTGCTTATGAATAGTTCATATAATATCAGTTTTGTACGAAAATTGAATTTTTTTGCACAATAGAGGTTTTTAAATAAGCCAATAGCTGAAAATGATCTCTTTTTGTTATTTTGTTATTTCAAACGCCTAGCATCTCTTCTACAAAATGGAAAGAATAAAATTCGATATTTAATCTGATATATTAATCCTTTTAAAGTGTATTTGACTTAATATTCTGTTATTTATTTAAATTTATTGTCAAATGACCCTAAACTACCAGATAGGGTTCAGTTTGGCCAATGATTCAGATTTTCAAAACATACCAATATTTTAGTCTTCATTGTTAAAAATCTTCACGGTGAATTTTCTAAAAAAAATTGACAAATGATGCGCGACAGTTTGTGTAATATTATATTCAAATTTAAAGAAAATTGAATTATGGGAAAATTTTGGGGGTACCCCAGGTGTACTACCTTAAGTGGAAGTTGATTGACCTGTTAAAGTTATTACCCTCGAAAGGATAAAATATACGATTTGTTTTGCAGATGCAAGCCAATGATTTTAAAAGCATAATATATAAACAGAAAATTTCAGTTGACGAAGAGGCCTTCAACAGTCTTCATAGTGCGAAGTTGTAAAACGACTCCTTATTTGAGTAATAGCCCTTGTCAAGTGAAGAATCACATTGTTGCACGCTATAGCTAAAACCATAAAATCAATATTGATAGAAGTAAGTTTTCAACTGGTAAGTTGTGAAAAAAATAAACTCATATTAGGAATCTTCCATAGCAAAATAATAACAACCATTTTGGCAGTTTTGGCTTATATTGTAAGAATCGTAGTCGATAGGTTTAATGTTTTAATTGCGAGAATATTTTTCTTTATTCCTGACATCAGGTTAGCAATTCTTGGTCTTATGTTTGATAAGAAGGAGTTGCTTTTATTTTCCCAACCCTGCATACAAAGTATGGTAGTATATAGGTACCAGCTTGTCAGACTGTTAAAGGTCTTTGATAAAATTTAAGGAAGAATGGGTAGCTTATCAAGATAGGATTTAAAGAATATAACTACAGTTATAGAATTGATGGGATTTACATGTTTCAACTTCGTAAGTTCAACTTCTCAAAATTCGCTCTAAGAATTTTATAAAATTTCTAGAATGTTTGGATACATCTGAAGATGAGCATAAGAGAATATAATTACCGTTGGAAGACTCCAAAGGGAGATTATTCAATTGAAACTTAAGAGTTATAACTGTCTGAAGTCTCTATATATAGACAATCAAACTTAGGGGTTTTATACGATAAAAACCTCGTACGCGCAACTCCTCCTAAATGACTCGGGGGATTTTGATGAAATTCTATAGGAATGTTGGGTGTCATATGTAAATGTACATGAAGGAATATCACAATTGTCGAAGGACTCCAAAAGGAGATTAAATCACTTAAATACATCACATTTTGAAACCCTCGCGAACACATGTACAACTCCACATGTAGAAAACAAAGCGAACTTCTGATTAAGTATCTCAAAAGGGAAATACTTAATTAGAAATTCGTTTGCTGTTTTACTCAATTTTCGAGCCGGAAGGGGGCATTTCTTTTTGCTGGCAGCGTTTCTTGTTTAGTATTAGGTACCGCCTAACACAATAGTACAGGTTAGCTTGATTAGCTTGAAAGAAATATAGAATGATTAATTTTTATGACGATGTTTGATAATATGTAATAGTATGAAAGTAAATCGATTGGCATGACATTAAATTTGCTTTATAAGATTAAAATTCTATTACAGAATAATAAAACTGAAGTCGTGACAAAGTGCAAAGCCAAAAATATACCAGAGTGGTAAGTACTATTAATTTTAATTCAAAATGCAATGAGTTAAATCCAAACTAATAAATAATATTACCACACAGTTCACAATTTTCTAATAGAGAGAGATTGTCAACGCAAATACAACTCTTCCATGATTGAGCTTTCAACGATAATTACAAAATAATACAATTAGAAAATTAAACAATCACCGTGTTACATTTATGGTAAAAGCTGTTGAAAGGTTTCTATATTTTTTTGTAGGAATAAATGGTTCGTCAAAGCTTACAAGGATTAGCGATTGCACTATGTGGTTGTCCTTAGTCAAATCAATATTAGTTATATCATACTTAGCCATATATTATATTATATTATATTATATTATATTATATTATATCTAATATACATCATATAGAATTATATCATATAAGCAATGTATCAACGAAACATATTTCATTATATAAATGTTTAAGTTTTTATATATCTATACCTGTGGTATGAAATTATTTCCCATTATTTCAGCAACCCTTATCATGACTTATGCATACCGCATTACTAACTTATACTTTGGTTATTGGTATATTAGTTTTTGTAGTTAAAAACATAAGTTCAGCTTGACAGTTTATGTTATTACTTTGTACTGAAAAAAATTATCTTTACTAGTTAATTGTTGATAATTAAATTTTGGATTTCTTTGAGGAGAAGGAAATCATGATAGGAATACTACTATTTCTGTAAATCAGTAGTAAATAAATTGTTTTTCTCCTTACACCCCAAAACAAAAAAAAAAAAAAAAAAAAAAAAAACAAAGCTGGAAGGTTATGAGCTTTATACATAAACCTTATTTGACTTTGACTGGTGATTGATTTTATGAAAACGTGGGCACTACTGTCGGTAAAATCGAGTATTTTTTGTACGAAGCAGTTTCGTCGATGTATTAAAGTTGCTGAAAGATTATTGCAATATAGTGTTGAATACAAAAGATTTGTTTTACCTCTAGAGTTTTTTTCAGGTAAGCTATTATTTTTATGTATTTGTTTGTTTTCTTACTGTGGCGTTCATTTACAATCATAGTAAAATGCAATCGTATAACTAATTTTGCTTACGCATAAACTGAAGAAGATTTTGGCTTGGGTTTAAACTAAATGTTATGATTTCATCGATGTGGCATGTTGTATGATTCAATTCAAATTACCTATACTATTTGATTTGTACATTTCTACATAATGATATCTAATAAAATGCGTGTGCCATTATATGGATATTTAGTTCAGGTCAACGATCGCTACGGTTTTTTTCCGGCTATTTTGTTCCATGTAGAGGGATAATGGAAAATCCCCAAGGCGTATGTATGATAAAAAATAGATAGTCACTCTTTGTTTTCTAATGTTAAAATTCATTTTTTACAATTTACAATTTACAGATACATGAAATGACATTAAAGATCAGAGACAACACATACAGAAGAAACACATATACAGGGATGGATATGAAGTGATATGGCTCAACATGTTATTCCAGAGATATGTAATGCTTAATAACGGAAGTATTATTTTTAAATATTAAAAAAAAAACAACAACAAAAAAAAAAAACAAAAAACAAACACAAAACAATATACATTTACATAAATACTCCATTAAACAACCTGATTGTTCTTGTTCTTGTTTTTTATTCTGCATGTGCAAGTCTTGTATTGCTTTTTTAAAGTCACAATTTTCGCTAAGTTAAGGAATTGTCAACACCAAATCAAATTCGTAGTAGCTTTTATATAACATATTCAACCATGCACCTGTTTGACCAAAGCGCAGTACTCTTCACCACAAATTGTAAGACAAATATAAGGTACCCTTCACCAGGAGCTTGCCTACCAATGGCGTATTTTTCTTTCCGTCACCATGGGAATCATCAAATATAGAGTGTTAATCACACTGCATATAATACAACGTTTTACCAAATGGGCTTTAATACAAATATGCTATATCTTTTAGCTTGAGCTTGTGTCAGTTATAGTGCTTCATTCACTCTGAGCGTGTTGAATAAGCCGCCGTCGTCGTTAACAATTTTTCAAAAGATCTTTTGAATGTAATCAAAAGTCGTCACCTCTGACACTACCTGATCAATTGAAACCAAACATAGTAGGAAGTTCGTTAGGGTATTCTGCTGAGAACTGAAATGGGATTTTTGATCCGTCGAAAAAAATGGCTGCCGTGACTAAAACTTGAAAACATGGGTCTGGTAGAAACTGTCCGCATATCTTACCAAAATCGTAAGGTTTAGCAAAATTTTGACGAGGTAAAAGTATTAAACGTGATGACATCTATCTCTTATAAAATATTCTTGCAGATCTGTTGAGCTAAGTTGGAGTTTTTTACCTTCTCGGCGTTTTTCTTGCTAATGTTATTACTTAAAAAAATGTTCTCCTCAGAAACAATTGGACATAATTCATTGCAAATCAATAAGATTATTCCTAAGGATTTTTACCCCCCCCCAAAAAAAACCAAAAAAAAAAAAAAAACGAGATGGTCCCTATTACAAAACAATAGAATGTTGCTTATCAAGCTAAGTGAGCGATTCAGGTTCTTTAGAACATCTAGTTTTTTTTTAATTCATTATCGAAGTCTTTATTTTTCAGGCTTTCTTACTTTCCTTAGTTGGTGATATTTGAAACATCATTTTCTCAGCAGTATTTAGTTATTGGTGGAATGTGGATTGCAATGTTGGTGGCCCTTTGCTAACCATAATATCCTATGTATTCTGTGAAGACAAAAGGAACGTTTTGGTAATAAATAAATGAATAGACATTGATGGCTTAAAGTGCTAAAAATAAAATCTTGTTATATTGCTTGTTTACATCACAATATCCAGGATGTCGGCGTTATTACAACAGTTACTTCCAATTAATTTTCGGAAGACATGGACTGCATTCGTGGTATATCAAGCTGTTCTGTTTATCATCAATCGATTCGTTAAAAGCGCGATTCTAGCGTGATTTTTTGTTATTTCCCGCGATGTTTTTCTCGTGACGTAAAAATGTTTTGTATTGATATAACAATTGGAATAGCTGTTTCTCATTAATATGGTACTGTTAGTCAGACTTTATTGAAAATCATGAAAGGATGGAAGTTAAGTCTTTTTTTTCGGAAATTTAATGTATAATAGAAACATTTCTAAAATGATATGATCACAATTCTTTTTAGTCCAGAAAAAAGTATTGTTATGTGCCGTATTCTTATTACCTGTCTCTGGTATCCGAACACTTGTGTGGCTATTGACATGACATACTTAATAACTTTTTAGCAAGTGATAGATCCTGTATGATACAATAATGTAGGTTCAAGGCTATCTAATAGGGGTTAAACAGTTATAAATATCATATTACTATAGTTAATATTAATGAATACTATTAACATCAATATTAGACTTGTGGTTTATGAGAGAGTAAGAACTTGTTTATTAAACTATGTTGTGTATAAAATACGCATCATTGGTCTATTTAATTTGTCTGACAGAAAAATTAATATAGTGTTTGTCTGACCTGATGGTTGTTTTATTTGGTGATGTTTTTTATAACATGATACTGATCATACACTTATTGTGTAATTAATGAATAACGTTTATATTTGTTCCAGTAATCTAAACGAGGTAAGACTTATTGCATGGGAACATCATGTGCTTAAAATTATTTCAGACATTGATAGATTAGTTCAGGTGAAATAAACGGTAGACATATAATCAGGAGCTTTGTAAATTTCTCCTTATTTTAATAAAATGGTAACTATAACAATAGATTTTGTGATAATGTGCAGTTGTAGTATATGGTAATTAATTTATATGCTAAGGATTTGGTGTATTTGGCCCGACCTTTCTATTGTTCATTTTCTTATGTATTTCATTTTAGTAATTTCTATTTACAAATGTTGTTCTAAAGACAATGATATTTTAATAATGATGTCTTATTCTTAACTCTTTAAATGTTAATCTCCTTCTATATTGTTATTACTAGAACAAAATATTTGTTATGAGCCATAATTACTTTTGACCTGTACCAAGAAGGATGAGTTAAAATTATATAACTCATCTAAAATGATAATATATTGTATAAAACAAGTATTTCGTTACCAAGAAACAAACCTATATCTATGATATACATATATGTGTTTCCCAAGTGCAATGCCATGTTATACTCTAATTTTTGAGACCCTAATAAATATATATGACATTTGTTTGTTATACACTGGATATGTATTGTCGGATGTGTTTTGGTCACGGCGCGTCTTGGAAGAAAAACATTCGCGCCGTATTTTTCTGTTTCTATCGACTATTTTGTATACATTTGTGAACAATCAGAGGAATTGTTTGTCTTTCTATTTTCATAAGAAAGCAGTGACCGTTGATATACATAATGATATATAGATATTGATGTGTCGTATGTAAGAGTGTAATCCATTCCTTGTGTGTATATGTTAACGGATAGGTACTTCCGTAAATATGCACAATTTTCATACTACTACATGTTTCATGATATATTAATTACCCTTGTGTCAATAGATATCAAGTAATATGTTCTTTATATTCTTTCCTACAACTTGTACTATTGCTGTGGTATTACCGAACAGTTCTGTCTTAGTAATATTCAATTCACTTTCAGGTAACTATGGTAAGAACTACGTTATAGTTATTTTAAAGTTTGTATACGTGGTGACATATCTGTAATTAAATTTATTCGCTTATAGTTTTCTGTTGAACATATTACCATTAAGATATAGCTTATTGTATTCTATGTTCGTCAAATTAATTAAGAGTAATTCGAGATGAATTACATAATATTTTCTTTAGATTTTTAGAGTTTTACTTCTTATTTCAGGGAAAAAAACTAATAAAAACAATTTAGATTACTTTCAGATAGCTATAGAAGGTAAGCTTTCATTTTCTTTCATTCACTGTATGATGTAATTCAATTCTGAGTGCAGAGCCGTATGTTTGAGACTTAGTTTTTCTTAATCACTGTAGTGTTGTACAATAAGAAAATGCAAAATAATTCGTAGGGTGGCCATATACTTATGCAAAGCGCTAAACAACCTGTAGTTTGATGCCCCTATTGTTTTGCCTCAAATAATTGACCTTATTTGACTACACGTCTTCATCAGTTGATCGCAAAGTTGCGTCTGTAAATTTTTCAACCGTTCCTATAACGGCTGAACATCTTTACATTCGTGCAGTTTAACTTCTATCATAGTCATTACACATACTCCATATTATTTAATCACATATTTGGTTATTGTTATCTATACAATGTGAGTTTACATGTGTTCCAAAGTACCCTGTGTTGGTCAGACTGTATGGCATATGGAATAAATGTTTTGCAATTAAAAGTCTGTTCGATATATTTTAATCGAATAGACTTTATTATTCACCAGTTTTTATTTCATAAAAATAAGCGCTAAACAACCTGCAGTTTGATGCCCCTGTTGTTTTGCCTCAAATAATTGACCTTATTTGACTACACGTCTTCATCAGTTGATCGCAAAGTTGCGTCTGTAAATTTTTCAACCGTTCCTATAACGGCTGAACATCTTTACATTCGTGCAGTTTAACTTCTATCATAGTCATTACACATACTCCATATTATTTAATCACATATTTGGTTATTGTTATCTATACAATGTGAGTTTACATGTGTTCCAAAGTACCCTGTGTTGGTCAGACTGTATGGCATATGGAATAAATGTTTTGCAATTAAAAGTCTGTTCGATATATTTTAATCGAATAGACTTTATTATTCACCAGTTTTTATTTCATAAAAATATGGTTTTAGCAATGTGATTATTTGTTCTCATGGACACTGGATATAAAAAAACCTCACCCGTTGTTTTATATAATTAATGATAATACAGTTTAGATTGACTAAATTATCATTATAAACATCGTATAAGGCATATTGTTTTCATGAGTACTTTGTCCATACAGATTTATTTACCCCTTTAAATGGTGTTATAAAAACACACTTTTCTAATTATTCATAGATGCACTATATAAAATATTCTTGTGATATTTATTGTTGTACTTCTTATTTCAGAACAAAACTAAAAAAAAATAAATTTAGATTACTTTCAGATAATCTGTAGAAGGTAAGTTCTAGTTTGTTTATATTTATTTATTTTGCACTGTAATATTTTTGAGTGAAATAGCAAAAACAATACGTTAGACATGTTTTATATTATATTGATCTAAGTTAAGTGTTCTTACATTGTTTTTGTATTCAGTGTAGCGTTGTGAAATAGGAAAAATAGAAAATAAAATAAAGTGTTGAATTGCCTATTACTTATACTTAATAACCGCGTATTGATGTATTATCCCATTTTTTTACCATATTAACCTACACTGCATTGTCAAAGCGATTGTCATGTTACATCTGTAAATATTTCAACCGTTTCTAAAACGGCAGAAATCTTTACATTCGTGTATCCAAACTCCAAATATGTTCATATCAAATACGTCATACAAAACTTATTTCATCTATTACCTTTATTATCTATACAATGCGTGTTTTTATGTGTTCAAAACTGTCTTGTGTAGTATTGAGATTGGACGGCATGGCATATTGAATACATGTCTTGCAATTGAAAGTCTGTTCGATATATTTTAATCGAATAGACTTGATTATTCAGGAGTTGTTATTATATGTAAATATTGTTCCCCTACATGATTTTTTGTTCCTACGGACAAAAGCTATAAAAACCCTCTATTTGTTGTGTAATAATTAAAGAAAGCCAACAGCATGGTTTGCCCTGAGTATGAATCTGAAACTAAAATAGTAAAATGAGTGATAAGCTTAAGTGTAATTTATCCTTAAATATTTATTTACTCTGTTGAATATTGAAATAACCATATACTATCTTGATATATTCAAAGGTGCATAACTAATTACATTTACAAGGTATTTATTATTTTTTCTTACTTTAGGAGAAAATACTAATAGATAAAATCTAGATTACTTTCAGATAATCTTTCGAAGGTAAGCTCTTAATGACTCATATTTATTGATTATGTACTGCTATAATTTTGAAAACATTTGCATAACAATAAGTAAGACATTTCTTATGCCATAACCGTATTAATTGTGTCTTAAAACCAAGTCTTCAATTCACTTTTGAGTTGTGAAAAGGGACAATTCAAAGGCTTAACGCAAAGCACTTTTTTGTTACCTGAGTATTGAAGGACCATTAATTGACATTGATTTTGCGTCACTGCGAATGACAGGTTACATCTGTAAATTGTTCAACCGTTTCCATAACGGATGAACATTTTTACATACGTGTTGCCCAGCTCTTATCATGGACATCACAAATATTCCATATTACGTTGATTACCTATATTGCAATTATTACTTATACAATAAGTATTTACATGTGTTTCAAACTGCCCTGTGTTTTAAGATCAGACTGCATGCCATATGGAAAACATGTTTTACAAATAAAATTCTGTCTGATATATTTTAATTAGAATTAATTATTCACAAGTTGTTATTCCATAAAAAAATGGCTATAGCAATATGACTATTTGTTCCTATGTACCCTTTATCTGTTGTTTTTTTTAATAATAAATGGTAAAACAGCACTGTTTGCCCAAAGTATGATTCTAAAACCAACATTGTACAAAGATACACAGAACTATGAGTTTTATATGCACTTCATCCTTATATATGTATTTACTTTGTTGAAAGTTGATATAAACGCGTACTATTTAATTTTTCAAAGATGTGGTACATTCTTAAGATATTTGTTGCTTTACTTCGTATTTCAGAGGAAAATTAATAATTAACATTTAATTACTTTCAGATAGTTTGTACAAGGTAAAGTCTTACTCGTATCATGTACTGTTATACTGCTTAATAAAGTCAGTGTGAAAAAGTTGATATTATTAAACAAACACGTTCTATTTGAAAACTGTATAGAATGGGTATTGAATCCAAGTTATTCTATTCACTGTAATATTGGTAAATAGAAAAAAATATTTCGTAGAATGGCCCAATATTTATGTATAGCCAGTCCATACGGTTTAATGTCGAAACTGTTTTTGTATTTGTATGATTTCCTGACCTTATTTGACTACACTATTTCTATAACGGCTGAACATCTTTACATTCGTGCAGCCCAGGTACTATTCATATTAACTATATATTACTATCATATTTTATATGATTTGTATATTAACTTCATAGCCTATTGCATGCATGGTCTGATCGATTTACATTCATTCAAATAAACTTGATCATACACAAGTTGGCATTACATTAAAATATAGTATAGCAATATGATTATTATTTCCTATGTACATTATTGAGACCCTTTTTCTGTTGTTTTATTATTAAAAATAGAACATGGTATGCCCTGTGTATGCACCTTAAATATATACATTGTACAATGTATAAGAGGTTTCGTATGTGCTTTATCAATATATTTATGATTAATCTGTTCTGTTGAATATTGATGTAAAAATGTGATGCTTTAATCATGATACAAGTGTACGTTATATATCAAAGACTGTGATTAATTAGTCTAATTTGTCCTATTGGGCACACATATATGTAATCATATATTTTATTTTTGTTAGATAACTGTGTTCCATAATATTCTAATGAATAACATTTCTTTCTGTTTCAGAAAGTCTAATCATTTTAATGCTCTGCTTGGTCCACAACAAGTTTAATTGCAGGTAACATCTGAAATATGATGACGGTCGAAAAGTCTGATGTTTTGATGTAATGACATGGTCGAAGAGTCGGATGGTGAAGACATGAATAACATCATTAAATTGATGGCAAGTATATTATATCGCTTATAATGAACACAAATAAAATAATTCAGATAAGACGATTGATTACTGCTTTTAGAAATGGTAAAAACTTTTACAACATTAATTTTAATATGGCTTTTTAGTCTAAATAATAAGGTGGAAATTGCTTTACTGACATTTCAATAATTTGTTTATTACTAATGTAATATGAATTAACATTTACTCACCTAACTCTGATAATATTTACAGATGCCAATCAGAACGCTCATTCTCTATTTCTCGACTGGTACGGAAATGTTTAAGGAAAAAAGGAGAGGTATATTTTGATTGCTTATATACTATATGTTGATAAGGAAATAAACACTTCTATTTTCACTGTATACAAGAAAGTTCCTCACATCCAAGAGTATTATATTGTATACAATGTAAACTGTGAGCAAAACTGTGTTCACTTTTATCTTATGTAATTATATATCGATATAACGAACGTGGTTATTGGTAAAAACTTAAATAACCATATGTTACAAGTTATACTGTAAAACTATAGATAGTCCAGTTCCTTCAAAATGGGGAAGTAAAATATAAATAAGAGCATTTATTTTTATTTTTATTATTTTTAATAAACATTAATATGGTAGTACTAATACGGTCCTATATCCTAACTCTGTATTGTTGGTCGTTTTAATATATGTGTTGTAAAGGTAAGGCATTTTTACCAATCTAGTACTTAGTACATCAGGTTGTTCTAAGAATGTTTAATCTTTTTATTGTTGTAACATTGTGTTGTCCACTTAGATGTACAATGTGGAACCGTTCTTCTGATTTGTATTTGTTTAATAAGATCGTGCATTCATAATGGTTCACTTACTGGCTTTATGAATGAACTGTCTTTTTACACCAGATAACATTCAATGTAATTAGTAGGCCTTCTAACAGTTAATCAGCATTAATAGTAGAATGTGTGTGGAATTGTCAAGCTAATAAGGGCCGAAACTTTCCTGGTGTATTTTTTTCAAATTTCAATTTTATGTAAGTTAAGTTAAGATTTTGAGCAATTAGCGTAATATATATGAAAAACAGCAATAATGGAATGATGTATAAAGAATGAGATAAGGACTTATTTTTGCATATAATTCATATTGAGTATCGATATACATCATATAATTTCCACACCAGGAAGGTCTCAGGTTGTCTCAAATTGACTCTTATTACCGCAATTATTTAAAAGAAAAAATATAATCAATACAACTTACCCTATGCATGTGACACTGTATTCAACATAATGTTAAAGAGTCATTTGTAGACATCAATAGTTCTCGTACCTGACTGACGAGGCCCGACGGGAATAATACATGCTTTAAACGTTTATAAGCGATAAAAACGTCTTTCAAAAGGCACATAGTGTGAAAGAACAACCATCTTTGCAATCGATTGATAAAATCAGTTAATGTGTCCAAGAACCGTCCTTCCCGTCTATTATGAAAATCAATCCGTTTTGTTGGGAAAGTCAAATTAAACTGCAGATCAAATCAAAATCGAACGATGCATGCATATTTATTAACTCAATGGACATTTCTTTAGAATCAAAATATAAAAAAATAATGGGCATTAATTCAAAGAAAAGGACAATGTAATATATGAAGACGTCATAGTACACGTTTAAGTAAAAATAGGACCAGGAACCTTGTGCATGTTAGAATACCAAATATATTGGTATATGTCCAAAAGAACACTGTTAAGAGCGCCATATACAATGTATCTTGGAATTAAAATTTTAGATAATTTAGTACGGGAGCTGAGGTACCCCGTCCCCGTATACTCCCATTCATCAACCAAAATAACCAAAATGTGATTTTCAGACACCATTATACATCCCATTTACAATTCATTTTATAAAAAAAATGAACAGAAGCAGTTTTTAAATTGGCATATTTTTCAATGCCTCAGTGAAAATACATAATTTGATTTTTTTTTCTATATCAAAGTTCATACCTCTACAGTTGTTTTGATGAATTGGGGCGATTTTCATTGTCAGAATTTATCCAATACACGTGTTGCAAAAGAAAATGAGATTTTTGATTTTCAAATACAGTCGTACACGTTTGATTCTTCAAGTTATTAATCGTCTTTAATTTGGAATCACTTAACAGATAATGTAATTTTCGACATAATAAAATCACGAAAAACTAATATTACATACTACCCATACCACTAGAAACTGGTCTCAGTGTATACCGATACTGTAAAACTCATAATTAGCCATTTATAGTTAGGATAATGATATATCCAACATATCTGATCAACTCAGGTGCTTAGGTATTCCTTTTGAGGTTACAATTAATATAAAAGCGTAAAAAGGGGAATTATGAGAATTGTCAGATTTTCTTCCATATCAACCGTCATTTTTTCTAAATACTGTGGTTCAAACACGCTTTTATATAATACAGTACATTTATACAGTATTATATATAGAGTGAACCTGAATGTTTTTAGCATATAAGTCTTGTAAAAAGACCCTTTGGATACTACTGCTTAAATTATCGATTTGTTCAATATATCTGCTCAATTCAGATACTTATATCTCTGTTTCAATACCTAAGCTATTCTACACATCAGATGTGTTTATGTATTTCATTGTGAAGGAAGATTTCATTTGCACGTTTTTTTAAAAAGAAAATTGGCTTCTTAAACGAATGATTTTGACTCAATAATGCAGTTTTTTTTTTAAAGAAAATTGGCTTTAAATAAATTTGACTCAATAATGAAAGTTCGTTTTTTAAAATGTAAAACACAACTTTTAACGAAGTCGAACATAGCATGGATGAGAAATTTTTTTTCATAAGTTTGTTTTCATCGCTTTCTTTACATGTACCCAAATCGTGGAGTCGTCGAAAAACAAGGAAAAGAAAAGAAATCGCAAACTTTATTTATGTACAATGGTGAATTATATAAAATTACAAACACACAGTATAATTATAAATCAAAATAGTGTACACTACTATATGACACAAAATTAGTGATGGTTTGAACTTTACATTTAAAAGAATACACAATAAAAAAGACAAAAGCTTAAGATTGGTTATATCAGGAATCGACGTAGGCGCTGGAATCTAAACAAATCATGCAAAATTGAAAAAGAAATAATGAATCATACTAAAAACAAACCCACATTTGATAACACGGGCACAACGTTTATGATTTAAAGAAGCAGAAAAGCAAATCCAAAGTTATAACAAAAATGATAGGTCTCACTAACCACTTCTGGTTAAATGGCCATCCCTCTATGTAGTACCAAAACACACTGTACATACATCTATGCATGTAAGTGCATTATATCTGCGTATTCTGATCAAAAGTAGTCAAAATAAAGCTGAGAATGTGTGCTTTAAAATCATATTTGTCATTTACTACAAAAGTGTATGAATATTGTTTACATGGGTGAGTAATTTGCCTCCATGCTCTCAATTAGCAGAAATGTTATATATGTTTATTTTCAGTATTATTAATTCAAGTAAATTTTGTGAAGAATTTCTACGATCATCGTACCATTAGGATACTGATTCTAAAGCCTTATTTACCAAGCTTAGCAATGGTATGCAACTTCGATATGTCATTTGTCCTGGGAATTCAATGAAACTTTGAAAATTATTTTTTTAACATGTAAAACAATGGAAACGTTAGAAGTGGTTAGTGAGACCTCAGGAAAAAAGTGAGTTATCTCCCTTAAATGACATTTCATATGATTTTCACCGTTAATTACTGGCACTTAAAAAAGAAATTAATGCCATTTCTGCATTTCAGATTTTGAACAAGATTTATGGATAGATGTATGGTTTTTAACATGATTCACCCATTTACTAATTTTACAGAAAATAGCACTTAATGTCTGTAACGTTGTCCTGATGTCATGTAGTGGTAACAAATACCAATCAAAATTATATTTACAAAAATGTAGCATTCAATCACTGATTTAGAAAAAAAAACTGCAATCTGCACACTGTTCAAATGATCTTTTTTTCGAAATCCTGTTTTTCCTTTTAAAATAATAGTTTCAAAGGCTTGAAAGATAAACTCTAATGAGCTGACAAGGCAAAACAATAACGTAGATTTTTGTTAAATTCTGCATGCAGTGAGTGTATGGAACAATTAGTTGATTTAATTTTATTCATATTGGATCCGAAAGCTTGCATGATAACAAAATCTTTGAAGTGACGAAATTGTTAACCACACTAAATGTATGCATGTACACAAATTAATTATGGCAAATAAAAAGGTAAAAATAGCTCTCAATCAAAAACGCAACTTCATGACACAACATAAGCCAGTTTAACTTAAACACATATGCAAGTGTACGCCTGTTACTCTGCCAATTGCTTGAGCACTATAACAACAAAAATTGCCTTCAACCGCCCAACAGAAACAACTATGTCACAATAAGCCATAACCGTAGCCCTTATCCCTACCCTTGCCACAACTTAACCCCATACTCCGAATTTCAAATCATAGCTCTAACCCTAATCATAACCCTCACCGTACCCTAGCCCTAGCCCTAACTCTAACCCTAAACCTTACCCTTATCCAAATACTAATCCTTACCTAATCATAAATTTAACCAAACTTTACCACTTGTCCTAACCTTAAGCCTAACCCTAGCCCTAATCCTTACAATAACCTTTACCGAACCCTAACCTTGAACTTGCGCTCAATCTTACCCTTACCCACGTCTTAATCCTCACCAAACCCTTAAACTCTCCCTTACGCTTAACACTTACCCTAATCATAACCTTAACTATAAACCTAAACCTCACCATTACCCTAGTCATTCTTCAACCATAATGCTTACCAAACCCTTACTCATCAATCCTAATCTTATTACAAACACTAATCCGTATTCTATCCAAAAGAATAATCTTTACATCAACCCATACCCTATCCCTAACATATTCTTTCTGCTAATCATAACCCCTAGCCCAACTCTTATCCTTACACAAGCCCCAACTTTAATCCAGTACCCCTCTTTCAATCCTAACCCCTAAATTCTTACCCTAAATCTTACCCTAATCCTAACTCAAACCATAACCTAAACACTAACCCTAACAAAATTTCTCTCTTTTTTTAAAAAATATTTTCTTTATTCTAACACTAATGTTCCCAAAATCTAATTCTGAATCGTATCCTAACACGAACACAAACGTTTACCGAAAACCTTACTCTAATCCTGATCTAATCACAATTTTTACCCAAACCCTAACATTTATTCTAATCATAACCCCAAATCTAGCCCTAATCCTTACTATAATCATTATCAAACCTTAACTGTAACCCTTACGCTTAATATTTTCCCTAACCCTAACCCTAACCAAAACCTTATATCCTAAACTTAGTACTAACCATTATCCTTACCCTAACCTAACCCTTATCCTAACCATAAGCCTAACGCTATTTTAACCCTAGCCCTAACTCCAACCCTAACTATGCAAACGTTTACCATAAACCTAACTTCTAAACCCTAACCATAACCCTTACCCGAGCCCTAATCCAAATCTTTACCAACACTATAACCCAGATAAGCCTAGCCCTTACCCCAAATCCTGAAACTTTATATATACATAAACCTCTGCCTTTCTCAGTATGGTACAGATATTTTCCTGTGTCTTAACATTACGTAACGACAATAACTGAATCAATTTATATGCTGATGGGTTTCTATGATAATATGGATTAATACACTTAATATGAATATATATTTTAAACATAACATACCTGTAATTCACTGATATATCTAGACAAAATTGTAAATAAAAGCTATCGTACCTATGTCTATAAAAATGACACATAGGTGACGAGTCGAAAAAAGCATAAGCCTCACTTATAAATTTATGAATACCACGCTGCTTGAATTCAGAAATTAAATGGTATACGTTATCAAAACGTAACCAATTCATAATATTATTTAGTTTAAGATAAACAGATTCTAATATATCAAGATAACAACTTTTTTTTCAAAATGCAGTTATTAGTATTCAACGATTTGATCCCTTATTTTGATAGTCTACGACATCTGGTCATATACATAATGATTCTACCTAATCCAAAACACCATCTAATAAACAATATGCTAAATTATGGCAAATAACATTGTTTGAGTGTTTGCCCAAACAAACATGCAATTATTTATGAGCATGATTTTTTAATAGAATCCACTAGTTCGAACGACAACCGCCCCCCCCCCCCAAAAAAAAAAAAAAAAAAAAAAAAACACACCAAAAAACAGAAACAGACACATAACCATTTTAACGAAAAAAAAAACTAAAGCAAAATAAAGCAAAAAAAAAAACAAAAAACAAAAAACCAAAAACCAAAAACAAAACATAAAAACATAAAAACAGAATACAAAAATTAAACTAAAGGTTTTTATAAACGTTGTTCACATGTAATATCATTAATTTAAAATTTAGGTACTGAACCCCAAATTTAACGGTTTTATGGTCAGATTACAGTCAGAAATTATTTATGAAACTAATACTCACACATGCAAAAACAATAACAAACACCATTAAGACCGTGGGACTTTTACGTGCTGTAAACAAAGCAAACATACATGATAAATATAGAAAAATAAAACAAGTCAGTGTAAGAAAAGTGGAAGTGTATTAAATCACCAGGCGTTACAAGTTAAATGAAAGAACAGAGATTAATCTGACATAACAGATTTCATGAATGGAAAGTGAATGCACTTTCTACATTTAATGGTTATTTAAAAACTGATCGAATACATATAAAGATCTCTTGGGTTAACGCAATTTTGAATATTAAAACATTGTATTTAGTAGAGTCATGAGGAAGTCAATCTCACGTCATGGCTGTTGTTTTAGGTTAATCAATGTGTAATTGGAATGGTCTTACTAATCCCATTCGAATAAACAAAAATAAAAAGGAAGGAAATGTAATAAGACAATTCAATTAGAAAATCGTTTATAAATTGTCCAAATGATATGTATAGCCTCATACACAAAAACTATATAATGCTATGAAATAAGAAACTATAAAACATGCACGGGCATAATTGAAACAAACACAACATAACTGTAACTCAAACCTTAAACCTATCCGTTACCATAAACTTTAACCCAATACCCCTTACCCTAACATTTACCCCTAAATCATAATCCCTTACTCCTAACCGTTACCCTATCCCTAACCTTAGCTCTAACCATAACCCTTAGCTAGCCTTAGCCTTAGCCCTAACATAGCCTAATCAACGGTTCAAAACTGAAATTTAAGCATGGAGTAGAAATTAATTCTAAATTGTGGAATTATGTTCCAACAAACTCCCCGTCTGATATCTATTGGATATCGCTTCTGGTTATAACGACGGTAATGCTAAGCAACATTACAATAAATACTATCAACCAAAACATGAATAAATCACATACGTAAACAAACACAATCAAACATGAAAAATGCTCATTTAAAAACAAATTTAATAAAATATCGCACGAAAAGAATCCTATCGATCCGGAGATGTAAACAACAGTAGTTTCCATCTCAGTCCAAGAGTAGTAGTAAGTGATTATGGCAAATAACATTGTTTGAGTGTTTGCCCAAACAAACATGCAATTATTTATGAGCATGATTTTTGAATAGAATCCACTAGTTGGAACGACAACCCCCCCCCCCCCAAAAAAAAAAAAAAACAAAAAAACAAAACAAAAAACAGAAACAGACACAAAACCATTTTAACGGAGAAAAACTAAAGCAAAATAAAGCAAAAAAAAAAAACCCCCCCAAAAAAAAAACAAAAACAAAACATAAAAACAGAATACTAAAATAAAACTAAAGGTTTTTATAAACGTTGTTCGCATGTAATATCATTAATTTAAAATTTAGGTACTGAACCCCAAATTTAACGGTTTTATGGTCAGATTACAGTCAGAAATTATTTATGAAACTAATACTCACACATGCAAAAACAATAACAAACACCATTAAGACCGTGGGACTTTTACGTGCTGTAAACAAAGCAAACATACATGATAAATATAGAAAAATAAAACAAGTCAGTGTAAGAAAAGTGGAAGTGTATTAAATCACCAGGCGTTACAGGTTAAATGAAAGAACAGAGATTAATCTGACATAACAGATTTCATGAATGGAAGGTGAATGCACTTTCTACATTTAATGGTTATTTAAAAACTGATCGAATACATATAAAGGTCTCTTGGGTTAACGCAATTTTGAATATTAAAACATTGTATTTAGTAGAGTCATGAGGAAGTCAATCTCATGTCATGGCTGTTGTTTTAGGTTAATCAATGTGTAATTGAAATGGTCTTACAAATCCCATTCGAATAAACAAAAATAAAAAGGAAGGAAATGTAATAAGACAATTCAATTAGAAAATCGTTAAGAAATTGTCCAAATGATATGCATAGCCTCATACACAAAAACTATATAATGCTATGAAATAAGAAACTATAAAACATGCACGTGCATAATTGAAACAA